>OY992540.1:150399696-151770946 GCA_963921195.1 Pegoplata infirma
TTTCGTTAATTTAAGGATTTTTTTTTTTTACCAAAAAAATTTCGTAAAAATAAAAATATTTCATTTATTTTACGAAATAATTTCGTAAAACAAAAAAAAATATTTCGTTTATTTTACGAAAATTTTCGTAAAACACAAAAATTTATTGCGTTTATTTTACGAATTTTTTTTGTAAAATACAAAAACATTTTCGTTTATTTTACGAAACAATTTCGTGCATTTCGTACATTGTACGCAAGAATTTCGTGGTGCGAAACAACGAAATTTTTCGTACAATGTACGAACGTTTTCGTACATATAAGGCAGGAATTTTTTTCGGTGTATATATACATACATCAAATAATGTAAAATTATATGTATTCATTTTTACTCGGGTTATCAAATAGACAAAATCAACAAATTGGTTGTGCAAAGTCATTTAAGATTTCTTTTTTATGACCCAATGAAGTTTCTAATGTTTTTTATTAAAGACGTTTTGAAAATGTCAAAAAAAAAACTATCACAATTAAATAGTATGGCGGTGTTTTTCTTAGAATATATTTACCCTCTAACTGCCATTTAAAGAGGTCATTTTAGTCCTTTTTTAAAAACTAAATACATAAGTCTGACAAAACGTGCATTTAGAGCCAGTGTTGCCAGATAAGGGGATTTGTCCCCAACATGGGGATTTCGAGTTTGGTTTGGGGACAAGATTTCCAGGGGAGGGATTTGGGGATTTCGCTAATTTTTGGGGATTTTTTCTAAAATTTGTGGATTTTGTAATTTCAAAAATTAAAAATTTAATTTTTAAAATTTTTAAGACTATTACCAATTAATGAGATTGACATTTGTACAGAATGCAGTCAAAAATTACAACTGCATTCATTTGTTAATGTCAAAGTAGTAAAATTGGAATAACAATAAATTTCACATATAGAATAAAATTGACTATTAACTGAATAAATTTGACATTAAAAGTTTTTCTGATGACTATAATAACTGGATTATATGAAACTAGTAAAAAACGAACCAGGATGTCTTAAAAATTTTTAGAAAAATAAATTTTTCTTTCACACCTTTCTCAATTCAAACCATATATAAAATGCTTTAATTATTTTTTTACGTTTTTTGAAAAACAAAATTTTGTTTCTTAATTCACCACGATTGCAGTCTTTAGATGCTAGTAGACAACAGTTTTTTTTGTTATTTTCCCCGTAAAACTGTCCTTAATCCCATCAATTGGATTGGGCAAGATAAAATAATTTAGGTCGGGAGTAATTTTAGTAAATAATAAATGTCTTACGAGGGACGAACAAATTTAATTTTTTTCAAACTCAGAATAGTTTATATTCAGTTGTCAAATAATTTTTCTAACGCCATACAAAAATACTAAAAGTCAATCAATACAGCTAAAGAAACCATTATTTTTTGACCTCCAATACTTTTGACCACCAATTTATTTGGGAACAATAAAAAAATATTTTGTTTATTTATTTTAGAACATCTACTTAAAAAATATTTCTTTGTTTACAAAAAAATTGTTGGTCAAAAGTATTGGAGGCCAAAAAATAGGTATTGGTGTCTCCAACTGTATTGATTGACTTTTAGTATTTTTGTGGGTCGTTTAAAAAATAATCTGACAAACGAATAGAAACTTTTGGAGTATTACCTCCTAGCACGAATCTGTCATCAGAAAATTTGTATCAAATAGCCTTCTCGACATATAGGCATTTTAATATTTTGTGGGCCAAGCCTTTAAAACCAACAATTCTTTTAATATTGGAAAATTGTATGTTAAAGGAATATATTTTTTTATTCAAATTAGTTATAAAAATTTTAACATATCCAAGAAATCCGGGCTCGATACGATCAGGGTAATGTCAAGGAAGTTGACAACGTCCTTCTTGCAATAAATATCTAAAATTTGCGAGAAATTACCTTTTCAAACCAGATATGTTAAGTGGGCACTCCAATAAAGAGAACATGAGGTTAAAATTTAAAATCCATTGATTATATCTAAAATATTTGCAAAGAAGTCAAAATTATGAACCAAATATGCATATTTTAAAAGATACATTTTTTGTACCAATTTTAAGATTTTTTTTTTTTTGGTAATATTGAGAGAAAAAACTTAACGACACTTTCTTAAGTATTCCTGCCTCCTGAATACGAATCAGTCATCAGAAAAATTAGATTTCTTAAGATTGGAAAAGTGTGTCCAGTAAAATTACTTATTTTTTGCAAGAAATCCAGTCTCGATACCATCAGGACATGTAAGGAAGTTCAAAATGTACTTTTTTAGTTTTATCCTTAACTATTCGAATTGCGAAAAAAAATCCTGTAGATACTCAAATAAAGAGAATGTGGGGTTAAAATCCAAATTTCGTTGAGTATATCCAGAAATATTTGCAAAAGCAAATATCTGATTTGAACAGTATTTTTTTTTTTTTCAAAATTCGAATAGTTATAAGGATAAAAGCAAAAAAATATATATTTTAACTTCCTTACAATGTTCTGATGGTATTCCTGATCTTATCGAGGCCGGATTTTTTTCAAAAGTTATGTAATTTTGTAGGAAAGAGGAAACACACATTTACACTTCTTTAATATCAAAAGAATTCTTGGATTTGGGGGCTTGATTCACAAAAAAATCCAATTCCCATATCTCGAGAGGCGATTTAATACAACTTTTTTATTTAAAATTTAATATTTAAATATCATAAAAAGGTCTAACCTTAAAACTAATATAAAAATATTGTTTGATAAACACCATTTTTTTAATTAAAAGAGAGTTTATATTTGAATATTTATTAAATTTTTTTGGGGATTTTATATAATTTGTAGGGTATTTTTGGGGATTTCATTTTTCAAATTGGGGACAAGAGCCAAATATTTTCTGGCAACACTGTTTAGAGCAGTGGTCGGCACAAAGAGGCATATGAAAGTATTAGTGTTTTAATAAAAATATGCATGTGTTGGTGTATTTCTTCAACAAAGCGACATCAACCTGCTTTGAAGAAAGTCAGCTTGCTACTGAATAAAATATTTGTTTTTTTTATGCTCTTTGTTGATTTTTTGTTGACATTCGTGTTGTATACATGTGAATTACCGATTGTGTTCGGCTCCAGCGTGCAATGGGTGCCGATCACTGATTTAGAGGGTTAACATGTTCTACAAATATTTTCCTCATAGAATTTCTCTAGGGGTTGTCAAAGGTTGAAAGTTTGTGCGACATGCGCAAAATGCTTAAAAAAGGAAAAATATAAAGAATCATATTTTTATTGTATTATTTGCCATTGCCGTGTTAAATAACACGAAAAAACTGTGTAAATATATTTCTGAGCTACAAAAGAACGATTCTTTTCTTTATCCATGTTAACCCTCTAACTCCCGTTTTTAGGGGTAATTTTTTAAAGAAATACATAAAAGTGTATAAAAGAAGGCAGTTAGAGGGTTAACATGTTTTACGAATATTTTGTGCATTAAATTTTATAAAGGGACATCAAAGGCAGGATGTTCAAAAAAAATTATATGTGCTAATTTTACAACTTAACTTTTTTGAGCATTTTACGTACTCCGTTTTTCGATGTATGGTACAGTTTTTTTGCAAAATGTCGTTAAAGATTTGCTGATTTCGAGCCAGTTTTTTAACCAAAAAATTTGCAAAGTTAATGATTTATAAATTTTATGGTATGGAAAACAAACATATGACTTGTAGCAATATTTCTTATGCAAATTTGGTTTAAAGCTTGTTATCTTAAGCCCTTAAATTCGCGAATTTCTTAATTTTTTAGGGTTTTCGCGAAATTAACAGCCAAATTGGTCTTTGATAAAAAACTTGCTTTTAGTGAATCAAAAAGGCATCCCTAACAATACGAAAAAAGGACAAAAAACAGCTATGTTATATGGACCATCATGATGAAAATCGCGAAAAAACGTTTTTTTTTATATGCCAGCATCACTTTACGAGATAATTTAAGACTCCATATTTTAGTATAAAATGTGGGATTCTTAATCAATTAACTGACCAAAAATTTGGCCAAAACAGTTTTCATTTGAAAAAGTTATCTTAACAAAAACTATAATTATTGTAGGGTTAACACTGAAATAATAGTTTTTGTTAAGATAACTTTTGCGAACGAAAACTTTTTTGGCCAAATTTTTGGTCAGTTAATTGTTTAAGAATCCCACATTATATACTAAAAGGTGGAGTCTTAAATCATCTCGTAAAGTGATGCTGGCATATACAAAAAAACGGTTTTTCGCGATTTTCATCGTGATGGTCCATATAACATAGCTGTTTTTTGTCCACTATTCGTATTGTTAGAGATGCCTTTTTGATTCACTAAAAGCAAGTTCTTAATCAAAGACCAACTTGGCGGTTAAATTCGCGAAAACCTCAAAAAATCAATAAATTCGCAAATTTAAGGGCTTAAGATGAAAAGCTTTAAAACAAATTGGCATAAGAAATATTGCTACAAGTCATATCTTTATTTTCCATGCCATACAATTTAAAAATCATTTACTTTGCAAATTTTTTTGTTGAAAAACCTGCTCGAAATCAGCAAATCTTTAACGCCATTTTGCAAGAAAACTGTACCATACATCGAAAAACGGAGTACGCCATTCGATTCAGCATGTCCGAAATATATAGAAATGATGGTCGTACCTCTTGTTTTCTAAAATAGTGGTCACTTTTGTCACGCAGTGTTATCATAAAATTTTATAAAACACATCAGAAAATAATTCATGTTTTAGGTACATATTTTTAAATCTTTATTGGTCTTTTACAATTTAAATTGGAATTCTTTAAGTTTCAGTTGTACTTTTTTCAACCCGTGTAAAAATCGATTTGATCTTATCTGATCTGATTTCATCTGATAATATATGATTGCATCTGATTGTATATAATTATTAGTGTCCGACCGAATACACCTTTTTTGGCCGAAGCCGAAGCCGAATATTCGGCCAAATTTTCACTATTCGGCCAAACCGAAGCCGAAGCCGAATATTAAAAAAAATATGTTTTTAGTTGCAAAAACACTTAGTAAAATGTTTTTTTGGCTTACTAATGTGATTCAAAGTTAGTTTAGTGTGTTTTTCAACACCCCTAGTAAAAAAGTTTTGATATAATGATATATAATTTGATACAATGATATTAAATTATATAGGACTTTTTATATGTTCAGATCTAATTTTATCTAAGATTTATTGAGGCTCCATTTTCTTATCTGAGGCTATACATAAATATATCTGACTTTATGTAACTATATAAGTCTATATTAATTTATATAAAATAAGATCAAGTGGATTTAATTGGATGTGACCAAAATTCGGATCTAATTGTATCATTTTTTATATTTGTGTATCTAAAATAATACAATTAGATCAATATTTGATCCAACTTGATACAGCCAATTTTGAGATCAAATTAGATCTAAAAAGTTTTTTTTTTTTACTCGGGACGTGAGCACAAATTTTATACAATTATTCGCTATTCGGCCTATTCGGCAAAATTGTGGCCGAAGCCAAATAGTGGCCGAATAGTGCTTTTTGGCCGAAGCCGAATATTTGGTCGGACACTAATAATTATATCTGATTAGATCTAATTAGATGTTCAACTTGTCCCAATATTGGCTAAATCCGAGAAATAACTAGATCTCGACTTTAGCCATTTCAGATATATTTAAATCCAATCAGAAACGATCATATATGAAGATATATAAATATATCAAAAGAAATCTGCAATATTTAAACACAATTTTTAAAATTTTAAAGAATTTTTTTTTTCAAATTACATCTAAAAATGCTGTAGCAGCCAGGCGAAAATTTATAAAAAAAATATTAAATAATATTGAATGTTAAAAAATGTTAAAGGTTATTATAAAAATTATATATCTATATTAAAGTAGCTTGTGATTCTTACACATGATCAAATTGATTTTAAAACAACATAATATAACTTCTTATTTCTGCCTCAAATCTATAATTTTTATGTTTTTTAATTAATTTAAAAAATTAAATTTCTTCTATTACTTTTCCCAGCAAAATAAAATAAATAAAATACAATTATTGAAAGACTTATCAAATTCGTCAACTATATTTTTAGGTTAATTTTAGTTAGTCAATAATGTATGTATAATTTATTTAATTTTAACGTATTGAAAGAAAAAATAATAACAATAAACTTTAAAAAAGAGTGTTCAATGTTTAAATAAAGTATTTAATTAAGGAATATGCAAAGCAACATAAAAGCTCTTAAAAGGTAAGTAATGAGAAGAAAGGTAAGTTTGAAAACATTTTTCCTTAATTTTGTAGATTAATTATCAAATGAGTCGTTGCATTTCTTTTCGAAATCGTATTGTATCAATCACAATTTCAAAATTTTTAAAATTAAATTTTTTTGCGGTGTTATCCCCTCCAATTTTTGTTATTTGGAGCAATAAGCTTTGACTGATTTTTTTCAGATGAGGTGATTCAAGCATCCCCTAAATAATCTACGGATGCAAAATGTTGCTTGAAACACCTCCAAACATTTTTTTAAAAATTCTGAAAAAACTATGCTAAGCTTTTTGCATCAAATGACATAAAATGGGAAGTTCAACGCAAAAAAAAAAATAATTTTTTTGTTTTTCGCAAAACGCGAATAATTCTAGAAAGCCTGGGAAACACGGGTATTTTATTTTGGGCCCTACTTTAAATATCGAACGGTGTAATAGGAAATTGTTTGCTGGGACAATTTACTCTTAAAGAAATGTTGAGGTTTAATGTGCAGTTAAGAGTTAAGATAAATTTATTTGTACTGTTTAACTATTAACGCCTTAAAGTATGCTTTATATTTTATAAAGTCAATATATTTCCCTGTCACAATATTCATGCACTGTGTTAAACTTAATGCTATTAATAACATTTGTACACAGCTCTGTAAAATCTTAAAAAATATATTTACAAAGTTTCCGTTATATTTAAAATTTATTAATTTCCTAGATGTACACTGTTTTCCTGTTGTATTTTAAAATTGTCCAAACACATTATAAAATGTTCTAAATGTATTTTCCAATTGTCCAAATATATTTTAAAATTGTCCAAATGTAGTTAAAAATTGTCCAAATGTAATTAAAAATTGTTAAAAATATTTTAACATTTCTAATCTATTCTATGCAGAATTTCACGCTCGTCACATTGATGCCAAAATTTTTTAAATCCGTCTAGTAGTTTTGGAGATAACGATTTTAAGATTTTTTTATATGAGAAAAATTCAAATTTCGAACTCTCTCACGGGTTGCCACAATTAAGTTTTTCGTCAATAACTCGGGAAATATTGGTCCGATTTGGGTCGGAGACCTATACGTCCCAACTTTTTATGCTCTTTCAGAATATGTAACCCATATTTTTACCCCGTAAAAAAATAGTTTTCGACAAACTTGGCAACCCTAGTCAGTGCGTAAGAAAAAATATGGTAAAATCGCTATAACTCCAAAACTACTGGACCGATTTACAAAATTTTAGCGTCAATGTGTCGAGCGTGAAATTCTAAATAAAATAGCAATTATAAAATAACAAAAATCAAAAAAAAATATTTTGGTCAAAAAAAAAGATGGACTAACCACCGCTTTTTTTGTCAAAAAACTTTTCAATTTTTTTACTACTTATTTGTTATCTATTTTATGTAGAATTTCACGCTCGACACATTGATGCTAAAGTTTTGTAAATCCGTCCAGAAGTTTCGGAGATATAACGATTTTAAGATTTTTTTGATTTGAGAAAAATTAAAATTTCAAATTCTCTCAAGGGTTGCCACAATTTGGTTTTTCGTCAATAGCTCGGTAAATATAGGCCCGATTTGGATCGGAGACCTATACGTCCCATCTTTTTATGCTCTTTCAGAATATGTAACCCAAATTTTTACCCCGTAAAAAAATATTTTTCGACAAACTTGCCAACCATGGTCAGTGCGTAAGAAAAAATATGGTAAAATCGTTATAACTCCAAAACTACTGGACCGATTTACAAAATTTTAGCGCCAATGTGTCGAGCGTGAAATTCTAAATAAAATAGCAATTAAAAAATAACAAAAATCAAAAAAAAAAATTTTGGTCAAAAAAAAGGATGTACTAACTGCTTTTTTTGTCGAAAAATTTTGAAATTTTTTTACTCGATATTTTTCATCTATTTTATGTAGAATTTCACGCTCGACACATTGATGCTAAAGTTTTGTAAATCCGTCCAGTAGTTTCGGAGATATAACGATTTTAATATTTTTTAGATTTCAGAAAAATTAAAATTTCAAATTCTCTCAAGGGTTGCCACAATTTGGTTTTTCGTCAATAGCTCGGTAAATATAGGCCCGATTTGGGTCGGAGACCTATACGTCCCATCTTTTTATGCTCTTTCAGAATATGTAACCCAAATTTTTACCCCGTAAAAAAATATTTTTCGACAAACTTGCCAACCATAGTCAGTGCGTAAGAAAAAATATGGTAAAATCGCTATAACTCCAAAACTACTGGACCGATTTACAAAATTTTAGCGTCAATGTGTCGAGCGTGAAATTCTAAATAAAATAGCAGTTAAAAAATAACAAAAATCAAAAAAAAAATTTTTGGTCAAAAAAAAAGGATGTACTAACCACTGCTTTTTTTGTCGAAAAACTTTGAAATTTTTTTACTCGATATTTTTCATCTATTTTATATAGAATTTCACGCTCGACACATTGATGCTAAAGTTTTGTAAATCCGTCCAGTAGTTTCGGAGATATAACGATTTTAAGATTTTTTTGATTTCAGAAAAATTAAAATTTCAAATTCTCTCAAGGGTTGCCACAATTTGGTTTTTCGTCAATAGCTCGGTAAATATAGGCCCGATTTGGGTCGGAGACCTATACGTCCCATCTTTTTATGCTCTTTCAGAATATGTAACCCAAATTTTTACCCCGTAAAAAAATATTTTTCGACAAACTTGCCAACCATAGTCAGTGCGTAAGAAAAAATATGGTAAAATCGCTATAACTCCAAAACTACTGGACCGATTTACAAAATTTTAGCGTCAATGTGTCGAGCGTGAAATTCTAAATAAAATAGCAATTAAAAAATAACAAAAATCAAAAAAAAAATTTTTGGTCAAAAAAAAGGATGTACTGCTTTTTTTGTCGAAAAACTTTGAAATTTTTTTACTCGATATTTTTCATCTATTTTATGTAGAATTTCACGCTCGACACATTGATGCTAAAGTTTTGTAAATCCGTCCAGTAGTTTCGGAGATATCATGAAATCTTTTTTAAATTTCAACTCAGTGAAACTGAAATAAATGTTTAAAAAAAACCGTCAGTTTTTGGAATTTAGAAAAACTGTAAATGCAGTTGTGTAAACAAGACCTTGAACCATCACTGAGCAATGTTTAAGGATTATCCCACTTTATCCGTAAAAGTTACAGAGGGTTAAAGTTGAAAAATCGATAAAAATGGCTTGAAATAATCCATAGTTTTTACCTTCTTTCGCTTTTTTTTAAGTTCTCCTTATATATCAATCTTTTCCGGCATAACACAAAGTCAGTACATTTAAGAGATTCTTTTAATGTTGTTTTGATAGATGCTTCATCGCTTGGTAAGAAGTTATAAGACGGTTAAGTTTTGAAACCAAAAATTACGAGTTTTTAAATTTTAGAGGTTTTATGATCAGGGATTTCGGCCCCCTCTATAAAATGAAAAAAAAGTGAACTAGAGTTGGTAGCTGTTGTAATTCTTAACATTTTGGAATTAATCCCGTTAATGTGCCACGAATAGTTAAGGAGTTTCAGCAGATCAAAGTTCGAAAGAAAAAACGTAATTTTTTTAAAATACCAGTTTTTCGCGAGGCACATTCGCGGTTTCATTCGAAATTTGGTGGACTCTTGCGTAAACCGAGTTTTTTAGGAGTTTGCATAAAAAAATCACTGGCGGGTTTATAAAAAATAAATTGCAAAAATTTTATGGCATTTTTGAAAATTGTGCGAAATTTGCAAATCTGTTTCCAATTTTTTTTAGTAGCAATTAATGCATCATGTTCATTTTAATACACCAAAAGACGTGCCTTAACGAGTAGAATTGATTTGCTTTTTGACTTTTTACTTTAAGCCATTCTGAGCGGAAAGCGCGATGATTTTATCTAAACCTGTTTTGATCTGGCACATCCAAGGCTTTACACGAAATCGGATGAAATTTTTTTTAAATGAAAGCCCACTTGATGTGTCATCATAAAATCAGAGGCGGGTTAAAAAATTTTGATGATTATAGATTTTTTGGACCATATTAAATTTTCTTGTTATAAAAAAGCATCACCAATTTTTTTAAACACTGGTACAATGATACGATTTTCCGTGATTTTTTTTTCAGTAATACCAACGCGCATTGCCTAAATATGTTATAAAAAATTGTGAAACTTTTCTTTTACCGCGAATTAATCGCGATTTTAGGTACTTAGATATATTTTTTTTTAAATCGTTTGGTCATTAAAGGGTTAAATTTATATCATATATTTTAGAAGAAATGATATATCCTGGCATGTTTTAATAACGCATGCAACAAATGTGTAGAAACAAAATATTTAAAATATTTTTAAGATTTTTTAAAACCGCTAAATCTTAAAACCGCCATAACTTTTGACCCCCTTGCGCGATTTAATTGACGCGAACGAATTTCTTAGTCTTAAATAGCTTCTAATATTTATGCCAACTTTCATCGATGTGCCATCAAAACAAAAATCACATATTTTTTACCTCAAAATTTAAGTGTTAGCCGGAACTCCTCATATAACGATTTTAAGATTTTTTTGATTTGAGAAAAATTAAAATTTCAAATTCTCTCAAGGGTTGCCACAATTTGGTTTTTCGTCAATAGCTCGGTAAATATAGGCCCGATTTAGATCGGAGACCTATACGTCCCATCTTTTTATGCTCTTTCAGAATATGTAACCCAAATTTTTACCTCGTAAAAAAATATTTTTCGACAAACTTGCTTTTTTTGTCAAAAAACTTTTTGATTTTTTTTTTCTGTTTTTTTATATCTATTTTATGTAGAATTTCACGCTCGTCACATTGATGCCAAAATTTTGTAAATCCGTCCAGTAGTTTTGGAGATATAACGATTTTAAGATTTTTTTTATTTGAGAAAAATTCAAATTTCGGTAAAAATGCAAAATATGGTAAAATCGTTATAACTCCAAAACTACTGGACCGATTTACAAAATTTTAGCGTCAATGTGTCGAGCATGAAATTCTAAATAAAACAGCAATTAAAAAATAACAAAAATCAAAAAAAATATTTTGGTCAAAAAACAAACCACTGCTTTTTTTGTCAAAAAAACTTTTCGATTTTTTTCTGCTTTTTTGATATTGATCTTATGTAGAATATCACACTCGTCACATTGATGCCAAAATTTTGTAAATCCGTCCAGTAGTTTTGGAGATATAACGATTTTAAGATTTTTTTTATTTGAGAAAAATTCAAATTTCGATAAAAATTCAAAATATGGTAAAATCGTTATAACTCCAAAACTACTGGACCGATTTACAAAATTTTAGCGTCAATGTGTCGAGCATGAAATTCTTAATAAAATAGCATTTAAAACACTGCTTTTTTTGCCAAAAAACTTTTCGATTTTTTTCTGCTTTTTTGATGTCGATTTTATGTAGAATTTCACGCTCGTCACATTGATGCCAAAGTTTTGTAAATCCGTCCAGTAGTTTTGGAGATATAACGATTTTAAGATTTTTTTTATTTGGGAAAAATTCAAAATTTGGTAAAAATTCAAAATATGGTAAAATCGTTATAACTCCAAAACTACTGAACCGATTTACCAAATTATAGCGTCAATGTGTCGAGCGTGAAATTCTAAATAAAATAGAGATTAAAAAATAACAAAAATAAAAAAAAAAAAATATTTTGATCAAAAAAAAAAGATGGACTAACCACTGCTTTTTTTGACAAAAAAACTTTTCGATTTTTTTTTCTGCTTTTTTGATATCGATTTTATGTAGAATTTCACGCTCGTCACATTGATGCCAAAATTTTGTAAATCCGTCCAGTAGTTTTGGAGATATAACCATTTTAAGATTTTTTTATTTGAGAAAAATTCAAATTTCGGTAAAAATTCAAAATATGGTAAAATCGTTATAACTCCAAAACTACTGTACCGATTTACAAAATTTTAGCGTCAATGTGTCGAGCGTGAAATTCTAAATAAAATAGCAATTAAAAAATAACAAAAATCAAAAAAAAATATTTTGGCCAAAAAAAAAAGATGGACTAACACTGCTTTTTTTGACAAAAAAACTTTTCGATTTTTTTTCTGCTTTTTTGATATCGATTTTATGTAGAATTTCACGCTCGTCACATTGATGCCAAAATTTTTTAAATCCGTCCAGTAGTTTTGAGATATAACCATTTTAAGATTTTTTTATTTGAGAAAATTCAAATTTCGGTAAAAATTAAAAATATGGTAAAATCGCTATAACTCCAAAACTACTGGACCGATTTACAAAATTTTAGCGTCAATGTGTCGAGCATGAAATTCTAAATAAAATAGCAATTAAAAAATAACAAAAATCAAAAAAAAATATTTTGGTCAAAAAAAAAGATGGACTAACTAACCACTGCTTTTTTTGTCAAAAAACTTTTCGATTTTTCCCCTACTTATTTTATATCTATTTTATGTAGAATTTCACGCTCGACACATTGATGCTAAATTTTTGTAAATCCGTCCAATAGTTTCGGAGATATAACGATTTTAAGATTTTTTTGATTTCAAGAAAATTAAAATTTCGTAAAAAAATAAATATGGTAAAATCGCTATAACTCAAAAACTACTGGACCGATTTACAAAATTTTTGTGTCAATGTATCGAGCGTGAAATTCTAAATAATATAGATATTAAAAAATAACAAAAATAAAAAAAAAAATATTTTGGCCAAAAAAAAAGATGGACTAACACTGCTTTTTTTGTCAAAAAACTTTTCGAATTTTCCCCTACTTATTTTATATCGATTTTATGTAGAATTTCACGCTCGACACATTGATGCTAAATTTTTGTAAATCCGTCCAATAGTTTCGGAGATATAACGATTTTAAGATTTTTTTTTGATTTCAAGAAAATTAAAATTTCGTAAAAAAAATAAATATGGTAAAATCGCTATAACTTAAAAACTACTGGACCGATTTAAAAAATTTTAGCGTCAATGTGTCGAACGTGAAATTCTAAATAATAAAGCTATTAAAAAATAACAAAAATCAAAAAAAATATTTTGGCCAAAAAAAAAGATGGACTAACAACCACTGCTTTTTTTGTCAAAAAACTTTTCGATTTTTTTCCTACTTATTTTATATTTATTTTATGTAGAATTTCACGGTCGACACATTGACGCTAAATTTTTGTAAATCCGTCCAGTAGTTTCGGAGATATAACGATTTTAAGATTTTTTTATTTGAGAAAAATTCAAATTTCGGTAAAAATTCAAAATATGGTAAAATTGTTATAACTCCAAAACTACTGGACCGATTTACAAAGTTTTAGCGTCAATGTGTCGAGCGTGAAATTCTAAATAAAATAGCAATTAAAAAATAACAAAAATCAAAAAAAAATATTTTGGTCAAAAAAAAAAGATGGATGCTTTTTTGTAAAAAAACTTTTCGATTTTTGCCCTACTTATTTTGTATCGATTTTATGTAGAATTTCACGCTCGTCACATTGATGCCAAAATTTTGTAAATCCGTCCAGTAGTTTCGGAGATATAACGATTTTAAGATTTTTTTGATTTCAAGAAAATTAAAATTTCGTAAAAAAATAAATATGGTAAAATCGCTATAACTCAAAAACTAATGGACCGATTTACAAAATTTTTGCGTCAATGTGTCGAGCGTGAAATTCTAAATAATATAGATATTAAAAAATAACAAAAATCAAAAAAAAATATTTTGGCTAAAAAAAAAAGATGGACTAACCACTGCTTTTTTTGTCAAAAAAACTATTCGATTTTTCCCCTACTTATTTTATATCTATTTTATGTAGAATTTCACGCTCGACACATTGATGCTAAATTTTTGTAAATCCGACCAGAAGTTTCGGAGATATGACGATTTTAAGATTTTTTTGATTTCAAGAAAATTAAAATTTGGTAAAAAAAAATAAAATCGCTATAACTCAAAAACTACTGGACCGATTTACAAAATTTTAGTGTCAATGTGTCGAGCGTGAAATTCTAAATAATATAGATATTTAAAAATAACAAAAATCAAAAAAAAATATTTTGGCCAAAAAAAAAGATGGACTGCTTTTTTTGTCAAAAAACTTTTCGATTTTTCCCCTTATTATTATATATCTATTTTATGTAGAATTTCACGCTCGACACATTGATTCTAAATTTTTGTAAATCCGTCCAATAGTTTCGGAGATATAACGATTTTAAGATTTTTTTTGATTTCAAGAAAATTAATATTTCGTAAAAAAATAAATATGGTAAAATCGCTGTAACTCAAAAACTACTGGACCGATTTACAAAATTTTAGCGTCAATGTGTCGAGCGTGAAATTCTAAATAATATAGCTATTAAAAAATAACAAAAATCAAAAAAAAAATTTTGGCCAAAAAAAAAGATGGACTAACCACTGCTTTTTTTGTCAAAAAACTTTTCGATTTTTTTCCTACTTATTTTATATCTATTTTATGTAGAATTTCACGCTCGACACATTGACGCTAAAATTTTGTAAATCCGTCCAGTAGTTTTGGAGATATAACGATTTTAAGATTTTTTGTATTTGAGAAAAATTCAAATTTCAGTAAAAATTCAAAATATGGTAAAATCGTTATAACTCCAAAACTACTGGACCGATTTACCAAATTTAAGCGTCAATGTGTCGAGCGTGAAATTCTAAATAATATAGCGTTTAAAAAAGAACAAAAATCCAAAAAAAAATTTTTGGTCAAAAAAAAAGGATAGGCTAACCACTGCTTTTTTTGTCAAAAAACTTTTCGATTTTTTTTTCTGCTTTTTTGATATCGATTTTATGTAGAATTTCGTCATTGATGCCAAAATTGTGTAAATCCGTCCAGTAGCTTTGGAGATATAACGATTTTAAGATTTTTTTTATTTGAGAAAAATTCAAATTTCGTTAAAAATTCAAAATATGGTAAAATCGTTATAACTCCAAAACTACTGGACCGATTTACTTAATTTTAGCGTCAATGTGTCGAGCGTGAAATTCCAAATGATATAGCGTTTAAAAAAGAACAAATATCCAAAAAAAATATTTTGGCAAAAAAAAGATTGGCTAACCACTGCTTTTTTTGTCAAAAAACTTTTCGATTTTTTTTCTGCTTTTTGATATCGATTTTATGTAGAATTTCGTCACATTGATGCCAAACTTTGTAAAACCGTCCAGTAGCTTTGGAGATATAACGATTTTAAGATTTTTTTGATTTCAAGAAAATTAAAATTTCGTAAAAAAATAAATATGGTAACATCGCTATAACTCAAAAACTACTGGACCGATTTACAAAATTTTAGCGTCAATGTGTCGAGCGTGAAATTCTAAACAATATAGCTATTAAAAAATAACAAAAATCAAAAAAAAATATTTTGGCCAAAAAAAAAAGATGGACTAACCACTGCTTTTTTTGTCAAAAAACTTTTCGATTTTTTCCCTACTTATTTTATATCTATTTTATGTAGAATTTCACGCTCGACACATTGACGCTAAAATTGACGAGATATAACGATTTTAAGATTTTTTGTATTTGAGAAAAATTCAAATTTCAGTAAAAATTCAAAATATGGTAAAATCGTTATAACTCCAAAACTACTAGACCGATTTACCAAATTTAAGCGTCAATGTGTCGAGCGTGAAATTCTAAATAATATAGCGTTTAAAAAAGAACAAAAATCCAAAAAAAAATTTAGCTTTTTTTGTCAAAAAACTCGATTTTTTTCTGCTTTTTTGATGTCGATTTTATGTAGAATTTCACGCTCGTCACATTGATGCCAAAATTGTGTAAATCCGTCCAGTAGTTTTGGGGATATAACCATTTTAAGATTTTTTTTATTTGAGAAAAATTCAAATTTCGGTAAAAATTCAAAATATGGTAAAATCGTTATAACTCCAAAACTACTGGACTGATTTACTAACTTTTAGCGTCAATTTGTCGAGCGTGAAATTCCAAATAATATAGAGTTTAAAAAAGAACAAAAATCCAAAAAAATATTTTGGACAAAAAAAAGATGGACTAGCCACTGCTTTTTTTGTCAAAAAACTTTTTGATTTTTTTTTCTGCTTTTTAGATGTCAATTTTATGTAGAATTTCACGCTCGACACATTGATGATAAATTTTTGTAAATCCGTACAGTAGTTTTGGAGATATAACGATTTGAAGACTTTTTTTATTTGAGAAAAATTCAAATTTCGGTAAAAATTCAAAATATGGTAAAATCGTTATAACTCCAAAACTACTGGACCGATTTGCCAAATTTAAGCGTCAATGTGTCGAGCGTGAAATTCTAAATAACAAAGCTATTAAAAAATAACAAAAATCAAAAAAAAATATTTTGGCCAAAAAAAAAGATGGACTAACAACTGCTTTTTTTGTCAAAAAACTTTTCGATTTTTTTCCTGCTTATTTGGTATATATTTTACGTAGAATTTCACGCTCGTCACATTGATGCTAATTTTTTGTAAATCTGTCCAGTAGTTTTGGAGATATAACGATTTTAAGATTTTTTTTATTTGAGAATAATTCAAATTTCGAATTCTCTTAAGAGTTGCCACAATTTAGTTTTTCGTAAATAATTCGGGAAATATTGGCCCGAGTGGCTCAGAGACCTATACGTCCAACTTTTTATGATTTTTCAGAATATGTAACCCGCAAAAAACGATTTTTCAACAAATTTGGCAACCCTACTCAGTGCGTGTGAGAAAATATGGTAAAATCGTTATAACTCCAAAACTACGGGACCGATTGACAAGTTTTTAGCGTTAATGTTGAGAAAGACAAAGCGAAGGCTAACCACTGCTTTTTTGTCAAAAATCTTAGATTTTTCCACTTTTTATATATCTTTTTTATTTAGAATTTCACGCTCGCCCCATTGGTGCTAAAATATTGTAAATCCGTCCAATAGTTTTAGAGATATAACGATTTTATGATTTATTTTATTTCAGAAAAATTAAAATTTCGAATTCTCTCAAGGGTTGCCACAAGTTTGTTTTTCCGTTAATAACTCGGGTAATATTGGCCCGATAATTTTTTTTTTAACAAAATTATCCGATAATTTGCACATCGCACGGTGTGGCATTTCTTCCCAAAATTTTGCCGTTTTTTAAATAAAACGAAATTCATTTATTTTTTTTAACTTTTAACTGTTTGTCAGACATTTTTATTGGACTTTTTCATAAATTTGTTTAATCATTTATATAATTTGTATTAGTTAATATTAGTATTATATATTTATTTTTATTTTGTTATACCATTTAAGTCACAAGCTATTTTCTGTGTATTTAAATAATAAATTAATTTTTATTTGAATAATAAATGAAAGCTTAAGAAATATAAAGCCATTTGTTGCATATAGTGGAATTGGGGTCTTTGATGACCCGATAATATTTATAAAGGATGCTTTTTGATAACACTTTATGGATTCTGACATAATTTTCCAACCCGAGTAAAAATTTTCTATATAATCATATATAATTTGATACAATCTTATATGAGTTAATACTTATGCTTCTGTATAAATTTATGTAAAATTATATATATCACCTTGATACGGTTGATCCACTCTATGTTATATGGTTAGATATTGCTCCATATATAATTAGATTCGTTATTTGGTTTTGTTCATCAAATTATATAAAAATAGATATTATAAGATCAATTTGATATAATTGGATTTTACCAAATTCTGGATCAAATTGTATCAATTTTGATATTTTTTAATCTAAAGTAATACAATTAGATATCATTTGATAAAATCATTTTACGGATCAAATTAGATCTATTTAGTAAAATTAGCATAATATTTTTACTAGGGAATAGAAAAAATTTCAGATTTGAGACATTTTTTATCCAGAAAGTTTTCTGAGACATTTGCTAAACGAAAAATTTTAAGATTATGTAAAATTTTCCCAATAGAAAAATTTAAGGTTCTGAGATATTTTGCGCATAGAAAAACTTTAAGCATTTGTGAAATTTTTGCTATAGAAAAATTCTCTTATTCCGATACACTTTCGCGTGGAAAAATTTTCATATACATTTTTCCCACCGAAATATTTTAATATTTTGAAAAATTCGTCGTATAGAAAAATTTCCAAATTTAGAGGCATCATTCGCAGAGAAAACTTTCAGGTTATGAGTTTTTTTTTTGCACAATCTTAAAACTTTTTTCTTAGCAAACTATTCGGTTTCAGAGATATTTTTCTACAGAAAAAGTGTGAGATTCCAAAAAGTTCTTCTTGCACAAAAAAACACTTTTTTACAGATCTAGATTTTGAAACAATTTTTTATAAAGATCTACCTAATGCCTTTATGATACTTGCTTGTTTCAAGTTACTTGTTGCTGCATTTATTAGGATTTTTCTATGGGAATTTCGATAAATTCAAAATTTTTGGTTTAAGTTATCGAAATTTTTATAGAAAAACCCTAATAAATGCAGCAACAAGTAACTTGAAACAAGCAAGTATCATACGCACTTAAGAGGGGGCCCCTGTAGGCTAGTTGGTAGCGTGCTAGCCTATGAAACAGGGGGTCGTGGGTTCGATTCCCACCAAAACCCTTGGTCGATTTCGCTACAACGAGACGACGGTCATTGTTACCAGTTCTCGGTTAGGTTAAAATTATTTAAAATGAGTTGTAAATAAAAATTGGAAAAATAAATAAAAACTGATCATTGGATCAAATTATTATTATTATTATTATTAAAGATCTACCTAAGATTAGTAAAATTTTCTATCTTAATGTTTTTGAACATTTTTGAGTCAATTTTCTAGAATCTGAGAAATTTTTCCTAAAGAAAAATTATTATTTTCTGAGATTTTTTAAAGGATTCTGAATTATTTTCTGAGACTTTTTCCTATAGAAATATACTCAGTCTCAGAGACATTTTCCTATAGAAAAAATTTCAGATTCTAAGACATTTTTTCTAATACCCAATTCAGACCTGAGGTGAAATCTTGTTCAAAAGAGATTACGATCATACGGTTGTGTACATATAAAATGATACGAACCATATGATTGAAATCTCGTTCGAACGAGATTTCACCTCAAAAGTGAATAGCCTTTCAAGAAAACGTATCAGATTTTCAGATCAGATACATTTTTCCTAGATTCCAAGACATTTTTTATGAAGTAAAAGTCTCAAATTCTAATACATTTTATCTTTAACAAAAGTCTTACATTCAGAGACATATTTTAAAAAGAAAAAGTCTCAGATTCTGACATTTTTTATAAAGAAAAAGTATTTTATGATGAGCATTTTTAATATGGAAAAATTCGCAGATTCTGACATTTTTTTTTTTCCTTTAGACAGTCTCAAATTCTGAAAAAAAAAATTTATACAAAAATTCTCAAATTTTGTTTCTGATGAAAATTCTCAGATTTTTTTCCTATAGAAAAATTCTTAGATTTTTCCTAAAGAAAAAGTCTGTTAATTTTTTTTATAGAAAAATTCTAAAATTTTTTCTAAAGAAAACTGCTCAGACTTTTCACAGAGAAAGATTCTCGGAGTTTTTGGAATTTCCTATCCCCAACTTTTAATTGCATATTTTTGCATATTTTGCCATAAATAAGCAAAAGCACAAATTGAAATTTATTTTTTTCAATAACTATTTAAAGTTTTAAAAATTTATTTTGAAAATAAGAAAAATATTTTTTTTTTTCTTTTTAATTTTTTATAGATTTTTTTAATTTCTAAAAAAATCGTGTTTATATAAAGTTTCTAGTGTCCGACCGAATATTCGGCCTCGGCTTCGGCCAAAAAGCACTATTCGGCTTCGGCCACATTTTTGGCCGAATACCGAATAATTGTATAAAATGTGTACTTTCGTGTTGGAAAACACACTAAACACACTTTGAATCACATTAGTAAGCCACAAAAAACATTTTATTAAGTGTTTTTGCAGCTAAAACGAAATTTTACACTCAAACAAATTTTTCGATCGAAAAAAAATTACACTCAAAAAATTTGTAAATTTACAAAAATGTCTAAAAAAAAGTTTTTTGCTCAAAATAAATCGTTCTAGACAACATTTTAATACATTTATGTATTCCGCCAAGTCGAGTTTTACTTTTTTTTCTTGTTTTTACTACAAAAATAATATTTTTTTTTGAATATTCGGCTTCGGCTTAGGTTTTGGCCGAATAGTGAAAATTTGGCCGAATATTCGTCTTCGGCTACGGCCAAAAAAGGTGTATTCGGTCGGACACTAAATGTTTCTATTTAAACCCAGCGTTATTTTTAGCTTTTTATGAAATTTTTTCCTATAAAAATAAGATTTTGTTTTTAGTGCATATGTTATGGTTTTTTAGTGAATGCTTTGAATTTTTAAGCGCATATTTCCAATTTTTTAGTGCCTGAAAATCTTATCCCTAGATATGAATATAAAATTAAAGTATTAAAGTCGCAATTAAGTAAAAAATGTAATTTCCGAACTTTCGGCTCAGGGCTGCCAGTCTTAAGGATTTATTCCCAAAGTTGAGGTTTTGATTTGGAAAGTTTTTTGAGAAATTTAAAAAATTAATTTTAATTTTTTTTTAAATGTAAAATATTCATTATTATTTAAAAACATTACCAAATTGTTACCGTTTAATTGTTTTCCAATTTTTGATCTAAATATTTTTTAAGCTTTCATCTATTAAATTTTTTTTTTGTTTTTAAATTTAATAAAGATTGATCTATAAAATATTTTGAAAAAAAAAATGCGTTTACATAATTTTATCCGAAATATGTATAAATATGAAAAATTTTGTTCGTAAATATAAAGTTAAATTATAATAATACATATTACAAAATAAACATTCATCTTGATTTATATAAATTCAATTTTATAAATTAATAAATGATCAGGTAACAACAAATATATAAATTACAAATACATTTTACATAAATATTGAGGCAATTTTTATTTTTTTAATAAATATAAGACTTTGATTTTGAAAAATAAATATTATAAATTTAATAAAAAGCTGGATGCGAATTGGTTAAACATATTTTTAAATAAAATTTAAAAACTTTTTAAAAATTTTGAGAAAAATAATTTAAAGACCTTTATACAAAAATCTTTTTGCAAAAATTTTCTAAATTTAAGAAAATAATTTAAAGTTTTTAGATCTTTTTTGCTTGAAATAAAGAAAATGTTCTGAAAAAACACAACTTCATATCGGCTTCAAAATGAGTTTATTCAATTTGCACCCAGTCAAATATGTGGTTTTGAAATAAATAAATATTTTGTTATTTTTAATATTTATTAATTATAATAAATTATTGCGCAAGCTTACATCACATTTTTAAATTAATTATGGTTTTATTATGAATAATTTGTATGTTTTTATTTTCTAAAAAAATATAAGGATTTAAAAACGTTAATGTCAACTAAATAAATAAATCAGACTGTTTATGAAATCTACTATGAAATTAGATTTGAAATTGTTTTCAATTAGCAAATAAGAATTAATTAATTGATTATTTCATTTTACATGCACAATTACTTTAAAATCTTTTCTTTTTGCTTGAAATTGTTCCTTTGCTAGATCAAGTAGTTTTTTTTCTCTCAGAACTTTTTAGATCGATTTATTTACCGTTTTCATAATTTATTCGAAAAATATCAATAGGTCTGTTAGTTTACCCAAATTTCTTACTATTTTTACTACAACTGGAAAGTTTTGTTTACTTTTTGTATTGAAAATTTCCAGCTGCAGTAAAAGTAGTAAAAATGAGTAGTAGATTGTAGTAAGGTAAACGAACAGACATAATAGGTCTATTCGATTACCTTACTACAATCTACTATTTTTTACTCATTTTACTACAGCTGGAAATTTTCAATATAAAAAGTAAACAAAACTTTCCAGTTGTAGTAAAAAATAGTAAGAAATTTGGGTAATCGAATAGACCTAATAAGAATTATCAAATATCAATTTTCATTTCAAAATCGAAAATTTCATTTGAAATTTGATATTTGAAGTTTTCATTTGAAAATTACAGATTCTTTTAATTTTGCAACCGATTGTAAGTGATTTTAACTGAAATTCGAAAGTTTGATTAGAAATTCGCCAATTCAAACTCATACAGGAAAAAATTGTAAATTCGGTCTTGCCGAATACATTGATACCAGCCACCATGTAAAAAACGATTATAGCAAAAACTTAAAAAAGTTTAACATTTTTTTTGGTGAAATTCAATATTCGGACAAAAAAAAATTTGTTCAAAATAAAATTTTTGCGATATTCTTTTACAAGCTCCTTGTGTATCGCCGCCAAAAAATGTAAATATTTTGTTCAGTTATCGATTCTAAGACATTTTAGCTATGTATGTCCGTCCGTCTGTCTTTCAGTCTGTAGAAACCACAAATGTGCGAACCAAAAGAGTTTGGCACATATATGGTCATGATTGGCCAAGTTCTTAAATGGGTCAAATCGGACTAGGAGGAAAATAGTTCTCCCTTGAATAACTAAAACTAGCCCAGAAAAACACATTTTGTATTGTTTTTTTTTTATATTTGTTAATAAAACGATACATTTTTATGTCGTGTGAAGTTCATCGACCTGCACCTGGACCAAGGCGATCAGAAAACACAAAATTTGTGTGTAAAAATCAGTTTGTACTTGTTTAAATACCATTTGTACTTGTTTAAAAACCAATTCTGTCCACATATGTCAACCAGCAGCCAAATAACTCAAATGCAACGCCAAACTGTTCGGGGCAACAACAAGTAAATATGTTAATTTTAAGTCACATCTGTGTAATAATTTAGCAGTGATCGCCATTTCAACAAAAAGACATTGCTAGAATGTCTTAGAAACAATCACTGATCAGCCGGCCCATCCCTCTCACCAAAATTGTTATGGGTTTAAAATTTTTAAAATTTTTTTTTTTTAATTCGAAATTACTTAAAAATATTTACTTTTGAATGCCGAGTGGCGGTTTTTGAATTTCAATATGGCGGATCCAATATAGCGCCCAATTTTTTTTAAATATTACAGATTTGCTTAAAACTCTTTATACACGGGTTCTTGGGGTCGCTTAAGAGGAATCTGCAATTGGATTTTCAAAATTCAAAATGGCGGATCCAACCAGGCGAAAGTTTCTTTTTTTAAAAATAACAGATTCACTTAAAACTCATTACGCACAGGTTTTTTGGGTTGCTAGATTAGAATCTGCCATTCGAAAATCTAACTTCAGATTCTTATTTAGCGACCCCAAAAACTCGTAGTATAAAAAGTTTCAAGCAAATCGGTTTATTTTTTAAAAATATTGGTCGCCATGTTGAATCCGCCATTTTGAATATTAAAATTCCAGCTTCAAATTCAAAAACCGCCAAACGGCAAAATATTTTTAAGTAATTTCGAATTTTTAAAAACAAAAATGTTAAACCAAAACCAATTTTGGAGATAGGGGTGGCCCGGTGGACGACGAAACCCTCATATCGTCACCTAAAATGAAAAGGCCCTAAAAACAACAAATTCAAAATATGTTTTTTGATTGGTTCTAGATTACTTTATTACCCTACGCGTCTTCACAAAAAATTAGCGATTTTATAACCAAAATTAAAAAAACACGTGATTTGGGCAATCGCCATGGACGTAACTAAACAAAAAACTTTTTTAATATTTTTTTGATATATTTTGATTCAATTTTAGCCAAATTCATTAAAAAATAACAAAGTTATTAACAAATTTAAAATATCATTCAATACTGTTTTTTGCTTCTCCTGTAAAATTAATAAAATGTAAGTTAGAGCCTTTTGCATTTTAGGTGTCGATACTAGAGATGGGCACCAATCACGTGATTAACGTGAATCACGTGAATCACGCATGAATCACGTGATTCGTGAGTAAATTTTTTTCCTACTCACGTGAGCGTGCGTGAGCGTGAGTACCAAAAAAATGTTCGTGCGTGATCGTGCGTGAGTAAAATTCTTGCGTGAATTTTTCGTGACTTTAATTGTTTCCCCGATTTTTTTTTTCGGTTACGTTTTCTTGATTTTTTATGTTCTTTCAAAACATTCCATTAGGAAATGTGTTCAGATTTTGAGACACTTTTCGTATGCAAATTCTCAGATTCTGAGACATTTTCCGTATTGAAAAACTCTCAGATTCCGAGACGTTTTTCGTATAAAAATATTTTCAGATTCTAAAGCGTTATTCGTACAGAAAATGTCTCAGATTATGATAAAGATAATTTATAAATGAAAATGGATGGAAGTAAAAACTAATGGCACACTCAAAAAATTATTGGCTAAATATTTTCAATTAAATCTATTGATCAACAAAATTTAAATGAGTCAATCAATGTTTTGATTGAAATTTTTGTTATTTTCTTAAACAGTCGAATACAATTTTCAACATACAAAATTTTTTTCGCTTTAATTTATTTGAATAGATTAATTCAAAAATGTACAAAATAATCGGGTTTTACTTTGTTTGCAACATATTAGAAAGCAAAAAAAGATGAATTTTCTGATAATTTTGTCATAAGCTTACACTTCATTTGTTAAATCAATCATTATTTTGATTGACTTCAAATAATTTTCAATCAATCACCTATAATTTGATGATTGGTATAACAATTTTTTTAATTGGAGGAATTTCAATCAAAAAATTTATTGAATCCGCGTTTTTGTTGATTGAAATTCGTTTCAAATTTTTTCTGTGAAAAAAGAAGATTTTTTGCATTTTCGTATGACCTATATCAGACATTTCCACAAAGACGACTTAGGGGAGGGAAATGTCATGGGAATGTCAGCACCCCCTGACAACTGATAATTATGATTGGAGAAATTTTGAAGTTTTTTATGAACCCGTCCTTAACTCGGTATATAGAGCTGTCATGGGGATGTCAGGTGTGACTCTGACATGTCAGCGAGCCGTCACCACGGATGGCTCAAGGACTTTCACAACTGAGTAATGCATAAAGAAAATATGACATACATTTTTTCACATATTTTAATCTTTAGTATTTCGTGATCGTGATTACGTCGTGAGCGTGATTAATTTTTTTTCTATTCACGTGAGCGTGCGTGAGCGTGAGCAGAAAAAAAATGTTCGTGCGTGATCGTGCGTGATCGTGATTGAAAAGTCACTCACGATCCCATCTCTAGTCGATACACTCAAAATAATACATTAGTAGATTTACTAATTTTTTTTGCTAATGCTGGTTAGCTAACTTTTAGCAAATTTTTAGTTGAGATTAGCATGTTAGCAAAAATATCTTGTAAACTTCATTTAGCAAATTAGTAATTTTAAACAAAATTTGAACTATTTTTTTTTTGCTAAATTTGAAATTGAGTTGACCAAATTTTTACAAGCTTTTTTGCTAATATTAGCAAAAATAAATGGTAATTTTTTTTTTTCAGAAAACTTAAAATGGCGCTATCTCGGAAACTAAGCCAGATAGAGCAAAATGGAGGCCATTTTTTGTTCTCGGGCTCTCCATAGTATCGCCGGTCCTCTTCACACGTGTGGATGCTAAGGGTCCTAACTTCAGATCCAAAAAAGTTAGCATTCCCGAAAATTTTAAAATGCTCATATCTTGGTAAATATTGCCGACAAAACAAAAAGTCCGAAAGCATTTTTGTAGCTATTAACACGTAGAACAAGACCGCAAATCAAAAGCTCTCCGAGTAATATTTTTGAAGTTATCGAGTTTTGTAATTCCCCGGTGGTTATTTAAAATCACGTATCTCAAATACTAAGCAAGGTACAACGAAACGGACACAAATTTTGGATCAAAAACTATGACGATTTTTAAGGAACCCAACTAGGTCTAGGCCCATCGGGGTCTGGACCTATCGGGTCCAAACCCAATGGGGTCCTCAAATGTGTATGAACTAAGTTGAAATAAAAAATTTCAGTTAACTAATTTTTGGCAAAACATTTTTGCTAACTTTACCAAAAAAATTGTGGGTTCAAAATCAGCAAATTTTCTTGTAGGTTTACAAGCTTTTTTGCTAACATTACAGTTTTTTTTAAGTGTAGAAAAAGATCAATTGATTTTTTTTAAATATCAATGGAAATTCGTAAAACATCAATTGATATTCGTTGAAGGTCAATTGAAATTCGAAAATCATATCAATAGAATTTAAAAAAAAATATTAATTTAAACTCGAAAAGTAAAAATTGAATTTCATGAGAGATAAATAGAAATTCGAAATAGATCATTTGAAATTGATTAATTGAATTAAAATTCGAAAATCATATTTGAAATTCGAAAAAATCATTTGAATTTCAAAAATAAAGAACAATTTAAATTCAAAAAGTAAAGTTGAATTTCGTGAGAGATCATTCGAAATTCGAAAGAGATCATTTGAAATTCGAAAGAGATCATTTAAAATTCGAAAAGATCTATTGAATTAAAAAAAAGATACATTGAAATTCGAAAAAAAATATCAATTGACTATTTTCAAACTATATTTAAAAATGTTAAAGGATCTGTTATAAAGAAAAAAATCCAATTTTTTAGCAGATCTCATAAAACAGTTTGATTAAAACGGTTAAAAATTAAAATATTTATAATTTTTTAGAGGTTTGAGTTTAGTTTAAGCATATTTGTTTTTATTTTTATGAATATAAGGAATAGTGTAGTAATTTAAATATATTAATACATATTTTTAGTATTATTTTTATTTTTAATATTTTATAAATATTTTATTTTGTATGTAATTGAACAGGTTTTTTATTTTTTTTATATTTAGTTTTAGTCAGACTTTAGGAATAAAGAAAAAAAGCTTTATAAAATTATATTTACGAAAAAAAAAGCTGTAGAAAATACATTTGCAATTAAAATTCAAGTCTTTCTTGAAGTTAGATCGAAAAAAAAAATAAAATTAAAAAGAGCGATTTAATTTCCTTTTTTTAAAAGGCAGGATGTTTTAAACTGGCCAAGGTAAAAATATTAAGCTTAAATGCATTTTGAATGGAATATTCTGGTTTTCGATTTTTGTTTTCGATTTCAGCATTATCTTAGTTCTATTAAAAAAAAAAAATACTAATCTACTCATAACATTTTAAAATAAATAATAAAATGTTTCCAAAAGAAAAATAAGTGACATCCAGAGTACTGGAAACAAACAATTTGAAATTCAGAAAACTAAATTTATTATTGAGAATTACAAATTAATTTTGGTAAATACAAATTTTAAGGAAATTAACCTACAAAAACTTGAAGAAACGATTATCAAAATATTTTATATTCAACCGCCACTGGATACTATTTTCTGATTGACTTGTTAAAATAACTTGTTAAAAAATATAAAACCAAAAGTAAAATTCGGCATTGCCGAATGTATTGATCTCCTCAACAATCTAAAAAATATTACTTCAAAAAAATTTATTAAAAAAAATAAATTTGGAAAACATTTTTTTTTATAAAAAAAATTAAAAAAAAAATAAAAAATTTCAAAAAAATTTCCAAAAAAATATTTTTTTTCAAGTTTTTTTTTTTAAATTGGTGAAATAAAATTTTGTTAAAAACAATTTTGTGTGAAATATTTTTTTTATACAATTTCGTTTTCTTCTGAATCCAATTCCATTTAAATCTGTTACCCAGCAGCTAAATTAAAGCATTTTGTATTTTTAGGTTATGTAGAATGTACTAAAATTTTTTAGATGTCCTTAGATTTTCGTTCAATACTTTTGATCCGCTTAACCGATTTTGACAAATGCAATACCAAACTGTTCGAATGATAAACAAACATCTATATACGGTGGCTCGCAGCTTATTTCGTGTGAAAGATATTAGTTAGCAATCCATTCAAGACAAAGTTAACCAAAATAGACCTAATTATTATCAAATAAGTATTTTTGTAAAAAGTACTGTGTATGTAGTTAATCAAGCTTTAATTAAAGCTTAATGGCGTTCAGATTGTCTAAATATTAAATGTGCCACGAGGGTCGAAATGGAAATTGAAATTATTGAAAGACCTTTTTTTAGAAAATTTCTTAAAAATATTTCTAGGTCGATTTTATCCAAGCTCAAACATGAAAAATTTAAAAAATAGTCCAATAGTTAATATTCATTTATTAAATAATTTTTCCAATGACCCAAACAAAAATCAAAATTTTTAAAATGCAGTCGAAGAAATCCGAATTTTTTGACATCCAATTCTTTTGACCACCAATTTTTTGTAAACAAAGGAAATGTTAAATTATTCTTATATCTCATTACTATACGCTTAGGTGTACTAAAATTATTAAACAATTAAATCGTTTCTTTGTTTACAAAAAATTGGTGGTCAAAAGAATTGGAGGTCAAAAAATTCGGATTTCTTCGACTGCATTTTAAAAATTTTGATTTTTGTTTGGGTCATTGGAAAAATTATTTAATAAATGAATATTAACTATTGGACTATTTTTTAAATTTTTCATGTTTGAGCTTGGATAAAATCGACCTCGAAATATTTTTAAGAAATTTTCTAAAAAAAGGTCTTTCAATAATTTCAATTTCCATTTCGACCCTTGTAGCAAATTTAATATTTAGACAATCTGAACGCCATTAAGCTTTAATTAAAGCTTGATTAATTACATACACAGGAATTTTTACAAAAATACTTATTTGATAATAATTAGGTCTATTTTGGTTAACTTTGTCTTGAATGGATTGCTAACTAATATCTTTCACACGAAATAAGCTGCGAGTCACTGTAAGTCATTTTTGTTTCATATTTTTGTCGTGATCGAGATTTCGAAATTTTTTTTAAAACATTGCCCTTATTTTATTTTTAAAAGTAACTATGGACCATTTCTTGTTATTAAAGGAATAATATATATTTATATATCACTTAAAAATTTAATGACTAAAACGACAAGAATATTTAAATTTTAAACCCCATTATTCATATTGAAATTTGAGCACTTTTTACAGATTTGTATTAAAAATTTTATAAAACTGTTAGAAATATTTTAAATTTAAATATAAATAAAAGGGCATATACATATTTAAAAAAAAAAAAACACAAAAATAAATAATTGTTAACAAAAACTGGCAAAAAAAAAGGAAATTATTAAGGACGATTCGAGAATTCTGTGAGTAAAAATTATGTATCATTAATTGGCAAAACTACATTTTACGGGAGAATAACCCGTCGCAAAAATAATAAGACTCTGAAAATGTTTTCAAAAAATCGAAAATCGAGCTTCCAAATTTTGACTTGCAGTTTTTTCTCAGACTTTATTTTTTTGGAAAATTTGCAAATTTTCTTGGGCTCATATTTCGAAAACTATTTTAAATTTTGACTTAAAAAGTGAACATTTTCGCACTTTCACAAGGCCAAAACGGCCTGAAGGAGCGTTCCAATGGTTTTGCGATGTAGTAGAGAGTTCTTAACTATTGTCTTGGCTACAGTTTTTTTTAAGTAATATGTTCAGAGAAATTGCAGCCCGAGACAATTACTATAACTTTACTTTTGAAAATAAGTCAAAATTTCAAATAGTTTACGAAATATGAGCCCAAGAAAATTTGCAAATTTTCCAAAAAAAAAGTCTGACAAAAAAATGCAAGTCAAAATTTGGAAGCTCGATTTTCACCGTAGACGTATGTTCTAGTGGACTTTTTTGCTCAGTACAGTTCCAAGAACCAGAAACGCGAAGCGCCCATTAACATTTTTTTCCATCCATACTAATCGCCCCACCCTACTCTTTACTTAACAAAAAAAAAATATAAATAATTAAGAAAACTCCGAAAAATTTTTGAAAATCCTAGAAAAAAAAAAAAAAAAAAAAAATAAGTTAAATTCGGCCTTGCCGAATCTATTGATACCCTCCACAATATAAAAAAGATTATTGCAAAAAACTTTATTTAAAAAAAATACTTTTAAGAAAAAAAAATTTCCGCGAAAAAAAATTTTGTTAAAAAAAATTCGCGATTTTTTTGTCCAAAAATATGTTTGTACTTGTTTAAATACCATTTGGTATCTAATTTTGTTCACATTTGTCAATTAGCATTCGAATTAAAGCATTTTGTATTTTTAGGTTATGTTGAATGTACCAAAATTTTTGAGGTGTACTTACATTTTTGTGCATATCTTTTGAAACGCAAAACCAATATCGCTCAAATGCAATACCAAAATTCTCGGGACAACAACAAGTAAATATGTTAAGTTTCAGTCATCTATTTTGGCCGTGATCGGCATTGCCACAGACAGACAGACGGACATCGCTAGAATGTCTTAAAGTCGATCACTGATCAATAATATATATATACTTTATCAGGTCCCAGCCACTAATTGGAGGGTACAAAAATACAAAAATTTTTGAAAAAATGCCAGAAAATTTAGAAAAGTTTAGAAATCGGAAAAAACAAGAAAGTTAAAAAAAGCACAAGGAAAAATTCGCAAATATGTAGAAAATTCAGAAAAGTTTAGAAAAATAAAAGTGACAAAAATCAATTTTATTTTTCCTAAAAATTAAGAAAAATTCTATAACATATTTCGTTTGCTAAGGGGATGTCCCCCACAAAATATAGTTTAGCCCATTATTTTTAAGTATACAAATTTCGTCACAGTTTTAAAGAATCGGGTCATTGAAAAACTACATAAATATTTTCATATTACTACAACTAGGGGAAAAATACGACGACTATAATTTAAAAATATATTTTAAAAATATAAATATAATATTTTTTATAATAAATAAATTAATAAATTATTTTATATAATTAAAGACTTAACTACACACACATAAATATTTTTTTATAAATAAAGGACATTTTTAAAATATCACGTTGTCTTTTTTTTTATTTCGTTATAATGAATAAATAAATATTTGAATATATTATTATGAAAGTGTGGCAAGTCCATTTAATTTTAAAAATGATGCATAAATAGAAAAGCTTATTTAAAATTTGAAGCAAAGATTTAGAATAAACCAAAATTGAATAAAAAAGTCTCGCAACTAATAAAAATCTTTAAGTTGGACCAACTATTTTGGTTTAAAAAATTGCCTATAAAATTTGTTTCATCTTCTGTTTAAATGGAGTTATCACACTTTCATTATAATTACAGTAAATTAAAACAATTTTGTCATAGATTTTGCTTTAAATTCCAAACTTACTCAATACCAAATGTATTCGTTTCTTCAACAGCCAATAAAAGTTTTTCATATAATAATTCCGGTGTGGGATATGGCGGTAAATCTAAACGATTAAAACAGGTATGAGCCCTTGGCAAAGAATTCGGTTTACCCCATTTTTCAATACAAAATCTTCGCGGTCCCGTCGAACCACGTAATGCTGAAAAACCTTCATATGGTATACTGGATGTACCAGTAACAAATTGCAGAAGGCGTAGTCTTTGCTCATTGGTGAATTTTTCAATTACCTGCCAAAACCATATTATGACCTGATGATTATCATGATACCCCGAACGATATTCAGTATTTAAACGCCAATCATTAATATCGATTTCTGCTGTACCAGCTATTACCAATTCCAATTCACGTGCATCAAATACGGACACCAAACGAGAATCAACAACTTCATAGAAGCCACGTACTAAAGATTCTGTTTGCTCTTGAACACCTCTCTCCAAACGCCATTTAATCATACGTTCTAGATATTCCTTTTTATTCTTCTCATTGACAATAATATTTTTACCTCCCGGTTTCAGTTCACGTTCCACTACTCGACCCAGTAGTTCTTCGGTAACACAAAAAGTTAAACCTAAATCAATGCCGGTATTAATATCATTGTCACGTATCCATTGTAATGACTGATGAAATTCATTGTCTAAAGATTCTAAATCGCTTAAAGCTACAGGAAGTCTTAATAAAGCTTTGTAAAAGGGTCGCGTAAAGAAAGCATCCAATAGATATTGATGGACTAGTGCCAAACCTAAAACACGACCACTAAAACGGAACCAATCGTGACAGTTGTCAACGAAGGCCGACAGGGGAGATACTTGTACAGTATAAGTATCATTGGCAGAATATTCAAAGAGACCATAATACGGATTGAATAATTCACGAGATAATAAAAAGAAAAATTCTCTGAAAAGGGAAAAATAAAATATATAAATCATTAAAGGAGTAACTTTATTAAAAGCAAAGCAACAATCTTAGATTTTTAGTTATAAGCTTTTTATATAAGTGTTTTATATAAAAGCTTTTTATATAAAAGCTTTTTATATAAAAGCTTTTTATATAAAATCTTTTTATATAAAAGCTTTTTATATAAAAGTTTTTTTAAATGAAAGCATTTATATAAAAGCTTTTTATATAAATGCTTTTTATATAAAAGCTTTTTATATAAAAACTTTTTATATAAAAGCTCGTTATATAAAAACTTTTTATATAAAAGCTTTTTAATATAAAAGCTTTTAATATAAAAGCTTTTAATATAAAAGCTTTTAATATAAAAGCTTTTTATTTGAAAGCTTTTTATATAAAAGCTTTTTATATAAAAAGTTTTTTTAAGAAAAGTTTGTTATATGTATAAAACTTAGTGGGAACAGTTCTTCCAAAAAAGGAAACAATTTAATATTTGGAAGCATTTTGGAGAAATTTTGATGATGGTTGGATTTTTTTATAACTTAAGGGCGAAGTGAAGATAAATGTTAAATTCAGCCGTTAAACATTCGGCCAATTAAAAAAATGGCTGGCTTGCCAAACAGTGAAAATCTTGCTTAACTCAAGCGTTTGACATTTGGAATCGTCTGCGATCGCCCCTACAAAAAAATACGGCTATCAGAAAAATTTGCCCAAAATTTTACCAAATTTAGATCAAATGCCAGTTTTTTCCCAACTGTTCGTTTGGGCACTAATTAAGCTAGGCGCCTGAATTATTTAAATTTTCATATTTACCTTGAGGGTCCTCCATAATCAAGACCTTCTTCGGTATCCCACAATACCGCCAAACGGCCTCTTTGTAAGTCTTTTTTATTGGCAGACATAATACGTCGAAAGGCATCTTCCAGTAAATGAGTACGACGTATTTGTAATCTACAATGAAATTAGAATACAAGAAAATTATTAAAGATATAACATTTTTAATTAAGACACAATAAAGTTCTGAATTAATTAATAGGCCCTCCGGGCTCAGTTTTTGTGTAATATTAATTTAATAATAAAAAACTAAAAAAAATAAATAAATAAAATAATCCAAAAATCTAAATTTACTGGGAAAAAAGTGGAAAAACCCGACACTCTCTTTTTAAAAAATCCTTCCCCACACCCCCACGAGCAATTCTCATTTTCGCATGGCGCGGCGAAAATGGAAAATATTATAGTGCTTGGAATGAAGTCATTCATTCAATCAAAGCTCATTTCGGCTAAACCAAAAGATAAATGTTGGTTTAACAAAACTTGCAGGAACGAAGTCAGATCCAGGGAGGAAGCGTTCGGAAATTGGTGTTACGACAAAAACGTTAATACTGATCTGCTACGCAAAAGGTGTGCAAGAGTAGTTAGTCGCGAAAAGCTTCTTTTCGAACAGCGACTTGGTGCTTAAGTTCGTTTGTTAAACGACTCTTATAAGAGCCTTTTGGCTGGCGTCTTCGCAAGAAATTTTTTCTTTTCGGAAAGTAATCAACCACTGCCTGAAATCGAGAGTATTGTAGAGTTAAAAGGGTTCTTGTGGATCTTAATGTAAATAAGTCACCGGGGCCGTATGGTATACTAGCACTGGTGCTGAAACAGTGCTCTTCGACGTTAGTACGTCCACTGGCTAATCTTTTCGGTTCGTCGTTCTGTGCGGAACCTCATGTCGAAAGGTGCAGCCAATCCCTAAAAAGAGTGCGGATAATAACCATAATAACAACCTAATCGCAATATGCTCAGCGCTCTGGAATGATGATAGAGAGTATGGTAAATTGCCATCTTATTAAGATACTGGAGGCTAACATACTCTTAAACGATCGACAGTTTGGTTTTCGGAAAACTCGTTCAACTGAAAAGCAGTTGGCGTTACTTTCGGAATGTTGGGAGTCGTTCGAACCACCATTTTGATGAGAGTAATGTGGTTGCTCTGGATATTTCCAAGGCATTTGATTGTGTGCGGCTTAATGCCTATGGTGTCTGTAATGGCTTCTCTCGATTTATTTCGAGTTTTCTCAGAGATCGTACTAATCGTGTTGTTATAGATGGGTTTCCATCAATCAGGGGTGCCGCAAGGTTCTGTTCTTTCTTCTTCCCTTTTTCATATTTTTCTTAACGACCTTCTAAGTTAAACTTCAAATCCTAACTACTCTTTTGCAGATGACAGCAACATTTATAATTCATTTTATTTTTGATCGTAAGCCAAGCCTTGTTAAGGTTGAAGCCAAAAGGCAGATTATGAATGACATATTATGAATTACAATTGATCTACTTTGAATTACAAATGATCTCTTTTGAATTACAAATGATATTTTCCGAATTACAATTGGAATCTTTGAATTACAAATGGAATTTTTGAACTACAACTAGAATTATAAATTACAAATGGAATTTTTCGAATTACAATTGATCTATTTCGAATTACAATTGATCTTTTTCGATTTAAAATTGATCTATTTCGAATGACAATTGATCTTTTTCAAATTATAATTGATTTTTTCGAATTACAATTGATTTTTTTTTTTCGAATAACAAATGATCTTTTTCGAATTACAATTAATCTTTTTCGAATTGCAATTGATCTTTTTCGAATTACAATTGGAATCTTCGAATTACAATTGATTTTTTTTTCGAATTACAGTTGATCTATTTCGAATTACAATTGATCTCTATCGAATTAAAATTGATCTATTTCGAATTACAATTGATCTTTTTCGAATTACAATTGGAATCTTCAAATTACAAATGGAATCTTCGAATTTGATCTTTTCTGAATTACAATTGATCTTTTTCGAATTACAATTGATCTTTTTCGAATTACAATTTATCTTTTTATACCCTCCAACTACAGTATGGAGTAGTGCCTACGGTCAGTACCGTAGAACCGGGAATACCGGTATACCCGGTTCTCGGTATTCCCGGTTCTGGTTCTGACGGTATTACCGGTATTCCCGGGACTACGGGACTATATTTTGTAAAATTTTGTTCAACTAAAATTTTTTCTTCGCTTTTAGAAAAAAAAAAAAAATACAAAACTTGTGAAAAACACCATTTCATTTATTTTTTATGGATTTAAGAAAAAAATAGTTTCATGATTTTTAAATAACAACTAAATGTTTCTGAAATACTGATTAAATGGTGTAATTTAAATATTATATGGTATATTATTTTTTTGTTTCTTGATCAGGTACCAGGATCAGAACCGGAAATACCGGTATTTCCGGGAATACCGAGAACCGGGAAATGGGGGGCACTAGTATGGAGGTATACTCACTTTGTCATTCCGTGTGTAACGCATCAAAATATCGGTCTAGGACCCCATAAAGTATATATATTTATAATCAGTGATCGATTCTAAGACATTCTAGCGATGTCCGTCCGTCTGTCCGTCTGTAGTTAACACGATGCAGTCCAAAATAAAAGAGCTAGACTCCCGACATTTGGCACAAATATGTCTTATGTTAATAGGCAGGTTAAATTCGTAAATTATTATTATTTATTTCTTTATTAGTCAATGGAACATAAATTCCTTACAGACTAAGATATACAAAAAGTAGTATATAAATATAAAACATAGCTTATAACATTATTTAAAAAATTGAAATTCACGCACATTAACATCCGCAGGCCACAACGAGGGCTTAAAAAGCTCCTTATATAGTCCAGCAGTGATGCCAAGCTTAAAAGAAATTCTAAATGAGCAAAATCGGACCAGGGCACAGTGGGAAAAATTGCCAATCTAGCGGGAAATAATTCAAAATATAACTAACAGATTTTAACAAAGTTATAATGCCATTTTAAAGTGGGATAGTGACTGCGTTTTAATCCGTTAAGAACTTAAAGTTTAGTTAACCCATTAGGGAATTACACACTATCAAATGTTGACAATTTATTGGGCTCTCACAGTTAATTGTTTATAATAGTAAACTTGTCATCGCCGTGTATCTGAAGGGGTAAGCCGTTACCTACCAAGTGTTTGATTTCTTTAAAAGGGTGTTATTAGGTATATTATGTATAAATTTCCATACGTTATCTGTTTTGCGAAGGCTCCCTCGTAACGAATTACATAAACAACGTTTTTTTTAACTTGTTTAAATTCTTATGGAGCTACAAAAAAACGCTGTCAGATGCTGCTTAATTTTTAATATAGATTATTCTACATATAATGAAGTATTACTATTCAAAAAATTAGCTGCGTAGGCCTGCGTAGCGATTTTTTAAAAGTATTTTTGTAATTTTGGTCTTTCAATAATTATAATTCTAAACCTAGGCAGCGATGTACGCGACTCACGTATATGTTGAGAATCGCGAAGGATTGTTAGTAATTTGGTTTTAACATAGTAGAGCGTCGAAATCTTGAAAAAAGTTCGTGCTGAATTAAAATTATTTTTGCTTTTATGATTTTTGAATAACCGACTTAAGTCGCATTCAGTTGGTGAAAAAATTCTTAGTAAAAATATTGTTATAAATAATAATAAATTTAATACTATCATTTGAATTGGTTAATAAACTCTTTGGTTTTTTTAAATTTGTTTGACATGTCATTTCAACGGAGAGAGATATTTGAAGTTTGGCGTAAATGCGACAGTGCTTCTGATCGGAACTCAGCAGTTATCAATTATATCTTGTCCAAACTTGGAAATAACATCTGCAACGAGAATGATAGCTATAAAAAACTAACTGTCAGTGTGCGAGATTTATGTAGTAAATTTAAATGTAGATGGGCCAGTGTTTCTCGCAATTTATATAGTTTTGAAAATCAGTACAATATATGGTTGAATGAAAATATAGATTTTCTAATAGAAGACGAAGAACCAGGACCGTCACAACCTCGAGGGCGTCCTTTGAAGACTTTTTTGGAAACGACAAAAAAATCCAAGAGGAGTCGTGTTTCGGATCTTGTACAAAATAACATCAAGGAATTATTATTGGTCGCTACGAAAGTAAGTCTGTACAAATCTGGAAAGAGAGATGCAGCCCAATTATTAGATGAAATTAAAAAAACACCAAAAAGGGCTACAAAGATGAAAAAAGCCGTATTTTACCCCTCTGAAGCACCGACATAATACACACCAGAAGAGGCAATGGCACTATACATTGACAAAAGGTTAACTAAAAATTCGTATATGCTTATGCAATCAGGTGCTAAGACTCCTGTTTTAGTTATATGCTGGATGTAGGGTATATGTCCAAATGTTATCAGATTTCACTTACAATATTTGATAACCCCATTTACTTTTCAAAAAGTATAAAATTCTTATTTTAAACATAATTTTCCACAGCAAACAGGTACAAAAAAAAATACTCCTGAGGTAGTCGTATATAACACCTTTTGGGGCACCCTGTATTGAAAAACAGTTTCTTATTATTCATTATACAAAAAGCTCATATCCTTAGCTACAAAATCTCCAAGTATTGTTATCAGATCAGACCAATAGTTTAGAAGATATGATTTTTTTCCTGCCAGATTGGTGTTTTTTCCCACTGTGCAGGGGGCAAAAAGTTTTCCTTGAAGAACTTAACCAACCTCTGAAAAATAGCATTTTTTAACGTAATTTTTTGTGTGTTTGTTTAACAAATGCAACATTTTTATGCTACAAGAAGTTCAAAGCCCTGCACTTGGACCCAGAGAATTAGAAAATGTCGTTTTTTTCGGTCCTCCCCCCCCCCAATGGGCGTAGAATAAAACCTTTTTTTAAATCATGATAAATTTGTATTTCTTTTGTGCAAAAATCATCTTATTTTTTAAACACATATTCGAGAGAAAATTTGCCCCTCCCCCCCCCCAATTGCAAATACCGACCCCCCCCAAAAAAAAAAAACCCCTGGCTTTTTTTTTTACTTTTTATGCATGTTGGAGGGTATAAAAGATTCGGCACAGCTGAATTTAACTCTCTTACTTGTTCGAATAACAATTGATCTTTTTGGAATTACAATTGATCTTTTTCGAATTGCATCTGTAAATGGTGTAGTAGATCACATCCGTTTGTTGCCGATTGTCCAGTTGATCGCACTGCGCATTACAGAGAAAATATGATACTTTACAATTTTTTTTTTTAAGCATTTTGTCTATATCACACGAACTTTTGACTTTTTACAACCCCCATTTTAACGCTTGAAATGCATATTTCAATGGTGTTCTATGAGGATTAGAGTGGTTCGAACAAATTTAATTTTGCTGCAAAAAGCTTTGACTGATTTTTTCAGATTTTTAAAAAATGTTTAGAACTGATTCTAGCATGTTTTGGTATCCGTAGTGCATATGGGAGAGAATTTTTTTCTTTGCGGTCTCAGCTCTCTCCCCTCCCCCATATTTTATGTTATTTGGTGCAAAAACCTTTGTCTGATTTTTTCAGATTTTTAAAAAGTCTTTTAGAGGTGTTTCCCCTTATAATTAACAGATGCAAAATGATGCTTGAAACAGTTCTAAAATTTATTTCAAAAATCTAAAGAAAAAATCAGGCAAAGCTTTTTGCACCAAATGATATAAAATGAGGGGGTGAGAACGCAAAAAAAAAAAATTGAACCACTCTAATGAGGATATTTAAAAAAATTACTAAAATGACCCCTAAAAATGGGAGATAGAGCGTAAATATATTTTAAGAAAAGAACCGACATTAAATTTTACTTAATGGTGTTTTCTTTTCTGGCAAAAAATGTGCCTTTTTTTGCATTTCGCCCCAAAAATTATGTTTTTGTGTTCTTTTCTAAAAAATGTCAACCCTTATAAAGAATATCGTGTTCTTTTCTAAAAATGTCTGCCCTATAAAGAGCAAAAAAGTTGCACTTTATACCCCGTAAAAAATCACGGGGTTGAAATTGCCTTATACAACAGCTGACTTTTTCTGTGTTGTTTTCTCAAAACAGCTGTTAAAAAATACAGGGCAGAGTATTTCTGGATGTTGTGTTCTATTCCAGTCAAATAAAATGCAAGTTTTTAAAGGTGTGAGTTAAACATTTTAAAAATGTATACCCTAAAAAGGCAAACATTTTTTTCAGAAAAGAAATCACCATAAGACATCTGTTAACATTATTTAGCTAAAAAGTAAATTTAATATATTTTTTTTAATTATTTATAAGCTTTTGACAATAAACTAAAAACATAAGTGGGTCATAAAAAAATAACTCAAGCTGAGTTTTCAAAACTCTTCGGGGGTTTTGGGCTACTAATTTTTTACAATTTTTTCCACAGTGTTATTTGACTGATGGTCACAGGGGAAAACCATCGCAAAAAAGTTAATTCCTGAGGAAAATAAAAAATAAATGCTTTTACTTACTTTAATTTATGTGGTCCTTGACCATAGCCCTTCGATTCTAATTTTCTATAGAAACTTCTTAATTTTGCCTCAAAATCACGTCGAAATGGTGGCGGTGCTCGTTGTAACATACGTGAATTGAGTATTGGAGAGCCCTGAGGACTTCGTTCTTCTATGGGTACATAACTCATAATCTCTTGTTCGAACAGACTGTAAAAAAAATGTAAAAATGAAAACAAAGAAAAGTTTATTAGTGAAATTAATCTTGTAAATGTGAAATCATTACAAACTCAAGTCATTTCAAGTATTTGCATTAAAAATAAATATGATTAATTTAGGAAAAATTTTAAAGAAACAAATTATATAGTTTTGTTTGACCATTTATCAATAGTTGTTTTACACTTGTGTGTCAGCAAATTTTATTGACAATATATTATAGGATTAGCTGGCGGAAATCAGTGGTTCTCAAACTTTCATAAATATGATGAGATAATTTTATGTTATGTATGAATTAATAAAGAATATTAATGCATTTTTAGAAATTAGTTTTAAAAACCCCCCTTATTAAAGGGTTATCAAATAAAATATTACAAATGTATGTCAAGGATTACAAAACTGATTAAAATATTAGAATTTGTGTTTTTGAAGTACATCGTTGTTATCAATTTTTATGATTATCATTATCAGAACAATCAACAAAAAGTATGTATTTCAACCAGTGTTGGCTACCGTTACCCTTTCAATACCGTTACCGATTAAAAACCCTTTAATATTGACTACCGTTACCGTTACCAATACCGAAATAAAAAACTTTAATTACCGTTACCGATAAAAAACATTTACCTTTATTCGGATTTTTGCCGGTATTATAACGGTTTTGTTTCGGTTGTCTGAATATTACTTTTTTAAATTTTTTTTGCAGATAAAATATAAATGTACGTAAAATAAAGCTGCAAATTTTAGTTCATTGCAAATCGTATTTTTATTTGGATAAAAACAATGAGAAATCGGTCCAATAAAGGATCACATTACAATTAAGTAAATTTAGATCACATTCCCAATGATCACATTCCCAATTTACCTAAAATGTTCCGAAAATAAAAGTGAGTAAACATTCATAAGTGGGAAGATGAAAGAAGAGACAAACCTGAATTGTGCCAAATCTTTAGTATTGATGGCGAACTGCGGCTTTCCACTTCTTCCCATTCCTTTCCGGAAATGTCCCTGTTAATACTTGTGTTTTTTTTGGTTAAATGTTAGTGGATATAAAGGACTCGGCAAGCCGAATTTAACACTCTTACTAGTTCTTTATCGCTTCCTTTAAAACTATTTTTTTAATAAGTCTTTTCTACTTAAATAAAATACAATTCCGATGTTTCGACTGTTTATCTGAAATCAGCTGATTTTTCTGCTTAAATTATTATCTGCTGTCTTGACAGATTTTTTTTTACAAAACCGCGTCAGCTAAAATCAGCAGATTTCCCAAATGGCTCAAAATGCATATTTTTCTCATGGCTCACAATGCAGATTTTTCTGCTGATTGCACAGAGACATTTAATAAACACGTAAAAATCAAAAAAATTTTTGTTGAATTACAATAGCTCTGTTTTCGCATAACCGTATATACGCTTACCCATACAAATTTTAAATTATCCACGTTAATTTTTAACTTGTATAATTATCGGCGTTAAAATTAAGCTTCGATAAAAAGTGATGCCAAGTTCACATTTTTATTGAAATAGCAAAGACATAAACCTTTTTCTTTGTTAATAGCAAATACACAAACCCTTTTCACAGAAGTGATGCCAAGTAAATTTTGTTAAACGTGGATGCGTTTTCGGTTAATCGGTTAATGTTAACATGTATACGGTTATGCGAAAACAGGGCTAATATTGCGTGAAATTTTAATTAAATTCTGAGGTAATTAATATAATAATATTCTGCTATTTAATTTTGTGTTAAAAACGCACTAAATTTAAGTTTCTTTTTGGATTTTTTACTTCTTTTTAACAAATTTGTGAATTTTTAACATTTTGGGTAAATTTTATTCATAATACCGGTACGTACCGGTATCGATGTTTCGGTAACGGTTTGTCGTTACCGAAATAATCGAAAATACCGTTACCTTTACCGTTACCGATATAAAAAATATGTAATACCAATACCTTTACCAATACCGTTATTCGTTTCGGTAGCCAACCCTGATTTCAACTATATAAATTATAAAAACATAAGGGAAATCACAGGTTAACCCTCTAATGCACACGTATATTAATTATGTTATCATAATTTTAATAAAAAAATTTCAAAATATTGATTTAAATTTAAATCGTTAAATTTTAAATTCTGACTTTTTATAACTTTTGTTTTGGTTCAACATTTGTTGCAAGTTTTCAAAATCTATAATTAATCTTAATTGAAATGTTTTACCATTCTCCTTATAATTTTGCTAAATTAACAAAACTTAGATAATTTTTTTTATAAAGTTCTTAAAAACAATTACACACATGATTCTGTCACACCAATTAGTACTTGCAAAAAACAATTGTATAATTAACCATAGGAAAATTATATATTTTAAATATTTCATGTTTTGTTTTTTTTTTTACCAAAAAACCGTTCTAAATCAATTAAAGAATTAGTCATTTCCGTTCAAAATAAAAATTTAAACAAAATTTTAAAATATTGATTGTGCTAATTAAACTTTTTTTTTTTAAATTTGCCAAAAATTAAATTGTTTAACACTTGGGAGTCCATGTGTGCTGACGTAAAGTGTTTACAGTCGCTTCAAAACCTAACCTAAGTTTGACAATGTGCCCCGTGTAAAAATGGATTAGATCTGGTCTGATCTAATCACTAAAAAAAAAACCTTGTCAAATTACTAGAAAACGTCTCGTTATCCCATTTTACTGATGTATGACAGTTTTCATTGTTTTTTAACAAATAGTTTTCGATCGAAATTTATTTTTTTTTTGTAATTTTACAGTTTTTCTTGTAATTTTACAAATTTCCAAGATTTTTTACAAAAAAAATCTGGTAAATTTAGGAGAATTTCTTGTAAGTTTTATTTCGCAAAAAACGTTGTAAATTTACAATTTTATTGGCAAAAATCTTGTAAAATTACAAAAAAGATTGTAATTTCTCGTAAAATAGGTAAAAATCTTGTAAAATAACATGGAATTCTTGTCAAATAGGAGGTAGCAAAAAAAAACTTTACAAACTTTTCTTGTAATTTTACAAAGTTTTTTTGAGTGTACAATGTACCGAGAATGTGTGCTATTTTTAATATTTTTTTTTTCAATGTTCCTTGCACTCAAAAAATTATGTAAGTTACTACATTTTAGTAGTTTGTATATTTGATTGACAGTAGTTGTTTTCAACTACCAAGTTAGTTGTTTTTGTATGAAAAATATCAAACAACTAAAGGATTAACATATATTTTTTTAAACCTTTTTTGAGATATTTTATCTTAAACCACGGATTTGCTTAATATGAAAAAAAAAAAAATCTTACTAAATTTTATTTTAATGTGGACCCGATTACCTTTAAAATGAGATATCACTGAAATTCGTATCATTAAGATTGACGGAGATATGGTCAAAAACGTAAAACCACTTTAGTAAGATATTTATGATTTTTTTTTCGCTTTTCAAACCCTGGTATCTCCGGAACTATTTGGTCCAGCTGCCTAAATTGGATTTTTTCTTTTCCTTCTTGAATACAAAACTTCTACCAATTTTTTTTCCAGTTCTGAAAGGGTGATGCAGATCGGTCAGATGATTATATATCTTTTTTAGAGTACGACCGAATATTCGGTTTCGGCCGAATAATAGGGTTTCGGCCGCTATTCGGTATTCGGCCAAATGTTGGCCGAATATTAGCCGAAACCGAAACTTTTTTCTAATTAAAAAAAATATAAAAAAGTAAGTTTATTAAAATAAATTTATCAAAATAATTTTTTTTGTTTATAAAAATATGATTTTTTTTTATGTTTATTAAAATAAATATTTTTTTTTTAATAAATACAACCATTCCTATGGTTTAAAAACATTAAGTTCTATAAAAAAAAAATCATAATAACTTTTTTCAAAACAGGCAATTATTTTGTTTTTAAGTTTCGGTTCGGTTTGGTTCGGTTTCAGCCGAATATTGATTTTTTGTCTGAATATTCGGTTCGGCGTCGAAAAACTGGTTTCGGTCGGACTCTAATATTTTTTACTCAAAACGCCAATAAAAATTGCCACATTTTTGAAATGGGACTTAATTATCAAAATTTTTCGAAACTTAGAAAACCAACCTCTGAAAAAATACCCTTTTAACAATTTTTTTTGTATTTTTGTTAAATAAATAAAACAGTTGGTATATATATCGCGATAGGAAGGTGCTCTCAACGTCCCCCACTGACCCCATTAGCCCCCCCCCTCCAAACAAACGCCCCTGACATTTTTTTTATTTATTTCACATTTTGGAGGATATAAAAGATTCGGCACAGCCGAATTTAACACTCTCACTTGTTTGCTTTAAAAAACTTTTTTTCAAAACGCAAACTTGAAAAATTTCGGGACTTTGAAAATTTTCAAAAACAATTTCGGGACTTGGAAAATTTTTCAAAATTTGTTAAAGTTTTTTTATAGAACCATTTTTTATGAAATTTGTCTACTACAAAACCCCAAAAAATGTGTCAGGGACTTAAAATTTTTTTTTTTCTTAGAAATTTTGTTCAGGACTTGGTAAAAATTGGGAAATTTTGCTTTGTCCTATTGTCTCCGGTCACGGAATAAGTATTTTTGAGTAAAATTTTCGTCTGTCACGTGATAGGCATTTTAGTGATATGTCCCATTTTCACCAATCACGGACAACTGTGATTTTGGAATGAGAGACCTGCATGGTTATATAGTTATTAAAAAATTGTTAATACTAAGACTGATTTTTTAGTTCAAACTCCCTTAACTGAATATCGGGTTAAATTTCCATATGTGAGGCGTTCCACACCAAATGTCCAGCGAAAAAAACATGTGCCCCATGAATGCCTGAATATGCGGCATTAGATGGCATTTTTTTGTCATCTTTCGATTTTCCCAAGTGTCCGGAAATTTTTTATTGTCCAGGTCTAAAACTTATGTGGTACAAATTTGAGGTCAATTGGATTAAATTAACCCGTGGCACCGGGCGTCACGTATTTTTGAAAAAATTTTAAAAACAAAATTAAAAAATTTTTTTCTTTCGACACATCATATTTGTTAATTTCGATGCGCTGAGCACGAATATCAAAAAAAAATCGCTCGATCGGTTTTCGAGATATCGCTATTTTAAATTTGTAAAAAAATGCGTTTTTTTTCCTACGTTCAAGAAATTTTTTTAAAAAAAGTCTCAAAATTTCATTACGACGACCCTTTTGTTGAGCTTGAGACAGTCTTTCATTTAAAACTAATTTTAGCCAAATCCGATCATTTTAAGCCGTGGCGCCCATCGATCAAAGTTTTGGCTTTTTAGAAGCTTTTTACCAAAAACCCTAAACTTTGGTCGAAGGGTGCCACGGGTTAAAAATATCGGATTTGGCTGCAATTAAGCTTTAATGAAAGATTGTATAAAGCTGTATAAAGCTGTATAAAAGGGTTAAAATAAAGACATTTTTAGTTTTTTTTTTTTTAAATTCTTAAACGTAGGAAAAACACCCCATTTTGCAATTTTTTGACAAATTTTATGTGGCGATATCTCGAAAACCGTTCGACCGATTTTTTAAATATTTTGATATTCGTATTCAGTATGCTAAAATTAATAAAAAAATAATGTATCGCAAGATATTTTTATTTTTTTCATTTTTAAAAATCCAAAATTTTGGTGGAAATTTTCCAAATGTCCAAAACTTTGATCGGGTTGAAATTATCGAATTTGGCTCAAATTAGTTTTAAATGAAAGATTGTGTCAAGCTCTACAAAAGGGTCGGCTGAATGAAATTTTGAAACTTTTTTTAAAAAATTTCTTGAATGGATAGCCATATATGGAAATAAGAAAATTGCGTTTCTGGTTTTTAAATTTTTCAAAAACTTGACAAAGGAGCGTGGTTAAAAATTTAAAAAATGTTCATATCAAAAATTCTTGTATAATTTTTTTTGGGCTATAGCGATATATCGAATAAAAAATTTTATTTTGCAAAATTTTTAGAACCCGTTCTAAAATGTTTAATGTTTTAAAAGTCAATTTATCAAAAATTCGGCCACATTTTTTTTTTATTTTTTTTCTATAAAGTTTAAATGTTTTTCTGTCCACACAAAAAGGAAGGCATTTTTCGTATTTTTCGACAAAATTGCATTTGAATATTAAATTGCATAAAATTTCTGTAATTCTCTTGTATTTTATTGTCTCAACGTGGCGTATGAGTTACAAATATTCGTTGGTTTCGCAAATATTTGATACTCATACGCCATGTTGAGACAATAAAATAATTTTTATGAAATTTAATATTCAAATGCGATTTTCTCGAAAATACGAAAAATGCCCTCCTGATTTTTGTGTGGATAGACAATCATTTAAACTTTATAAAAAAAAAATTAAAAAATATATGGCCGCATTTTTTGATAAATTGACCTTTTTTAAAATTAAAAAAATTTCAGAGCGGGTTCTGAAAATTTAGCAAAATAAAATTTTTTATTCGATAGCCCATAAAAAATAAGCAAGAACGTAAATTTTTGATATTGTGGTGCATTCCATTTTGATTTGATAAATATTAAATCAAGGGAACTCGATACAAATTTGCCCATTTTTCTTATATTTGCGTGGTTGCCAATTTTTGAAAAAATGAAAAACCAAAAACGCAGTTCTTTTAGTTCAATATAGGGCTTTCCATATCACCTATTCAGACATTCATAAGACACAGGTTTTTATGTAGCGGGACATTTGGTGTGGAATTCCTCATGTTTGCTCAGGATTCTGAATTTTTCCGAATGGCAACGTAATTTTTTTAAACACTTGATGGACTTAAAAATGTTTTTAGTTAATTCTTAAATACAATTGAAAATGGTGTAATAATACAAACACTTTGTAAGTAATTAGAGATATTAACATGAAAATTATTTCATTAACAAAAAATGTGTAAAACAATTTTGCAAAAAAAAAATAAAAAAAAAAATATTTAAATTGTTATAATTTTTGGTAACACCCCGATACAATAAAATTAAACACGACACAGAGAATTAATAAAAAAAAAATTGAATTAGCAATAATTTTTCATGAAAGGGTTGAGTGATTTAACTAAGATGATCATTACGATGATGGTGATGTGAGGATGATGACGATGAGAACAAAACTATATTAATAGGAATTGTGAAATTTAAAAAAAATTAATAAAGCAGAAAAAAATGTTTTAATTTAATGGAAATTAATAATTATGCGGGCATTATCAAAATAGTTAACAAATAAACACTGTTGCTTTTTTTTTGGCGAATTTTTAAGTGGAGTTTGTTGATTTAAGTTCAGGGTTAAATAAATTAAGGGAAATTTTTTTTATTGGTGTATGAATATGAAATAAAATGAAAGCAGGAAATTCAAAAATATATAAAGTACATACTTAATTTAAAAATATATTATTAAAATAAAAAATTAAAAAAAAAAAGAATAAAAATAAACTTACACAGCCCATACAATATAAGCAGCCTTTGAGAAAAATCCCATGTTGCAAAAAATTTTTGAAATCGTTTAAATTCCAAAAATTCACCAACACTGGAACACACGCAGTACGTATTTTTGTAATAGGACTCGTGGAACAATTTTTGCAATACAATGATATTTTCATCATACACATTCTATGTTTATGAATTAACTTTTAAAATACGTTGATTTCACGAAGATCCAATAACAATTATTTTGTTTAAACAAATTTAACACACAAAAAGTTTTTATGATTCTATTAAAATGTTCGGAATTTGATATGGATTCTATATAAAAAACACACCCACATTATAAATAAAATATTTTTAAGATTTTTTTTTTTAACACTAAAAAATTAATAATAAATTTAAAGATAAACTTTTTATTACGAGTATTATTGAAATAATGTCGAAAATAAGCGATTTCGTTTAGATTTTATAAAGCCCTTTGAGAGTTTAACAAATTATCTACATTGAAAAAAAGGTGTTTTTTACAAGAAAAACATTCGTAAAATATGTAATTTTGTAATCCAAAGCGAAGGGGTCTTTTTTTTGGGAGGGGGAAGGGTGTAAGGAGTGGGTTATCTCAAGTGTTGGCTATTGATTTGTTATGATTTTGCACATTGAGTATTTTCGAATAAATTAGATTAATTACGCCCAGAAAAGGGGCAGCCCGAAAAATATACATTTTTAATCCCCTGGGTCCAAGTGCAGGACTTTAAACTTTTTCTGACATTTAAATTTTTCATTTGTTTACCAATAGTACAAAATAAGTAGAATAGTAAAATTTGACTTGGCCAAATCCATAAATACCATCTACAATGACCTTTTTAAATGAAAGTAATTTTGTTTTAACATACACAGAAAATAATATCGTATATTTTATTTTAATTAAAATTTTAATTGTTTTTTAATTTAATATTAATTAAACTTTTAATTAATATAATTAATTGTTTAATTAAATTTTTAACTTTATTTTAATTAATATTTTAATTGTTTTCAAATTTAATATTAATTAAGTTTTTAATTTTTATAATTAAATGTTTAATTAAATTTCTAGCTTTACTTATTTTTTTTTTTTTGTTTGTGTGTGCGAGTGTGTGTTTTTCTCTTGCATTGTATTACATACAAAAAAAATACATAAGTAAGTATAAAAAGTTTGTTGAAAGTTTTTTTTTATTTTTCATATAGGTTTTTGAATTCTCATTTTGTTTATAGTTTTATGTGTATGTATATGAAAGGTTTATAATCAACTTTATAATATCATCTCACTGACTATGTCTTTACGGCATAAATAAATTTGGTAAAGTTTGAAGAAATATTTTTTTTTAAACTATTTTATTCAAAAAGAATGTTTTTACAAATTGTTTTTTTTTTTAATATAATATTTTTAATTAATTTTTTTAATTTATACAATTAAAATTTTAATTATTTTTTTTTTAAATTTTAATTATTTTTTTTTTAAATTTTAATTAAATTTTTTAATTTATAGTACATATTAAGTTTTTAATTAAATAAATATCCATTTATTTTTAATTAACGACATACAAATATTTTTAATTTATTTGCGCATTTTAGTGATTGGTCCGGATTTAATTAATTTTTTAATTAAATCTACGAATTTTTTAATTAAATATTTTTTTTTATTTTTTTCTGTGTAAGCAAAAAAAAATCTTTTAAAATTTTGTGTAAAATATTTTTTTGAGGGCAAATTTTGTTTGAGTGTAAAAAGTCCTTGGAATAATAGGAAAAAAAGCGTGTTTAGCGTTTTTTCAACACGCCAAAATCCAGGTGAAACCAATCCGAAATTGACGGTTTTGCTCATAAATTTCGAGTTGTCTTTCAAAAGTTAGCGTGTTTTCAACAGACAGACAGCTGGACAGATGGACGGACATCGCTAGATCGACTTAAAAATAGTCAAGGATCATGAATATATATTAGGCCGTATCGATATTTAATTTTATTTTTTTGTTTGAGCTGAAAGCGGTCCAAAAAGTTTCTATTGGGTGTCGAAATGACTTCATAAAACTTTCGTGAAAATCAAAAATTTCCTTACTCTCCCGCATCGTGGTTAAAATAAAACCCCCAACAAATTACATATTTCAACTTATTACTTGGCAACCAAGTGTTTATTAGTGTCCGACCGAATATTCGGCTTCGGCCAAAAAGCACTATTCGGCCACTATTCGGCTTCGGTCACAATTTTGGCCGAATAGGCCGAATACCGAATAATTGTATAATATTTGTGCTCACGTGTTGAAAAACACACGAAACTTACTTTGAATCACATTAGTAAGCCACAAAAACATTTTACTAAGTGTTTTTGCAACTAAAAACATTTTTTACATTCAAAAAAAATTTTCGGTCGAAAAAAAATTTACACTCTAAAATATATTTTTTTACAAAAATGTCCAAAAAAATTTTTTGCTTAAAATAAAATCATTCTAACCAACATTCTCATGCATATGAGTATCCCGCCGAGTCGAGTTTTATTTTTATTCTTGTTTTTACTACATAAATATTTTTTTATATTCGGCTTCCGCCAAAAAAGGTGTATTCGGTCGGACACTAGTGTTTATACCCACCAACCACAGTATGGGGGTAAACTCACTTTGTCATTTCGTGTGTAACGCATCGAAATATCGGTCAAGGACCCCATAAAGTATATATGGGGCATTCCATACCAAATCGGACACATTGAATTTTTTTTTTTTTTAGATTTTCCCAATTTGTTTACAGTTTTTAGTACCCTTCGAAAACTCCTTCGTGGTAAATTTTCAGATTTTTTTGATGATCCGTTCAAAAGATATCGAATTTTTAAAAATTGGTAGTTTGTTCCTTTACTCAAACTTCTTTTACTAATAACTTTTTCAATAATGGTCCAAATTTTTGTTTTTAAAAATTTTTGTTTTTTACGTACTTTTTAAAAAAAATCCCAAAAAATTCTTAAAAGCGCTCTAGTATGCGATTTTTAAGTTTTAAAATTTAAATCTCATTTTTGAAAATGTTTGTACTCTTCGATTTTTTTAAAATTTTTTTGTGTAAAACATCTACCGATTCTACAAATTTTTTGCCCAGGAGGATCGTGGGATAACGATTATTACTATTTTTTGAAATTTTTTTTTTGTAATTTTCCAATCTTAAAATCATTTCTACTGCTCGAATGGTGCGTCATAGAGGGGTCCTTTATAAGACCGACCCCCATTAATTTTTTCGTCTTAACGTTTCTTTGAAACAAACTAATACCCTATCTCCAATTTCTAAGGGGGCTCCCACACAAAACGACATTTTTTAAAATTTGCTCCAACCGCTTTAACTGCCCTAATAGTGCCCTTAGAGCAACAAGATGTATAACCGACCCACAATATTTTTTTAGTCGAAACATTTTCTCTGAACACACCTACCCTCTATCTTTAACCGTTAAGGCGGTTTTATTTAATCAGCTTCTACCGGTCCAATGGTGCGTCCGAGAGGGGTCATTAGTGAGACCGACCCCCATTTATTTTTACCATACAACATTTTTTTGAAACATACCTACGCCCTATCTCCACTCCCTAAGTAGGCTCCCATACAAAATTACATTTTTATAAAATTTGCTCCAACTGTTATTTGTATGGGAGCCTACTTAGGGATTGGAGATAGGGCGTAGGTATGTTTTTAAAAATTTGTAGAATCGATAGAAGTTTTACACAAAAAAATTTCAAAAAAATCGAAGAGTACAAACATTTTCAAAAATGAGATTTAAATTTTAAAACTTAAAAATCTGATACTAGAGCGCTTTTAAGAATTTTTGGGGATTTTTTTTTTAAAGTACGTAAAAAACAAAAATTTTGAAAAAAAAAATTTGAAATTTGGACCATTATTGAAAAAGTTATTAGTAAAAGAAGTTTGAGTAAAGGAACTAACTACCAATTTTTGAAAATTCGATATCTTTTGAACGGGTTATCAAAAAAAATCTGAAAATTTACCACGAAGGAGTTTTCGAAGGGTACTAAAAACTGTAAACAAATTGGGAAAATCTAAAAACAAAAATTTCAAAGTGTCCGATTTGACATGGAATGCCCCATATATTATTGGTCACTGATCAATACAGCCCAAAATAAAAGAGCTAGACTCCTGAAGTTTGGCACAAAAATGTCTTATGGTCATAGACTGGTTAAGTTCGGAGATGGGAAAAATCGGACTAGGGGGAAAAAAGTTCCCCCTTGAGGAACTTAAACAACCTGTAAACAAACTAAATTTTTTAAAGGTTTTATTATACTTTTATTAAGCAAATGAAGCATTTTAATTTCGGAAGAAATTCTAGGTCCTGCTCTTGAACCCCGGAGATTAGAAAATGTGCTTTTTTCGGTCAGCCCCCTTTTGTGTGCGTGGATATTGAAAAATCATTTAAATAATGATAAAATTGTATTACTGAAGAACAAAACGCATAATAAATGAATTTATAAACATAAACCGCGAGGGAGAAAGTGATCCGCATTGACCTCCAACAAATAGGACTTGATTTCTTATAAATTTGACCATCTGATTCCAAAACCGCATCCAAGTTTTTCTAGCATGTTCCATTTTCGAGATATTCGAGTTTGAGATTTTCGCGTGGAAAAATTTTCAAACGCTAATATCGCGAAAACGGAACATGCTAGAAAATTTGGATTGCAGTTTTGAAATTTGGAGGTCCATTTAATATGAAATCAAGTCTTATTTTTGAAAGAATCTGTAACAGTGGACCCCCAAATGTGCGAAATTATTGTTTTTTTAGACTTTTTAATAGCGAATATCTCAAAAACGGTACGTGGTAAAAAAATTGGATGGAAGATTTGGATTTAGGAGAGCAAAATCTATAAGAATCAGTTAGATATTCCACTGGGAGGTTTTTGTTAACGAACAGTGTAATTATTTAGCAACATCTCGAAAATAGGATCAGCTCCGATTTTCGTTCTAACGATTTTTAAAGTTTAAAATAAAAAGAAGTGAAATGTCATTACCCGATTTTTTCATTATTATGCTTGAAAAGGGTGTGAATAAGACATGATGTAGCCGCTAGTCGTAGGCAAATTAAGTTCGTTAACGGACAAAATCGGACCAGGGAGAACAAATTTTCCTCTAGAACTAAACCAACGTGGATTAGAAAATAATTTTAATAATAAATAAACTGTATTACTTTAGTGCAAAAAGTCTAATAAATGAATTTCTAAACACTTTTCAAGAGAGAGGTGCGCTAAACCGTCCGACAAAAATTAAAATCTAAAGAGGATGGCATTTGTTTAGGGTTTTCCTAATGAAGTACAATTTTGCAAAAATTTATTTTAATAATTACCACAATTTGCATATTAAATACACGTGAAATTTTTGTAGATTTCTAAACAAAAAGCGCTAATTTTCGACACTGCGTTTTTTTTTTTTGATATATTAAACAGTTTAAGAATTTAAAAAAATATTCTTTAATAAATGTATTTAAAAAAGATCACAATTAATAAACACAATTTTTTTTAAATATCAATCAACACAAACGCGATTAGAAGTTGATTTTAATTTAATGTTTTGAAATTTTTGACCACTTTGTGTATAATGGGTGCGACTATGTTCATCATCATCATCATCTAAATGAAGCAATTTTATTTCAGTATGTTGCACTTTATAATTTTTTTTTTGTTAATTGTTGTTTCATTAAAAAAATAACGTTCTTTGTTGTATTAATTTGTATTAATTTTTTTATTTGTTTATTGTTGACAGTATTTCCCAATAGTTAATCGATTTATATTTTATTTTTTTTTCCAATTGTTACGCACCATGTAGTCCCAACCTTACAAAGTGTTACAAAGTGAACTAACTGCTGATGACTGAACTTGTTTTCATTCTTTTTATTCTTTATAAAATATATTATTTTGTATTAATTGATTATGAAGGGTTCTTTCTGTTGCATTAAATACTATTTAAGATAAGAAATTCGTATTTTTTCTATTTCAAAAAAAATAAAGCACTTTTTTTGCGGTTTAACTTAATTGATAAGTGGAAGTGTGGGAGAGAAATATATAATTATTTATATTTACTTGTTACACTGGGCAACAGATTTGATCCCCAAAAAAAATTAAAGCATACCAATAGAAGACCAAAACACCCTAAGGGTTTTAAAAACTTAGGTCGAGTTTTTATTTATAGCCCACTGAAGTTTTCATTTTTTTTTTTTTCAAAGGCGTTTGAGTCCAATGAGTCCAAAAAAAAGTATTAAAACTAATTCTGATGCAAATTATGCTAACAGATAGATGTCTTTAGTGAAATTTATTGGCGGCTCTTTTCTTAGAGCATATTAGCCCTCTATCTCCCATTTAAGTGGTCATTTTGGTCCATTCTTCAAATATCCTCATAGAACACCATTAAAACGTGCGTTTAAATTTTAAGGGGTTAACATGTTCTACAAACATTTTTGGCATACAATTTTACTAGGGGTTGTCAAAGGCCACAAGTTCGTGCGTTAAAAATAAAATGTTTAAAAACAGAAAATTTTAAATCATCATAATTTGCCAAATCGTGTTTCACCAAGATACTTTACAATTTTACTTTTTTAATCATTCTGCACTTCTCGCACGAACTTTTGGCCTTCGACATCCCCTGGTGAAATTTGATGCAGAAAATGTTTGTAGAACATTTTAAACCTTTAAACGCACGCTTTATTGGTGTTCTTTGAGGATATTTGATAAAAAGAACCAAAATGACCCCTACAAATGGAAGATAAAGGGTTAATATGTTCTAAGAAAAGAACCAACATCAAATTTCACTGAAGGCATTATTTAGCTCAGAAGCAGATTTATAACATTTTTTTCGACTTAATTCACACGGCTTTAGTGAAAAACAATTTAACAGTATGTGATAATTTACAATTTAACTTTTTTAAGTTAAATGACAACCCCTAGTAAAATTTGATGCAGAAATTTTTTTTTAGAACATTTTAACCCTCTAAATACACGTTTAAGTGGTTTTCTATAATGATATTTAAGAAAAGGACCAAAATGACCCCTAAAAATGGGAGATAGAAAAGAACCGCCAAAAAATTTTATTTAAGACATTTTTTAACATTATTTACCTTAGATTAGATAGATTAGATCAAATGGTGGGTCGCGGAAGAGTTTCAGGCGTGTCGCGAACAATTTTGTTAAAACTTAAATTTTGGTAAATTTAAAACACATTTTTTATTGTTGTGTTATAAAAATATACAAATAATTTTAGTAAAAAAATAAATTATTTCCACCACTTAAGGTCCCTCCGTAATTGCTGTGCAGTTGTTAATTTCCCGGGGTGCCCAACACTGATTTGTGAAGTTTTTTGGCTGGGTCTGGGATCTGACAGTTCGTTTTATATTAACTTTTCGATGCTGATTTCAAATTTTTCTAGTGCGTTAGGTTTTTGAAAAAATTAAAGACAAAGTTTATAAAAACGTATTCTTGTGCATTTTTAAGAGCTTTGTTTGTAATATTTTTGGATGCGTCTGGGAGCTGACCACTTTTTTCGATTTACTTTTTAATGCTGATCCCAAATCTGGATCCAAATAACGGATCTAGATTAGAGATTGAATAAAATTTCGATCAATATTGGACTTTAAATGCTTTCTTGGTAAACATTTCTTCATTTCTGATCAGGTTAAACTGGATTTTTTCTTTTATTTCGGAAATAAAAATGGATGACGATAGTAAGTTGCGATATAGTAAGTTGCGGGACCTGGTTTCCAAATGTTTGAGGAAATTGAGATCATAGTTCACAAAAATTGTGTTTTTTTATTTTTTTTAACATTTTTTTAAGTGAAATTTTGGGTGTGCGTTTGGGATCTGACCACACGGTTTCGATTAATCTTTCAATGCTGCTTGATTTCCAAATTTTTCCATTACTTCAGGTTTAAAAAAAAAACTGAGGGCAAAGTTCACGTTAATTATTATTTTTTTTTTTTTTTTTGTGGGGGGTCGCTAAAAATTTGAAATATTAAAAAGGGATCGCAAAGCATAAGTTAGTGAGAAGCTCTGGATGAGATTAAATACTTTTTTTCAGACTTATTCAAAACGCCTTTGAAAAAAATTTTAAAATTTCAGTGGGCCATAAAAAAAACTCAAGCTAAGTTTTCAAAACCCTTCGGGGGTGTTTGTCTACTATTTTCATTTTTTTTTTTTGTCCAATCCAAAAAAAAAACAAGTAGAAAAGTTAAATTCGACTTGGCCGAATCTATGAATACCCTCCACAATGCCCTTTTTAAGTGATAGCAAATTTTCTAACGTAAACAAAAAATAAAATTTTTGGTTAGAAATATTTTATTTTGTGTAAAAAAAACTTTTTTTAGTAATTTTTGGAAAAAAAAAATAATTTACTAATTTTTTTTTTTGAGTGTAAAATTTTTTTTGAGTGTATTTTTTTTTTTTGTTTTAGTGTAAAAATATTTTTGAGTGACAAAAATACCTTGTAAAATATTTTTGTGACTTACTAATGTTTTTTAAACATGTTTAACGGGTTTTCAACACGTGAATTTAAGGTGAAACTAATCTAATCTTTGCTAATAACTGTTGAACGACTGGACCGATGTGGCTGAAATTTAAAACGAATCGGACCAAAGGAACGGCAAATATATATGCAACACTTCAGCACCGTCGTTCGAAAGTTACCGTGTGTTTTAACTCGTAAATTCCAGAAAAACCCTTGCCGAAATTCACTCATTTGCTTATAACTTTTGAACCACTGCACACTGGGTAATTTGAGCCAATTTTTAGGCCAAAAATAATTACAGCCAAAGTTTTAGACCGATATGGCTGAAATTTTAAATTTAAGAATTTTTTGTGAACACGCACAGCTGGATTTTATGAATTTGGAAATCGTGGAAATTTTTAGGGTTGCCACCATACGAAAAAAAGTGAAAATACTGAATATCTCGAAAACGAAAAGGCTAATATTTTTGAAACTCGGCACAAAGAAAAAACGCAAGAAGGCTAACAAAATGGCACATAAACCATTTTGTTTGATTTTGCTGGAAAAAGCTGTTATTTTTTGAGTGGGCCTTGTACCACCTTAACGAAAAATTTTCAAAAAAAGTTCGTACTATTTCCTTCAACGAAGCCAAATATTGGTTTAAAACATTATTTTAATCAATTTTACTGACAACAAAATTATAAACAGCAACAGGGTTTTTTCTCTTAGTTCTTTTCCCAATACAAACGTTAGAAAGTTCAAGATATGGCAAGATGAGGCTGTCTGAAAGAAAATTATATATCTCAAAAAGTGCAAAAAAGTGCAACGTAAAATAAAAAAAAATGAATTCAGAATTATTTTCTTAGCACTTTTCATCAATCAAAAACACGGCACACCACGGCTAACATTATTAAAAGCTTATGCGAAGTTAGAATAGATAGAATTTATATCAAAATTAGGCGTTTTATATTGCACTGTGCACGTTGCTTGAAAATGCCAAATTCGACTGCCCGTCAATCAGCTTATATTTGTTTTTTGGAAAAACCAAATATGCAGTTTTTTGCTTTAATATTTTCTAAATCGAACGTAATTAACAAAAACATTATTATTGTTAGTTCGAAAAATGATTTTTGGCCAAGATTTCGGTTCAAATTACCTACTGTGCACTGGACCGATTTCGCTGGATTGCAATATCAACCTGACCAGGTAAATGCCCAACATATATGCCAAACTTCAGGAGCCTCCGTAAAGTCTTTCAAAAGTTAGCGTGTTTTCAACAGACAGACAGACAGACGGACGGACAGACGAACGAACGGACGGACGGACGGACATCGCTAGATCGTCTTAAAATCGATCGAGGATCATGAATATATATACTTTATTTGGTCCGAGACCAATACTTCGAGGTGTTACAAACGGAATGACAAACTTATATATACCCTCTATCCCTAGAGTGGAGGGTATAAAAATCGTGTTGCACAGTGTTATTAGCAAATAAAATTAACTGACAATAATGGATAAGCAAAGAGAAAAGTGCATGAACTACAAACAATGAGAGATTAAAATATCGAAGGTTCTTTTACTTTTTTTATTGATTTTAATAATTTGTTAAACTTCTTAGGGAGTTTGACAAACCTACTTAAAAACAAGTGAGAGTGTTAAATTCGGCTGTGCCGAATCTTTTATACCCTCCAAAATGTAAAAAAAAAAAATTGACAGAGGCGTTTCTTTTTTTTTTTTTGGGGGGGGAGGGGAGTTGATAGGGTAAGTGGGGCACGTGGAGAGCACCTTCCCATCGCGATAAATATACCAAATGTTTCATTTATTTAACAAAAATAGAAAAAAACATGTAAAAACCTGTATTTTTTAGATGTTGGTTTAGTTCTTCAAGGGGAACTTTTTTCCCCCTGGTCCGATTTGGCCAATTTCCGAACTTAACCTGCCTAGGAACATAAGACATATTTGAGCCAAATTTGAGGTTCCTAGCTCTTTTATTTTGGACTGCATCGTGTTAACTACAGACGGACGGACGGACGGACAGACGGACGGACGGACGGACGGACGGACATCGCTAGAATGTCTTAGAATCGATCACTGATCAATAATATATATACTTTATGGGGTCCCCGACCGATATTTCGATGCGTTACACACGGAATGACAAAGTGAGTATACCCCCATACTGTAGTTGGAGGGTATAATAACTTTATTATACCCTCCAACTACAGTATGGGGGTATACTCACTTTGTCATTCCATGTGTAACGCATCGAAATATCGGTCGGGGACCCCATAAAGTATATATATTATTGATCAGTGATCGATTCTGAGACATTGTAGCGATGTCCGTCCGTCCGTCCGTCCGTCTGTCCGTCTGTCCGTCTGTCCGTCCGTCCGTCTGTAGTTAACACGATGCAGTCCAAAATAAAAAAGCTAGACCCCTCAAGTTTGGCATAAATATGTCTTATGCTTCTAGGCAGGTTAAGTTCGAAAATGGGCCAAATCGGACTAGGGGGAAAAAAGTTCCCCCTTGAAGAACTGAACCAATCTCTTAAAAATGCTAATTTTTTTGAAGTTTTTTTGTATTTTTGTGAACCAAATGAGACATTTTTATGTTCGTAGAAGTTTATAGTCCTACGTTTGGACCCAGGGGATTAAAAAATCTCGCTTTTTTTGCCCCGTCCCTTTTTTAAGGGCGTGGATAAAAAAATAATTTAAATAATTATAAAACTATAATAGTTTAGTGCACAAAGCAGACAAAAATGAACTTGTAAACATATACCGTGAGGGCCAAGGAGTCACCCCAGCTCACCGACCCCTCCCCATTCCTTGTCCCCCTTAAAACAACGCCCCTGACAAATTTTTTTTTAATTTTTTTGCATGTTGGAGGGTATAATAGATTCGGCACAGCCGAATTTAACACTCTCACTTGTTTAAAGTTTAAAAAAGTTATGAGAAGGTTTTTTCTTTTAAATCTTTTATCTTAAGAATACGAGATTTAGGAGCATGTCACAGGCTCAATTCCGTTCGGAAGTGGAACAAGTGGTTTACTCGTAAAACACAAAGGAAATATTTTTTCGGGTTGAAAGCACTTTTATGCAATTCAATTCCACTTTGATTTTTGAAAGTGATTTCATTCCGAAAAAAATAATATTCATTTTGTTTTTACGAGTAAACTACTTTGTTCAAATTCGAACGGAATTGAGTCTCTGACATGCCCCTTAGAAGCGTGAGAGGTTGTGGCAAGGCGAAGTCCACAATGAGAGGATAGTTATATCTCCTGTGTTATGAAACCTGGTGATGAATAAATATTAAATTTTTTGACGGGAAAGGTACCGAATGTGGTCGCCTATCTCAATGAAGTTGTGATTCTAGTCACAGTATTTCAATGGAACAGTGTTGTGGAAACTGTTAAGATAAGCGTCTGAAAGCGTTTTGGGAGTTCATCCCGCAACGATATTTTCAGATGTTTCAATTAAATTCGGAAATATTTATAGAAGTTCGCAAAAGATCAATTAAAAGTCCATAAAGATAAATTGAAATTCATAAAAGATCAATTGAAAATCGTACAAGATCACTTTAAACTCAAAAAATATCAACTGAAACTTTAAGATTCCAGTTCTTATCCAAAAAAAATCAATTGAAATTCAAAAACACTTAATTGAAATTTCTAAACGATCAATTAAAATTCGAAAATAATCAACTGAAACTGAGAGTTTATTCCACATACGACTAGTCCGACTGATAAACGAACCTTCCCTGAAAAACCGACAACCAACGAATGTGATCTACCAGTCAACCGAGTGTTACGAGCAAAATCCAGGCCCTTGGGATAAGTTCACGTTCAGCAGAAAAGAGACACACTAGTGCCTATTCGCAAGACCCAAGGCCGATTTAAGGTATGGCGGCGCCCTGGGCACAGAAGAATTTGGGGCCCCGCTGCAAAGTAAAAAGTCGCATGACAAAGAAAAATATTTTTTGGTACAAATTAAACTCATGTGGTGACCTGTTTTAAGACAAAGAAACTAAAAACATATTTTGAGTAGGGATATTCTAGCTCGATGTCATTGTTTTTTACTTATTAAAACCATGATTTTTGTGTAGAACAATTTGAGAATCTGAGTTTTCCTATAAGAAAAATGTCTCAGAATCTGAAACTTTTTCTATACGAAAAATGTCTCTGGATCTGCGAAAATATCTTTACGAAAAATGTTTTAAAATCTGAGAATATTTTTTTACAAAAATGTCTCAGTATTTGATTTTTTTTACCAAAAATTTTTTTTATAACAAAAATATAAAAAACACTTTAAAAATATCGTGTTTTCGGAGGGTGCTTTAGTCCCTCAAGGGGGAACTTTTTTGCCCCGGTCCGATTGTGCCCATTTACGAACTTAGCCTACCTAGAACCATAAGACATATTTGTACCAAATTTCAGGAGGCTAGCTATCTTATTTTGTACAGCATCGTGCCATCTACAGACAGACGGACGGACGGACAGACGGACATTCATAAAATGTCTTAGAATCGATAACAAACGGAATGACAAATTGAGTACACCACCATACTGTGGTTGGATGGTATAAAAATGTCTCAGAATGTGAGATTTTTTCTATACGAAAAATTTCTCGGAATCTACACAGAAAGAATTGAAAACGAAAGTCAATCAACAAAAACGCGGATTCAATTAATTTTTTAATTGAAACTCCTCCGATAAAGAAAATTGTGATATCAATCATCAAATTGTAGGTGATTAATTGATTTTTATTTCAATTAATCATTTTTTCAATTTAGATCAATTTTTTATTTTAAGTCAATTAAAATAATGATTGATTTAACAAATGAATTTCAAGCTTATGAAAAAATTATGAAGAAATTCATATTTTTTACTTTCCAATATGTTGCCGACAATAAAAAAAGTAAAACCCTACTATAAAGTATATTTTTGAATTAATGTATTCAAATAAATTGAAGCGAAAAAAAATCTGGTATGTTGAAAATTTGTAATTTGATAGTTAAAGAAAATACCAAAAATGTTGATCAAAACAATATATATATTCATTCCTAAGGTTCCAGGCTGGAACAAAGGGCCACAAATCAAAACAATAATTGACTCATTTAAATTTTGTTGATCAATATATTTAATTGAAATTTTTTAGCCAATAATTTTTTGTGTGTAAGACTTTGCATACGATAAGTGTCACAAAATCTGATAATTTTTTTGAACTTTAGACTTTTAAAATCTCAGAATCTAAAACTTTATCTGTACGAAAAATATTTCACAATCTGAAACTTTTAATGTAGGAAATTTTTTTATGAATTTGAGACTTTTGATATAGGACAAATTTCTACTATAGAAAGTCTCAGATGTTTACAAAAAATCTGTTAAGAGTCTGAGAATTTTTCTGTAAGAAAATGTGGAATTTTCTTTAGAAAAAAAATGTTGCTCCATTTTCGTAAAAGCGAATTTATTGACATTTCAGGGCCCCTTAGGTCTGGGGCCCTGGGCACGTGCCCAGTGTGCCCTAATGGTTAATACGGAACTGGCAAGACCTAATGTTGTATGTTGAATGAGGTGAAAACCGGTTTAAAAAACCGAGACACTTGATTGCTTCTTTCGATAGTGTCCAGTGTTAAAAGTGCCGAATTTCTCGATATTTATATCACCCATATAAAGATAACGTTAATGACTGTTCGAAGAAAGATCATTTGAAATTCGAAAAAAATTATCGATTGAAATTCTTAAAACATCAATGGAAATTCAATAGGTTAGGTTTTAAGTGGCTGATAACGCTTAACGTCAGCGCAGGACTCTGAGGTCCATTGTGAGTTCACGGGAAGGTACACTCCCATAACAAATCCAGTTGTCACAACCGAAAATATTCTAACCTCATTTTTGATGTTGTCGCAATCGGTTATTCGGTTGTTACACCCTGACTTCGGTCATGGCAGCCTCAATATGTTGGTGAAAACTGCAATAAATTTGTGACAAGTGAGTGACCGACTGTGACAGCCAAAAAAATGAGATTGGAATATTTTCGGTTATGGCAATTGTTATGTAAGTGTAACCAATGTGAGCTTATGGAACTTCTTAAATATTGAATTTTGACATCCGACAGTGAAGCATGTTTTTGACTAGAAAGTGCCAGGCAATGGCAGATGAAGAGTTCTATAGTTTCCAACTCTATTTTATCCATGCAACTCCGGCAGAAGTCATCAAAAACTTAACTTTGTTATCTTCTTATAGATATCGTTTCTTAATCTATAATCATAATGTATAATCAGACTAACGTATTCAAGATTAAGAAATTCTTTAATCCATTTGATTTGCGTCTAATTAACGAATGCTATCATACAACTGGAAATTGATTATTTTGATATAGGCATTGACCCAGCAGACGTGACTTTAAATTGGTTTTTTTTTTAATACAAAGGCTTTTGCTTTCCAAAAACAAAATGAACAATACAAACCACATTTAACACAACTCATATAAAGTTCAATGCAGTTAAGTAAAATTTCTAAGAATAAGATTTTAGCTTTTCCTATATTTTCACAAACGGGTAGGGCGAAAAAGCAGTGAATTGAATTGACGTTAATAGGTTTCAGCTTAAAAGAGAAGTCTTCCTAGTGTCAACCGCGGATCTTTATGGAATTGGTTTTATTTTGTAGATCAGAAAAAATAAAGGGACACGTATTTTTTTTAGCGGCCCAAATTCATATGTAGGGGGTAAAGGAGCTGGGAAGACAATGCCATTTTTCAGTTTTTTTCGTTTATCTCCTATATTATGCAAAGAAACCTAGTTATGTTATATACCAAATGAAAGGTCTTTGGAAAACCTATCTACGTGTGCTAAGAACGTGTCCAAACAAAACTTTTCATCATATTGGGTAAAATACCAAAATTTTAGTTAATAAGTCGAAAAATATTAACTTCTTTGGCCCGTTGTTAGCACCACGATATTTTTAATACCTTTAATCTGATATCTCACATGCCTATATTAATTTTGTTTAAATAGGCGTAAATCGTAAAAAACTGAAAAGGTAAATTTCCCCCCATACAAATCGACCACCCCTAAAAATGGGCCGCTAAAAAAAAACGTGTCAAATTAATTTTCGTTCTTAACAACATATCCAAATTTCATGAAGATCGGAGGGTGACACCAGGGAGACTTCCCTTGTTAGTCGGACATAAATTGAGCAAGAGCTTTCGATATTTTGATTAGAAATATTTTATTTTGAGTAAAAACTTTTTTTTGGAATTTTTGTAAAAGTAAAATTACTATTTTTTTTAGGGTAAATTTTTTTTAAGTGTAAAAATATTTGTGAGTGACAAAAATAATTTGTAAAGTAATTTTGTGGCTTAACAATATTTTTAAAGCTCGGTTTTTTCAACACGTGAATTAAAGGTGAAACTAAACTGAAATTCACGGTTTTGCTAATAACTTTTGAACCACTGGTCCACTGAAATTCAATACGAACCAGACCAGGGGAACGACAAATATATATGCAAACTTCAGCACTCTTAGAATTGTCATTCGAAAGTAAGCGTGTTTTTTATATCGTAAATTTGAGAAAAACCCTTGCCGAAATATACTCTTTTGCTCATAATCAGTGGACCGATTTCGCTGGAATGCAATACCAACCTGACCAGGTAAATGTCCAACATATATGCCAAACTTCAGGAGTAGTGATGGGCGCGTGAGTGTTCTTGACTCACACTCACTCACGCTCACGACAGGAATTTTCGAATCACGCACACTCACGAACATACTTTCTCTCCTCACACTCACTAACAATCACGTGAGTAAATTTAATACAACTCACACTCACGTGCACTCACGTTGACTCACACTCACGTTGACTCACACACACTCAAAATTTTCAGCAAAATTTAAAGTTCAGCGAAATTTTACATTCAGCATCGTAAACATCTACAGACAGACGGACAAATAGACAGAGGGGCATTCATAGAATGCCTTAGAATCGATCATAGATCAATAACACAGTACAATACTAAAAAAAATTACGGGGTTCCGACGATTGATTCTGGTAAGGGAGACAAAAAAAAAGTATACGTGTAAAATCGTTTTGCAAGATTACATCGGAATTTTATTTAAGAGATGGTTAAAGTTTACCAGCTTTGCCTCTCATAACGGTATTTGTTGGCTCTATTCTAACAAATCGTAAAAAACACCCCGAAAGAGAGGAAGGCGGGGATGAAATGTTCTACAAAAATGTTGGCCATAAAATTTTAGTATATATGTCAGAACTGACCAAAGCCCAAAACTTAACACAAACACCAAAAACCATTCAAATTGCCCACTAAGGGATAATTGTTTTTTGAAATTTTTATACCCTCCAACCACAGTATGGGGGTATACTCACTTTGTCATTCCGTGTGTAACACATCGAAATATCGGTCGGGGACCCCACAAAGTATATGTAATATTGATCCATGATAGAATCTAAGACATTCTAGTGATGTCCGTCCGTCCGTCTGTTGAAATAACGATGCAATCCAAACCAAAAGAGCTACACCCCTGAAATTGGGAGAGATATTCTTCTCTTATGTTACTGGTAAGGTTAAGTTCGAAAATGGGCAAAATCGGACCAAGGGGAAAAAAGTTCCCCCTTGAAGAACTAAAACGACCCCTGAAAAATACGATATTTTTACGAGTTTTTTTTTTTTAATTTTTGCTCAACAAATGTAACATTTGTATGCCACAGGTGTCCCCCACCAACTCCGCCGACCCCCCTCTCCCCCACCAAAAAAAAGACGCCCCTGCGATTTTTTTTTATTTTAAACGTGTTGGAGGGTATAAAAGATTCGGCACAGCCGAATTTAACACTCTTACTTGTTTTAATTGGCAATCTCGAATTTGGCTATAAAACTATCTAATCTTTACATCTGATGTTTAGGGTATGTTCAGCAACTTTGTAGAAAATACATATTATGGCAGATATTTTTGTGGAACATATTAACCCTCTAACTTCCACACGTAACTGTAATTTTTGGCTCTATTCTAACAAATCGTATAAAACACCCATTAAAAGGGGGAGGGCGGTGATGAAATGTTCTACAAAAATGTTGGCCAGAAAATTTTACTATACGTGTCAGTACACATCAAAGTCCAAAACTTAACAGAAACACCAAAAATCAGTAAAATTCAATAATGCCCACTAAGGGTTAATTGTTTTTGTATTTTTTTTAATGCGCATCTTGAACATGAAATTTTTTGGTGTTTGTGTTAATTTTTGGGCTTTGGAGTGCTCACTGTTGCCAACTATTTTTCTCCAAAAACCTCTAAATTTCACTAAAAAAGCGCTAGAAACCGCCAAAAAAAATTTAGCGGGAGAATTTTAAATTTCATGAAAAAAAGCGCTGAAAACCGACAAACTTGGCATTTTTGATTGACAAAAAAGAAAAATTTTAAAAAAACCTCCAAATTATTTTTTTAAAAACGCGCAATAAACCGTAATAATTTAAAATTATCACTCTAAATAACGAAAAAAGCGCTGAAAATCGACAAACTTGGCGTTTTTGATTGAATAAAAAAGAAAAAAAAGCTCTAAATTATTTTTTCTAATTAATTAGTATTTTAAAATCTTAAAATAAAATTTTTTTTAAATTTTTTAAGACGTTTCCAAATTTGTTGAAATAATAATTTAAAATCTTGATTTATTTTAACAAAAAATTTTAAATTTATCAATAATTGCAGTTCCATTTCAATTTGGTCCAATATTTCAATATCTTTAAATTTGAAGATCAGTCAAATTATCGTTATACCAAGTATGGGCTCAGTATTTCTGATAAATACGATCAATGAATTTTACACCTTTTCATTGTTTGTGAACTAATATCACATTTTTTAACAAACACCGTTCCCGCTAAACCCAATTTTTCCCACTAAATCCAAACAAAAAGCGCTAGATTTAGCGGGAAAACCTCCAACTTGGCAACAGTGTATATAGTAAAAATTTATGGGCAACATTTTTGTAGAACATTTTATTCCCGCCTTTCCCTTTTTTGGGGTGTTTTTTACGATTTGTTAGAAAAGAGCCAAAAAAAATACCGTTATGAGGGGGAGTTAGACGGTTAATATATTTCACAAAAATATTTGCCATAATATTTTCTACAAAGTTGCTGAAATCACCCTACACCTCAGATGTAAAGAAAATATAGTTGTATATGCCGATATGTAGCAAGAACAGGTCAAAGCTAGGAAACTTAACCCGTCTCTAAAATAAAATTCCGATGTGATCTTTCAAAACGCCGACATACGTATATTTTTTTTTTGTCTCTACCAACATCAATTGTTGGAACCACGTAATTTTAGAAAAAATTTGAAATTGTTGTACAGTGTTATTTGTATTGAAAATACCAACTGAATTTCCATTGATTTTTTTTGAATTACAACTGGAATTTTCGAATAACAATTGATCTTTTTCGATTTACAATTAATCTATTTCGAACTACAATTGATCTTTTTCAAATTACATTTGATCTTTTTCGAATTACAATTAATCTTTTTCGAATTACAATTGATTTATTTTGAATCATAATCAGGGTTGGCAACCGAAACGAATAACGGTATTGGTATTACATATTTTTTATATCGGTAACGGTAAAGGTAACGGTATATTCGATTATTTTGGTAACGGTGAACCGTTACCGAAACATTAATACCGGTACGTACCGGTATTATAAATAAAATATAAAATTTGTTAAAAACGCGTAAAAAATAATAAATTAGTTTAAAAAATTAAAAAACTGCTAAATTCTGTGCATTTTCTATATATAATTATATTTGTAATAGTATTAAATACTATGAAATAACTCAGAATTAAACATTCACGCAATATTGTAATTCAACAATTACGAACTCATGTTCGTAGAGACACCTTTGTCCAATAAAGCCCCTATGACACTACATTTTTTTTGTATTGATGAAATTTATGTGAGCAGTGCAAATATATCACCATAGGAAATCTGAACAAGTGTGAAGAGTAAAAGAATACTAATAAAAAATAGTAAACGTCAAATTTTATTCTTGTGTTATCGATAAATTTGGTTATCAAATGACTGAATGTCAAAAAAAATTTAAAAATTTTACATATTTTTTTGACATTTATGCATTAATGATATTAAGTGTTGCCAACTTTTCTGTTTTTCATTAAATGAAGCGATTTTTTGTTTGTTTTTGGCGGTTTTTTTAATTTATACAGCGGGTTTTTATTAAAAAGAAAGTAATCACCACTATTTGTTTGTTTATTTTATGTTTCTTTTTCATTTCTTCTTCTGCTGTTTCATTCTTTCAATTAATAAAAAATAAAATACAAAAAAAATCTAGTGTCATAGGAGCTTAAGCAAAAAAATATGCATTTTGAGCCATTTGAGAGGGCGGGCGGTATCGAAAGGAACACCTTTCCTCTCGTCATATATGTTAAGAAATTAATTTTATTTATATTTACGAATAAATAATACAATTTTATAAATATTTAATTTTATTTGCCAAGCCCCCAAAAGGTTCGAACCGAAAAAAATCGCATTTTCTAATCTTGGTCAATGACCTTCATACGGCATAAAAATGTTTAATTTTCTAAACAAATAGACAAAACACAAGTAAGAGTGTTAAATTCGGCTGTGCCTAATCTTTTATACCCTCCAACATGAAAAAAAAATGCAGCGGCGTTTTTTTTGGGGGGAGGGGTCAGTATTGGTAAATGGGGGGCACATTTCCTCTCGAAATATATATTTAAAAATTCATTCTTATGCTTTTTGCACTAAAGAAATAAAAGTTTATCATTATTTAAAAAAAAAAATAATCCACGCCCACAAAAGTGGGAGGACCGAAAGCCGAGAGCCATTTTTCAATCCTTTGTGTCCAAATGCAGGACTTTGAACATCTTGTAGCATAAAAATATTGCGTTTGTTAAACTAAAACACAAAAAATCATGTAAAATAATGTCATTCATTGGGGAACTTTTTACCCCTGGTCCGATTTTTCTCATTTACGAACTTAACCTGCCTAAGAAAATTAGACATATTCGTGCCAAATTTCGGGAGTCTTGCTCTTTTATTTTGAACTGCATCGCTAGAATGTCTTAGAATCGATCACTGATCATAAATATATGTATATTAGGGTGCTCCAAAAAAATGAAGTTGTTAAATATTGGCCGTAACTCCCCCTAGAAATATGCATTTGGGTGTAAAAATATGTTTTGCAAAATTATAGGGTAATCGGATGTGGGTAAGGCGTGCCGCATCGGCCCTGAAGTTTGAAAAACAGATTACAAGTGGAAAATATGACTTTTTTGTGATTTTCTCAATTTTTTTGGTATTTTGAGTTAAGTTTGAATTCAAATGATTACTGAATTGTGATTAAGAGCTAATTGCCTATCTAATAAGGTATTAGAAATTAAAATCGGTTGAAAATCAGCCAAGTTATTACAACTTCCCCAGGCAACTAACGTGTGTCAGACCACTTAATCAAGTAATTCGAGCCCCATTTTTGAAATTTATTGAAATTATCTACTGTAAACACATTTTTTTATTCTTCAAGGCCCAATGTACTAAGAAGATACATATTTTTCATATTGCGTTTTGCTAACTTGTTTTAAATAAATGCTAAAGTGGTCTGAATTTTTCAACACTATTTTCAAATCTCCAATTTTAAATTTTTATTTTTTTTTGTTAAAGAAATTTTAAAAATTCGACTATTGGAGTTTAAGGATTTGTTAAGCACATATAATGGATTAAAAACTCCAAAAATTGTAGGGTTTGTTGTTTTCATTTGGCTTTTACAGTGATTTAATTTTGGCGGATTTCGGGAAAGTAGTGATTTTTGGCCCTTTTTTAGCTTTTATTTTTTTTGGTTTTTTTACAAACTTCATATGTTTTGGACCGAATTATATCAACACGAGATAGAATACTTCAATTTTCAAAATTAGAGCGAAATTGAGATATAAAAAATTGCCCCTGTTAAGGGTCAAAGGTCAAATTTTAGAAAATTTTGAATTTTTAAACATTAACAGATTTGCTGGGCGGATTTTGCTGAATCTACTTGATGTTATTTTAATTGGTCTAAACTAAGTGTCAAATAATTAAAATTTAGAAATTTAACCCTTAAGTGCTGTTGGGGCCTATAATTTTTTTAATTTAATGGAGATAATGTAAGTGTATTTTGTTCAAAGGGTCGAATAGGCCCCACCATCACTAAAGGGTTAATATTCTGAATTTAAATAAAAAGACATATGTTAAGACCTTTTAAAATGACATCAAGTAGTTTCATATATTTCCACTCAGAAAATCTGTTAATGTTTAAAAATTCAAAATCTTCTAAAAACTTGACCTTTGACCTTTAGTTGGGGCAATTTTTAATTTCCCATTTTTGCCCTAAATTGAATTGAATTGCGAATTGAAGTATTCTATCTCGTGTTGATATAATTCGGTCCAAAACATATGAAGTTAGTAAAAAAACAAAAAAAAAAAATAAATATAAGCTAAAAAAGTGCCAAAAATCGCTACTTTCCCGAAATCCGCCGAAATTACATCACTGTAATAGCCAAATGAAAACAGCAAAGCCTACAATTTTTTGGGTTTTTATTCCCTTATATGTGCTTAACAAATCCTTAAACTCCAATAGTCGATTTTTTAAAATTTCTTTAACAAAAAAAATAAAAATTTAAAATTGGAGATTTGAAAACCGTGCTTAAAAATTCAGAGCTTTTTAGCATAAAATTAAAACAAGTTAGGAAAGAACAATATGATAAATACTCATCATCTTAGGACATTGAAGCTTGAAGAATAAAAAAATTTAATTATAGTAGATAATTTTAATAAAATTCAAAAATGGGGCTCGAATTCCTTGATCAAGTGGTCTGTCACACGTTAGTTGCCGGGGGAAGTTGTAATAACTCGGCTAATTTTCAACCGATTTTAATTTTTAATACCTTATTTGATAGACAATTAACTCTTAATCAAAATTCAGTGACCATTTGAATTCAAACTTTACTTAAAACATCAAAAAAATTGAGAAAATTAAAAAAAGTCATATTTTCCCCTTGTAATCCGTTTTTCAAACTTCAGGACCGATGCGGCACGCCTTACCCACATCCGATTACCCTATAATTTTGCAAAACATATTTTTACACCCAAATGCATATTTCTAGGGGGAGTTACGGCCAATATTTAACAACGTCATTTTTTTGGAGCACCCTAATGTATATACTTTATGGGGTCCTAGACCAATATTTTGATGCGTTACACACGGAATGACAAAGTGAGTATACTCCCATACTGTAGTTGGAGGGTATATAAATTAAATAACATATGGTTTTCTGGGGTTTTGTAAGTTTTGTCAGGGGGGAACTTTTTTTCATCTGGTCCGATTTTCCCATTTAGGAACTTAACCAGCCTATGATCATAAGACTTATTCGTACCAGCGGAGAAGCACGTTTATTTTGGACCGTATGGTGTCTTCTACAGACGAAATAACATCGCTTAAAATCGATCACTGATCAATAATATAAAATCTTTATGTGGTCCAAGATCGATATTCGAATTTAGTTAATTGCGAATGTGATCATTGGTTGGCAATGAACAAAAATTTGTTTTTTATTTTGAGGGCCGATAACGCAAACGAACTAACCGGAAGATAAATTGGGGTTAATGCTAACCGGAGGTTATTTATGAAGGGCTGATTGTAAAAACTCGATAAGCAACATTTCGTTTTATGGTGATTTTTGCCTTAAAACTTTTGAAATAATGTAGAAAATATATATTTAGTAAACTTTCATACTTAAGATACTTGTACGAAGGGTTTACACTTTTGCCAAAAATCTGTAAGTGGAACATCAGTAGAACGCGGAGAACACCAAAAAATAAAATGTTGCTTATCAAGTTCTTGCAGTAAGCCCTTCATATGTCAAATTTGTATGGCACTAACCGAAGGTTACGTTTACTTTGATTTAACTGGATATTGTGTTAACCGCACCAAGTATATCAAAAATATTTCAATATGTTTTTAGTCCATAAAAAACTTAAAGTAAGTAATATTAATGCAACCGAAACAAAACCGATATAATACCGATAAAAATCCGAATAAAGGTAACGGTTTTTTATCGGTAACGGTATTTAAAATTTTTTATTTCGGTATTGGTAACGGTAGTCAATATTAAAGGGTTTTAATCGGTAACGGTATTAAAAGGGTAACGGTAGCCAACACTGATTATAATTGATCTATTTCAAATAACAATTGATATTTTTCAAATTACAATTGATATTTTTGAAAAACAAATAAAAATAAAACTTGAATTACAATTGATCTTTTACTAATTACAATGGATCTTTTTCGAATTACAATTGATTATTTTCGAATATTAATTAATCTTTTTCGAATTACAATTGATCTTTTTCAATATACAATTGAACTTTTTTGAATTACAATTGATATTTTTCGAATTTCAATCGATCTTTTTCGAATTACAATCGATCTTTTTCGAATTATAATTGTAATCTTCGAATTACAAATGGAATTTTGAAATTACAAATGGAATTTTGAAATTACAAATGGAATCTTCAAATTATAAGCAGAACCTTTGAATTACAAAGGGAATCTTAGAATTATAAATGGAATTTTCAAATTACAAATGGAATCATTAAATTATAAGTAGAATCTTTAAATTATATGTAGAACCTTCGAATTACAAATGGATCTTCGAATTACAACTATAATATTGGAATAACAACTATAATATTGGAATAACAATTTATCTTTTTCGCATTACATATGTAAATGGTGTAGATTGGAACATTTACGAAATTATCCTACTAAGACATGTTCACAAGTTTTTTGTTTAGTTTTTAGACACGGAGAGATAAAGTTAACATACCCCGATATTTAATGGAGAAAAGAAATGTTTTCCGTTTAATACAATCGCCCATTTTCGACACTTAACAAAAAATTTATAAGAAAATTGTTGATATTAAGTAGAGTCCCTTTTTCCATAACGTTACAATTTCTTTACTAGATTTTACACTTTTTTACACTTTATAATCATCACAAACCAATATTTAACAACAAAAGTAAATTAAGGGGAATCTCCCATTATTTGCAATGATATTTGAACTGATCATGTAAACATAAACAGCTGAGCAAGTTAAGGGAAATCACTTATTTTTAATAATATTATGAAATACTACTATTTTTTATTGGGATAGAATCCAATATAAAAAGATTATAAAATTATTAAATTTTTATTGTTAAAATTATTGCACTTTGTTTTTTTTTCTATTAGTAGTACGAGTATTAATTACTATTTTAACTACCGTTACTTTAGTTTTTTTTAATGACCGTTTATTTAAATTTTTATTAACTTTTAAAATGGTTTGTGTTAAATTATTTAACAATAATTCCAATTTTGGTTAGTTTTTTTTTATTTTTTTTTCAAATAAATCGCATGCAGTCCCATTTAGTAGCGTTTAGTAATGCGCCGCACAGTAGCAAAAACTGAAATCGACAGAATTGTTTCGAAAGAAAAACAAAATCCGAAAAAAAATAAATAAACTTCCGATTGAAAGGCGCGCGCGTACTCTATTAGTTTTCACTATTGAATGAACGTTATTGTTGTAAACAATAATGATAAATATTTTTGAATTTTTTTTTTCATTTAATTTTTATTTTTAAAGAACTGAAACAAATTAGCAGCCGCGTATTATTTAATTATTATTTTAGCTGAAAACCAAACAAACACCACACACAGTTAATGTGTTGTCGGACTAAATGAATGAGTAAGTGTAGTGGCAGAAGCAACACAACATTGAAACTTCTATATTAACCCAGCAAAAATTAAAGCTTCAAAAGGAAGATATTTTTTTTAATGACTACAATGACTGTCATTCAACAGATTTTAACACAAGTTTTGTAAATAAAGATGTTATTGCCAGAGATGCCGTATTTTTTTATACCCTCCATTATTCGAATTTTTCTGAAAGATCATATTTTTCATAAGGTGGCAACCCTTTAATAAACCTAAAAAAAATTATGCAAAACATTCGGAGTGTAAGTCATGGGATACCTTCCTTGTTTGTGGTGAGGGTAGAGATGGGCGCGTTACAATTAAAAAAAAAAAAAACTGTAATGTTAGCAAAAAAAAGCTTGTAAACCTACAAGAAAATTTGCTGATTTTGAATCCACAATTTTTTTGTTAAAGTTAGCAAAAATGTTTTGCCAAAAATTAGTAACTGAAATTTTTTTTATTTCAACTTAGTTCATACACATTTGAGGACCCCATTGGGTTCGGACCCGATAGGTCCAGACCCCGATGGGCCTAAACCTAGTCGGGTTCCTTAAAATTCGTCATAGTTTTTGATCTAAAATTTGTGTCCGTTTCGCTCTACCTTGCTTAGTTATTAAGATACGTGATTTTAGGCGAACACTGGGGTTTTGAGAATTAAAAAACTCGATAACTTTAAAAATATTACTCGGAGAGCTTTTGGTTATTTTGCGGTCTTGTTCTATGTGTTGAGAGCTACAAAAATACTATGGGACTTTTTGTTGGGTCGGCAATATTTACCGAGATATGAGCATTTTAAAATTTTCGGGAATGCTAACTTTTTTGGATCCAAATTTAGGACCCATTAGGGTTCACACATGTGGAGAGGACCGGCGATACTATGGAAAGCCCGAGAACCAAAATGGCCTCCATTTTGCTTTATCTGGCTTAGTTTCCGAGAAAGCGCCATTTTAAGTTTTCTTAAAAAAAAATTACAATTTATTTTTGCTACTATTAGCAAAAAAGCTTGTAAAAATTTGGTTAACTCAATTTTAAATTTAGCAAAAAAATAATAGTTCAAATTTGGTTTAAAATTGCTAATACGCCAAATGAAGGTTACAAGATATTTTTGCTAACATGCTAATCTCAACTAAAAATTTGCTAAAGGTTAGCTTATTAGCATTAGCAAAAAAAATTAGTAAATCTACACTCAAAAAAAATGCTTCATCATATTGATGATACGGTTTCATCATTTGCTGTCACCAATTTTGATGACAAATTTCATCATATTGATGAAGATTTTCTTCAATATGATGAAACATGTCATCCAAATTAAAAAAACAAGTGGTGACACATTTCATCATGTCATCAAAAAGTGTCATCAATATGCCTTACAAATGTTTTTTTTGTAAATAATTAAATTAATATTTTAATTGAACCCACGGTCCCCAAGTTGCAGTGTTTATTGTCGACGCCTTAGCTAGTTCAGCCAACTATAGATAAAAATCTCGCACCTCTACTTAGTTAGATAACATTTTCTAATATGTAAATGTGAAGACTCAACATTTTTCGTTATATACAATATAAGTATAATATATATATATGTTTTTAAACGTTTGTTTATAGGGATTTGTAAAGACTCAAACATTTTATGAATGTACAATATCCCTCTCTTTCCCTCTCACTGCTTTTAGCAAAGCATAGTTACACACAAACTTTTAGCGTTATTATTAGCACACAACAAACAAAACGGCTTTTTATTTATAATGTATTATTTTCAGTGTAGTGATGTTTGACTCACGCTCACGACAGGAATTTTTGAATAACGCACACTCACTCACCAGCATATTTTTTATTTTTTCACACTCACATTCACGTGAGTAAATTTCATACAACTTACGTGCACTCACGCAAGCTTCACTCACACTAACGAAACTCTTTATTTATAAAAACAAATTTCTCTTTTTAAAATTTAAAAAAACTTTCAAAAATTTCAGCAAAAGTTGAAGTTCAGCCAAATTTTTAATTTTGTTTGCCTTATTTGGGACGAAATCTTTAATTAAGCCAAATTTTATATTTTTTTTGTTGCTTTTTTTAGTACGAAAGGAAATATGAAAAAAAAAAAAAAAATCACGCAAACTCACGTAACAAAATCGACTCACGCACACTCACTCACTCAAAAATCTTACTCATGCACACTCAATCACGCAATTTTTTCTCAACTCACTCACAATCACGTAAGTAAAATTGAATTCAGTCACACTCACGCGTGAATCACGCTCTAATCTACTCATATGCCCATCTCAAGTAGAGGGTATATGAAGCATTCCACACCAAATGGCCCGCTACAGAAAAACATGCGTCCTTAGCCCTATATGGAACTAACCCCCTAATTTTGTAAAACGCAACGCGCCGCGTTGTCAAAATTTCTGTGCAATTTGTTTTTGTTACAACAACAAATTGTATTGAAATTTTTAAAACGCGGCGCGTTGCGTTTTACAAAATTAGGCCATAAGAAAATTGCGTTTTTGGTTTTTCAATTTTTGAAAAACTGGACAAAGGAGGCGTGAATAAATATTGGAAAAATGGTCAAATTTGTGTCAAGTTCTCTTTATTCAATATTTATCAAATTAAAACAAAATCTTAAAAACACAATCTCAAAAATTTACATTCTTGTATATTTCTTTATGGTATTGTATAAAATTTTTTATTTTCCAAAATTTTAAGAAACCGTTCTGAATTTTTTTTATTAAGTTTACATGTTTACCTGTCTACACAAAAAAAATCAGGAGGGCATTTTTCAAGAAAATCGCATTTGAATATTAAATGTCATTAAAAATCTTTAATTCTCGTGTATTTTATTGTCTCAACATGGCGTATGATTTTGCAAATATTTATAACTCATACGCCATGTTGACACATTAAAATACATTACCGAATTTTTATAAAATTTAATATTCAAATGCAATTTTCTGGAAAAATACGAAAAATGTCCTCCTGATTTTTTTTTGTATTTTTTTGGATAGACCAACATCTAAACTTTATAAAAAAGGACGAAGACAATTTCAAAATCGGTTCATGTTTAGACCTAGACCCTATACAAAGGTCTCCTTTAATTTGGTCTTTTATGACTTTAATAACCGTTTTATAATAGATATTCTTTCGAAATTTTGCAAAAAAAAATTGTCAAAATTGTTTTGCATTCACAAATCACCATTCGAAATTTTAAAGGAATTGGACCAGTTCCCCATACAAAACAACCTTTCGATATTCACATAAATCTCTAAAATTTCATAAAATTAAAAAATATTTTTTTAAAATTTTGTTTGTGTGTGTTTAACGCGTACTTTAATAACCCAATTAAATCTGATTATAATCACACTATTTTTAGACTTAGGCCCCATATGGAAATCTAGCCATTAACTTAACCCATTTTGGACCAAAATTCAATTTGATTTTTCCTTTTTGGAAAAAAGTACTTTTTTTGGGTAATTAGCACCTGCTGATCTCAAAAATCTTATCAAAAACTTTTTATGAAATTTTAATATTTGCATTTATTTGCTATTTTATTAATTTATTTCATTATTTTCAAAATCAATCGTTTCAAATTAGTGGAATTTGATAATTAATTAAATCTAAAAAAATTTAAAATCAATTAAAAAAATTAAAACCGAAAATAAAAAAAAATGCTACATTTTCGTTTTTGCTTCAAAGAATTTTTGATGCACATTGCATTCAATGCATATATAAATTGCGGTAGTCACACTCAAAAAAAAAAAGACTTAACTTAAACTTTGAAAAAATTTTCTTCAAAATTTTTTTCCCAAATTAAAAAAATATATCGAGGGCCTATATTCAAAACCCTCTATCTTCCATTTTCACGAAAATGACTTTTTGATGGCAAAATATTCAGTAAAACGGCCCTCATCTATGGTGTAAAATTCAGAACAAAAATATTTTTTTTTGCTATTTTATTTGCATTTTTGGTTTTCTCTATCTCTTACACAATTAATTTTTCTAAATGCAAAACCCTCTATCTTTTCAAATAATTAATTTATAAATATTTGTTGTGAATAATTTCATCATGCATTACATGTTTTCATATTAATTTTTGCATGATGCACATGAATGTCAACAAAATTCCAGAACCAAAATTTTGGTCCACTGATGCTAGTTTTTACTGAAAATTCTTGTTTGGCTTTTTTGAGAAATATGTCTCAAACTTTGGATGTCTTGTGTACATTATGAAACAAAAATTTTTATCTTAAAAATCCCGATGCTGATCAGCATCTGTGGACCAAAATCGCGTTTTTATTTTTTTTACTATTTCTTACATAACAAACTCAACAGTTTGTCAACTTTTGAGAAGAATTCGGTAAAAAAATAACTTTTGTCTTAAAAATCCGCAGCTGTGGACCAAAACCGCGATTATTTATAAGCCGTTATCATTAATAAATTACGTTAAAAATTAACCAATGTCATAAATGAAATCATAATAATTAATTTTTATTAAAATGCAAAACCCTCTATCTGATCATTTTCATTCCTGTACTTAATATTTTTGAGAAACAAAACCCTCTATCTATCCTCTAAAATCCCCAATAGTGCAAAATTTTAAAAACGAATTATATGTGAGATTCAGTAGATGATTCAAAAAAATATTGTAGAATATCGAATTTTAATTACTCTAACAATCCGCGAAATAAACAGTTTTTTGGCTCTCCTGAAAAGTTGTGTTTTTTTAGATAGAGGGTTTTGAATATAGGCCCTCGATATAATAAACTACACCTTTTAAAAATTTCAAAACATTGTGCTGGACCAAAATTGCTCTAAGAAAACTAATTTAAATATTTTTTCCTCAATACTCTACCTAACAAAACTTTTGGCACCAATTTTAAAAATAAAAAAAAATATTTTTTTTTACCAAATGCTCCACGGATGCAAACTTTAAGCGCTGGTTGCGCCCTGAAGATGATCTCCAAATTTTTTTTTTAATTTTTTTTCTCGTAATCTCGTTAATTAGCATCGTTCTAGAAGTATGCCCTAAAATTTTTCATTTTCGGGACATGCTAACCTTGATTTTTTATGGTGGGTCAAAAAATGAAATTGGCAACCCTGTTTCGACGATTTTTATAACTTCCTTATTTGTAACAATAGGCAAAAGTTTAAATTATGAAATATGTTTTGAATTGACTTTTTTTAAAGTTGCTGTTCAAAAAATCAAACTGCGGAAGGAAATTAAGTATATTAACCTTTTTATGCAAATACAGCTGTTTTAAATTTTCGTAATATTGCTGTACAGTTGTAGACTTAATATACTGAAAGAAAAGGTTTCATAAAATGAAATTTTATAATTTAATTTATATTTAAAAAAAATACCCAATTTTGAATCACGAATTTCAAGGGGGGCAGGAGATTTCTCGTATTAAAAATAAAGGAAAACTTTTATAAAAAAAAAATTTGACAGGGGGGGTGAGTTGGGGGACTCCTTGGCCTGCGCGCGCGGTATATGTTTATAAGTTCATTTTATTCTGCTTTGTGCACTAAAGTATTATAGTTTTATTATTAAATCCATTATTTTTTATCCACGCCCTCAAAAGGGGCGGGCCGAAAAACGATTTTGTTTAATTCCCTGGGTCAAAACCATAGGGGTGAAACGAAAGAGTTTCTCACATGTGTATGTATTAGTGGCAGCACGCGCATGTAACTTTTGACGTTTCATACAAAACATAAACAAACAACGAAAATACAGATGTAAAAGCTCACACGTACAGGCACACGTATTCTAGACAGAGAAGTTAATTTAGTAGTATTTTGTATGCGTCCATATTGAAAGTACCAAAATAAGCACTCGTGTTGCATGTCTATATGGTCTGTGGTCAAAACGCAGGATTTTGAATTCTGCGAACATAAAAAATTTTAATTTTTTAACAAAACTACAAAAAACGTGTAAAAAATTGGCGTTTTTCAGAGTTTGGTTTAGTTCTTTTTTAGAGGTTGGTTAAGTAACTTTTTCCGCCTTGTCCGATTTTGCCCATTTCCGAATTTAACCTGCCTAGGACCATAAGACATATTCTACCTCTTTTATTTTAGACTGCATTGTGTTTACTACAGAAAAACGGTCGGACGAACATCGCTTAATCTTACTAAGAATCGATAACTGATCAATAATATATGTACTTTATGGGGGTCCCCGATCAATATTTCGATACGTTACACATGGAATGACAAAGTGAGTATACCCCTATACTGTAGTTAGAGGGTATACAAAATCATAGAAAAGTTTTGGAGGGTAGGGGCGTTTACGGGCATCTAACAACAATCTTATAACAACAATCTTATCAGTTCTTAAATAATTTTTTTATATCGACGCCCAAAAAATGGGTCAGGGGAAAAACGAATTTTCTTATTCCCATGATACAAATCAGACTTTCAAATTCTTCTGACAGAAAAATGTTTAATTTGTATAATCAAAGTATTTATTTTAGGTTAAATCAGTTTAAATAATTAAAAAATTTTGTTGGGTAGCATTTAAAAGTTAAATTGTCTTGATATTTGGTTTATGGTTGGGGTTTTATTAAACTGAAACATGCATGCAAAATATATGTTTGAGTGTATGCATGAAATTGAAGTGCCAAAAGGCGTGTGAGATTATTTAAAATACATTTTTTTGACTTAGAACACACAATTAAATGCACGAAATATTTGAAATTGTTTTGAGAACAAAAATGACATATGAAGATCATTGCGAGATGTGAAATGAGTCCTTATTATGATGATGGTGTCATTAAATAAGAAGGGTGTGACAAAAAAGTATAATTTTTTTTATAAAACTTTTTCTAAATAAGAAAAATGTTTCAGAATCTGAGACTTTCAGAATCTGAGACTCTTTCTATATCAGAATCTGAGAGTTTTTCTATATAAGAAAAATTTCTCAAAATCTGAGACTTTTTCAATATAAGAAAAGTATCTTACACTCAAAAAAAAAAAACTGTAATGTTAGCAAAAAAAGCTTGTAAACCTACAAGAAAATTTGCTGATTTTGAACCCACAATTTTTTTGCTAAAGTTAGCAAAAATGTTTTGCCAATAATTAGTTAACAAAAAAAAATTTTTTTTTGACACATTTGAGGACCCCATTGGGTTCGGACCCGATAGGTCCAGACCCCGATGGGCCCAGACCTAGTTGGGTTCCTTAAAAATCGTCCTAGTTTTTGATCCAAAATTAGTGTCCGTTTCGCTCTACCTTGCTTAGTTTTTGAGATACGTGATTATAGGGGACCACTGGGGTCTTGAGAATTAAAAAACTCGATAACTTCAAAAATATTACTCGGAGAGCTTTTGACTATTTTACGGTCTTGTTCTACGTATTGAGGGCTACAAAAATGCTTTTGGACTTTTTGTTGTGTCGGCAATATTTACGAGATATGAGCATTTTAAAATTTTCGGGAATGCTAACTTTTTTGGATCCAAAGTTAGGGCCCATTAGGGTCCACACATGTGAAGAGGACCCGCGAAAGTATGGAGATTCTAAGAACCAAAAATGCCCTCCATTTTGCTCTATCTGGCTTAGTTTCCGAGATAGAGCCATTTTAAGTTTTCTGAAAATAAAAAAAAAATTTACCATTATTTTTGCTAATGTTAGCAAAAAATCTTGTAAAAATGTTGTCAACTCAATTTCAAATCTTAGCAAAAGAAATTAGTTCAACGTTTGTTTAAAATTGCTAATGTGCTAAATGAAGTTTACAAGAATTTTTTGCTAACATGCTAATCTCAACTAAAAATTTGCTAAAAGTTAGCTAACTAGCATTAGCAAAAAAAAATTAGTAAATCTACTAACGTATTTTTTTGAGTGTAGAATAAGACTTTTTTTATAAGAAAAATGTCTCAGAATCTGATACTTTTTCTATATAAGAAAAATGTCTTAGAATCTGATACATTTTCTATATAAGAAAAATGTCAAAGAATCTAAGACTTTTTCTATATAAGAAAAATGTCTCAGAATCTAAGACTTTTTCTATATAAGAAATGAATCAGAATCTGAGACTTTTCTGATACTTTTTCTATATAAGAAAAATGTCTCAGAATATGAGACTTTTTCTATATAAGAAAAATGTCTCAGAATCTGAGACTTTTTCTAAGTAAATAAGAAAAATTTTTCCGAATCTGAGACTTTTTCTAAATAAGAAAAAAATTTCCGAATCTGAGACTATTCTATATAAAAAAAATGTCTCAGAATCTGAGGCTTTTTCTTTATAAGAAAAATGTCTTAGAATCTAAGACTTTTTCTGTATAAGAAAAATGTCTTAGAATCTGAGACTTTTTCTATATAAGAAAAATGTCTCAGAATCTGAGACTTTTTCTATATAAGAAAAATGTCTCAGAATCTGAGACTTTTTCTATATAAGAAAAATGTCTCAGAATCTGAGACTTTTTCTATATAAGAAAAATGTCTCAGAATCTGAGAACTTTTCTATATCAGAAAAATGTCTCAGAATCTCAAACTTTTTCTATATTAGAAAAATGTCTCAGAATCTGAGACTTTTTCTATATAAAAAAAAATGTCTCAGAATCTGAGACTTTTTTTATATAAGAAAAATGTCTCAGAATCTGAGACTTTTTTTATATAAGAAAAATGTCTCAGAATCTGAGACTTTTTTTATATAAGAAAAATGTCTCAGAATCTGAGACTTTTTTTATATAAGAAAAATGTCTCAGAATCTGAGACTTTTTCTGTATAAGAAAAATGTCTCAGAATCTGAAATTTTTTCTGTATAAGAAAATTGTCTCAGAAACTGAGACTTTTTCTATATAAGAAAAATGTCTCAGAATATCAAACTTTTTCTATATAAGAAAAATGTCTCAGAATCTGAGACTTTTTCTATATACGAAAAATGTCTCAGAATCTAAGACTTTTTCTATATAAAAAAAAATATCTCAGAGTCTGAGACTTTTTTTATATAAGAAAAATGTCTCAGAATCTCAAACTTTTTCTATATAAGAAAAGTGTCTCAGAATCTCAAACTTTTTCTATATAAGAAAAATGTCTCAGAATCTCAAACTTTTTCTATATAAGAAAAATGTCTCAGAATCTGAGACTTTTTCTATATAACAAAAATCTCTTAGAATCTGAGACTCCTCCCTCCAAAAAAAATCATAATTTCCTGATACCCTCTTTTTAAGATTAAAAACCACAGACAGAAACATATTTTTAATTTTTTTTTGCTTAAGTCGTCAAATTTTTCACAATTAGTAGTAAAACAAATAATATTGAAGAAATTGATACTACCTCTAATTATAACAACAACAGCAATAAATTGTGTATAACAAAATAAGCATGAAATTGAGTCATTTAACGTTTATTTTTTAAATACTCGAACAGTTTAAAACATATACAAAATTATTATACTACTTTTTTTTTTTAAACGACCACAGGCAATATTGTTGATATTGCTCATAGCCAAGTAACGACAGCAACAGCAGCAGCAATAAAACATGCAACATGCATAAAAACGATCACTGTTATAATTGATGATATCTCACACACTCTCAATACGAGAATGAGTGTTTTGTTGGTGTTTTATAGGGTTTTTGTTTTCTCGGTTTTGTAATTGTTTAGAAAACAGGGCGCGAATTACCGCATACGTGATCGAATGAAATTTCGATACATACAAAACTTTGGTATCTATTGAAAAATAAATGAATCAAAATCGGAAAAGGATGAAACCAAACGCAAATAATAACCAAACGCAAATTTTTCAATAACAAAACCATCAAGGTTTTTTTAGTTCAGTGCTACATTCTTTTTTAAACGCATTTGAAGTTGGTGAACTTTTATTATAATTATAATAATAATTACTTGAAAAATGTATAAGTGGCGTATACTTAATTGTATAATTTCCTTAACATAACAATCATACGCAACGGTGTAGAGTGGTTTATTTTTAATAATTTGTTCAGTAAGTAGGTATTGGACCGATTGTAGCGAAATTCATACCGGTTATAGCTAACGTAATTTCGAGCTAAAGTTTGGTCGCTGGGCCCGTTAACTAAGGGGCCGATTCACAGAAAATAGTCATAACTCAATCATAAGTAAATTTTTTCCATGTGGTTGTTGTAAACAATCATAAAAAAATTCAAATTTTGTTGGAAATAACCTTATTAAGTCTAGGCCGAAACAACTTTTACCTCAAGTTGCGAACACTGTAAATATCTTTCTTGATTATGAATCTGTGGTGCCCCACTATTTTATTTCGACGAAAATCAAAATCCTCGCCAGAGCCGTTTTTGAAAAAATCCGGTCAAACGTCAAAAAATTTACATTTTATGCTTATCTCGAAAACGATGAGAGATATGAACAATTAAAAAAGTTAAATTCGGCTTTGCCTAATGTATTGATACCCTGCACATTATAATAAAAGATTATTTGCAAAAAAAATTTTTTTTTGAAATAAAAAAAAATTCCCCGGAAAAAAAAATTCCGCGATTTTTTTTTTTTGTAAAAAAATGGTTTGTACTTGTAAAAATTCCATTCTGTGTCCAATTCTGTTCACATATGCCAACCAGCAGCCAATTAAAAGCATTTTGTATTTTTAGGTTATGTAGAATATACCAAAATTTTCGAGGTGTTCTTACATTTTAGTTCATAACTTTTGAACCGCTGCACCGATTTCGCTCAAATGCAATACCAAATTACTTAGGACAACAATAAGTAAATTTGCTAAGTCTCAGTCATATATGTTTAATAGAGTTCGTTTGGTGACTATGTCACTTCATATGTTTATCGGATATCATCATTTTTTTAAAGGATTTAGGGGAGCTAAAAAGAATGCCGGTATTTTTTTGGAAAAATTTTCACTCCTTGGGGTGGTTCAAAGCATCTGAAAACGCGAATTTTGAACTATTTTTCTGCAGAGAAAAAACGGCTGAAAATATTGCAAATCTGATTTCACCAGTCGATTCTACAGCAAAAATTAATACAAAAGAAGTTTTTGAACTCTTAAAAAAAGTTCCAATAACCCACAGCAGGGGGCGGAAAAATCGATTTTTTTTTTTTTAATTTTAATTATTTTTTGAATCGTGCAGTTTTTGCTAAGAAAATTGGTACAAAAAGCACCTTTCTATCACAACCCATTAAAAAGTTATAAGGCTTCAAAGTTGTTTTTATAATGGCGAAATTGTAAAACACTGACCGAAATTTGAAAATTTGTTGGATGGATCAGCGGTCTGGACACTCGTTTCCGATTTTCCTCCCAATGTAACGTCAGGTTTTTTAGATAATTGAGGTCAAAGTTCACAAAAAACGCATTTTTGTGCATTATTAAGAGCATTTTTTTGTGATGTTTTTGGATGATATTCTGGGATCATAAAACTTGTTTTCGATTAACATTTCGATGCTGATTCTGAATCTATTTTTAAAATTTTTCTATCACATCATGTTTTTGAGAAAATTGAGGTCAAAGTTCTCAAAAAACGTGTTTTTGTCCATTTTTGAGAGCTTATAACTTTTTAACGGGTTGTGATAGAACGGAAGTTTTGGGACCATTTTGTTAAGCTGAAAATGCCCTTTAATTGTGCATATTTAAAAAATTAATTTAAAGAGAAAATGAAAAAACCTTATATTTCCGCCCTCTGTGGTGGGTTTTTGGAACTTTTTTTAAGAGTTTGAAAAACGATCGTTGTATTATTTTTTGCTGTAGAATCGACTGGTGAAATCAGATTTGCGATATATTCTGCCGTTTTTGCCCCGCAGAAAAATCAGCTCAAAATTCGCGTTTTCAGATGCGTTGAACTACCCCAAGGAGTAAATTTTTTCCGCCATTCTTTTTAGTTCCCCTAAATCCTTCAAAAAAGTGATGATATCCGCAGATCAAATTTTCAAAATTAACTCTAATGTTTAATACTTTGGCCGTGATCACCATTTCCACAGACGGACAGACAGACGGACAACGCTAGAATGTCTTAGAAGCGATCACTGATCAATAATATATATACTTTATGGGGTCCCAGACCGATATTTCGATGAGATACAAACGGATAGGATGGGTCCAAAGTTAGGACCCATTGGGGTCCACACATGTGAAGAGGACCGGCGATACTATGGAGATTCAAAGAACCAATAATGGCCTCCATTTTGCTATATCTGGCTTAGTTTTCGAGATATCGCCATTTTAAGTTTTTGAAAAAAAAAATTTGCCAGAGTTATTAAAATTTTACTAAAATAGTGGAAAAAACTTCTTCAAATCTAAGAAAATAAACTAATTGGTAGAAAATTACGTCCTAAAACTAAAGAAGAGGAATATGTCTTAAAAATAAAGATTTTTGTCATATATTTAGGGAAAATTTCTTTGGCGGTAAGAATTTCTTCCATGTATTTGGGAATTCCATTTAGGGGAAATAATGGACTATTTAACAGTACATGAACTTAAATTTTTTCCTTACACTTAAGAAAATTTCCCAACTTTTAGTTAAATTTAACTAAATTGTGGGAAAATTTATAAACTATTTTGAAGAAAAATTTTCCAAAGTTTAAGTTAAGTATTTTTTTGAGTGTATTCAATAGAGTTTAGATGATAAAAATTCAGCAATTGTCTAAATAATATAAAAAATATTTTTTTTTTTACTTAAAAATAAAAAAAAATAATCTCAAATATCGCTAATACATACGCTAACTTTGAAAAATCGTGCACGATGAAGAGGCAGTTTTTGCTAAGAAAATTGATATAAAAAGCACATTTCTATCACATATAAGGCTTCAAAGTTTTTGTTCTAATGAAAAAATTATAAGACACTGACCGACATTTGAAACATTTTTGGACGGGTCAGCAGTCTAAACATTTGTTTTCTATTATCCTCTCAATTCTTATTTCAAATGTGATGTTTTTGGATGATATTATGGGATAATAAAACTTGTTTTCGATTAACATTTCGATGCTGATTCTGAATCTATTTTTAAAATTTTTCTATCACGTCATGTTTTTGAGAAAATTGAGGTCAAAGTTCTCAAAAAACGTGTTTTTGTCCATTTTTGAGAGCTTATAACTTTTTAACGGGTTGTGATAGAACGGAAATTTTTGGGACCATTTTGTTAAGCTGAAAATGCACTTTAATTGTGCATATTTAAAAAATTAATTTAAAAAGAAAATTGAAAAACCTTATATTTCCGCCCTCTGTGGTGGGTTTTTGGAACTTTTTTTAAGAGTTTGAAAAACGACCATTGTATTATTTTTTGCTGTAGAATCGACTGGTAAAATCAGATTTGCGATATATTCAGACGTTTTTGCTCTGCAGAAAAATCAGCTCAAAATTTGCGTTTTTAGATGCGTTGAACCACCCTAAGGAGCGAATTTTTTTCCAAAAAAATACCGCCATTCTTTTTAGTTTCCCTAAATCCTTCAAAAAAATTATGATATCCACAGATCAAATTTTCAAAATTAACTCTAATGTTTAATACTTTGGCCGTGATCACCATTTCCACAGACGGACAGACAGACGGACAACGCTAGAATGTCTTAGAATCGATCACTGATCAATAATATATATACTTTATGGGGTCCCAGACCGATATTTCGATGAGTTACAAACGGAATGACAAACTTATATATACCTCGTATCACTAAGTGGAGGGTATAAAAAATGCCTTAAGACAAAAATTATTCCTCGGCAAAAGCTAAAAAAGTCTTCAAATTTTGCAATTGCAATGTTTTTGTTGCCAAAAATTGCACTACTATAAAAATATAGTAGTGGGGCACCCCAGATTCATAATCAAGAATGAAAGTTAGTTCGGCTACTGAATATTCGGCATATTGGGATTATCGCAGCGACTTGCAATATTTTTGACAGCTTTTTTAAAGCAAAGAAAACTCACACATGCTAATGTTAACTCTACGGCATACCGCAAACGACAAGCTGAATTTCAGGGGCTCTACACTCTAAATGATGACAATTCGTTCGCTTACTGCAACGATATAAAAGCTTTGGTGGTAAAAATGGGAATGAACTACATCGCTAGTGAGTGGAGATTATTTATTGATGGTTCTGTTTCAAGCTTGAAAGCAGTGTTGTTGCATGTGTCGAACCGAAAACCTTCCATTCCGCTAGCAATGGGTATCAACATGAAAGAAAGCTATGAAACATTGAAAGATATAATGGAAAAAAATCAAATATCTATATAAATAAAAATCAATTGTCGTTCGTTGGTAACAGCATCAGTTGAGAACGGCTGGACCGATTTGGACAATTCTTTTTTTGAAATGTTCGTCATAGCCCAACTTAGGTTTTTACGTAAAGAAAACTGACCACGCCCACTTTTACGCCCACTTTTTTCGATTTATCTAAAATCGGAAAACGGCTGCACCGATTTTGGTAATTTTTTATTTAAATGTTCATAATAGTCCAATTTAAGTTTGTACTGAAAGGAAAATCGACCATGCCAACTTTTACGCCCATTTTTTCAATTTATCTAAAATCTGAGAATGGCTGGGCCAATTTGACAATTTTTTTTTTTAATGCATTTTCATCATATTCCAACTTTGGTTTTAAAAAAAAAAAATTACCACTCCCACTTTGGCTAACTTTTGTTGAAAATGTTCGCCATAAGTCAACTAAGGTTTTTATGGGCAGTAGAATTTTCCACGCCCACTTTTTGCTATGTATCGAAAGAACTAAGGCGGCTAGACCGATTTGGTTATAGTCCGCAAAAGATTTTTAAGGAAAGAAAAATTGTGCACTGCTCACTTTTACGATATATATCATGAAATGGGTGGATAAATTTATCTAATTTTGTTTTTAATGTTCGTCATAGTCCAGCAAAGGTTTTCGGAAAGAACAATTTTCCGCTTCTATGCCCACTTTTAAATGGATGGACCGAGTTGGTTAAATTCAAATAAGGTTTTACGGTAAGATAAGTTGTCCACCCTCTCCTTTTTTTCGATATATATAAAATTTACTAAATAGAAAAATAAAATATAGAATAATAAAATAAAAATAAAAATCATATGTAGTTCGTTGGTAATCGCATCTCTTGAGAACTGACCGATTTTGATAATATTTTTCTTTAAGTTCGTCTTATTTTTTTTAATGTTTTTCTTTGGTTTTTTTCGGAAAACAAATTAATCTCGCCCACTTTTACGCCTCCTTTTTTCGGTATATCTGAAATCGGAGAACGGCTGTACTTAACTTTTTTTTTTTTAATTTTCGTCATAGTCCAATTTAGGTTAAAACGGAAATAAAATTTGTTCACGCCACTTTTATTTCGATATATCTAAAATAAGTAGTAGAACGGCAGGGCTGATTTGGATATTAGTAGTATTTGTTGACGTTCGTGATAGTACAACTAAGGTTTTTACGGAAAGATAAATTGTCCACTCCCACATCGAAGAAAGACTTGCCTGATTTGTTAAATTTTTTCTTTAATGATCGTTATAGTCCAAGTAAGGATTTTGAAATAATTATTTGCCTCCCCACTTAAAAGCCCACATTTTTCAACATCCTTAAAATTTGCAACACTTGAGAACGCCTGGGCCGATGTGGCTAATTGTTTTAAATGTTTGTAATGTTCCATATAATTGTTTGGAAAAAAAAATTGTCCTCGGCCACTTTTTTCGATACATTTAAAATTTGTTTTTGCTCTAATTCGATCTATTAAAAAAAAATATTTCTTAATATATTCCGCTTAAACTTGGTAAAAATGACTTTAAATCCTTTGGGATTTTTACCATATGTTCAATTTTACTTACCACACAAATTTTAACGCCCACTTTTGTCTAAATATGTCGACTACTAATGACCGGACTGATTTTTTTAAGTTGATTATAGGTTTTGTTTGAACTCAAGACAATAGCTCACGATAGGAACGAGGAATATGCGTAATTTATTTTTGTGTTGTTCGTAATGATATTAAAGAAGTTTTGAATTTGTACAGTACGCAAAGTCGAAGACATGGTTATTGTTATTTTTAGTTCCTAAAATATAATTTGAAGATGATACTCTCCCTAATCGGGTCTTTAAAACCACGCCTACAACTTTTTCTAAGCTAAGAAATTCATTACCCTTTTATGCAGGGCTATATATTTGAAGCGATACGAAATATAACACTGATCTTATATCTGGGCCAGCAACGCGGACCGGGCCAGCTAGTTACGAAAATAAATGTAAGATTTGCTGTGATTTGAAGGTCATCAACATTTTGCAAGGGATCATCGATAAGGGCGGCTTTCCAAAATTCTTTTGTTTTCTTTGTAATTAGGATTCACGCTAACCTCTGAATCAATTCCAATGAAATACGTGGAGGGCAAGAGGAAGTGTGGATGAACAAATAGAACAACATAGACTGAAGAATGCACCTTTAATTGACAATACTCAAGACATATTGCTGCCACCGCTCCACATAAAATTGGGAATTGTTAAAAAATTCATCGAAGTGGCCGTTGTAAATTGTCCAAACGCATTCGACTATTTGAAAAGCGTTTTCCCAAAGCGTAGCGATGACAAAATTAAAAAAGGTATTGTAGTAAATTTAAAACGAATTTTTGTTCACCTAATTGTACTATTTACTTACACTATGTTAATGTTTTCTTTTCTGTCTTTATTTTTTGTTTTCATTTAACAGGCGTACTTAATGGCCCTGACATTAGAAAGCTATTCAAGAGCAACTTTGATTCATCGCTTGATGAAAATCATTCAATGGCATGGATTTACCTTCAGCGTGTATGCACCAGAGTCTTGGGAGGGGATCGAGACGCGGAACCGGAAGCAAGAGAATGGGTGAAAGAAATGCTGCATTATTTTGAGATAATCGGCGCATCGACGACATTAAAGCTCATCCTGCCAATGAGCAAGGAGAACGGTTTCACCAAACCACAATGCCCATGGAAAAACGGTACAAAGGCAAAAACCTCGACGCATTGCTTGCAGAGGTAATATTAATTTTATTGATGCATTGTTTTGCATTCCTTTTTTGATTTATTTTCTAATTCATTTCAGGTATGTTGGTGGAGTCACAAGATCACCCAGTATGATGTTAATGAAGTACACCCAAAAAAAAACGTGGGTATTCAATACTAAAAATTTTACTAATGAACTAATTTTTTAGTCCAAAATGATCTAGTGCAGGCGTTGGTAATCAATACTAAAATTTTTTACTAATATTATTCAAAACCAGTAAAAATTACTAATTTTAGTACTTTGAAGATACTAAAAAACTACCGTACTACTGGTAATTAGTAACTTATTAGTAGATTTTGGTACCAAATCACTTACTAATATTTTTACTGCATAATTATTTTGAGTGTATTTGAAGAAGAAAGAGCTGATGATGGAGGGCAGTCTGGAAACAACGTGCCTGTGGACACCATAAGTTCTGAATCAGAGTCAGATTCGGACGATTCGGACGATTCGGACGACGATTTGGATCCACAACTTAAGAGAGCGCGATTTGCAAGTCCAGGGCCATCAACATTATAAACATAATACGAATACTTTTTTTTTTTAATATTTTTGTAATAGATAGCATAGTATCTCAATGTGAAGTAAATAAAAAACAAATGAAATTAAAAAACGGTGTTAAGAATAATTCCCAAGAAGTTTATATGTTCTAGAAATTTGTTTATTGAGATCTTAGGTAAATTTTTGTAGTTGATTGTTTCCTTGCATTTTGAACGGTTTGCTACCTATCCCTGCAAAAAAAGTCATTACCACTTCTCAGTGGAGTGCTTTAAAACTATAACAAATGTAATGAAACACAACAAAAATAACAAAAAACACAAGACAAAAACACACAAACAGTTTTTTCTACTCCAGAATACATAGATATTCAGCTCTTAACTCATTACCTATCGCGACACCTCCATACAAATGTAAGTAGATATTCAGTAGATAAGAACAACTCCAGGGAAGTAGTTGGAAGTTGTTTGAAAGCTCGGAGTACTTCTTATCTACTGAATATCTACTTACTTTTGTATGGGAGTGTCGCGGAAGGTAATGAGTTAAGTGCTGAATAACAACTTTTTATGGAGTAGAAAAAACTGTTTGTGTGTTTTTTTCTTGTGTTTTTTGTTATTTTTGTTGTATTTCATTACATTTGTTATAGTTTTAAAGCACTCCAAATAGAAGTACTCCGCCCTTTTTTTGCTGGGATGGACCTGAACACGGGAAAAAAGGTAAAAAAAATCGAATTTTTTTAAGTTTTTTGCGATTTTGATCTGGAAGGTGAAGTTTTTTTTGATTTTATATGTTCTTTTTGACAAGAGCTACAACTTTGCCTCAGAGAGTAAATCGAAATTCTGAACGGTTTGCAAGATATGAGCCTGAGAAAATGATCACTTTTTTGCGAAAATGATACCGAGGCCCTAAATCTTTGGTGGCCCATTAAAGAAAAAGTGCATGACTTTGGGAAAAATTGGGAGACACGGGTCTTTTTTTTTTTAGTCTTTTATCACATAGTGGTGTCCGTATATGGTTATTTTTTTTTTCGTGTTGCACTGTGTTATTAGAATTTACAGAAAATCCTGGAAATTTCTCGAGAAAAACTTGTTAGTTTTACCGTCTAGTCGTGAGTAGAAGATTAATTAATGAATGATGGATAAAATGTTGCTCATGCTGTTGTTAATATCATTAATAAATATTGTTGTTGTTTGATCATTATCATGACGTTTAGTTCAGTTTACAATCTTTTTTTTTTTGTAAGCTGATGCAAATAGTTTTAAAATAACTAATAAAACGATGATAAAGTTTTATGATGATTAAATATTTCAATTATTTCATTTTTTTTTGTTTAGTTTTCAGTTGTTGTTTTTGTTAAAAATGACGTTTAATAAACTAATGAAGCTTAAAATAAAGCATAAAATGAAGTTATAATACATTGGGAACGAAAATGAAGTGAAGGAAACAATTAATGAATGCAATTCAATACTTTAATGAAAACACTCCCAGTTCAGTTGGCTATAGTAGTGGTGACATAAATAAAATTTCGTGATCATTCATAAATTTTAAATGTTTAAAATAGGTTTTGTTGTGGAATACTTTAAATTGTAAATTTATAAAAGTTGAATAGTTCTGAAAATTTTGTTTTGCATATCTTTTGTTACAATTTCACTTTAATTCGAAATAGTTTTGAATAAACCTTACACAGAAAAAAATAAAAAAAATATTTGAGTAAATTTTTAATACTATTGAGTAAAAAAATACTCAATTTTGCACCAGTAAACGATTTAATAGTATTGAGTAAATTTTTAATAAAAATATATTAAATGTTTGAAAAAAAATTTTAGTAAATTTTTAATTGACACAATTAAAAATTTACTCAAAATGTATCAATTTATTTTTTTTTTATTACAAAAAAAAACCAAAAACTTGTTTTTCAAACTTTACCAAACATTTTTGTGTCTCAAAAACATAGGAACATTTTACAAAGACGATTACAAACTTTCATATACATACACAAAAAACTATAAACTAAACGAGAATTCAAAAAACTATGAGAGTTAAAAAAAAATAAAAAAAAACTATTAAATTTTTATTAAATTATTTACTTAAATTGTTTTTAAAATTTTTAAGTAAATTTTTAATTGCGTCAATTAAAAAATTACTCAATTTTTGTTTTTCATTTTAAACAAGTCATTACTCAAATTTGTTTCCTTCATATTTTTTTCTGTGTTACGTGGGTCGATGATATACATATTTGTAAATCTCTTTAACTGATAGCAAAAATTCAGTGCCCATTTTTTGTACGGAAAATTTTTGGAGGGTATTTTTAGTCCTCTGCAAGCGTTGTTTGTTCGAGATTTTTGAAAAAAAATATTTTTTGAAAAAAAAAAATATGTTGTTGATTTACAGGCCTATTCTGAGTTATGACTCGTTATGACTAATTTTATAATTTTCAAACTTTATATTCCCTGTGTTTGTTGTAAACAAAATCATAAAAAGTCTCAAAATTTAAAATTATTTGTCAATTTTGAGACGATGTGGGTAGCAGGTCTTTATTTTTTGAAATTTTCAAACAAAATTTGAAATTTTTTTATGATTGTTTACAACAACCACATGAAAAAAATTGAGTTATGATTGAGTTATGACTTTTTTTGTGAATAGGCCCCTTAGTTTGGCTTAAGCACGGTGAGCCTCAGTGATGTTTAGGTTGAACTTTAGTGTCGACGAAAAGTGTGAGCGAAGTTCGATTTCTTCTTGATTAAATGTCACAAAACTGTTAACAGCGAAATCGTAGCTGCTCGCATTCGCGAGATAACGCGAAATTAATGTTTTTGTATTTTTTAAAATTTTGACATTTAAGTTTTTTTAAATATTTTCAAAAACTGAGTACACAGTTTAAATAGTACTTATTTAAAGGTCACAAAACAGTTAACATCAAAATCCTATCTTCTTTAGTTCGCGAGAAATCGCGAAATTAATTTTTTGCTGTTTTTGTTTTTTATATTTAGATGGGTTTCTTTAAAATTTCACAAAAACATGGTATGCAGTTTTACTTGTGCTTGATCAAAGGTCACACAGTCGAAATTGAAGGTGTTAAATTTCGCGAAATATCGCGTAATTAAATAACTTTTTTTTATTATTTATTTATATTTCAAAACCTATTCTTTAGAAATAATTAAAAAAGTGGTATGCAGTTTGATTTGAACATTTTCGAAGAAATTAAAACTGCCCACAAAAAAATTATAGCTGCTCACTTTCGCGAGAAATAGCGAAAAACAGCTTTTTGGGGGTATTTCTTGTTTTGATTAATAAAAGAAGTTTCTTTAACATTGTTGAAAAACACGAAACGCAGTTTGATTTGCTCTTGATTAAAGGTGATACGGCTTCGAAATATCGCTAAAAAAAACTCGCTAAACTACTATTTATTCATTACTTTGTGTTGCTTTTGGTCTGTAAAAATATTTACTTCAATTAACTACGAAAATGTTGTATGCAGTTTAAATTCGAGGTTATTAAAGTTGACAAAACTGCAAGCATAAAAATTATAGATAATCAATTTCCCGAGAAATTGCAAAATTACTGTTAAAGCTTTTATATTAATTAATTTATTTTTTCTTTAGTGTCTAAAATAAAGGAAAAAATCAAGAAACGACAAATATATTGTATGCAGTTTAAATTTTATGTGGTTATAGGTGGTAAAACTGCTCAAATCAATATCTTGACTGAAAATTTACGCGAAAAATATATTTTTTTTTAATTTTTAATTTTTTTTAATTTTGCGATTTTCCGCGAAATTGAGAAAGATAGGATTTTGATGTTAACTGTTTTGTAAATAAATACAATTAAATCTGCATACTCAGTTTTGGAAGATATTTAAAAAATTTCATTGTCAAAATTTTAGAAAATACAAAAACACTAATTTCGCGATATCTCGCGAATGCGAGCAGCTACGATTTCGCTGTTAACAGTTTTGTGACATTTAATTAAGTAGAAATCGAACTGCGTTTACACTTTTCGTCGACACTAAAGTTGAACCTAAACATTGCTGAGGCTCACCGTGCTGAGGTGTTTACAATAATCCAAAATATTGGTATATATTCCACTTAACACTTTCTAAGTCATGAATTTGACATTGACATTTTTGCTTCACATACAAAATACATGGAAATACCAATATTTACAGTTGTTATTAAACTCGGATCTCATTTTATTTTTTTTTTTTTTCAGAAGAAAGAAATTATTTTCATCTGGCAAAAGTAGAAAAAAAATCAAAAAAAGTGGAAAAAATCGAAAAAAGTCGAAAAAGGCGAAAGCAAAAATCGACTTTTCGATTTTTTAAGAACAAAAAAGTCGATTTCGACTTTTCGACTTTTTCATACAAAAAGTCGATTAATCGACTTTTCGACTATAGAACCCTAATTCAAAGTTCTCAAAATATGTGTTTTTGAATTTTTGACTTTTTTAGCGGATTGTGATGGAATGGAAATTTTGGTACCATTTTGTTGAGATTAAAATGCCCTTTCATACTACATATTTAAAAAATTTATTATAAAAAAATAATTGAAAAACATTATATTTCTGCCATCTGTGGTGGGTTTTTGGCACTTTTTAAGAGTTCAAAAAACATTCATTGTATTCTTTTTAGCTGTAGAATTGACTGGTAAAATCAGATTTGCAATATATTTAGCCGTTTTTGCTCTGCAGAAAATTCAGCTCAAAATTCGAGTTTTCAGATGCCTTTAACCACCCCAAGGAGCGAAAATTTAAAAAAAAAAATACCGGCATTCTCTCCTAAATCCTTCAAAAAAATTTCAATATAACTCTGATATGTTGTGACAAAATCAATGTTGGCAATCGATACCTTTTCAATACCGTTATCCGTTTAAAAAACCCTTTAAATTGAATACCGGTACCAATACCAATACCGAAACTCAGTTTTGGTATCGGATACCGGTATCCAAAAACCTTTTCCTTCGGTATCGGTACGTACCGGTACTGAAACGGTTTTTCTTAAAAACCATGATTTTTTACAAAAAAAAAAATTAATAGAAAGTTTGTAAATTTTTTGGTCTCCCCGAAGTCTCATAAAAATCAAAAAATATTTTGGCACCCACATCGTGAATTAAATAAAAATTAAGAAAAAAAAACATATTTCCGCGATGCGAGATCAAAAGAAAATTATTGATTTTCACGAAATTTTTATTAGGATTCATTTTGACTCCCAATATAAACTTTCCGGACCCCTTTTATATAGTATAGATTTTTAGGGATTTTTATTTAATCCGTGATGTGGGTGTCCAAGGATTTTTGATATTTACAGGACTTCGGGGAAGGCATTTGGCAGGAGGTTTTCCATCATAGTATAATTTTTGAAGTGACTTAACTCGTAGAAATCGTCCATAAAAGTCCCATAATTCGCGAAAATTTTTTTTGCAATATTTTTGAATGTGATCTTGTCTAGACAGGGAATACCTATTTTTCCAAATAGATAACACCAACAAAAAAAATTGGTTGCCTAGAAATAAGATGAAATATGTAATTTGTTGGGGTTTTTACTTTAACCGCGATACGGGAGGGAAATAAATTTTACGGAGTCATTATGACACCTAATAGAAACTTATTGGACCCTTTTCAGCTCAAACAAAAAAGAAAGGTAAAAATCGATACGGTCTTATATTTATGTATTAAAGACATAGGAAAATGTCCAGCAAAAGCGGTCCAGTGCTTCAAAAGTTATGAGCGAAAGACTGAATTTCGGCAACGGTTTTTCGTGAATTTTCGAGATAAAAAAACACGCTAACTTTCGAAAGGCAATCCTGAGGATGCTGAAGCTTGGCATATATATTTGCGGTTTCCCTGGCCTGGTTCGTATTGAATTTCTGCCAAATCGGACTAGTGGTTATTAAGAAAACCGTGAATTTCAGATTGGTTTCGCCTTAAATTCACATGTTGAAAAAACCGTTGAACCAGCTTTAAAAAAATTGATGAGTCACGAAAATATTTTACAAAGTATTCTTGTCACTCACAAAAATTTTTATACTAAATCAAAAAAAACTTACATTAAAAAAATTTTTTTTTTTTTCAAAAATTACAAAAAAAAAGTTTTTTGCTCAGAATAAAATATTTCTACACCCAAAAAAAAACGTGGGTATTCAATACTAAAAATTTAACTAATTTTAGTCCAAAAGGACCTAGTGCAGAAATTGGTAACCAATACTAAAATTTTTAACTAATATTAGTAAAAACCAGTAAAAATTTCTAATGTTAGTACTTTGAAGATACTAAAATTAGTAACCAATTAGTAGATTTTGGTACAATATCACTTACTAAACCTTTTACTGTAGATTTTTTTTGAGTGTAATCAAAATTGTTAATTTGATTCACGTTAGAAAATTAACTATCACTTTAGAAGGGCATTGTGGAGGGTATTGATAGATTCGTCCAAGTCGAATTTAACTTTTCTTCTTGTTTTTAAAAATTTTTTAAAGTTTTTATACGTTTTTTTATATTTTTAGCATTTTTTCTATAATACCGGTACGTACCGGTATTGACGTTTCGGTATCGGTAATACCGTAACCGATTCAATTCAAATACCGTAACTGATACCGATACCGAAATAAATAAAAAAACGATACCAATACCGATATCGATACCGTTATTCGTTTCGATTGCCAACCTTGGACAAAATCGATCAATTAGTTTGAAAATTGGTTAATATTAGGTCGAAATCGACCCATAAAAGATTAAATTATAGTACACTCAAAAAACAAATATTGTAAAACTAGCAAAAAAAAAAATGGTTAAAATTAGCAAAAAAAAAACTGTAGTTTTGGACGTTGCAAAAATTTTGGTAATATTAGCAAAACCATTTTGCTAATCAAAAAATTAGGAAAAAAAATGGTAAAATTACAAGAATACCATTTTATTTTTGTAAAAAATCAACCTAAAATTATCAAAAAATATGGTAAAATTACCAAAAAAATGGTAAAATTGAAATAGATAAAAAAATTTGTAATTTGGTAAAAAAAAATGTTTTATTTAGTATTTTTTTTTTCTCTGATTAGTAGTTGATTTAAAATTTGGTGAATATACTAAAAATTTTTTAGCCTGGTTTTGAGCACCACGTTCTTTAAATGTAGTAATAGGGTGATTCCAGGTCAAACCGCACAGAAAACTGTCATTTTCGGATTTGTCACCTCCGATTTTAATGAAATTCGCAAAAAATATTTCACATGCATTGTTTTCATAAAATGGTTACCTTGCAGGCTTCAAAAATTTTTAGTTTTCGAAATATGGCGTCTTGAAAATTGCCAAAAACGTAAAATTTTCAATAAGGTGTACATACAAAGTCACCCATAACTTTAAAACTATAAAACCCACAGTTACCAAATAGGTACCATTTGAAAGCTGAAAGGATTACCTTAAAAGTGACATGCACAATTTTTTCTTGTAATGAAAGGTCAAAGTTTATATGTCAATGTCTAATGTTCAAAGTCCTATATCTCAAAATCCGATATTTTTAAAATTCTCAAAAAAATATATGATAACAGTCAAGTCTTTCCCTACATTTGTATCAAAATTTCAGGGTGGACACTCATATGGTTCCAAAGTTACAGAGGAAAACGTGCTCTAAGGCAAGGTTTTTTCTACGAGTTCATAGGAAAAATATTGCACAAACAAAACAATATACATAGTCGTAAACAAAGGTGCGGGCCTAGAACAAGGCTTAATACTTTTTATGTATTTTGAGTTATATTGTAGGGGTTTTCTTGTTCTTTTACAAGGAAAGTCCTCGAAAGTGAACATACCTAATTTCTTTGAAATTTATACACAAGCTAGAAAAAATTAATCTAAAATCAACCAGTCTGAGCTTGTCGGCCTAAATTCAGGTAAAACGGGGTTAAAAATTACCCATTTTCAGTTATTTTAAAGTTTAGGTACTTTATATTGATGCCACATAGAACAGATCGGGTTCATTCAAAACCTATATTCTTCCATAGTAGGGAAATAGGAATGGGGTGGGGGAACCATATGTTCAAAGCGGAATAAAGATCATAAACATGAATATAATCAAGCATAAAAATGGTTTAGAAATGAAAACACTACTGTTTCGAACTTCTTTGAATTTTTGCCTTATTTTATTTTGGACACACTACACCATTTTTAATTGAAATTGAGAAAATTCCAAATGAAATTGGGAACTTCTATTTGAAATTGAGAAAATTCCATATGAAAATGAAAATTTCCATTTGAAATTGATGAAATTCCATATGAAATTGAGAAATTCTATTTGAAATTGAGAAAATTTCAAATGAAAATGCAGCTTTCCATTTAAAATTGAGAAAATTTCAAATGAAATTGAGATTTTTCATTTGAAATTGAGAAAACTTCACTTTAAATTGAGACTTTCCATTTTAAATTCAGAAAATTTCATTTGTAATTGAGAAAATTTTATATGAAATTGAGAAAATTTCAAATGAAATTGAAAAAATTTCAAATGAAATTGAGAAAATTTTTATATGAAATTGAGACTTTATATTTGAAATTGAGAAATCTACATATGAAATTGGGAAAAGTACAATTGAAATTGAAAAATTTTCAATTGAAATTGAGAATTTCCATTTAAAATTGAAAATACTTTAAACGAAACTAACACTTTTCATTTGAAATTGGGAAAATTTCAAAATTTCATTTGAAATTTTCTTAATTTCATTTGAAATTTTCTTAATTTCATTTGAAATTTTCTTAATTTCATTTGAAATTTTCTCAATTTCATTTGAAATTTTCTCAATTTCATTTGAAATTTTCTCAATTTCAATTGGAAATATCTCAAATTCATTTAAAATTTTCTCAATTTCAACAGGAAAGTGTAAGTTTCGTTTAAAGTTTTCTCAATTTCAAATGGAAATTCTTAATTTAATTGAAAATTTTCTCAATTTCAATTGTACAATTCCCAATTTGATATGTAAATATCTCAATTTCAAATGTAAAATCTCAATTTCATATGAAAATTTCTAAATATCATTTGAAACTTTTTCAATTTCATTTGAAATTTTCTAAATTTCATTTGAAATTTTCTTAATTTCAAATAAAAATTTTCAATTTCATATGAAATTTTCTCAATTTCAAATAGATATTCTCAATTTCATTTGAAATTTTTTCAATTTCAAATAAAAAATCTCAATTTCATTTGAAATTTTCCTAATTTCAAATGGAAAGTCTCAATTTCATTTGAAATATTTTCAATTTCAAATGGAAAATCTTAATTTCAAATGGAATTTTCCCAATTTCAAATATAAATTCTCAATTTCATTTGGAATTTTCCCAATTTCATATAGAAAGCTCTCAATTTCAATTGGAAATGGTGTAGTAAAGATATTTTTTTTTTAAATTCGGATGAAACCCGACCTGTAAGAAAAACTGCCAATAAAAAATTCATGTGATTGCTTAATTTAAATAGAAAATAGTACCAACAATGAATTTGTTTTACAAAAACTATATTAGAGGTATTCAGAGTCTTGCTGCCAGCCCTGGCAATGTAGCAAAAGAGTACTTCTTTCAAAAAATACATGTATTTTGAAAAGTAATTTCAAAAAGTGCTCTTTTACTACCAGTGCCAGGGCTGGCAAGCAGGACTCTGAATACCTCTATTGTTTAACAAAAACTATACATTTTTAACAAAAACAATTATGCAACAAATTAAATGTTTCAAACAGACGCCAAAATTTTTTTTCAAATGAAACGGATCTGATATATGTGGCATCAATGTACCTAAAAGTTAAAATTACTAAAAATCGGTAATTTTTGACTTTTTGAATAAGCTCAGACAAGTCGATGTTAGATATTTGTTGTCTTTCATGGGAACAAATTTCAAAGAAATTACACTGTGTGACAGCGAAAAAAAACCTGGGATGCGATACTTTTTTTCTAGTAGGTGTTGTCGAGTACAATGAGACCCTGTACTTGAAATTTGCGAAACACCTCCAAAATCTTGAGTTACGGGTAAAAAACCGGTTTTTCGAACTTTTTACACTTATAAGCCAGTAACTTTGTTGAAAACCAACCGATTTTTAATTAATCGACGGTTTTAGAAAGCAGAAAGTGAGACCTTCCGAAGATCTGAATATAATATTTAAGTAATATTGAGACAACTATGCGTATTTCTCTAGCAAACTCCATTTTTTAAAAAAAATTCTCTATTTTTCAACTTTGGAGATGTTTTTACACATTTTTTTGTTAAGGAACCGTATTATTTATGAATTTATTAAAAAAGTATATTTATTTGTGAGAAAAACTCAACTTTGGGTTTTAAAATCGGTTAAAAATTGACCGAGTTATTAAACTTTTAATAAAAACAAAATTTTGGAATAAATGCCTGCACAATGATTTTATACCCTCTAACCGTAGTACGGGGTATACTCACTTTGTCATTCGGTGCGAAACGCATCAAAATATCGGTCTACAGTCTCACAGCGAATATAATTTTTTGATCAGTGATCGATTCTAAGACATTATAGAGATGGCGAAATATCGGTCTAGAGTCCAATAAAGTATATATTTTTTTGATCATTGATCGATTCTAAGACATTGAAGAGATGTCCGTCATGTGCGGACGTCAGCTTGTAGAATATATGATAATTTAGTGGAATGTAAATCTTGTATAAATGCCAATGGAACTCTAAAGCAAATACGTTTTGCGAAAGCTCTTGTTCTAAACTGTTGTTGAGAAGGGGAACTCAGCGGCGCGGATGTATGGCCTGCCTGGGACACCTTTCCCTTGCGATAAATGAAAATAAAAACTACAAGGACGTTTCGCGGGTTTGTGGGGGGGGGGGGTTGTGGGTGATGCTTTCTGGGAACACCTTCCCCTAGCGATTAATGTTTACAAATTTATATATTATAATATTTACACTCAAATAATAAAATTTTATATTTTTTTTTATTTTTCGTTTAACCTAAAAGGAAAGCGGACCAAAAAATGGCATTGTTTAATCCCCTTGGTTCAACAGCGGGCCAATAAACTTCATATGACGCAAAAATGTTTTATTTGTTGAACAAATAGACAAAAAACTTTAAAATAAAATAGTGTATTTCTGAGGTTGTATTAGTTCTCCAAGGGGAAACTTTTTTCCCCTCGTCCGGTTTAGCCCATTTACAAATTTTACTGTCCTATAAACATAACACATATTCGTGTCAAAACTTCAGGAGTCTAGCTCTTTTAATTTAGACAGTTTCGTGTCTTCCACAGATGGACAAACGGACGGTCAGACAGACGAACAAAGCTAGAATGTCGTAGAATCGATCACTGATCAAAAATATATACTTTATGGGACCATAGATCGATATTTCGATGTGTTTTACACAGAATGACAAAGTGAGTATACCCCGCATATTATGGTTGGATGGTAGAAAAACATTGTGCAGGCATTTATTACAAAATTTTGTTTTTATTAAAAGTTTAATAACTCAGTCAATTTTTAACCGATTTTAAAAACCAAGGTTGTAATTTACTCTTAAATAAATATACTTTATTAATAAATGCATAAATGGTACGGTTCCTAAGCAAAAAAATATGATAAAACATCTTCAAACTTAAAAAATAATGATTTTTTTTTGAAAAATTGAGTTTGCTGGAAAATACGCACAGTTGTTTTAATATTACTTAAATTTCATGTTTTCAAGTTCGAAAGATATTAGTTTATTCTTTCTAAAACCGTCGAGAAATTCAAAATCGGTTAATATTCAACAAAGTTACTGGCTTATAAGTGTAAAAAGCTCGAAAAACCGGTTTTTTACCCGTAACTCAAGATTTTGGAGGTGTTTCGCAAATTTCAAGGACATAATCTTGTTGTACTCAACAGCACCTACTAGAAAAAAAGTATCGCATCCCAGGTTTTTCTGTTTCATTCATTTTTGTAACACTGTGTTATGTATGTTCAATTTGAAGACTTTCCTTGTAAGAAAACAAGAAAACCCTACGAAAAAATTCAATTTTGATAGTGAAATTAAATTCAGGAGGTCGAAATATTCATAAATAATGGGTTCAGTTTTTAGGTCCGTCCCATTGTTTGTTTACTGCTATGCTGCTTCGTGTGTGTAAGCTTTTGCATATGAACTCGTAGAGAAAATCTTGACTTCGAGCACGTTTTCCTCTGTAACTTTGGAACCATATGAGTGTCCACCCTGAAATTTTGATACAAATGTAGGGAAAGACTTGATTGTAATCATATATTTTTTTGAGAATTTTAAAAATATCGGATTTTGAGATATAGGTCTTTGAACATTAGACCTTGAAATATGACCTTTGACCTTTCATTACAAGAAAAAATTGTGCATGCCACTTTTAAGGTAATCCTTTCAGCTTTCAAATGGTACCTATTTGGTAATTGTGGGTTATATAGTTTTAAAGTTATGGGTGAATTTGTATGTGCACCTTATTGAAAATTTGACGTTTTTGTCAATTTTTAAGCCGCCATATTTCGAAAACTGAAAGGTTTTGGAGCCAGAAAGGTAATGATTTTAGGAACACTATCCATTTGCAATATATTTGGCAAATTTAAATCGAAGGTGACAAATCCGAATGCTGTGTGGTTTGAGCTGGATTTGCCCAATAGCAGCATCAACAATTACTTCAGTTGTTGGATGGTTTCTTCGGCTTTATGGCATCTTATTTTGCCTTCTTCTCAGCAGCTGTAGTTGCAGTAACTGGACTTCCAACAACATCAAAATCCAAAATGATTTTTTTTTTTTTTTTAAAGAACAACACTTCACTTTTTTTATTTTGTGTGTAATTTTTTTTAGCTTAAGTAGAACAAATGAGAATTGCGTAGTAGTCTACACAAGAAATTTCTTACATTTTCACGTAAAATTTGTACAAAATTAACAAATTTTTTTTCGAATTTTTAATTTTTTTTCACATGTATTTAAAAAAAAATAATAAAAAAAAAAACTTTTGGATATTGAAGATTAGATATCTAACTATGTGTTAAAATTTTTAAAAAAATATTTTTCAAAATTATCAACTTTTTATTAACAATTTAGGTGGCAAATTTTAAAAAAATTTCATATAAAATTAGCAAAAAATATGGTAAAATTAGCAAAAAATATGGTAAAAAATACTAAAAATTGTGTAGCCTATTTTTGAGCGCCCATTCAGTTGATGGATGGCTACTTTGCTATGGTGTTGGCAGCATCATCAATCTGCAATGATTTTCTTTTTCACACTAGAACACTTTAAACATTTTTTTTTTCTTAAAACTAAGAAAAAAATAAAAAGTATTACCATTTCTTTAAGGAAAATACTAATATTTTTGCTAAAATTATAGTAAAATAAAAAAAAAAACTAGCAAGAAAATATAGTAAAAGTACCAAAAAATTTTTGTATTTTACCAATAGCAAATTGCCAAAAAAAACTGTAAAAGTTAAATTTTTACAATTTTTTTTGCTAAAGTTTGGTTGAAGTAAATTACAACACCTTTTACTAATATTTTGACTAAGTTATTTTTTTGAGTGTAAATACCTTTTTAACTTGAACTTTAAATAGTTCTTAATAAATCAAAACTAAAAAATTAAACAAATCAATTAAACAGAAGGTCATCCGTTTAATAAATTAACTTCCTGCAATTAATAGCCAAATAACCACAATTCTTTTTTTTTTTACATCTACAATTACTTAAATAATTACAATTACTTAAATATTAAAAAAAAAAAAATAAACATTTTATCATATTAAACCAATCTAAACTCAACATGTTTTTAAAGTTTTTAACTTATTAAAATCCGAATGCAATTTTATTTAATGTATTTCTTAGTCCTGCTTCAATGATTTTGTAGTTAAAAGGTGTAAAACAAAATAATCTTTTAATAGATTTCATCAAGGTCAATAATTTGTTATAATTGAAATGTTTAAAATATGACTAAAACAATTTGTTTTTGAAGGTTAAGTAAACACAAAATTTTCACTTGACCACAAATATTGAGGAAATTTTTGTTTTTTTTTCTAACAATTTAATTAATTTAAAATAAGTAGAAAAGTTAAATTCGACTTGAACGAATCCATGAATACCCTCCACAATGGACTTTTTAAGTAAAAGAAAATTTTCTAACGTGAAAAAAATTTAACCATTTTGATAAGAAATATTTTATTTTGAATAAAAACTTTTTTTAGACATTTTTGACAATTTTTATTTTTAATGTAAAATTATTTTCGAGTGTAAATTTATTTTTTTGAGTGTAAAAATATTTTTGAGTGACAAAAATATTTTGTAAAATATTTTTGTGGCTTACCAATAGTTTTAATGTTTGGTTTCGCTATAATTCCTAGCGTTGCCAATTTTTTTATAAATATTAGAGTTGTCAACCGATTAAGAATAATTCGATTAATCGATCAATCAAAACCAAACTCTTGTTCGATTAATTTAAAAATTACGATTTTCGAACAACGAATAAATCGATTAATTTATGTCAATTAATCGAACAATTATTTTTTTTTTTACCTTCTAACTACAGTATCAAAATATCGGTCTAGGACCCCATAAAATATATATATTATTTATCAGTGATCGAGACATTCAAGCGATGTCCGTACGTCCATCTGTTGAGGGCATGACACAGTCCAAAATAAAGGAGCTATACTCCTGAAGTTATGCACGATTATGTCTTATGGTCATAGGCTTGGTAAGTTCGGAGCCAAAATCGGACGAGTGGGAAATGTTTCCCCTTAAAGAATTAAAACACTACCAGAAAAAAAAATTTTACATGTTTTTCTCTATATTTGTTCAACAAATGAAATATTTTATGTTCATTGAGCTACATTTGGACCATGATGATTAGAAAATATTTTTCGGCCCGCCCACTTTTAAGGGCGTGTTTATAAAAAATAATACAAAATAATGACAAAAGTGCGTGTTTTTAGGCGTAAATATTGTAATAAATGAATTTTAAACATTTATATGATAAGGGAAAAGGTGTCCTCCAACGCCCCCACCGACACCCCAACTTAAAAAACTTAATAAAAATATTTTTTAGTAACTACTTTTTTTTCGTTATTCTCATCGATTAATCGAATAATTTTTTAGTTTAAATCGTTTGATCGAACAAACAAAAACAATTATTTGAATTAATCGAACAAAGTTGAAATGCGAATAATTAACAACTCTAAAGGTGCGTTCACACGAGAAAGAAATATCGAAAGAAAAATCGAAAATTTGTCAACTCTAGCATTTTTAAATATCATCTCTAAAAAAAATAAATTTTGTTACGTTATAATTTTTTTATTAAGCTAAATACAAACTTCAAATCAAAAATAATATCAATATCTTGCAAAAATCTGTAACAGTATCAAAAAAAAGGTAAGAAATAATACGTTTAAGATGAATTTGATTTGACACAATTATTGAAAATGTCAAATTCACAGGTACACAGAGTCGTTTTTTGGTCTTTGTCTAGCAGTTTTCTCTGCCATGTAAACGCGCTTTAATAAATATACGTTAGAGTTAATTTTGAAAATTTGATCTGCAGGTATCATAATTTTTTTGAATGATTTAGGAGAGCTAAAAGAAATGCCGGTATTTTTTTTTTTTTTAATTATCACTCCTTGGGGTGGTTCAACGCATCTGAAAACTCGAATTTTGAGATGATTTTTCTGCAGAGCAAAAACGTTCCAAAAACTCACCACAGAGGGCGGAAATATAAGGGTTTTCCAGTTTCTTTTTAAATTAATTTTTTTAATTTTTTAAATGATACCAAAATTTCCGTTCATCACAACCACTGTTGCCATCTTGACGCTTTTCGGGTATTTTCTGGTGCTTTTTTTGTCTTTTAACTCGGATTTTTTTCGAATACCCTTTAAAAAAATTTTTATTTTTTCGCGACGCTTTTGGTGCTTTTATAAAAACTTTTAAAAAATGTTTCTACTTGGCAACACATTTTTATTAATTTCTCTGGACTTAATACGTTCACCAACACGAAATTGTTAGAGCTTGTAGCTAAAACTCAAACAATTAACATATATTTTTTTTTTTAGATTTTTAAAAATGTAGCTTTTTTGACATATTTTCGCGAATTGTGCAGAAATACAAAAGAGATCAAAGAATAAAATTTTTTGCAAAATGATATATTCCATATACACCATCAGCATGATGGTTTTGCCTTTAAAAAAACCTATCTGGGAGTGATATAGCTCAAATACTTTTCAAGATATAAATATTTAGAATTTACCCTTTAAAAGATTTTCTTGACTTTTGAAACGTCATATTTCCGAAACTACGGAAGTAAAAAGTCTTAAATGTTGTTTGAGTATAAGTCGAGTAAAACCCAACATATATACCGAAATTCATGAAATTTGGGTCGATTGACGTCAAAAATTCAATTTTTTTTGCTATGTTGATATGGATTTATTCTAATTTGAATTGCAATTTTTCTTTAGTTTTGTATCAATAAATTTAGTAAATTCACGGATAAATCATATATTTTTTTTAATTTTAAGTTTTTGGCGCTTTTTACCCTTTTTATGTACCAGTTTTTCCCCTTTTTACCATTTTTATTTGTTCTTTTCGTAGTGAAAAAGTACATTTTCAAAATAAATTTTTAAATTTTGACTTTTCATCTTGACGCATTTTTACCCTTTTTTTGTATAATTTTACCCTTTTTTGCTCCTTTTCCAAACTTGTGTCGCTTTTCTTCATTTTGGGAATGGCAACACTGATCACAACCCGTTAAAAAGTTATAAGCTCTTAAAAATGGGCGAAAAGATTCAGAATCAGCATCGAAATGTTAATCGAAAACGAGTTCTACGATCCCAGAGTATCATTTAAAACAAGTAAGAAAATTACAGTCGATCAAGACCGACCATATAATACCCTACACCAGTGTTTCCCGGAAAATGGGTCCCAAGTTCAAACATGGACCGATTGGATCTATCTTTTGTCAAATCTTTAATAAGTGTAAAAAACAATCGAAAACCTAATTTGAGTGAAATAAGCTTCTATTTGTTGCCAAACCGCTTTAACTAAATATCGGGCGAAATTTTTTATGGGGCCAAAGTCCAAAAATGGTCCGATTATAATCATTAGGTTATTAAAGTACAAGTTAAAAACATTCAAACAAAATTTTAATAAAATATTTTCTATTTTCATGAAATTTGAGAGATTTATGTGAATATCGGGAAGATGGTTTGTATGTCCCAATTCAGACAGGGCAATTTTAATTGCCGCAATTCTGATTTTAAAGTGTATCGGAGAGAGATGAAAGAATCTTATCTCTCTCTCTGATACACTATAAAATTAGAATTGCCGCAATTAAAATTGCCCAATGTAAATACGCACTATGGGGGCTACAAGAAGAAATGGTCCGATTCCTCTGAAATTCGGAATGTTAATTACTAAATACAATACACGTTTACCTGCCAAATTTCGAAAGGATACCTATTATAGTACGGTCATTAGAGCCAATTGATCCAAATTAAAGCGGACCTTTGTATGGGGGCTAGGTCTAAACATGGACCGATTTATTCCAATTTCAATAGGCTTCGTCCTTAGACCAAATGAAGCTTAAGTTTCAAATTTCAACCAAATCGCTTGATAATTGCGACCTGTATCCAGAGCTTCGAAGAATGAAATCCTTTTCGAATGAATTCTCAAAAAAATCCATTCAATTTTCAAAGTCAGTGAATGCATTCGATTTCATAAATCAACATTGAATGCAGTCCTTGGAATTCATTCGATTGAATGGAAAAAAATGAATGCATTCGATTTATTGTTCATTCGATTTAGAAAAATCGAATGCATTCAATTTATTAATATTTCCACTGCGAATGCAATAAATTTTTTAAATAGATAGACCAAAACGGATCCAAATTTTGGTCCATAGTATCGCCGACTCTCTTCACATACGATGACCCTAATGGGCTCTAATTTTGAATCCAAAAATATTGGTGCTCCCGAAAATTTTAAAAATGCACATATTAACTGCCACACGACAAAAAGTGTGAAGAGTTTTGTCGATACTATGGACAAAATATTGGCTCCGTTTTGCTCTCTCTTGATTAGTTTTTTTTAAGTTTTTTATGCAATGAATGAATAACCCATTCGATTTTTCAAATTGAATGAAAAGAAAATCGATTGCATTCGCAAGTGAATGCATTCGATTTTTAAAAGTCGAATGAAAAAAAATCGAATGCATTCGATTTTTGAAAGTCGAATGAAAAATAAATCGAATGCATTTGATATTTATAAATCGAATGAGTCTAAAGTGAATTCATTCAATTCGCTAAAATGTTATTTGGGAATGCAATCACTAAATTTTCATTCAGAATGCCAAATCGAATTAAGGAATGAAATCCTTCGAAGGTCTGCCTGTATCGTGTTTACAACGTTTACATGGACGGACGGACAGACGGACGGACGGACGGACATCGCTAGAATGACTTAAAAAGTTATTCTGAGTCGATCGGTATACTTAAAAATGGGTCTAGGACCAATATTTCGGGTAGTTACAAACATCAGCACAAAGTCATTATACCCTGTACCACAGAGTGGTGTAGGGTATAAATATCACAAAAAAATGCTCTCAATAATGCACAAAAAGGCGTTTTTTGTGAACTTTGACCTCAATTTTCTCAAAAACCTGACGTTCCCAGCAAAAACTAGGTAATGAGTACACATTCCCAATTGGATTACCTGGTAATGAGTACTAATTACTCTCTGCGTTACTTAATACCCCAAAAAAAGGCCTTACTTTTAACCAGAGTACGTATTTGCTCACGAAAGAAGCTTTCATTTTGGCACATTCATTCATTTTTTGAAAATGAATAATGTTTGTTTTTATTTTCATTTCATATTATGTGCTTTGAAAAAATTCGATTGTTTTCATTTTTCGTTGCTTGTGTGTGTGCAGTGAAAGAAGAAGTAATCAACTGAGAATTGAATGAATGAAACTGAAAAAAGAATTTCATTTTCATTTATTATTTCAGTTTCATTTATATTTCAGTTTCATGTGCTTGAGATTTTTATATTTCGTGCACATGAAAGTGGCGCACGAAATGAGCAAGTTTCATTTGCATTTCAGCTTCATTCTCACCGAAAAAATTTTTTACGGAAAATTTAATATTTTACGATTTTGTTTTTTTTCGAACACCAAGCCATTTAGAACAAACAATTTCTCAAAAATCTTTAATTTTTCAAAAAAAAAAAAAAAAACAATTTGTCATAAAAAGTTAAAATTTTCAAAAAAGTTAAATATGTACAGCTGCGGTCAAAAAAATAGCACCAGGACAAAACAAAATTTTCTTCGTTGGTTTTTTCTTAACAATTTCAACTTATGCCACTGACAACGTGTCATAAGATACTTACAAGAGTGTGAAACAATATTACATAAGAAAAGGCTAATTCGGTTTTTTATTTTATTAAAAATTTTCAGAGTTTTTAAAAAAACTCCAAAAAGACTCAGTCAAAAAAATAGCACCACAGTACTTTTTGTATTAAAATTTAATTCTTAAATTTGAAAAACGAATGGATTATGAATTCAGTATTGTTTTGATATCTTTAAATATTAAAAAAAAAATTGTCGAATGCTCATTGTTGACAATTGCCTCTTTACAACGTTTTTGTACCGAATTTGCGAGATTTTGGGATCTTTAATTCGAAATTGAGTTCCAGATTTGCTGAACAGCCACCCAAAGAGCTTCATTACAAGTTGGTTGTATTCGAGACACTCCCTTCTATATAGCTGTCCATTAACTATCGATTTGGTCTAGATCTGGGGACTCACCAGGCCATTCCATCACGTTTACTTTATTGTCCAGACCCAATTTTTCGCCAATTTCCCATCATGCTTTGGGTAATTGACGTGCTAAAAGACCTAAATTAGTGGCATTTGCTCAGAAACTTATGGTAACATTTCTTTCTGGAAGATATAAACGTTAAGTGTATATCCACGGTTGATCTAGTCCAATATGTGAGCCATGGTCCAATATATGAACCCCACTCATCAGTAGGAAAATATCCCCCACACCATAAGCACCATTTTAAGTTATTTTTATTTCGAATTTTAGATTGAATTCCGCTTTTATGGGTCTTCTAACGTAGGTATGTTATCCTATGTCTCAAAATAAAACAACAATGGCTTCAGTTGTCCATAGAACATTGATCCACTTTTAAGCTGTTCATTCTGAGTTACTGTTAGCAAACTTCAAAGGACTTGCAGCATGCTTAAGTGAGAGTAGGCGCACTTTTCCGAATCTACAAGCGTTAATGTTGCTGTTTTGCAATCTTTGACAACCATTTTCGCCATTTGCTGTCCTCTTTTAGCTCTGGAGCTGCCGTAGATGGGGCTTTCTTCCATTGTCATTACAAACACCTAACCACTAATGGTGACAAACATCGCTTGTGACTAAGTTTTCCAAGCTCTAAAGTTAATTTTGTTGAATTTCCAATCATTTTATAAGCGCATCCAACCAATTTTCCTATTTCAGAATATGGTTTATGTTCAGAAATCATATTTTTTACAAAAGCAGGTTTTTGAGGAGTTTAATACCTTCCACGTCATATTTTTTGAAAATAAATGTCAAATTTTGTAATGAATTAAATTTTTTTATTAATAAAAACAATCTTTCTTTAATATTTAACACTTTAATTTAAATAATTAAAACAAAATTAATTGTTTTAAAGAAATTTTGTCATTCGGTGCTATTTTATTGACTGCACTGATTCAGAGTTTTTTTTAAATATCGATCATTAAAAAAGAACCGTCCACAATTTTTGAAAAAAGTAAAAACATTTAAGGGGTATATACTTAGTATAAGAGTTTTGCATATTTACTTTAAACGAATACGCACATAATATTTTGTTTTAATTGAGTGAATAGAGATTTTGTCATTGGTGCTATTTTTTTGACCGGCACTGTATATCAAAAAAATATGATATTTTCAAAAAACTTTAATATTTCAAAAAAATTAAAATTAAATCAAATTTTTTTAAAAAATTTTAATTTTTCAAAATTTCTCAAAAAAGTCAAATTTTTTCAAAAAACTTAAATTAAAAAAAAAAATGAATTTTTCACAAAAAGTTGAATTTTTAAAAAAAATTAAAGTTTTTCAAAAAAGTTTGTTAAAAAAAAAATCAAAAAAGTTAAATTTTTTTAAAAAGTCTTAATTTTTTCAAAAAAAAACTTTAAATATATCAAAAAAATATGGTATTTTCAGAGAACTTAAAATTTTCTAAAAAAATTTAAATTTTTTACAAAAATTTTAATTTTTTAAAATAAATAAATTTTTTTTTTAAAATTTTATTTTTTCAAAATTTTTCAAAAAAGTCAAATTTTTTCAAAAATTTTTCAAAAGAATTTAAAAAAAAAAAAATAATTTTTTAAAAAAATTGATTTTTTCAAAGAAAAAATCAGTTTTTTTAAGAACTTTAATTTTTCAAAAAAAGTTGTTTTTTTCAAAAAAAAAATGATTTTTTAAAAAAAAAAATGATTTTTTCAAAAAAAAAAATGATTTTTCAAAAAAAGTTGATTTTTTCAAAAAAAGTTGATTTTTTCAAAAAAGTTGATTTTTTCAAAAAAAGTTGATTTTTTCAAAAAAATTTAATTTTTCAAAAAAAGTTAATTTTTTCAAAAAAAAAATAATTTTTCAAAAAAGTTGAAATTTTTAAAAAAAAGTGTTAAATAAGTTATATTTTTAAAAAAGGAAATTTTTTTAAAAAAACTTCAATTTTCAAAAAAAGCTGAGTTTTTTAAAAAAATAATTTTTTAAAAAAGTTGATTTTTTCAAAAAAATATTTAGTTTTTTGAAAAACTTTAATTTTTAAAAAAGTTGATTTTTTCAAAAAAATTTAATTTTTTTAAAAAAAAAGTTAATGTTTTAAAAAAATAAATTTTTCAAAAAAGTTGAGTTTTAAAAAAAGGTTAATTTAAAAAAAAAATCTTAAAAATGTCAACTTGATTTTTAAAAAAAAAAAAATATTTTTCAAAATGTTGAAATTTAAAAAAAAAAAAATACAAAATAGTAGAATTTAAAAAAAAAAATCAAAAAAGTTGAATTTGAATGAAAAATATGTTTTTTAGCGAAGATAAAATTGATCTATGATCGCTAAAGAGGTTATGAAGCGAAAAAATAACAAAATGAAGTTCTTTTGCTTGTATCTTGATTATTTAAAAAGTTATTCGCAATTCAAAAATTGAGCAAAGATAAATTAATCTAATGTCAAAATGATAAAAAATATCATCAATTTTTCTCCATCCCGATTAGTTTTTAATATATAATTTATATACCTAATTAACGTTGTTTTGCTTGTATTTTAATTATTAAAGAAGTTATTCGCAATTTAAAAATCTAGCAAAGAAATATTTGATCTGGAACCGCTAAAGGGGTTACGCAGGTGTGAAAATGACAAAAAATCATCCATTTTGCTCTACATCGATTATTTTTTGAGACATAAATAAAATACCAAATTAACGTCCTTTTGCTTGTATCTTGATTATTTAAAAAGTTATTCGCAATTTAAAAATCTAACAAAGATAAATTGATCTGTGGTCGCTAAAGGGTTTAGGAATGGGTTATAATGATAAAAAATATCAATCATTGTGCTTTATATCGATTATTTTTCGAGATATAATTAAAATACCAAATTAACAGCCTTTTGCTTGTATTTTGAATATTGAAAAAGTTATTCGCAATTTAAGAATCTAGCAAATATAAAATTGGTCTGGAATCGCTAAAGGGGTTACGAAGGCGTAAAAATTACAAAAATATCAATAATTTTGCTCTATCTCGATTAGTTTGTAAGATATAATTAAAATACCAAATTAACGTCCTTTTGCTTGTATCTTGATTATTTGTGAAGTTATTCGCAATTTAAAAATCTAGCAGAGATAAAATTGATCTGGCATTGCTAAAGGGGTTAAGGAGGGGTAAAACTGGCAAAAGTGGCATCCATTTTGCTCTATATCGATAAGTTTTTGAGATATACTTAAAATACCAAATTAACGTTCTTTTGCTTGTATTTTGATTATTTAAGAAGTTATTCGCAATTTAAAAATCTAGCAAAGAAAAATTTGATCTGGAACCGCTAAAGGGGTTACGAAGGGGTAAAAATTACAAAAATATTATTAAAATTATAATAATATTTTGATTATTTAAGAAGTTATTCGCAATTTAGAAATCTAACAAAGAAAAAATTAATCTGGGATCGCGAAAGAGGTTGTGAACGGGTAATAATCATAAAAATATCATCCATTTGTCTCTATCCCGATTAGTTTTAAAGATATAATTTAAATACCAAATTAACTTTGTTTTGCTTGTATTTTAATTATTTAAGAAGTTATTCGCAATTTAAAAATCTAGCAAAGAAAAATTTGATCTAGAACCGCTAAAAGGGTTACACATAAGTAAAAATTACAAAAATATCATCCATTTTGCTCGTCATCGATTATTTTTTGCTATATAAATAAAATATCAAATTAACGTCCTTTTGCTTGTATCTTGATTATTTAAAAAGTTATTCGCAATTTAAAAATCTAACAAAGATAAATTGATCTGTGGTCGCTAAGGGGTTTAGGAATGGGTTAGAATGATAAAAAACATCATCCGTTGTGCTTTATATCGATTATTTTTTAAGATATAATTAAAATACCAAATTATCACCCTTTTGCTTGTATTTTGATTATTGAAAAAGTTATTCGCAATTTAAGAATCTAGCAAATATAAAATTGATCTGAAATCGCTAAAGGGGTTACGAAGGGGTAAAAATTACAAAAATATCATTAATTTTGCTCTACCTCGATTAGTTTGTATGATATAATTAAAATACCAAATTAACGTCCTTTTGCTTGTACCTTGATTATTTGTGAAGTTATTCGCAATTTAAAAATCTAGCAAAGATAAAATTGATCTGGCATTGCTAAAGGGGTTACAAACTAATCGAGGTAGAGCAAAATTAATGATATTTATGTAATTTTTACCCCTTCGTAACCCCTTTAGCGATTCCAGATCAATTTTATATTTGCTAGATTCTTAAATTGTGAATAACTTTTTCAATAATCAAAATACAAGCAAAAGGGTGATAATTTGATATTTAAATTATATCTTAAAAAATAATCGATATAAAGCACAATGGATGATATTTTTTATCATTATAACCCATTCCTAAACCCTTTAGCGACCACAGATCAATTTATCTTTGTTAGATTTTTAAATTGCGAATAACTTTTTAAATAATCAAGATACTAGCAAAAGGACGTTAATTTGGTATTTTATTTATATCGCAAAAAATAATCGATGACGAGCAAAATGTATGATATTTTTGTAATTTTTACTTCTGTGTAACCCTTTTAGCGGTTCCAGATCAAATTTTTCTTTGCTAGATTTTTAAATTGCGAATAACTTCTTAAATAATTAAAATACAAGCAAAACAACGTTAATTTGTTTTTTAAATTATATCTTTAAAACTAATCGGGATAGAGACAAATGGATGATATTTTTATCATTATTACCCGGTTATAACCCCTTTAGCGATCCCAGATTATTTTTTTCTTTGTTAGATTTTTAAATTGCGAATAACTTCTTAAATAATCAAAATACAAGCAAAAGGACGTTAGTTTGGTATTTTAATTATATCTCAAAAAATAATCGATGTAGAGCAAAATGGATGATTAATTTGTCATTCTTACCCCTGCGTAACCCCTTTAGCGGTTCCAGATCAAATTTTTCTTTGCTAGATTTTTAAATTGCGAATAACTTCTTAAATAATCAAAATACAAGCAAAAGGACGATAATTTGGTATTTTAATTATATATCAAAAAATAATCGATGTAGAGACAAATCTATATATATAAAAATGGATGTGTGTATGTATGTGGGTATGTATGTATGTTCCGTATGGACTCGAAAACGGCTTGACCGATCTTGATGAAACTTGCAGGGAGTGTTCAGAATAGCCTCAGGAGTAACACTGTCAAGTCGGATTTTTGATTTTCTGTCTGTGGGCGGAGGGGCGTGGCAAAATCCAATTTTTACATTCCACCAGTAATGACATCTATATATAAAAAACGGATGGACCGATGTTGATGAAATTTAAACCAAAAATAGTACTAACCAAGTACTAACTGTATGCCAAATTAGAGCGCGCTCGGACAAATGGGCGTAAAATGCCATGCTTTTTGCCTGTGGGCGGAGGGGTGAGCAAAATCGAATTTTTACATTGCACCACTTATAACATCTCTATATAAAAAACGGATAGACCGATTTTGATGAAATATAAACCAACGACAGCACTAACCAAGTACTAACTATGTGCCAAGTAAGAACGTGATCGGACAAATAGGCGTAAAATGCCATGCCCATTTGTATTGAATTGAATGTTATTTCTGCATGCTCCGCAATAACACAAAAACTGTATATTCGATTTTAATTAAATTTTCAGCACTGATAGTGTTAACCGAGTGCGGAACTATATGCCATGTTAAACTACGATTGGCAAAAGTTTCGTAAAATGCCACGCCCCTTTGTACTATACTGGACGTTGTCTTCCTGTTTCGCAATCACGCAAAAACAGCTGAACAGATTCTCTTGATATTTTCACTACGTACAGTGCTAACCAAGTGCATATGTAGGCCATATAAGATCGTTATCGGAAATGGGGATCAAAACTGCAACGCAATTTGTACTATACTGACCACGATTGAACAAAGAGGCGTAAATTGCCACGCCCCTTTGTTTTATACTGAACGTTATATCTGAAAAACGGATAAGCCGAATCTGTCACTACTGATAGAACTAACCGAGCGGGAACTGTAGGTCATATGTAGAGCGCGATTCGGCAAAAGGGTATATAATGTCACTCCCGTTTTTCATAAATAAAAAGTTATTGCCTCCTCTTTCGCAATCACACAAAAACGGCAAAACAGATGTCAATGAAATTTGCAGCACAGATATTACTAATCGAGGATGCAGCATGGAACTAAGGACTATCACAATTCTATAAAAAAATGCGTTAAATGACACGCCCCGATGTACTATACATAACGTTATGTCTGTCTGTTTCGAAACAACCCAAAAACGGCTGAACCGATTTTGTTGAGATTTCTCTATAGATAATGCTAACAGAGGGTGGAACCAAAGGTTACTAGCTGAACCCGGACCCGTGATTTAATTTTATGCGACACTATATTTAAATTAAGATGCAATATAAAACTGTTTTTTTTCTTAGGGCCAGCAACGCGGACCGGGTATAGCTAGTGGATGATATTTTTATCATTATTACCCGTTCATAAGCCCTTCAGCGATCCCAGATTATTTTTTTTTTTTCGTTAGATTTTTAAATTGCGAATAACTTCTTAAATAATCAAAATACAAGCAAAAGGACGTTAATTTGGTATTTTAATTATATCTCAAAAAATAATCGATGTAGAGCAAAATTAATGATTAATTTGTCATTCTTACCCCTGCGTAACCCCTTTAGCGGTTCCAGATCAAATTTTTCTTTGCTAGATTTTTAAATTGCGAATAACTTCTTAAATAATCAAAATACAAGCAAAAGGACGTTAATTATGGTATTTTAATTATATCTCAAAAAATAATCGATGTAGAGCAAAATGGATGAATAATTTGTCGTTCTTACCCCTGCGTAACCCCTTTAGCGGTTCCAGATCAAATTTTTCTTTGCTAGATTTTTAAATTGCGAATAACTTCTTAAATAATCAAAATACAAGCAAAAGGACGTTAATTTGGTATTTTAATTATATCTAAAAAAATAATCGATGTAGAGCAAAATGGATGATAATTTTGTCATCTTCACCCCTGCGTAAACCCTTTAGCGTTTCCAGATCAAATTTTTCTTTGCTAGATTTTTAAATTGCGAATAACTTCTTAAATAATCAAAATACAAGCAAAAGGACGTTAATTTGGTATTTTAATTATATCTCAAAAAATAATCGATGTAGAGCAAAATGGATGATAATTTTGTCATTTTTACCCCTGCGTTACCCCTTTATCGGTTCCAGATCAAATTTTTCTTTGCTATATTTTTAAATTGCGAATAACTTCTTAAATAATCAAAATACAAGCAAAAGGACGTTAATTTGGTATTTTAATTATATATCAAAAAATAATCGATGTAGAGACAAATGGATGATATTTTTATCATTACACTGTGTCACAAATTTTCAACAAAGTCGTGACCAAATGAATCTGACACCTAATCTTTATGTAAATCCGAACGCTGAATCCGAATATGAAGTCAGAATGGTCAAAAGTAGAACAGTTTTCGAGATATTTACGAGAAAATCGAGAAAATTACCGTTATTTGCTCTTTTCAACTTATTTTTTTAAAACCAAACAATAAATTTTTTTAAAATTTTATCACTTAAAACGTTAGTTTATTTCAATACGAACATTTTGTGCCCAATAGGATCCAGATCGGTGCAAAAATGACAAAGTTACAGTAGATTAATTGAATTATCCCACTTTTCGATTTTTTTTTTAAAACACAAGTAAATATACAAAGCTAAATGTTAGTAATGAAAGGTGGATTAATTCACTAAATCTTCTGTAGCTTTGTCATTTTTGCACCAATCTCGGTCTTGTTGGGCGCAAAATGTTCGTATTAAAATAAAATAATGTCCTATGTAATAAAACATTATAATTTTTAATTGTTTGGTTTAAAAACAATAACTTGAAAAGAGCAAAATTGAAAAAAATCATCAAATTTTTCATGAAGTTTGAACTTTTGTCCACTGTAACTCTGTCATTTCTTAACTAATCTTCACAAGCGACCCATGGTTATTTTAGTAATTTTATTATCTTTCATTGAAAAAAAAGAAATACATAAATCGACGAATAGTTTTGAAGATATTTGCATTTAAGCGACATCATCTTTTTTAAAAACACAAAAAACGCTTATTTTCGAATATCTCGAAAACTGTTCTACTTTTGACCATTCTGACTTCATATTCGGATTCAGCGGACAATTGTACATAAAGATTAGGTGTCAGATACATTTGGTCAAAAAACTGTCACGTAGTGTTATTACCCGTTCATAAGCCCTTCAGCGATCCCAGATTATTTTTTTTTTTCGTTAGATTTTTAAATTGCGAATAACTTCTTAAATAATCAAAATACAAGCAAAAGGACATTAATTTGGTATTTTAATTATATCTCAAAAAATAATCGATGTAGAGCAAAATGGATGATTAATTTGTCATTCTTACCCCTGCGTAACCCCTTTAGCGGTTCCAGATCAAATTTTTCTTTGCTAGATTTTTAAATTGCGAATAACTTCTTAAATAATCAAAATACAAGCAAAAGGACGTTAATTATGGTATTTTAATTATATCTCAAAAAATAATCGATGTAGAGCAAAATGGATGAATAATTTGTCGTTCTTACCCCTGCGTAACCCCTTTAGCGGTTCCAGATCAAATTTTTCTTTGCTAGATTTTTAAATTGCGAATAACTTCTTAAATAATCAAAATACAAGCAAAAGGACGTTAATTTGGTATTTTAATTATATCTCAAAAAATAATCGATGTAGAGCAAAATGGATGATAATTTTGTCATTTTTACCCCTGCGTTACCCCTTTATCGGTTCCAGATCAAAATTTTCTTTGCTATATTTTTAAATTGCGAATAACTTCTTAAATAATCAAAATACAAGCAAAAGGACGTTAATTTGGTATTTTAATTATATCTCAAAAAATAATCGATGTAGAGCAAAATAGATGATTAATTTGTCATTCTTACCCCTGCGTAACCCCTTTAGCGGTTCCAGATCAAATTTTTCTTTGCTAGATTTTTAAATTGCGAATAACTTCTTAAATAATCAAAATACAAGCAAAAGGACGTTAATTATGGTATTTTAATTATATCTCAAAAAATAATCGATGTAGAGCAAAATGGATGAATAATTTGTCGTTCTTACCCCTGCGTAACCCCTTTAGCGGTTCCAGATCAAATTTTTCTTTGCTAGATTTTTAAATTGCGAATAACTTCTTAAATAATCAAAATACAAGCAAAAGGACGTTAATTTGGTATTTTAATTATATCTCAAAAAATAATCGATGTAGAGCAAAATGGATGATAATTTTGTCATTTTTACCCCTGCGTTACCCCTTTATCGGTTCCAGATCAAATTTTTCTTTGCTATATTTTTAAATTGCGAATAACTTCTTAAATAATCAAAATACAAGCAAAAGGACGTTAATTTGGTATTTTAATTATATCTCAAAAAATAATCGATGTAGAGCAAAATGGATGATTAATTTGTCATTCTTACCCCTGCGTAACCCCTTTAGCGGTTCCAGATCAAATTTTTCTTTGCTAGATTTTTAAATTGCGAATAACTTCTTAAATAATCAAAATACAAGCAAAAGGACGATAATTTGGTATTTTAATTATATATCAAAAAATAATCGATGTAGAGACAAATGGATGATATTTTTATCATTATTACCCGTTCATAAGACCTTCAGCGATCCCAGATTATTTTTTTTTTCGTTAGATTTTTAAATTGCGAATAACTTCTTAAATAATCAAAATACAAGCAAAAGGACGTTAATTTGGTATTTTAATTATATCTCAAAAAATAATCGATGTAGAGCAAAATGGATGATTAATTTGTCATTCTTACCCCTGCGTAACCCCTTTAGCGGTTCCAGATCAAATTTTTCTTTGCTAGATTTTTAAATTGCGAATAACTTCTTAAATAATCAAAATACAAGCAAAAGGACGTTAATTATGGTATTTTAATTATATCTCAAAAAATAATCGATGTAGAGCAAAATGGATGAATAATTTGTCGTTCTTACCCCTGCGTAACCCCTTTAGCGGTTCCAGATCAAATTTTTCTTTGCTAGATTTTTAAATTGCGAATAACTTCTTAAATAATCAAAATACAAGCAAAAGGACGTTAATTTGGTATTTTAATTATATCTCAAAAAATAATCGATGTAGAGCAAAATGGATGATAATTTTGTCATTTTTACCCCTGCGTTACCCCTTTATCGGTTCCAGATCAAATTTTTCTTTGCTATATTTTTAAATTGCGAATAACTTCTTAAATAATCAAAATACAAGCAAAAGGACGTTAATTTGGTATTTTAATTATATCTCAAAAAATAATCGATGTAGAGCAAAATAGATGATTAATTTGTCATTCTTACCCCTGCGTAACCCCTTTAGCGGTTCCAGATCAAATTTTTCTTTGCTAGATTTTTAAATTGCGAATAACTTCTTAAATAATCAAAATACAAGCAAAAGGACGATAATTTGGTATTTTAATTATATATCAAAAAATAATCGATGTAGAGACAAATGGATGATATTTTTATCATTATTACCCGTTCATAAGACCTTCAGCGATCCCAGATTATTTTTTTTTTCGTTAGATTTTTAAATTGCGAATAACTTCTTAAATAATCAAAATACAAGCAAAAGGACGTTAATTTGGTATTTTAATTATATCTCAAAAAATAATCGATGTAGAGCAAAATGGATGATTAATTTGTCATTCTTACCCCTGCGTAACCCCTTTAGCGGTTCCAGATCAAATTTTTCTTTGCTAGATTTTTAAATTGCGAATAACTTCTTAAATAATCAAAATACAAGCAAAAGGACGTTAATTATGGTATTTTAATTATATCTCAAAAAATAATCGATGTAGAGCAAAATGGATGAATAATTTGTCGTTCTTACCCCTGCGTAACCCCTTTAGCGGTTCCAGATCAAATTTTTCTTTGCTAGATTTTTAAATTGCGAATAACTTCTTAAATAATCAAAATACAAGCAAAAGGACGTTAATTTGGTATTTTAATTATATCTCAAAAAATAATCGATGTAGAGCAAAATGGATGATAATTTTGTCATTTTTACCCCTGCGTTACCCCTTTATCGGTTCCAGATCAAATTTTTCTTTGCTATATTTTTAAATTGCGAATAACTTCTTAAATAATCAAAATACAAGCAAAAGGACGTTAATTTGGTATTTTAATTATATCTCAAAAAATAATCGATGTAGAGCAAAATAGATGATTAATTTGTCATTCTTACCCCTGCGTAACCCCTTTAGCGGTTCCAGATCAAATTTTTCTTTGCTAGATTTTTAAATTGCGAATAACTTCTTAAATAATCAAAATACAAGCAAAAGGACGATAATTTGGTATTTTAATTATATATCAAAAAATAATCGATGTAGAGACAAATGGATGATATTTTTATCATTATTACCCGTTCATAAGACCTTCAGCGATCCCAGATTATTTTTTTTTTCGTTAGATTTTTAAATTGCGAATAACTTCTTAAATAATCAAAATACAAGCAAAAGGACGTTAATTTGGTATTTTAATTATATCTCAAAAAATAATCGATGTAGAGCAAAATGGATGATTAATTTGTCATTCTTACCCCTGCGTAACCCCTTTAGCGGTTCCAGATCAAATTTTTCTTTGCTAGATTTTTAAATTGCGAATAACTTCTTAAATAATCAAAATACAAGCAAAAGGACGTTAATTATGGTATTTTAATTATATCTCAAAAAATAATCGATGTAGAGCAAAATGGATGAATAATTTGTCGTTCTTACCCCTGCGTAACCCCTTTAGCGGTTCCAGATCAAATTTTTCTTTGCTAGATTTTTAAATTGCGAATAACTTCTTAAATAATCAAAATACAAGCAAAAGGACGTTAATTTGGTATTTTAATCTATATATATAAAAGAGTGTGGTGACTGACTGACTGACTGACTGACTGACTGATTGGCAATAATCATCGCCCAGCCCAAACCGCTGAAGCTAGAGACTTGAAATTTGGAATGTAGATTCGGCTCCCGACAAAACCACCCACTAAGAAGGGATTTTTGGAAATTCCGATTCTAAGGGGGGCAAAAGGGGGAAAATAGGGCCCTTTGGGGGATTTTGTATCTTTTGAACTAATAGTCCTAGAAACTTCAAATTTGAACTCTAGGATCCTCTCGCGGAAATAAAATTTCGGAATTTTTTTTTTTTTTTTAAATTCCGCCTCCAAGGGGGGAAAAGGGGGAAAAAAGGGCAAATTGGTACATTTTTTATATTCTAAACAAATGGTCCCAGAAACTTGAAATGTGAAGTCTAGCACCCTCTCGCGGAAATAACATTTTGGAAAAAGTAATATTTTGAAAATTCCGTTTCTAAGGTGTGGGGGAGGGGAAAATAGGGCAAGTTGGTACATTTTGTATCTTCTGAACTAATGGTCCCACAATCTTGAAATTTTGAATATAGGATACTCTCGCGGAAATAACATTTTGAGAAAAGTACTTTTTTGAAAATTCCGGTTTTAAGGGGGACTAAAAGGGGGAAAATAGGGCAATTTGGTGAATTTTGAACTAATGGTCCTAGAAACTAGATATTTGAACTATAGTATCCTCTCGGGGAAAAAAAATTTTTTTACTAAAATTTTTTCACTCAAAATTTTTTTTCACTCAAAATTTTTTTTCACTCAAAATTTTTTTTCACTCAAAATTTTTTTTTACAATTTTTTTTTTTTACAAATTTTTTTCACTCAAAATTTGTTTTACTCAAAATTTTTTTTCACTCAAAATTTTTTTTACTCAAATTTTTTTTCACTCAAAAAAATTTGTTTTCACTCAAATTTTTTTTTCACTCAAAATTTTTTTTCACTCAAAAATTTTTTTTTGACAATTTTTTTTTTACTCAAATTTTTTTTTTACTCAAAATTTTTTTTACTCATTTTTTTTAACAAAAATTTTTTTCACTCAATTGTATTTTATTCTTCAGTTTTTTTACTCATTTTTTTAAATTAAATTTTTTACTTAGAAGGTGTTTTCACCCAAATTTTTTTTACTCAATTTTTTTTACTCAAAATATTTTTCGTTTAATTTTTTGACTCAAATTTTTAACTCAATTTTTTTTAACTCAATTTTTTTTATCTCATTTATTTTTTAATTTTTGGGAATTTATTGATTTAATCACTTAAATTTAGGGGGAAATAGGACAATTTTAAACATTTCGATCTTCTGAACTAATGGCCCCAGTAACCTAAAATTTGGACTATAGGATCCTCACGCGGAAATAATACTCTAAAGAAAGTATTTAAAAAAAAAAAAAAAAGAAGGGGAAATGGGGAAAAAAGGGCAATTTGGTACATGTTCTATCTTCTGACCTAATGGTCCTAGAAACTTAAAGTTTGGACTATAAGATCCACTAACGGAAAAAACATTCTGAAACAAAGTTTTTTTAATTCTGATTCTAGGGGGTTGAAATTAGGATAATTTGGTACATTTTGTATCTTCTGAACTAATGGTCCTAGAAACTTAAAAACTTGCACTATATGATCCTCTCGCGGAAATTATGTTCTGAAAAAAGTATTTTTTGAAAATTTTTCATTCAAATTTGGGAGGGAAATAGGACGATTTTGAACATTTTCTATATTGTGAACTAATGGTCCCAGAAACCTGAAATTTGGACTATAGGATCCTTTCGCGGAAATAATATTATGAAGAAAGTACTTTTTTAAAAAGGCACTTCTAAGAAGGCGAAAAGGGGGAAAATTGAGCAATTTGGTACATTTTCTTTTCTCTGACCTAATGGTCCTAGAAACTTAAAGTGTGGACTATAAGAACCTCTCGCGGAAAAAAAATTCCGAAACAAATTTTTTTTTTTCAAGTCCGCTTCTAGGGTGGTAAAAAGGGGGATAAAAGGACAATTTGGTACACTTTGTATGTTCCGAACTAATTTTCCCAGAAACTTAAAAATTTTGACTATGGGATCCTTCGCGGAATCTAAGGGGGGAAAAGGGGAAAGTAGGGCAATTTTGTATCTGCAGAACTAATGGTCCTAGATACTTGAAATTTGAACTGTACAATCCTCTCGCGGAAATAATATTCCAAAGGAAGTACTTTTTGAAAATTCCTTGGGAAAAAGGGGGAGCGTGGGGTAATTTTGAATCTGCTGAACTCATGGTCCTAGATACTTGAAATTTCAACTGTACGATCCTCTCGCGGAAATAACATTGTTAAAGAAAAACTTTTTTAAAAATTATGCTTCTACGGGGAAAAAGGGGGAAAGTAGGGCAATTTTGTGTCTGCTGAACTAATGGTGCTAGATACTAAAAATTTGAACTGTACAATCCTATCCCGAAAATAACATTCTAAAAGAAGTACATTTTTGAAAATTCGTTTTTAAAGGGGGAAAAATGGGGAAAGAAGGGCAATTTCGTATCTGCTAAACGAATGGTCCCAAAAACTTGAAATTTTAAGTCTACTCTTGCGGAAAAAACATTTTGTAAAAAGTAAAATTTTGAAAAATCCTTTTATAAGAGTAGGGGTGGTGGGTAGAAGGGGTTTAATAGGGCAATTTTGTATCTTCTGAACAAACTTGAAATTTTGAATCTGGTTGCTCTCGCGGAAATTATTTTTTGAAAAATATATTTCTTTGAGAATTTTGGTTTTAAGGAGGCCCAAAAGGGGGAAAATAGGGCAATTTGCTAAACTTTAAATTAATGGTCTTAGAAACAGGACATTTGGAATATGGGATTATATCGCGGCAATAACATTCTAAAAGAAGTACTTTTTTGAAAATTTCGCTTTTAAGGGGGAGAAAGGGGGAAAGTAGTGCAATTTTGTATATGCTAAAGTAATAGTCCTAGATACTTGAAAATTGGACTGTACGATCCTCCCGCGGAAACAACATTCGGAAAGGAATATTTTTTTAAAAATTCCTCTCTTAAGGGGAAAATAGAGCAATTTTGAATCTGCTGAACTAATGGTCCTAAATACTTGAAAATTGGACTGTACGATCCTCCCGCGGAAATAACATTCGGAAAGAAATACTTTTTTAAAAATTCTTCTTTAAGGGGGAAAAAGGGGGAAAGTAGGCCAATTTTGTATCTGCTGAACAAATAGTCCTAGATACTTGAAAATTGGACTGCACAATCCTCTCGCGGAAATAAAATTCGAATGAAGGACTTTTTGGAAAATTCCGCCTCTAAGTGGGCAATTTTGTATCTGCTGAACTAATGGTCCGGGAGACTTGAAATTTGGACTGTACGATCTTTTCGCGAAAATAACATTCTGAAAGAAGTACTTTTTTAAATATTCCGATTTTGAGTGGGCAAAAGGGGAAAAGTAGGGCAATTTTGTATCTGCTGAAATAATGGTCCTATATACTTGAAATTTCGACTGTACGATCCTCTCGCGGAAATAACATTTTCAAGGAAGTACTTTTTTGAAAACTCTACTTTTAAGGGGAAAAAGGGGAAGGTAGGGCAATTTTGTATCTGCTGAACTAATGGTTCTCGATACTTAAAATTTAACTGTACGATCCTCTCGCGGATATAACATTCTAAAAGAAGTACTTTTTTTAAATTCTGCTTCCACGGGGGGAAAAGGGAGAAAGTAGGGCAATTTTGAATCTGCTTAACTAATAGTCCTACATACTTGAAGTTTGGACTGTACGATCCTCTCGCGGAAAGAACATTATAAAGGGGGAAAAGGTGGAAAGTAGGCCAATTCTGTATCTGCTGAACTAATGATCCTAGGTACTTAAAATTTGAACTGTACGATCCTCTTGCGGAAAAAGTTCCGCTTCTAAGGGGGAAAAGGCGGAAAGTAGGGCAATTTTGTATCTGCTGAACTAATAGTTCTAGATACTTGAAATTTAGACTGCACGATCCTCTCTCTTGGAATTAACATTCTGAAAGAAGTACTTTTTTTGAAAATTCCGATTTCAAGGGGGAAAACGGGGAAGGTAGGGCAATTTTGTATCTGCTGAACTAATGGTTCTAGATACTTGAAATTTGGCTGAACGATCCTCTCGCGGAAAAAAACATTCTTAAGAAAGTACTTTTCAAAATTCTGTGGGAAAAAGGGGGAAAGAAGGGCAATTTTGAATCTGCTGAGCTAATGGTCCTAGATTCTTGAAATTTGAACTGAACGATCCTTTCGCAAAAATAACATACTTAAAGAACTTTTTTTAAAAATATTACTTCTAAGGGGGAAAAAGGGGAAGTAGGGGCCTTTGGGGATTTTGTATCTTTTGAACTAATAGTTTTAAAAACTTGAAATTTGGACTCTATAATCATGTGGAAAATAGGGCAATTTTGTATTTTCTGAACTAAAACTTTAAGTTTTGATCCTCTCGCGGAAATAATTTTTTGAAAAATACACTTTTTGAAAATTTTGGTTTTAAGGAGGGCCAAGAGGGTCAAAATAGGGCAATTTGGTAAATTTTAAACTAATGGTTTTAAAAACATGACATTTGCAATATAGGATCATCTCGTGGAATAACATATTGGAAGAAGTACTTTTTTGAAAATTACTTTTTAAAGGGGGAAAGAAGGGCAATTTTGTATCTGCTGAACTAATGGTCCTAGATATTGAAGTTTGGACTGTACGATCCTCTCGCGGGAATAACATTCTGGAAGAAGTACTTTTTTGGAAAAATCTGCTTCTACAGGGGGAAAAAGAGGGAAAGCATGGTAAACTTGAAATTTGAATCCTCTTGCGGAAACAACATTCTAATGGAAGTTCTTTTTTTCAAAATTTCGCTTCTACGGGGAAAAAGGGGGAAATTAGGGCAATTTTGTATCTGCTGAACTAACGGTCCTAGATACTTGAAATTTGGAGTGTACGATCCTCTCGCGAAAAAAACATTCTGAAAGAAGTACTTTTTTGAAAATTTTGTTTTATGGGTGGAAATGGGGGAAAAGTAGGGCAATTTTGTATCTGCAGAACTAATGGTCCTAGATACTTGAATTTTTAACTGTTTTGTATCTGCTGAACTAATGGTTCTAGATACTTGAAGTTTGTACTGTGCGATCCTCTAGCGGAAATAACATTCTGGAAAAAGCACTTTTTTAGTAGCTTCTAAGGGGGAAAATGGGGAAAGTAGGGCAATTTTGTATCTGCTGCATTAATGGTCCTAAATACTTGAAATTTGGACTGTACGATCCTTTCGCGGAAATAACATTTTAAAATAAGTACTTTTATGAAAATTCTGCTACTAATGGGGAAAAAGGGAGAAAGTAGAGATACTTAAAATTGGCACCATGAAAAATGGACCCAATGCAAAATAGCCCCAACGCCAAAAATGAAAAATAGCCCCAGTTTTGGGGTCTTTTTGAAAATGAAATTTCACCCCACTTTGAAATATGAAATATGGCCCCAATTCTGTGTGAAAAAATGCCCCAAAAAATTAGAACCATTTTTCTGAAAATGAAAAAAGGCCCCAAATTGCAATATGAAAAATGACCCCACAAAAAAATATATATTTTTCCCAAACCATTATAAATAGAATTTTCATTCAGTCAATTTCATTTCAGTCAATAATTATAAATTGTAATTAATAATTATAAATTTAAAATAACTCCCAATGAAATTATTTTTTTTTTATTTAAAACTTTTGAGTTGTATTAACGACCTGAAAGATATTATTAACGCTTTCGGGCTGCTGCTTATGCTGGGTATACATCATTGGATTTTCGGTATGATTTTACTTTGGCACCCATTATAGTTCTCATGAATATTAATATCTTAAAAGCACCCGTGTAAGAACCTCCATATAATTAAGTGAACTTAAACAAAGGTAAAAAATATATTCTATTTTATCATTATTTGATGACTTATCGTTTCTAGGATCCTGTATAATGGCAGTAGCAATAATACATATTTATTTTGTTAAACTTTAAAAGCATAAAGGTGTGATGAAAGCGCCGCAGGCGAAAAATTTTTACAAGAGATTTTAACAAAAAATTAAAAAAAAATCGCGCGATTTTTTTTTAATTTTTTGTTAAAATCTCTTGTAAAAATTTTTCGCCTGCGGCGCTTTCATCACACCTTTATGCTTTTAAAGTTTAACAAAAATAAAATAATTTACTTAAATAATGCGGAAATAAAATTTAAGTAGGTTTTTATAATACCGAAATACCAACGGACCTCAGAGTCCATGTGTGCTGACGTAAATCGTAAGCAACTACTTAAAACCTATACCAAAATGAAATTTACATTTCAAATAATCTATCCAAGTTCCTTCCTACTTTTTGTTTTGTCACTTCAGATTTTTGTTTTTTTTGTTTGAGAAATCACATAAAAAAATATTAAAACATAAAGTACTGCTGCCCAAAAAAAATTTATTTTGCGATGAGGGTGGGTTTAATGTTTGTTAACCCTAAGTCCGACCTAAGGCCGGCTACGCAGAAAAACTTTAAAGCAAAAAAAAAAAATTTCACAGAGATTTTGTACACATATTAATAAATACATTCCAATTGTTAAAAGTCTTAATTTAAATACGACGGGGATTATGTGGAAGTAATTTTACTATTTTTATTAAATTTGGGGCCATTATTCATTCTGCCAAATAACCCCAAATCAAGAAATGAAAAATGGCCCAAGAAATTTTGGGGTCTTATTAAAACGAAAAATGGCCCCAAAATTAATATGAAAAATTACCCCAAATAACTAGGAAAAATGACTCCAAATTTTCGTGTTGTTGTACTCCATATAAAAATTTGGGGCCATTTTTCATTTTCGTTTTGGGGCCATTTTGCATTGGGGTCATTTTTCATGGTGCCCTTAAAATTGGTACTTTACGATCCACTCGCGGAAATTACATTCTGGGAAAATCAATTTTTGAATTTTCGCTTCAATTTGGTACATATTGTTCCTTATGCACTAATGTTCCTTGAAACTTAAAGTTTGAACTATGGGATCCTTTCGCCAAAATAAATTTTTTTCAACTTTAAATCTACTCAAAATATAATATTTTAAAGGTCGAAACTAACAATTTTTATGTTTAAAGAAAAATTATTAAGAATTTGAGTAATAAATTTTTTTTTTTACAGCTAACCGGTAACGAAGTACCGGGCGAGTTAGCTAGTTATATCTAAAAAAATAATCGATGTAGAGCAAAATGGATGATAATTTTGTCATTTTCACCCCTGCGTAACCCCTTTGGCGGTTCCAGATCAAATTTTTCTTTGCTAGATTTTTAAATTGCGAATAACTTCTTAAATAATCAAAATACAAGCAAAACAACGTTAATTTGGTATTTAAATTATATATTAAAAACTAATCGGGAAAAATTGATGATATTTTTTATAATTTTTACATTAGATTAATTTATCTTTGCTCAATTTTTAAATTGCGAATAACTTTTTAAAAAATCATAGATCAATTTTATCTTCGCTAAGAAACATATTTTTCATTCAAATTCAACTTTTTTGATTTTTTTTGAAAAATTCAACTATTTTTTATTTTTTTTTTTAAATTTCAACTTTTTGAAAAATAATTTTTTTTTTTTTTTTTTGAAAAAATCAAGTTGAAATTTTTAAGATTTGTTTTAAATTAAACTTTTTTTAAAACTTTCAAGTTTTTTGAAAAATTAATCTTTTAAAACATTAACTTTTTTTTAAAAAAATTTAATTTTTTTGAAAAAATCAACTTTTTTTAAAAATTAACTTTTTTTTGAAAAATTGAATTTTTTTTTTTTTTTTTTTTTAAACTCAGCTTTTTTTTGAAAACTGAAGTTTTTTTAAAAAAATTTCCTTTTTTAAAAATATAACTTATTTAAAATTTTTTTAAAAAAATTCAACTTTTTTGAAAAATTACTTTTTTTTTTGAAAAAATTAACTTTTTTTTGAAAAATTAATTTTTTTTTGAAAAAATCAACTTTTTTGAAAAAAACATTTTTTTTTTGAAAAAATCACCTTTTTTTTAAAAAATCAACTTTTTTTGAAAAAATCAACTTTTTTTGAAAAAATCAACTTTTTTTGAAAAATTTAAGTTTTTCAAAAACTATTTTTTTTTTGAAAAATTCAGCTTTTTTTCGAAAAATTGAAGTTTTTTAAAAATTTCAACTTTTTTGAAAAAATTAACTTTTTTTTTTAAAAAAATCAACTTTCTTTAAAAAATTAAAGTTTTTCAATAAACTAAATTTTTTTTTTGAAAAAATCAACTTTTTTTAATTTTTTTTTTTTTTGTAAAATTTAGCTTTTTTTGAAAAACTGAAGTTTTTTTAAAAAATTTTAATTTTTTTGAAATATTATACTTTTTTGAAAAATTAGCTTCGGCACAACCAAAATCGTAAACTATTGAATAAAATAAAAAAATATTTCATCCGTGTGCATGAAACTGAAATACGCTGAAACTAACTTTCATTTTATTTTCGTGAGACTGAAAATAAAATAAAAATTCTCACGAAATGAAAGTCTCATTTGCCTAAAATGAGAATGAAAATTATTTAAAAGTTTCATTCATTCAATTCTCGTTTGATTACTTCTTCTTTCACTGCACACACACAAGCAACGAAAAATGAAAACAATCAAATTATTTCATAGTTCATGAGTGAGATATACAATTTTTATTTTCATTTTAGAGTTTCATGAAACTGAAAGAAAAAGAGTGAGCAAATACGAAGCCTGCTTTTAACTTACTATGTAACCTGATCTGCAATCTGAATTTTAAAAACCAGTTAAGTTTTATAAAAATATATTAGAAGCCATTTTACTGTTAACTATTTTTCTCCCATTTAATAAGAGCAACTAATCATACAATGCTGTAACTTTTATCAACTTTCTGTAAGCGAGCTAGGAATGTGCTATTATTTGTTAGCTTTTTCGTAAGCGGGCAAAGAAGGCCTTGCCTCCAATGACATCGCCTTGTTAAAGTAATTAACAATGAAATTGGGACGTAATTAGTTACTCATTTTCGTTATAAACCCTTAAGTTAGTTACTTGGTAATGGAAGTTTTTGCTGGGTTATGGAAAACTTTGAAACCAGATTTAAAATCAGAATTGAGAGGATAATCAAAAACAAGTGTCCAGACTGCTGACCCATCCAAAAATGTTTCAAATGTCGGTCAGTGTTTTATAATTTTTTCATTAGAACAAAAACTTTGAAGCCTTATAACTTTTTAATGGGTTGTGATAGAAAGGTGCTTTTTATATGGATTTTCTTATCAAAAACTGCCTCTTTCTTCATCGTGAACGATTTTCCAAAGTTAGCGTTCAAATTTTTTTTATTTTGCTATTAATTTATGAAAATGAGTAGAATACATTACAAACACAAAATTTTTCGAAAAAATCTTTTTTTCGGGAATTTTTTTTTTGTTTTTCGGGGAAATTTTTTTTTCGAGGTAAAATTGTTTTTTTGTTTTTCGCGGAAATTTTTTTTTTTTTCGAGGTAAAATTTTTTTTTTTGCGAAAAAAACAATGCATTTTCTAAATTTATATTTAAAAACTATAACAAAAGAATAAAAATTTCATTTTTGTAGTAAATAGGCTTTACAATTTTTAATCGCGAATATCGCGAATACGAGCGATAACTTCGAAAAATGGCTAGCACCATTGAATTCAGCGAATTAGCTTTACCAGCAGGGAGCCCAGCTTGTTAATTTTTGCGACTAGTACAGTGTAATTAAAAGTTTTTGTTTTAAATAGTTTTAATAACGATTTTAGGCGTTTCAAAAATGTTCACGCGAAAAACAACTTATATGCTATTTACATATACCCCGAAATCCATATAAATTTGGATTTCAAATCCAATTAAAATCTATACCGTTTACATATGCTTTTTTGACATTTAGCGGGATTTTGTTTGTACTAACTCTGTATTTTCTTTTGATTTGTGTACAGGGTTGTCAGTGGGAAAATTACCCAATTTTATAAATATTTCCAAAAACAATGATTTTTCTTTGCCGGAGCCAATATTTTCAATCCCATTAGTATATGTTGGGACCACAATATCAAAAAATGTGTTTTTATGTAGAGCTGCTTCTTTAAATGCAAGAAAATTAACATTTTTGCCAAGTTTGGGGCCGCCACCATTGAGTGTTTTTCTTTGTTAGGAAGACCAAATTGGTCAACTAAATTGTGTGTTTACCATTTGCAATGGTAAATTTTAAATGAAACATTGTATTTATTAATCTTTTAATAGTTTTTAAAAAATAAATTTTAATTGTTTTTTTACTTTATAAAAAACAACAACAGCTGATAAAAAAAATCGTGGGCAGCGTTGCAAAAAGGCATTAGGGACGATTATTTTGTGAAAAACCATAGTTGTACAATTAAGTAGTAGAAATTTTTTGGGATTTTGAATTGCGATTTTACGATTTTCCCAAAATCCAAGTTTTTTTTATATGGGATTTGACATTTGAAATCCAAAAAAGTAATAGGATTTATTTGGATTTTCATTGAAATCCCATTTTTTCTGGATTTCGAGGTATATGTAAATGGCATATTACTTAGCTTTAAGCATAGTATTCTGTTCGATTTCTAGCAAACTCCATATAAAAAAAAAATTGGCAACGCGAGGAATTATAGGAAAATTGTTAAAAAGTTTTCACGCATATTTATTTAACATTTTCGTCGTGAAAAACAGAGTACTAGGCTTTAAGGGTAAATTCCCTTATTACATTTTTCATGCCTGCTCTTTTAAATAATTAAAAATGCATATTTACTAAAAATAAACTTAACAATTTTGCGATAAACTCAACACAATCAATTTGTTTTGTTTAATTATATTTTAATAGTTTTATTTGCCATATAACAATAACAACACGCCTTCCCTACGACCACGCCTTCCCTACGCGACGGGGCCGTAAAGAGCGGGGCCTTAAAAATCATTTTTTCATACAAAGCAAAAAATTTTTTTTTGATTTTTAATTTTTTTGTTATTAATTATAATATTACTTGATTAGCTTATTCACGACAAAAAATTTGATTTTGGTGGGATGAAGCTTTCAGTTCTAAAAAATTTTTCGAAAAAAAAAAAAAATTAGAGCTTTTGGGGTCCTACAGTAAAAATTTTTTAAAAAAAAATTTTTTTTAGTTTTGGCAAGCAATGGACTAATTAATTGACGATTTCATTGGCATTATATTGAAACTAATGCCAATGAAATTTTTAGCATTGGCATTGTTTCAATCAATGCCAATTCCCGTTAAGGAATTAGTAGCATTAGTAATGCCAATTATGAAAAAATTCATTGGCATTAATAAATGCCTTAATGAAAACAAAGCATTAGCAATATGAAAAGTCGTGTTAAATTCAGCTGTGCCGAATCTGTTATACCCTCCAACACGTTTAAAATTAAAAAAAAAATCGCAGGGGCGTATTTTTTTGGTGGGGGAGGTCAGCGGACTTGGTGGGGGACACCTGAACCCCCGCTATATATGTTTACAAATTATTTGTTTATGATATTTACGCTTAAATAATACATTTTTATCGTTATTTTTACTTAATTTCTATAAAGGGGGGCTGCCTGAAAAAAATCTAATTTTCTAACCCATTTGGTCCAAGCGCTGGTCTATGAACATAATATGGCATACAAATGTTACATTTGTTGACCAAAATTTTAAAAAAACTCGAAAAATATCGTATTTTTCAGGGGTCGTTTTAGTTCTTCAAGGGGGAACTTTTTTCCCCCTGGTCCGATTTTGCCCATCTCCGAACTTAACCTTACCAGTAACATAAGAGATATTCTTGCCCAATTTCAGGGCTCTAGCTCTTTTGGTTTGGACTGCATCGTTATTTCTACAGACGGACGGACGGACGGACGGACGGACGGACGGACATCGCTAGAATGTCTTAGATTCTATCATGGATCAATATTATATATACTTTGTGGGGTCCCCGACCGATATTTCGATATGTTACACACGGAATGACAAAGTGAGTATACCCCCATACTGTGGTTGGAGGGTATAAAAATAAAAAAAATATTTGAGTAAATTTTTAATACTATTGAGTAAAAAATTACTCAATTTTGCACCAGTAAACGATTTAATAGTATTGAGTAAATTTTTAATTAAAATTATTTAAATGTTTGAAAAAAAATTTGAGTAAATTTTTAATTGACACAATTAAAAATTTACTCAAAATGTATCTATTTATTTTATTTAAAAGTTTAAAAAGTTTCAAATTTTTTTACAAAAAAAAAAAAAACAAAAAACTTGTTTTTTCAAACTTTACCAAGCATATTTATGTCTCAAAAACATAGAAAAATTTTATAAAGACGATTACAAACTTTCATATACATATACAAAAAACTATAAACTAAACGAGAATTCAAAAAACTATGAGAGTTAAAAAAAAATAAAAAAACTATTACTTTTTTATTAAATTTTTTACTTAAGTTGTTTTTAAAATTTTTGAGTAAATTTTTAATTGCGTCAATTACAAAATTACTCAATTTTTGTTTTTAAATTTAAACAAGTGATTACTCAAATTTGTTTCCTTCATATTTTTTTCTGTGCAGTTGTGAAATTTTTTTTTTGGTTAAAACTTAAAATGGCTATATCTCGAAAACCAAGCCAGATAGAGCAAAATGGAGGGCATTTTTGGTTCTTAGAATCTCCATAGTTTTGCCGATTTTTTCACATGTGTGGACCCTAATAGGTCAAAATTTTGAATCTAAAAAATTGGCACTCCCGAAAGTTTAAAAATTCACATACCTTTAGCATTATCTTGCTTATTTTTCCAGGTACTGCAATTTAGGAGCTCAATAGGGTCTTGAGAATTTTAGAAACTGACTAACTAAAAAACTATTGCTCTGAGGGTTTTCTAGTATTGGCAGACGAGTTCTAGAAACCAAGAGCTACAAAAATGCTTTCGGACTTTTTGTTGTGTCACCAATATTTACCGAGATATAAGCATTTTTAAATTTTCCGGAATCCCAAATTTTTTGGATTCAAAGTTAGGACCCATTGGGGTCCACATATGTGAAGAGGACCCGCGATAGTATGGTGATTCTAAGAACCAAAAATGCCCTCCATTTTGCTCTATCTGGCTTAGTTTTCGAGATATCGCCATTTTAAATTTTTAAAAAAATATATACATATTTATTGTAAAAAAATGTTTTTTTATCAATTGTAAATAGTTTTTTTAGGCATTTGTGCCGTTTCATTGCCAATGCCAAAAAATTTCATTGGCAATAAATGATAATGCTTTTTTTTTGGCATTGGCATTAGTTCCAACTAATGCCAATGAAAATTCAATGCCAATTAAAAATTCCCATGTATGGTTAGAATAGAGCCAAAAAATACTGTTATGAGGGGGAGTTCAAGGGTTCAAAAATATTTGCCCTAATATTTTTTCAAAGTTGCTGAACACTCAAAACACCTAAGATGTAAAGAAAATATAGTTTTATTTACCGATATGCTGCGAAAACAGGCCAAAGCTGGGAAACTTCAACCGCTTCTAAAATAAAATTCCGATGTGATCTTTAAAAAAGGACGACACACACGTACATATATTTTTTTTATGGTCTTCACTACCAAAATCAATCGTCGGAACCCCGTAATTTTTTTAAATGTTGTACTGTGTATATTAACAGCTGTCTAATGATAATAATTATATAAAAGAAAAAAATGCAATATATTTGCATTATTTTATGTTTTCATTTTTTTAATAAATACGAACAGTTGGAACCATAAATGTGATTGCAATTTCGTTGTCAAAAGATATTTTGTTAATTAAATTTTACAATTTTTATAAAACAAGTAAAAAAGTTAAATTCGACCTTGCCGAATGTAGTGATACCCTCCACAATTTTAAAAAAATATTGCAAAAAACTTTTTTTAAAAGCAAAATACTTTTGAAAAAAAAAAAAAAAGTTTTGACAAAAAAAATTTCCGCGAAAAAAAAATTGTTAAAAAAAAATCCGCGACTTTTTTTTTTTTGTCAAAAAATATGTTCGCACTTGTTTAAATACCATTTGGTGTTCAATTATGTTTAAATATGTCAACCAGCAGCCGAATTAAAGCATTTTGTATTTTTAGGTTATGTTGAATGTACTAAAATTTTTGAGGTGTCCTTACATTTTCGTTCATAACTTTTGAACCGCTGAACCGATATCGCTGAAATGCAATACCAAACTTCTCAGGAGAACTTCCAATATATATGTAAAGTTTCAGTCATGTCCGTGTAATACTTTGGCCGTGATCACGATTTCCACAGACAGACGGACATAGCTAGAATGTCTTAAAATCGATCGGGCATCATGAATATATATACTTTATGGGGTCCCAGACCGATATTTCGATGAGTTACAAACGGAATGACAAACTTATATATACCCTCTATCACTAAGTGGAGGGTATAAAAATTAGATCACACATAATTCTGATCAGTTTTGGCTATTGTTGAAAAAAATTACGTTTTTGCCCAAAATTCGTGTTCAAATTTTTTGACCATATCAAAAATCCTAACCTAAAAAAAAAAATTTTAACATTTTTTAGAGCTAGCCCCTAACCGGCGTAAAATTTTTTTTGTGGTCACGTTTGGAATTGAATTTCTAGTGCAATCAAAATGAAATTTTGTGTTGATAATATGCTAATAAAGCTCACTAATAATAAAAACTAAAAAAAAATTTGAAACCGAAAAAAATTTTTGCTTGTAACCACATTTTGTGGTTGAAGAATATAAAAATTTAAGTCCTATGCGCCATTTCAAGACCTTGTCTAAGGATGCTACATTTTTTTCAGTATGTTGTAGGCGATGATACATAGCCTCATCATCATAGTACAGGTGATAAAAAAAACTCAGTTACATTGTGTTTGTAATAAGTTTTCTGTATAATGCGTTAACCGATTTTTGTATATGTATTGGTTCATGAGTTATATGCGTTTTAGTGCACTACCTGTGTAATACGTTTTGTTTCTGTAAATTTCCCATGAAAGGTGATGTAGGTACCAATGTTTTTGTGTATATACGGTCTTTGTTTGTGGATTGGTTCGTGACTTATATACATTTTAGTGCACAAACCTGTAGTTGATAAATATTGAACAAAAAACTCTAGAATCTCAAAATTTAACATAAAAAATCCAACAGAATTAACATCCAAGAAAAGGACATATTCTTAAATTTAAAACTTTAAGGGTAAAAAATGATACCTAAGCACATGCATTACGAAGTGTCCTGATAAAAAGCTGAAAACTAACTGATAACACGAAGATGACCTCAGAAGTTAAAACGAGATATGGGTAAAATTAAGTTCTTGTTGAGAAACTTTTAACCATAATTTTTTAATAACGATCGGATATCAAATGAAAAAGCTATGAACAAATAACGATTTTTTCAGTACCAAAACCAGACCTTAAAATCTAATATTTTCGAGGTAATCTTTAAAATTAAGCGCAGAAAATGGGAACTTTTTTTTTCTCGCAATCCGTGAAATCTATTGTGGAAAATCTAAAATTAGCAGAGATCCTCCTCTTTCATTTGTCATCACTAGTGGCATTATAGGACAAGTACAAATATTTAAAAAAAAAAAATTAAATCCTCTAAAACTTTGAAGTCCTATAAAAAGGAAACAGGATCACGAAATTTAAAAGTGTAAATGCATTTTTACTATATTTAGTCTCTAGTTTTAAACGTATTCTATACGGTTCGTGTTTAACCCATTTTTGTCAGACGGTGTAATATATTCTAAAATTTTGTTTAATCCAAAAATTGGTCACTTTTATATACAAATCATTTACACTGTCAATTAGTGTGCCTAAATGCAATAAGGAATTATTTTATATTCTTCTTATAATACTTCAGTATTATTTGACATATTAGGAATTGAATGCCATTCAGGCATTAAATCACATAAAAAATAATAATTTTCTTACAAATTGGCAAGCAATTGTTTACGATAACGTATTAAAACCGAATTGACCTAATAATTATTTTAGAGACACACCTTGCTTCAAATATAAATATAATTAAAAATTAAAATATAATAGATTTAACTATGTAGTATAAGAGTGGCATTTTTTCTTTAATGTATCGCAAGGTTTTTTTTTTTAATTTTTTTAAAATCTAAAATTTTGGTGGAAATTTTCCAAAAATCCAAAACTTTGGTGGACATTTTCCAAAAATCCAAAGCATTGGTCGAAGGGCGCCATGGGATGAAAAGTTCGAAATTGACTCAAATTAAGTTTAAATGAAAGATTGTCTCAAGTTCTATGAAAAGGTCAAAGGAATACACTCAAAAAATTATGTTAGTAAAATCAACTGAAAATATCAGTTAAAATAACTACTTTGTAAGTTGTTTTGGGGTCAACTAAATTTTCAGTTAAATCAACTAACAATTTTAGTTATTTTAACTAACAAAAAACAACTGACTTATGTAGTAAAAACTACTTACATTTGTAGTCAAAACAACTAAAATGTAGTAAAAATAAAATAATCAATATGTAATTTTTTTTTCAAAAAATTTTTCAGAAAAAAAATTGAAGATCAAATTTTTTCCATTTTTTTTATACCACTCTAGTGATAGAGGGTATATATAAGTTTGTCATTCCGTTTGTAACACCTCGAAATATTGGTCTAAGACCCCATAAAGTACATATATTCATGATCCTCGATCGATTTTAAGACGATCTAGCGATGTCCGTCCGTCCGTCCGTCCGTCCGTCCGTCCGTCCGTCCGTCTGTCCGTCTGTCCGTCTGTCTGTCTGTTGAAAACACGCTAACTTTTGAAAGACTTAACGGAGGCTCCTGAAGTTTGGCATATATGTTGGACATTTACCTGGTCAGGTTGGTATTGCAATCTAGCGAAATCGGTCCAGTGGTTCAAAAGTTATGAGCAAAAGACTGAATTTCGGCAAGGGTTTTTCGTGAATTTTTGAGATAAAAAGCACTATAACTTTCGAAAACCAATTCTGAGGATGCTTAAGCTCGGCATATATATTTTGCGTTCCTCCAGCCTCGTTCGTATTGAATTTCAGCCAAATCGGTCCAGTGGTTCAAAAGTTATTAGCAAAACCGTGAATTTCAGATTAGCTTCACCTAAAATTCACGTGTTGAAAACCCGTTAAACCTGTTTTAAAAACATTGGTAGGTCACAAAAATATTTTACAACGTATTTCTGTCACTCAAAAATATTTTTATACCAAAACAAAAAAAAAATACACTCGAAAAAAATTTTACACTCAAAAAAAATTTTACACTTAAAAAAAAAAAATTAGTAAATTATTTTTTTTTTTTCAAAAATTACTAAAAAAAATTTTTTTAAACAAAATAAAATATTTCTAATCAAAACTGTTATTTTTTTCACGTTAGCAAATTTATTATCACTTAAAATGGGCATTGTGGAGGGTATTCATAGATTCGGCCAAGTCGAATTTAACTTTTCTACTTGTTTTTTTTTTTTTAAATTGTGAAAAATAAGAAAACGAAAATTTATTTTTTATTTTTTGGAAAAAAAAACTTTGAAATTTTTTCAGAGATAAAAAAAATATAATTAACTACTTTAATTAACTGTTACTACGTTACAGTACTTTTTTGTTAGTTGTTCAAAAAAACGACTTAAAATAACTAACAGAAATAGTTGTTTGATATTTTTCATACAAAAACAACTGACTTTGTAGTTGAAAACAACTAACTACTGTAAAATATACAAACAACTAACATGTAGTAACTTACATAATTTTCTGAGTGTAGAAATTTTAAGATTTAAAAAAAGAAAATCCTGAACGTGCACTCAAAATAATACATTAGTATTTTTACTAATGCTGGTTAGCTAACTTTTAGCAAATTTTTAGTTGAGATTAGCATGTTAGCAAAAATATCTTGTAAACCTCATTTAGCGCATTAGCAATTTTAAACAAAATTTGAACTAATTTTTTTTGCTAGATTTAAAATTGAGTTGACCAAATTTTTACAAGCTTTTTTGCTAATATTAGCAAAATAAATGGTATTTTTTTTTTATTTTCAGAAAACTTAAAATGGCGCTATCTCGGAAACTAAGCCAGATAGAGCCAAATGGAGGACAATTTTGGTTCTCATAGTATCGCCGGTCCTCTTCACATGTGTGGACCCTAATCTCGGTAAATATTGCCGACACAACAAAAAATCTAAAAGCATTTTGTAGCTCTCAACACGTAGAACAAGACCGCAAAATAGTCAAAAGCTCTCCGAGTAATATTTTTGAAGTTATCGGGTTTTTTAATTCTCAAGACCCCAGTGTTCCCCTATAATTACGTATCTCAAAAACTAAGCAAGGTAGAGCGAAACGGACACAAATTTTGGATCAAAAACTATGACGATTTTTAAGGAACCCAAGTAGGTCTAGGCCCATCGGGGTCTTTACCTATCGGGTCCGAACCCAATGGGGCCCTCAGATGTGTATGAACTAAGTTAAAAAAAAAATAGTTAACTAATTATTGGCAAAACATTTTTGCTAACATTAGCAAAAAAATGTGGGTTCAAAATCAGCAAATTTTCTTGTAGGTTTACAAGCTTTTTTTGCTAACATTACAGTTTTTTTTTTTTTGAGTGTATAAAGAAACCGCAATTTTTTGAGAATTTCAAATAGCGATATCTCGAACCCCGTTCCACCGATTAGTTCGTTTAAACTCGTAATAAAAACTTTTTTGCGATGCCAAAATTAATGTCGGTCTAACGTAGTATATCTAAGTGGAACACGTGTTTAACGTCATCATTTTATTGTATTATATTTAAACATTTCATGGAACTAATCATAAAATAGGTGTATTATTTGTCTAAATTAATTAATATAAAATATTCGACTAATTTGTATTGACATTACGTTTGTGTTTATTTGTTTTAATTTATGCATATTAATTAGCTAAAGTTACTTTAAATAATTTTATGTAGCAAAACTGTTAAAATATGTTTAAGTAACTAAATTGTTAATTGGCAAATATAACTTTTAAACAAATTTAAAACATCTCATAAAAATATTAGTTCTAATCTACAGAGAAAGTGTTAAGAATCACTTAAATATTTTTTTTATAGGATAAAATTATCAGAATTTGAAAAAGTTTAGAATCTTTTTTTATTTTTATAAAACAAAAAGTTTACATAAAGTTTTTTTGAAGAAAAAATCGTTATAATTTGTAGATTTTTCTACAGAGAATTTTGAATAATTGAATAATTTTTTCTATAAGGATTTTTCTCTAAAGATTCTGTAGAAAAATACCTTAAAAACATTTCTATAAAAAAAATACCACCTAAATTTTATAAAATTTCTTAGGGAAAAATTTTAATAAAAAAAAAATTCAAATAACACTGTGCAACAAATTTGGGGTCATCGAGTGTATCTTGAATAGGACCAAAATTATGAAAATATACCAATAGTACACTCAAAAAATTACGTTAGTAGATTTACTAATTTTTTTTTTTGCTAACTCTAGTTAGCTAACTTTTAGCAAATTTTGAGTTGTGATTAGCATGTTAGCAAAAAATTCTTGTAAACTTCATTTAGCAAATTAGCAATTTTAAACAAACTTTGAACTAATTTCTTTTGCTAAATATGAAATTGAGTTGACAACATTTTTACAAAATTTTTTTGCTAATATTAGCAAAAATAAATGGTAAATTTAAATTTTATCTCGGATACTAAGCCAGATAGAGCAAAATGGAGGCCATTTTTGGTTCTCGGGTCTTCTTCACATGTGTGGACCCTAATGGGTCCTAACTTTGGATCCAAAAAAGTTAGCATTCCCGAAAATTTTAAAATGCTCATATCTCGGTAAATATTGCCGACACAACAAAAAGTCCAAAAGCATTTTTGTAGCTCTCAACACGTAGAACAAGACCGCAAAATAATCAGAAGCTCTCCGAGTAATATTTTTGAAGTTATCGAGTTTTGTAATTCTCAAAACCCCGGTGGTCCCCTAAAATCACGTATCTCAAAAACTAAGCAAGGTAGAGCGAAACGGACACTAATTTTGGATCAAAAACTATGACGATTTTTAAGGAACCCAAGTAGGTCTAGGCCCATCGGGGTCCTCAAATGTGTATGAACTAAGTTGAAATAAAAAAAATTTCAGTTAACTAATTTTTAGCAAAACGTTTTTGCTAACTTTACAAAAAAAAATGTGGGTTCAAAATCAGCAAATTTTCTTGTAGGTTTACAAGCTTTTTTTGCTAACTTTAGAGTTTTTTTTTTTTGAGTTTAGATCAAATCCGCCGAAGGGTTTTGAAAACTTAGCTCGAATTCTTTTTTATGGGCCACTAAAGTTTTTGTTTTCAATATTAGAAGATGTGGTAGTATTTTATATAAAAACAGCGAAATAATTTTATTTATGAACAATATTTGAAAACGAAATTAACAGAACTAAAGAAAATTTTCGACAAATAAAAATTCCAAAATTTGAAATAAAATACAAAATTAAATTTTAAACATTTTACAAATTAGCAAGTGTATTTAATGTAAAGTATTTTCAACACTCCTCCTCAATTGCGAATTAGTAAATGTTGCTTTTCAATCTTAACAATTCCAGTCTGGATTTCGGCAATGGTTTCGTAAGCATGTCTGCAACCATTTCTTCTGAAGGGCAGTATTTGCATTCTATTATCCCCTTATCAACATAATCCTTCACGAAATGATATTTGGTGTCAATGTGTTTTGATCTATTGCTTAATTTTTCTTCTTTTATCAAATTCAGACAACTTCGGTTATCTTCATATATTGTAGTTTGACGTTTTTGTTCGCATCTTAAATCACATAAAATATTTCTTACCCAGATGGCCTCTTTTGCTGCTTCTGATAAAGCGATAAATTCAGCTTCTGTGGTAGATAATGAAACAGTTGTTTGCTTTTTGCATGCCCAGCTAATTGTACCGCCATTAATCATAAATATATAACCAGAGTTTGATTTTCGGTCAATTCTGCATTCAGCCCAATTGGCATCAGCATAACCCAGAAGCTCATTCTGATTTAAAGACACATTATTTAAATTTAAATATAAATCTGACGTTCCTTTTAGATATTTTGCAACACGTTTTAATTCATTCCAATCTTCTTGACTTGGATTACTTGTTTTTCTAGCAAGTATTGCAACACTTGCGGAGATGTCTGGACGTGTATTTACCGCAATATATAACAATGATCCCATTAAACTTTGGTATTCATTATTTCTTATTAAAGGTTCTGAATTATTTTTACCATATGATGGGTCTAGAGGATATTTTGAAGACTTTGCATCTTGAAGGCCAAATTTATACAGCATACTCTCAATATATTGCTTTTGACGAATTTTATATTGAAAGTTATTTGTTACTACTTCCATACCCAGATAATGTGATATGGGACCAAGACTATTTACTTCAAAATTATGATTTAGTAAATCTTCAAACTTTTTAATTAAACTTTGACATTTAGACGCAACTACCAAGTCATCAACATAAATTAGCACATACACATCTTCCCCATTGATGGCTTGACTATACAAACATGGATCAGCCTTACTTTGTACAAAACCGCCATTAACCAATACGTCATTTAAAGCCTTATTCCACACATTGGCTGCTTGTTTAAGGCCATATAAACTTCGTTTAAGTTTGCACACAAGACTACCCTTCCCCTTCCATAAAACCAGGTGGTTGCTTCATGTAAATTGTTTCTTTAAGATAACCGTTTAAAAAAGCACATTTTACATCCATGTGTTCAACATACATCCTCTTTTCACCAGAGACAGACAAAAGTATACGAAAAGTAGCTTGACGAACAACTGGTGCAAACACTTCATCGTAATCACATCCGTACTTTTGATTAAACCCTTGTGCAACCAAACGAGCTTTAAAACGTTGAATTTTACCATCAATGCCGCGTTTTAATTTGTACGTCCACTTACAACCAACTATGTTTGCGTCTGGAGGAGCTTGAGTCAAATCCCACGTTTTATTTTTTCTGAGCGAATCCATCTCCTCTATCATAGCAGATTCCCATTCAAGTTTTTGTTTAGATACGATCGCCTGCTTATACGTTTTAGGTTCGATGATATCATCTGATTTTACCGTTAGTGCTGAGTATTTAACAGGAGGAACACCTTTGTTAATTCTCGAAGATATTCGTAATATTGGGGGAGACACTTCTTCGGAATCTTGATTTGCAGGATCGCTTTGGGTTTCTTCATTTGTTTGATCACTTTGGATTTCTTTATTTGTTAGATCACTTTGGGTTTCTTCATTTTCAAAATATTCAAGATCCGATTTAATACTACAAAAAGAATCAACGTCAGGTTCATCATCGGCAAGGAAATCATCATGAAAGTTTTCAATAGCATCATTACAAATCTTTGAGGAAACACTCACTGTCAAATATTTGTCACTCAAACACGGATTTACCCCCCCATCATTCATTTTCATGATTGTATTTCGAGATTCAAATTTAAAATCTCTGCTAATAGTGACTTTATTAGTGCCAACATCAACGAAACGTAGCCCTTTAGACTGTTCATCATATCCCATGAATGTTAATAATGTTGATTTGTTGTCCAATTTCTTTCTATTTACTTTTGGGATTAGTACATAAGCTTTGGAACCAAAGATATGCAAATTTGATATGTCAGGTTTACGACCCTCCCATCTTTCATATGGAGTACAAGGAATGGAATTAGTAACTAATCTATTTTGTAAATAATTCGAAAACATAATAGCTTCCCCCCAATAAGTGTTTGATAAAGCAGCTTCTTCAAGAATACAGCGAGACATTTCAACAAGATATCTGTTTTTTCTTTCAGCCACACCGTTTTGTTGAGGGCAATAAGGAACAGTGAACTGGGACCTAATACCATAGCTCTGAAGAAACTCTAACATCTTCTTCGATTTATATTCAGCCCCATTATCGGATCTAATACATTTGGGAACTCTTCCAAATTTGTTTTTAACCGTTTCTACATACGCTTTTATCTTATCATAAACTTCAGACTTCTGATTAAGCAAATACACAATAGTATAACGACTGTAGTCATCAATTAGTGTAAGAAAATATCTATTCCCACCAGGCGTAGTTGTTTGCATTGGACCGCAAATATCGGAATGGACTAATGCAAGGACTTCCTCAGTTTTGGATTCTGACTTTTTAGGAAATGGTTTTAGAATCAATTTACATTTGCTACATACATCACACGTTTTCCTAATACCACAATCAACAATATTGAAATCATTTTCTAGCTTACCAGATTGCATTAATTTAACAGCATTTATATCTCTATGTCCAAATAATTTATGATAAAAATGTTGACATCGATCTTGATTACATTTAACAGTCATAGCACCTTCACATTGCTTTGTTCTTAAATTGTACAAGTTGTTCACACAATCTGCAACACCAACTTCAACATTATTTGTATCGAGAATTTTGCAGCTTGAACCATTAAACAACACTTTAAATCCTTTTGAAGACAGCTTTTTCACAGACATTAAATTCCCTTTAAAGGAAGGAATGTAAAGCACATCATCAACAGTTACCATCATTTCATCTCCTTTATTATTCACAAACATTATCTTGCAAGAACCTTTACCAGCAGAATAAACAGCTTCCCCATTAGCAACCGTAACTTTTTCAGACCATGATTGATCCATAGTAATAAATTCTTCCTTGACGCTACATATATGACAAGTAGCACCGGAATCAACAACCCAAACGCCTTTTTCACCATTTACAACAAAACAGAAGTTATCAAAAGATTCATCATTTTCCACAATCTTAGCATCTTGTTTATTCTTTAATTTCCAACAATCTTTTTTAATGTGACCGATACCATGGCAGAAATGACAAACAATCTTTTTAGTATTAAAATTTTTAAATTTATTTATGGTTTTTAAAACAGTGTCATCACCAGACTGCCTCTTCTTTTGTTTTTCATCTTCTTCCAGTAACTTGTTTTCTACTAAAGTCATCGTTAGATCCTTTTCATCACGTACTTCAAGCGCCGTAATAAGGGTGTCATACGTACTTGGTAAACTACTAAGTATCATTGATATGATCCAAGATTCTGACATATTTTCACCAAGCGATTGCAATTTAGAAAACAGCAATTTCATCTGGCTGATATGTTTATCCATGTCACCATCTGGTTGTAATTTTAACTCACAGATGTTTCTCATCAATTTTACTTTATTACTCAATGTAGACTTTTCATGATACGATTTTAAAATATTCCATGCCTCTTTAGCATGCTTAGAGTTTGAAATACGAAAAACCTCTGATTCATCTACTGCCAAGCCAATTAATATTGATGCTTCAGTGTCTCGTTCATTCCATTTTTCGTCAGGCACTTCAGGAATATCTTTCTCAATTACATCCCATACCTTTTCCTTCTTGAGCAATAACTGCATGCGATATTTCCATAATTCATAATTGTCACGATTAAGCTTCGTGATCAAAAGTTTTGCTTCAGCCATTTCGCCTTTACGAACAATAAAAACCTCAGAGTTTCAAGCAGGATACACTGCCACGACCAAGTCTTACAGACCGTATTGACCAACAAAATAAAACAGCGGAGTTCCACCAAAAAAATTACGATTTTCAATATTTAATTACACTCGCGAATACCAAACTCACACCACTAATTATAAAGGCCCATAACCTATTAGAAGATGTGGTAGTATTTTATATAAAAACAGCGAAATAATTTTATTTATGAACAATATTTGAAAACGAAATTAACAGAACTAAAGAAAATTTTCGACAAATAAATATTCCAAAATTTGAAATAAAATACAAAATTAAATTTTAAACATTTTACAAATTAGCAAGTGTATTTAATGTAAAGTATTTTCAACATTCAAAGGCGTTTGAAATGAGTCTAAAACAAGTAAAAAAACATATAAAAAAAATTCCAGGAGCATTTTTTTGGGGGGGTCAGTGCGGGTCATTGGGGGTCACAGAAACCCATGCGGTAAATGTTTAAAAATTCATTAATTATGCTTTTTGAACTTAAATAATACTATTTTATCATTATTTAAAAACATTTTTAATATCCACGCCCACAAAAAGGGGGCGGGCAATAAAAAACGATTTTTTTAATTCGAAAATATTGTATAAATCTGCTTCTGAGCTAATTAACGTTAACAGATGTCTTCAATGAAATTCGATAGCGGTTCTTTTCTTAAAACATGTTATCTCCCATTTTTAGGGTTCTTTTTTGTTCTTTTTCTTCAAATATTCTCATCGAACACCACTAAGGCGTACGTTTAAACTGTTAAAATGTGCCACAAACATTTTCTGCATTAAAATTTACTAGGGGTTGTCAAAGGCCAAAAGTTCGTGCGTTATAAGCAAAAAGGAATTTGTATTTTTCTGTTGCACTATTGATAACACATAGTCAAACAAAACTAAATAAATTTAAATTGTATACATATGTTATTCGTCTTAGCTTAACTTTTGACTTACCTTAATAATATAGTCAATTGTAAATCATGTGCCAATCTTTCCAAGGCTGGAACACCCTCAACTCTTAATATATTTATCTTTTCCCTTAAAGATCTGGAAACATTATTTTGACCTTGACGCTCGCGTAAAATTTCAATTATATTTGGTTGTCTTAAAAAGGCAATAACCTGAAAAGAAAAATTAAAAATGTATTTTTTATTTCATAAACAAGGTTTTATTAACATAAATAACACTGTGCAACAAATTTTGGGTCTTCGTTTGAGCCTCAATTGCTTTATATTAAAGTAGACCATAAAATAGACAAAACCACGAAAGGGACTTGCGAAGTCAGTTCGGATTAATTTCTATGGCCCACTGAAGTTTTCAATTTTGTATCAAAGGCGTTTAGAAAACGTCAAAAAAAACACATTTAGGCTTCAAAATATGGTTTGATGTCTTCAGTGAAATTATATAGCGATCTTTTCTTATTGTTAGAACATATGAACCTTCTCGGATCATAACCTCATTTCTGCGTCCTTTTCATTTTTTGATCTTCAAAGTGCTTCAAAACCAGCGACGAAGCGCTCTATTTTTGTCTACGAAAAGGCTCGTTGGGCCGAGCTCAACGATTTCTCTCAGCATTTCAACTGGAAACTCTGTTTTCTTGATAACAAGGTTAACGCTGCTGCAGAAATGATGGTAAATGTAATAATGCTGGGAATGAAATTATTTATTCCATCCAAGCAGGTTTCGACTAAACCAAAACATAAGTGCTGGTTTAATCAGACGTGCAAGAATGCAGTCAGATCCAGAGAGGATACGTTCAGTAATTGGCGTAACGACAAAAACCCAGTTACTGACGCGTTACGTAAACAGGCGAGGAACGAATGTGCCAGAGTACTCAGACGTGAAAAACTTCTTTACGAACAACGTCTGCTTGCTAAGGTCCTTGCTGCTCCTCGAGGTAGTAAGACCTTTTGGTCATTCGTTAAAAGAGTAAAGAATAATACTAGTTCATCCATTCCAACCCTTATAATGAATGACCAAATATTCACGGACCCGGTTGATAAAGCCAACCTTTTCGCTGAGATGTTTGCAAGAAACGCATACTTACCGGAAAGCAATAAACCACTGCCCGAACTTGAAAGAGTACCCTTTACTATGTCCAAGGTATTTTTTCGAGCACGTGCAGTTAAAAAGGTTCTTGAAGATCTTAACATAAATAAGTCCCCGGGGCCGGATGGTATTACGGCAATGGTGCTAAGGCGTTGTGCTGCGTCGCTTTCTCGTCCTTTGGCAAACCTATTTTGCTATTCATACCGGGTAGGAATTTTTCCCTCATGTTGGAAGGTGGCCAACGTCCAGCCAACCCCCAAAAAGGGTGAGGCTACGAACCCAGAGAATTACCGCCCAATTGCAATTTGCTCTACGATCTCCAAAGTGATGGAGAGCATGGTTAATCACCACCTTGTAAATTACCTGGAGTCCAATTCACTTTTGTGCGATCGACAGTATGGCTTTCGTAGAAGTCGTTCTACGGGAGACCTGTTAGCGTTCCTTACGGAACGTTGGAGTCGTTCTATTCACCAATTTGGTGAAAGCAAGGTGGTTGCTCTAGATGTTTCCAAGGCGTTTGATCGTGTGTGGCACGGTGCACTCGTTTCGAAGCTTATTGCATTTGGTGTCGGTAGTGATTTCTCTCGATTTATATCGAGCTTTCTCATAGACCGTACTATACGTGTTGTTATAGATGGGTTCTCATCAGATGAGTTCCGGCTTAATTCAGGGGTACCGCAAGGTTCTGTTCTTTCTCCTACCCTTTTTCTTATTTTTCTTAACGACCTTCTTTGTCAAACTTCCAATCCTATCTATTCCTTCGCAGATGACAGCAACATTTGTCATTCATTTTCCTTTAATCGTAGACCAAGCCTTTCTGAGGTTGAATCTATGAGACAGAACATGAATGACACACTCAATCGTGACCTCTCAGCGATATCAGAGTGGGGTCTTGCGAATAGGGTGGATTTTAATGCTCGTAAGACCCAATGTTGTACACTCAAAATAATTCTACAGTAAAAAAATTAGTAAGTGCGTTGGTAATCCAAATCTACTAATAAGTTACCAATTACCAGTATTACAGTAGTTTTTTTAGTATCTTAAAAGTGCTAAAATTAGTATTTCTTACTGTTTATGAGTAATTTTTGTTAGTAGTCGGTTGTACTAATTTTTTTACTATTTTTAGTTCATAAAAGTACTAATATACAGTAATTTATTAGGTTTTTAATTTTTTTTTTGTTAGTAATAATTCCGTAAGGGGGCGCTTGTTTACAAGCAGAGCTACCAACTGTTTTTGCTGCAAAATCGTTAAATTTGAATTCAGTGTTGCCATTATGTTACATTTTGGGTATGTGCTGGTGCTTTTTTGGTTTTGCCGTTTTTTAAATACGCGTTTTTAAAGATAAGGTATTTATGGTGTTTTTTCCATTTTTTTTAATTTGTGATTTTTATATTATCAATAGATTTTGCTGAAATTTGAAAGTTAAGCCCAGACCTAATGAAATTTGGAAAATTTTATCCATGTTTGGACCTTGGCCTCATACAACAACCCCTTTAAATTTGAATTAAGTGACTCTAACAATTAATTTAAATTGTGCCGAAGAGGAACTTACGGTGGTGGCGACTCGCCCCATTTGCTTGCAGACGGCGGCGTTTGCTCTCAATCGTCGGCTTATTTAAATTTTTGGTTATGGAGTTGTATTTTTGTAATGACGCAATCAAAATATGTATTTTTGATAAAGTTAAATAAAGAAAATTGTGGTTTATTTTCGTAAAAATTTCAATACAATTTATTGTTTTTACAAAACCAATTTACACAGAATTTTGAACAACGCTATGCGTTGTGATGGAATGTGATTTCATCTTAGGTGTGAATTAGGTATAAGTTCATGTAGTGTGAACGTGGCCTTACTCTATACAGGATTAATGATTTTTTTGGGATAAGACTAAAAATAATGCATGAACCTTCGTAATGCATGAAAAAAAAAAAAAAAATATGGCCTATGGGAAGCGGTAGGGAACAACTAGTACATATTTTTCCATTTTTTGTGGCTATGCATTACATGGTAATGCATACTGTTACTCCCTGTAGATTTAGTCGCCGATATTCAGTTAAAAGAAGCATATTTCTCTCAAAATTGTTTTATATGTGTTTTTTCCAGTAATTAAAGATTTTAAAAAAATATCCAATCGGTCCATGTTTGGACTTTCCTACTTGTATTTGTGTAAAAACTTTTTGGTACATATTTTCTAATTTTTTTTTACAACTACGTATTTTTTTAAATGTTTAATGACTGTTGTTTTTTTAAACAATTTTGTTTACTGTCAAAATCCAAATCCGGCGACCAAATTTGTCTATCACGTCAGGATTTTGAGTAATTCGCGGTTAAAGTGCCGAAAAAGGGCATTTTTGACCCTTTTTATATTTTTTTATTTTTTATATTTTTTTTATATGCCCAACAAACTGGTAAAGGTATTATGATGTACACTTTTTTTTCTCAATTTTTTGTCTTTTCTTGCAAGAGGTGTGTGAGCAAAACAGATATGTATATGGGGGTTTTCGTGTCAACTGACACAACTTTTGAAACCGATGTCTTCCGATCGGGATGAAATTTGCACCAAGGTTAGTCCTATTGGATAGTAGTTCAGACACAATTTTTCAACGAGATCGGTCAAGAACTCTCTGAGTTAGAGGGGGTCGAAATTTGACATTTTGGCCAAAGAGGTGTTGATTCTCATCCATGTAACTTCTTTCCTATTGTTTTTAGCAAAATGTGTCCCAAAGAGTTTAGATAGCTATTTCTTCAGTCTTTCGAAAAAAAAATATATAAAAAATAAAAAAAAAAATTTTGATTTTTTTTCTTAAAAATCCAAAACTTTTTTGACTTTTTCCTCAAATTGGGCCCTTTTTTTTTTTTTTTTTTTTGATTCAAAAGAAAGCTTAGGTGATTTCCTTTAAGAGCTGTGGGGTCGCTTAGTGGGATGCGAGTGGGATATCTATGAAAAAATTTTTTTTGTAACTTTGGAACACAAAAAACGGTTCTTCAATTTGCACTATTAGGCGTGGGAGAGCTAACCAGTTTTCGATTTCGATCCGCGATACCCTCTAATTTTTTTAGGTTCGAAAAAGAAAGCACGAGCCAAAAAATGGGGGCGGTGGGGAGGGGCCATATGGCCCCTCATTGGGGTCAAAGTAGGGCGTAAAGAGGTAAAAATCCTCAAAAAGCCCCATAACTCCCCTAGAAACGCCCCTGGAGGGGTGCAATGTGAGACCGACCTCCAATAATTTTCTGCCCCCAACATTTTTCTTGAACATACCTTACCCCTATTTCCACTTCCTAAGGGGGCTCCCATACAAAATGACATTTTTATAAAATTTGCTCCTACCGCTCTAACTGTCCATAGGGTGCCCCTAGAGATGTAAAATGTATGACCGACCCCCAATATTTTTTCAACTCCAACATTTTCTTAGAATATACCTACCCTTTATTTTCAACTCTTAAGGGGGTCCCCATACATTTTTTTTATTTTTTTATTAGTTTTTAAAAATACATGTTTATATAATGTATGGGAGCCCCTTAGGGAGTGGAGATAGGGTGTTATGATGTTCGGACAAAATGTTGGTAACTAAAAAATAATGGGGGTTGGTCGTAACTTTTGCCTCTCTAGGAGGCACGATAGGGGCGGTAGGAGCTGGTTTAATAAAACAAATTTATAAAAAATAAAAGAAATGTATGGGGACCACCTTAAGGGTTAAAGATACATTGTAGGTATGTTTGCAAAAAATGTTGGAATTAATAAAATAATGGAGGTCGGTCATACATTTGGCCCCACTAGGGGCACTTTAGGGCAAGTTAGAATGGTAGGATCAAATTTTTTAAAAATGTTTTGTATGGGAGCCCCCTTAGGAAGTAGAAATAGGGGAAAGGTATGTTCAAGAAAAATGTTGGGGGCAGAAAATTATTGGAGGTCGGTCTCACATTGCACCCCTCCAGGGGCGTTTCTAGGGGAGTTTTGGGGCTTTTTGAGGATTTTTACCTCTTTACGCCCAACTTTGACCCCAATGAGGGGCCATATGGCCCCTCCCCACCGCCCCCATTTTTTGGCTCGTGCTTTCTTTTTCGAACCTAAAAAAATTAGAGGGTATCGCGGATCGAAATCGAAAACTGGTTAGCTATCCCACGCCTAATAGTGCAAATTGAAGAACCGTTTTTTGTGTTCCAAAGTTACAAAAAAATTTTTTTCATAGATATCCCACTCGCATCCCACTAAGCGACCCCACAGCTCTTAAAGGAAATCACCTAAGCTTTCTTTTGAATCAAAAAAAAAAAAAAAAAAAAGGGCCCAATTTGAGGAAAAAGTCAAAAAAGTTTTGGATTTTTAAGAAAAAAAATCAAAAATTTTTTTTTTATTTTTTTTATATTTTTTTTTCTAAAGACTGAAGAAATAGCTATCTAAACTCTTTGGGACACATTTTGCTAAAAACAATAGGTAAGAAGTTACATGGATGAGAATCAACACCTCTTTGGCCAAAATGTCAAATTTCGACCCCCTCTAACTCAGAGAGTTCTTGACCGATCTCGTTGAAAAATTGTGTCTGAACTACTATCCAATAGGACTAACCTTGGTGCAAATTTCATCCCGATCGGAAGACATCGGTTTCAAAAGTTGTGTCAGTTGACACGAAAACCCCCATATATTAGTAAAAGGATAAAAACTACATGGAATTTTCGAAGTTGACGTTTTTTATTTCCATTTTATTAATTACACAATGGGCCAAATATCATTATTTGTAAAATAAATTAAACAAATTTAAAAATTCTATGAAAAAAATAAATTTAATGTGAAAGACACGAGAAACCTTCAAAGCATTAATTAAAGCATATTTTTCATAATAAACCTTACAAACCGCGTTGTATACATAGAAAAAAATTAAGTATAAAAATTTTGTTCCAAAAAATTTACGAAATTGTCCCATTGTTCAAACAAAAAAATAACACATTAACAAAAATGCAAATTTTTGCCAAATTTATGCAATAAAACACAATAAAATTATGATATTTAAATAGATTTATTATGCTATTAATTTATTCTCCAATTTTTTGCACATTTTTATTAAAAATAAACAAAATTTTCGATATATTTTGTAATTTTCAAATATTTTTCTTCTGTTTGTTTTGGTTTTTATTTTAATTTTGTTTATTTGTTTTGGAAAAAGAAAAAACTGTCAGTTGAAAAATAATAAAAAGACAAAAATTTTTGTCTTTTTTAAAGTTTTGCTGCTCTTTCTCTGCTTTCAGAAACTTGAAACTTTGACTTGAAATAACTTTTTTGTTTTTATAGTGTTTGTTTTTTACTCATTACAAAACCTATTGGAATATAGTCGCACTTTTTATTCTATTCTTTATCAAGACAAAAAATTGACGAAAACAAGTGTACATCATACCACCTTAAACGTTTTTTTGAGAATTTACAAATAAGGACTTTTGGCCGGAAATCGATCTGTCTGGCCCTCTGTGCATTCCATTAAAGCAGTTCTGTGGCTTGATAATTGAATGTAATAAAAAAAGTTTGTTTAAAATTTAATGTTAACCATTATCTTAATATTACTTGAGTAATATGAATGTAATATTATTTTTACTTTTGATTGTATCAGCTAATTTATTGAATTTATAATAAAAACAAATATTTTTATTTTTTGCTTTTTATCCTTTTTACCTTAAAAAGCACATTTTCCAATTTTTTTTTAATATTCTCTCTTTTCTTGGCGCTGATTTTTGTTTTTGCGTTTTTTTTCATATTGATAATGGCAACACTGTTTTTATTAGCGATCATTTGCTCCTTCACAATTCAGCAGCAAGCAGCAGACAGCAAAAATTAAGAGTAGACTATTTAATTATAATTTCACTAAAATGCCATATTTTTTATTTCTTAACATTGCAAAAGCACACATCAAGTTCCAAATACAATAAGTACAGCTTTTATAAATTTATAATTTATAATTAAACAGGTACTTTATATTTTTTGCCGTCTGCTGCTTGCTGCTGCAGTGTGTGCGAACACTACGTTTGCTCGCATTAACTGCAGTGCTACCAACTGTCTTTTCTGTTTGTTTAGTGCGAAAAAGAATTAGAAAAAGTAACAACGCGATACCCAGTCATGGAGTGTTTATAAACACTGATGCCAACTTTTTTTGACAAAAACCCGCTAAATCAAGAAAAAAAATCTCCAGAAAACACCAGATTCAAAAACAGAAAAGAAATTTAGCTATTTAATAGCTAAATATCATGAAATTTGAAATGTAACGGTTTTTTTTTGAAAAAATGTAACGGTTTTTTTTAATAATCTGTATATTAGCTATTAAAACAGTTTAAATGTTATAAAACGAGACCTTTTTTACAAAACGAGTTTAATTATTACAGAATCGAATATACTTTTTTGGGCGTTGCCGAATATTCGGCACAATTGTCACTAATCGGCCTGAACTGAATATTTAAAAAAAATATTTATGTAGGAAAAACAAGCAAAAAAGTTAAATTAGACTTGGCGGAATCGACAACTGTATTAAAATGTTGTCAAGAACGATTTTATATTAAGCTAAAAACATTGTTTAGACATTTTGGTAAAAAAAATGTTTGAGGCCAATTTTTTTCGAGCGCAAAAACAATTAGTAATATGTTTTTGTGGCTTACCAATGTGATTCAAAGTACGTTTAGTCGGTTTTTCAAAAAGTGACTACAAATTTAATACAAATATTCGGTATTCGGCCAAAAATGTGACAGAAGCCGAATAGTGGGCAAAAAGTGCTTTTGGCCGAAGCGAGAGCTGAAGTCGAATATTCGGTTGGACACTATTAATGGTGCTTTTGATTAGAGATGAGTGCGCGGTTGATTTTTTACTCGCATACGGAAAAATAATTTTAAAATCACACACGCTCGCGCTCCAAAATTTAGTTTAAAAACCATACTCATTTACGCTCACGTGAGAAATGTTACTTTAACTCACGCTCTCGAAGTACTCACGGAATTTATTGAAAAAGCTTTTCTTTGTCTACAAAAAATTGGTGGTCAAAAGAACTAGAGGTCAAAAAATGCGGATTTCTTTTATTGTATTTAAGAAATTATCATTTTTGTTTGGGTCGTTGCAAAAATTAGTTGATAACTGAATATAAACTGTGTGACCATTTTTAAAGCTTTTAATTTTTGAACTTGAAAATATTGACTTAGAATTATTTTTCAAAAATTTTCTAAAAAATTCTAAAAATAATTTAATTTTCTAGCGAGACCCTTGTATTATTTAAGCAATTTGGACTTTATCAAGCTTATATTAAAGCTTGGAAAATTCCTTAAATAGATTTTTGTTTGGTACTGATAATAATATCACAAAAAAAATTGAAATGTAATTTTTGTTCAAAATGTTTTGGCCGCTTGTCTAAAAATTTTAGTTGCATTTTTAGGAATGGAGAGAGCCTTCCGTATATCAAATCACTTTATGGGTTTTCTTGATGTTAGCGTTAAACCCAAGAAAAATTGCAAATTCTTTTCATATTTTCGGCATATCGTTTTTTGCTATAGTAGTTTAGTCTGTAAGAGCCTTTAACAGTGGATCACGGCTTTAATACAGTCAAAATAAATAAATTTTGATAATTTGACATGCGGACGGCTCTCCTTATCTTTTGAAATTATTCAGAAAATTAAAGTTGTTATTATTCGACCTTTCCAATTTTAAATAAATAAAAATTCTTCGAGCTCGAGGCCAGTTTTTTCTTGTAAATAAATATTCTTTTATTCCATTCCAATATTTCGATTCTCTTTGAGAATCATCATCAGTTGTTTTTTATGTTGTTTTTATGTTGTTGTTATTTGTATATTTATAATAATGATGATTATACTTACATGTTTAATTGTTCTTACACCTAATTTATATGTAGAAATCCCCTGATGATGATTCTCAAAGAGAATCGAAATATTGGAATGGAATAAAAGAATATTTATTTACAAGAAAAAACTGGCCTCGAGCTCGAAGAATTTTTATTTATTTAATTATTCAGAAAAATATTTAACAAGCGGATCAAATATTAAACATACTCCGAAGAAACAAACCTTACCGAAATACTAATCGTCTAACGATCTCTTTACCAACATTTGTTAATTCGGCTGTGTTAAGACTGTAAAAACAAGAGTTTTATTACAAAATTGTTGACAGGTCGCTTTACAAGTCTGGTAGTCTAAACGGCTCTTTAACAATAACAAAAATTTCAAAAGTGTGGAAAGTTTAAAGTTTTTTTTTATTGTTAAAACGGCTAGTAAAAATCGCTAGATTTCCCGCTGCCCGCTAAATCACTTTTTTTCCCGCTAGACGCAAAATAAAAACGCTAGTTTTAGCGGGAAAAACACCAAATTGGCAACAGTGTTTATAAAAAAAATATATGTTACATTTATTAAATTAAATTGTGTTAAAGTAATTATATATAAATGTTTTTTATTTAAATGTGTTTATAATAAAATTAATATGCATTAATAATAAAACTACGACAGTTTTTTTTTTAAATCGTTTTTTATTTCAATGATTGTGTAAGAAAAAAATTCAAGCTGAAGAAGAATATGGATACACACACGAATACAAAAAAAAATGTAGGTATAAAAAAGCGCCCTCTGTAGTAAAATGTTTGTACATACATTTGAACATGTATTGAGAATATATTATTTCTTTCTTATATTTTTAGCAATCGTTTACGTGGTACAATGAACGCTACATTTTTTTAAACAGCTTAAGAACACATGTAATAAAGTATATCTTATAACCGAAGTGAAATAATAAAATAAAAAACCGAAGTGAAATAAAATCATTTATATATAATATTTTTCTGACTTTTATTTATTAAAATTGATTTAGGTAGTAATTTTAATCACTAAAATTAATAATTTTATTTACTAAAATTAGTAGTTTTATTTACTAAATAGGACAAAAATTTTAAATATTTATGATTTTTTTAGTAGTAAATTGCAGTAATATTTACTGTTTTGTTAGTATTTCTCATGTACTAGATATTAGTAACAAATTTTAGTAATGATTAGCAACGCCTGCACTAGATCATTTTGGACTAAAACATTAGTACTCGTAGCTAAATTTTTAGTATTAAATACCCACGTTTTTTTTTGAGTGTATGTTGACCCACAGACGGATTGTGGAATCAGCGTCATCTGTATCTATTGGTGGTATAGCTATTGAGGAATCAGACACTCTTGATGTTCTAGGCATGAAAATTCTATGTGATGTTCGATGGAACCAACATGTTTTTCAAGTGTCGAAAGAAGCATTCAAGTGTCTTGGTTTCTTGAAACGGTGTAAGAATTACTTCACTCCGTCTGATCTCACTATTTATACCTCCTATATCCGGCCGAAGATGGAATACAACTCACATATCTGGGCAGGTGCTTCGAGGTCTATCTTGAAGCTTCTTGATCGGGTGCAAAGGAGTGCGTTTAAGCTATTTAATGACAGTAGGGTATCCAACTCTATTGACTCATTGGATGGCAGGTGGCAGGTGCTTCAAGGTCTATCTTGAAGCTTCTGGATCGGGTGCAAAGGAGTGCGTTGAAGCTAATTAATGACAGTATCCAACTCTATTTACTCATTGGAGCATCGTCGGAATGTGGGTTGTGCGTCATTGTTCTATCGATATTATCACGGTAAGTGTTCAGCTGAGATAGGCGAACTCATCCCTGAGACTCGGGTGCATACCCGTAGTACTCGCCTTTCCAGCAGTTCACATCCGTTCGTTGTCGACCGTCCAATGTATCGCACAACGCATTACAGAGAAAATTCGTTTCTCGGTCGAACTAGCCGTATGTGGAATAAACTCCCCGCAGACGTCTTCCCAACCAGCTACAATTTGGAAAAATTCAAATCAAACGTCCACAAACACTACTCCCTCTTTCCTTCTCCTCATAACCTATTTTCCTAATACCAACACAATGCATTGCATCAGTAGGGGGCATCCCCTGAGTGTTGGCTCAAAGTAAAAAAAAAAGCCCATTTAAAGGATTAAAATGTTCTACAAATATTTTGCTCATAAAATTTCACTAGGGTCTGTCAAAGGTTGAAATTTTGTGCGACATGCGTAATGTGCGGTCCAAAAATTGATTTTTTTATCCCCTGGGTCCAAGTGCAGGACTCTGAACTTCTTCTGACAAAAAACTGATTCATTTGCTTAACGAAAGTATACAAAATTCTGTAAAAATATGGTGTTTTTAGAGGTTGGTTTAGTTCTTCAGAGTGAAAATTTTTTGCCTTGTGCAATTTTGCCCATCTCCAAACCTAACCAGCCTGTCACTATGAGACAGGCTTGTGCCAAACTTCAGGAGTATATCTCTTTTATGTTGAACTTTATCTTGTCTTTCACAGACAGACGGACATCGCTCGAATGCCTTAGAATCGATCGAAAGAACATCACTAGAATGTCTTAGAATTGATCACTGATCAATAATATATACAGTGGGCGACAATACATTGGAAACTTTTTTATAGTAGATGAAATTTGTTAAAAACAAAGTTAACAAAACTAAACGTTATAATTATCAAACAAGTAATATAAAAAAACGATATGTAGGTAATTTATCAAGCTTAAATTTAAGCTTAATAGCGTCCAGATTGGGAAAATAATGAATGTGTTACGAGGGTCGATGTGGAAAATGAAAAAATTTATAGACATTTTTCAGAACATTTTTAAAAAATATTTGCGAGTCGATTTTTTCCAAGTTAAAACATTAGAAATTTAAAAAAAAAGTCCAATAGTTTTTATTCAGTGATCAAGTAATTTTTCCAACAACCCAAACAGACAGTGGAATTTTTTAAGTACAGTAGCAAAAATCCACATTTTTTGACCTCCAATTCTTTTGACCACCAATTTTTTATAAACAAAGAAAAGATGTTATTGTTTATTAATTTTAGTACACTTAATTATATGCTAAGGATATATTAAGATAATTTTAATTTCTCTTTGTTAACAAAAAATTGGTGGTCAAAAGAATTGGAGGTCAAAAAATGTGGATTTTTGCTACTGTACTTAAAAAATTCCACTGTTTGTTTGGGTTGTTGGAAAAATTATTTGATCACTGAATAAAAACTATTGGACCTTTTTTTAAATTTCTAATGTTTTAACTTGGAAAAAATCTACTCGGAAATATTTTTTATAAATGTTCTGAAAAATGTCTATAAATTTTTTCATTTTCCACATCGACCCTCGTAACACATTCATTATTTTCCCAATCTGGACGCTATTAAGCTTAAATTAAAGCTTGATAAATTACCTACATCACATTTTTTTATAATACTTGTTTGATAATTATAACGTTTAGTTTTGTTAACTTTGTCTTTAACAAATTTCATCTACTATAAAAAAGTTTCCAATGTATTGTCGCCCACTGTATATATACTTAATGGGGTGCTAGACTGATATTTTGATGCGTTACACCCGGAATAACAAAGTGAGTATACCCCCATACTGTGGTTGAAGGGTATAAAAAATTTTCTAAAAACATTTTTTAAAAAATTGGTAAAAGAATATAATTCTGAAAAAAAAATTGAGAAAAAAATTTCCAGGAAAATTTGTTTTAATGCCATTCATTAACAAACTCTTTTCGCATAAATCCAGCAAAATCAAAGCATTTTGTATTTTAAGGTTATTTAGAATGTAAAAAAGTTTTCGAGGTGTTCTTAAATTTTTGTTCATAACTTTTGAACAGCTAAAACGATTTTTAAAGATTTTGCAATACCTCGAAACCGCAACAGGTAAAGATATTATAGATAAATTTATCTCTGTGTAATATTTTGGCCGAGATCGCTATTTCAACAGATAAACGGATATTGATAGATCGAATTAAAATCGATATAAATATAAAAAAACCCACCTTTTCATTATAGGCAACAGGAACCTCATTATAACCATTATTAGCTAAAACACTTGAAGAACTAGGACCATTATTATACGAAGATGCTGATGCAGATGATGGTGCATAATGTGACATATTATCATTGTGCATAAATTGACTTTGTCTGTTGGTAGACGATGACGAAGATGTTGTAGATGTAGGACGAGGTGGTGGTAAAGGAGGATTACCCGACGATGACATACAATTACCATCTAATGTATCAAATTGATGACGATGTCTAATAATTCGTGGACATTCTATGGGCAAACGTGGATCCATAAAGGATGTTTGACGGTTATTATGATCGATGAAAAATTGTTTACTAGATTGATCGAGTTTGGTTTCCCAGCACGAGGGTAAATCACGATTAAGTTGAGCAAATGAGTTAACCAATGCTACCAAGTCCTTATTATATTGATAACGTTGAAAGCAAGAAGGATCACGACGAATGCGAATGACCATATGTTTTAAGGCAGCATTACGATTATAAATAGCTAAAGCATCTTCATTGGTATGTAGCATAGAATAAAAATCTGGACGGCATAACATTAGAACAGCAGGATGTACAGTAAGATTAGCTTGATGAAAATTGAAGGAAGATGCATTGTTTTGGTGTTGTGGCAGTAAGTGTGAGTTTTGTGAATTTGGTTGTGCGGAATCATTGATTGTTGAAGAAGCAGCAGCAGCTGCAGCAGCCGCAGCAGAAGCATTAGCATTGGAACGATTTTCATTGGTAATAGTACGACGTATAGATTGATATCTTCTATCTAATTGTTGACGATGATGTTGTTCTCTTCCTCCGGCACCGTTTAGGTTAGAAGAACCATTTGAGCCAGGCCTTTGCCAGGAGGTTGTTCTTGTTGTATGATCTATATAAAATATACGACCATGACTATCCATTCTGGCTTCCCAAGCTGGTGGCAATGGTTCCGCAGCCTGTTGGACGGTTGCTGGATCTACATCTGTAGCAGAAAATATGGCACTTGTGCGTAAAAGACCACCAGCCGCTCCTCTTTCTGGTATAGATGGTAAACGAGTACTAGTTATATGAACAGAACCTAAATCATCGCTTATATTTTCTTCTTCTTCCTCATCATTATCAACCAACTCAACAGTGGAATGTATGCCAGAAGAGGTGGCTCCCAAGTGAACAATATCAGCCGTACGTACACGTTCATCTGCACGCACGGGAGAACCTTGAAAAGCTGGCGATGAAGGCGGTGTACGAGAAGATAAATAATTATAATCTAAATGACTAGAATGCATAGCAGCACCTGCATATGTTTCTGCAACACCACCTCCCCCACCTCTTGGACTAGTGCCAATATAAGTATCATCTAAATTATTATTAATAGACATATTGGCTACAGCAGCTTGCATACGAGTATGTCGTCTCGCATGATGTGTGGGTGTGGGAGGACACATTGTAATGGCTGATGATGCTGTTGCACCAGCACCAGCTCCCACACCCCCAACACGTTTTAATAAACGTTGTTGGGGTCGTTGATGTAAAATGGGTGTAGTTGGTGTAGGTGTAGTAGAAGTAGTAACCTGCTGTTGTGCTGCATTAAACACCTGAGCTTCAGGAGATAATTGAAAATCTAAGGGTGAAGCACTACGTGTAGAGCATCCAGATGGAGGACTACGGTGACGTTTCGGTGACAGCATTAAACGGCTAGGAGACTGTGAAGTTTGTCTTTCTTCATAGCCAGTTTTACCATTCGATAAAGTTCTGGTCAGTGGTCTATGTTGTCTTAAAGAGGCAGAAGCTAAAGCTGCAACCGTAGAAGCGTTAGCTGGATTTTGAGGAAATTGATTTATCGATGAACTTTCCTTTGTTGGAAAGGCAGGAAATTCATAAGTTTCTGTAGCTGGTACTTTTTTTGTAGAAATAGTATTAATATAACTATCGGGTCCTATTTTCTTTTTAATTAATGGTTTAAATTTCATAGCCGGTGGCGAAGGTGCCGCATTTAATTCATATTGTGGACTTGAATTTGTAGAAGAGTTTGTGCTATTTAATAAAAACAAAGAAGGAGAATTATTACAACTATTTGTGTTGCTTGTTAAGCCATTTGTGCTTGTATACGTTGCTTCCAATGCATCATCAGTATCTAAAATATCAAATTTAAATACTTCGCCCTGTAAACGAAAATCTCTTCCCAAAGCTCGTGGTGGCCAAGATCTTTCTAAAGGACGATGTTGTGGTTGTCTTAGATGTTTTTGTCTTCTTTGTATTTGTGCTTCCTTATTGGCTGAAGCTGAGGCATGTAGTGCGGCTGCAGCGCCTAATAAACTTTCTACCGCTGCAGCTTCTTCATCTGCCTCTTCATCTATAGTAAAACTAGCTGGCCCTACTAAGCCCTGGGCATTATCATCGACTTCAAATACCGTTTCTGCTGGTACAGTTTCATAACATTCTCGTGCTATCCATAAGTTGAAAGAATCTGTAGCCGTTGCAGCTGTCGGTGTAGAAGAGGCTGGCGATTTTACACTTGCCCGTTTTTCTTTCTTTTTAGCACCGCCTAATGGTGTTGCTGTACCACTTTGTGGTGACAAAGTCCAAGATTTACGCCTTGCGCCTCCACCACAACTAACACCACCATCGCTGCCAATACTGCCATTGTAAGAATTTGTTGGTGAAAGTGTAGTGGTTGTCGATGCTGGCGTTTCACAAGATTTTGTGGAAAGTAGTGTTTGCTGTCGTTGTTTTTGATCATCTTCAGTGCTTGTGTAACTTGTTTTATTGATGTGATTAAAGTCTTTAAGATCTGGAAGGGAGAAAAAAATATATAAATCCGTAAGATTAAATAATTATTAAAGTAATGCCAACAAACAAATATTTTATCTAGGGACTAAAAAGATAATTTTAAAACAAAAAATGTACTTTGTAATCCTGACCAATTTTTTTTTTTAACATTCCCACCACTTTTGTTTTAAAATTTTTTACAAAAACCTTAATATATCTGAAATATAACAATTCAAATGGCATATGATATGATTCACAATGGGTTAACTAAGCTCGTCTTTCAACTACCTTTGTAACGGCAACAAAATTTTTATCGAGAAATTTCTAAAGAAATTTTCTATAGAAATTTTTATCGAAATCTGTTAGTAGAAATTTTTATCAAATAGTTGCTATAAAAATTTTTATCGAAAATTTTGTATAGAAATATTTATCGAAAATTTTTTATAGAAATTTTTATCGAAAGTTTTCTATAAAAAACATGAAAATTTTCTATAGAAATTTTAATCGAAAATTTTCTATAGAAATTTTAATCGAAAATTTTCTATAGAAATTTTTATCGAAAATTTTTTATTGAAATTTTCTATAAAAATTTTCTATAGAAATTTTTAGTAAAAATTTTTTATATAAATTTTTTATTTAAAATTTTCTATAGAAATTTTTATTTAAAATTTTCTATAGAAATTTTTATTGAAAATTTTCTACAGAAATTTTTATCTAAAATTCTTCTATAGAAATTTTTATTGAAAGTTTTCTATAGGAATATTCATCGAAAAATTTTTTAAGGAAATTTTTCTACATAAATTTTTATTGAAATTTTTTTGAAAAATTTTTTCGAAAATTTTTTTGAAAAATTTTATCGAAAATTTTTTTTATAGAAATTTTTATCGAAAATTTTCTTTAAAAATTTTATCGAAAGTTTTCTAAAGAAATTGTTATCGAAAAATTTTTATAGAAATTTTTTATCATAAATTTTCTACAGATTTCTAATTTTCTATATGTATCAAAAATTTTCTAAAATAATTTTTAACATTTCTACAGAATCGTATCGAAAATTTTCTATAAAAATTTTTATTGAAAATTTTGTACAGAATTTCTGTAGAAACTTTTATAGAAAATTTTCTGTAGAAACTTTTATAGAATATTTTCTGTAGAAACTTTTATAGAAAATTTTCTGTAGAAACTTTTATAGAAAATTTTCTGTAGAAACTTTTATAGAAAATTTTCTACACCGAAAAAAATCCATGCAACATTTTACGAAAAAAAGTTTCGTACTTAGTTTTTTCGTAAAATACACGAAAGTTGACTACATAGTACGAAAAACTTTAGTACTGAATTTCGTATTTTTACGAAAGTAACGAAAATGATTAGTAAATATTTTTTTCGTAATATTTACAAATGTTGACTACATATTACGAAAAAAATTTTGTAAAAACTTTTGTAATTTTACGAAAGTAACGAAAAAAAGAATGTAAATTCTTCTTTCGTAAAATATACGAATGTTGACTACATATTACAAAAAAAAGTGTACAGACTTTCGTATTTTTACGAAAATAATTCGTAAAAACTTCTTTCGTAAAATATACGAAAGTGGACTTTATATTACGAAAAAAAAAAAATAGAAGAAATCTTTAAATGCATGCTTAAAGGGTGTTTTTATGCACTCCAACTACAGTATCGTGGCATAATCACTTTGTCATTTCGTGTGTAACGCTTCGAAATATCGGTCGGGGACCCCATAAAGTATATATATTGTTGATCCATGATAGATTCTAAGGCATTCTATTAATGTCCGTCTGCATAAAACACGGATACCATCCAAAATAAAAAATATAGACTCCTGAAATTTAGCACGATCAAGTCTTTTGGTCATCAGCAGGTTAAGTTCGTATATTCGTATACGCAAAATCGGTCCATGCAAAAAAAATTTCCCCTTAAAGAAATAAACCAACCTCTGAAAAACCTAATTTTTGTAAAGGGTTTTTTGCATTTTTGTTAAACAAATTAAACATTTTTATGTCAAAAAAATTTTAAATACTGTGCTTCGACCCAGGGGATTAGAAAATGTCTTGTGGTCGTGAGTATAAAGAATTAATTTCAATAATGATAACTCTGATAATTTTTTACTTATTTGGGATATAAAAAATTCGGCACAGCCGAATTTAAAGCTCTCACTTGGTTTTTATTTATTTTAAGGATCAATTAAAATTTGAGGCTAATCGGATCAAATAAAATTTGACGCTTGATGATATAAGTTTTTTTTTACATGTGGGGAGGTGGTCCTCCAAAAAAAAACATCTCAACATATCATCATAAGTTCTTGTAGTGTGAACGTAGCCTTAAACAAAATCACTGTAAATAATGAATGAAATCTTATAAGTCTCTGTTAAGAAGAAACAATTAATTGCTTCGAAATGTTGCTGTCAAAACGTTGAAAACGTTGTTCTTATTCTCATGAAAGAATTTTTACATGTAATTTCGTTTATTTAACGATTTTTTTTTTACAAAAGATTTTCGTAAAAAAAAAAATATTTCGTTTATTTTACGAAATAATTTCGTAAAACAAAAAAAATATTTCGTTTATTCTACGAAATTTTTCGTAAAACACAAAAATTTATTGCGTTTATTTTACGAAATTTTTTTGTAAAATACAAAAATAATTTCGTTTATTTTACGAAAAAATTTCGTGCATTTCGTACATTGTACGCAAGAATTTCGTGGTGCGAAACAACGAAATTTTTCGTACAATGTACGAACGTTTTCGTACATATAAGGCAGGAATTTTTTTCGGTGTATAGAAACTTTTATAGAAAATTTTCTATAGAAACCTTTAGAGAAAATTTTCTATAGAAACTTATAGAAAATTTTCTATAGAAACTTTTATAGAAAATTTTCTATATAGAACTTTTATAGAAAATTTTCTATAGAAACTATTTTAGAAAATTTTCTATAGAACCATTTATAGAAAATTTTCTATAGAAACTTTTAAAGAAAATTTTCTATAGAAATTTTAATAGAAAATTTTCTGTAGAAAATTTTCTATAGAAACTTTTATAGAAAATTTTCTATAGAAACTTTTATAGAATATTTTCTATAGAAACTTTTATAGAATATTTTCTATAGAAACTTTTATAGAAAATTTTCTATAGAAACTTTTATAGAAAATTTTCTATAGAAACTTTTATAGAAAATTTTCTATAGAAACTTTTATAGAAAATTTTCTATAGAAACTTTTATAGAAAATTTTCTATAGAAACTTTTATAGAAAATTTTCTATAGAAACTTTTATAGAAAATTTTCTATAGAAACTTTTATAGAAAATTTTCTATAGAAACTTTTATAGAAAATTTTCTATAGAAACTTTTATAGAAAATTTTCTATAGAAACTTTTATAGAAAATTTTCTATAGAAACTTTTATAGAAAATTTTCTATAGAAACTTTTATAGAAAATTTTCTATAGAAACTTTTATAGAAATTTTTATATAGAAATTTTTATCGAAATTTTTATATAGAAATTTTTATCGAAATTTTTATATAGAAATTTTTATCGAAAATTTTCTATAGAAATTTTTATCGAAAATTTTCTATAGAAATTTTTATCGAAAATTTTCTATAGAAATATTTATTGAAAATTTTCTATAGCAATTTTTATCGAAAATTTTCTATAGAAATTTTTATCGAAAATTTTCTATAGAAATTTTTATCGAAAATTTTCTATAGAAATTTTTATCAAAAATTTTTATCAAAAATTTTCTATAGAAATTTTTATCAAAAATTTTCTATAGAAATTTTTATCAAAAATTTTCTATAGAAATTTTTATCAAAAATTTTCTATAGAAATTTTTATCAAAAATTTTCTATAGAAATTTTTATCAAAAATTTTCTATAGAAATTTTCTATAGAAATTTTTATCAAAAATTTTCTATAGAAATTTTTATCAAAAATTTTCTATAGAAATTTTTATCAAAAATTTTCTATAGAAATTTTTATCAAAAATTTTCTATAGAAATTTTTATCAAAAATTTTCTATAGAAATTTTTATCAAAAATTTTCTATAGAAATTTTTATCAAAAATTTTCTATAGAAATTTTTATCAAAAATTTTCTATAGAAATTTTTATCAAAAATTTTCTATAGAAATTTTTATCAAAAATTTTCTATAGAAATTTTTATCAAAAATTTTCTATAGAAATTTTTATCAAAAATTTTCTATAGAAATTTTTATCAAAAATTTTCTATAGAAATTTTTATCAAAAATTTTCTATAGAAATTTTTATCAAAAATTTTCTACAGAAATTTTTATCAAAAATTTTCTACAGAAATTTTTATCAAAAATTTTCTATAGAAATTTTTATCAAAAATTTTCTATAGAAATTTTTATCAAAAATTTTCTATAGAAATTTTTATCGAAAATTTTCTATACAAATTTTTGTCGAAAATTTTCTATAGAAATTTTTATTGAAAATTTTCTATAGAAATTTTTATCGAAAATTTTCTATAGAAATTTTTATCGAAAATTTTCTATAGAAATTTTTATCGAAAATTTTCTATAGAAATTTTTATCGAAAGTTGTCTATTGAAATTTTTATCGAAAGTTCTCTATTGAAATTTTTATTGAAAACTTTGTATCTGTTGAAATTGTTTATTAACCCATTACTGGCCACTGTACACAACCGTGTACACGTCGTTAAAAAAATCATTAAAATTTAAACGTACAGCATTTTTATGTTTTATTTGGACAAGAATGATCATTGAAGGGTTATCTTTACGATATATGTGTTCCGAAAAATAAATTTGCAAACCGAAGGGGTAGACGCAATATTTGTTGGCATAACCGAAATTTTTCAAATAACGTAAAAAATTTTAAAAATAAAATAAACGTTAAAAAATGCTAAAACATTGAATAATAGTTGCAAAAGCTTTCTCGAAAGCGAGTTGTGTAGTACTTTTCTGTACAAAAAATACAAAATTAAAATTTTGAAAAAAATTTAACTTGTTCGGGAGATATTGTATGTGAAAGTTTTAAGTTTGATTGCATATATCTCCGCTAGAGGGCGCAGTAGACCAATGAAATCAACAAAAAAGTTTTCTTTAGTATAGATCAACATTTTCACAAAGTTTGGTCAAGAAATTCCTAGCCAAAAAAATTTGGCTTTTAAAGGGTTAACAATTATTCGTTCATGCTTTGTAATATAATACTACTACTTGTTTCTACGATATTTTATTATAACAAATTTTCATTGATATTTGTATGTTATTGTAAGTCCGAATTCAGACAGGGCAATTTTAATTGCCGCAATTCTGATTTTATAGTGTATCGGAGAGAGAGAGGGAAGAATCTTACCTCTCTCTTTGATACTCTATAAAATCAGAATTGCCGCAATTAAAATTGCCCAATGTAAATACGCACTAAGTCAAACTGAAAATAAAATATTCATTAGTACAAAAATAATAAAAACCAACTGACGTTGTTTTTAAATCTGCTAACAGGTTATGGGCCCAGCCCAGTAACCAGAGTCAGGGTTGGACGCAGTTGTATGGGTCGGTTACGGTTATTTTCCTGAAGCTTGTGTTAAGAACCAATTTGAATATGGAAATAAGGAATTTCAAGGTTTCAAAGTTGGATGGTGCGGAAGGCCGGACTCTATGGGAGTTCCATGAAAAGGTGGTACTGGGAAAAGGTAGCCTTTCGGGAAATGGAGCTGTAGAGATGCCTGCACAAAAAAGAAGCTGTATAAAAGGAAAATGATAGATGCTAGAACATAAAGGGTTCTGGTGAAATCTATAGTAACATATGATTATAAGTAACAGTTTGTAAGTCTGTTGCTGCTGTGCGAAAGAAAGAAAGGAAATATGTTTTCGAAGATGTGACCTAAAAAAAAACAAAAAAAGGTTTTATGCTTCAATGGAAAGAAGTTAAAAAAAGAAGTGCTCTAGGAATTTTTAATCAACACCATATAAATGCATGACCCAGTGAAAGCAGGTGGGTTGAAAATGGGATGATACAGTGAAGCAGTACTAGGAGATAAACAAATTAATAAAAGTATAAGATTGGATTAATAGTTGTGAAAGGGTGTTTTCAATTACTTCGTTGTTTTCGGTGTAAAAATTTATTTTAAAATTTATGTAAATGGACGAATAATTTTGTAAACAAAAGTGGAAGTGTTGGAATTGTTTATTAACTTCGTTCGTACTTTGTAATAAAATACTTGTTTCTACGATATTTTATTATAACAAATTTTCATTGATATTTGTATTTTATTTTAAGTCAAACTGAAAATAAAATATTCATTCGTACAAAAATAATAAAAACCAACTGACGTTGTTTTTAAATCTGCTAACAGTATCGACCTTTTATCGAAAACTTTGTATAGAAATTTTTATTTAAATTTTTTTATAGAAATTGTTATCGAAAATTTTTTATAGAAATTTTTAGGAACAACTCTATTTGGCTGGCATTGCTCCAAATTTATTTATTTATTTTTTTTAAGTAGCCTTTTTTAAGGAGAATCCAACAAAAAAAAAATCAAGGATCGGCGAGAAATATTTCGCGAGATATATCGCTATAAAGTTAAAAGCGAAATCGCTTATATCTCGGCTTGTAATAGTCCGATCGGAATAAATAGGGTATCGTTGGAAAGGTAATTTTAATACCCATTAAACTTTCCAAACTTCATTAAAATCGGTTAACCCGTTGCGAGCCAAATCAAGTTTTTCTAAAAAAAGAAAAATTTTAAATTTTAAAATGTGTATATCTAAAAACAACGCATATATAGTACCATAGTTTTTTTACATAGTATTAAAGCCCAGGAAATAAACTTTAATTTAAAACCAGTTTCGACCCCGTAGCTCTTCTAGGAACAAAGTTATTAAGGTTCAAAGTTAGGAAGATTTTTATGTGAAATTTTTTTTTTGTCTTAAAAGTTTTTCTGCGTAGCCGGCCTTCGGCCGGGCTTAGGGATTACAAACTCCATGCATTAAACCCACCCTCTCCGCAACATAAAGGGATTATGACCGAAATTGTTTTGGACTTAGTCCCCATAATATGAGTGGGGTTTATGACCGGTTAAAATCAGTGATAAATTCGCTACTTTATGGGGGGCTCACTCTCTTTGCAAAATGAAGTTTTTTTTGGTTAATATTATAAAGAATTTATTGTATGTATTGCAATTAAATAAAAATAAAATAAATTAACATACATTAAAAAAATAATACACCATAAAAAAAACCCCGCTTAACTTTGAACCTTAATAATTTCGTTCCTAGAAGAGCTACGGGGTCGAGACTGGTTCCAAATGAAAGCTTATTTTCTTGGCTTTATTACTATGTAAAAAAACTATGGTACTATATATGTGTTGTTTTTAGATACATACATTTTAAATTTTTTAAGGTTTTTTTTTTTGAAAAACTTGATTTGGCTCGGAACGGGTTAACCGATTTTAATGAAATATGGATAGTTTAATAGGTATTAAAATTACCTTTCCAACGATACCCTATTTATTCCGATCGGACCATTACAAAGGGAGATATAAGCGATTTCGCTTTTAACTTTAAAGCTATATATCTCGCGAAATATTTCTCGCCGATCCTTGATTTTTTTTTTGTTAGAATCTGCTTGATGAGATCTATCAATGGTATTAGTTTTAAGACGTTTGGAAAAATGCCAGTAAAGTAGAGTATAGCCAATTTTTATTAAAATTTTTTATAGAAATTTTTATTAAAATTTTTTTAAAAAATTTTATTTAAAGTTTTTTATAGAAATTGTTATCGAAAATTTTTTATAGAAATTATTATTGAAAGTTTTATATAGAAATTTTTATCGCAAATTTTCTATAGAAATTACTATCAAAAATTTTCTACAGAAGTTTTTATAGAAAATTTTTTATGGAAATATTTATCCAAAATTTTCTATCAATAATTGCCTATAGAATCATAACTTCTCAAAATTTCTAATTCTATAGGGGGAAAAAGTAGAAAAGGGTTTTTTTATACAAAAAATGCCAAAATAGTGCACATTATAAAAAAAATACTTACTTTTATCTCGTTTTCTTCGCATCACCACCACTGGTTGTTCTTCGACTTTAATAATATCCTCTTTTATTTCATAAAATAAATTCAATTCCTTTTCATCTTCATCCTTTATGGCTTCTTTTGCGGTAGTAGCAGAAATGCCAACCGCACCCTCACATTCATCATCCAAATCAATTATACCATCAATATAGCCGCTTTCAAACATTTGTACACCACTGATATTTCTATCTAACTGTTTTTGTTTTTGTATTCCATCAATATTTTCTATAAGAAAATTATGAAAAACGTCCACCGGGGGCGAAGGAAGGTGTTGAGATGATGACAAAGTGTTATTCAATGATTTTTCAAATGTTAATACTAGTTCCGGTTCACCGGCAGCTTCATAAAATGTTTGATTGCTCTCATCGTCGTCATCATCGTCGTTACAATCATTATATTTGTCACTTTTGTTGTTTGGGGCTATAAAAGGGGTAGTTGTTGTAGTGGTAAGGTTGTTTACATTATTTTTTGTTGCAGAACAGCTGCTACTAGTAATGTCAGTGCCTGCCTCCTTTTGCTCATTGTTTTTATTCAATTCTATGTTGTTACCCATATATTCGCCACCTGTTGACGACGCCGGTGACAAGGTTGATTGTATACAATTGCTACCCACACCACCCTCTGCCATTTTAATTACTCTAGGAACATTCATATGCTCAAATGTGTTAGCAAGTGATTTTGATTAGATTGTTTAAAAATTTATACATTATTCTTGTTTCTGGTTTTTTGTATATTTTTTTATTGTTTTACTAAAATTAATTTTATTTTATTTTTATGCATAGTCTATTTATTTTTGTTTACTAATTTTTACAAATTTGTTTAAAATTGTTTATTTACATTTTAACTCTTTCCTGTTTTTGTTTTGATCTCAGTATTCTTTAATTCACTCTTCTTAATTTTTCTTTTGCTCTACTTTTGATTTATAGATTTTTCTAACGGTACTCTAATTACACACTGCTGGCAAATTTTTTTTTTTTTGCAAAAAAATTATTTGTTTTTTTAATACATAGAATTTAACTTTAATATTATAGAAACTAATAAAAATTGAAATATAATTATGTTTTTTATTAAATAATTTCTTTTTTGAGCTAATTTTAATAAATTTATATATTTTTTATGCAATTTTTCCTGGTTGTGACTGGTTGGTTAATTGCTTTTATGGGTGGCTGCTCTGCTGCTATAATGACCCATTTAAATTCACTATTATTTGCTTAAATAACATAAACATATTTGACTATTTTACAATATTAGTGAACACAATTATGTACTTTATCATTTTTTATATAATTTTATTAGGAATTTTTGATTTTTTAGCAATTTTATTGAAATTTTCATAGACACAATCAGTTTTGCGATGAACACCAAGAAAAAATTTTCACTATTTGACATTTTGCTGAGGTTTCTCTTTCGTACAGTTGTTGTTGTCAAGTAATTTGGATGCTGCCATGCCATTTGTACATTAGAAGCGTTTTTAAAAAAACGTTTATTGATAAATAAGCCACAATCATGTCAACAGCTTCAAAGAAGACTTCGGCCATGTTCACACTACAAGAACTTACCATGGTAAGTTGAGATGATTTTGCAATTTTTCTTTATGCTAGTACAATTTGAGATGATTTTGTAAATCACTATGTGATTTTGTTCAAAGGAAAATCACATGGTGATTTTAAAATCACGCTAGTCTGTATACAGTATTCGTCAAACAAATTAAGGCCATGTTCACACTACAAGAACTTACCATGGTAAGTTGAGATGATTTTGCAATTTTTCTTTATGCTAGTACAAATTGAGATGATTTTGTAAATCACTATGTGATTTTGTTCAAAGGAAAATCACATGGTGATTTTAAAATCACGCTAGTCTGTATACAGTATAATATGCTTTTGTGATAGCGGGTACATATTAGAGATGGTCGTGAGAGACTTTTCAATCATGACCAAGCACTCTCACGAAAAGAAAGTTTAAATCACGGACAATTATGCACGATTTTTTTTTTACCACGCTCAAGTGAATAAAAAAATTAATCACGCTCACGATATAATCATGTTCACAAAATACTCACAAATAGAAAAAAATGCGAGTGTTAAATTCGGCTGTGTCGAAAATTATATACCCTACAAAATGCAAAAAGTTTAAAAAAGTCTCAGGCAAAAAAAAATACATTTTTAATCTCCTGCAGGAGATACCATGGATACCAGTGCAGGACTTTGTTTATCAAAAATACAAAAAACTGTAAAAAAATGAGTTTTTTAAGAGGTTGGTTGAGTTCTTCAAGTGGGAACTTTACTTTCAGATTCTTAGGCATTTTTTCTATTAAAAAATATCAGATTCTGAGACTCTTTTTCTATATAAAAACTCTCAGATACAAAAACTTTTTCCGAGACGTTAGCCTTGTTTTTTTCATTGGGTCTAATCTGGTCAAACATTTTTTTTTTAATTTTTTTCTGATTTCGAGACATTTTTTACAAACAAATTCTAAGATTCGGAGACATTTTTTCTATACAAAAATTCCCAGATTCTGAGGCATTTTTTATATAGAAAAATTGTAGGATTCTGAGCCATTCTTTCTATAGAAAAATTCTCAGATTCTTAAACATTTTTTATATGAAAAATTCTAAGGTTCTGAGACATTTTTTCTATAGAAAAATCCTTAGATTCTAAAACATTTTCTATAGTAAAATTCTTAGATTCTGCCACATTTTTTCTACAGAAAAATTCTCAGATTCTGAGACATTTTTTCTATAGAAAAATTCTCAGATTCTGACACATTTTTTCTAAAGAAAGATTTTCAGATTCTCAGACTTTTTTTGATACAATTTTTCAATAGAAAAATTCTCAGATTCTTAGACATTCTTTATATCGTCGAACTATATTCAATAAATGCCAACTCGAAAAAGCTTACTGTTCAGGAGAGCTAAAAAACTAGTTATTTCGCTAATTATTGTAAAAATTAACAATGTACCTTCCATAACATGGTTTAAATATTCTAAACAATTTTTACCTATGCAAAAATTTTCATATTTTGCACTTTTTTTTTTTTTTTTTTTTTTTTTTTTATTTTAGAATTCATTTATTTTCAAAAAAAATACATTACAATGGATGTGCCTCTGCGCCTTGAAGGCATTTTAGAGGCGAGTTGGCAATAATATATTGCATAACTTAAGAAATATTTCCTAGTTAACCATAACTATATACAAAAAAAAAAATTATATATATATATATTAAAAGAAGAAGAAAAAAAATAATATTTTAACATTCAATATGAATTATAATTACATTAAAAGTTCCTCTATGTTTTGATGTAAAAAATTCTTTAAACTAGTTTTAAATAAAGAAATGCTATTTATATTTTTCAAATTTGGCGGTAAACTATTATATTCACGACTACCCATGTACGTATTTTTCAGAGATGGCATTTATTACTATATCAAAAAACAAATATTTTTTTAGAGTTGGCATATTTTGTCGGAAAATAAAAATACATTTTTTTTGGAAAAATTTTTAAAATTTTTTTTTTTTGGTTTTTGTTATCCTTAGTACGGTAATTGCAAAAACTGAACAAAAAATCAAAAATCTTTGCATATTTTTAAAAGTTACTAGCTCCGAAAGCCTTTTAATCTCAGGGTGGTCAACTTTGGCACTCTGTAACTCACGCTGTATTGCAATAGGGTCACTCCAAACTAGCTATTTTGAAAGCTTATATCATTGACTTTATTTGCCCCATTCATAATGTTTCAATTTGATAAATAGTTTGAAAGTTACATAAGTATAAGCAATTTTTTTTTTGCAAACACTATTTACCGATATTTCCAAAATGGCAATATCTCGAGAACCAGTCATAAGATATCAAAATCTTTACAAGATTCGTGTTTAGCATGGCAAATGCAATAATATATGTGGTCTAATTTTTTTTTAAAAATTTTTTGAAAAATTTTTGGAAATTTACAATTGGAGTTGGCATTTATTTCCACCAAAAAAATATGTACTTTGAGTTAGCAGAATAACAAAAATGGATGTAAAACGACAAGAAATTATTTTTTTGCTCTGAAATTTTTATGGCAGATAGGTATTACATAGGGGAGCTATTTGCCATCGGAAACTCATTTCCGTCAAATTTGAGTTGGCATATTTTGAATATAGGTTCACGATATAGTAAACTTCTGAGATTCTAAAACATTCTTATAAAGAAAATTTTTAAGATTCTGAGCTATTTTTCTATAGAAAAATTCTTAGATTCTAAAACATTTTTTCTACAGAAAAATTTTTAGATTCTGACACATTTTTTCTACAGAAAAATTCTAAGATTCTGAGACATTTTCAGATTCTTAAATTTTGAGACATTGGGTACGTTCAGCAGAGAAAGCTGCTACTCAGCTGCTCCTCAACATTCTGCTGAACGGTTTGATTTTTGACATTTCAGTCAACATGTTGAGTGAGCGCTTCTCATCACTAGTAGCGTACACAATTTATGCTACATTTGATCACAAACTGATACATAAGCTGTTTTATTGAAATTATTTATTTTTTTGGACGTTATTCAAAGAAGTAAACACAACAAATCATAAAAAAAGTATTTTTTACAGCAAAAAATAAATGAAAGCGTCAAAAAAAAAAAAATATTCCAATATTTTAAAACATTTACAAAAAAATGCGTTCAGCAGATTCAACTAATCAAAACATGCTACATCTCAACTGTTGAGTAGCAGGTTTCTCTGCTGAACACGCTCATTTTGTCTATAAAAAAATTCTCTGATTCTGAATTTTTGCTGACTTGAATATAAGTGTCCCACTGTGCAATGGAGCTTTTATAACATTAATGTGGCAGCACTATTTACTTTGACAACACGCGCTAACAAGTTTGACATTTAATTTTTTATTCTTCGAGTGTACGATTTTGTCTTGTTGTCTACACGAAGCAAAATTTGTATTTATTTGGGAAAAACTTAAAAAAAAGTTTAATTAAATTCATAAACAATGGCAGAAGCTGGACAAATCTCAAAAAAGTAAGTTAAAAGTGCATATAACAAAAAAAGTTATGAACGAAGTTTATTTTTCAAAAACGCAATGATGTGCTAACAAAAAATTAATGCTAAAACACACGGTTCCAAAAATATCAAAAAAAAAGTGAGGTTATAGAAGTGAAATACACGCAATTTCTTTTTTTTTTAAAGTGCTCTATAAAAATTTAAGAAAAAATAAGTTTACGTTAACTAGAAACTAAAATAGAACAAATTATTCATAATTGGATTATAAAATTTGAGCAGATTAATTGAGTTTATGTGGTTTTAAAGTATTAGCATTCCAAGGCTTTAGTCATATAAATTGGGTAAAGTAAGATAAGTGGATCCACATAAAATGCTATTCATTGCAAGAGGTTTAACCAAATTGCATCATAATTCATTAATACAACGAAATTTTACAACAGCAGCCATAAGCTTTTTCCATATCACCCAATGTGTAGAACTACCCAGTAAAAAAACAAAACTGTAATTTAATTAAAATTTTTGTAAATTGTTATTGCCACTAATCATCCTTTGCCATTCTATTTTCAGTGAACTCAAGCGCCGTTTAAAGGCTGAACAAAAAGCTAAAGAAAAGGCAGAAAAAGATGCCACGAAATTGACCGAAGCTCCACCTGCCGGCGGTGAGGGTAAAAAGAAACCAAATGCTGCTGCTGAAGAAGAAATCTCACCCAATGAATATTTTAAATTACGTAGTGCAGCAGTGGCGGAATTAAAAAAATCTCCCTCAACGGATCCCTATCCACATAAGTTTCATGTCAGTATTTCCCTGGAGAATTTCATAAGTAAATACACTAACCTCAAGGATGGTGAAATGTTGGAAAGTGATCAGTTAAGGTAAATATAATATTTAATAAAGTATTCCCCCTTTCAGAATTTTCCTATAAAAACACCTTAAGACTGTTACTATAAAACCCCTTCATAATATGAGGACTTTTTTTTTTATTAAAAAATCTCTTCAGAATTTGAAGAGCTTTTCTATAGAAAGCAATTTAGAATATCAGGACTTTTCCTCTGAAGTGTCTGATGACATTTTTTTTACAGAAATCCATTTAATAAAACTGCTACCGTCTTCATACAATTTTTCCAAATGTCCCCAAAGACAAATCAGCATTTTGGTCAGCAGTTGTTTAAACGAATTTTTTGTGGCCACCGATACTGGTTGGAACTGATGACATGTCATTGGGGACATTTGGAAAAATTGTATGAAGATGTCGCCAATTTCAAAAAGGAAGAATCAGCAGAATGTCAGCGTTGATTTTATTTTGCCAACTGGGTTTCCATAGAAACCTCTTCAGAATCTGAAGACTCCTTATTCCTTAAAAAAAACCTTTTATCTATAAAAAGAAACCTTCAAAATTTAAAGACTTTTGCCCATAAGAAAACTTGTTGTATTTTTCTATATAGAAATGCTCTCATAATCGAAATGTTTTCCACTTAAGACTCTGCTTGGAATCTAAATAAAGTTCCCATAGAAAACATTCTGAATTTTATATTCATTTTAACAAATTTTTCTATTTGCTTTTTTCCATATTTTTCTTTAGCATTGCTGGTCGTATTCATGCTATACGTGAATCTGGTGCTAAACTTATTTTCTACGATTTACGTGGTGAAGGTGTTAAACTTCAAGTAATGGCCAATGCTAAATTGTATAAAAGTGAGCAAGATTTTGAAGCTGATACTGACAAAATTAGACGTGGTGATATTATTGGCATTAATGGTTTTCCTGCTAAAACCAAAAAGGGTGAACTATCCATAGTTCCCAAGGAAGTATGCTTTCTTCACTGGAATTTTTATTATTAACATTTATTAAATTTAGTTTTCCTTTATTTTTTAGATCAAATTGCTTTCACCTTGTTTGCATATGTTACCACATTTACATTTTGGTTTAAAGGATAAAGAAACACGTTATCGTCAACGTTATTTGGATTTAATCTTAAATAATAAAGTTCGGGAGACTTTCCAAATTCGTGCAAAGGTAAATACTTTTTGTAGTCGGTTCTATATAGAAAATTGATTTCCACAGCTTTCGAGATACACTTTGTTTTCTTTTGGACGCACTTAGTGACTGACAACATGGTCGGTGCGACGACAACAACACCTATATGTAGGGTGACCATTTTTTTCTGAACTCAAATTAGTACGCCAATTTTTTTTATGTTTTTTTTTCTAAAGAAACCTGTTTAAAACTATTTCTCATTGGAAAACACGACGTATTTTTCAACACTAAAAAAATGTTGGTTAACTTAGCAACAATTGCAGTCAATTAGGATTTCAGTAAAAATAACTGACAAAAACTGTAGTCGTTATTTTTCAGAAAATGTAGTTGACCTCTAACAATTTTAATATTAAGTTTTAACAGCCAAACCTTTTGAGTGTAGTTTTGAGAATGAAATCTGAAGACTTATTTCTTTACAAAATCCTTCAGATTCTGTGGATACTTATGTTTTGAAATTTCTTCATTTTAAAATAATCCGAAATTTACATTTTTTTTAAAACCTTGTATTTTATGAGTTTTTTCTATAGAAAAATCCTCAGATTAAAAAATCGGATAAAAACACTTCAATTCTGATAACCTAACCTCGTCAAAACATTTCAGATATATTTGGATTCATGCAATTATTTACATTATCTTCCTTAAAATATAGAAAGTCCACCATCTTATGAAAAATTTAAAGGCTACTTTTCCGACTCCGACGATTTTTTCTCACATTTAATTTATATTACCAATTTTTTTTTTTTTTTCAAATACACTTTTTTTACATTGTGGAGGGTATTGTCCATACATTCGGCAAGGCCTAATTTAACTTCTTTTATATGAGACCATTACGATTTATTAAAATTGTACCCAATATACGTATGATTGTTATTTTTATTTCAATATTTAAAAATTTCTAATAAAATTCACTTTTTGGACTATTTCTAACCAAATATTAATAATAATCCGTTAAAAAAATTATTTAATTATAATTTTATTTACTTACAAAATAATATTCTTACCATTTACAGATCATATCCTATGTTCGCCAATTTTTGGATCGTATGGGCTTCCTGGAAATTGAAACTCCTATGATGAATATGATTGCTGGTGGTGCTACAGCTAAACCCTTCATAACACATCATAATGACTTGAATATGGATCTTTATATGCGTATAGCTCCAGAATTGTATCACAAAATGCTAGTCGTCGGTGGTTTAGATCGTGTCTACGAAATTGGAAGACAATTTCGTAATGAAGGTATTGATTTGACACACAATCCAGAATTCACAACATGTGAATTCTATATGGCTTATGCTGATTACTCTGATTTAATTGAGATTACTGAAAAAATGATATCGGGGATGGTTAAGGCTATTCATGGTTCTTATAAAATTAAATATCATCCCGAGGGTCCTGAGGGGCCAGAAGAAGAAATAGATTTTACTCCACCCTTTAAACGTTACAATATGATTCAGACTTTGGAGGAGAAATTAAATGTTAAATTCCCATCCGCCACTACCTTTAATACTAAAGAAACGAATGAATTCTTATCACAGTTATGTGCTAAAAATAATGTTGAATGTCCAGCTCCTAGAACTACAGCACGTTTGTTAGATAAATTGGTGGGAGAATTTATTGAAGAAAATTGTATTAATCCCAGTTTTATATGTGAACATCCGCAAATTATGTCACCCTTGGCTAAATATCATCGCAGTGAACCTGGTTTAACCGAACGTTTTGAATTATTTGTCATGAAAAAAGAAATTTGCAATGCCTATACAGAATTAAATGATCCCATGGTTCAAAGAGAACGTTTTGAACAACAAGCTAGTGATAAGGCAGCCGGTGATGATGAGGCCCAGTTGGTAGATGAAAATTTCTGTACAGCCTTAGAATATGGTTTACCTCCCACTGGTGGTTGGGGTCTTGGTATTGATAGATTAACTATGTTCCTTACCGATGCCAATAATATTAAGGTAATTTTGATTAGTTTTTGAAACAAATGGAATTCAGTTTTTAATCATGTGTGTTTTTATTGCATATTTTAGGAAGTTTTATTGTTCCCTGCCATGAAACCAGATGATCCAAATCGTGTCCATCCTGCGGAGTTAATCAGTGCTGAAGAAAAGAAATAATCTTTTAGTAGAAATACTTTAATTTTAAATTAATTTAAAGTGTTTTATTTTTAAATAATTCTTTTTCTTTCCTAATTTTTATATCCTTTATTTATTTACCAGGTTTAATACTATAATGTTACCAGTACAGTTGTTATTGACAAAGTTGCTCCAAAAAAAATCTGCATTTTGTAAATTTTAAATAAATTCAAAACAAAATTATTTCCAATTAAAGATTTGGAAAATACTCAAAAAAAATGTTTTTCTACCCTTCACTCATTTAGTTTGTAACACTTCGAAATATCCGACCCCGTAAATAATATATATTAATGATCCTCGATCGATTTTAAGTTCATCTAGCGATGTTCGTCTTAATGTCTGTTGAAAAAACGCTAAAATTTGTATGTATATTTGTCGTTCTCCCGGTCAGTTCGATCTTGCGATGTCCGTCCGTCTGTCTGTTGAAAAGAACGAGTTGTAATTCGAAAAAGATCAATTGTAGTTCAAAAAAGATTGTAATTCGAAAAAGTTCAATTGTAATTCGAAAAATATAAAATACGTTCATTTAACTCCCACTGGAGCATAGGGCGCCAAAATCAATTCGAAAAAGATCAACTTTAATTCGAAAGAGATCAATTGTTATTCGTAGATTCCAATTGTAATCCATAAAAGATCAATTGTGATTCGAAAAAGATCCATTGTAATTAAAAATATTGTAGTTTGGAAAATATCAATGGAAATTCAGTTGAAACTTTTCGTTTTACAATTAGACCATTCGACTTACAGTTGGTCTTGTTATACCCTCCAATTAGGGGTATACTCACTTTGTCATTCCGTGTGAAACGCATCGAAATATTGGTGTCTGTAGTTTACACCATACAGTCCAAAATAAAAGAGTTAGACCCCTCAAGTTTGGCATGAATACGTCTTATGGTCCTAGGCAGGTTAAGTTCGGAAATGGGCAAAATCAGACCCGGGGGAAAAAAGTTTCCCCTTGAATTACTAAACCTAGAGTTTGTTTTGAGATTTTTGTTTTAGTTTTTGTTAAACAAATGAAACATTTTAATGTTTGCAAAAGTTCAAAGTCCTGCGCTTGGACCCAGGGGATTCAAAAATGTCGCTTTTTCGGCCGCCCCCTTTTGAGGGCGTGGAAAAAAATTTAAATAATAAAATTATAATATTTTAGTGCACAAAGAAGAATAAAATTAACTTGTAAACATATACCACAAGGGGCAAAGAAGTCCCCCAAATCACCGTCCACTTCCCCAAAAAAAACGACCCTGTCAAAAAAAAATCTTTTTAATGTTTTTGCATATTGGAGGGTGTAAAAGATTCGGCACAACTTAAAATTGATCTTTTTCGAACTACAGTTGATCTTTTCGAATTAGATTTGTTTTTTTTATACCCTTCACTCCGTTTGTAACACCTCGAAATATTGGTCTAGGACCAGTATATATATTCTTGATCCTCGATCGATTTTAAGTCGATCTGTCTCTCTGTCTGTTGAAAAGACGGTAACTTTAGAAAGACTACTGAGGCACTGAAGTTTGACATATATGTTGGTCATTTACCTGGTCAGGTTGGTATTACAATTCAGCGAGATCGGTTCAGTGGTTCAAAAGTTATAAGCAAAATAGTGAATTTCGGAAAGGTTTTTTTGCGAATTTACGAGATAAACAACACGCTAACTTTCGAAAGACTGAAGCTTAGCCTGAGGCTGCTGAAGCTTAGCATATGTATTTGTCGTTCCCCTGGACTGGTTCGTATTGAATTTCAGTCAAATCGGTTCAATGGTTCAAAAGTTATTAGCAAACCACGAATGACAAAATGACAAAAAAAAAGTTATTTACTCAAAGTTAAATATTTATAATTAAAATTGTTCATTTGTTTTCATGTTAGAATATGGTATTGTGGAGAGTATTCATAGATTCGGCCAAGTAAGCGGCTTTGGCGATAAATACTTTATATTCAGCAAGCATTATTATAATTCATTATTGTGGGCAAGAGTGAACAATTAGCAGATTTTTTTGCAATTCAGCATTATTAAATCATCTTTCGACTCTAACATAAGGTGGATAAATCCAACCCCAAATAATTATCCAAGAATGGTGAAAATGGTAATTGCTACTGCAAAGAAACATATACCCAGAGGATACCGGAAACAATATGTTCCTGGCTGGTCAGAAGAAACCGAGACTCTACACTCGGAATATCTAGCTACTCAAGATGAGACAATTGCAGACGAACTTCTAAAGTCTCTTGATAATGCTCGCAGGGAAAAATGGCACCATACTGTTGAAAATGTAAATTTCACACATTCCAGCCGAAAAGCTTGGAGCCTCCTTCGTAAATTGGGTAATAGCACTCCTATAACAACATCGAAATCGAACATACACCCTGACAGTATTGCTCTAAACATCAAACGAACATCAAAAATTGTATCGGAGAAGAAACACACCATTAATATTAAAAAGAAACTTAAAGAATTAAAAAATGAATCGTCTATCATCCCACAGTTCTCAGGACCTTTCAGTGAGGAGGAAATTAACTTCGCAATATCGCAAGTTAAGTCAGGGAAATCCGCAGGAGCGGATGGTATATTTCCTGAGTTTTTTATACATAGTGGAAAAAATTTTCGAAAATGGCTTACACTTTTCTACTCAAATGTACTACTAACTGGTGTAATGCCTACGGATCTGAAGAGATCTAAAATACTCGCCCTTTTAAAACCAGGCAAGCCAAAGGAACAAGCTGAAAGTTACCGACCGATAGCACTATTAAGCGTTGTATACAAATTACTCGAGAGACTAATTTATAACAGAGTTGAACCCACTATTAATAGCATCGTTCCGGTAGAGCAGGCGGGGTTTAGATCGGGACGTAGCTGCACTGATCAGGTACTATCCTTAACGACCTACATTGAGGCTGGTTTTCAATTAAAACTCAGGACATCCGTTGCATTTATAGATCTCAAAGCTGCGTACGACACGGTCTGGAAAGACGGGCTGATCTATAAATTTCTAAAAGTTATCCCTTGCATCCGAACTGCTACTCTTCTCAACAATATGTTAAGTGATCGTCATTTTATAGTGTATCTTGGAAACAAACAAAGCAGGAAGTGTAAACTTAATAATGGACTCCCCCAAGGATCTGTACTTGCCCCGCTTCTATTTAATCTCTACACTCATGACCTCCCATCAACGTACTCAAAAAAGTTCTCCTACGCTGATGACATCGCTATAGCCACTCAACGCTACTTAGTTAAAGATGCTGAATCTGTCCTTACAAATGACCTGCTATCACTTGGAAATTATTTTAAAAAATGGCGTCTGTGTCCTAGCCTCAACAAAACGGAAGTAACATGTTTTCACCTCAATAATAGTCAATCTGATCTAAAGCTTAACGTTCGTTTTGGAGATACTATCCTACCCTTTAATCCAACACCAAAATACCTTGGAGTTACCCTTGATAGAACACTCTCTTTTAAAAAGCACATAGAAAATACTGCTAACAAAGTTAAAACGCGTAACAATATTATCCAAAAACTTGCGTCAACTACTTGGGGAGCTTCTGCAAAAACACTGCGCTCAGCATCACTCGGACTGGTTTATTCTTCTGCAGAATACTGCGCACCGGTCTGGCTTAATAGCCCCCACGTAAACAAATTAGATATCCAACTAAATGCATGTATGCGACTAATAACAGGTACAATGTCTTCAACCCCAATAAGATTTTTACCTGTTCTAAGTAATATTCTACCACCAAGTCTAAGACGTCAGAATGCACTACTCCGCGAACATCGAAAAATAATCGCCAATCCTAGCCTTAAAATACACCAATATATTGAAGCTGCTAATGACGACCGTCTCATATCTCGAAAACCTCCATTAAAACTAGCTGAAAGTCTCGCAAACAATAATTATGACCCATATAACATCTGGTTTAATAATTGGAACCAAGCTTCATGTGATGACTTAATGAAAATACAGGACTTGACCTGTATGCCTCCGGGATCAGAATTGCCTAGGCCTATATGGGTTAGGCTTAACCGTATACGGACAAACAATGGAAGGTGCGCAGCTACTCTTTTTAAATGGGGCTCCGCTGTTTCGCCATTATGTGATTGCAGTGATGTTAATCAAACCATTTACCACATTATAAAAGACTGCCCCCATCGTAAATTTCTTGGCGAACTACACGAACTAAACAATGCTGGCCCAGATGCCGTCCGGTGGCTGAAGAATATTGACATCAATATCTAATTATTATCTATACTATTTTTCTATCAAAATATGCTAAACTTTGTTGTATAATCTGTTAAACTAGTAATGCTTATATCTCTAAAATTGTAATTGTTTGTATCAGTGCCATACGATAAATAAATAAATAGATTCGGCCAAGTAAGTGGCTTTGGCGATAAATACTTTATATTCAGCAAGCATTATTATAATTCATTATTGTGGGCAAGAGTGAACAATTAGCAGATTTTTTTGTTATTTTGTAATTCAGCTTTATTAAATCATCTTTTCAACCAAGCTTTAAATTGGAATAAAAATGTTAAATCCAACTTTTTCAAAATCTAAAATTATTTAAAAACTTTTGTTAATATTTTTATGATTTTTATTCATTTAGTATTTTCTTGATGCTCATAATAAAGCCAATTTTAAATTGTAATTCATATACTAAATATTTTTTTTTATATAAATACGATCAATGTTTAAAACAAATATTTTTTTATATATTCTTTAAATATGTGAAAAACTTTAAAATATTGTTAAAATTTTATTCAAATTTTAACAACATGTGTAAAAACACTTATAAAAAGTATTTTTGAATTGCGAAAATGGGTGTGTTAAATAAAATGTATGTGTGTGTGTAGTTTTTTTTTATAAAATGACTTAAAACTATGTAATTGATTTATAAAGTAAATGGTATATCTTTAAAATCTGGATCATTTAATGGTTTTATATATAAATCACCATATTTTGCCATGTATTTTTTTATAAATTCACGTGATTTATTTTTCACCGATTCTGTAACGACCAAAGTTTGACCCACAGAATCACAATATTTTAATTCTTTAATCACAACAAAGTGAGTTAACTAAAAAGAAAAAATTACCAATAAATTAACAAATAAATTTTGAATTATAAGGGATTTATTACCTTGCGTGCTAAATGATTGAAATCATCATTTGATTGTATGCGGCCTATTTTACAGCTATCACGGCGATAAGGTTTCAAATGATGTACAATAATACCAGCAATTTCACAACGGAATTTTTCTTTATTTTTACGATACTTTGCATCTTGATCCTTGGGTTTTCTGTAATTACAAATAAAATGTATTAAAACAAAAAAAAATGATTTAGTTAAAACAAAAATATATATGTGACTTATCTAACCTTTTCTCTTTCTTTTCTAATTTTCTTTTCTTGTACTCTTGTTTCTCAATGGCCGTTATCAAAGCTGCTGATGAAGTCGAAGGTTCGTTAAAATCACGATGAGGCGGCAATGGCCTTTTCAATTGTCTTTTACTAGTCAATGCATCTAATTCATCAACAATTTTATCACCTTCTACAATTTTTTCTATTAAAGGACTAATGACTTCACCTTTAAAGTCTATTTCCTCATCGGATGATAACAAATAATCTTGTATTGGTAGTACACCCAACTCTTCATCACTTTCTGTTTGTAATTTGATACCGGTATTTAGTGTTGTATCCGTTATACTGCCCAGTGTACACATATTAAGTGAGGATTGACGCAAGGCTTCTGCACGTTTTCGTCTAATTTCTTCTTTACGCTTACGTATTTTCTCTTTATTTTCTTTATATTTACGTACCTCAATTTGATTGTAAATACGATCTTCTTCACGGCGTGGCTATATCAAAAAAAATGATTATAATTAGGGCAACACAAAATTTGCAAATTATAATATTTTTATACCCTCCACTTAGTGATAAAGGGTATATATAAGTTTGTCATTCCGTTTGTAACTCATCGAAATATTGGTCTGGGACCCCATAAAGTATATATATTATTGATGCCCGATCGATTCTAAGTCATTCTAGCGATGTCCGTCTGTCTGTCTGTGGAAAATGATGTCACGGACAAAATATTGCACAGAGATGACTGAAACTTAACATATTTATTGAAAGTTCTCCCGAGAAGTTTGGTATTGCATTTGAGCGATATCTGTTCAGCGGTTCAAAAGTTATGAACAAAAATGTAAGCACACCTCAAAAATTTCAGTACATTCAACATAACCTAAAAATACAAAATGCTTTAATTCGGCTTCTGGTTGACATATGTGAACATAATTGAACACCAAATGGTATTTAAACAAGTACGAACATATTTTTTGACAAAAAAATCGCGGATTTTTTTTACCAAAATTTTTTTCGCGGAAATTTTTTTTTTTTTTTTCAAAAGTAATTTCCATTTAAATAAAGTTTTTTGCAATAATCTTTTTTAAATTGTGGAGGGTATCACTACATTCGGCATGGTCGAAATTAAAATTTTTTACTTGTTGTACGTGTAAAATTGGAAAAAAACTATTAAAAAAAAATTGGAAAAAAGTTTCGACGATTTTTTTTTTCAAATTCGGCTGTGCCAAATCTTTTATACCCTCCAACATGATAAACTTAAAAAATGTTTCGTTCAAATTTATTTGTTATGCTATTTGCCGCTGTTCCAAAAAAAGTAATTCACATAAAAAATGTGAAAATGAAAATTTCCGAATTTTTTTGGTGTTCTAGATTTCACATCCGAATTTCTTTTTCGTTTTGTTTCACATAAATAAAATTTGGTGAAAGTAAAACGAATGCACTTGTTTCCATATAATTTTTTAAATTTTAATTATTCGATTTCAACTTCGAAGGAAAACGTGATCAAAAAAACACTAATCTTGATTTCATGTGATTCGGAAATTTTCATGTGAATTGAAAAGTTGTGAAAGACAGAACAGAGGCCTAAGTAATGCAACGATATTAAAACTATTTAGGCTACTGTTCTGTCTTTAACAACTTTTCAATTCACATGAAATCGAGTTCGATGTTTTGTTGTTCACGTTTTCATTCAAATTTGAAATCAAATAACTAAAACTTAAAATATATCGAAAAAGTGCAATCGTTTTATTTTCACCAAACTTTATTTCCATATGTGAAACAAAGCAAAAAAATTTCGGAAGTGAAATCTACACCATTCCAATAGTATTTCAAAAATTTCCAAACGTATTTAAAAATTGTCCAAATATATCTTAAAATTGTCCAAATATATTTTAAAATTGTCCAAATATATTTTAAAATTGTCCAAATGAATTTTATAATTGTCCAAATGAATTTTAAAATTGTCCAAATGTATTTTAAAATTGTTCAAATGTATTTTGAAATTGTGCAAATATATTTTAAAATTGTCTAGATTAATTTTAAAACTGTCCAAATGTATTTTAAAATCGTCCAAATACATTTTAAAGTTGTCCAAATGTATTTTAAAATTGTCCAAATGTAGTTTAAAATTTTCCAAATGAATTTTAAAATTGTCCACATGTATTTTAAAAATTTCTAAATCTATTTTAAAATTGTCCAAATATATTTTAAAATTGTCCAAATAAATTTTAAAATTGTCCAAATGTATTTTAAATTGTCCAAATATATTTTAAAATTGTCCAAATATATTTTTAAATTGTCCAAATATATTTTAAAATTGTCCAAATATATTATAAAATTGTCCAAATATATTTCAAAATTGTCAAAATATATTTTAAAATTGTCCAAATGTATTTTATAATTGTCCAAATGTATTTTGAAACCGTCCAAATATATTTCAAAATTGTCCAGATTAATTTTAAAATTGTCTAAATGTATTTTAAAATTGTCCAAATACATTTAAAAGTTGTCCAAATGTATTTTAAAATTATCCAAATATACATTAAAATTGTCAAAAATATTTTAAAATTGTCCAAATGTATTTTTAAATTGTCCAAATGTATTTTAAAATTGTCCAAATATATTTTAAAATTGTCCAAATATGTTTTAAAATTGTCCAAATATATTTTAAAATTGTCCAAATATATTTTAAAATTGTCCAAATGTATTTTAAAATTGTCCAAATACATTTTAAATTTGTCTAAATGTATTTTTAAATTGTCCAAATACATTTTAAAATTGTCCAAATGTAATTTAAAGTTGTCAAAATGTGTTTTAAAATAATCCAAATGTAGTTTAACATTTTCTAAATGTATTTTAAAATTGTCCAATTGTATTTTAAAATTTTCCAAATGTATTTTCAAAATTGTCCAAATGTATTTTAAAATTGTCCAAATGTAGTTTAAAATTCTCCAAATGTATTTTAAAATTGTCCAAATGTAGTTTAAAATTTTCCAAATGTATTTTAAAATTGTCCACAAGTATTTTAAAATTGTCCTAATGTATTTTAAAATTGTCCAAATGTAGTTAGAAATTGTCCAAAAGTATTTTAAATTTGTCCAAATGTATTTTAAAATATTCAATTTATTATTCTATGTAGAATATTTCAAAATACATTTGGAAAACTTTAAAATACATTTGGACAATTTTAAAATACATTTGGACAATTTTAAACTACATTTGGACAATTTTAAAATACATTTGGAGAATTTTAAACTACATTTGGACAATTTTAAAATATATTTGGACAATTTTGAAAATATCTACATTTGGAAAATTTTAAAATACAATTGGGCAATTTTAAAATACATTTGGAAATTTTTAAAATACATTTGGAAAATTGTTAACTACATTTGGACAATTTTAAAATACATTTTGACAATTTTAAAATACATTTGGAAAATTTTAAACTACATTTGGACAATTTTAAAAAACATTTGGACAACTTTAAAATACATTTAGACATATTTAAAATGTATTTGGACAATTTAAAAATACATTTGGACAATTTTAAAATATATTTGGACAATTTTTAATTACATTTGGACAATTTTAACATACATTTGCACAAAATACATTCAGCAAATTTTAAACTAGTACATTTGGACAATTTTAAAATACATGTGGACAATTTTAAAATACAGTTCGACAATTTTAAAATACATTTGGACAATTTTAAAATACATTTGGACAATTTTAAAATTAATTTGGACAATTTTAAAATATATTTGGACAATTTTAAAATATATTTGAACAATTTTAAAATACATTTCGACATTTTTAAAATATATTTGAACAATTTTGAAATAAATTTGGACAATTGGTGAATTTTAAAATATATTTGGATAATTTTAAAATACATTTGGACAATTTTAAAATACATTTGAACAATTTTAAAACTAATTTGGACAATTTTAAAATATATTTGAACAATTTTAAAATACATTTGGACAATTTTAAAATAAATTTGGAAATTTTTAAAATACAATTGGAAATGGTGTAGAACACCAAAAAAAATCGGAAATTTTCATTTTCACGTTTTTTATGTGAATTACTTTTTTTAGAACACAGCCTTAAATTAGTTCCTTATATCCACGCCCACAAAAGGGGGGGGGGGGGGGTGGACGACAAAAATAACATTATCTAATCTTCTGGTTTGAAGCGCAGTACTTTGAACTTCTTCAAAAATAAAAATGTTTCATTTGTTCATCAAAAATACGAAAAAACAAATAAAAAATGAAGTTTACACAGGTTGGTTTAGTTCTTCAAGGGGAAACAATTTTTACCATTTACGATCTGAACCTGCTGACGATCAAACGACGCAGTCATTCCAAATTTTAGAAGTCTAGCTTTTTTTTGGACAATAGAATGACAAAGTGAGTATGCCCTTACACCTAACCTAACCTATGCCCTTACACAGTGGTTGGATGGTATACAAAAAAAACTCATTTTACTTACACTTATGGCCCTTTGATCTACCAAACGTTGATAACGTTTCTGTCGTCTCGTCTCAACCTTACGATCAATATATGCTCTTAATTGTACAGCATCCATACCAATTAAGATCTCATCATCGTCCTCACTACTATCTTCACCAGCAGTAGTAGTCAGTTCACTTTCTGAATCACCCTCTTCAGCCTCCATTTCACACTGCTGCAACTGAGCTGGCGTTGGTGGCTCCCATTGTGGTATACGATATTTAATATGATAATAATAGATTTTACCTTGTGGTGTTATGGCAAATTTCCATTGTGGCGGCAGTGTACTACAAACGCCTGGTAATTGATAATCAATTGGATCGGTAGATTTTGGTTTAACAGGAACTTGAACATGAGCATAACTGGGTGGTGTGGCTATAGGTTTACGTTCAATGGAATACCATTGTCCAGACGAAGGATTAACACAAAATGGAACATCTTGTGGTCGAGTTTTTTTCGGATCCAAACCAAAGAATCTACATTTAGTTTCGAATTCCCGCCGTTCTTCGGCCAGACGCTTCTCCGCCTCATCTCTAGCTACTTTGGCCTCAAACATTTCTCGTCGTTGAGTTTTAGAAAGATTTTTATTACTTTCATTTGTTGTATTAGTGGTTCTTAATGGGTTACCATTGTTGGGTTTTGTAAAGCGATTGGAATTACTAGCAGTATTACTATTAAAACCTTTACCAAAACGATCTCTTCTAAAACGATCTGTTAAAGTTTTATTTTCTTCCTTTTCAGCATTAGCTTCATATTGTCTGTCTGCTTCTCTTTCATGCTCTTTCATTTGTTCGATTCTTTCTTTTTTGGGTATACGGAATATTTCCGGTAGTCCCTCCCAGGTGGCGATTAACTTCAACGCCAATTTTTGTAATTCTTGTAAGTCGGAAGATTCTTCCAAGTTTGTATTTGTTTGTATAGAAGTATCATGAGAATTGCTATTGCTACTGGAGGAATCATCATTGGGTGATAATGCTGTATTAGGACCACACCAACTGCGTACAACTTGCATAACTTTACTGTCTGTTAGCAAAGTCTTGTTAGCAATAGGTAAGGTGTCCAAGGTTTGTAAAAGAGCCAAACGTATTTGAATATTACCAGCATCTTCACTCATCCAACCATGTACCAAACGTAAACCATGATAATCCAAAAATAAACGTCTGCAGGGTAGATCACCTTTTCGTAAAATATCCAATAAATTAAGACGTGTTTGAACCAGTTTGGCACGAACCATTAAACGTGATAAACGCAAAGTATCCGATTGATTTTTAAGACCACATTCCCGTAGAAACTCAACTTCGTCTTCTATATCAGGATCTTCCAAAAAGCGCAGTTTATTTGCTAAATCAGCAGCAGTTTCTTTAGTTTTCTTTTTACGTTGTAGTTTTTGTTCTCGTTTATTTTGTTTTTGTTTGGCAGCCACTTTTTCAGCCATTTTGGACAGCAATTTTTTAAATTTACTCTTAGAATCTTCTTCTTCCTCAATTTCGGGTTTAACAGAATCATCACTTTCTTTGTTGTCCATTACTATAGATTCTTCCGGTTTAACAGTTTCTTCTAGGATACTAATCGGTGCCAATTCCACCTCAGCTTGAGCAGCAGCCATTTCCAATTTCTTTTGGACTTCTTCGGGATCCGTAACACTAGCATCACTATCCTCATCATCATCTTGAACAGCAAGAAGATTAGAAGTATCTTGTTCCTCTTCTTCTTCATCATCTTCCGATTCATCTTCTTCATCATCATCGATTTGTTCTCCCTCATCTGATGTAGGCTCTGGGCCAATCCACCCTCTACAATTTGATGATTCGCAATAACATCTTTGAGCTTCTCTACCATATCTTTGATATTGATAATTAAATGTTATTTCTTCTCCTGGCATTATGGACTTACGACTAAAGAAACCAATTCTTAGTTCACCATTAACTGTCCATTTTTGAGTTTCAGCATTAGGATCGCAAGAGTGATTAATGAATCTTGATATATTACCCTTAACGGTGGCATCAATAATGGCATCACTTCTCAGGGCCATAAAATAGTAATGACGATTTTTATCTTGCGAATACAGAATACGACGTTGTTCAAATTCATCTGTGTCAATTACTTCACCCACATATTCCATTATAAATTCTCCTGGTAAAATTTCTATATCAGCCATTATACCAAAACCTTTCTTCTCAGTACGAAACACACGACAAGGAGAACATAACAATTTTTGGAAACAATTATTGGTGCAACGTTCCTTAACATTACACTCTGGACCACATTCTATCATAAGTAAACGATTGAGACAATCTTCACCACAGCCCAGTTCACCACGTTCTTCTTCTTCATGAGTAAGAAAACAATCACATATCATTTTTCTGGCCTCTCTACTAATCACTCGCTCACATAAATAATCATTTTCCTTAATGACTTGAAAATTACTTAGACGTTCTTCCATTTCTTTAAGAAATTTAGCATTCTTAGCTTCAACTTCGGCCAAATCGGTTAGATGATCATCTAGAGTATAATGACTCTTAGTCTCCACATCATCTTTTATGGAAAAACGTTCTTTATCTCTTACTAATCCACGTCCTACCAATGCTTTGGGAGTTTTTTTAATACGATGTGAACGCCGTACTCCAGAATTTTCATCTGGCGTAGTACATTCTGTAGAATTTGGACTTTTAGGTGGTGGTGTAACACTAGGCGTGTTAATGGGAGTATCAGCTGGTGTTTCAAATAAATGAAATACTGGTTTTTCTTCTTCTGTGGTTGTTGTCGTTAATAGCTCTTCAATTTCATTGGTTTTATTAGGTGTTGTTGCTATAACATCATCTACACTATCTTCATCCAGTTTGTAGTCCTTTTTCAATAAATTAACACCATCTGCAATAAACTTTTCTATATCTTTTAGAGGATCTGGATCTTCTTCAGGTTCTACTGGTGTAATACATGAGCTTAAAATTGATTCCGAAACAAAAGATTCTCTTCGCTCAGGCGGTGGTGATTTATTTAGCAACGTCAAACCAAAAGAAGAGGTGTTGGATGAATTAGTATTTGCTATGTCTTTATTTTTAATAAGATCATCTGTTAGAGCCGCTTCAAAGGCTTCTTTTAATTTCTTTTGTCGTTTCTTTTTAGCCATTTTTTCATCTATTGATTTATCTAAAGAAGAATTTAAAGATTCACTTTCTGATTCTAGTTCTTTTCTTTTTTCTCCTTGATAATCTTCCTCAACACTTTCGTTAAGTGTTTCTTTTTTATTTTTCTTTTTGGAGCTGGTTGTAGATTGTGGTTCTTGTTGGTTTTTCGGTTTTCTTCCCCTCTTGGCAGGTGGTGTTGTTGTTTTGGGTATATCTTCCTTTTGTATGGTGACCAAAGATTCCTCTTCACTATTTTTAGTTTTCTTTGTAGCTTTTTTACTATTTGATTTGGTTTCACTTTTAGTTAGTGAAGAATCCCGTTTTTTTGTCGTCTGCTTAGGTGTTCGAATATCATCTTCTTTATTTTTTGTTGGTGTTTCTAGTATAACGTTATCATTATCTGGAGTAGCTGGTAGCTCTTTACTCGTATCACGCTTTTTATACGACTTTTTTAAAGTTTTGAAATCATCTTCTTGGGTTTTTTTAGAAGTTTCTTCGGTAATTATCAATTCAGCAGTAGCTGATTCTTTTAAGTTATCTTGTTGTTTACTGATATCTGCAGGAGTTTTTTTATCATGGTCACTGGACTTTTCTTGTTGTTGAGTATCTGTAGCTTGAGGTTCTTTAGTAATTTTGGTTACATTTTTTTCAATTTCTTTGTTTGAATCATTTTTCTGGCATAATTCTTTATTTGTTTTTGTAGGTTCTTCAGTAGAAGAAATTTCAGTTTCTTTAAGAGTAGAATCCTTAGATTTTTCCATAATTTCAATATCTGTTTTTGGTGAATTTTTTATTTCAGCATCTTTTGTCGTGGGTGTCGTTATAATCTCTAAAGGACGATTTTTTGGTTTACGACCTCTTTTTGCTGGTGTTACTTTCGAAATTTCAGGAGTTTCTAATACTTTTTCAATAACAGTAGACTCGGTCGATGTCTTTTCAATGTCTACAGCTTTTTCTTGTATTTCTAAGGTTGACTTTTTAATATCTTCTACCTTTTTTGGAACTTCTAATGTCATTTGTTCAGCTTCAATAACTTTTTCTGGGATTTCTAATGAAGTTGTTTCTGTAACTTTATCAGAAACTTCACTTTGCAATACTTCTGTAACAATTTTTAAAGATTTTCCACCATCAGTTTCCGGTTGTATGTTTTCTCCTTTTTCCGTTTTATCGCTTTCTATTATCTCTTCATTGATGTCAAAGCTTTTAGCCGCCAATACAGCTTTAGAACTTTGAGCGGCAATTTCAGCAAATGTTTCTTCTAATGTTTTATGGTCGTTATCTTCGCCACGACGACTACGTCTTTCATAACGTCTGGTTACCTTTTTAAGAGTTAATGGTGACGATGTTTCAGAACGTGTAGGTGATTGTCCAACTTTCTTAAGTGTCAACGGTGATGAAGAATCTGAACGCGTTGGTGATATAGCAACCTTTTTGAGCGTTAAAGGAGAAGCAGTATCAGAGCGAGTTGGTGAATTTGAATTAGATTCTATTTTCTTTAATGATTTTAAAGTTATCAAAGATTTATTCTGGCTGGAGCTTGGTAAATCATCAGATTTTGTTTCAACAACTTCAGCATCTAAAACAGTTTTGTTTTCTGTGCCAGCTAAACTTTCGTCAATTGGAATTTTTGTTTCTTGGTTATTTAATGTTGTTTTTGTCGCTTCTAATGCTGCGGCTGTATTTGATTGAACAGTACGTAAAATATCTAATAAAGTATTGGTTTCTATGCTCACATTTTTAATAAGATATGTTTCAGATGGAGCAGCAGCAGTTGGTGTTATTAATTGCTTCTGTTTATTATCTGCAACATTAACGGCTGCTGTGACATCTCCTTTTATCTGAGAATTTTTCGTTTCCTCATCAGTGATTTGTTTTGCCTTTATGGGTGGAATAGTTGTTGATGGTACAGTATTTTTAGAAATTTCCTTGATTTCCTTATTTATTTTGTTTTGATGTAACTCAGTTTCTTTTACTATGGATTTGTCTTTTGCAACAATTACTTCCTTTTCAACTTGTTTTTCATTAACTTTATCTATTGTTGTAGTTGTTAAATCTTTTTTCTCCAAAAACATGATTTCATCAATTGGAGTTTGTTGGCCCGTACTACTTTCAGTTTCTGATTCTGTCTCGGGGCCATGTAAATTTTTAAAACGAGACCTTCGTCCCCTTTTTTTAGGAACTTTAATGGGTTCATCTACCCCTGCTGTCGTTGGTTTATCTTTATTTTCTTGAGGGTTCGTCACTATGGATTCTTCTATGATATCATTTGTTTGATGTTCCTTAGTTTTATCTTTTTCAATAACTTCTTGCGGTTCCTTAGTTTTATCCTTTTCAATAACTTCTTGTATGTTGGAAGTAAATATAGGTTCTTCTATAGTAAATTTCGTTTGTTGTTTATTGGATTTATCTTGTTCATTTATTTCTATAGATGATGATGTAGTTTCCTCGTTTATTTTATCTTTTTGATTTCTTAAAGATTTTCTTTTTGCTGAAGGTTTTTCTTGATCAAGTTTAGTTTTTGTAGACGAGCAAGGTTTAGGAGATTTAAGTGCACTTAAATCAGGAGTAGATTTAGTTAACTCTTCAGTTAAGGTCTTAGCTTCTTCAGAACTAGCAGAAGTAGAAAATTCATTTACTGTTGTCTTTTCGCATGGTAAAATTTGATCCTCTTCAGATTTAGTTACTTTTGCAGTTTGTAGCTTAGATTTCTTTGAAGCTATTTTTGCGGACGATTTAGTTATATCTTCGGACGAATTCTTAGCTTCTTTAGAACAAGAAGATTCCTTTACTGTTGTCTCTTCGCATGGCAATTGTAAAATTTCTTTAAATTCATCAGTTGATTTTTCCTCTTCGGATTTAGTTAGTTTTGCAGTTTGTAGCTTAGATTTGTTCGGGCCTATTTTAGGTGATTCTTTTTTGTTTGCATCATCTATATATTTAGTTATATCCTTAACTTCAGATATTTCCTCCTTATTTTTTTCAGTTTCTTTTTCAGTAGTTTTTATTTCAGCTATTTTCGATGTCACTTCAGTAAATTTCACCGAACTTTTGGGTGATCCTGCTGCCTCTTCTAAACTAGTTTTGCCTTTTCCTCTCTTACTTCTTGTCGTAGGTTCATTTTCTTTAATATCTAATTTAGTTGATTTTTTACATGCAGAGGTTTTATCTGTGCCATATTCACTTTGTGTTGGCTCAGAATATTCAACGTCTTCTTGTTTTTCACTAGTTTCTTTAAGTGATTCTTCATTAACTTTTTTAGTTTTTGAATTTTTTTCCTTATCAGATTTAGTTCTAGTTGGTGAGGGTTTATAACATTCTTTGTCATCATTATTGGATACATCTAGTTTAGCTGTTAGCTTGGAGGTTTCAATTACTTCTGTTATGTTATGTAGTTCTTCGCCGACTACCTTTGTTTTTGAAGTTCTACCTTTACCCGTTTTACTTCTTGCTGGTGAGGGCTGTAAATATTCTTTGTCATCTTTGCTGGGTTCATCCTGTTTATTTGTTTCCTCGCAGGCATCTTTTTCTTCCGTTGTTTTGAGTACTGGTTCTTCATCGATTATTTTTTTGGACTTGGATGTTTTACCTTTTGCCGTTTTACTTCTTGATGGTGACGGTTCTATATATTTATTGTCATCGTTGCTTAATACATTTTGTTTAGTAGTTTCTTTTTCGTTTGTTTCTGTTGTTTTGTTAAGTGATTCTTCGTCGATTTCTTTGGTCTTAGAAATTTTACCTTTAACCGCTTTACTTTTTGTTGGTGAAGTCCCTTCTTTGTCGTCATCTTTATCTTTAACTTCATTCGGTTTGTTTATGGTATCTTCAACTACTACTTTAGATTTTGCGGGGTAAGAAGTTTTCTTAGATTTTGTTTCCTTAATTGGTTTATTTGATGTTGAAATAATTCTTTCTTCAACTGAGTCTGTATCTGTAGAACCAATGGACTTTATTTCTTCTACAGCGATCTTAGCTTTTTCACTCTCTTGTCCCTCAGTTTCACTTTCATGTGCTGAAGGTTGCTTTTTAAGTTTTCTCCTTTGATTTTGTTTTTGCTCTAATTGTTGTTCTTCTTGTTTTATTTTTTCAATGTTCTCAATTTCTTGTCGTGCTTCAAGTTCTCTTTTTTCAATCTCAAGCTTTTCATTTTCTAATGGTTGCTTTTTAAGTTTTCTCTTTTGTTTTTGCTCTTCTAGTTTTATTTTTTCAATGTTCTCAATTTCTTGCTGTGCTTCAAGTTCTCTTTTTTCGCTGTCAATCTTTTCATTTTCATCCTTTTTCTGTAGCTTTTGCTGTTCTTTAAGTTGTCTTGTTAGTGTTAAAATATCGTCTTCGTCCTTAAGCTTCTCATTTTCTATTTTAGTTAAATTTAGTTCTTTTTGTTTCTCTGTTTCTTGATCTCCAACTTTTTGATTATTTTCAATTTTTGTACCCTCATCTAGCACATTTTCTTGCTTTTGTTGGTCAGTCTCTTTAATTTCTTCATCTGCTTTTGGTAAAATCTCTTTAGTTTCCTGATCTGTCTCTTCACTATCATTTTCTTTACGATTTCTTAATGATTTTCTTTTTACCATTGTATAATTATCTTTACTATTTTTACCTTTAGAAGTTGTAGGTTTTATTAAATCTTTTATGTCTTCGACACTTTGTTCTTTAATTGACTTTGTAAGTTCTTTAGATGAGGAGATATCTGTGATCTGTTTTGTTTCCATTTGTATGGAACTTGTAGTATCATCTTTTATAACTTCTTTGTTTATTGGTTTATCATCTTTATTTTCAGATATTGATTTTTGTGTTTCATTTATAACTTCTTTAACACAATCTATTGATTTGGTCAGTAGTTTATCATCAGAAAGTTTTTCAAAATGTTCTGAAATAATTAATGTCTGTTGCACTCCCTTTTCATCTGTTGGTAGTTTTTGAAAACAATCGTCTATACTTTGATTTTCCATCATTTCGACATATTTTTTTTGTAAACGTTTTGAACGTTTAGCTGTTGGAGGCTTTTTCTTATTCTTTTCATCGGTTCTCTGTAAACATGGTGAACTTTGTTCTTCAGATGTGGATGTTTGCGATGATGAAGATGATGGACTATTTGATAGAGAAATTCTTTTTATGGAAACTCTCAATTTGTCACCAGATTTATATGAACGTGATGAACTAGTAGATGAAGAAGTTGTTGTAGAGGATGTTGCTGAGGAATATGAGCTGCGTTCGGATATATTTTCTGATTCTGAAGAGCTTGAGGTTCGAGAAAAAGTTATGGATTTTTCTTCTGATGGTGTAGAGGGCTGACATAACGATGATTCTTGTGTAGTTTGGGAGGATGGGTTGGTTTGTGATGGTTTGGGGGTATTTTCATGTACAATCTGTGTTACATAAGTAGCTGGTTCTGGAGTTTTTAACTCCATTCTTTGGTCATGTTTAAAAACTTCATCTTCTCTAAAAGAGGTATTTTCTGTTGCTTTATCAGTTGTTTGTTCAGTATTTATTTGCTTTGCATTCTCTTTTTTGCTATCACTAGGTGAGTTTTTGGAATTTTCTTCTGTTTGAATAGTTTCCTCAAACTTTTTTAAATTTCTCTTACTTTTTGGTGTTTGTTTTTTTAATAAATTATTATCATCAGCTTTAAATTCAGAAGATTCAAGCTCTTTTTCTTTTGCATTTTCTTGAGTTTTTCTTTTATTTAATTTTGTGGATACAGATTTACTTTCTATTTCAGCTTCAAGCTCTTTTTCTTTTGCACTTTCTTGAGTTTTTCTTTTATTTAATTTTGTGGATACAGATTTACTTTCTATTTCAGCATTATTTTTGAAATCTTCCCTTTGTTGTTCATTTAAAATTTCATCTTGTGGTTTAGTATGTTCTGATTTATTTGATGGCTTATTTTCAGCCTCCATTTCCGTAGAAGTTTTTATTTTCGTTTCTTTTTGTGGTTCAATCTGTTTTTCGGTGAGTTTTTCCTTATCATATGTTTCTGTTTGCTTTTTAGTATATTCTATAGTTATATCGCATATTTTGTGTTTTAAGGAATCCTGGAGTTTAGAAAGACTTGTCATTTCTTCGTTTGTTGCTTGAAATATTTCATTATTTATTTCTTTGTCTACAGAATCAAGTTCAGTTTGACCGTCCTTATCTATTTTTTGGTCTTTGGAAACTTGGTCACTTTTTGTGTCTACATGTGGAGGATAATCTAGTTTAATTTCACATGTTACATCTTCTTTAGAAGATTTAAGATCTGTTTCATCAATTTTTGTTTGATTTCTTTTTGCAACTTTTGACTGTTTCGGAATTGGGCCTGATTTAGTATCTGTTTCGTCTTTAGCCAAATTTTCTAGTCTAGAACGACTTCTTCTGCTACTAACAGTATCCTTTCTAATAGGTTGATAATCTTTGGAATCCTCTTGAACATCATCCAACAGAGTTGGAGTTTTTGTATCTATATCAACCTGAACTTCTTCTTGAATCACTGGTTTTAGTTGAGAAAAATTTGGTATTTCTTCTTCAACTTTTTGTAAAGAAACATCTAAGTTAGTCGGATTTTTGTGTCCTTTAAAATCCTTTTCTTTCTGTTTGGTTTCATCATTTTCTATTTGATTTTTCGTAACAATATCTTCTTCTTTAGGAGAAGTGGAAGATTTGGAAACTTTATCTTGTTTTGTTTGACGTGATTTTCTAGTGTTTATTTCTTTAGAAGTCTGTGATATATTCGAATCATTTGAAGACTCATTTAAATTAATTTTGGAAATTTCTTGTTGTTTTGTTGGACGTCCCTTTTTAGTGGCATGTTCTTTTGAAGGCTGAGATTCTATAATACCTTTAACATCGTGTAAAGTTATAGAAACATCATCATCTTGTTTATTTTCATTTTCCTTTGCTATTTTAAATTCTTTAAATGATAGTGATGAAGAATCTGTTTTCTCTTGCGAAGAATCATTCAAGTTTGTTGGACTTTTTCTCGTTTTGGTATTTGCTGCATTTTCTACAGAACATTGAGCTTTTATCTGTCTTCTGCTTCTAATAGTCTCTTTTTTGTTTGATTGCGAGCTTGTCTCTGCATTACTTAGTGGGGTTTCTTCTTTTTTTAATTGTTCTTGCGGTTCAATAGGATCTTGTTCTATTGTTTTATCATCTTCAGTATTTGGAGAATCTTTAGTGTTTATTTTTAAAGATTCCTTAGCTTTATCATTTTCATTATCTTTGGAAACTTGTTCTGTTTCTATTAGTTGAGGTGCTTCAGTTTTACTATTTTTATCATTTGTGTTTTCTTCAACATTTTCGAAAACTTTAGTATCCAGTTTTTCTTCAAATGTTTTTGCTGTGTTAGCATCTGTTACAATATCTGACTCTTCTGTTGGATTAAATATATTATCTGTAGAATTTGAGTCTTCAATATCAATTTGAGCTAATATATTAAATTGTATTGGCGAATCTTCTTTCTTTTTAACCTGTTGTTCTTCAAGGCTTTTTAATAAACTCTTATCTAAAGATTCTGCTGTTGAATCTTTAGTTTCTTTAGGGGAATCTTTAGACTCTTTAGATTCTTTGATAAAATCTTTAGATTCTGTAGTCAAATCTTTAGAATCTTCAGTTATTGAAATTTGTGATGAGGAGGATGATGATATTTCTAAAATAGCATCTTCTACAATAGATTGAATAGTTTTGCCCGATGATTTTTCTATATTTTCCGTTGCTATGGATGAGTCTGTTTTTGCGGTAGTTTGTTGAGCCAAACAGGCTTTATATTCTTTCCAATTTGTTGCCTTTTCTGGAGTTAATTTCTTAATATTTTCTACTTCTTTATTAGAAGCTGCTTCAGCAACAGCAGCAGCATCTTCAGTGTTTAGTATTTTTATTTTAGATCTTCCTCTTCTTTTTTGCAACGCCGTATTGGCAAATGATGTTGTACTTTCCGGCATTTTTTGTTCTATTTCCGAAGTTCTGTTAAGACTTTTACGTTTACCAGCTACTGTCGAAGGAGCACTACTTTCCATTTGTGCCACTATAAGACTAGTAGTTTGTTTAGGTTTTATCATAACATTGCTGAAAAATTCTTGGGTACGACTTAAACGTCTACACGTTGTTAGGCCAGGATCTTTATTATCGTTACCCTTACCTAACAGTGAGGGTGGTAATGGTAAGGGTGGTGGTGGTGGTTTGGGTTCTTGTGATATGGAATATCTTCGAAATATGGCAGACTTTTCTAAAAATGTCTTTTGTTTAGATAATAAATCTCCTGACATTGATGATGTTGTAGCATATGATACATCTCCTCCAGAGGATGTTATATTTTTTGATGTACTAGGAGCATTAGAATCTATTCTGGCCTCGATTTGAATTTTATGGGGTTTGCGATTTTTATTTAGCAAATCCCGAACATCAAATTTAATGATTTTTTTACGTGAACTACGTCTACACTCTGCAGCCGGAGCATTATTTGTTGATTCCCTTTCATTGGGAATTGGAGGTATAGCTAAAGGTGATACCTCCAATACTTCATTGTCATCACTTACTTGTAAAGGTGGCCCCATACTATCATTATTGCTACTACCACTTTTGTTGGTTAGCCTACCGGCTCGTTTACGTTGATTTCCATTTGCATCCATTTTGATATTATTAAACTTTTAACATTTCCTCCCTTGTTTTATTTTACTTATACAAAATTGAGACACCTTGACGAAGGCCGACGAACTTTAGATGCAATGATATTAAATTTTTATCAATTATTCAATTTATAGTTTTTTTTTCATAATCTATTAGTTTTGCAACTTACTTTTATCGTTAAATTCCAAGTTTTCTTAATTTATTTGTTTTATATCGATATATTTCTCTATAAATTTGTAATTTTTTTTTCACTATACATTTTTTTCTCACCACAATTTTTTTTCATCGTGCTTAATTTTTTAATCGAACAGCTGATTAATTTTTTGGTATACATGAAAGCTGCCTGTTGTAAAATTTATAAACAAAAATATTTTTTAAAACTTGGCAGCATTTTGTTTGGTTGTGTTTACATTTTATCGATCAGCTGGTTTATTTTTTTGTGCTATATATAATCAGCGTCTTGTGAAATTCCACTGATGCCAATATTTTTTTTGGCAAAAACCCGCTAAATCAGAAAAAATCGCTGAAAAAACAAAAAAAAAAAATAGTTTCTTAAAAGCGTTGCCAGGTACTTTTTTCCGTTGTCCCCAAAAAAAAAACAAAATATACCCAAAAATCCCCAAACAATAAAAAAACAAGTTTTTTTTATCATTCAAACATTTTTTTGTTAATTTTTAAAAAAATTGGCAAAAATTTTTTAAAATCCCGAATCCCGGGATTTTAAAAAACCGATCCCGTTTGACAGCCCTAGTTTTCACTAATGGTACCTCTGTTCCTTCTTTAGTGCAGGAACAGAACAAGCCTGGCACGACGTTTTATATTTTCCAATATGGCGAAGTGCTGAAACTTCTTAATTCACAAAAATCAGATTTTTACACACATTTCCTAAAGAAAAATTCTCAATACATAGATTTTTTGATTTTTTATTTATTTTTCTCATTTTTTTTTGTGACTTAATGCATAATTGTATTTTATTAAACTAATAATAAATATTTTAATGTACGTGTGGATCAATTTTATTAAAAAAAAAAAAAACAAGAATGAAACATTTAATCCCATAACGATAACTGAGCAACATCATATCGTTAATAGATTTGAAAGCACTGCCTCCAAACATCATTATCACGATCTTGAATCCCAATATCTTATTCAAACTTTACAAATAATAGGTTTAAAAACAAATTAATATGAAATGTTTCCTTTTTAAAAATTTAGCTTTTAAACTTCAAATTAAGATAACAATCGACAAAACTCTAAAATAAGTTAAAATTTAAGTTTCATTTAAAATTCAGAAATATTTTAATATCACTTAAATGTAATTAAATTTATTTTTTTCAAATTGAAAGTTTTAAATTCAATTTGTAATTTTAATTTTTTTAATTTAAGACGTATTTTTTTTTTTAATTTAAAATAGTTTTCAAATTGGAAATTCCAATTTGGAATTAAGTAGTTTTAAAAGTTATTTTACACATTTCGAGCCAGAACAGAACAATCAGGGCACGACACTTTTTTACAAAATTTGTGCCACATGGTTTTAAACTGATGTAGAACAAATTTGAGACAAGTCGAATAACTTTAGCACCTTTGAGGTCAAAGTTCAAAAGGTAAAAAAAATTTCCATACAAGCAAACAATTTTTTTCGATTTTTTATTTTTGAATTTTTTTGAGCTTTATTAGCTCATTAGCGGGAAAAAAGTTCATTTCGATCGGACAAATTTTTCAACTCCAAAATGGACTTCGAAAAAAAAAAATTGAGGCTGGTTGGGTGCTTACTCTAAAAATTTTTCCAAAAAAAAAATTTTTTTAGTTTTGACAAGCATGCAACATTCAACAATAAAAAATCGAAAAAAAAAATTTTTAGCTTGTACGGAAATTTTTTGCATGTACGGAAATTTTTTTCTACCTTGTGAACTTTGACCTCAATGGGGCACGGGTTAAAGTTATCCGATTTGGATGAAATTTTGTCCACAGTTGAAATTTCGCTGCCACCCTACTGAACACCAGGGATGCCAACTTCGCGCTAGATCTAGTGCTTTTTGATGTGTCAAAACGCGAAAATTTTTGACCTAGTGCCAAATTAGAAAAACGCACTAACGTGGTGCTTTTTAAATTTTCAGGTTGTGCTTTTAGTGCTTTTTAAAATTATTTTTTATAGCCTCCAAACAAAGTTTGGCGGTTTACTTAGTTTGTTATTTCGAGTGTAACGCATCGAAATATAAGTCGGAGACTTCACAAAGTATATATTTTATTGATTTTTGATCGATTCAAAGACATTTTTTGAATGTCCGTCTGTCTATTTGTGAAAAGATTTATATCGGTCGCTCAAAAGTTTAACCAACAAACTTATCAAAAATTTTGTTTGAATAAAAATATTTTTTTTATCTATTTAAAAAACAGCCCAGTGCCACAGACTAATACAGACTCGACATAAGTGACAGGTGTCAAAAAAGTATTCTTTAACCACAGACTAATACAGACTCGACATAAGTGACAGGTGTCAAAAAAGTAGTTCTGAACCATATGGTTAATATTTTCAAATTATTCTACGAATTGGGTTAGAAAGAGAAAACTAATATAACGCGGCATTAGAAAAATAGATATCAGATCGGTTTTTGTTGTTTCACTCACTCCTAAGTCGTAGAAAGTGTTGCCATGTTAGCGTAAAACGGACTAAAAACCGCTCTGTTTTCTCCTAAAATCGCTTAGTTTTTCCCCATTTTTTCTTATAAAACTCTACTGTCGAGTCTGTTTATAGTCTGTGCTTTAACCATATGGTTAATATTTTCAAATTATTCTACGAATTAGGTTAGAAAGAGAAAACTGATATAACGCGCCATAAGAAAAATGGATGCCAGATCGGTTTTTGTTGTTTCACTCACTCCTAAGTCGTAGAAAGTGTTGCTATGTTAGCGTAAAACGGACTAAAAACCGCTGTGTTTTCTCCTAAAATCGCTTAGTTTTTCCAAATTTTTTCTTATAAAACTCTACTGTCGAGACTAATACAGACTCGACATAAGTGACAGGTGTCAAAAAGTATTCTTTAACCATATGGTTAATATTTTCAAATTATTCTACGAATTAGGTTAGAAAGAGAAAACTGATATAACGCGCCATAAGAAAAATGGATGCCAGATCGGTTTTTGTTGTTTCTGTATTTAGTCTGTGCCTATGGCACAGACTAAATACAGACTCGACAGTAGAGTTTTATAAGAAAAAATGCGGGGAAACTAAGCGATTTTAGGAGAAAACACAGCGGTTTTAAGTCCGTTTTACGCTAACATGGCAACACTTTCTACGACTTAGGAGTGAGTGAAACAACAAAAATCGATCTGGCATCTATTTTTCTTATGGCGCGTTATATCAGTTTTCTCTTTCTAACCTAATTCGTTGAATAATTTGAAAATATTAACCATATGGTTAAAGAATACTTTTTTGACACCTGTCACTTATGTCGAGTCTGTATTAGTCTGTGCCTATGGCACAGACTATATACAGACTCGACAGTAGAGTTTTATAAGAAAAAATGGGGAAAAACTAAGCGATTTTAGGAGAAAACACAGCGGTTTTTAGTTCGTTTTACGCTAACATGGCAACACTTTCTACGACTTAGGAGTGAGTGAAACAACAAATACCGATCTGGCATCCATTTTTCTTATGGCGCGTTATATCAGTTTTCTCTTTCTAACCTAATTCGTAGAATAATTTGAAAATATTAACCATATGGTTAAAGAATACTTTTTTGACACCTGTCACTTATGTCGAGTCTGTATTAAGGCCTAGTTAGCCGAGAAAACGTAACCGTATCTTTACCCTAACCGTAGCGTATTTATTTAGTGCAATTATCGAAACTTAATAACGTGTCATATGTTTTTGACGTAAAAAAAACTCGTCGTTCATTTTTGTTATTTTATTTATGTTTTTTTATATGTAGACTTTAAATTAGTTTGTTTATTTAAATTGAATTAGTGATTTTTCTATTTGTTGTGCACTTTTAGTTTTGTATCACATTTTTTTTTGGAAATAAACAAACCGAAAATCAGCTGTTTACAAATGTCACGTAGAAACGTTGTAAAATTCTATTTTAAACAGGTCGGAACGTTCCGTTTACGTGACAATTGAATTCGGTAATCGTTTTTATTAGTTTACGCATATCAAAAACAATCAGCTGACTTTTTACGTTAGGGTTACGGTTACGTTTTCTCGGCTAACTAGGCCTTTAGTCTGTGCCTATGGCACAGACTAAATACAGACTCGACAGTAGAGTTTTATAAGAAAAAAATGGGGAAAACTAAGCGATTTTAGGAGAAAACACAGCGGTTTTTAGTCCGTTTTACGCTAACATGGCAACACTTTCTACGACTTAGGAGTGAGTGAAACAACAAAAACCGATTTGGCATCCATTTTTCTTATGGCGCGTTATATCAGTTTTCTCTTTCTAACCTAATTCGTAGAATAATTTGAAAATATTAACCATATGGTTAAAGAATACTTTTTGACACCTGTCACTTATGTCGAGTCTGTATTAGTCTGTGCCAATTTAGTGTGCAATTACAATTCTGGAGTTGGCCTTGAATTTTGCTCGTTCCCATACATTTTGTATGTAGAACAAAATTCAAAGCCAACGCTAGCGTTTCAAAGTCAGAATAGAATCAATTCTATTTTCTTGGCTTTGCTCTCTCGTGAGTATTTTTTTCTTGCTTTGGCGTTGCCAGTCTTTTACAAAAAAAGGGTTGATTTTGTTTATGAAACACATCTTGTTTATGAAACACATCTGTGTATTGGAAAATTAGAAGAAAAGTACATATAAAAGAAAGTGAAAATATAATTTACCGCCAATTATTATAAAAAAAAACAAGTATCAAAAAAATATCAATAAAAAAACCAAAGGAGTTTTATGTTTCACCGAAAAAAAAAATAATTTTCAGGAAAAATTTATTTTTCTTCCACCAAATAATTATATTTCTGTTCTTCTTTGTGTGTGTGTATACAAACAAACGCCAGAACAAAATTCAAAGCCAAAGCCTTTGTTTAAATCAAACGCCCTCTCTTTACACAAAATTCAAAGCCAACGCCAGAATTGTAATTGCACACTTAAACCACAGACTAAATACAGACTCGACAGTAGAGTTTTATAAGAAAAAATGGGGAAAAACTAAGCGATTTTAGGAGAAAACACAGCGGTTTTTAGTCCGTTTAACGCTAACATGGCAACACTTTCTACGATTTAGGAGTGAGTGAAACAACAAAAACCGACCTGGCATCCATTTTTCTAATGGCGCGTTATATCAGCTTTCTCTTTCTAACCTAATTCGTAGAATAATTTGAAAATATTAACCATATGGTTAAAGAATACTTTTTTGACACCTGTCACTTATGTCGAGTCTGTATTAGTCTGTGCTTAAACTAAAACCTTCCCGCTACCATTGTGTTTTTTATTCACAATGGCGAACACAGGTTAAATGGTGCCTACTTAATGACACTAACAATGAGTTTAGCGATTTTTCCAAAATAAAACTTTTGAAGAGAAAACAATTAAATTTTTCTTATAGCGCGTTACAGTGGCTAAAACATATAATGGAACAATATATTAGAAAAAACATGTCCAAGCTTTTATTTAAGCTTGATATCAACCAGATTGAGAAAATATTAAACGTGATACGAGGGTCGCGCTGGAATTTACTGTATATTAGTCATTCTCAGATCTTCGAAGGATTTCATTCCTTAATTTGATTTGTCGTTATCACATTTAAACAAATCGAATGAATTCACACTTACAAGGGAAGTCTCCCTAGTGTCACCCGCCGATCTTTATGGAATTGGTTTTATTTTGTAGAGCAGAAAAAATAAAGGTACACGTATTTTTTTTTTTTTTTTTGCGGACCAAATTCATATTTAGGGTGGGGGAAGACAAGGCAATTTTTCAGATTTTTTCGTTTATCTCCTATATTATGCAAAGAAACCTAGTCATGTTACATACCAAATGAAAGGTCTTTGGAAAACCTATCTACGTGTGCTAAGAACGTGTCCAAACATGCACAACTTTTCGTCATATTGAGTAAAATACCAAAATTTTAGGACATTTTTGTTAATAAGTCGAAAAATATTAACTTCTTTGGCCCGTTGTTAGCACCACGAGATAGGTATTTTTATACCTTTAATCTGATACCACATGTGGCTATATTAATTTTGTTTAAATAGGTGTAAATCGTAAAAAACTGAAAAAGGTCAATTTCCCCCGTACAAATCGACCCCCGCTAAAAATGAGTTTGGGCCGCTAAAAAAAAATACGTGTCGAATTAATTTTCGTTCTTAACAACATACATATCCAAATTTCATGAAGATCCGCGGGTGACACTAGGGAGACTTCCCTTGTTAGTCTCATTTGACTTTAACCCTTAAATGCACCGTTTATCTTTAAAGATACAACCATTGAAAAAATTTCCACGGCTTTATTTTGAATTAGAATTAAGTTATGTGAATCAAAATTTATTTAAGGTATTCAAACCTTTTTTTTTTTTTAAATATGATGTCATAAATATTTATTAAAATCGGCGTTGTTGCGCATTTAAGGGTTAAAATATCAAATGCATTCGATATTTTTTTATATTTATAAGTCGCGACATATAAAAATCTAATGAAAAAAAATTTAATGCATATTTTTTTATACAATTGAATGCAGTCCAAAGAATTCATTCTATGTTAATATTTTAAATCGAAAACATTCAATGACTATTAAAATCGAATAGATTTTTTTAAAGAATTCATTTGAAAAGGATTTCATTATTTGAAGCTCTGCTCGTTCTAACTTTAAAATCAACAAATAGTTAAGAATTACTTTTTTGACACCTATCATAAGTGTCTCATCTGTTTAGTCAGTGGTTTTAGGCTTTCTTTAAAAATGTCAACCGTCCACCGTGCAGTGTTTGCTCTGTTTATATTTTAATTTGGAAATCTAATTTATCAGAATCATAACGTACTTAAACAAAATATATATATTTTTTTGTAAATAAAGAGGGAAGATTTTAATTATTTCTATTTTTTTGTTAAATTCTCTGATTATTGATTACTTATAAGTATTATAATTAGGGATGTGCGATTAATCGATTAATTGATCACCCCGATTAATCGGAATCTTGATTAATCAGTTAATCGATTAATCATGAATTTTGAATAATCAAAATCATGATTAATCGAATAATTTGAATTTTGATTAATCAAAATTCATGATTAATTGATTAATCAGGAAGTTGAATATTCAAAATTTGAATAATTGAACAAATTTGTTTTATTTTTTTTTTTTTTTCTGTTTAAATTTTATTTTTTTATTGATTTCTATTTGTGTGTTTCCTTTACATCCATTCAATGTTCCAATTTAATTTAAACCCGCGTTTTCTCATATTTAGAGAGATGTAGTTATTAGGGGCTTATGTTATAAATGCTTCGATTCCTTTTATTTGGACTGATAGAGATAGAAAATACATGTATAAACTAAATTTGAACATCTATATCTATAAGACGGTTTTCACGGTTATTTAATTTTCTTGGGCAAGATCTAAACATCAACTGGTCATCCTTAGGACAATTATTTTAACGATAAATTTCCATGAAATGATCTTAGAAACTTCATGTGCTATTGTGTTTATTCCCCAGACAATTTGTGTTGGAAATTATTCGATTTTTGGTACAGAGTCAAATTTAATTCTAAAAACCACTTAAATCCTAGCATCTGTTAATGAATACAAGAAATTGGAAAGGTCCTGGTGGATATGCATAAATATGGGGTCCCAAAAGCACATTTCCATTTTGTATCCTCTGAATAACATGAAAGTTGCTAAAAATAAGAGGTAGACACGTCACGGATTGTTAAAATTATTCTTCCTCTTAGTTTTCGTTAAGATAACATAACATTTTTCCATATCCATCAGTATTTTGTTTTGATTTTTTTTTATTTATTTTTATTTTTAGTTTGTATATTTTCTTTAACAATTTGTTTTGTTACATTTTTTGAATATATTTTGGTTTTGAATAAAATTATTCGTTTTTGATTAATCAAAATTAAAATTAATTGATTAATCATAGTTCTGATTAATCAGAAATTTTGATTAATCGATTAATTGATTAATCGAGAAATCGATTAATCAGAACGATTAATTAATCGATTAATCGCACATCCCTAATTATAATATTTTTCATTGTATGAAAAATATAAAAAAAAATTGTATAATTGAAGGGCTTATTGTAAAAACTCGATAAGCAACATTTCATTTTATGGTGGTTTTTGCACTAAAACTTTTAAAATAATGTAGAAAATAGAACTTTTGCAGAACTTTTATTCTCAATATACTTGTACGAAGGGTTAAAGCAAGACTTCTGCAAAAAATCTGTCAATGGAACATCACCAGAAGGCGAAAAACAGGAAAAAATAAAATGTTGCTTATCAGGTTCTTGCAGTAAGCCCTTCAATTATAAAAAAAAATTAAAACATTTTTTTTTCTTTTGTTTTAATAAAACTTAACTTTTTTATTAAAAATTTTAAGGATCAAAATTAACTTAGTGCCTAAAATTGTAATTTTCTTTTCTTTTATATATAAGAGGAGGAAAGCAAGAAAATAATTATATAAATTTTATATTTAAACAAAATAATTAAAAATTTTTTTCATTGTGTTGTTTTTTGTTTGTTATAGCCTTTCTTTTAAATACTAACAATTATAAAAAATAAATTTCATATAGAAAAAAAATATACAAAAGTTTTAATTTCGCAATTTCTTAATTACAAACACCAAATATTAAAAAAAAAATAGAAGAAATCGCTCCTTTACTTGTATAGTGTCACAACTCAAAATATTTGATTTTGTAGAAAACACGTTTAAAGTTTACTATTGAAACTGGTTTTTAATTGAAAAAGGCCGGTACATAGAAAATGTAATAATGGCGTGTACTCTTCTCAAACGGTGAGTTTAAAAGATATTCATACGAATTTTTGATACAATATAAAGCACGATATAACGAATAATTCTGCATCATTAACTCGAAAAACGCATTTTTTGAGTTATGACACTATACAAGTAAAGGAGCGAAATGATAAAGTGGAAGCTATATTTCTAAAAAAAAAAAATAAAAATATTCCAAAAATTAAAAATTTCAATAATGCCCATAACTTAAGGAAGATTGTTTCAATTGTTTTTTTTTTTGTTTTTTGGCAAACAAAATTGTAATAATAAATAATAATAAGAAATAATAGTTCTTAATCGTTAAATACGATTAATAAAAGTATGTATTTTAATGTGTAAATATGATAGTTTGTTCTTAAACATAATTAATGTGTACCATAATCTACATAGTACAAGTCAAGAGATATTTTTTATTTTTATTTTTTTATTTTTTCTGGTTTAAGTGGGTTTTAATGTTTATAATCCTTAGCATAAAAAATAAGATGTAATGAAAACAAACAAAAAATTCGTTTAAGTGTCACAGCACCAAATTTTCAATTTGTTAATCTGAAAAGAAGTAAGTTTTTTTTATTTAAAAATGAATAAAAAAAGTTTTGCACTAATTAAACTATGTATTAAAAACAAAGTTACCCAGGCAGAAAAATACATACGGGCCAGATCTGGCAAAGTACCTAATAAGGTAGTATTAATACTGGCAAAGTACCTTGTTTTTGGGTTCTTAGTACTTGCTAAGATGCTAAATGATAACACCATTTAGTAGTGGCAAAGTACTTTTAAAAGCGCTTTTCCTGTACTTTGAAAAGTATTATCCGAGATTTTTTGTAAATAGATTTTTAACTAAAATATTCCATTACAAAATTAAAAATTGCGAATAAAATTATTTTTTTATTTAATAATTTGTACATTAGAAGTCTTTTTTTATTTTTTTCATTTTAAATAAATTATATATTAACACAGCATGCCAAAAGTGACCACTATTTTAGAAAATAAGAGGTATGCCCAACATTTCCATTTATTTGAGACATGCTGAGTCCAATGGCGTACTCCTTTTTTTGATGTATGGTACAGTTTTCTTGCAATATGTCATTAAAGATTATCTTATTTCCAGCCTTTTTTTTTTTTTTAATGTAAAATTTGGTTTAAAGCTTTTCATCTTAAGCCCTTAAATTCGAAAATTTCTTAATTTTTCAAGGTTCTCTCGAAATTAACCTCTAAATTGGTATTTGATAAAAAATTTGCTTTAAGTGGATCATAACACTACGAATAGTGAACAAAAAACATCTATGTGATATAGACCATCATGTTAAAAATCGCGAATTTTTTTTTTATAGCAGAATCATTTTACAAGATGACTTAAGGGTCCATCTTTAACTATATAATGTGGTAACCTTAAAAAAATAACTGACGAAAAATTTGTCCAAAAAAAATAATTTTTGGTCAGTTAATTCTGTAAGGTTCCCACATTATTTACTTAAAGATGGACCCTTAAATTATCTCGAAAAATGGTGCTGCCATATACAACATGATGATAAAATTCAACATGATTGTAAAAGCAAGTTTTTTTATCAAAGGCCAATTTGGGGGCTAATTTCGCAAAAACGTCAAAAAAAAATTAAGAAATTCGCGAATTTATTGCTACATCCTCTTAATAGAAGTTTCAAATACTCTAGGAATATAAAAGAAAGCTCGGAATCGAGAGTTGTATTTTCTTTCGTAAACATTAATGGTTTTAAAATAAAACCAATTCAGATAACGTATGTTTACTCGCCCAGTCGGCAAAAAAAATCACACCTGACATACTGCTGACTAGCCCTTTATAAAATTGCTGACATGTCAGCAGTTGGTCAGCGGTTGCTTAAACGAATCGTTAGTGGCCACCGATACTGGTGGACACTGCTGACCAACTGCTGACATGTCATTGATGACATATTGAAAAATTATATGAAGATGTCAGCGATTTTATAAAGGGAGTGTCAGCAGTATGTCAGGTATGACTTTATTTTGCCAACTGGGCGACAATGAAAATGTAAATAAAGTTACTGAAATTTTTAATTGAAAGCTGTCTAAATACAAATGTGATGATATATTTTTGAAAGGCAATATTTTCATTGAATGTAGCGATTTTTTTTTAAATTTCCACTACCATCAAGAGAAATAGGACTCTACAATGTTAAACAAATTTGATAAAAATAACATTGAAATCAGTATCCACATCATAGAGTAAAAATAGTAAGAGTCTTAACGGGTGAAAAACCTTTCCTTTTCGAAATTTGATTTTTAGCCGTAAACTCTGATTATCTCGGGAGTGAAAACCAGAATACACACAAAAGGAAATCGAAGAAAAAAGGAAAAAAAAACGAATACATTCAAAAGGAATTGAAGGAAAAAACGAATACATTCAAAAGGAACCGAAGAAAAATCAAAAGATAAACGAATACATTCAAAAGGAACCGAAGAAAAAAAGATAAATAAACGAATACATTCAAAAGGAACTGAAGAAAAAAATTTTTCTTCCTTGAGATAATCGGAGTTCATAACAAGGTTTTCACAATACTTTTTCCCATTAAGACTCTTACTATTTTTACTCTATGATCCACATAGTAGAATCAAAATGTATTTATACTAAATTTGATAATGGCACCATTGTCATAACTTTATAACATAATTAAGTGTTTACAAATAAAATGTTAAAATTTAATTAAATTATTAAAAAAAAAATATTTCAAATAAATAAACCGCCTTTAGTTTGGTAAAAATGTACTAGCAAAGTACTTAATTCGGTGAAACCAAGTACTTTACTAAAAAGAGCTTGCTATACAAAAAATAAATTGCTTTGCCAGTACTTTTTTTTTGGTACGGTTGGCAATTTCTGGCTGGGTATCGTTGAATAAATGTTTCCAATTACCATAAAATTTCCAAGTTTTTTAAACAAAGCATAAGAAACTTTTTAAAATGTTCCTAAACATTTCCTTGATAGGGTTATGTATATCACCTTCTGGTTCCTGACCTGTGTGTATATAACCCAAACCAAAGAGAGCCAGAATTTTACATATTTTTAGGAAATTAGATCTAATTGGATTCAATAAAATATGACAATGTCTGGTCAAAACTCAGATGAAACTATATTATATTTTATACACGTTAAACTTTTTGAATACTAAAACACCCACTGTTATTCGGATCAATAATTTTTTTGAAGGATTTGGGGCAGATAAAAAAACTGTCGGTATTTTTTTTTTTTTTGTAAAACTTTCGATCCTTGGGTGCGCACATGGCCAGCATGATCCAATTCCGGCCAAAAGTCTTTATCATGGTTGAATCCGGCTGAAAATGTGCTTCTAAGGATTTTAGGGTCGCTGATTTCAAAATTTATATAAAAACTAAAAAAAATTAACTCAAATTTTCTTTCAAGGGGGTCTTGGATAGAGTTTTTCACGGGAATTCCCGGGACAGGAATTCCCGGGAATTCCCGTAAATTGTCGATCCCGAAATCCCGGGAAATAGAGCGGGAATTCCCGGGAGTTGTAATTTCTTTGAAATTGTGATTTTTCGACTTCTATTGATTATTTTGTATGTGATTTTTTTTAGAGATTTTATTAAAATTCTTGATAATTGATGGCAGAAACGTACGCAGGGACCAGGAGGGCCCAAAAAGTATTCCAAAAAAGACCTTCTAACTAAAAAATGTCATAAAATCTGAGACTTACGAAATGAAAAATGTCTCACAATATCTAAATCTTCGATAGGATACAATTATCAGAACCTGATAATTTTTTTTAGAAGCTGAGAAATTTTCTTTTTGATACCTGTATAAAATATATTTGTGTCTCTGGGCATGATTCTTTTTAAATCGATAAATTGATATAAGATCTGTGTAGGGAATGACGCTGAAATTAACGGGTTTTTCTGCTTGAAACCCCGTTTTTTAAATTTTTAAAATTTTTTTAAATAATTTTTTGGGTAAAGTTTCTTATAATTTCATTTCTTTGAAACATTTAATTAAATATACTCAAATTCTGATTAATTTTTATTAAAAAATAAAAATTGTTTTATTTGACTTTTAAAATATTATATTTTGAGGATGTTTATTCTGGCTCGAGGTCATTATTTTCTTTACTAATTAAAACCATGATATTCTTCTAGCATAATTTTCTACAAAATTATTTTTCTGTTTTAAATTTATTTATGATGGTAATTTTTGCAAGACTTAATCGACACGTGTTTCGGAATTTGTCAGATTCCATTGTCAAGATTATTTAGCAAAAATAGAAACGACTTACTACAAAGTAGCAAACGAGTCTAATGACAAATCGTTTGTGCACAAACTAAAATATTAATACATATTCGCCTCTATCCACAATGGGAATTATATTTAGTAAGGCAACGATTGTCAATAACCAACAAAAAATGACCAACATAAATAAATTTAAAAAAAAAAAAAAAATTCTTGAAAATTATGCTATGAGAATATCATGGTTTTAATTAGTAAAAAAAAATAATGACCTCGAGCCAGAATAAACATCCACAATACTTAAAATACTTTTAAAAGACTTCGACATATTTTTACCGTTTTTTTATAAAAACTGTGTAACAAAAATTGTTTTTTTCTCGAAACTTAATTTTTTTAGGTACTAAATAAGATTTTTATGGTGTAACTAAACATTATAAATAGTGTAATCGCATTCAGAAGGTTTTTTATATATTTTTTTGACAGTTTTTGCGGGAATTCCCGGGATCCCGGGAAATTTGAAAATGAATCCAGCTTTCCCGGGAAATGAAAAAGTCCGGGAAAAGAAAAACTCTAGTCTTGGAGTTACTGAATCAGAATTATATTTTTCCATTTTATTTTTGTTACAAAGGCTTATACATATATAACCCAGTTGGCAACGTCCTCGAGCCATCCTCAGTGACGGAGCGGTGACATGTCAGAGTCACTGCTGACAACCACAAGACATCTCTATGTATTGGGTTGAGGACAGTTTCATATAAATTTACAAAATGTCCTCACTCAAAGTCAGCAGTGGTCAGGGCTGACCTTCTGGGGACATGTCACCTAAGACTTCTTTGGGGAAATGTCTGACGTAGGTCATGCAAAAATACAAAAAAAAAAATCGTATTTCCTTTAGTTTTTACTTTTATCCATTTTCCTTTATAAATAAAACTTTTCGCCTTTTTTAGTCCCAACTGGATTTGAACCTGGAACCTCCAGTTTAATAGTCCCACACATAACAACTTGTTCCAAACTTTATTTTGAAAATTGTTTGTCTATTTATTACTTTTATTCTACTTGTTAGATTTTGATTTTATTTTAAATAAATCGATAATATTGCCATCTTTTTCTTGGAAATTGAAGAGTTGCCCAGATTTAAAATTCTAATTTAATATACTGCTATTCTGAAGACATTTCCTTTTAGACGTCTTAGAGGAATAGTCCACACTCTAAAAGCAAACATTCAGTGCTGACAATGTAAGGACATGTCATCAAGGAATACCTATGATTTGTCAGAACCCGAAGACTTTTCCTCAAGGAATCACTGTGGAAATTTCCTCAGTGACACATTTTCCAACTGGGAAGATTCAACCACGCAAATCAAAAGTTAATCATTAAAGATAGAAATTTGTAAAAAAAATTAAAAAATTATTTCCACTTATAAGTTTTTTTTATTAACTTTGAAGACCTGTCAAAGGAAATGGTGTAATTGGATCATATAGATTAGTTTAGGAAACCTGTAGCGCAATTTACTAACTTTTTAATGACAAAAATCGGTAGTTATATTGTCAAAAATCGTTAATTATTATTAAACAAAAAATTTTTTGAAGTTAAAGTTAACGAAATTTTTCGGTTCTCAATACAATTTCAAAATAAACAAATTTTAAATTAACAATTTTTGTCGTTAATTCTTGTCGTTAAGTGAAAACTTTATAGAATCACATATTCGTTAAGACAACCGAAAACGCTCGTTAGTTAACGATATCGATAATTTCGTTAAAAAAGTTACTGAATCGCACTACTGCTGTTTCTATATATGCCCAACAAATTGGTATACATATTTTTTGAGAATTTATATAGCCGGAAATCGATCTGTCTGGCCCTGTGTGGGGAGGTTCTACGCATCTGAAGACCCGTATTTTGAGCTAATTTTTCTGCAGAGCGAAAACTGCTAACTACATAGCAAATCTGATTTCACCAGTCGGTTCTACAGCAAAATATAGTACAATGGATGTTTTTTGAACTCTCAAAAAAAAGTTCCAAAAACCCACCTTGCGTGATAAAATTTTTTTAAACAAATTCAGAATCAGCATCGAAATGTTATTCGAAAATGAGTGGTAAGATCCCCGAATACCATCCAAAAATATTACATGCTCTCAATAATGCACAAAAAGTAAATTTTTTGCAGAGACCATAACAGTTATGAGATTTATTGAAAAAAATCCAATTTAACTGTTCAAAAATATTTGTTCAAATAAAAATTAAAAATAACAGTTTGAAATGATTTTTATACATAAATATCTGTTCAAAATAACAGAAATAAAAAACTTTTATTTAATAAAACTGTTATCAAAAACTCTTTGAGCCTTAAAAAACTTAAAATAAAACTAAAATAAATGCACATAAAAGAATCCTATTGATCGATCAATCATTGATTTAAAGATATAAACTTTGATTTTTTTAAAAATAACTGTTATAACAGTTATTTACTCCAATAAATATAAAATAAAAGTTATTTTAGATTGTTTGAGCAAAAAGCTTTTAATAACTGTTATTTTATACTGTTATTGTAAAAATCAAAAAATAAAAGTTATTGCAAATTTAAACACGGTGCATCTCTAGACGTGTTGTTATTTTTTAGAACAGTTCTTGCATCGCCATCTGTTATTGATCTGGCGAATTATTTTGAAGCTGTGTTTAATAGCCTTTATTTATTATTTTACTTCGTTGACGTTTTTAGTGCTATTTATCAACGAAGGAGGGTGCTGTGATAGATATAAGTTATAATTAAAAACTAATAAATATCAAAAAAAAAATTGTTCTGCCTGAGCTGAGAATCAAACCCAGGCTTACTGGCTAGTAGTCCAACGCGCTAACCACTGAGCACAGCACAGCACCCCGTTCCAATTGTGATAAATCTCTAGGCTTACAAAGCTTTCGTAAATAGCGTCATAACATTGTTTTTTTATGTTACAGTGCTTTCAGAACGTTTTTTTAGAACCGTATTGAATTTCTGTTTTGGGAATCTTTTTTACATTTTGGAATGTAAAAATACATTCGGCGGGCCGGATTTTAACTTTTTACCGTTTTTTTTTTTCAAATACTCGTCTAAATTAGAAAGATGTAAGTTTCTGAACTTATTTGACAAGAAAATATGTATATATATATAAATAAATTTACCTGCTACCATAAACCATGTAAATGTAAATTTCGCGATAAAACTGAACGGACATCATTCGTAAACCTTAAAGCATCCAACATGGGTAGTAATGATAATAACGAAACATCCATAGGATCAGAGAACCAACTTTTTATTGGTATAGCATTATTAGGAAAACAACGATAGGCAGCAGGCGAATTGTCAATTATAAATATCTACAAATATAAATAAATTAAATAATTATTTTAAAATATAAAAACCGCAACACATACTCTATTTAAATCATTACAAATTGCTGATAAATCTTTGGTATATGAACCATAATCAGGCGTACAATGTTGACGATAATAGCGGCGTCGTAAAATGTTACGGCCATTGTCTAATTTATCAGCGACCGCAGCGCCATAAATTTCCATACTGGCGGTAAAAACTACCAAGTCATACCATTGTGATACCTATGATAGGAATTAAAAATAAAATTAATATTTAGGAAATATGTTCATAAATATATGTTCATATAGTTTGTTTTAATGACAATTACTTACCACATCTAAAAAGAAGTCAACATGTGGCCTTTTATGTACAAAAAATCTAACTGGATGACGATCTATAGTCACTTTTACGGTAAAATCATGAGGTGTCCCTGGTTTAACAGTATTTCTGGGCATGGCATTGTGATGTGAATGTATCAGTGTTTCATCCAAATCCAAAACTAATGTTTTACGTTGTACGATACTTAAGCGATGTCGTGATACCGGTGACAATGGGAAGAGTTCATATTTGACAGGTTGATACTGGACAAACTAAAGTGGTTCATATCAGTGTTTCTTTTTTTATTTTAAATTAATTTACATATATTTTTAAAAAAAGTAATAATAATAAGATTAGCTACAGCATGTGTTTATTAGAGTGATAGGACGGGCCTTGAGATTTAGTAAAATTTGTTAGTTGTTTTATTTTAACTTAACCTTAACTTCTAAATTACCCTTTATGGTAGACATAGACAATCTTTGGTTAGCGGGCGGCGTTGGTTGACACCTCGCGTGCGCTAATAATGTTAACAATTTATTGTATATAATTGTTGCACTTCAGAAATAATACTTTTTTTATTAATTTTTTTGAATATATACGCCCCAAAGAGGGGCGGGACGAAAAATGTCATGTTCTAATCCTGTGGGCCCAAGTAAAAGACTCTAACCTTTTTCATACAAATGTTTTTTAGAGGTTGATTTAATTTTTCAAGTGCGAACTTTTCCCCTCCTATTTGATTTTGACCATTTCTAAACTTAGCTAGCCAACTAAGTTTAGAAATGGTCAGTAGGAGAGTAGCTCCTTAATTTTGAACTTCATCGTGCTTTTCACAAAGAGGGGCGGGACGAAAAAGGTTATGTTCTAATCCTGTGGGCCCAAGTAAAAGACTAACCTTCTTCATACAAATGTTTTTTAGAGGTTGATTTAATTTTTCAAGTGCGAACTTTTCCCCTCCTATTTGATTTTGACCATTTCTAAACTTAGCTAGCCAACTAAGTTTAGAAATGGTCAGTAGGAGAGTAGCTCCTTAATTTTGAACTTCATCGTGCTTTTCACAGAAGGACAGACATCGATAGAATGTTTTAGATTTAATCAATGATTAATAATATATACTTCTATAATTTATGGGGTTCTATTTAGAACGATATGTGGTTGGACCCATAGAGTAAAGAAGATCAGAGATTTTGATAGGCCCCATAACAATATGTCATTTTATATAAATTGGTTCTCTTAATGTTTAAGAGAGTTTTTACATGCAATAGCATAGGCAACATTAAGAGAACAAACTTATAGAGAGAGCAAAATAAATGGCATCCAACCAATTTGACACCCACTGGTTGGACCAACAACTTATTTTAAAATTGCTTTTTTAATCCTTTTTTAATAGGGGGTGCACTCCAAAAAAAATTAAAATAAAAATAATATATTAATTTGTTTTAATTAAATTGAAAACATGTTATTGATTTATTTGAGTGGTCAAAAAAATCATAGTTATCTGATAAGAAATGTGATAATGAATCGCAAAATTGTATTTTCTTATCTATAATTATAACGTTAATGGTAATATAACATTTTCCACACATTTGTTTTTTAACTAAAAATTTGTTGTTATGTCTAAAACATCTTTAATATAAACATTTTTTAAACAGCTATAAAAAATTAAATACGCAATATTTTTATTTCCGTTTTTTTTTTTTATTTAAAAGATAAACTATCGTAATATTTTTATAATTTTATACACAACTCAAAATTTGGTCAACTAAACCATTTTCAATTGTATTTTAAAATTGTCTAAATATATTTTGAAATTTTTTAAATGTATTTTACAATTGTCCAAATGTTTTTTAAAATTGTCCAAATATATTAGAGGTATTCAGTGTCTTGTTGCCAGCCCTAGCAATGTAGCAAAATAAATGCATTGCCAGCCCTGGCAATGTATTTTGAAAAGTAATTTTAAAAAGTGCTCTTTTACCACCAGTGCCAGGGCTGGTAAGCAAGACTCTGAATACTACTATTTTAAAATTGTCCAAATGTATTTTAAAATTGTCAAAAAATATTTTTAAATTGTCCAAATGTATTTTAAAAGTATTTTAAAGTTGTCTAAATGCATTTTAAAATTGTCCAACTGAATTTTACAATTGTCTAAATGTATTTTAAAATGTTCCTAATATATTTTAAATATTTGCAAAGTTTTTTATACCCTCCAACTACAGTATGGGGGCACAGACTAATACAGAGTCGACATGAGTGACAGGTGTCAAAAAATTTGTCCTTAACCATATGGTTAATTTTTTAATTCTACGAATTAGGTTAGAAAGAGAAAGCTAATATAACGCGCCGTAAGAAAAATAGATGCCAGATCGGTTTTTATTGTTTCACTCACTCCTAAGTCGTAGAAAGTGTTGGCATGTTAGCTTTTAACTAGATAAAAACCGCTCTGTTTTCTAATAAAATCGCTTAGTTTTTCCCCATTTTGCTATAAAACTCTACTCTCGAGTCTGTATATAGTCTGTGATGGGGGTATACTCACTTTGTCATTCCGTGTGTAACGCATCAAAATATCGGTCGGGGACCCCATAAAGTATATGGGGCATTCCAAGCCAAATCACTCACTTTTAGACCCGACCCATTTCGATTTATTTTATTTTTGGATATGTTTTAGTACTTATTAAATGCAACTTGGACACCAATTTTCAGCCTTTTATTTCAAGATGGTGTTGAGTAATCAATTTTTCAAAATGGCGATTTTCTCAAAAAAATTCAAAAATTGAAATTTTTAATTAATTTTGACCATTAAAAAATATAGATATTTTAAAAAAAGTTGGAAAACGTTTTGTTGTATTTAAATGTAGTTTTAGAAAAAAAAAATATGAAAAAATTATTCGAAGTAATTATCACTTATTTTTTGACGTTTAAAAATTAAAATCGACTTTTTGAAAAAGTCCGAAACCTTCGATTTTTTTTTGTAAAAAACCATAAAAATTCTACTCTAAATTACGCAACTTTTAAGCTATAATTCGAGATGTGATCACAATTCTTTCTATTTTTTTTTTTTAAATTTTTAAAATTGCACCTTTTATTTTTTGGCTCTGATTTATTTAATATGGTGCTCCAAAAAAAATAAATTGGTAGATATTGACCCTAACTTAGCCTAGATATATTTATTTTGAGGTAAAAATACGTCTCACAACAATTTAGGACGATCGAAAATGGGTAAGGCGTTTAACATGGTCCTTGAAGTTTAAAAAACGGATTACAAGGAAAAATATGAATTTTTTCCGTTTTCGCAATTTTTTTTGGTATTTTAAGTTAAGTTTTAATTCAAATGATTACAGAATTATGATGTGGAGTAAAATGCCTTTCTAATAAGGTACTAAAAACTAAAATCTGTTGAAAATCAGCCAAGTTATTACAACTTCCCCAGGCATCTAGCGTGTGTCATACCACTTGATTAAAGAATACGAGTCCCTTTCAAGGCCCATGCGGAACGCCTTACCCATGTCCGATCGTTCTTAGTTTTTGTGAGGCGTATTTTTACCTCGAAATGAATATATCTAGGGTAAGTTACGGTCAGTATCTACCAATTTAATTTTTTTGGAGCACCATATAAAATAAATCAGAGCCAAAAAATAAAAGGTGCAATTTTAAAAATTAAAAAAAAAATAGAAAGAATTATGATCACATCTCGAATTAAGGCTTAAAAGTTGCGTAATTTAGAGTAGAATTTTTTGTAGTTTTTTACAAAAAAAATCTAAGGTTTCGGACTTTTTCAAAAAGTCGATTTTAATTTTTAAACGTCAAAAAATAACTGATAATTACTTCGAATAATTTTTTCATATGTTTTTTCTAAAACTACATTTAAATACCAACAAAACGTTGTCCAAATTTTTTTAAAATATCTATATTTTTTAAAAATTTCAATTTTTTAATTATTTTGAGAAAATCGCCATTTTGAAAAATTGATTACTCAACACCGTCTTGAAAAAAATGGCTTAAAATTGGTGTCCAAGTTGCATTTAATAAGTACTAAAACATACCCAAAAATAAAATAAATCGAAAGGGGTCGGGTTTAAAAGTGAGTGATTTGGCTTGGAATGCCCCATATATATATAATTGATCAGTGATTGATTCAAAGACATTCTAGCGATGTCCGTCCGTCTGTCTGTAGTTAACACGTTAAGGTACCTACAGACGACGCAATATTGTGCTCGATTCGGGAGTACTCTTTCACCATTCACCAAATTTTTAAAAATTTGATATTGGGTAGTATGAATAAAAAAAGTCATTACTAAATACTTAAGCATTTTCTTACCAAATATTATTTTTTTAGATTTTACTTGATTTTATATTCCAAAAAAAAAAAAAAAAGCAAATGCTTTGTTCGAAAAAGTAAATACTTGATTTTATATGAATAAACGCTTAAAATTGAAGTATTTACTGCAAAAAATTTAGTGTCCAAACGAGCAGACTAAATTTTTTCAAAAGCAGCAAACAGCAGACAGCAACATTTTTACATGTATTTTGTTGGTGGCGCAACATCAAAATACATGTAAAAATTTTGCAGACTGCTGCTTGCTGCTGTATTGTGAAGAGATACTCAGTCAGTTGGTTTTTTTAACTTTAAAAATATCAGCCAATTGTCATAAAAAAATAATATAAAAATTATAAAAACAAATTGACAAAATGAATTTTTTATTAGGCTCTATGTTACCTGTAAATGGTCAAAATCGGAAAAGGAAGATATATAAGGAACGCAGAAATTGCGACGAGAATAATTTTAAACAACTGTTTCGTTTTAACCGGGAGAATGTAACGTTTCTGGCAAATCACTTTCTCAAGGAAAATAATGAAACTCGGGGCGGTGCATTAAGTAATGTAGAAAAAATGAAATGCTTTTTAAGGTATATAGGCGATCCAGGATTTCAGGTAAGACTCTGTGTACATGAGGAGTGGAATAGTGTTTGCAGTGATTTCTAGTTATGAGATTTGGATACGCTACACGTTACGTTATGTATTTTTGTCCAGATAAATGATAGGATAAAAGTCCTAAAAAAATTGGTAGTGAAGTATTAAGACAACAACAGTGAAGTTTTTTGTAAGTTTCTGATTGGATCCACTTGCCCACTATAAGTCTTCAAAGTTTTTGAACTAATTATCGCTGTTGTAGGGACATGAGAATCCAGTTTTTTCTTATAAAACCAACCTGTAAAACTAAAATTAATTCTACGAACACAGTATAATACAGATTCTGTGTTTGTAAAATTATTTTGGGGTGGAACATTTAATGTGGCGTATTGAAATCAAAAACTCCTGCACTATTCCAACTCTAGTGTACGTTTAAATGTCATGAAAAGTCGTTTTATAAAGATATATTTAACAGGTTGGTGTTGGTGAAGATATTGGAATTCACCAAAGTACTGTTTCCAAAGTTGTCTGGGATGTCTGTAAGCAGATTGTGTCGAAATCCAATGATTGGATCAAATTTCCATCTAACTTGGAAGACTTTCAAAATGATATGCATACTTGGAAAAGAAAATTTAAATTTCCATGCGCAATCGGTGCAATTGACTGCACGCATGTTCAGATAAAAAAACCAACTATTCATGGGGACGAATATGTAAATAGAAAAAGTCAAACCACTTTTAACGTACAGGCGACATGCAACGGCAAGGAATTATTTACAAGTGTGGATTGCACTTGGCCTGGATCAGTTCATGATGCTAGAATATGGCGAAACTCTAACATACAAAGAATTATCAACGAAAATGAGTCTGGAGCTATATTGCTGGGTGATGAAGGCTACCCATTGACACCTTGGCTTATGACACCATTTAAAAACCCTCAAAATGATGTTCAAATTAACTATAATAAAACACACTGCAGAGAGCGTGTTATTATCGAAAGATTATTTGGCCAATTAAAGCAACGGTTTCCAATTTTGCAGTCAAAAATTAGAATAGCAACGGAAAGAGTTCCGTCAATTATAATTGCATGTTTTGTCCTCCATAACGTTGCCAAATTTCTTAATGATGAAGATTTTAAAGAGAATCCCGATACGACAGAACTTAATGATACAACATTTTCAAATGATTCAACTACCAATAGTGCTTATCAACGTGGCGTGAAGCGACGCGATTGTATTGCGATACATTTGATAAATCAACATCGTTAACTTGTATATTTTATTTTAGTATAATTTTTACTTAATATTCTATAATCTCACAATCTGCTACTTTTTTTATAGGAAACATTTTTCAGATTCTGAGACTTTTTCTATATGAAAAATATCTCATATTCTGAGACTTTTTCCATATGAAAAATATCTCAGATTCTGAGACTTTTTTTATATGCAAAATATCTCCGAGACTAACAAGGAAGGGTTTCACAGGGTACCCACCGATTGTCCTGAAACTTGCACATAGGAAAGAGGGGAGCAAAATAAGAGTTACCTGTTTTTTAGCTTTCCAATCTCACATTTAGTGGGTCAAAAGGGAGGGGGAAAAACGGTATTATTTTCGTTTTTGGAGGATTTTTCCCATTTCTTCAAAAGAAACTATATGAATGTTTAATACAGATCGAATGGTTTTTTTAAGGCCTATCCAATGGAGTATCGGTCGTGTCCAAATTCGGCTTCCTTAACTTCGTTATTGTCAAAAATCTATAAACGTTGGGGTAATTTATATGGAGATGTGTATACGTACGACCCCCAATATCAAATGTAGTAATCTCTATTAAAATTAAGCTGACCCGTCTTTTTGCGTTTGTGGCGAAATTCCTGCTAGTACGGCTTTTATTCGGATTTTCCCGAGAGCCCATATTTTTTCATAAGGTGGCAACCAATTTTTAAATTTGAGATTGGGCAGCTAAAAAAACGGGTAACTCTTATTTTTCTCCCCTCATTCCAATATTCAAGTTTCAGGACAATCGGTGGGTGCCCCGTGAAAGACATTCCTTGTAAGACTTTCTACATAAAAAATATCTCTGATTCTGAGACTTTTTCTATAGGAAAAATATATCAGATTCTGAGTCTCTTTCTTTAGGTAAAATATCACAGATTCTGAGACTTTTTCGACAGGAAAAATATCTCAGAGTCTGATATTTATTTTCCGATTCTGAGACATTTTTGCTATAGAAAAAGTATGACTTCTCATACAGAAAGGTCACAGATTCTGAGACATTTTTCTTATAGAAAAAGTATCAGATTCTGAGATATTTTTCATATAGAAAAAGTCTCAGACTCTGAGATATTTTTCATATGGAAAAAGTCTCATATTCGGAGATATTTTTCCTATAGAAAAAAAGTCTTAGAATCTGAGACTTTTTCTATATAAAAAATATCTCAGATTCTGAGGCTTTTTCAATAGGAAAAATATCTCAGATTCTGAGACTTTTTCTATAGGAAAAATATCTTAGAATCTGAGACTTTATCTATATAAAAAATAACTCAGAATCTGAGACTTTCTATATAAAAAATATCTCAGATTTTGAGACTTTTTTAATAACAATATATTAGAAATATATAGGAAAAATATCAGAATCTGAGATATTTTTCCTATCGAAAAAGTCTCAAATTCTGAGATATTTTTCCTATAAAGTCTTAGATTGTGAGATATTTTTCCTATATAAAAAGTCTCAGAATCTGAGATATTTTTCCTATAAAAAAAGTCTTAGATTCTGAGATATTTTTTCTATCGAAAAAGTCTCAGAATCTGAGATATTTTTCCTATAGAAAGAGTCTTAGAATCTGAGATATTTTTCCTATAGAAAGAGTCTCAGAATCTGAAATATTTTTCCTATAGGAAAAGTCTTAGAATCTCAGATATTTTTCCTATAAAGTCTCAGATTGTGAGATATTTTTCCTATAGAAAAAGTGTTAGATTCTGAAATATTTTTTCTATCGAAAAAGTCTCCGAATCTGAGATATTTTTCCTATAGAAAGAGTTTCAGGATCTAAAATATTTTTCCTATAGAAAAAGTTTTAGAATCTGAGATATTTTTCCTGTAAAAAAAATCTGAGATATTTTTTATATAGATAAAGTCTCACAATCTGAGACTTTTTCTATAGGAAAAATATCTCACAATCTGAGACTCTTTCTATAGGAAAAATATCTCACAATCTGAGACTATAGGAAAAATATCTCAGATTCTGAGACTTTTTCTATAAGAAAAATATGTCAGTAAATGAGACTCTTTCTATAGGAAAATATCTCAGATTCTGAGACTTTTTCTATGGGAAAAATATCTCAGATTCTAAAACTTTTTCTATAGGAAAAATATCTCACAATCTGAGATTTTATAGGAAAAATATATCAGATTCTGAGACTTTTCTATAGGAAAAATATGTCAGTAAATGAGACTTTTTCTATAGGAAAAATATCTCAGTAAATAATTTTCCATTCGAAATATTACTCAGAATCTGAGAGTTTTTCTAAAGAAAAAGTCAGAAAATTTGAGAATTTTTCTATTGAAAAAATATTTTAGAATCTGAGACTTTTTCTATATGAAAAATATCTTAGAATCTGTTACTTTTTCTATAGGAAAAATATGTCAGAATCTGAGACTTTTTCTATAGAAAAATTTCTCAGAATCTCAGACTTTTTCTATGGGAAAAATATCTCAGATTCTGAGTAAATTTTCGAATAGAAAAAGTCTCAGTTTTTGAGACATTTTTTCAATAGAAAAAGTCTCAGATTCTGAGACATTTTTTGAATAGAAAGTCTCAGAATGTGAGACTTATTCTATCGAAAAACTCTCAGATTCTGAGTAATTTTTCGATTAGAAAAAGTCTCATTTATTGAGAGATTTTTTCTATTGAAAAAATGTCTCAGAATCTAAGACTTTTTCTATAGGAAAAATATCTCAATAAATGAGACTTTTTCTATTCGAAAAATTACTCAGAATCTGAGAGTTTTTCGATAGAAAAAGTCTCACATTCTGAGACTTTCTATTCAAAAAATGTCTCAGAATCTGAGACTTTTTCTATTGAAAAAATGTCTCAAAAACTGAGACTTTTTCTATTCGAAAAATTACTCAGAATCTGAGATATTTTTCCCATAGAAAAAGTCTGAGATTCTGAGAAATTTTTCTATAGAAAAAGTCTCAGATTCTGACATATTTTTCCTATAGAAAAAGTAACAGATTCTAAGATATTTTTCATATAGAAAAAGTCTCAGATTCTAAAATATTTTTCCTATAGAAAAGGTCTCAGATTCTGAGACATTTTTATAATAGAAAAAGTCTGAGATTCTGAGACATTTTTATAATAGAAAAAGTCTCAGATTCTGAGACATTTTTCAATAGAAAAAGTCTCAGAATCTGAGACCTTTTCTATCGAAAAACTCTCAGATTCTAAGGAATTTTTCGAATAGAAAAAGTCTCAGATTCTGAGACATTTTTTGAATAGAAAAAGTCTCAGATTCCGAGACATTTTTCAATAGAAAAAGTCTCAGGTTCTGATACATTTTCTGAGATTCTGAGACATTTTCTATTGAAGAAATGTCTCAGAATCTGGGACTTTTTCTATTGAAAAATGTTTCAGAATCTGAGACTTTTTTATTGGAAAAATATATCAGAATCTTAAGACTTTTTCTATATGAAAAATATGTCAGAATCTAAGACTTTTTCTATAGGAAAAATTTCTCAGAATCTCAGACTTTTTCTATAGGAAAAATGTGTCAGGAAATTAGATTTTTTTGATAGAAAAAATTCATACTGTAGTTAGAAAAGTGTTTCAGTTACTGTATTGCTTTATGTAAAATTAAGTTGTTTTTAATTTGTGTTATAAAAAATAATTTCTTTTTGTTTTACTAAAAAATAAAAATTTTAAAATATAAAGGAACCAGTTTATTATTAATTTGAAACATGAGATTACATATCTTCGTAAAGAAATTCAGATTTTTCTAATTTTTCTTTTTTTAAATTTAAAATTTCCATTTTTATTTTGTGTTCTTTTTTTTTCTGCTCCCTTTCGATGATCAGATTTTGCATTGTTTCATCGTGTACTTCTTGTTTCATTTTTTTTCCATTTGTATTAGTTCCAATTGGTTTTGCAGGACCTTTTTTTGAATGGTGTTTATATCACTGCTCTCCTCCGGAAATTTACGTTTTATAGGTGGTGTTTTTTTATTATTACCATTTGAAGAGATCCCAGTTAGAAGAGCCGGTTCGCAGTTTTCCTCTTCTGGAGAAATTGGAGATACTCCCACCTCTAATCCAAACTGGATTGGATTTATTGTGGGATTATCTTCGCCACTTAAAATTTCGAGAAAAATTTTTTCACTGGCTTTTAAATTTAACGGTCTATTGCCAGTCCTCTTCATATCCGCTTTTGCTTTTACTTTTTGTTTCAGGTTTGCAATTTTTTTCAAAATTTGCTCCCCTTTAAAATCTTCTCCAGAATTTAAAACCAAAAAATCGCGTACATCATCAACAGCTTTTTTTTTCTTTTCTTTCATTTGTGGAGTATTTGATTTGTTCAACAAAACTTTACCCACCGCCTCAATCGCCTTAACAAAATGCAAGTCCAAATAATCTTTGGAAGAGCTTGGTGATGAACCAACATGATCTGTAGGAAGAAAAATGATATAAAATAAATACTCATAATTTTAACAAAATAACTCACCAACTTCTATTAAATATTCTTCTTCAAAATTTTCCATTTTAATATAACTATTTGCAATTTTCATTTAATTTATTTAGACGTTTCAGTCAAATCTGACGTTTAGCAAATACTTAATTCGAATTTTCGAACAAATTAAGTAAAGAATACTTTTATTCATAACAAATAAAGTAGTTACTTTAGGAACTTTCTTTGCTAAAAGTAACCACTTAAAAGTAATTGCTAATTTTTATTCATACCACCCATTATTACGAATTTTAAGATTTATTTTTTTTTTTTGCAACAATTAAGGATCTAGTTAATATATTTAATAATTGCCAAAAAATAAATTTAAAAATCATAAAATTTGAAAGAATATCAAATTTTTAAAAATTAGTTGAATGGTGAAAGAGTACTCCCGAATCGAGCATATTATACAAGGAGGAGTCTAGCTCTTTTATTGGACTGTAAAGGTACCTACAGACGACGCAATATTATGTACAATATTCAATTATATTGAAGGTGTGTGGGTAATATTGACGATTGTACAATGGTCAATCTTACCCACACACCATCAATATAATTTAATATTGTACATAATATTGCGTCGTCTGTAGGTACCTTTACAGTCCAATAAAAGAGCTAGACTCCTCAAGTTTGGCACGAAGTGTGCAAGTGTGAATGCTATAAAAAAACACATAATTAAACTAGTTTAATATGGCGTTCACACTTGCGACCTTAAACAAGTTGTTCAACCAAACACCAGTAACAGAATAAAAACGTAATGGACACGGAACAAAGACTTTTTTAAACATCTCACTCTTAAAGACTTCAAAACAGCAATGTAAACGCCGTATAAATGAATGCGAATGTGGTATTAAGCCAACTTAATTAAAAACAAAAACCTTAAAAACACAAACAACAAAAATATTAAATTTTTAATATATACTTACAGCTCTGACTTGACGATTGAACATAAAACATATACATGTCCATACTTTTGATAATAGTACCAATAATGCACGGAATTTCATTTGAACTAGGGAAAACATTGGTAAGCTTAAAACTTACCAATGCACAACATATATAAAATTAATTTAAAAATATATTTTGATGATGATCATTAACGTTGACAACGATTGATAGTTAAAACTAAAAATTGTCGCTACTTTTGATAATTTTAATTTATTTTTGTTTACTTCTGGTTAGCTAAAAATACAAAAAAAAAACGAAATTAAGAAATGTTTGTTGGGTTAACCAAAAAAAAAACATAATTTCAAAATAAAAGATAAAAAGAGCACAAGTATGAAAACAGATAGTAGAGAGAGTAAAAAACGGAGTACGAGAAGCGCGCGCTTAAAATTTTAATAAAAATCTATGTTTATTTAACAAATGTCCTAAGTAAAGGGGCAAATTATATACAACACAAAAAAAATTGCACTATGAATGTGTGTATGGGATTGCAGCAATTAACAAATAAAATCAATAAAAAAATATTTTTTTTTCTAATATTTCTTATATTTGTGCACATTTAAAAAAAAATTAATCGCAAATTTACTAAATTTTTTTTATAAAAATTGTCAATTTTTCCCAATTTTTCTTTAATATTTAGATAGTAATTTTGTTAAATTAAGCAAATGAAAAACCAGAAAAACACACTTCACAAAGTCTGCAAATAAAATACGGTTACATACGAATTTTGCGATTTTGTTTTTATAAAGAGATAAACCGCCGCTTTTTCTTATTGTAGCAAAATCAGTGTTGTCTGACTTTGAGAATAGTTAAAGAATGTCGGAATAATTTGAATATTGTTTGAGCTTTTAATTAACGATTTGTGGGGAAGTCTAATGTGGAGTTTACATTTATGACCTAATATGGCATTCACACTAGCGACCTTAAACAAGTTGTTCAACAAAACACCAGTAGCAGAATAAAAACGTAATTTATATGGAGTTCACACTAGCGACCTTAAACAAGTTGTTCAACAAAACACCAGTAGCAGAATAAAAACGTAATGGACACAGAACAAAGACTTTTTTAAACATCTCACTCTTGAACACTTCAAAACAGTAAGTGTGAACGCCGTATTACACATAACAAAGACGTTTTTAAACATCTCTTTATTGAACACTTCAAAACAGCAAGTGTGAACACCGTATCAGTGTCTCTTCACAATACAGCAGCAGAAAGCAAAATTTTTACATGTAATTTGTTGTTGTGTATGGCATTCACACTTGCGACCTTAACCTTTATGTGTTCTGTAGTCTACATTTGTAGCATTTTTGCAGTAAAAGTTGAATAAAAAAAATCTGTCCACAACAACAGGGTCGGATATTTTCAGTAGCTTCCTAAAAATCAATTCTACACTAAAAAAACTGTAATGTTAGCAAAAAAAGCTTGTAAACCTACAAGAAAATTTGCTGATTTTTTTTGGAAGTTAGCAAAAATGTTTTGCCAAAAATTAGTTAACTGAAATTTTGTTTATTTCAACTTAGGTTAGGTTAGGTTTATTTCAACTTAGGTTAGGTTATCGTCATAGTTTTTGATCCAAAATTTGTTTCCGTTTCGCGCTACCTTGCTTAGTTTAAGAGATACGTGATTTTAGGGGACCACCGGGGTTTCGAGAATTACAAAACTCGCTAACTTCAAAAATATTACTCGGAGAGCTTTTGATTATTTTGCGGTTCTACGTGTTGAGAGCTACAAAAATGCTTTTGGACTTTTTGTTGTGTCGGCAATATTTACCGAGATATGAGCATTTCGGGAATGCTAACTTTTTTGGATCCAAAGTTAGGACCCATTAAGGTCCACACATGTGAAGAGGACCGGCGATAATAAGCCCGAGAACCAAAAATGGCCTCCATTTTGCTCTATCTGGCTTAGTTTCTGAGATATCGCCATTTTAAGTTTTCTGAAAATAATAAAAAAATACCATTTATTTTTGCTAATATTAGCAAAAAAGCTTGTAAAAATTTGCTCAACTCAATTTTAATTTTAGCAAACAAATAAGTTCAAATTTTGTTTAAAATTGCTAATGCGCTAAATGAAGTTTACAAGATATTTTTGCTAACATGCTAATCTCAACTAAAAATTTGGTAAAAGTTAGCTAACCAGCATTAGCAAAAAAAATTAGTAAATATACTAACGTATTTTTTTGAGTATAGAACCTCCAGTTGTATTTATAACGATATCTTTGTAGTTAAAAGAGGTATCTTCTCCTAATTCAGTGCCGCAAGTTGTATACACACAAAAAAAATTTTACCAAGTACTTAGGAGGATATGCGTTTTTAAAGTTTTTTGCATATATTATGCAAAAAATAGCATAATTTTACCAAGTTTTTGCTTGTTTCTGATAAAAGTTTAGAAAATATTCATAAGAGTATTTAACCTTGTGTAATTTTACAAACCTTAACCAAAATTATCCAAAAACTTGGTAAAATGTTACAAAATTTTTCATAATTTATGTAAAAAACTTTAAAAACGCATATCCTCCCAAGTTATTGGTAAAATATTTTTTTGTGTGTAAGTTTTCTATCGCATCTGGTGTTAAGTCTCATAACTTTGATTTAGCGATGTTTATTTTGAATCCCCATTTTATTGCTTCCATTTAAATTGCTTTAAATTTTGCTTCGATGTCGGAGAAATTTTGTGAGCAAGTTAATGCACTCCAAATATCTCCATGATTGAGGGTATAGAAGGCTTTTTCGAATGAATACAATGTATAACGGAGATCTCCATGACTATGTTGTATACAAGTTGCGTTGTTATATAGTGTTTGTGTTGTAGCTTTGATATACTTCAATATTGTACTCCAAATATCTTCATGATTGAGGGCAACAAAGCTTTTTCGAATGAATATTTTTTTTATTATTATCAAATAGTGTTCATCTTGTTCAACATGTTAGCAATAACTTTGTTAACCATGCTAAGAAGCGTTATACCCCTCAAACTTTTGCAGTCAGTTAAGTCTTTTTTTCAATGAACTGGATTGCCTAAACTGTGTCTCATTGACGTCTCTAGCAGAATATCTTAGGGAATCGATGTGGTTTAAAAAGTAGACTAACTTAGGTCTACTTTTCTCGGGATTTAAATTATCATACCTTCTTTAAGTTCATCACATAACAAGTTTTCGGTATCCCATAAATTTTAAATAATGTGACAAATGAGATGTGCACTTGAAAGCGGTTTAGCTTTACACGTGCATACAGACGACGCACCATTATGTACAATATGCAATTATATTGACTGACGATTGTACAGTCTTACCCATAGACATTCAATATTCCGTCAACATAATTGCATATTGTTACTGCTACTTTTGTTGCGTTATCAGTTGAGTAACGAGCCCTTAAATCATAGTGAATTACGTGAATCACGACGGTAATCACAATCACGTGATGGAACAAGTCTAGTTGGCAGACATTGCTCCTTTTTTTTTTTTTTTTTTTTCAGAAATAGGGATGAAATAGTTGAGTCCAACAAAAAAAAAAACATTTGTCGGAGGCCCATGGTTTCCGAGTTATGGGCCTCCAAAGATTGGAGCTATAATTGGAAATATCTTATGAAATAATGGTCCGATCTGGTCGAAATTGGTTTCATTCGAAAGCTTATTTAAATACCTTTAATATGACATTTAAAGACATTGGGTCCATTAACCCATTGGGGAGCAACAGCAAATTTTAGATTTTTAAACTGGACTTTTTGCAGTAAAATAATTTTATTTCAAAATTATGCCTTATTAACCTATATATTTATGGAACTAGAATTAAAGCTTAGATATTAAGCTTTAATTTGACATTTTGTTCGACCCTTTAGCCCTTATAGAACCGGAGATATCAAATGTTGAACATTGATTATTTTTTTTTTTTTTTTTGGAATATTATTTTTATTTAAGTGTTGAAAAAGTTCCATTTTTAAAAAAACGCTCATGTTGCTTAAAAAACATCTTGTTTTCAATTCTAAGCGTTCATATTTTATCAAAAGTTTACCTCATTAAGCTGGAATTTGTAGGAAATTCGGCAACTCTTTTAATTTGTTTCACTTATTGCCGTTTTTTACAAGTATATTAAGCGAATTCTGGAAATTTGCTGGCCAATTATATGATCCCATGAATCCGTGCACCGAATGTCATACTATTCGAGAATTAGCCGAAGAAGATCCATTGGAACTAGACTCTGGTGATGAGTCTATATTTGACTCTGGTGATGAGAATTTATTAGACTCTTCCCTATCATCTTCAACAAGCCAAGAAAGTGAAGATCATATTGAGGAAGATATAATTTTAATAGATCCTCTAATATAGTATTAAAACTGTTTCTTAAACATAATAGGAAATAGTGTTTAGAAAAAATAATGCCATTATTGGGAAAAAAAATCGCGCGAGCTTGCGAGCGCGGCGAAAATCAGCCATATCTGGAAAGAAAAAAAAAAAAAATCGAGCGATTTTTTTTTTTCTTTCCAGATATGGCTGATTTTCGCCTTTTTGGGATTTTGAAAATATGGAATTATTTTTTTAAGAAATCTTTTCGATTTTCTACTTGTAAATATATAGTATAAGGTTATTAAATGCGAAAAAATGAAGTACAAATAAAAAAATAAATTTTATCAATGTTCAACATTTGATATCTCCGGTTCTATAAGGGTTAATGGATCGAACTTAATGTCAAATTAAAGCTTAAGCTCTAAGCTTTAAGATTGGTTGCATAAATATATAGGTTAATAATGCATAATTTTGAAATAAAATTATTTTACTGCAAAATGGCCACTTAAAAAATCTAAAATTAGATGTTGCACCCCAATGGGTTAATGGATTCAAAAATATTACTCGGAGAGCTTTTGATTATTTTGCGGTTCTACGTGTTGAGAGCTACAAAAATGCTTTTGGACTTTTTGTTGTGTCGGCAATATTTACCGAGATATGAGCATTTCGGGAATGCTAACTTTTTTGGATCCAAAGTTAGGACCCATTAAGGTCCACACATGTGAAGAGGACCGGCGATAATAAGCCCGAGAACCAAAAATGGCCTCCATTTTGCTCTATCTGGCTTAGTTTCTGAGATATCGCCATTTTAAGTTTTCTGAAAATAATAAAAAAATACCATTTATTTTTGCTAATATTAGCAAAAAAGCTTGTAAAAATTTGCTCAACTCAATTTTAATTTTAGCAAACAAATAAGTTCAAATTTTGTTTAAAATTGCTAATGCGCTAAATGAAGTTTACAAGATATTTTTGCTAACATGCTAATCTCAACTAAAAATTTGGTAAAAGTTAGCTAACCAGCATTAGCAAAAAAAATTAGTAAATATACTAACGTATTTTTTTGAGTATAGAACCTCCAGTTGTATTTATAACGATATCTTTGTAGTTAAAAGAGGTATCTTCTCCTAATTCAGTGCCGCAAGTTGTATACACACAAAAAAAATTTTACCAAGTACTTAGGAGGATATGCGTTTTTAAAGTTTTTTGCATATATTATGCAAAAAATAGCATAATTTTACCAAGTTTTTGCTTGTTTCTGATAAAAGTTTAGAAAATATTCATAAGAGTATTTAACCTTGTGTAATTTTACAAACCTTAACCAAAATTATCCAAAAACTTGGTAAAATGTTACAAAATTTTTCATAATTTATGTAAAAAACTTTAAAAACGCATATCCTCCCAAGTTATTGGTAAAATATTTTTTTGTGTGTAAGTTTTCTATCGCATCTGGTGTTAAGTCTCATAACTTTGATTTAGCGATGTTTATTTTGAATCCCCATTTTATTGCTTCCATTTAAATTGCTTTAAATTTTGCTTCGATGTCGGAGAAATTTTGTGAGCAAGTTAATGCACTCCAAATATCTCCATGATTGAGGGTATAGAAGGCTTTTTCGAATGAATACAATGTATAACGGAGATCTCCATGACTATGTTGTATACAAGTTGCGTTGTTATATAGTGTTTGTGTTGTAGCTTTGATATACTTCAATATTGTACTCCAAATATCTTCATGATTGAGGGCAACAAAGCTTTTTCGAATGAATATTTTTTTTATTATTATCAAATAGTGTTCATCTTGTTCAACATGTTAGCAATAACTTTGTTAACCATGCTAAGAAGCGTTATACCCCTCAAACTTTTGCAGTCAGTTAAGTCTTTTTTTCAATGAACTGGATTGCCTAAACTGTGTCTCATTGACGTCTCTAGCAGAATATCTTAGGGAATCGATGTGGTTTAAAAAGTAGACTAACTTAGGTCTACTTTTCTCGGGATTTAAATTATCATACCTTCTTTAAGTTCATCACATAACAAGTTTTCGGTATCCCATAAATTTTAAATAATGTGACAAATGAGATGTGCACTTGAAAGCGGTTTAGCTTTACACGTGCATACAGACGACGCACCATTATGTACAATATGCAATTATATTGACTGACGATTGTACAGTCTTACCCATAGACATTCAATATTCCGTCAACATAATTGCATATTGTTACTGCTACTTTTGTTGCGTTATCAGTTGAGTAACGAGCCCTTAAATCATAGTGAATTACGTGAATCACGACGGTAATCACAATCACGTGATGGAACAAGTCTAGTTGGCAGACATTGCTCCTTTTTTTTTTTTTTTTTTTTCAGAAATAGGGATGAAATAGTTGAGTCCAACAAAAAAAAAAACATTTGTCGGAGGCCCATGGTTTCCGAGTTATGGGCCTCCAAAGATTGGAGCTATAATTGGAAATATCTTATGAAATAATGGTCCGATCTGGTCGAAATTGGTTTCATTCGAAAGCTTATTTAAATACCTTTAATATGACATTTAAAGACATTGGGTCCATTAACCCATTGGGGAGCAACAGCAAATTTTAGATTTTTAAACTGGACTTTTTGCAGTAAAATAATTTTATTTCAAAATTATGCCTTATTAACCTATATATTTATGGAACTAGAATTAAAGCTTAGATATTAAGCTTTAATTTGACATTTTGTTCGACCCTTTAGCCCTTATAGAACCGGAGATATCAAATGTTGAACATTGATTATTTTTTTTTTTTTTTTTGGAATATTATTTTTATTTAAGTGTTGAAAAAGTTCCATTTTTAAAAAAACGCTCATGTTGCTTAAAAAACATCTTGTTTTCAATTCTAAGCGTTCATATTTTATCAAAAGTTTACCTCATTAAGCTGGAATTTGTAGGAAATTCGGCAACTCTTTTAATTTGTTTCACTTATTGCCGTTTTTTACAAGTATATTAAGCGAATTCTGGAAATTTGCTGGCCAATTATATGATCCCATGAATCCGTGCACCGAATGTCATACTATTCGAGAATTAGCCGAAGAAGATCCATTGGAACTAGACTCTGGTGATGAGTCTATATTTGACTCTGGTGATGAGAATTTATTAGACTCTTCCCTATCATCTTCAACAAGCCAAGAAAGTGAAGATCATATTGAGGAAGATATAATTTTAATAGATCCTCTAATATAGTATTAAAACTGTTTCTTAAACATAATAGGAAATAGTGTTTAGAAAAAATAATGCCATTATTGGGAAAAAAAATCGCGCGAGCTTGCGAGCGCGGCGAAAATCAGCCATATCTGGAAAGAAAAAAAAAAAAAATCGAGCGATTTTTTTTTTTCTTTCCAGATATGGCTGATTTTCGCCTTTTTGGGATTTTGAAAATATGGAATTATTTTTTTAAGAAATCTTTTCGATTTTCTACTTGTAAATATATAGTATAAGGTTATTAAATGCGAAAAAATGAAGTACAAATAAAAAAATAAATTTTATCAATGTTCAACATTTGATATCTCCGGTTCTATAAGGGTTAATGGATCGAACTTAATGTCAAATTAAAGCTTAAGCTCTAAGCTTTAAGATTGGTTGCATAAATATATAGGTTAATAATGCATAATTTTGAAATAAAATTATTTTACTGCAAAATGGCCACTTAAAAAATCTAAAATTAGATGTTGCACCCCAATGGGTTAATGGATCCAATTTTTGTAAATGTCATATGAAAGGTATTTCAATAAGCTTTCGAAAGAAACCAATCTCGACCAGATCGGACCATTATTTTAGAAGATATATCCAATTATAGTTCCAAACTTTGGAGGCCCATAACTCGGGAACCATGGGGCGCCGACAATTTTTTTTTTTTTTTTTTGGACTCAACATTAAAAGATCTATCTGTAGTATTTTTTTCTTTTTGATCAGAGCAATGTCTGCCAACTAGACTTTAGCCAAAAAATACAACTCAACAAGTGTTTTGCGTAATTTAGACAATTTTGGCAAAATTGCAGTTTATGGAGCACACTGAAATCGAAAAAACTAAAAACGCCATCCGCTTTAGAAATAAAAAAGAAAAAAAAAACAAAATTATTGATTAGTGGCGCCGGGAACTTTTTTGGGGTTCTCTTTAATAGGGACATCCAGGGAAGGGACATCTTAAAAATTTTTTTTTTTTGTTTTAAAATTTTTTTCTGCGTAGCCGGCCTTTGGCCGGGCTTAGGGATTACAAAATCCATGCATTAAACCCACCCTCTCCGCAAAGTAAAGTTTTCTAGGGTAGCAGGCCGGTTAAAATCAGTGCTAAATTCGCTACTTTGTGCGGGGCTTAGAGGTGCTTCCCGAGTCCGGCGCCACTAATCATTAATTTCGGTTTTTTTCTTTTTTAATTCTTGTCGGGTGGCGTTTTTAGTTTTTTTAATTTCCGTGTGCCCCATAAACTGCAATTCAGCAACAATTTTTTAGAACAAAAACTTGGTTAATGTGGTCAGACCTTTGAAGAATTAATTCACTTTTTGATTTGATTCGCAAAAAGATTAATTCATATTAATAAATCAAGGAATTAATTCTTGATGATTTGATTCAAAAGAATTAATTTCAACTTTTTGTTGAATGAATTAACTAATTTTTTGTTTAATTCCTTGTTTAAATAATGATTCAAATCAACTTGATTCAAATCAACAAAGAATTAATTCACTTGATTCAAATCAATTGATTCAAATCAATTTGATTCAAATCAATTGATTCAAATCAATTTGATTCAAATCAATTGATTCAAATCAAAAATGTTTTGATTCAGTTGATTTAAACATTTTTTTCTTAAATCAAAGTATTTACTTTACACACGCACACACATACTATAACATATATTCTTGTGCGGTAGTAGCAAGCAAAAAGTCAAAGCAACAGAATTTTATAGTGTACATTTTATTGGCAGCATTTTTTAGCCTATGCATGCAAAGGAATCACAAAAATGCAAGACATTGCTTTAATATAACATTTATTAATTTGCACATATACATTAAGGGTGGGATAATGCACGACTTTTCGATATAATGGAAATGTATGTGTATAATAAAAATGTAAATCATTCATTGTTTTTGTGTTAAAAGTTATTTTTATGCTGAAGAGCCAAATTCGTTATTGACTAAAGTAAAGATAGGCGCGTGAGTGGATTTTGACTCACACTCACTAACGCAAAAAATAATCGGATCACTCACTAATCCCTCACGCAATATTTTTTTACTCACGCTCACTCACTATTCACGTGAGTAATAAAAAACTTACTCACACTCACGCGTGACTCACGCCAGATTCAATCACGCTCACGCGTGAGTCACGCAAAATCTACTCACGCAATAAAATTTTCTTACCAAAAAAAAAAAAAAAAACTCGAAAAAAAAAAATTTTTAGAAAAATTTTAAAAAAATTGGGCAAATCAAAAAATTGTGCAAATCAAAAAATCTAATCACGCAGACTCACGCAAAAAATAAATGACTAACTCACTAATCACTCGCTCAGGTTTTTTTCAAATCACGCTCACTCACAATCACGTGATTGAAATGGAAATCACTCACACTCACGCGTGATTCACGTGAATCACGCAAATCACGTGACCAGCGCCCATCTCTAGACTAAAGGTACACATTTAATAATACTGTACAATTTGGAGTGTTGTTTATTGATGGCGTGGTGTGTTTAAAATTGGCGATATTCCAATGAATTTAACGCAATCAGACCTGATAAGATTTTTATAATGTGCATTTTTAGTGTTTGATTTAAGTGAAAAAAGTTTAAATCAAGTTGATTCAAACCAAAAGTGATTTGAATCAGTTGATTTGAATCAAAAGTGATTTGAATCAGTTGATTTGAATCAAAAGTGATTTGAATCAGTTGATTCAAATCAAGTGATTTGAATCAGTTGATTCAAATCAAAATGTATTAATTCAATTGATTCAAATCAACGAATTAATTCTTTGCAATGAAATTAAGTGATTTAAATAATGAATTAATTCTTTTCGATTTATAGAAACAGGGAATTAATTCAATTATCTTAAATCAGATTTAAAAAATTGAATTAGGGAATTAAATCTTCAAAGGTCTGAATGTGGTTAATTACCAAAAAACTTCGCTTTATAAGTGTGTTTTTTAGCGCATGGAAGTTATTTAAATATTTCTTGTAATTCATTTAAAATAAGTAATGGCAACTCTATTTGGAGCAAAGTGGAAATTTTTGCACTTCATGGGAGAGCAAACTGCTATTTTGTCTCTCTTTCATTGTCTATTTCTCCTTATTCAAAAATAGCAAATAAAAAGAAGCGGCTAAATAAAATTATGATAGGCAATTATCAATTACATAAATTTTAAACAATTTTAAGACCAAAGAAAAACAAGTATTTCCTTTCTTTTAAATATTGGCTTAAATCCAAAAACGAAAGTAGTATATAGTTGAATTGATGCAACCCATGAATTATGAAATTTCTAAATTTTGACACTTTTTTTTGTTGTATTATATTTGCCTCTTCAAGATATTCTAATTTTTTTTGTTTTTTTTTTACACTTTTCCACTTTCACAGATTTTTCTTTGACGTCGACATTCGATTTTGTTCGTGTACCTTTTTTAATCAATTTTTTCATTAGATTTTTAGATAAGAATTTTTATTAGATAAAGCTTTATTTTTTAAACAGCACTTAAATCAGAAGTACATTTAGCTTCTAGCTTATATTTTTTAATGTTTAAATCAGTTTTTATTGCAATATTTTCTATTTTTTTTTCACTACCCCGCTTGAACTTTGCTTTTTTCAGCAATGCTATTTTACTTTTTCTTTGAATATTTTCGCTATTTTTTTACTAAGAGATGGTACTAAGTCTCTTTGAGATGGTAGTAAAAATTCGGTATTTATTTTTTGAGATGGTAAAAACTATTCGCTATTTTCAACGATTTTTGTTTTCAAGTGCTGCCAATGAAGATGTGCAGAGTTTTACAAAATTTTAAGAGGTTATGTTTGCCGATTATTCCCTGTCTAAATTTGCAATCACCATTACCATTAAAATGGCGATTCAGTGTCACATTTGATGTTTACGGCTACACGTAGGAAATACTAAAGTTAAAAATTATTCCGTTTTGTAATAATTTTCTATTTGTACAGGGTGCTGGTAAATAAATTTCTGAATTTTATATTTTGCCTTTAGTTATAAAATCAAATCAAAATTAAATACAAAACCATAAATTTAGCAACAAATTAAAAAAAAAAATAATTAAAAACAAGTAAATAAATTAAATTCGGCCTTGCCGAATGTAGTGATACCCTCCACAATTTTTAAAAGATTATTGCAAAAAACTTTATTTAAAAGGAAATTATTTTTGAAAAAAAATTTCCGTGAAAAAAAAAATCCGCGATTTTTTCTTATTTTGTCAAAAAAATATGTTCGTACTTGTTTAAATACCATTTAGTGTTCAATTATGTTGACATATGTCAACCAGCAGCCGAATTAAAGAATTTTGTATTTTTAGGTTATGTTGAATGCGCTAAAATTTTTGAGGTGTACTTACATTTTCGTTCATAACTTTTGAACCGCGGAACCGATGTCGCTCAAATGCAATACCAAACTTCTCGGGAGAACTTTCAACAAATATGTTAAATTTCAGTCATCTCCGTGTAATATTTTGGCCGTGATCACCATTTCCACAGACAGACAGATGGACATCGCTAGAATGTCTTAAAATAAATCGGGGATTATGAATATATATACTTTATGGGGTCCCATATTTTGATGAGTTACAAACGGAATGACAAACTTATAAATACCCTCTACCACTAGAGTGGAGGATATAAAAAAACAGTTAAAGGCTCCGACACAATGTCGGAGTACTCCGTACATACAAAAAATGTTATGTAAGTTCGAAAGAGAAAGGAACAAAATCCACTTAAAAATCCAAATTCAGCTTAAAGGCTCCGACACAATGTCGGAGTACTCTGTACTACAGAGTACCATCTATAAAAATATAGATACCATCATACAAAAAATGTGTAAGTGCGAAAGAGAAAGAAACAAAATTCACTCTCTGGCACAGAGTACTACGTCATTGTGAATTTAGTTTAAATCTTATTTTAGTCGTCTTTTCTAATAATTTTGGTATATTTTACCATTTTTCCTTTGATATATTTTACCAAGTTTTTGCGTAAATTACATTAATACATTCTTTATAATTATTTATATTATAATTTTGGCTAAATTAGGGAAACTACTTCGTCGGTGGTAGTTTTAGCATATTTTTGGTTAATTTGGAACAGATTTTTGCTCACTCCGACACAGATTTTGCGTGTACAATTAACCAAAAATTATTGTATTTGGGAATTCCCAAAGAAAATCGTAGTCAACTCAACAGAAATTCTTGTGGATTCCAATTGTTATTCGAAAAATATCAACTGAATTTATATTGATCTTTTTCGAATAACAATTGATCTTTTTCAAACAACAATTGATCTTTTACGAATTACAATTGCGATTTTACGAATTACAATTACGAATTACAATTGGAAACTTCGAATTATAAACGGAATCTTCGAATTACAAATTGAATCTTCGAATTACAAATGGAATCTTCGAATTACAGGTAGAATCTTCGAATAACAATTGATTTTCTACGAATTACATCTGTAAATGGTGTAGACTTTAAAGCGCTATATTTCCACAACTTTTTTCCACCAAAAACGATTTTGCAAAAAAAAACACTAAATTGACAACAGTGCGAATAACGAATAACGACTGACGAATAAATGCTAGACTCGTTTTTGTGAAGGCGTCGTTTTTTATTTGCAAAAATTTAACAATTTGGTGATTTAATTAACAATAAATTGTATAAATTCGTAATAATAGTGTTCTATAAAGTGTTAACATGTAAATGAGTCCATTATTGCACAAATAAGTTAAGGATATCTAAAATTATTGATACAGAAAAAACCGGACATATATTAAACGAGTGCTGCCAAAAGCCGCAAAGCGAAAAGGCGTTAATTACAGCGAAAAATATTTTTTTTTCTTCAGGAAACCAAGAAAAATAAATATAATTACATATTTTTTATAGATTTTATTGAAAAATCTATTTAATAAACTTTTTTTTGTTGGAAGTTAAATAAAAACAGCCAAAATTGTGGAAAAGCAGGAAAAAACTCCCAAGCGGAAGAAGAAGGCTGCAGCCAGTAAAATGACTGCAGTCTTTTCGCCGCAGCCACCGCCACAGCAGCAGGCGGCTGGTCAACCACCTCCAGGTAGTATGATGCAGCCTCCACAGTCGACAACCCCTAACTCAATGCAGCCACCACAACAGCAATCAGTGGTAGGGGGTCCAGGACCAGGTGGTATGATGGGTCCAGGAGGTGGTGGAGGACCAGGAGGAATGCCACCAGTAATGGGTATGGGAGGACCTGGTGGCGGCCCTCCTATGCAAAGAGGGCCACCAATGGGAGTTATGGGAGGTCCACCTGGTGGACCTGATGGTATGATGGGTGGTCCTCCTCCAGGACAACATGGTGGGGGTGTTCCTCCGCCACCCAGTCCAGCTCATATACAAAAAATTCTCGATGAGAATTGTAAAATCATCCAAACTATACAAAGTTTCCAGAATATTGGCAAATCATATGAATGCACCTCCTATCACATTGCATTGCATAGGAATCTCGTGTATTTGGCTCAATTGGCTGACCCTACTATGAATATCAATCAAATCTTGCCTCCTCCACACATTCTACAAGCTCAAGCCAATCAACAGGGTCCCCATGGTATGATGGGTTCCGGTGGGCCACCACCCCCACAACAGCAACAACCCCAAGGTGGTCCACCACCTGGCGGTCCTCAGTCACAAATGGGCGGACCTCCAGGAGGTCCCGGTATGCCTCCAATGCAACATGATGGTTCAGGTCAACCGCCCTCTGGTGGTCAAATGCCTCCATATGGTCAAGGGCCACCGCAACATGTAGGAATGCCTCCAAATGGTAATCAGCCACAACAGGGACCTCCACCGTCGGGTCAACAACAACCAGGAGGCCCTCAAGGTGGTCCACCACAACAAAGTCCATATCGTGGTGGACCTCCCGGTCCTGGTCCCCAACAACAACCTCAAACAGTTGGTGGTCCTCAACAGCAACCGCCACAACAGCCGGGACCGAATAATGCACCAGGAAGTAAGTTTGTTTATAACGTCAGTTTTAAATAGATGTATTTAATTTTTATAAAATGGGTTCATATTTTAGTATTATTTAAATTAGTTCGAATATTCATATTGTATGGGCGTATACCAGAGTTGTCAGGTTTTTAGAGGTTTTCCCCCCAGAAAAACCCCTAAATCGACAGTACTTTTAAAATAAACTTTGGATAGTTTAGATAATGGTCAATTAAGCTTCTTTAGCATTTAGACTAATCCATTAAACAAGGTAAAACGTGTAATAGATTTACTTCATTAAACGTTTAATGTATTAACATTCTTAAAAAAATGCACAAAATTGTCTTCAGACTTTTCATAGATTTTTGGCTACATAAACATTAGTTCAAACAAATATTACAATCTGAGGTAATACTCTTTTAAAGAAAATGTTGAAGAACAAAAAAATTCCAAGTTTGGAGTAATTCGATCATTATATAAAAAGAAAGTCAAAGTCTATTTAGGGGTTTTTCTTGTGGGAAAAACCCCTAGAAACCTGACAACACTGGCGTATACTCACTGCGTCATTCCACGCGGTCTAGGACCCCCTAAAGTATAAATATTATTAATCGGATTTTTAGACATTTTAACGAAGTCCGCCTGTGGGAGACACGATACAATCAAAAATATAAGAGCTAGACTCCTGATTTTTTTTTGGACATTTGGAAAATGGGCAAAATCGGACAAGGGATAAAATTGTGCCTTAAAGAACTACACCATTTCAATTGTATATCAGAAAAATCAATTATACTTCAGATTTTACAAATTTCAGAAATAATCTACATATTGGAGGTATTTAGAGTCCTGCTTGCCAGCACTGGTAGTAAAAGAACACTTTTTGAAATTACCTTGCTGTAAATGCTTAGTCCTTTATAAAATAGCGATCTTTGCATCGCGCTGGTGTCTGTCTGCTCGTTGTATTTATGCAAGTTTGAATTATTTAAATTGTATTTCTAAAACTTTGCTTTTCAGATCCGCAACGACCTAATACTGTACCCTCTGCTCCGGGAGCTCCCCCTCCAGGTCAAGGACCTCCACAACAACAGCAGCAGCAACAGGGACCACCGAATCAACAGGCCCCACAGCAACCGCAGCAACAGCAAGGGCCTCCGCCACCACAAGGTCAGTATAGAGGTGGATATCAACCACCACAACAACAGCATTCCCATTATCCCGGCTATCCGCCTCAGCAACAACCACAGTATCCCCCCCAAGGTGGCTATCCCTATGGACCACCTGCCCATGGCTACGGACCACCACCTCCAAACGCACAAACAAGTTATCAGCAACATGCAGGCATGCCACCAACTTCAGCTGCCAGTGGTCCTCCACAGCAGCATCCTTATGGTGCTAGTGGGCCTGGGCAACAGGGTCCCCCGGGTTCTTATCCACCACCACCCAATCAACAGCTGCAACCGGGACAGCAACCGCCACCGGGACAAATGTATGGTCCTCCAGCCGGGAGTCAAGGACCGCCTCCACCAAACCAATACGGTCCACCACAAAGTGGCAGCGGCGGTCCACCGCCACCAATGGGTTATGGCGGATATGGTGCTCCACCTCCAAATAACTATGGACAAGCTGGAAATGCGCCACCAGGCAGCTACGGACCACCACCCACAAGTAGTGCACAATCTCCATACCAACCGTATCAGCAGGCCGGACCTGGTCCTCAAGGATATCCCGGACAAGGGCCACCTCCACCCCAAGGCGGTCAGCCACCACCACAACAACCGCAGCCAACAGGTGGCCCAAATGCTCCACCAGTCAGTGGTTACAGTTCATCACCCAGTCCTGGTCAAACTCCACCACCTAATCAACAACCTCCAGTTACTGGATCTAATGGACCTCCATCTCAACCTACACCCCCTAGTGTACAGTCGACACCGCCGCCCACTCAACCGGCTACTAGTAGTTCGGGTTCCGTCGCAACAGCGGGACCATCACAACCACCCCAATCCCAAACTCCAGGCCAACAACAAGCTCCACCACCCGGTCAAGGACCACCGCCGCCATCATCACAACAAACACCACAAAATTATCCGCCAGTCTCCAATAGTGGACCACCTCCAACTGGACCACAACCAACATACTCATCTCCACCAAGTACTGGTCCTAGCGCAGCACCCTCTCCCTATGCCCAACAAGGAGCGCCTGGCTCTGGGCCACCCAATGCCACAGCACCACCGTCATCAGCGAACGGTGCTCCAGGTCAAGGTCCACCACCGTCCATGGCTCCTAATCAATATCAACCACCACCAGGAGCTCAGCCGCCATATGGAGGACCACCTCCACCTCAGGGGTATGGACCACCGCCACCGGGAGGGGGTTATCCACAACATGGCTATCACCAGCCGCAGGGCGGCTATGGAGCAATGCCACCTCAGGGACAATATCCACCACCTTCTCCACAAGGTTATCAGGGTTATCGTCCAGCTGGGGCACAACAAATGCCTCCTCCTGGAGCTCCACCACAAGGTCCACCACCGGGTGCATATTCCTATTATGGCAATCAACCGCCGCAGTAGATTTAAATAAGAAAAACTTATCTTAGAAATGAAGAATTCACAAATTGTATTATTTCAGAATGTAAAATTTTGGAAAAATGTCTAAAATGCTGAAAAACAAAATGGAGCAGTTTGCAAGTAGTTATAGAAAAATAGTGCAGTTTTGGCCTGTCTGTACTGTCAGTAGTAATAAAACAGATTTATTATTTCCCATATTTAACTCAAACGGTTTAGTTAAAAAAAAAAAAACTTAGTTGTAAACATATTAATAATATTTAAAGAAGGTATAAATTTTTAAACACTTACGGCCGTATTCAAAATTAAATTTTAGACACGGGTTTTTCACGTTGAACATCGAGTTCGTAACTTAAATGTTTTTAAGGCTTGTTCACTGTTTGTTCAACAGTATATTCAAAATGATTGTAGTTAAGTCTGCCTAACAAAAAGTTGACCATCCCGGTTTTAGTAAACCATATAAGAAAAACAAAAAAGGTAATCTTAATTTTTAGATTTAATTACTTTTATTAAGACAGCAATTTGTAGAAATTGTTTTTGAGGAAAAGGAAAATTCTAAAATAATTTAAAATCTTGCATTTAATTGTTTTACAAAATCAATTTGGCAAAATCAATATGGCGCCAATTAGGCAAGATATACTCAGCGTATGTTCGTCGTTTAAGAAATGTGTTTTGAATTAGAAATCCTTAAACAGTATCTAGATAGTCTAGAATTTAATTTTGAATACGCCTGTTAACGTTTACGTTAAAATCTTCAAAAACTTTAATATTATGGGAAAACTAAAATCATTTCTCAATGTCAAGACAGTAAAATATATAAATTCTTCTTAATGCGTAATAGACTTACTGCTTTATTAAATACTTTTCTTGTGTAGCTCAATTTTGATTTTTTTTCTGCTAACTAATGATTTAATTATGTTAAATATTTTTTTATTCTATTAAAAATTGTGACTATTATTTAAGTTTTTCTTGATATACTATACCATCCCTTTAATCTCTTTATCACTAAACTCTTATCCCCATTTTAGCTTTCATTTTAATATTCTTTGTCTTTTTTGTCTATTTCTTGTACTCTTAAGTCTTAAAATTATTTTTTTTTTATTTTTTGTGTATTAAATTTAAGTTTTAATTTAATTGTTCAAAAACAAAATATCCTTCATAATTTTCTTAAATTAAATTGTTGAAATTTTCTTAATAACTTGTAGACCTATTTTATCTGATTAACGTAAATTAAAGTAGTTTCGAAACAAAAAAAAAAACAATTAAATATTTAAAACAATATAAACAATACAATATTATGTGTCAACTTTATTCAATTTTTACATAATAATCATTAAAATTATAACACTTTTTGCTATGCATTAATCCTAAACAAACCGAAATATTTAGCCGTATAATTAACAATTTTTTGTGAAAAAAAAACTATTAAGACAGTAGTCTAAATAAAATTAAAAAAAAAAATCTATAAAATATATGTTCATAAAATTTATTTAATAGAGAACATTAAAAATAAGTTAACCTCTATATTTTTTTGCTTTACAGATTTCAAGATTTTTTAACTATTCAAATACAAAATGGACTTTTATTTATTAACTGGTATATAACTAACTTTACTATGAAACTTTATTTTTATATTGATTATAACCAATTTTTTTTTTTCAGATTGGACCACTTTTAATATTGCACTACTTTGAAATGTTTTAAGGAGAAACAGAAGACGTATTCTTCAATTTAAAACTATGGAGTAAAAGTAAATAAAAAGAAAAAATCCATTAAAATAGAAGCGGACCATAAAAACAAATATTCAGAAATTTCAAACAGGTGAAGTTGAGTCTACAAAAATTTTCACCTCAAGGTAATAAATTTGGATGTTATATAATATTTTATACTCAAAGACACGGGAAAATTTTATTTTGTATTAAAAAATATTGCTCTGTAATATTGGCTCAAACCGCTAACTTTAATAGAAAATGCAAATATGTTAAAGGATTGTCATAAAAATGGTCTTAAGACAGTCATAACGCTAAATAGGGCCGTTATTGTTCTTATTAAGGAATAACTAACACTTCTTAAACGACTAGTGCGAACAAAAATGTTGCATTTTGTTGTGAGTGCCGTAGAATAAGAATCTTTTGTGGTTGGAATCTGTTCCAAAAAATTTTCCTGGGTTATTTAAAATCCTGAAACAAAAACTTAAAAACAAAACAAAAAAAAAACTAAATGAAGCCACAAGGGCTAAGTGAAATTATCACAAGCTGACGTAAAGCGTTAGCAGCCACTTAAAACCCATAACTTAAGAAAAAAATCTGTTTTCGATCTGAACTAAGCCTATTCGAAATTTGTTTAACGCTTATTTTATCTTGTAGGTAAACCCAGTAAAGAGATTTTTCTTCCACATAAATGATGTACATTTCAACATGTATTCGAAAAATATTAGTTTCAAGATACAAAATGTATGTGTACCTACTTGAAGACTTCGCTCCTAATCAACAGCTCAAGTTGGATACTGTTTATTCCAGAAAAACTTTAAAAAAATGTGAGTAAAAACAAGTGAAAGTGTTAAATTCGGCTGTGCCGAATCTTTTATACCCTCCAACCTGTAACAGAAAAATTGCAGTTGCCGGATTTTTCTTCCCCACAAATGATGTACATTTCAACATCAATTCGAAAAGTTTCGAGATACAAAATGTCTTTGTACCTACTTAATTAAAGATTTCGCTCCTAATCAACAGCTTGAGTTGGATACGATTTTATCATTATTTAAACTATTTTTTAATCCCCGCTCACAAAAGGGGCGGACCGAAAAACGACATTTTACAATACATTGAGTCCAAATGCAGGACTTTGAATGTTGTATTTGTTTAATAAAAACACAAAAAATCATTTAAAAAAATTGTGTGTTTTCAGATGTTAGTTTATTTAGTTCTTCAATGTGGGGGGGGGGGGGTTGTTTTTTCCCATTTTGACAAAAGTTTTATTTTAAATTTCAAATTTTCTATACATTTTTTAAAAGTCGATTTTAAAAACAAAAACAATTTGTATGGAATTAAAATTAAAAGTCGATTTTAAATTTATTTTTCTATGGTAAGGCTCGTAGATTTCTATTAAACTATCCAAAAGTGAGGCTATGTTCTAAATAATTATTATAGGTGGGTTTATTAGTTCTGATTTACCGCTTATCGCGATAAGATATGTTTAAAGTAACATTCATATTACGTTTTCTAAATAGTAGGTCTACAAAAAAATTTAAATTAAAAAATTTCTCTAAAAGTCCTTACTTTGATCACGCATGATTCACGAGTAAATCACAAACAATTTATTTTTACTTACAATTAGTAAAAATAATTTCCTGCGTGAATAATTTTTGTTTCGTGAGTTTGGTTAAATAAACAAGACATTTTCGATTAAATTATGTACATATTATTAAATTTAAATATATATTAAATAGTATCCAATTTTTAATTTAAATATATTCACATTTTATTAATTGATGCCTCAAATTCTTTTTGCTTTTCTTCGAAAAACGATTTTCGTATAGTCAATGGCAATGATTTTTGTCGTAAAAAGTAATTTACGTTTCCTCTTGCAGTAAAGGTATTGTCGTCCAATAAATCTTTAAGCGCCATATTTTTCTTTAATTGTTTGTCGTAGAAGCCAATACCAGCTTGGTTGTATTTAGGATCAATTGATGATAGTTTCTTATCAATGTCCATATCGTAGCTTACTTGATTATAATCTTTCATAAAACTCCAGGATCCCATACCAAAACAACCTAATATGGTATACATAACTAACCTTAGCGCAGGTGGTCTACCCAAAAGGCTTAAGCTTTTGTTCAAGTAATGACCAATGGAATATACCATTAAAAATGAAACGGATGGAAATACAGAATTTAGTAAAACATAATTTGTTTGAAGTTGTAACAGCATCTTACAAAATCCAAATATTTGCTCGTCATGTGTTAAAATAAGTGATTGTTCCAGCAATTTGCCACTTTCCGAATTCCAATCGATTTCTTTGTCACGAAAACGTACCGCATCATGTTTTATATCATCAACACTATTGTATTCATAATTGAAGGGTATTCCCATTATTCCACCAAAACGAGATTTTGTTGAACCAGCCAGAAATAAATCAAAACCAAAAACTGAAAAAGGTTTAACGATAGATCTTTCATATTCAACCAATTCCAAAATGTCTGCGGCTTCATTAAAACGTTTTATCACATTTGAAGACAAAGGAACGGGTTCTCCATTTTTATAACATTGCATAAACTTTTTATAATGATTCAATCCAAATGTATGCGGCATATAATTTACACAAAATAAACCCACAGTTGTAGTACCAGCAATGACAACCATTGCTTTACGGCCGGACTGAGATCTAAGATATCTAAATACCATTTTTATGAACTTATTAATATAACTTGGAAGAGTTTTTATTTAAAAAATCGCGATGTTGCTATTCCAAATTTGTTATATTTCTTGCTATGAACATATCGTTGGTCGTTGGCACCTTATTCAATCAGTTGCATGTTTATAAAGTCAGCTGTTTATTATTAGCTTTTTCTTTTGTGTTTCTTCATTACACTGTGCTACAGTGGATTTATTCTTTTGATGGAACCTAGAGCCGGTTGTTGGATTCATCAAGATCTTAAAAATGTCTAGAAAACTTGGCAGACATTTTCAACTTCTAAAATTATCCTGCAGGAAAAAGAGATAAAAACGGGACATATAACTAAAATGTCGTAAAATGCTTATTTTGTAAGTTTCCAAATTTTTAAGTCCCAAAAAAATTTTCACAAATATTTTGTGAAAATTTTTTTAACCCTACAACTGGTCAAAGTTCACAACCGTACACAGAAAAAAATTTAGGGGAAACACTTTTTAATAATTTTTTAAATTTCTGATTAATTTTTATTAAACAATAAAAATTGTTTTATTCGACCTTTAAAATATTATATTTTGAGGATGTTTATTCTGGCGCCCTATGCTCCAGTGGGAGTTAGAGGAATATATATATATGTTTATTCTGGCTCGAGGTCATTATTTTCTTTACTAATTAAAACCATGATATTCTCATAGCATAATTTTCAAGAAAATTATTATACCCTCCACTTAGTGATAGAGGGTATATATAAGTTTGTCATTCCGTTTGTAACTCATCGAAATATCGCTCTGGGACCCCATAAAGTATATATATTCATGATGCCCGATCGATTTTAAGACATTCTAGCGATGTCCGTCTGTCTGTCTGTCTGTGGAAAATGCTGTAGCGGACAAAATATTGCACAGAGATGACTGAAACTTAACATATTTGTTGGAAGTTCTCCCGAGAAGTTTGGTATTGCATTTGGGCGATATCGGTTCAGCGGTTCAAAAGTTATGAACGAAAATGTAAGCACACCTCAAAAATTTCAGAACATTCAACATAACCTAAAAATACAGAATGCTTTAATTCGGCATCTGGTTGACATATGTGAACATAATTGAACACCAAATAGTTGTTGTGTTTTTCAATTATATGTACTTATTAAGTACATTTTCTAATATTACCCCAAAAGTGCGCTTTAAAAATGCTAAAAAGTTCAAATAATGAAAGTTTTAAACAAAAGAGCTTTTACTTCCTGCATGATTTGATGGGGATATTTATTGTGCGCCCTTAAAGTATGCTATAAGTATATTACAAAAGCTCTATATAAAATACATTCCACAACAGGGAGAGTCAAATGTGTACTAATCTTTTATAATAATAATATTTATTAAGTACACATATTGTATGGTAAATCCTAATCCAAATGATTGCAAAACACAGCTAGTATTTAAACAAGTACGAACATATTTTTTTACAAAAAAAAAGAAAAAAATCGCGAATTTTTTTTACCAAAATTTTTTTTTTTTTCAAAAGTAATTTCCGTTTAAATAAAGTTTTTTGCAATAATCTTTTTGAAATTGTGGAGGGTATCACTACATTCGGCAATGCCGAATTTAACTTTTTTACTTGTTTTTTGTTTTAAATTTATTTATGTTGGTCATTTTTGCAAGACTTAATCGACACGTGTTTCGGAATTTGTCAAATTCCATTGTCAAGATTATTTAGCAAAAAATATTTCTATTTCTATTTTTTGCTAAATAATCTTGACAATGGAATTTGACAAATTCCGAAACACGTGTCGATTAAGTCTTGCAAAAATGGCCAACATAAATAAATTTAAAACAAAAAATAATTTTCTTGAAAATTATGCTATGAATTAGAGAATAAACACAATTGGAGCGGGAAGCGTTTTTCCGCAACTGTTCACACACGTTTTATATGACAACAAAATTCCGCCGCGTTTTTCCGCCAAACTAGATTCAATTCTATTTTTATGAGGACAATTGCGTTTTTCCGCTTCCCGCTCCAATTGTGATTATTCTCTAAGGCCAGAATAATCATCCTCAAAACATTTTTTTAGTTGATATAATTAAATTCTTTAACACATTGAGTGCCAAGCGGTTTTGACGAAAACCTTCCCAGGAGGCCAAACATTTTTTTTGGCTTTAAGTATAAGCAATCACTGTCGTACGGAAACGTACGACGTGGCACCCCACGACGGGTTAGGTGTCGTACGAAATGATTTCGCAAATTTCCATGAATTGATAATAAATGCAATTTTTCCTCGTTAAACTTTTACAAATTTTAGTAATTGATACTATTACTTTTGTGATAGGTGCAAAATCAATTAAAATAGTAATTGAAATAATCATTTTAGTGATTGAAACTTATTTTAATTTTTTTGTGTGGTAGTATATTTTTTGTTTTGACCGCTATTGGTGTCGCGGAAAGTTGAGTACATTCTTGTTTTAACTACATAAATAATTTTTTTGAATATTCGGTTTCGGCCGAAGAGTAAAAATTTGGCGAATATTCGGCTTCGTATTCGGCAAAGGCCAAAAAAGGTGTATTCGGTTGGACACTAATAATAAGTTCGAGGTCCTGCACTTGGTCCTAGGGGATTAGAAAATATCGTTTAATTTCGGCCCACCCCCTTTTGTAGGCGTGGATAAAAAAATAATTTAAATAATGATAAAATTGTCTTAATTTTTTTTCGCGTTTTGGAGTAAAAAGTTAAAAAAAAAAAATTGTCAACAAATTGTTGTGTCCGGGTCCTGCACTTGGTCCCAGGGGATTAGAAAATATCGTTAATTTTCGGCCCACCCCCTTTTGTAGGCGTGGATAAAAAAATAATTTAAATAATGATAAAATTGTTTTAAATTTTTTTTTTTGTTATTTTTTCGCGTTTTGGAGTAAAAAGTTTTAATAAAAAAGTTGAGTTGCAATCGGTCAGTCAATGATTAAGGACGTGTAAGCTGCGGCGTTGTAGTTAATAAAGGTTAAAGGCAAAACTGTACTTCGTGTTTTTTTTTTTGTTGAGCCTGCTGGTTCACTCGGCATTCCGTCAGACACTTGTGGTCTGATTGTATGTCTGTTGGCGCTTGGGAGCATTGTTTCACTGCCTCCAATTGCAAAGGCAATGGTCGTTTTTTGTGTGCGGTGCAAACTTGAGTGTCTGGGCTTTAGCGTGGCGTCATCATCAGTAACGGGATTTCCCGTTATTCCTCGTGGCTGCTAATCTATTGCCGTAATTTGTAATATGTTCACGACTAGATCGTGTGAATTTGTTTTGGCGTATTGATCCTAACGGACGGCCAACCTGCCTTTGCGCAGTTGAAGCAACAGAATAAGAGGAAAAAAAAATAATAAAAAAGTTTTGTCAAAAAGTTGTTGTGTCCGGAACTTCGAAAATTCGAAAAAATTTCAAGCCAAAACGCAAATAATTGTTAAAAAATTTGTATCTTGAACTTTAAAAATGTTGTACCAAGAGAAAATATTAAAACTTTTTCAAAACTTAGAAAACGCAAAAAATTGTGTCCAGGACTTAAAAAAACAAATTTTTTTTTTTTTTTAAGTTTGCAAAAATTTTTTTTTTTTAGAGAAATTCTTTGCTTCAATAAGGAAAACAAATATTTTCGCGAATTAGAAAATTTTGATATTACGTTTTATCTCCGGTGATAAGCATTTTTAAGACAGTTAAGTGATAAGTCCATCTTTCAACATTCACGTGTTAAACATTTAATAACATTTTAGTGATGTGTCCCGTTTTCACCAGTCACGGGGTATGTGATTTCGGGTTGACCGACACCATTATTCCTGCAGGATTTTTTTTTTCATTAGCTTCAAAAAAACGTTACTGCTTGATTACTAAAAACATATTTTGAGGTTATGGTGAGAAAATCTACTTTTTTTTTCTAACGAAATTACGGTTTCCCTTACTTTTGATCTATTTTAATTATGTTGACTTAAATTTACATTTTTATCCGATACGGAAGATAATAATTTAAGAGTTCCAAAGCGTCCAAAACAATTTATTACCGGAGTAAATATAGTACTGGAATTTAATTTATTACAATTATAAGTTTTATACACATTTTAACGATCAATTTCACCAAAGACAACATCTAAGGTACCAATAATTGCTACAATATCGGCCAACATATGCTTACGTCCAATATGATTTAGAGCAGCTAAATGAGCAAAACCAGGAGCTTTAATTTTACATCGATATGGACGACTAGTACCATCCGAAACTAAATATACACCAAATTCTCCTTTAGGTGCCTCAATTGCTGTGTATGTCGCTCCAGGCGGTACTGCATAACCTTGAGTAAAAAGTTTAAAATGATGTATAAGAGCTTCCATAGACGTTTTCATTTCTGAACGCGAGGGAGGCGAAACTTTACAATCACTTGTTTTTATTTCACCGTGAGGCATTTTATTCAAACACTGGTCAATAATACAAAGTGATTGGCGCATTTCTTCAATGCGACACAAATAACGATCATAGCAATCACCCTTGGTACCAATGGGTACTTGGAAGTCTATTAAATCGTAAGCATCGTAGGGTTGTTGTTTGCGTAAATCCCACTTAATGCCAGAACCCCTAAGCATAACTCCACTAAATCCATAGTTGAGTGATTCTTCGGCTGAAATAATACCAATATCTACTGTTCGCTGTAACCAAATTCTATTATTGCTGAGAACATCTTCCAGTTCATCTAAACGTTCGGCAAATTTTGAAGCAAACTCATAAATATCATCCATTAACTTTAAAGGTAGATCCAATGATACACCTCCGGGACGTATATAAGCCGCATGCATACGAGCACCTGAAACTCTTTCATAAAATTCCATCATTTTTTCACGTTCTTCAAAAAGCCAAAAGAAGGGTGTTAAAGCGCCAACATCCAAAGCATGAGTTCCAACGGCCATTATATGATTTAATATTCGTGTTAATTCAGCAAATAGCGTACGTATGTATTTAGCTCGTAACGGTACCTCAATATTAAGTAATTTTTCGACGGCCAATGCATAACACTGTTCATTACACATCATGGACACATAATCCAATCGATCAAAGTATGGTAGAGCTTGTGTATAAGTCTTATATTCGATAAGTTTTTCTGTACCACGATGCAGTAGACCAATATGCGGATCACATTTTATGACTGTTTCACCATCCAATTCCATTACTAAACGCAAAACTCCATGGGCTGCAGGATGTTGTGGACCAAAATTTATTGTTAAATTACGTACTGTTTTTTCGATTGGCTGCATTTTATAATTCCAAGGTGGTAGCTGCCATTGGGAAGTAATTTTGTCGGGATACATAACTGGTGCAGAAAACTGCTGCATAAATTCTGCATCTGGATACCATTTGGTAACGTTGCGTATTTGATGATTAAAGTGGGTAAGTGATTTATGTTTTACGATTTGTAATACATATGGAAATCTTTTTAAGAATGAATTTACCAAAAATAAAGACATTTCTATTGGAATGTTTGCCAATAATGGTTTAAATGTTATTATTAATGATGCAGCTATACAATTATTGAATTTTTTATTGCAATACTTTATGGTAACAAGGGTTTTCAGCCGTCAACATGAAAAACAGTTTTTATGCAAACGGGATTTGGAAAATGCGATTTATTTTCACAAAATACGGGATTTAAGATTTTGATTTTTTTTTAATTCCGGGATTCAGATACCTGATATCGGGGTCAGATACCTGATGTAAGCAGCAAAGTAAAAAAAAATAAATTTGGTCATGTCGAACATATTTATTTCCTCACAATGCAAAAAATTGTGCTGTTAATTTTTTTTTAAAGAAACTTGATGAAAAATAATTTTTTATGAAATAAAAATTTCAGCAAAAAAGTTTTTTTTTAAAGAAATAAAATTTTCATCAAAAAAGTTTTTTTAAAGAAATAAAATTTTAATCAAAAAAGTTTTTTTTTAAGAAATAAAATTTACAGCGAAAAAAAATGTGAAAAAAATTAGGAATGGAAAAAGTGTCATTCGATCCAAAATCACCTAAAATCGTGACATATCACTTGAAATGCTTACGGCTGCTTTAGACCTCTAAGCCACATATAGTCTTAACCAGCTGTAACCTAAAAGTGCGACCACCAAAAAATTTTTTTTAATATGTATTTAGAAGGTCTAAGAAAAATTTAGCAACAAAAATCAAAATCTTCGATCGAGCACTTTTTACAAAAAATTTTTCGATTTTTTTCAAAAACTACACTACTCTACACGGTTTTTACACAGACATGTTAAATACATTTTCTAAAGTATTTTGGCCTCCTTTACACGAATCTGTTATCGGAAATGTTGTATCAAATCACCTCCTCGAGATATAGGCATTTTGATTTTTTGTGAACCAAGCCCTCGAAACACAAATTTTTTAATATTAGAAAAGTGTATGTCAAAGTTATTCATATTTTTTTTTAATTCGAATTCCCAATAAAATAACCTAACTTTTACAAGAAATCCGGACCTGATACGAAATTTTTAACCAAATTTGCGAATTTTTTTTTTATACATTTTTTCGTACAAATTTGTATGATTTTTTTGTAAAAATTATATACGAAAAAAATGTATAAAAAAAGGATTTTAACCCCAGATTCTTTTTATTGGAGTATCTACTTTACATATCTGCTTTGAACAGAAAGTTTCTTGCAAAATTCGGAAACTTATAGGGACATAACCAAAAAAGACATTTTGAACTTCCTTATAATGTCCTGATGGTATCCTTGATCGTATTGAGTCCGGATTTATTGCAAAAATTAGGTAATTTTATTGGAAATTCGAAAAATAATTCAGAAAAATTGTGCCAAATCAACTTTTCTGATGACAGATTCGTGTTTGGGAGGCCGAAATACTTCAGAATATGTACTTCAGAAGTCTGTGCAAAAAAAGTTTATTTTTGTAGAGTAGTGCTATTAGAGATATCAAGAAAACCCTCATGACCAAAAATATTCCCCGTAAAAAATGCATTTATATAAGGTATTTAAAAATTTACATTACAGTAAAAAAACGGTCTAAAAAATAAATAAAAAAAATAATTTTGAAAGTATTTTGTGTGTTACGATATTGGATAAATTTTAAAACACGAAAACAAAACAAGCTACAGCATTTTAGATGAAAGTTTTGGATTCTACGGGTCCAGCACCTGTATTTTTGATATCTAGTGTTAGTGTGTTTGTACACTTTTTTGTTTTGTCTATACAGAGTAGTGCCCCCCATTTCCCGGTTCTCGGTATTCCCGGGAATACCGGTATTCCCGGTTCTGGTACCGGTTTCCCGGTTCTAGATATATTCCCGGGAATACCGGTATTCCCGGTTCTGATGTTGGTACCGGTTCTCAGAAAATAAAAAATACTATACCATAAAATATTTAAATTACACCATTTAATCAGTATTTCAGAAATATTTAGTTGTGTTTGTAAAATTATTAAATGTCATAAAAAAAAATTGGAAATGGTGTTTTTAACATGTTTTGTATTTTTTTGGTAAAAGCGAAGAAAAAATTTTAGTTCTACACAATTTTACAAAATATACATACCGGTAGTCCCGGGAATACCGTCAGAACCGGAACCGGGAATACCGGTATTCCCGGGAATTCCGGGAAACCGGTACCATTTCCCGGGAATACCGAGAACCGGGAATACCGGTATTCCCGGTACTACGGTACTGACCGTAGGCACTAATACAGAGCTTTTTTAAGCCCGCTGTTTTGTCTATACAGAGCTTTTTTAAGCCGGCTGGCATTCATATAGCAAAACCAAGCAAAACACCTGAATCAGATCCTAACATAGCCAGATATTTTTATATTTGCAATTACCAAAGCGGGGTTTTACAGTTTTTTAAATATATCGCCTAAAAATATTAAACAAATTTTCTATTATTAATTTTTTGGAGACACAATGCAAAAATCGCAATTGCACCGAAAAACCCTACTTTTGCCAATAGATGGCAGCATTGTAACCAAACATAGCCAATTTGTGTTTCAAAAGTCATGTTTTAAGTAGTGCTTTTTGTTTATCACGGTGTCCTGGAGAAGATTTAAATAAAATGTTGGTGTTACTCAAAGCGTAGTTTCCCCATAATTCAGGGCTGGCAAGTGACCCCCAAAAAAATTTAAAACACAAAGTTTGCCCACTAAAAATAACATCATGTCACCATTTTGGATCCCTTCTAGAACTAGTTGTGACATCACTAGTTCCAGGATGCTGTTAGAGAATCTGTCGTGACAAGCCTGGATGGCTTTGTATTACAATATTGAATTAATAAATAAAAAATAAAATAAATAAGCCTTGAAGTAGCTAGCTTGAAGCGTAGCTAGACCATAATTCTGGGGTGACAAGTGGCCCCTCTTCCAAAAAAAAAACATTTTTTATTCCAAACAAAAAGTTTTACCACTATAAATAATATCATATCACCATTTTGTATCACTTCTAGAACTAGTTGCGACATCACTAGTTAAAGGATGCTGTTAGAGAACCTGTCGTCACAAGCCTTGAAGTACTTCTAGAACTAGTTATTTTTGAATGACTCTATAAAGTTTTGGTGGGTTTTAATTAAAACATCTTTTTATTATTTTTATAAAACAAAAGATTTATTAAACACAAGTAATTACAAAAAAATGGAATATTTATTTAAATTAATTCAATATCTAAAGACTAGCACAAAATTGAAACTTGAAAACTTTTTCGTAATCTTTATTTAATTTTTTCCGACATTTCAACTATGTCATCCACAGATGAATCCTTCACCACACTTGTTGTTTTTGTATTATTTTTCTTTTTAAACTTTTTTAAAAGTTTACCAACAAACGAATGGGGTGCATCGGAATCTTGTTGTTCAACAACAATACGTTTTGTAGCCACACTATGTATAGGACCAAATGCTAAAGCAACTACAGTACAAGCCAAACAAATAACATTATAAGGCATACTAAAGTCAGGAGTGGGTAGTGATAATATTAAAGTTTCCGTGCGTAAAGTTAAGATATAAGAATTACGTGAAGCATTAAATGAATCCGAAAAACGATATCCAGATAGTGGTATCGATGAATAGTTACGTGCAATCGGTAATTGAGTGGTAATAACGGCTGAACCAACATAATGACCATGATTAGCATCTGGAGGATATTCTAACCATTTCAAAAAGATATAATCAAAATCGAACGAAATTTCCACTGATGTCTTGCCAGGTAATTTAAATGCCAATTCTAGATAGTATGGTCTTTCACGTTGTACTCCTGGACGATAGTTTACAATTTTTGGTGTTATTATTTCACCTGTTTCACGATTACGTATTTTAAGTGTATGCATATAAATGGGCATATACCATGGTATATTTTCTTGTAAAATAATAGGCAATGTATTGTAGTGTGTATTAGTTAAATGTGTAATAATTTTACCCTTTTCCTGACCATAACCCACTATATAACGATGTGTTAATAGGGGCGGCGGTGAAGGTGTTAACACCACATTTTGTGTCTTACGCAATACCCAAGCAATATTAAAGAGACGGGAATCTTTCAATTGCTGTATATCATATACACCATATTGGGAAGTGTAACCTCCTCGGTTGGACGTTGTGTTATATAATGGTAAAGGTGTCAGTTCATAAGGCAAGGGCGTTTGTAAATTTACATAAATTTTACTAGTATCTGCCAAAGCACAATGACCGTTTAGACCCTGGCCAAACATACGTCTCAAGGAAAAATCATAATCATTTGAAGAACCCAGAAGTTTAGGATCATATACCAAATTGGCCGATTCAACGAATTCCAAAATGCACTCATCTTTGGTATTACATAAAGTACGAACTTTGATGGCCAACGAATGATAATTAGTATTATGGACATTACCAGAATTAAGTAATGATGCAAAACCATGTTTACTGTTGCAGGGTAATAGTTTTTTCCAAGGTGTTAAATTTTCTGTACATACAATTTCCCTGGGCAAACTGGAATACCTTACATGTCGCTTAGTGTTTTTACCCAAAGAGCTCACATATTGTGGCTGAAATCCATAATTGGGTGTAATAGTATTTGTTTTATCCATAAAATTTAAAGATGCACATAAAATACCCGAAAATGTACTAGTGACTCTTTTCCATTGTTCGTCTACTGCCGTATCTGTAAGATTTTCTCCAACAAACCAAGCCCAAGCTTCAGCACCAGGAGCATTATCGACAACCGGATAACCCCACGATTCATAACGCCATAGACCTTGTGTCAACGAAATATGTAGTTCCTTGACATCAGAATGTAATAAAATTTCCGCTATAGATCTAGGTATTAATCTGGTATTGTGTACTAAAAAATAAAAAAAAAACATCGTTTATAAAGCAGAGTGCCCCAAGTAGAGTTAAGGGAAAAAACGAGATACGGAAGTCTGAAAACATTGCAAATGCATTTAGGGGAATTTACAGATCTGTTCTTGAACAGGAAATCACACTCCCATATCCGTTATTGTTTATATACTTACAATTTTCTTTCTTTCCATAATGCCATCGTGTAGTAAATTGAAAAAATGTATTTACAAAACCCGAAGCCAGTGGTTGGACCACTAATTCTTCATGATACTCTTCATTCGTCTTTGATTTTGGTGTCGCTTCAGCCGGCTTCTTTGTGCTGATTGACTCTTCTAATACTGTGTGTTCTTTGTTTTGCTGTTGAGCAGCTATAACACAAATGGTAATTGTTAAAAGTATTAACACTAATTTAAAGTTTAATGCCATTTTTTTTTAATTCTAATTAAAACACATTGCAAAAATATCCTTCTTGGGTAAATTTTCTGCTTGTCGCCGGTGATGAACATTAATTATTTGTCAACAACATGATGCTGCCATATTGAGCTTAATTTATCAGGGGTAGCAAAAACTTAGCAGTTTTAAATTTAGCAGTTTTATACCCAATTCACACGTACAGTTTTAAATCGTTTTTAGCAGCAATATTTTTAGCACTTTCTTTATTCTATTACAGTATATTGACAGAAAATGCTAAAAATAATTGCTAAAAACGGTTTAAAACTGTAAGGCCACGTTCACACTACAAGAACTTATACCCTATTCACACGTACAGTTTTAAATCGTTTTTAGCAGCAATATTTTTAGCACTTTCTTTATTCTATTACAGTATATTGACAGAAAATGCTAAAAATAATTGCTAAAAACGATTTTAAACTGTAAGGCCACGTTCACACTACAAGAACTTACCATGGTAAATTGAGATGATTTTGTGATTTTTCTTTATGCTAGTACAATTTAGAGTTGATTTTGTAAATCACTATGTGATTTTGTTCAAAGGAAAATCACATAGTGATTTTAAAATCACGCAATCTGTATACAGTATAAGTGTGAATAGGGTATTATACCCAATTCACACTTATACCCTATTCACACGTACAGTTTTAAATCGTTTTTAGCAGCAATATTTTTAGCACTTTCTTTATTCTATTACAGTATATTGACAGAAAATGCTAAAAATAATTGCTAAAAACGATTTAAAACTGTAAGTGTGAATAGGGTATTACAGTTTTATACTGTATACAGACTAGCGTGATTTTAAAATCACCATGTGATTTTCCTTTGAACAAAATCACATAGTGATTTACAAAATCATCTCAAATTGTACTAGCATAAAGAAAAATTGCAAAATCATCTCAACTTACCATGGTAAGTTCTTGTAGTGTGAACATGGCCTTATACTGTATACAGACTTGCGTGATTTTAAAATCACTATGTGATTTCCCTTTGAACAAAATCACATACACTCAACCAAAAATCATTGTATTCCCAAAGAAAATCGTTGTAAATTCAACAGAAATCATTGTTGATTTTGACCCTACAAATATTTATGTTGATTTCAATAAAAATTGTTGTCAGTTTTTGTAAAAGTTGATCAACTCGTTTTTTTGTAAATCAACTCGTATTTTTTGTAAACTCAACTCATATTTTTGTTGATATAAGAAATTTTATTAATAAAAAAAAAGCTTGTTGTTATTTGTAAATATTATTTTATTAAGTATAAATCACAATATTTTTTAGAATTATCACCGGCTTTTTAAGCTGCAATATTTAAACACGAGATTTTCCCACACACTTCGTTTATTTTCTAATGACACCAAATCAAAAACCTTAAAAAAAACAAAAAAAAAAATATTATGTAGTATGAATACATAAAGTAATCAATGAGCGTGTTCAGCAGAGAAACTTGCTACTCAACAGTTGAGATGTAGCATGTTTTGATTAGTTGATTCTGCTGAACGCAATTTTTCATGAATGTTTTAAAATATTGGAATAAATGATTGTTTTTTTATATTTGTATTTATTTTATCTGTGGAAATTACTTTTTTATGATATTTTTGTTTATTTTCTTAAATAACGTAAAAAAAAAGAAATAATTTCAATAAAACAGCTTATTTATCAGTTTGTGATCAAATGTAGCATAATTTTTTAACGCTACCAGTGATGAGAAGCGCTCACTCAACATGTTGACTGAAATGTCAAAAATTAAACAGTTCAGCAGAATGTTGAGGAGCAGCTGGGTAGCAGCTTTCTCTGCTGAACGTACCCAATGTATTTTATTACTTACCAAATATTTACAGATCAGAATCTGATCATCAGATCCAATTTTTATTTATTTTTATAATATTAAATATTTTTATAACAAACAAACACATAAAATAATTTTATGAGAGACAAACACATTTCACATTGCTACCAACTTGATAATACAAAAATGAACGAACAGGGTTGTTTTATGTTTTTTGGGTTTATCTTTTGAATTCTGTATAAGCGTTGTAAACAGTTGATTCAACTTTACTGATTATTCAACGATATCAACATAATTTTTGTTGAATACGGCAATATTCTGTAAAACTTGATCTACAATGGGTTTACTAATTTTTCTACAAAGATATTTCTATGAGTGTAGTGATTTACAAAATCACCTCAAATTGTACTAGCATAAAGAAAAATCACAAAATCATCTCAATTTACCATGGTAAGTTCTTGTAGTGTGAACGTGACCTTATACCCTATTCACACTTATACGGCGTTCACACTTGCTGTTTTGAAGTGTTCAAGAGTGAGATGTTTAAAAAAGTCTTTGTTCTGTGTCCATTACGTTTTTATTCTGCTACTGGTGTTTTGTTGAACAACTTGTTTAAGGTCGCTAGTGTGAACTCCATATTACAGTTTTAAGCCATGTTCACACTACAAGAACTTACCATGGTAAGTTGAGATGATTTTGCAATTTTTCTTTATGCTAGTACAATCTGAGATGATTTTGTAAATCACTATGTGATTTTGTTCAAAGGAAAATCACATAGTGATTTTAAAATCACGATAGTCTGTATACAGTATTAAATCGTTTTTAGCAGCAATATTTTTAGCACTTTCTTTATTCTATTACAGTATATTGACAGAAAATGCTAAAAATAATTGCTAAAAATGATTTAATCCCTATTCACACTTACAGTTTTAAACCGTTTTTAGCAATTATTTTTAGCATTTTCTGTCAATATACTGTAGTAGAATAAAGAAAGTGCTAAAAATATTGCTGCTAAAAACGGTTTAAAACTGTACGTGTGAATAGGGTATAATACCCTATTCACACGTACAGTTTTAAATCGTTTTTAGCAGTAATATTTTTAGCACTTGCTTTATTCTATTACAGTATATTGACAGAAAATGCTAAAAATAATTGCTAAAAACGATTTAAAACTGTAAGTGTGAATAGGGTATAAGGCCACGTTCACACTACAAGAACTTACCATGGTAAATTGAAATGATTTTGTGATTTTTCATTATGCTAGTACAATTTGAGGTGATTTTGTAAATCACTATGTGATTTTGTTCAAAGGAAAATCACATGGTGATTTTAAAATCACGCTAGTCTGTATACAGTATAAGTGTGAATAGGGTATTAAACGTGTTGGAGGGTATAAAAAATTCGGCAGAGCTGAATTTTATACGGCGTGCACACTTGCTGTTTTGAAATGTTTAAGAGTGAGATGTTTAAAAAAGTCTTTGTTCTGTGTCCATTACGTTTTTATTCTGCTACTGGTGTTTTGTTGAACAACTTGTTTAACATCGCTAGTGTGAACTCCATGTTACACTCTTACTTGTTTATCTTATAGTGCGTTTACATTGGATTTCAAATCTAGTAAATTGCGATTTTAATCTACTTTGCAATCTGTACCGTTTACATTGGCATTTTTTACATTTGAGAAGATTAATACCCCATTCACACTTACAGTTTTAAACCGTTTTTAGCAATTATTTTTAGCATTTTCTGTCAATATACTGTAATAGAATAAAGAAAGTGCTAAAAATATTACTGCTAAAAACGATTTAAAACAGTACGTGTGAATAGGGTATAAGATTGGCATTTATAATAACAAGCATAGAAAAAATAGAAATGAAACAGATTCGTATTTCGCTTGAATAAGTATTAGTGACAGCACATTATGTAACTTTTGACGTTTAATAAAAACAATTCAACATAAAGGATAACAACAACAAAGCAAACAACAAAAGAGAAAAAAAAAGTTTTTAAACTATCAATAGTGCGTATTATCTTAAAAAAACGTTGAATAAAGCAAAATAAATAATAAATCTAATTAAATGAAAGACAAATTCCATTTTTTATAAACAAAGAATCTAATTTGGTAATAAATGTAGGGGCGCTTGCTTCAGCATTTTTTGATTTTTTTTATCGTTTTAATTTTCCATTATTTTTATTATATCTTACACCTATACATTATTTACACTGATTTACCACGCCATCTATTATCTGTTAGCAATACTACCACATTACACCACACACTACTGCTTTTGGGCTTTTGACGTTTATACGCACTTTTGCGCACGCACTTCTATATTAAATTTTGGAAAAATTGCGTTATATGTTAAATATTGCATACTCATGCAAGAGAACCGAGCTTTCGTTTAAAGTAAGGATACAATTCTCTGCCATTTTATCGTCTAACAGCCTTAAAACAAAGTTCAAATCAAAGTGTTTTTTAATACACAAGTGTTTTTTAATTAAATTTTTTTAGGATAAATTTTTTCAAAGTGTTTTTTTAAATACACAAGTGGTTTTTTTAATTAAAATTTTTTTTAAGGATAATTTTAAAAATATCCTTTTTCCTCGATTTAGTTGAAAATAATTTTTCAATTAATTTTTTTTTCCGGTTTGCAAAAATTATTGTGAGTATTTAATTTCTTTTAAAATTTATTTCAATTCCTTTTTTTTGGGAGTTTATTTGATTAGACTCTTAATCAAAAATAATTTTTTCTAAAATTTGCCCATAGATTTTTAATTTTTAAAAGCAAACGCTTTTCTTATCGAGTGACACTATCTGTTAAGGCAGGATTTGGCCAAAGTGAAGGGAATAATTCTTTTAACGAAAACCGAAATTCATGGGTAAGATTGGCCACCCAAAATAAGAAATTGGTGAGGATTTTTCCTAAAATACAAATTTTCTAATTTTTTTTAGAATAAAATTTTCCAAGTTTGAAGTGTGTGGAGTATTGCTTCTTTTTTTTTTTTTTTTGTAAAAGGTGCCAAACATACATGGTAATTATAAAAGAACAAAAAAGCAAAAGCTTTTGTTTATTGAGAACTGATATAATTTTTCTTTATACAGATTTGGCACCTAATTGTGCCTACAAAAACAAAATACCATCGATGATCTGACTTCTTTTTTGCTATATTAAATAAGGAGCTTTTTGTTCTCTACCCTATGAACTTCTATTCAATTTAATCGTCAGTTGATCGGAGATTTCAAATGGTGTGGTGGCGTAGTTCGTGGTACCGATCGTCGATATCAGAAAATTAGTGTAAATCAAATGCTGAAGTTCCCCAAAAATTTCTACACTTCGGAGTTTTTTCAGTGATTATAATTTAATGCAAAAAAGCATTTAAATTTTGATATGAAATATTTTAGTTCAAAAAAAAAAATATTTGTTTAATATTAACAACAAAACAACAAAATTCATAAAAAGACAGTAAAATAATTTCTGCACGTAAAAAAAAAATCGAATACCAAAAATTAATAACACGGTTCTACAAAACACAACGTAAAAGTGAGAGTACAACTGAAACTTAAATCCTAAAAACGCGTTAAAATAGATTAAAACTTGGTAAAAATTTATTAAAATAGTGCTTAAAGAAAAAATTACTTATCAAAAATTTCCTTAATATGGAGTTCACACTAGCGACTTTAAACATCTCATGAGTGTTTAAGCGCTAAACGAGCAAAATTTGACTTGTTTCCCCATACATTTGGTTGTTCAGCTAAACAATCAAATTCGACTTGTTTCCCTGTTGAACATTTCGCTAAACATTTCAAAGGCAGGGTTCGGTATATTTCCTTTCAATTTTTCTTTATTCTATGCCAAAAAAAAAGATTGCATAGCAACCAGCTTCTGTATCTGTCTGCCATTTTCTTAGCAAAACATTGGAAAATTGAGAAATTATAAATATTTAAAAAACTAATAAAAACTACTGAAAAATCAGAAAAAAGTGTGTGTTTTATTTATAATTATATTGGAAAAGCTGCACTAATAGTGAATTTTGCCTTCCATCGAAGTATAAATATGCAAACAGCTTCGGACAGGTCCGGAACAAAAAACAGAAAAATCTTCCTATTTACTTGGAATGAGTCAATAAAAAGGTGTTCCGTGTAGTGGCGTTATGTAAATGTTATAAAAAAATTAAATATCTTGTCTTCCGCCAAAGTTTAAAAGGTTTTTAGAAATATTTTTGCAATTTTTTTCAGAATTAGGTTATGTGCGTTTGTTTACAAACGTTAAACACTCAAAGTTAAACGCGCAAAATGTAGTGTGAACGATTTTGTTTACTTTTTTAAACAAGTGGCTTAAACGAGTACAAATTCTCTAGTGTGAACTCCGTATAAATTCGTGTCCTTCATTCTTAAATTTTGCATCGAAATTATTTATTAACGTTTAAGTGGATTATAGTGTTCTCTATTACTGTATTTTTAAAAGTCTAGTGAATTAGTGAAGTTCCAATTAGTAAAATTCAGTTTTTGAAGGATTTATTTTCTTTTAATTATCCGATTGCATAATTTTTTTTTTTATTTCATTATTCGCCGGAAAGTGTAATTGCATTCTTTTAATAAAAAAAAAAACTGGTTTTAGAAAGGTATTGCTTGTCTTGATGTGTGTACTGGCATTTGATCTTAGGCCCTACAATACAAGAACAAATTTTTTTATCTATTCTGGTGAAATTTGAATTTGGCAATACCACCAATTTGTATAAATATGGGTGAAACTCTCTTTCACTGAGATCAAATGGTCCACATATCAAATAATGCAGTTTTTTTTTTAGTACTAATTTTTTTTTATTAAAAATTTAATTTAATAATTTTATAGTTTTTTTCGCCGGGTTGGTTTTTTTTCTTTTTTTTAAAATAATTATTTTATTTTCTCGAAATAATTAAATTTTATATGTGATGGTTTAATGGTTTAAAAATTACTTAAATTAATTACTCTTAAACCCTAGCAAGTATTAATAAGAGCCTAACTCCAACTCTCTTGCTTAAACCTTTTCGAAAACAAAGAGAGGCTAACAGTAAGAGAAAGTCAAATCGCCGAATAACATCCACATCATGTATGCTGCTGACTCTTCGAAAGATCTTTCGTCGTGGGAGCACCAACAACAACAGTAATGTGAGTTAATTTTGTTTTTGTCTATATTATTTTTTATTATTTCATTTTTTCTTTAACTTTAAATTCTTTGTTTTGATTTTGCAATTAACTTGCAATTTAAAATTTTGATTAGGGTGACCAGGTTAAAATTAAAAAAGTGAATAATGAAAAAGTTAATAACAAAACTATTTATATGAGTTTTAAATTTTTTTTTATTATTGAATTTAAAGAAAAATTCATGCTACACATATACACCTGCGTTTATATGCGAAATATTAACTTGGTCAAGAGATTTTAATGTTTTATATTTTGGTAAATGTTGATTGAGGTCAATGACCTAATTTGAAGTAATTAAACCATTAAACACCGCGACTAAGCGTTTTAGGTACACACGATTTTTTTTTCTTGCTGAGTTAATCAAGTTCATAAATTAATTAATAAAATCGGTTTAATTAATGTAAGATATTTCCTTTTTTTATATTTCGTTAATAATATTTTTTTTTTTAATTATTTTCTTATTTGTTCTGAAACAATTTTAGTTCTATCAAGTTTTTTCTCCTTATATTTGTTTTTATTATGATTTTTTTTTTTTACTAGAATTAATAAATGAATTTTAGTTTCTTAAAATTAAAATTAGGTTTAATCTTAAACTTTGCTCTAAGTTTTATATGATTTTTGTTAGATAATAAATCAATATGATTTGTGTTTGAATTTAAACTTTACTGTTTGATTTACTTGTTTTGGTCGGGAACTTGCTGTGATCGCATGTGGGATCACAAATATAATTTTTCAGGATATTTCAGTTTTGTCGCTGTGATCATGGTTGGGTGGGCGAAAGCTTGTAAAATTAACATCTATTTACAAGCAACCTAATTTTAGCAATGATTTAAAAATCTTAGACTCCCCCTTAATTTTTAGTTTCCCGTTTTCCTCTCTTTTCTTCTATTTTATTTTCTATTCACCCTACAGCACGCATTAAAATGTATTTACGCGTAGCGAAGTTGGCAGGGACATAGCCAAGCACCGAACCTCCCCTCCGACGAGCAAAAGGCTGGATCACATGCGTGCGACCGCTTAGCCATGCTTCCCAACATAACATCTGCCATAATATATTTAAAAATTTTAATTCGTTGTATGCTACATAAATACGTGTGAGATGAGGAAGAACAAGCATTTTGCCACCATATTGGAAAATACATCAAATACAACACTGCGTACCTTCTAATCTTTTCTATGATAACAAGTTGGTAATAAATGTGTGTGACTGCGTCAAAAGACGGCGACGGTAATTAGTCGTCGTATGATTAACAAGGACAATGACGGCGTTTACAAATAACAATGACGGCGGCATAAACATATTTGGCGGCGTCATCAAAACGGCAGGCTTTGTGTCGGTGTTTTTCAGTGTTGAAAAATGCAAATAATAGAAATACAGAGTTGTATCTAACTTTACAAGATTGCGTTTGCCGATTAGAGTCAGTGAAGCAAGCCGGTCGGCGCGGCTGACGGCTGAGCACTGATGCCAACTTTTTTTGACAAAAACCCGCTAAATCAGGAAAAAAAATCTCCAGAAAACACCAAATTCAAAAACAGAAAATAAATTTAGCTATTAAATAGCTAAATATCATGAAATTTGAAAAGTAACGGTTTTTTTTTAAATATAACGGTTTTTTGAATAAATATAACGGTTTTTTGAAAAAATATAACGGTTTTTTAAAAAAAAATAAAGTTTTTTTAATAATGTATGTATTAGCTATTAAAACAGTTTAAATGTTATAAAACGACAGTTTTTTAACAAAGCCAGTTTAAAAATTACAGAATCGAATACACCTGTTTTGGTCATAGCCAAATATTCGGCAAAATTGATACTATTCTGCCGAAACCGAAGCCGAATATTAAAAACAAATATTTATGTAGGAAAAACAAGAAAAAAAGTTAAATTAGACTTACAAGGAATGTCTCCCTGGTTCAAAAGTGTTTAAAAGACATATCTCTTGATGCTAACAACATGCCAAAAAAAGTTAATATTTTCGACTGATTAACAAAAATGTAATAAAATTTTTCCACTTTACTCAATATGACAAAAAGCTGTGTATGTTTGGCCAACACCAAAAAGGAAAGTCTCCCTAGTGTCACCCGCGGATCTTTATGGAATTGGTTTTATTTTGTAGAGCAGAAAAAATAAATTGAAAAGTATTTTTTTAACGGTCCAAATTAATGTTTCGGGGGAAGAAACAGTAATTTTTTAGTTTTTTTTTGCTTATCCCCCACCTTATGCAAGGAAACCTAGTCATTTTTTATATAAAATGAAAGGTCTTTGGAAAACCTATCCAAGTCTGTAAAAAACGTGTACAAATATGACAACTTTTTGTCATATTGAGTAAAATAACATTACATTTTTGTAAATAAGTCAAACAAATAATTTCTTTTTTGGCATGTTGTAAGCACCACAAGATATATACTGTTCATTTCTTAATTCGGCTGTGTTAAGACTGTACAAACAAGATTTTTATTCAAAAATTTTTGACAGGTCGCTTTACAAGTCCGCTCATCTAAACGGCTCTTTAATTAAAACAAAAAAATCAAAAGTATGGACAATTTTAATTTTTTTTATTGTTAAGTTGTGGCTGGTAAAAATCGCTAGATTTCCCGCTGCCCGCTAAATCACTTTTTTTCCCGCTAGACGCAAAATAAAAACGCTAGTTTTAGCGGGAAAAACACCAAATTGGCAACAGTGCGGCTGAGTCGCTAAGCCGATATTTTTCCACGAGCCGCGCCGCCACCGATATCATCGGCTGATCGGCGGCTCAAACTCCAGCCGATTTTGGCGGTTTTGAAATTAAAAAGAGCATATTCCTCAATTTTGTTCCATTTGGATATTACAATTTCTAAAAGTCATATTGGAATTCAAAAAAGTCCAATTAAAATATAAAAATCAAATAGAGAATTACAATTTCTGAATGACTATTGGCCTTTTCCAAATTTCAAATGAAATTTCTAGGTTTCAATACTTTTTTCTAGATTTCATTTGAATTTCAACTAAACTTTTCTTAAATTTAATTGCGATTGCTGAATTTAAATTGTCTGTTTTATTTGTGTTTTATATTGTTGGGCTCTATATTTTATAATTTAATAGGTATATTAGTTCGGTTTGAGTCCTTATTATTTCTGAGAAATAATATCTCTTGTTTACAAATTAAAAAAAATTTTGCGATCCACGGCACTTTGCATTTATTTTCAATGTAAAATCTTACGCAAAATCCGAAAATGTTTTAATATTTGAAAAGTTTATGTAAAAGTTATTCATATCTTTTTTATTCAAATTCCCAATAAAATTACCTAACTTTTGCAAGAAATCCGGAATCGGTACGCTCAAGGAAACCATCAGGATATTGTAAGGAAGTTCAAAATATCCTTTTTATGGTTATATCCTTATAAGTATCCAAAATTTGCAAGAAATTTTCTGTTTAAAGCAGATGTGTTAAATAGACACTCCAATAAAAAGAAAATCTAAAATCCATTAAGTATATCCTGAAATATTTGCAAAAGAAGTCAAAATATTGAACCAAATTTGAATATTTTTTTCATACATTTGTTCGTACCAATTTTTATGATTTTTTTGGTAAAATTAAAAAAAGAAGATTAAATCACATTTCCTAAAAATGTTTGCCTCCTAAAAACGAATCTGACACCAAAAAATTGTATCAAATTGCCTTTTCGAGATATATCCATTTTTAAATTTTTGTGGACCAAGTTCAAATAAATAAAAATATGAATAACTTTAACATACACTTTTTCAATATTAAAAAAATTTTCGTTTTGAGCGCTTAGCTTTTCTGATGACAGATTCGTGTTTAGGAGGCCAAAATACTTTAGAAAATGTATCCAACATGTCTGTGGAAAAACCGTGTAGAGTAGTGTTAATGTTTATATATTTTTAACGAAAATAGTAGTCAACTTTAATTTTTTTAAATACTTTTTTTGTGATTTCGTGTTATATGGCGTTCACACTTGCGACCTTAAACAAGTTGTTCAACAAAACACCAGTAACAGAATAAAAACGTAATGGACAAGGAACAAAGACTTTTTTAAACATCTCACTCTTAAACACTTCAAAACAGCTAGTGAACCCCGTATTATATGTATGTTTTTTAGTTTTGTTTTAATTTTTTTTTTGTTCGTAAGGGGGAGAGGGGGGCTTTTGTCCACCCCAGAATAATGGCCTAGATACGCTTATGTCTACACCACTCTATGGTACAGGGTATAGATGGTCTCGTGAGTGACTTTTGACTCACTCTCACGAGTACTCACACAAACTTCACTCACACTCACAAAACTTTTTTTTATAAAAAAAAACTTCGCTTTTTTTGGAATGAAAGAAAATATAAAGAGAAAATAAAGCACGCAAAAAAACAACGACTCACGCAAACTCACTCACGTAATTTTTTTTCCACTCACACACAACCACTTGAGTAAAATTGAGTTTCAGTCACACTCAAGCGTGAATCACGCACAAATCTGCTCATGTGCCCATCTCAAGTACAGGGTATTATGAGTTTGTCTTAATGTTTGTAACTATCTTAAATATTGGTCCTAAAGCGATCGATTTAGAATCACTTTCTGGGTCGATTTAGCGATGTCCGTCCATGTAAACATAGTGAGCACGATACAGGTCGCAACAATCAATTGATTTGACTGAAATTAAATTTATGCTTCCTTTTTCCCAAGGAAGAAGCCTCTTGAAATTAAAAAAAAATAATCGGTCCATGTTTTGACCTAGCCCCCATACAAACGCCCCCCAAATTTGGCTAACATTACTTTTATACCCGTAATTTAACAGGTATCCTTTCGAAATTTAGCATGTGAATAAAGAAATACCCCAAAAATAACATATTTTGTAATCATATATTTAGAATGTTTCCAAATTATAAAGAAATCTGACCATTTCTACTTGTTGTCCCTACACTAACAAAAGAGCTAACTTAATTTTGGGATACTATTTTCTTCAAAATAGTTCATAAATTTTACCACAATTTAGTAAAATTTAACTAAAAGTTTAGAAATTTAGAAAAGTTTGGAAACTTTCTACCCATTAGTTTATCATATTTATTTTCTTAGATTTAAAAAAGTTTTTTTTTCACTACTTTAGTAAATTTTTTAAAAGTTGAGAATTTTTTTTAAAAAACACAAAATGGCGATATCTAAACTAAAAACTAAGATTTCAAACCGAAAGAAGCTTGTTGAGCGGTGTAATTAGACCATTCTTGGACTCAAATTAAGTTTGTGCACTAATTAAAGATGCCACAAAATATAGATCCAATCGGTTCATGTTTGGACTTCGGACACATTTTCCGGAAAACACTGGTGTAGGGTATAAGGTCGGTCTTGACCCACTATAATTTTCATACTTGTTACCATAACTCCAATAAATGGTAATTAAACCATTAATTGATCGACCCCTTGTTCGGTAGGGTATCGTGATTAATATGCCTAGATTTAAACCGTTTTTTACTATACAATAGCGGCGCAGCCGAATTTTTTTTTCAGCCGCGCTGTTCTAAAAAAAACGCGGCGCGCAGCCGAAACGCCGCCGCCGCCGAAAATTTTTGCTCTTCAGCCGCCGCCGAAAATTTTGCATCGGCTTGCTTCACTGATTAGAGTCTAAACTACTAGATTGAAAAAAATAAATTTGTATGGGCAATCTAATAGATTGAAACTGAATTGGAGCCGCAATCTACTTTAAGCTAGCTTAGAGAGCCGGTATAAATGCACTATAACATTTATTTATCTTTTAAAAAACTAATTATTTATTTTTATTAATTTATTTATTTTATTTATCAATTTCCTTTAACGTTTTTATAACACAAAAAATAAACGAACCACGCACACAAAAATTAAAATGGCGGTCTGTATTTGTTTTTTTTTTGTTGCTTTCTTTCGATAAATTTTTGTGCAAGTAATTTGCGTTATTGTGTGAGTTGCTTGGTTATTTTACATAAAAATTTAATTATGCTACTTTAACATCGACAAGCATAATTTTAGCAAAAATTTGGTAAACATTTTTTTTTGGTATGCAATTGGCATAAACCGATTTACATGTTATTTACAAAATAACGGTTTTTACAGTGCTACCAGATTATTGAATAAACAACTTTTAACATGAAACATGGTTGTATTTTAATAGGGTTACCAACTTCATTACTTTTGTTTCATATTTGATTTGCTGAATACACACAACAAAAAGAGAAGACCATATAGAATTTAGTACGTTAACTATAGATGTCGCCCCACTTGATATTATATATATCGTTTGCTTATTTTTGGTATGACCCAAAGACCATTTACTTTGTTTTGAGAAAAACGAAAAAGAAACTTCTCATCAACTTTATTAAAAATCTACACGATAGATTTGTTTTTTACTTTTGGTATCGATTGCTTAAAATGTTTTAAGAAAAAATATAAATTTTTATACGTTTTTGCACAAGATATCGAAAGTTATTATGATTTAAACAAAAAAAGACTTGGTCGCGTTTTGCTCCATATCCCGTTTAAATGAATATTTTCTTAAAAAAATTTAATTTTCTTTCACGTGGGTCAAAGTCAACCTGAGTTTACCTTATTAAATTATCTTTAATTTTGGCTATAATTAGCAAAGTTGGGGCTGGATATCTTTAAATTCTTACAATAAATTCATTCCGGATGAAAATAAAGTGCATAACAATCATAAACAATTGATTTCTAATTCCATTTGGCAAATGGTTTATGGGTCACACCAATAAACAAGCGTCAATTTTTAGTTTGTTTTGATATGCACCCTTTCATCGTTATATGCATCAAAACAAAAGTAGAGAAAAATATTTTAACTTTTAGGTGTAAAATTTGCTGCATGTGCAGAAAATTGGCGTATGCAGCAATCTATGTTAAGACAATGTCAATATTGGGGATATGAAGCAAAGTTAGGGCTGGATATCTTCTAATTTATACGATATATAAAAAAATAGATTACGGATTTGGAAAGAGGACATATTAATCATATACAATTGATTCCTAACTCCATTTTCCCAAAAATGGTCTTTGGGTCATACCAAAAATAAACAAACGATATGTTAGACATCAGTTTCTTTATGAAAATTTTCAAGGAATTTTAGTGCTTCAACAACTATGATGGAAGCATTAAAATGCAAAGAGCAAAGCAAAAATATTGATGAATCGTATGAAAATAGAATTATCACGCGGTTTGGGGGTTTTACAGTAAATGAGTTGATAATTTTAGGAGTAATTTTTTTCGTCAAATAAAAAAATGTGCAGTTTTTTATCTAAAAGTTTTACAAGAAAAATATGTTTTTAAAGTGATTAAAATAAAACAACAGTAACATGGCTTGTTTTAATGCTCTTTTTTATTCAAATAATTTAAAAGATTCAATATTACCGTAATATGATGATAATATAGAATCTAGAATATACGAAAAATATAGATGGGCTATTAAATATAATGGGAGTAAATGAATAAGTATGAACACAGTTGATGTTTTTTGGAAAAATTAATAAAAACTTCTGATTTTAAAAACTGAAATGAATGAATATTATTACAAATAATATATATATATTTTTTTTAATTTTTGTTTATTTTGTTTAAAGTTTTGGTATGATTTTAATGTATTTTGTTGCTTTGTTAGTACTTTAGTACGTTTTTTTTATAATAATTCAGCTATGTGCCTTTAAAATCATCCCTGGGTCTTTGCTGATTTGCTGAAAACCTTAGTTTAAGTTAATCGCTATACATTTCTTCATGTGAATGTAAAGTACAAAATGGCTGTAGCACTTGCGACGACGTTGTGTTCGTTGTCGTTCGTTGCCAGTTGTGTGTCGTAAGTGCGCTCCGCTAAAAATATTTTTTATTATTTTTTTTCTTGATTTAAAATAAAAAAAAAATAATTAAACACATTAATAAAACAAGAGAAAAAGAGCAAGAGAGAGAAGAGAACAAAAAAAATCTATTTTTTGATAAAAAAAATAATTTAATTGCAATTAAACAAAAGATTTAAATGAAATTTATAAAAATGAAACACGTTTTTTATGCAAATTTATGAATTATTATTTCTTAAAAATTCTTTTATATATTTTTTAAAATAAAATTACACACGCAAAATATTTAAACATAGAGAAAGAGAGCACACACGCAAGAGGCAGCCAAGCAATTAAAAAAGATATTTCTTTTAAAAAAGAAAATTTTTTTAAAAAGTTTTAAATAAGTGTGAAATGAATAGAAAATGATATAAGAAATATTTTTTTTTATATAAAATTCTTAACTTCCCCTCTTTTATGATTTCCAAAATTTCTTCTTTTTGTTTTAATATATATATATTTTTTTTTTAATTTTCTATAACAAAACTTAAAACGAAAGTAGAAAAAATATTTAAAAAAAAAAGAAATTCACAGTACTTTTTATGTTAAAAACGGATGAATAATAAAAAGAAGAAGCAGCATTAGTAAAATAGCAAGTAACAAAAAATATTTTTTTCGTTCGTTTTTTCTGTTATTGTTCGAATTGCGTAGATTTTCTGGTGCTAGCTTGTGTCTTCGCACGGTTTTACACGTCGCGTAACGCCGCTGAGGCAAAAATTCAACTGTCTACATAAAGTAAACGTTCGTTTGTTCGTTGCTCGTTAGTGAATAGAGTATATACTCTCCTATAAAACGGTAAAAATAAAAACAACAAAACCCGAATTTCCAGACTTCGTAAATAAAACGACTGTATAAATGGTATAAAAAAAACCTGCTGAAAAGAGACTAAAAACAAAGGTCTGTGCAAAAAAAAGAACTCTCGTTAATATAATAGAGAGTAAAAGAGAGTGTTATAACAAAAAAAAATCAAAGTGGAGTGATAAAACCAGAGAGAGAAAGAGAGAAAAATATAAAAATTATTATTTTATATATAATTTTATAAAAAAGAAATTAATAAAACTCTCTTTTTAAAAGAAAAAAAAAAGAGCTTAAATCTTTATGGTTTAATAAATGTACTGTTATTTTTGCGTTTATTTTTAAAATTAGCAACAAGATATCAAAAAAATTCAACAAAGTAAAAAAATAAAATAAATTTGTGTTGAAAACACAATAAAAAGGCGTTGGATTTTTCAAACTCATCAACCACGGAAAATATTTGCTCCTAAGACTGAGGTCATTAAAACTGAGACCAGACCTCAAAAAAAGAACTAAAAAGGTGATAGTTATAAGAATTAATTATGTTATTACAAATAATAATAATTTAGAATTAATTAAGAACAATTCGTACTAAAAATAACTTTAAATTGTACATACTTTATTTTAAACTTCAATAAAATTTTGAATATATTACAAAATAAATTTCACATAATCTGCCTTTAGTTATTGAGAAAAGTTTAAAAATTTCAAAAAATCATTTATAAATTAAAATTTCATAATTTTATTTCTTTGTGATTATTCACTCGTTGAATTTCATATGTCATATTCATATAACAGAATATTTTTTATGTGTTCTTGTTTTTGTATGTTCTCATTTCCCATTAACTTGTGCTCATTTTTAGCTCATTTTGAAATACAGACGTCATTTTTACTATATGTATGTTATATATATATTATACAAGTCAAATCTCATAGAATGACTTAACAAATGCATTTGTATATTTCATTTATCTTTTAGTTCTTGCTATACATATTTCAATTTGTTCTATTCTTTGAAAAAACTGCAGTTATGTTTGAAATACAATTTATATATATATATATATATTTTTTTGAAATTGAATAAATTTTCTTTTAATGTGTTATAGTTAGTTGGTTTTAGTTTATGATGTAATAAATAGGTGATGTAATATATTTTGAGGGCGTAAATTCAAATTTTTAATAATTATAAAAATTCAGGATATATTTTGTTTTAATTGATAATATTGTCTGCCAATATTTATAATTTTTATTCATTAATGACTCAGTATTTTTACTTGTGACATCGTAATTTTTTTTTTTTTTAAGTAGCAAATATTCGACCTTGGTGTTAAAAATTGTTTTATTGAATCATCTTAATTTGTAATTTTTTTTCTTAAATGTACTCAGTTTTATCTTAAATGATTTATCAATAACTTTTTGTGGATATTACTGGTACTAAAGATATAATTGGTGCCGCATCGCCGGCATACAGAGGTCCCGACTTTTACAATTATCTGTTTGTTTTTTTTTTTTAATTTCTATTTCATTATGTAACATGCAAAACCGCCTATATAACAAAAACATTCAGATAAATTGCATTATGACCTTTTTTTACAAAAATTTAATAATTATTTTAAAATTTCACGTACGGTGTTTGACAGTGTCATGTTTTCATTTGGTTTTATTTGTTTCTCCCATTTGCCTGCACTAAAACTGACTAAACAATGATGCTTTGTAAAATTTAGTATTTTTCACAACAATCCTTTTTATAATCTTATGCCCTGTTCTCACTTACAGCTAAAACCCATTTTATAGCAACAATAATTTAATCACTTTATATGGCATTCACACTCGCGACCTTAAACAAGTTGTTCAACAATACACCAGTAACAGAATAAAAACGTAATGGACACAGAACAAAGACTATTTTAAACATCTTACTCTTGACCACTACAAAACAGCAAGTGTGAATGCCATATTATGAACTAGCCTATTTTTTAGGGTGTAATTTCTTATAGTGCGTTTATATTGGATTTCTAATCTAGTAAATCGCGATTTTAATATACTTTGCAATCTGTACCGTTTACATTGGCATTTTTTACATTTGAGAAGATTAAGATTTTCATTTATAACAACAAGTTGGTAATAAATGTGTGTGGCTGTGTCAAAAGACAGCGACGGTAATTAGTCGTCGTTTGATTAACAAGGACAGTGACGGCGTTTACAAATAACAATGACGGCGGCATAAACATACTTGGCGGCGTCATCGAAACGGCAGGCTTTGTGTCGGTGTTTTTCAGTGTTGGAAAATGCAAATAATTGAAATACAGAGTTGTATCTAACTTTACCAGATTGCATTTGCCGATTAGAGTCTAAACCATCGACCGTTTTGTATATCTGGCATCACCAAAGATAATTGGAAAATTCTGGCAATGCCAAACTAAAGTTCAAACGCAAAGCAAAGAGAGACAAAAAAACAATCTGCATTCTCACTGTAAAACTGGTATCTTCCATCTCGTTCACATTTCGATTTGTGATAAAATTTCGTAAACAATACCATATGGTTTTTGTTTACTACTTTTTCAAACGCCATTTGTTGGACTACTCTATGACTCTGGTCTAAACCAATAGTAGCTAAAAAACTGCTCTGTTCATAAAATTGTATGAAGATGTCAGCGCTAGTTGTAGCGGGAGAAGCTCCAATTTGGCAACAGTGGTTTCATCCATAAACGGGTGAAAAGGGGGGCATACACGATACAGCATGCTGTACGATTTGCTGGATGAAAATACGATTTTGATCGTGTATGGGCTTGTTGGACGACCATTACAAAAACAAAATGCACATGTACATCCAGCATGTTGTACAACCATACTGCAAGTGTATGGGCACCTAAAGAGTTGAAACGTTTAGAAAACAAATAGGTCTTTTTCCCCCCGAAAATCGCTTTACTTTTTCATTCTTTGGTGTTTCTTCATGTGGGTAATTATGTAACTTGATAGTCGTCCATCGTATCGTTTTCAACGTTATTCTATTACCATATAGTGTCATTTTATGGTAATAGAATAATGAGCTAACGATAACGATTATCAAGTTACATAATTAGCTCCCAGAATTCAGCATCAGCCAGCAAAATTTCCCACACATATTTTGTTGTTGTGTGCTGTATGAAAAATTTTACTGACTGCTGCTGAATTGTGAAGAAACACGGTTTTATGATGCCATATTGGAAAGTACGCAATTAGCATCTTTGTTTGCACACTACTCATGTACTGTGGTTCTATAATTCAATATGTAATTACCGGAAGTTAAAGCTAATATTTCCAAACCCATGGCACCTCTAAATACCAAAAATTTAGAAGGTAATACGGGGTTCACACTTGCTGTTTTGAATTGTTTAATAACCAATTCACACTTATACGGCGTTCACACTTGCTGTTTTGAAGTGTTCAAGAGTGAGATGTTTAAAAAAGTCTTTGTTCTGTGTCTATTACGTTTTTATTCTGCTACTGGTGTTTGTTAACCAACTTGTTTAAGGTCGCTAGTGTGAATGCCATATTACAGTTTTAAATCGTTTTTAGCAATTATTTTTAGCATTTTCTGTCAATATACTGTAATAGAATATAGAAAGTGCTAAAAATATTGCTGCTAAAAACGATTTAAAACTGTACGTGTGAATAGGGTATAAAAGTGAGATATTTAAAAGAGTCTTTGTTCTGTATCCATTAGATTTTTATTCTGTTACTGGTGTTTTGTTAAACAACTTGTTTAAGGTCGCAAGTGTGAATGCTATATAATAGTGCATTTACACTGGTCCTCGAAGCTAGCTTAAAGTATATTGTGGCTCCAATCCAGTTTCAATCTATTATAGTGCATTTATAGTGCGTTTACACTGGTCCTCTAAGCTAGCTTAAAGTAGATTGTGGCTCCAATCTAGTTTCATTCTATTAGATTGCCCATACAAATTAATTTTTTTCAATCTAGTAGTTTAGACTCTAATCGGCAAACGCAATCTGGTAAAGTTAAATACAACTCTGTATTTCTATTATTTGCATTTTCCAACACTGAAAAACACCGACACAAAGCCTGCCGTTTTGATGACGCCGCCAAATATGATTATGCCGCCGTCATTGTTATTTGTAAACGCCGTCACTGTCCTTGTTAATCATGCGACGACTAATTACCGTCGCTGTCTTTTGACGCAGTCACACACATTTATTACCAACTTGTTGTTAAAAATGCCATTCTTAATCTTCTCAAATGTAAAAAATGCCAATGTAAACGGTACAGATTGCAAAGTAGATTAAAATCGCAATTAACTAGATTAGAAATCCAATGTAAACGCACTATTACGCTGGACTTCGAAGCTAGCTTAAAGTAGATTGTGGCTCCAATCCAGTTTCAATCTATTAGATTGCCCATACAAATTTATTTTTTTCAATCTAGTAGTTTAGGCTCTAATCGGCAAACGAAATCTGGTAAAGTTAGATACAACTCTGTATTTCTATTATTTGCATTTTCCAACACTGAAAAACACCGACACAATGCCTGCCGTTTTGATGACGCCGCCAAGTATGTTTATGCCGCCGTCATTGTTATTAGTAAACGCCGTTACTGTCCTTGTTAATCATACGACGACTAATTACCGTCGCTCTTTTTTGACACAGTCACACACATTTATTACCAACTTGTTATAAATGCCAATCTTAATCTTCTCAAATGTAAAAAATGCCAATGTAAACGGTACAGATTGCAAAGTAGATTAAAATCGCAATTTACTAGATTAGAAATCCAATGTAAACGCACTATTAGATTGCCCATACAAATTTATTTTTTTCAGTCTAGTAGTTTAGACCAGAGTCATAGAGTAGTCCAACAAATGGCGTTTGAAAAAGTAGTAAACAAAAACCATATGGTATTGTTTACGAAATTTTATCACAAATCGAAATGTGAACGAGATGGAAGATACCAGTTTTACAGTGAGAATGCAGATTGTTTTTTTGTCTCTCTTTGCTTTGCGTTTGAACTTTAGTTTGGCATTGCCAGAATTTTCCAATTATCTTTGGTGATGCCAGATCTACAAAACGGTCGATGGATTACTATGTCACTATGGTCTAAACTACTAGACTGAAAAAAATAAATTTGTATGGGCAATCTAATAGTGCGTTTACATTGGATTTCTAATCTAGTAAATTGCGATTTTAATCTACTTTGCAATCTGTACCGTTTACATTGGCATTTTTTACATTTGAGAAGATTAAGATTGGCATTTATAACAAGTTGGTAATAAATGTGTGTGACTGTGTCAAAAAAGAGCGACGGTAATTAGTCGTCGTATGATTAACAAGGACAGTAACGGCGTTTACTAATAACAATGACGGCGGCATAAACATACTTGGCGGCGTCATCAAAACGGCAGGCATTGTGTCGGTGTTTTTCAGTGTTGGAAAATGCAAATAATAGAAATACAGAGTTGTATCTAACTTTACCAGATTTCGTTTGCCGATTAGAGCCTAAACTACTAGATTGAAAAAAATAAATTTGTATGGGCAATCTAATAGATTGAAACTGGATTGGAGCCACAATCTACTTTAAGCTAGCTTCGAAGTCCAGCGTAATAGTGCGTTTACATTGGATTTCTAATCTAGTTAATTGCGATTTTAATCTACTTTGCAATCTGTACCGTTTACATTGGCATTTTTTACATTTGAGAAGATTAAGAATGGCATTTTTAACAACAAGTTGGTAATAAATGTGTGTGACTGCGTCAAAAGACAGCGACGGTAATTAGTCGTCGCATGATTAACAAGGACAGTGACGGCGTTTACAAATAACAATGACGGCGGCATAATCATATTTGGCGGCGTCATCAAAACGGCAGGCTTTGTGTCGGTGTTTTTCAGTGTTGGAAAATGCAAATAATAGAAATACAGAGTTGTATTTAACTTTACCAGATTGCGTTTGCCGATTAGAGTCTAAACTACTAGATTGAAAAAAATTAATTTGTATGGGCAATCTAATAGAATGAAACTAGATTGGAGCCACAATCTACTTTAAGCTAGCTTAGAGGACCAGTGTAAACGCACTATAAATGCACTATAATAGATTGAAACTGGATTGGAGCCACAATATACTTTAAGCTAGCTTCGAGGACCAGTGTAAATGCACTATTATATAGCATTCACACTTGCGACCTTAAACAAGTTGTTTAACAAAACACCAGTAACAGAATAAAAATCTAATGGATACAGAACAAAGACTCTTTTAAATATCTCACTTTTATACCCTATTCACACGTACAGTTTTAAATCGTTTTTAGCAGCAATATTTTTAGCACTTTCTATATTCTATTACAGTATATTGACAGAAAATGCTAAAAATAATTGCTAAAAACGATTTAAAACTGTAATATGGCATTCACACTAGCGACCTTAAACAAGTTGGTTAACAAACACCAGTAGCAGAATAAAAACGTAATAGACACAGAACAAAGACTTTTTTAAACATCTCACTCTTGAACACTTCAAAACAGCAAGTGTGAACGCCGTATAAGTGTGAATTGGTTATTAAACAATTCAAAACAGCAAGTGTGAACCCCGTATTACCTTCTAAATTTTTGGTATTTAGAGGTGCCATGGGTTTGGAAATATTAGCTTTAACTTCCGGTAATTACATATTGAATTATAGAACCACAGTACATGAGTAGTGTGCAAACAAAGATGCTAATTGCGTACTTTCCAATATGGCATCATAAAACCGTGTTTCTTCACAATTCAGCAGCAGTCAGTAAAATTTTTCATACAGCACACAACAACAAAATATGTGTGGGAAATTTTGCTGGCTGATGCTGAATTCTGGGAGCTAATTATGTAACTTGATAATCGTTATCGTTAGCTCATTATTCTATTACCATAAAATGACACTATATGGTAATAGAATAACGTTGAAAACGATACGATGGACGACTATCAAGTTACATAATTACCCACATGAAGAAACACCAAAGAATGAAAAAGTAAAGCGATTTTCGGGGGGAAAAAGACCTATTTGTTTTCTAAACGTTTCAACTCTTTAGGTGCCCATACACTTGCAGTATGGTTGTACAACATGCTGGATGTACATGTGCATTTTGTTTTTGTAATGGTCGTCCAACAAGCCCATACACGATCAAAATCGTATTTTCATCCAGCAAATCGTACAGCATGCTGTATCGTGTATGCCCCCCTTTTCACCCGTTTATGGATGAAACCACTGTTGCCAAATTGGAGCTTCTCCCGCTACAACTAGCGCTGACATCTTCATACAATTTTATGAACAGAGCAGTTTTTTAGCTACTATTTAGGATTAAGTAAAACAATAAAATCCGATCTGGCACATATTTTTCTTATGGCGCGTTAAGTCACCCATACATTTTAAACAAGTTGGATGACTTGTTGGATGTCCAATGTATTTTTTTCGTGTATGGGGCTGTCGGATAAAAAATCAAAATGTTTGCTTTTTCGAAGGAAAAACCTATAATTAAACTAGTTTAATACCCTATTCACACTTACAGTTTTAAACCGTTTTTAGCAAATATTTTTAGCATTTTCTGTCAATATACTGTAATAGAATAAAGAAAGTGCTAAAAATATTGCTGCTAAAAACGATTTAAACTGTTCGTGTGAATAGGGTATAATACCCTATTCACATTTACAGTTTTAAACCGTTTTTAGCAATTATTTTTAGCATTTTCTGTCAATATACTGTAATAGAATAAAGAAAGTGCTAAAAATATTGCTGCTAAAAACGATTTAAAACTGTACGTGTGAATAGGGTATAATACCCTATTCACACTTACAGTTTTAAACCGTTTTTAGCAATTATTTTTAGCACTTTCTGTCAATATACTGTAATAGCATAAAGTGCTAAAAATATTGCTGCTAAAAACGGTTTAAAACTGTAAGTGTGAATAGGGTATAAATGAATGCAAATAATGTATTATAAAAAAGTTTTTTAATATGCACAAAAAAATCTTATTTAACGTGATTCTTTCCAAGCGCTTGGCAAAATATTTTTTTGAGTGCATAATTAATCCTTGCCTTGTCCTAATACGGCGTTCACACTTGCTGTTTTGAAGTGTTTAAAAGTGAGATGTTTAAAAAAGTCTTTGTTCTGTATCCATTACGTTTTTATTCTGTTACTGGTGTTTTGTTAAACAACTTGTTTAAAGTCGCTAGTGTGAACTCCATATAAACATCTGGCAATCTTAAAATTGTTGTATATTTTTAGACAAATACTTGGCAACCCTTTTATTCCGCACCGCCAAGTAATGACACCAAATGTCAACATTTTTTTTTATTACAACGTTGTTACGGGTTTTTTAGATTTTTTGCACAGAAAATAAGCAAATTTTACAAAAAAAAATTAATAAATGTAAACAATTATGTGAATAAAGAAATTTCTCTATTTACTACGTCGTTTAATGAGGTGAGTATGCATTTGTTTAAAATATTTTATTTTTTGCCATAGAAATATTTCACAAAGAGAAAAGGTAAACCAAAATGAAAATAAAAAATATACCTACATGGTGAAAGAAGATGAAAGTGATGAGATGGAGAATACAATTTAAATAATTAAAAGGTATAATGTAGATTGAAAAATACCAGTGGAGTTAATAGTAATAAAAACACTTTAAAGTTATTTAGCTTAATTAAAAAAGGTTAAAAAAGAATTTTGGGGTGAAGCCAAAATTAGAACAGGGTTAGGGTGTGAGCAAAGAAAATCACATATGCATATTAACATATATGCATAAATACAATGCATTTTTTAACCAATCAATGACGTCACTGAACAAGTGCACTTTTTTTTTGCTTTTTTTTTTTTAGATATTACAAACATTTTCAATACAAAACAAAAGTTTAATTTAAAAATACATTTAGGTTGAGTCACATTTTTTTCAAAAAAAATTCACAAGAAATTCCACACGATTTAAAAAAAAAATGTAAAAAATTGCTTACCATCACATATTTTTACTAAAAAAAAAACGGAAGAAAACACAATAAAATCAACACACTCAAATATATTTTTTAAACACCCCCCCCCTCTTTCGAGGCTCTCATATCATTACCTTCATTTAACTATTTTAAAAAATCTCTTGTGTCGTTATTTTTTGTATTTTGCCTAAACTCTCCCCACCGTCACCACAGCAAAAAAAAAAACTCTTCCTCTTTATCATCATCCTCTTTTTAAATATAACACTAGAAAAAAAGCGAAAATTACTTATAAAACCCTCGAAATGCGTTTTCTATACCATATTATTATTGCATATTTTTTTTTTAGTTCATCAGTGTTTTATATATTGTTGGGAAGCGGGGGGAGAAATGAGACCAAAACAAAAGAATTTCAATATTTTGTTATAGCTGTTTTGTTGTTGTTTTTATTATTGCTGTTTCTTATGTCTGTTTCTACTGCTTCTTCTTCTTCTTTTTTTTTCTACATATGAAATGAATATGGTAAAAAAAATCAAATAAATGGCGACCACGCCGTTTTTCAATTCGTTCATCATCGTTCACAGACCCAGCATTTTATCGTTGATTTTTTGTAGAGAGCTGCTGGCATAGCAGCTAAAGACTAAAATTTATAAACGTACATTTACTCAACGGAACATCGAAAAATTTAGAAAAACATTTTAATATTGTTGCTATATTTCCACCACTAAACTTGAAAACAAAAGAACCAAATGTAGTTTTTAAAACAAGTTTTTTTTTGTGAGTGTGTGCAATAATTTTTGAATTCTCTTTCTCTTTGCAATTGTCTCTTCTCTCTTTGCTTATTCTCTCTTCGTGTCAATGATAAAAATCTACTCTCTTTATTTTTTATTCTCTCGTATTTTTCATTATTATTTTCGTTTTTTAGAATATTTATTTAATTTAATTTTTTTTATACACTTTTGCTTGGTCTCTAGTCGGTTTTATAACAAAAAAAAACTGTTTTTAATTTTTATAATTTATTACAAAAATATTTCGTTTTTATTCGTTTTCTTATCTTGATTGTATTTAGTAGTGTAGATTATTCTTGAACTTTTTTAATAACATTTTTTTTTTTTGTTTAAAATTTGTTTATCAGAAGGAATTGTAGACATTTACATTAATTCCTATAATGAACATATTTTTTTTTTAATCTTAAGTCTGGCTGTCTGCTATTATGCTAAAAAATAGGTCGGTCGTTTGCAAGTATTCAATTAAAATAACTGTTATTTTTTTACAAAATTTTAAAATTCAAACATTATTTCGAAACATTTGTTCGATATTATATTTTTTCACCTAAAAACTGAAAAACAAATTGATAACACAGTGATACAAAATCGAACTTTCCGAATCGGAATGAGATGAAACCAAAAGCAAATGAAAGTTAACATTTTACATAACAGCTCTGGATTTGTTTTCACACGCATTTGAAGTTGGCGATTTTAAGTCATTTAAGTTTTTATGTACTAAACATGTCCTACTTTAGTGGCCCCTGGTGGTGCCCTTATTGGACATGTGGGGTCCAGCGTACAAACTTATGCTCGAAATTACGTTAGGTTAGGTTAAGAAGGATGACGCTGGCGGAAACCAGCGTCCATAGAGGCCACGTGATGGCCCATTATGATTCCTCTAATTATTTTTCCTCTTCTCTGTTTAGTCCTAAGTTGTTCGCCTTATGCGTCCCATTTTGATGCTTTAATAAACGCCAGTAGAGTCCAAGGATTTGTGCCCCGAAGTTCTGATAAATTCTGAAAAATATAAGAACCAAAAATTTTAAATCTTCTAAAAGATAGTGCAGGGCATTCGCATAAGAAATGGTAGGTGTCTTCTACGGATTCCCTGCACCATCTGCATGTATCATCATTTCTTATTCTAATTGTTACCATGTGTTTACCCAATGTGTTGTGACCAGTAATAAGGTTGACCGTAGCTCTAAGTTGCTTCCTGTTCATATCCAAAAGAATTTTGCTGTGTTTTAACAGGTTTTCATCCCATAATAATTTTGTCTGTATACTTCGATCAGAGCTGGACCATTTATTCAACCAAATCGCCCTTGAGTCCAATCTTATTTTTTGACAGAAAGTAGAGAGTGGAGGGAACACTTCAGATTCTGCTGTTTCCTGTGCGAGTTCTGCTCCCCGTCGTGCAAGCTCATCGGCTCTCTCGTTTCCCAGAATATCTTTGTGTCCAGGTACCCAGCACAGAGTAATATTATGCTGCTCGCTAAGAACCTTAAGCTCTCTGTGGCAGCGGCTGACTACCTTAGATCTGATATCATCACTTTTCAAAGCCATTAAAGCAGCTTGACTATCAATGAAGAAACCAATATCGCATCTGTATATTGGTAACATTGAAATATGCTCAGCTGCCTTGGCTATCGCATAAACTTCGGCTTGAAAGATACTACAATCGTTGTCCAGACGGTAGGACTCATTTAGGTTTAGCTCCATGCAGTGAAAGCCACTACCGGTGCCTGTCGACATTTTGGAACCATCCGTGAACACGTTAATTTGTTGAAGTTGTACTCTACTGTTAAGCCAATCATCTAGTGAAGGAATCACAATTTTTAGTCTACCATCAGTAACGTTATATGGGATATCATAATCCGTTCTTGTACTCCGTTCAAAACTACCAATAATCTTCGTGTGTCGAACCTGTCTGTTTTTCAAAGATCCCGTTTGAATTAGTCTATTTAGGGCAATTTTTGCATTTTCCTTAATAAAAAGATCAAGCGGTGTCATATCCAGAAGCACTTCTAAAGCTTCGGTTGATGTTGTCTTCATTGCGCCTGTAAGACTTAACAACGCAATTCTATTCACTCGTTTGATTGAGTCAGCATGAGTCCTATATTCAATGACCGGCCACCATACATGACCACCATAAGTTAGCACTGGTCGGACGACCGCAGTAAATAACCAATGGAAGAGCTTAGGTTTCAAACCCCATTTCTTCCCGACTAATCTCTGACAAGAGCATAGCGCAGCGTAAGCCTTCTTTATTCGTTCCTTTAAATTTATCGTCCAAGTTAGTTTTCTGTCTAGTATTACCCCCAAGAATTTAGCTGAATCCGAGAGCTTTAAGCTTACGCCATTCAGTTTCGGGAGGTCAAAACTAGGTATCAATCTTTTCCCTGTAAATAAAACCATTTCCGTCTTAACCGGATTTATCTTCAGACCGCATTCCTCAGCCCATACTGAAAGCATATTCAACGAGCTTTCAATTCTATCGGAGATTGTGCTCATACATTTTCCTGAAGACATAATTAATAAATCATCTGCGTAAGCCACCACGGTTAAGCCATTTCTGTCCAATTTCCGTAGAATTTCATCCTTTACGTTAGCTTTAATCGGTATTAATTTCGCTGCAATCAGTCTGGTACCTACTTGCTGAATACCCAAATTATTAAAAATAAATCACTGTGCACCGTTGCGTATGATTGTTATTTAAAGCAGGGATGAAATATGGCAATGATGAATTTAAATTGTACTTTTTTTATTTAAAACAACAAAAAATAGTAATTATAAACGAAACAGGTACTAAAAATTCATGAATGTATAATAAAAATGAGATTTGACATTTGTTCCGGTAAAAAACAAATTTATTAAACAAAACACCCCTCGGCCGAACCAACTTTAACCTCAAGTTGCGAACACCGTTAAGTTCTTTGTTGATTATGAATCTGGGGTGCCCCACTACTATATTTCGACGAAAATTAAAATCTTCGCAAGAGCCGTTTTTGGAAAAATAGCGTTTAAACGTCATAAAAATTACATTTTAAGCTTATCTTGAAAACTATGAGAGATATGAAAATATAACTTAAGACAAAAATTATTCCTAGGGAATAAGTGAAAAGTCATAAGAATACACATGGTATTCATTAGACCATACATCAACATAAATAAAACTCTTTTAAGAAAAAGAGTTTCTCCACGAATAACCATATTTCAATTAGTAGAAAATGGGGAAAAAATTAATGCAAGAAAGAAATTTCAATAAAAAATGAATTAAAATTTGTTAAATTTAAAAATGTATCAAATTAGTCGCGGGCGTATCAACGTATTTTTCAATATTAAATAGTATCAAAAAAAGTACATTTGTATCAACAATTCCATCCCTGATTTAAAGGCAATTGCAACATTAAGTATACGCCCTATATAGTTTTCAAGCAATTTATATTATACAGTAGAATCTCACAAATTAGAACCACTTTGTTCCTCGGGTAGTTCTAATTTCTGAAAAGTTATAATTTCTGGACATTTTTTTTTTTACAGAAAATTATAAAATAATAAAAACAGTTTCGAATGCTTTTTTTTAACACAAAACAATTTTTATTTGTTAATATTTAATTAATTTAACACATTAAATTCATAGAAAAACTTCTTGTTTTTTTATTATTACATATTTAATTTGTTTAAACATAAAATCAGTACTACTGTTTTTTTTCTTGATTTATTTAAATTGGATGCAACGATATCATTACTAATGTATGTATATAGATTAGACATGCGTTTACTGGAAAATATGTCATTGTTTTGTACCATTCTATAACATTATTGAGTCTTTGAAATAAGAAATAACAGGCGTTATGCCGATTATATCATCGTCACTGCTATATGATCCGTCGTTAAATCCATCTTTATTCAATTTTTTGATTTCTCTAACACTTATGTATGTAATTTTTTGGCCTAATTTCAGTCAAAAAAGAGCGTAACGTATGGTTAACCCCCATTTATTTAAACATCAATGATAACTAGGGAAGAGATTTTCATGCACTAAAAATTTGAAAATATGCGCTTAAAATATGCACTAAAAAATTCAAAATATGCACTAAAAAATAAAATGTAGGCAATAAAAGTATTGTTTTCATTCGAAAAACTTCTTAAAAAAGACAAAAATAACACCGGGCTTAAATAGTAACATTTAAAACTTTATATAAGCAGGATTTTTTTTTTAGAAATTAGGACAATCTATAAAAAAAATTAAAACCCAATGAGCACTTTTAAAATTCAAGTGCAAATCAAGTATAAATCAAGTGTAAATCAAGCCCTTATTTCCAGTCTATGCTTGAATTATACTTGAATTACACTTGAATTCAATAGCATTCTCCAGCAAAACGGATACTTGAATTCAAGCGCTGTTTTTACACTTGAAAACCAGTGAAAAGGCTGTAAAAACAGGGCTTGAATTCCAGTGTCCGTTTTGCTGGAGTATGCTATTGAATTCAAGTGTAATTCAAGTATAAATCAAGCAGGAGCTGGAATTTAGGGCTTGATTTACACTTGTTTTATACTTGATTTGCACTTGAATTTTAAAATTGCTTATTGGGAAAGAAAAAATAATTTTTCTTATTTCCAAAATAAATTTTTAAAATAGTTTTTGAAACAAATAAATTTTAATTTGTGTTTTTGCTAATTTATATCAAAATATGCAAAAATATGCACTTAAAACTTGGAAATATGCACAATATATGCACTTAAAACCAAAATATGCATTTTAACCAAAATATGCAAAAACAAATCGATGCCATTTTAAAGCAAATTTCTGGATTCGGAAATATAATCGGTCGAAATGGTTTTTAGACTATCGACAAAAAACATGCATTTGCATGGAAATCTCATCCCTAATGATAAAAAAAAAAAATAATTTGCAGAAAAAAGAAAAAGAAAAAAAGTCCAGAAATTCGAACCACGGGTTCTAATTTTAGAGGAGTAAATACATATAATTCGGGTTTTCCCCTATTTACTTTAAAATAACAACAACAAAAAACTCCAGTACTTGTGGTTCTAATTTCAGAGCGTCAAATACATTAAAATATCCGGTTCTATTTTCTGGACAGTTATAATTTGTGAGAGTTCAAATTTTTGAGATTCTACTGTAATTATAATGATAGTTCACCAACTTCAAATGACTGTAAAAAAAATCTAGCGCTGAACTAAAAAAAAAGCGTTAAGGCTTTTGAAATGGAATATGTCAACTTTCATTTGCTTTTGGTTGCATCCCATTCCGATTTTAGTTGTTATACTGTGTAATTATTATAAGTTTCGACAAATTCTTTACTGTTGGCTTTTATTTTGGAATTAGGGCTGGTAACTTATCAAAATCTAATCAATGATTAACACTAATCATTGATCAATTTCATATAAAATTGACGTTTGGAAACAATAACACAGGCACACAAAAAAAAGTGTCCAGACCCAGAGGGTAGACCCAGTTATTTCTAGGTTTTTGGGGTCGCTGAATCCGAATATGCCCATAAAAATTTATTTCAATTGCTAGCTTTTTCCCTACCGTCCCCCTATAACCCTTCGGAGGATTGACTTTTAATTCTCATACAAACTTAAAATTAATGTGTACTTTTATTTTTTTGTGGCAGCTAAACCATAAAATCACAACAAAAAAATTATGTGACCCTTCCCTCAACCCCTAGCACGCTCTTACAACCCCCTGAAATGGGATGAATTTTGAGTGTTCATAAAAAAATCAAGATGTATGTGGATTTCTATGTTTTTTGGACCGCTAAAACCGAATATGACTACAAAAAATGTATAATACCCCTCCCTCACTCCCTAGCACCCATTACTACGCCCTATAGGGGATTTAATTTTGAAATTTACCTTCATAATTATTTTAGTCTACATCCTAAGTTTTATTGAAAATTCCAAAATAAGATCATCTATAGGGCGTGGTAATGTGTGCTACGGAGTGAGGGAGGGGTATTATAAATTTTTTGAAGTCATATTTGGTTTTAGTGACCCAAAAAATGTAGAAATCCATATACATCTTGATTTTATATGAACACTCAAAATTCATCCCCTTTCAGGGGGTTGTAAGGGCGTGCTAGGGGTTAAGGGAAGGGTCACATAATTTTTTTGTTATCATTTTAGGGTTTAACTGCCAAAAGAACAAAAAAGTACACATTAATTTTAAGTTTGTATGACAGTTAAAAGTCAATCCTCCGGGGGGTTATAGTGGGGCGGTAGGGGAAAACTGGCAATTGAAATGATTTTTTATGTGCATATTCGGATTCAGCGACCCCAAAAACCTAGAAATAACTGGGTCTACCCTCTGGGTCTGGACACTTTTCTTTTTGTGTGCCTGTGTAATTAGCACTAATCATTGATTATATTGTGATAAGTTACCAGCTCTTAGAGTAAAATATAAAGATAATAATATTAACCGGTTAGTTGAACCATTTTAACCGATTAATCGGGTCGTATAATTAATTGCGTTTTAAGTTATTTGTTTCAATATTATTCGAAAGCGAGGCGACTAATCGAGGAATCGGTTAACCGAATTGGAAACACTAGTCCTAACTCAGTACTGCCACAGACCATGGTACTGCCCAGCATAGTAGTCTGTTACGGCGCTAAGTTTAGTTTAATCGGCTTTTTTTACATATGGGGTTTTCACAGTGATGATTAAATTTGCCTTTTTTAGTTGAGTATTTGGCAAATTTGCCATTTTAATAAACTTCAAGTATTTGCCACCATTTTTTCTTTACATATCGTGAGCGCACTTTTCGTTAATAATTTGCACAAAATAACTTTAATTAACTTTTTACATTCACAATTTTAAAATAAACACAAAAAATGTGTATGTTTCTTTTTGTATAAATGTTTTTGTTGCCGCGTTCGAAATTTCAGCATAAACAATCACAGCTGTTGTCATTTTTATGTTTTTTTTTTTTTAATTTGCACACTGGCATTTTGTTTTTAGACAAGGTTTGAGTTGGGCATTTTAAGAAAAATATGCCACATTCAAATTGGCATTTTTTTTTTGACGTTTGGCACATTTGCCAAATACCAAACTAAAAAAGGCAAATTTAATCGTTACTGTGAAAACCCTAATAATATTAAACAATTTTAAAAGTTTTGAATACTTTTTTTCGTATATGAGGAGTTCCGTCTAATACTTAAATTTTGAGATTAAAAATATGTGATTTTTGTTTTGATGGCACATCGATGAAAGTTGGCATAAATATTAGAAGCTATTTAAGAATAAGAAGTTCGTTCGCGTCAATTAAATCGCGCAAGGGGGTCAAAAGTTATGGCGGTTTTAAGATTTAGCGGTTTTAAAAATCTTAAAAATATTTTAAAGATTTTTTTTCTACACATTTGTTGCTTGTGTTATTAAAAATGCCAGGATATATCATTTCTTCTAAAATATATGATATAAATTTAACCCTTTAATAACCAAACGATTTAAAAAAAAAATATCTAAGTACCTAAAATCGCGATTAATTCGCGGTAAAAGAAAAGTTTCACAATTTTTTATAACATATTTAGGCAATGCGCGTTGGTATTACTAAAAAAACAACGGAAAATCGTATCATTGTACCAGTAGTTTAAAAAAAATCGGTGATACTTTTTTATAACAAGAAAATTTAATATGGTCCAAAAAATCTATAATCATTAAAATTTTTTAACCCGCCTGTGATTTTATGATGACACATCAAGTGGGCCTCATTTAAAAAAAAATTTCATCCGATTTCGTGTAAAGCCTTGGATGTGCCAAATCAAAACAGGTTTAGATAAAATCATCGCGCTTTCCTCTCAGAATGGCTTAAAGTAAAAAGTCAAAAAGCAAGTTAGTTCTACTCGTTAAAGCACGTCTTTTGGTGTATTAAAATGAAGACGATGCATTAATTGCTACTAAAAAAAAATAGGAAACAGATTTGCAAAAATGCCATAAAATTTTCGCAATTTATTTTTTATAAACCCGCCAGTGATTTTTTTAATGTAAACTCACAAAAAACTCGGTTTACGCAAGAGTCCACCAAATTTCGAATGAAACCGCGAATGTGCCTCGCAAAAAACTGGTATTTTAAAAAAAATACGTTTTTTCTTTCGAACTTTGATCTGCTGAAACTCCTTAACTATTCGTGGCACATTAACGGGATTAATTCCAAAATGTTAAGAACAACAACAGCTTCCAACTCTAGTTCAACTTTTTCATTCATTTTATAGAGGGGGCCGAAATCCCTGATCAAAAAACCTCGAACATTTAAAAACTCTTAATTTTTGGTTTTAAAACTTAACCGTCTTATAACTTCTTACCAAGCGATGAAGCATCTATCAAATCAACATTAAAATAATTTCTTATATGTACTGACTTTGTGTTATGCCGGAAAAAATTGAAACATAACGAGAACTTAAAAAAAAGCGAAAGAAGGTAAAAACTATGGATTATTTCAAGCCATTTTTATAGATTTTTCAACTTTAACCCTTTATAACTTTTAAGAATAAAGTGGGGTAATCCTTAAACCTTGCTCAGTGATGGTTCAAGGTCTTGTTTACACAGCTGCATTTACAGTTTTTACAAAAACTGCCGGTTTTTTTTAAACATTTATTTCAGTTTCACTGAGTTGAAATTTAAAAAAGATTTTGTGATATATGTTTTGCCTTTTTTTCATATAACACAATAGAGGTATTCAGAGTCTTGCTGCCAGCCCTGGCAATGTAGCAAAAGAGTACTTCTTTCAAAAAATACATGTATTTTGAAAAGTAATTTCAAAAAGTGCTCTTTTACTACCAGTGCCAGGGCTGGCAAGCAGGACTCTGAATACCTCTAATTTAAATTATTTCTTTTGTTCTGTTCGACAAACATTTGGTGGTGACATTTTTTTATATTTGGGGTTTTCTTGGGGGTTGTAAGTAAAAAACAAGTAAGAAAGTTATATTCGGCTTTGCCGAATGTACACTCATTTACAATTATTATCCAAATGTTTGGTAAAAATACAACTCACCAAATTTTCAGAACAAAAACTTGGTTAAATTACGCAAAAATCTTGGTGAGTTGTATTTTTACCAAAAACTTTGCTAATAAGTGTAAATGTTTTTTGCATGTACCCTTCACTATGTAAAAAATATTATTGCAAAATAAACTTTATTAAAAAAAAAAATCTAAAAAAACTTTTGTGAACAATTTTGTTAAAAAAGTTGTTAGAAGAAATTATTTTTGAGAAAAAAAAAAACCGAGAAAAAATCTTAATAATCTGGTATTATAAAATCAGAATTATAAATATTAACCATATCAAAGGTTAATATTTTAATATTCAAAATTTTTCATTATCGTCTTCCAGCACACCTAAAATCAGTATGACATTTAAGGTTCTTTTTTGATCTACTTAAACGATTTTGAATAACAAAATTTTGAATAACTTTAAACTTTATCTTAAACAAAAATTTGTAAACCGACTTGTTTTCGAGATAAAGCAACTTTATTTTTTAAAAAAATTTAATTTTTTTTTCGTACATTCAAAAAAACTAGAATTCAATTTTTTAATTTATAAATAAAATAGCTTCGAACACTTTCATACTGCAAATTATTATATTTTCGGTATAAAAAAATATTTCTTTAATACACGTGACTTGATTTGTTGACTGTTATTTAACCACCCCCAAAATAATATATGTACGTATTTTTTGAAGCACAAATACTAAAAAAAAAATACAGAAGGCCTTAGCAACATAATTGTTGAAAACATGTTTTTCTTAAAATGTATTTCTTAAGATTATTATTATTATTATTTGCTTATACTATTTATCAATTAAATGTATAATGCTAATTATAACAACTAAACCATAAATAAACATACATATATAATTTTTGTATTTCGAAAATAAATACTACCTCCGTCCCAAAATAATCTTAACATTTCTATATTTCGGCTGGGATTATGGAGGATTTTTTGAAAAAGCTTTGTTTTTTTTGTTAATACATATCGGGACATATCAATAATTTAAAAATTCTTTATAGCTTTGCAATTTTTCAATTCACGTGCAAAATGGATGCAATAAACTGCATCCAGATAAATGAGACAACTTGTTTTTGACGTTACAAATTGGCATGGTGTCCACTATGGTCGAAAAGATGAAAATTATTACAAAATGCGGCGTATGAAATAAGAAATTTTACGCTAGAGGCCCTTTTAGCGGTTTTTAATAAATGCATTATGGATGCAATAGGGACGTCTTGCAAATACTTTTAATTAATTTTGTTACAGTTTTAGTACACGAGATTTGTATAAGATTGTTTTTTTAACTTTATCTTGTATTATTTCAACTAAAACACTGCTTTATAAAATGTAAAGTTTATTTTGGGACAAAAAAATCTATAGAAATGTTAAAAATATTTCGGGACGGAGGTAGTATTTAATTTCGTAATAACGTAAATGCATTTATGTGATAAAAGAACAAACAAACAAAAATATCGAAAAATTACGTATAACATTTTAAACCAATATAAAAACTTTATTATATATCTAGTTATTTCTTAATTATTTTTTAATAAGTAACCTTCATTAAATTTTTTTTAAGTTTTTTTTATTTTTAATATGAACAAAAATTTACTTTGCATACAGTCATTGCAATATTTTAAGTATACAAATGAAATAAATCATAGTTTTAACCAATGTTGGCAATCGATACCTTTTCAATACCGTTATCCGTTTCAAAACCCTTTAAATTGAATACCGGTACCAATACCAATACCGAAACTCAGTTTTGGTATCGGATACCGGTATCCAAAAACCTTTTCTTTCGGTATCGGTACGTACCGGTATTGAAACGGTTTTTCTTAAAAACCATGTTTTAAAAAAAAAAAAATTAATAGAAAGTTTGTAAATTTTTTGGTTTTTGTAAATAAAAAATCGTACTCCAAATGCCTCACCGAAGTCTCATAGGAATCAAAAAAATCTTTTGGCACCCACATCCTGAATTAAATAAAAATTTAAAAAAATCCATACTACAACCGCGATGCGAGAGCAAAAGAAAATTATTGAATTTCACGAAATTTTTATGGATTGATTTTGACTCCCAATAGAAACTTTCTGAACCCCTTTTGTATAGTATAGTTTTTTTGGGGATTTTTATTTAATCCGTGATGTGGGTGTCTAAGGATTTTTTTGATATTTACAGGACTTCGGGGAAGGCATTTGGAATACTAGCAAGAGGTTTTCCACCATTGTATAATTTTTTGAAGTGGCTTAACTCGTAGAAATCGTCCATAAAGGTCCCATAATTCGCGAAAAAAATTGTTTGCAATATTTTTGAATGTGATCTTGTCTAGACAGGGAATACATATTTTTCCAAATAGATAACACCAACAAAAAAACTTGGTTGCCTAGAAATAAGATAAAATATGTAATTAGTTGGGGTTCTTACTTTAACCGCGATGCGGGAGGGAAATATATTTTATGGAAACATTTTGACACCAAATAGAAACTTATTGGACCCTTTTCAGCTCAAACAAAAAAGAAAGTTAAAAATTTATACGGCCTTATATTTATGTACTAAAGACATAGGAAAATGTCCAGCAAAAGCGGCCCAGTGCTTCAAAGATTATGAGCAAAAGACTGAATTTCGGCAACGGTTTTTAGTGAATTTTCGAGATAAAAAAAACACGCTAACTTTCGAAAGGCATTCCTGAGGATGCTGAAGCTTGGCATATATATTTTCCGTTCCCCTGACCTGGTTCGTATTGAATTTCAGCCAAATCGGTACAGTGGTTCAAAAGTTATTAAGAAAACCGTGATTTCAGATTGGTTTCACCTTAAATTCACTTGTTGAAAAAACCGTTAAACCAGCTTTATAAAACTTGATGAGTCAGGAAAATATTTTACAAAGTATTCGTGTCACTAACAAAAATGTTTGTACTAAAACAAAAAAAACATACATTTAAAAAAAAATTTACACTCAAAAAAAAAATGTTGCCTTTTTTTCAAAAATGACTAAAAAATGTTTTTTACTCAAAATAAAATATTTCTAATCAAAATTGTTAATTTGATTCACGTTAGAAAATTAACTATCAATTTAGAAGGCCATTGTGGAGGATGTTGATGGATTCGTCCAAGTCTAATTTAACTTTACTACTAGTTTTTACAAATTTTTTTAAAGTTTTTATACGTTTTTTTATTTTTTTTAGCATTTTTTCGATAATACCGGTACGTACCGGTATTGATGTTTCGGTATCGGTAATACCGTAATTGATTCATCTGAAATACCGTAACCGATACCGATACCGAAATAAATAAAAAAACGATACCAATACCGATATCGATACCGTTATTCGTTTCGATTGCCAACCTTGGTTTTAACATAAAGTCAAATTTTATTAAATTAGTTTCGTCGAGTTCATTCCGAAAATACCATAACACTTGTCAAGACACCCTAACTTAAGAATTTTTCAACTGATTTTCGATTTTCACAAAGTTTTGATAATAATACCGGTATGCTTTTTCTTGTCTTTTTTTTTATACAAAAAATTTTAAAAATTTTAAATTTGAAAATACGTTAAGTAAAATGATCAAGCTCGAGGTCTTTAAAAGTTTAAAAGTTAAAACTTTTAAATTTGTTTGAATTAATTTTTTAAATTTAGTAGAAACTCCTACAAATAGACAAAAAAAATATTCAAAAAATCCAACATCATATGGGTATAAGGATTTCTCTGACCGGTCTAGAGTAGGTTAAATGATAAATCAAAAAAAAACATTTGTCATGTAACTTTTATATACATTAATTCTTTAATTATTTCGTCGACTGTAGAAATACTTATAATAGCAACTATTTGTTTTGTTTATTTTTTTTTTATATTCTCTCATCAAGTACTAATCAATTAAACCAATAATCTATTTAAATACACCATACTCTTGTAGACTCTAGGGCAGGGCCGGCAAATCTTTTTGGCTCGCATGCTAAAACTACATTATTTATTTTATACTATTTTTTTTTTTAAGAAAATAACAACACTGTGCTACAAAAATCGAATATAATTTTAAAATAAGCTAATGTAGGTTGTAGGTCTCGTCGAAAAGATCACAAAAATGTCCATCAAACTTGCCAGACACTCAAATTTTAAAGTTATAGTCAAAAAACATTTTTTTTTGGGACTTTCTCACTAAACCACGTGTAACTCTAAGTAAATTTTAACCGGATTTTCAATTTTTGAACTGGTTTGGATAGAAGAAGGCAAGATTAGTTATTTTTCGAATTTGGAAAACGTCGGTGTCGGGAAAGTTGCCTTTTAGGGTCTATATTAACACACAAAAAGATTGGACCTGTAGGACAATGGCTTTGGGTTCTAAGGGGTTAAGTTGAAAAAATGCAGAAGAAATATTAAATTTCTAAAAATTACAAGGTTGGCAATCGAAACGAATAACGGTATCGATATCGGTATTGGTATCGTTTTTCAATTTATTTCGGTATCGGTATCGGTTACGGTATTTGAGTTGAATCGGTTACGGTATTACCGATACCGAAACGTCGATACCGGTACGTACCGGTATTATCGAAAAAAATGCTAAAAATAAAAAAACGCATAAAAACTTAAAATTTTTTTTTTTTTCAATTTTAATAATAAAACACGTATTTACGTATTTATTTTTAGCATTTTTGCTAAAATGCCCTCAAAAATGTGAAAAAAAAATTAAATAGCGTTTTCTTAGGGAGTCGACGGGGACGTTGCCGGACCACACTTACAAAAGGGGGCCGGCCGAGATAACTTTAATTTTCTTATCCCCTTGATCAAAGTGCAGGTCTTTGAAGTTATTCTGACATAAAAATGTATCATTTGTTAAAGAAAAGTAAAAAAAAAATATGTAAAAAATGTAGAAGAGTTAAATTCGACTTACAAGGGAAGTCTCCCTGGTGTCACCCGCCGATCTTTATGGAATTGGTTTTATTTTGTAGAGCAGGAAAAATAAAGGGACACGTTTTTCTATAGCGGACCAAATTCACATTTAGGGGGTGCAAATGAGGGGGAAGAAACTGTAATTTTTCAGTTTTTTCCGTTTATCTTCTAAATTTTGCATAGAAACCTAGTCATGTTACATACCAAATGAAGGGTCTTTGGAAAAACTATTTACGTGTGTAAAGCACATGTCTCAACATGCACAACTTTTCGCCATATTCAGTAAAATACCAAAATTTTATGACATTCTTGTTCATAAGTCTAAAAATAATATATTTTTTGGCACGTTGTTAGCACCAAAAGATAGGTATTTTAAATACCTTTAATCTGATACCACATATGCCTATTTTATTTTTGTCAAAAAAGGCGTAAATCGTAAAAAACTGAAAAAGGTCAATTTCCCCCCTTACAAATCGCCCCACAGAGGGTTGAAATGTACCAAAAGTGAGGATTAATTCAAAAGCTGAACTTTATCCAACAAATTCGTGTGTGGTACTGGGTGAAAGGTAATTAAATTCTACATCACTATTTGCCAAAAACTTTTGTTTTGAGTAAATTACTCTATCGACTGTAAGCTGTTAAAGTCAAATAATTTTTCAAAATTTTTCGTGCCGTGCCTAAAACTGAAAATTGAGATATTTTGGGTGCTGATAATTCTTATTAAGCGTTCTAAAAGTAATTTTATTAAAATGGAACCATCAACTTCAGGTATTTGGCTACATAATTGCATTAATGTTTTTTAGATAAATGTTTTGCAAATATTTTTAATATTTTTTTAAAAAGTGCTCCATATTTGGGGTATTTTCGATATATACACAGAGTTTCAACAAATTTCTTGTTGCGATCCAGCAAATTTTATTAAGTGATATTTTAATATAGTATTTTAGCTTATATATTCCATACCAAACTTTTGCAGATGCACCGCGTTTTTTCACTTATTAAAATTTTTGTGAAAGAACTCCAGTTGCTAAAAAAAAGCTGAAAAACATATGAGAAAGGGCATTATGGGAGACCCCTTAGTTAGAGGAGATAAAACAAAAGCTGAGTATGCGTACGTTCAAAAAAAAGTTGAGGATGAAAAAATAATGATAGTTGATCTCACATTTCACCCTCTAGGAGCCAGCATGGGCGGCAGCAACTGATTTCATTAAAAAAAAAATGTGTATGGGGACCACCTTAAGGGTTAGATATACAGGGTAGGTATATTCTAAGAAAGTGTTTGGGTTAAAAAAATATTGGGGGTCGGTCACATATTCGACATCTCTAGGGCACCCTTAGGACAGTTAGAGCTGTATGAGCAGATTTTTATAAAAATGGCATTTTGTATGGGAGCCCCATTATCGAGTGGAGATACGGTATAAGTATGTTCGAAAAAAATGTTGGGGGGTAAAAAATAATGGGGGTCGGTCTTAGTGGATACTACTCTAAGACGCACCATGGGAGTGGTAGGAGCTAATTTTATAAAACAAATTTATAAAAAATAAAAATAAATTTGGTGGGGACCACCTTAAGGGTTAATGATAGCGGGTAGGTATATTCTAAGAAAATGTTGGGGTTAAAAAAATATTGGGGTCGGTCACACATTTGTATTTCTAGGGGCACCCTTGGAGCAGTTAGAGCTGTAGGAGCAGATTTTATAAAAATGGCATTTTATATGGGAGCCCCATTATCGAGTGGAGATACGGTATAAGTATGTTCCAAAAAATGTTGGGGGGTAAAAATTAATAGGGGTCGGTCTCATTGAATAATACTCTAAGACGCACCCTGGGAGCTGATTTCATAAAATAAATTAAAAACAAGTAAAAAAGTTAAATTCGGCCTTGCCGAATGTAGTGATACCCTCCACAATTTCAAAAAGATTATTAAAAAAACTTTATTTAAAAGGAAATTACTTTTGAAAAAAACAATTTTTTTTTTTAAAAAAAATTTCCGCGAAAAAAAATTTTGTTAAAAAAAATCCGCGATTTTTTTCTTTTTTTGTCAAAAAATATGTTCGTACTTGTTTAAATACCATTTGGTGTTCAATTATGTTCACATATGCCAACCAGAAGCCGAATTAAAGCATTTTGTATTTTTAGGTTATGTTGAATGTACTGAAATTTTTTAGGTGTGCTTACATTTTCGTTCATAACTTTTGAACCGCTGAACCGATATCGTTCAAATGCAATACCAAACTTCTCGGGAGAACTTCCAATAAATATGTTAAGTTTCAGTCATCTCTGTGCAATATTTTGTCCGCGACAGCATTTTCCACAGACAGACAGACGGACAGACGGACATCGCTAGAATGTCTTAAAATCGATCGGGCATCATGAATATATATACTTTATGGGGTCCCAGATCGATATTTCGATGAGTTACAAACAGAATGACTAACTTATATATACCCTCTATCACTAAGTGGAGGGTATAAAAATAAAAAACAATTGTATGGGGGCCACCTTAAGGGTTAAAGATAGAGGGTAGGTATATTCTAAGAAAATTTTGGGATTGAAAATATATTTGGGGTCGGTCACACATTTGACATCTTTTGGGGCATTATTGGCGCAGATAGAGCGGTAGGAGCCAATTTTTATAAAAAGGTTATATCTACTTTTTTAATAAAAAAATATTTTCTCTAATTTTTTTTTCTGTAAAACATTTTTTTTTTACTAAATAATGTATAGTTAGTCTAAAAAAATATAAATATTTATAATAAAGGGCTTTTCTGAATTAATCCCCAGTTTACATATATTTCAACCCACTGTGCGCCCCCCAAAAATGAATTTGGGCAGCTAAAAAAAAACGTGTCGAGTTAATTTTCGTTCTGAACAACATATCCAAATTTCATGAAGATCGGAGGGTGACACCAGGCAGACTCTCCTTGTTAGCCGAATCCATGAATATCCACGGTGCCCTTTTAAAGTAATAGTTAGTTTTCTAACTTAAAAAAAAAAATAACAATTTTGATTAGAAATATTTTATTTTGAGTAAAAAACTTTTTTAGTCATTTTTGAAAAAAAAAAAATTACAACATTTCTTTTTGAGTGTAAAATTTTTTTCGAGTGTAAGTTTTTTTTGCTTAATTGTAAAAATATTTGTGAGTGACAAAAATACTTTGTAAAATAATTTTTTGACGATTTTCAACACGTGAACTAAAGGTGAAACCAATTTAAATTCACGGTTTTGCTAATAATTTTTGAACCACGAAGTCCTATAAATATCAAAAAAATCCTTGGGCACCCAGATCGCGGATTAAATAAAAATTTCCAAAAACTAAACTATACTAAGGGATTCAGAAAGTTTCTATTGAGAGTCTAAATGAATTCAAAAAAATTTCGTAAAAATCAATAATTTTCTTCTGCTCCCGCATAGCGGTTTAAGTATGATTTTTTTTTTTGGAAATTTTTACTTAATCCACGATGCGGAAGTCCAAAGATTTTTTTGATTTTTATGAGACTTCGGGGAGGCATTTGGAGTACGATTTTTCATTTACAAAAACCAAAAAAATTAAAAATTTTCTATTATTTTTTTTTTGTAAAAAAAACATGTTTTTTTAGGAAAAACCGTTTCAATAACGGTACGTACCGGTACCGAAGGAAAAGGTTTTTGGATACCGGTATCCGATACCAAAACTGAGTTTCGGTATTGGTATTGGTACCGGTATTCAATTTAAAGGGTTTTGAAACGGATAACGGTATTGAAAAGGTATCGATTGCCAACATTGAAAAATTATAAACATTTCTGGTAATCCTATACCGGTTTCAAACACTCCAGTTAGTGTTGTCATCAGTAGGATTTTAAATGCTTGTTTGTCTTGTTAATGGAAATTGTTTTTTTTTTATATATATGTATGTGAATATATATAGTTTCTACAGATTATATTTTGACAGTTTCCAACACTACAATTCTATTTCTAGCAATCTCAACCTCACTTCATTCCTTTTTTGACTTGAAAATCGGAAAGTTCCAAACAAAGTGAAAAAATTAATTTTTTGAACTTTTTTTTTTGCTTAACCTTCGCACTACCAAAGATTTTTGTTTACGTTTAAAACGTATATCAAAGAAACCCAACCGGGGGGGGTTTTGGTAGTGCGAAGGTTAAGCATAGTACTCTGTTCGATTTCACGGGGAAAAAACGTGTCAAACTCCATATAAACGCCTCAAATCGCAATAAAAAATTAAAAATCAACAACTTTTGACAATTATAAGAAAGAAACGAACATAACAAAACTATAAATGTCACTTTTCCACGGCAATTTTAATTGTCTTGTGTAATAAAAATGCGTGAAAACTTTTTTAACAATTTCCCTATAATTTCTCGAGTTGCCAAAATTATTTTTTTTTATATGGAGTTTGACAGATTTTTTCGCGTGAAATCGAACAGAGTATTATGTTTTAAAATATTAGTTTATATTCGGACATTACTGAAAAAGTGTTTTTATGTTAAAAAAACTTTTTTTATCTGTAATTTTTATACCCTCCAACTACAGTATGGGGGTATACTCACTTTGTCATTCCGTGTGTAACGCATCGAAATGTCGGTCGGGGACCCCATAGCGATATCCGTCCTTCTGTAGTTAACACGATGCAGTCCAAAATAAAAAAGCTAGACCCCTCAAGTTTGGCATAAATATGTCTTATGCTCCTAGGCAGGTTAAGTTCGGAAATGGAACTAATCGGACCAGGGGAAAAAAGTTCCCCCTTGAAGAACTGAACCAACCTCTTAAAAATGCTATTTTTTTGACTTTTTTTTTTGTATTTTTGTGAACAAAATGAGACATTTATATGTTCGTAGAAGTTTATAGTCCTACGCTTGGACCCAGGGGACTAAAAACTGCCCTAGTAAAAATATTATGCTAATTTTACTAAATAGATCTAATTTGATCCGTAAAATGGTTGTATCAAATAATATCTAATTGTATTACTTTAGATCAAAAAATATAAAAATTTATACAATTTGATCCTGAATTTGGTCAAATCTAATTATATCAAATTGATCTTATAATATCTATTTTTATACAATTTGATGAGCAAAACCAAAATACGAATCTAATCATATATGGAGCAATATTTAACCATATAAAGTGGATCAACCGTATCAAAATGATAGATATAATTTTATATAAATTTATACGGAAGCATATTAACTCATATAAGATTGTATCAAATTATATATGATTATATCAGAAAATTTTTACTCGGGGTTGCTTTTTTTGTCCCGCCCCTTTTTTAAGGGCGTGGATAAAAAAATAGTTTAAATAATTATAAAATTATAATACTTTAGTGCACAAAGCAGACAAAAATGAATTTGTAAACATATACCGTGAGGGCCAAGGAGTCACCCCAGCTCACCGACCCCTCCCCCTTCCTTGCCCCCCCCCTTAAAACAACGCCCCTGTCAACATTTTTTTTTTAATTTTTTTACATGTTGGAGGGTATAATAGATTCGGCACAGCCGAATGTAACACTCTCACTTGTTTTTTTAAATTTCTTCAAAAATATTTTATTTTTTAAAATTAATTTCAAATTGCATTAAAGGCCAAATTAAATAGTAGTAATAAGATAATTAAAAATATACATTTTCTCAACACTGAGCTAATATTACGTTATATTTTCAGCAGAAAACTAATTAAAAATATTTTTTTTTGCAAAACAAGAAACAAAAAAAAAAAATCAAAAAAAAATTTACATAATTTTTTTTACATTAAAAACACTTTTTCAGCAATGTGCGAATATAAACTATTATTTTAAGCAACAAAAAACAAAATTCAAAAAAAAAAATTTCACTTTGTTCGTAACTTTCCGATATTCAAGTCAAAAAAAACAAAGCCGTTCTACAGGTCCAATATTTTTGTGTGTTAATATCGACCCTAAAAGGAAACTTTCCTGACCCCGACAATTTCGAAATTCGAAGAAAAAGCTAAATTTGCTCCACCCTAGTGAAATTGTTGACCCTTGCAACAGTGCAATATTGCAACTTTAAAAAAAAAATATTTTAATAAAATTTTTATTTTTCTATTACCTTTTATGTGATGTGTCGTTGTAAGAAAATATTCGCAATTTATTTTAATAGTAATACAATTGCTTCTATTCACAAAGAAACAAGCAAAAAAGTTGCATTTTTGCAAGACTAAAATTTCTGACGTGAATTCCATTATTGTTTTTTTTATAAACTTTGGACACAGACTATATACAGACTCGACAGTAGAGTTTTATAAGAAAAAATGGGGAAAAACTAAGCGATTTTAGGAGAAAACACAGCGGTTTTTAGTCCGTTTTACGCTAACATGGCAACACTTTCTACGACTTAGGAGTGAGTGAAACAACAAAAACAGATCTGACATCCATTTTTCTTATGGCGCGTTATATCAGTTTTCTCTTTCTAACCTAATTCGTAGAATAATTTGAAAATATTAACCATTTGGTAAAGAATACCTTTTTGACACCTGTCATAGTCGAGTCTGTATTAGTCTGTGCTTTGGATTTCAACCAAAATCGCTCCGTGCCATAGTTTTGCCGGCCCTGGTTTAAACAATTTTGCCTATGAATTTGTATTATTTTCATTTTATTTTCATTATGTTCTCCTTTTCTATGGTTTGATTTCAATATCTATTTTCGTGTTTTTTTTTGTTGTTCGTCAACTGTCGTTTGACTAGAGCTCTACACCATTTCCAACTGTAAATAAAGAAAAAAAAATGGATTTCCATTTAAAATTAAGAAAAAAGTAGTAAATTAAATTAAGATTTTTCATTTAATTTTAAGAAATGTTTAATTGAAATGAAAAATCTCAATAGTAAATTAGTTTTTTTTTTTTATATCGATAAGAGCGGTTTAAGGCGGTGCCTTATTTGCTTGGTTCTGCTGCTACTTTCGAGTTTAGAGGCATGTCACAGACTCAATTCCGTTCGGATTTGGAAAAAGTGCTTTAGTCGTAAATCGCAGAGCGAATATTTTTTTCGGAATGAAATTCCTCTTTGATTTATGAAAGTGATTTCATTCCGATAAAAATAATATTCGTTTTGCGTTTTACGAGTAAACCACTTTTCTCAAATCCGAACGGAATTGAGTCTGTGACATGCCTCTTAATGGCAAACCAGTTAGAATGCGGATACACACAAAAAACAATTACAAATATTAGCCAAGTTTTTGTATAAAATTCCACCCACCAAGTGGGAATTTACACACAGACTTTTTCCTTGATTTTTTTTTTTTAATACCCTTTTGAAATTGCTTCATTTTCTTCTCTTATTCTACCTCTTTTGCCCACAAACTGGAATGCAGTAGCAGACATGCAAGGAAAAAAGTCTGTGTGTAAAGTCCCTCCAAGCGTTTTTGCGTAATTTGGTCAATTTTTTGAACAAAAACTTTGTTAATTTACAAAAAAACACTTGGTGGGTTGTATTTTATACAAAAACTTGGCTAATAAGTGTAAGTGCTTTTTTCGTTTAAAGAACGAATAAACTTTATAAGAGTATGAGAAAAAAGTCGAGCAAAAAAGTCACTGTCTAAAACCCCTCTATCCAATGGAAAAATCTTAATTTATATTGAAATGGTGTTATACAATTTTGTTTTTCTAGATTTTTTTGTTGTTTCGTAGCTAGATGTTGTCGCTGTCGTTGTTTCTGTCCAAGTTTTTAAAACTGTTCTGGTTTTAATAATTTCTTATTATATTTTTTCAATGCCTCTTTTTAGTTTAGTTTTTTTTTCTATTTCATTTTTTTTCTTATTTTAGGGTCTTGTGTTATTTTTTTTTGTTTTTAATTTTTATTTTTTTTCTTTATTTTTTTTTTTTTTGCAAAAGTAGCATAAGCAGCTGATTTTTTGTTCTTTCTGTGCTTTGATATCGCTTTAGTCATTTAAACTTTTGTGTCGCAGTATTGTTTGCATTTCGCCTAGTTATAAGTTTTATTTGGATTGTGAAAATGTATTTTCTATTTAACAGGAGTTTTTTAAATACCGTGACTCAAACTATATTTGATAGCAGTTCTTTAAGGAAAAGTTATAAGTACTAAACCTGATTATTATCAATCGACTATTTTTGAAAAAATGCTATATAGGAAATTTTCCAGGCTTTAATTTATGCTTGATAGCGTACAGATTGAGCAAATTCTAAATAAAATACGAGGGTTGCGCTTGAAAATTAAATTATTTATAGATATTTCTTAGAATTTTTTTAAAAAATATTTCTAAGTCGATTTTTTCCAACATTAAAAAATTTAAAAAGTGATCCAATAATTTTTATTCAGTTATCAGCTAATTCTTTGAACAACCCAAACAAAATTTTTTTTTAATACAGTAGAAGAAATTTGAATTTTTTGACCTCCAAGACTTTTAACCACCAATTTTTTGTTTGGGTTGTTCTAAAAACTAGCTGATAAATAAATAAAAATTATTGGATCATATTTTAAATTTTTGATGTTTGAACTTGGAAAAAATCGACTTTGAAATATTTAAAAAAAAAATTTCTAAAAAATATCTATAAATAATTTCATTTTCCAGTGCGATCCTCGTATCTCATTTAATATTTGCTCAATCTGGACGCTATTAAGCTTAAATTAAAGCTTAGACAATTTCCTATATAGCTTTTTCTACAAAAATAGTCGATTGATAATAATTTAGATTATTTTAATAGTTTATGTATTGAACCGAAAAAATCTAACCATTTATCAATTTTTTTAAACAAATATCTGTATTAAAAACAACAACTAACAAATAAAAATATTATTTCAAATTTATCTTGTACCAATTTGTTATTCAAATATGTATAATGATATTTTTTGTTTGTTTCTGAAAAAAATCTGTATGTTATTTGTTCAAACCGGATATAGGTGTAATAGTACAATAAATTGCTAAACTGTTCATTAATAAACCTACAAGTACTATCAATAACAAACATCCATTTATTTTGATTGTAGTTAATTAGTGTATTAAAAATTTTATTTTATCATCAATGTCTATTAAAGATTTTTCCACTTGTTTGATTTTGTTTTGTCCCCAAAAAAACAATAAATTCAACTATTTACATTTGAAATTTAAGATTGCTATTCTGAAGTTTGTAGATTACCGAAATATTGGTGACAGAAGCATCTTCAAGTACACAGAAATAATTTTAGGGAAAAAACTTTTAATTAAAAATTTTAAAAAGTTCATTTTAGTTTTTAATCATTTTTTAATTCATACAATTAAGTTTTTTAATTGATTTCACAAATTTCCGTGAATTGAGAATAAATGCAATTTTTTCTTTTTAAACTTTTACAAACTTTGGTAATTAATACTATTACCCAGCAAAAACTTCGCTTATCAAGTAATTAACTTAACGGGTTAGCAAAAATATGAGTAACTAGTTACCTCCCAATTTAAATGTTAATTACTTTAACACGGTGATGTCATTAGAGGTAACCACATTTTGCCTTTTTTTTGCGTAATGTAATGCAAATGGTAATTAGTAGTATTCAAAGCTTCAAAGCAAAGTTTTTGCTGGGTACTTTCGTGATAGGTGCAAAATCAATTAAAATAGTAATTGGTATAATCATTTTTGAGATTGAAACTCATTTTCATTTTTTTGTGTGTATACACAAAACCGGTTGTAGGGAGGCAAAGACAGACTCCAATTTTTTTCGGGCTGATATTTATATTTTTTGTTTGAGTCGTAAAGAACATTATGTATTTGATAACTAAATATATATTTTTGGACTATTTTTTAATTTTTAATGTTCGAAGTTGTAAAAAATCGACTAAGAAATATTTTTAAAAAATTGTATAAAAAATGTTTATAAATAATTTCATTTTCCAGTTGACCCTCGTAGCACATTTATTATTTACGCAATCTGGATGCCATTAAGCTTAAATTAAAGCTTAATAAATTACCTAAAAACCACTGTTTAAAAAAAAATTCGTTTGATAAAGAAGGTTTGGTAATTCTAAATTTGTCTTTAACAAATTGTAAATATTTTTGTCCGGCATTGTAGATCCAATCGGTTACGTTTGGACTTTGCACCGCTTTTTAAGGCAAGCACTGGTGTAGGGTAAAATATGGTCTGTCTTGACCGACTATAATTTTCTTGTTAAAGATTCGGTTCAAAAGAATACAACAATCGAAAATTTTTTTATTTGTGCTTTACAATTGTCAACTTTATTAGTAAAAAACATTTGGTAGAAATGGTTTTATTTTGTATTTTTTTTTTCTCTGAAATATTCTTGATTATTTCCACTTTATAGTAGTATTTAACTGCTGTGCTGATAATGAATTTGCAAAACGTGTGTTTTGTGACGACTTTATCACATTTTTAAACACACGTTTTGTGTTTTTTCTTTGTGTGATGATGATGGCGACGGCGGTTGCTTGGTTAATATCAAATCAATTTAACCATAAAAACTTAATGGGGTTTTTCAAAGTTTATTACCGAAAAAGAAACTACAATTAGAGTAAAGGTATCTTAAAAAATCGGTAACAGTATGATTATAATTTTTTTTCCATCCCCGCCCTCAAAAGGGAGAGAACCAAAATCATTTCATTTTCATTGTGGCTCAGTGGTTAGCGCGTTGGACTGCTAGCCAGCAAGCCTGGGTTCGATTCTCAGCTCAGGTAAAACAAAATTTTTTTTCAGATATTTATTAGTTTCTAATTATAACTAATATATCGTCACCTAAAATGCAAAAGGCCCTAACTAACATTTTATTAATTTTACAGGAGAAGCAAAAAACAGTATATAGTAGAGTACATTTTTTTATTTGTTAATAATTTTGTTGGTTTTGATTGAATTGGGCTAAAACTTTGTGAGGACGTACGTTTTGTGAATATGTATCAAAATTAATCACAAAATGTTTAAAAAATGTATTTATAGTTGCGTTCATTGGCGATTTCGCAATTCACATGTTTTTAATTTGTTGCTATTAAATTGCCTATGTGACCCTAATTTTTTGTTGAGACGTGTAGGTTAATAAAATACACCAGAATCTTATCAAAATACCGATTTTGAATTTTTTGCTAGTTAGGACGTTTTGCATTTCAGGCAGTGACGGTCCCTGAAGTTGTCACTGGGTGTTCTCTAATTTTTAAAAACAGCAAATTTAAGTATAAAATTCATGTTTTCCTGGACCTAACGCGTTCCCGAGATAGATAAAGATCTGATGTTATTAGTTTTGTATATTTTTAAAGAATATGCAGCCCAAATTCTATTTTATTGTCATTTTGTTACCTCACCATATCGACAATTAACAAAAAGCATTATTTCGCAAATAAATTGAGCACAAAAAAGAATTTTGGCTGCATGTTAATAAAAAATAATAAAACTGAGACAAAATTGCCCTGTCTAAATTGGGACTAAGTATCTCAAAGTATCTTAAAAAGGTCAACTTTAGATATCCTCTTATATGTAAAAAAATATAATTTAAAATCTTTAACACAATTAAGGCGATAAAAGGAAAAATAAGCATGAATAAATAATTATATTACATTAGTTTGCCTAAGTCTTTTTCCCAAAGTTGCAATTTTTTATATTTTACCTATTTTTGATTTTTTAACACAAATTATGTATTACGTGTGTAATTTTGCAAACTCAATAGAAAGTCATAAGTTTTCAACGCATATCGCTGATACTGTGACCAGCATTTGGAAAACAAAAGAGAAACATAAAAAAAATCACAAAATATAGTTTTTCTTGTAAGAAAACAATGAAAAAAAAATATGAAAAAATCTAAATAATAAATGTACACATTACATAATAGTATTAGTGTATTAGAGTGTCCCTTATTTTGGAAATGTTGGAAATGTTGAGACGGTACCCGCTCATTTTTTCCTTTTGACTTAAAAATAACTGAGGAAAAATTTTACGCCCCTACGACCACGCCTTCCCTACGGCCTTAAAGAACGGGGCCTAAAAAATCATTTTTCCATACAAACCAAAAAATTTTTTTCTTGATTTTTAATTTTTTTGTTATTATTTATTATATAAATTGATTAACTTATTCACGACAAAAAATTTGATTTTGGTGGGATAAGGTTAGATCTGAAAGCCTTATTCCACCAAAATCAATTTTTTTGTCGTGAATAAGCTAACCAAGTAATATAATAATTAATAACAAAAAAATTAAAAAAAAAAAAAAAAAATTTTGGTTTGTATGGAAAAATGATTTTTAAGGCACCGCTCTTTAAGGCCCCGTTGCGTAGGGAAGGCGTGGTCGTAGGAGCGTAAAATTTTTCCTGAGCTATTTTTAAGTCAAATAGAAAAAAATGAGCGGGTACCGTCTCAACATTTCCAAAATAAGGGACACTCTAATGTGTATGTATGTTTGTACAAATATAATATTTTTGTTTATTAAAAGGGGTATAAATAGGTCATCTCTAAACAAAGTATACAAAATAATTGTTGAAGACAATATTAAAAAAATAACTAAAATATAGTAGTAACCCAGCAAAAACTTGGTAATGACACATCATTACCATTCGAATTACTTAGTAATGACAGAAAATTACCTTTAGCATTATTTTGAAATGTAAAATAAGGACTTATTAATAATGACTTACCTAAGTCATTATAATAAAACTAACAAACTTCAGAACTTGATTTTTACTTTCTGACACACTGTACATTATTTTGATTAAAAATAAAATTAAATTAAATATTTTTTTATTTTTTTTAATTTTTTTAAAATAATTTTTTCATTACCTCTAAGTATATATGGATTTAGCTATTAATTATATTTGTCACATTTGCTTGTAAAAGTAATGGGAAAGGTAATTCGAATCAGAAGTAGTTATAACTTTTGAATTTCCCATTACACATTTCATTACTTGGTAATGCAAGTTTTTGCTGGGAATATTTTATAGGGTTACAACTTTTTCATTTATTTTGCCAAATAGTTTTACAAAAAATATTCTAGAAAAATTTGGTTTGCATTTTTGGAAGCAACGTAAGAATATGTAATAGTGGACCCACGAAAGGGCTAAATTATTGGGTTTTTTGGATGGCAGATTTGGAATCAGAAGAGCAAAATCTATCAGCCTTACCACATAAAAATAAAATAAATTTAAAATCGACTTTTATTTTTATTTATATACAAATTGTTTTTGTTTTTAAAATCGACTTTCCAAAAATGTATAGAAAATTTAAAATTTAAAATAAAACTTTTATTAAAAGTATAAGTATCAGGGGTGTATTTTACTGGGATTTAAAGATTAACGATTTCTAAAGTTCTAAATTAAAAGGAATAAAATGTCGTTTCCCGATTTTGTTACAATTTTTACAAAACCTGTGGGCCCTAATTGTATTTTAAAATTATCCGATTTAATTTTAGATATTTCCAATTTTAATTTTTTTTTTTTAATTTTGTAAAACTTTTTTTTAACCTTTCCTAACCCAAATTTGTATGTAAATGTAGAGAAAAAATCGTCTTAATACTTATGGAACGTGAGCGGAAATGCATTGTTATTTTAAAATACAAAAAAAAATATTTATTTTATAAGAACATTGTATTAAAGGAATATGAACATTCGATATGTGATTATTTCATTTGGATGAAAAAAAAATAGTAAACATTTATTTAATATGCAAATCACATAATTTTTTTTTTATATAAAAACAAAGATTCTTTTCTACACTGACAAGGAAGGTATTCCATAGCTTACGCTCCGATTGTTCTGCAATTTATATACGGTGGCTCGCAGCTTATTTCGTGTGAAAGATATTAGTTAGCAATCCATTCACGACAAAGTTAACCAAAATAGACCTAATTATTATCAAATTAGTATTTTTGTAAAAAGTCCTGTGTATGTGATTAATCAAGCTTTAATTAAAGCTTAATGGCGTTCAGATTGTCTAAATATTAAATGTGCTACGAGGGTCGAAATGGAAATTGAGATTATTGAAAGACCTTTTTTAGAAAATTTCTTAAAAATATTTCTAGGTCGATTTTATCCAAGCTCAAACATGAAAAATTTTAAAAAAATAGTCCAATAGATAATATTCATTTAATAAATATTTTTTCCAATGACCCAAAAAAAAATCAAAATTTTTAAAACGCAGTCGAAGAAATCCGAATTTTTTGACCTCCAATTCTTTTGACCACCAATTTTTTGTAAACAAAGAAACGATTTAATTGTTTAATAATTTTAGTACACCTAAGTGTATAGTAATGAGATATAAAAATAATTGAACATTTCCTTTGTTTACAAAAAATTGGTGGTCAAAAGAATTGGAGGTCAAAAAATTCGGATTTCTTCGACTGCATTTTAAAAATTTTGATTTTTGTTTGGTTCATTGGAAAATTATTTAATAAATGAATATTAACTATTGAACTATTTTTTAATTTTTTTTTGTTTGAGCTTGGATAAAATCGACCTAGAAATGTTTTTTAAAAATTTTCTTAAAAATGTCTTTCAATAATTTCAATTTCCACTTCGACCCTGTAGCACATTTAATATTTAGACAATCTGAACGCCATTAAGCTTTAATTAAAGCTTAATTAGTTACATACTCAGGACTTTTTACAAAAATACTTATTTGATAATAGTTAGGTCTATTTTGGTTAACTTTTTCTTGAATGGATTGCTAACTAATATCTTTCACACTGTATGTTATTAATAGGGATGAGATTTCCATGCAAATGCATGTTTTTTGTCGATAGTCTAAAAATGATATCGACCAATTACCTTTACGAATCAAGAAATTTGCGTTAAAATGGCATCGATTTGTTTTTGCATATTTTGGTGAAAATGCATATTTTTGCATATTTTGATTTTAAATGCATATTTTGTGCATATTTCTAACTTTTAAGTGCATATTTTGGCATAAATTAGCAAAAACACAAATTGATTTTTTTTTTCAAAAACTATTTTAAATTTTTTAAATTTATTTTGAAAATAATAAAATATATTTTTTTTCTTTTTAATTTTGTTTTAGGATTTTCTTAATTTATAAAAAATTTTGCTTATATAAAGTTTTAAATGTTGCTTTTTAAACCCGGCGTTATTTTTTGCTTTAAAGGAAGTTTTTCCCATGAAAACAAGATTTTTATTGTACACATTTAATTTTTTTGTGCATATTTTAAGGTTTTTGAGTGCATATTTTCGATTTTTTAGTGCATGAAAATCTCATCCCTAGTTATTAATATCGTAATCTATTAAATTATATTGCCAATGTAAATTGAGTATTTTAAAGGTTTGATAAGTGCTTAAAAGCCGTATAAACATCATCGACGCAAAATATTAACTATTTAAAACTTTACTCCAAAAATGCATAACTTTAACGGTATTAGGCTTTTAATATGTTTTCGTAACCTTAAGCATGGAATTTCCGGTCTTTTTGTAAAACATACAACATTTCCCGAGTAAAAAAAATGATATGACACAATATATAATTTAATATGGGTTCGTGTCTATTTTGATATAATCTTATACGAAAAATGGTTTCATAAGACTTGATCGAATATTATCTAATAATATCAGTTTATATAACTTTATATCGACTTTGATACGAGTTTTGGTCTAATCCAATGATATAAAATTATATCCAATTATATTAAAATCGGATGTTTTTTTTAGTTTTTAATAAAAAGTTGAAAAATTAAAATAATAAAAATCAGTTGTTCTTGAAAAAAACTTAATAAAATTTAAAAAAATGGAGTCATGTTAAATTTTATATAAAACACTTAGAAAATATTTTCAAAAAAAATTGTCCTTGGAAAAACTTAGGCCGTATTTACATTAGGCAATTTTAATTGCGGCAATTCTGATTTTATCGTGTATCAGAGAGAGATCTAAGATTCTTCCCTCTCTCTCTCTGATACACTAGAAAATCAAAATTGCCGCAATTAAAATTGCCTTATGTAAATTCGGTCTTAGAAAAATTAAAAAAAATGGAGTCATATAAAATTTTATATAAAACACTTAGAAAATATTTGCGATAAAAAAATGTTCCTTGAAAAAAAAAACTTAGAAAAATTTTAAAAGATGGAGTCATATAAAATTTTATATAAAACACTTAGAAAATATTCGTGACAAAAAAGTGGTGCTTGAAAAAAACTTAGAAAAATAAAAAAATATGAAGTCATATGAAATTTTTTATAAAACACTTTGAAATATTCGCGATAAAATATGTTCTTAAAAAAACTTAAAAAAATTAAAAAATAATGGAGGCATATAAAATTTTATATAAAACACTTAGAAATTTAAAATGACGCATGGGGCTAGATGTTACAACATATAGTTATGTATGGTGATATCTTAAAAAAATCCCCCATCAAAATTTATTATATAAATTTATCTCGCAAGACATAGTGTCACACATGATCATATATGAAATATTATGACTATATAAAAGTATATACGATCATATTAAATAATTTTTACTCGGGTTGTAAAAAATATTAACGGTTAAAAATCTTTGCTTAAATAAACCAAACTAAGATTATAAAATTCTTTATTTTGAGCCTACAGTTTGCCTATATGCCATTTCATTCTATTTAAAGCATTCCGTTTCTTTACACACATTACGTTTTTCTTTGGTAATATATAGTACCAAAGAGTATATACAAAAAAGAGACTTTATTTTTCTCAAATTAAATTTTTATGAAATTTTATCAAGGTGCTTCAAGAAAGTTGATACACACTTAAATCTAGCAGAAATTATGTTATAATGGCAACACTAGTTAGGGTACCGTTTGAGAGAATGAACAATAGGCTCAACACAATGATGAACGAAAAAAAGTGTCATTTGTAAAAAAAAAACTTTAATAGTATGCCATTTGTTTGTTCAGTGTTGCTAGTTTAAAAAAAAAATAAGAGATCCGGAGAGAAAATTAAATAAATTTAAATTTTTTGCTGTGTTGGTCATGGCTTTTAACTGTCAAATCATATGGAAAAATCGTTCCAGACTTAGCTTAGGTTGTAAGTGGCTGCTGACGATTTACGTCAACACACGTAGGCTCTGAGGTCCATTGTGATACCACAGGACCGAAAAATCAGAAAGATCGTACAGCCCCCTAAATCCCAGTGAAGCAAGTCTCTGACCAGAAAGTACCGAGCAATGACAAATAAAGTGTTCGATAGTTCCCAACTCCTCTTCATCCATGCAACTCCGGCAAAAGTTAATCGACCGCACATTTAACCGCTCTGCGTGCTTCCCTATAAGGTAATTATAGCAACCACCGTCGAAATCTCTCCTCTTGAAAGCGATATCAGCTCACTTGTGCGCCCCTGATTAAGAGAATGCCAAATCAGTCGTGTTGTCTCACACGTCCATCCATTTGCCCATCTTTGATTAGTCTCCGTCTCGGAACAAAGCCATAGGTTTTGCTTGCAAGTTTCTAGAGGCATACCAACACATTCCAATTCTGTTGGAACCTGTGAGGTAGTTTCTAGTCTTGCAAGCTCATCGGCTTTGCAATTCCCTGGAATGTCTCTGTGCCCCGGGACCCATATGAGTCGTATGTTAAACTGCTTGGCCATCTCATTTAAAGACGTGCGGCAGTTAGGGGCAGATCTTGTTTTCAGAAACATTGAATCCAGGGACTTGACGGCGGCTTGACTGTCAGAATAGATGTTGACTGCGGTTGTAGACAAGACATTGCAGCTCAACCAGTCAGCCACATCCTTTATTGCCAGCATCTCTACCTGGTAAACACTGCAATGATTTGGAAATCTTCGAGCCAGGCTCAATCCAAGCTCTTCCGAATAGACTCCAAAGCCCACTTGTTCGTGCAGCCTCGATCCATCTGTGTAAAAATTTATGGTGGCTCCACTTCCCGGAATGTCCCCTATCCAAGACTCCCTGGATGGTATCATAGTGGTAAAGTGGCGCTCAAAAAGAGGGAGCACAGACCACATTTTGTTGCGTTGTTATCTTCTTCAACATCGCGCTATGGCCACAATCGCTGCTCCTCCATTGTAGCGTGCTAGTAAGCCGAATTTGCCGACGTAGCTGCATACTGCCTACCCAATATGTCGAATGATATCAGGTGAAGGAGGATTTCTAATGCACCCGTAGGTGTAGTACGAAGAGCACCAGTGATGCACATCGCCGCCATTCTCTGTACCTTTGTGATAAAGACACAGTTCGCTTTTGTTTCTGAAGCAGGCCACCAGACAATGATTCCATACAGCCGAATTGGACGCACCACTGCTGTATAGATCCAATGAACGACTTGAGGGCTAAAACCCCATCGTTTCCAATGGTCCTTTTGCAGGAATATAAAGCAATAGTTGCTTTTCTCATCCGTTCCTTAATATTACGCCTGAAATTCAACTTCCTATCTAGAAATACTCCAAGATACTTGGCTCCATCTGAGAAGGTAATTTCAGTGCCGTCCAGAGAAATGGGATCAAAAGCAGGAATCTTACTTTTCCTTGTAAACAAAACAAGCTCTGTTTTACTTGGATTAACTCCCAGACCACAGTCTCTTGCCCATTTAGACAGATCTTTCAGAGAACCCTGAAGAATGTCCCTAAATGTTGGCAGATGCTTCCCCTTTACCGCTATCGCGATATCGTCAGCATATGCGACAACACACTCAAAAAATTATGTTAGTAAAATCAACTGAAAATGTCAGTTAAAATAACTACTTTGTAAGTTGTTTTGGGGTCAACTACTTTTTCAGTTAAATCAACTAACAATGTTAGTTATTTTAACTGACAAAAAACAACTGACTTATGTAGTAAAAACAACTTACATTTGTAGTCAAAACAACTAAAATGTAGTAAAAATAAAAAAATATATAAATATTTTTTTTTTTTCAAAAAATTTTTCAGAAAAAAAATTGAAGACCAAAATTTTTTCAAAGTTTTTTTTTTTTTTTTTTAAAAAAAAAGTTTTGAAAAATAAAAAAAAAAACGAAAATTTATTTTTATTTTTTGGAAAAAAACTTTGAAAATTTTTCAGAGATAAAAAAATAAAATTAACTACTTTAAATAACTGTTACTACATCACAGTACTTTTTTGTTAGTTATTCAAAAAAAGTACTTAAAATAACTAACAGAAATAGTTGTTTGATATTTTTCATACAAAAACAACTGACTTTGTAGTTGCAAATAACTAACTACTGTAAAATATACAAACAACTAACATGTAGTAACTTACATAATTTTCTGAGTGCATGACAACCAAGTGCTTCTAGAGATAGCAGCACTGAATTCAGTGCCAGGTTCCAAAGAAGCGGCGAAAGAACACCTCCATGTGGTGTGTTCCTATTGACAAATCGAGATATGACGGACGCTCCCAATTCACACGTTATGCGTCTGTTGGCAAGTAGATTTTCCACCATTAAAACGATCCCACGCTTCACTCCCAGACCAGACAATGCCAAAATTATCGAGTCTGGGATGACATTATTAAAAGCTCCCTCTATATCAAAAAAGGCCACCATAGTGTACTCCTTTACCGAAAGCGATCTCTCGATGGTACCAACGAGCTCATGAAGAGCTGTTTCCGTTGTTAAGGTACATAAACATGTTTAAGTGCTTAAACATGTTTAAGTGCTTAAACATGTTTAAAAAAATGAATGCGAATGTGGTATAAGTTACGCAAAAACACTTGGAGGCAGTGTTACCGTTGAGAATTTTTAAAAAGTCGCACAAAAAGTCGTGTTTTACAAAAAAAGTCGCACAAAAAATTCGTTTTTCCAAATAAAAGTCGCACATTTTTTAAGGGTTGAAGATTTTGTATAAAATTGTTGTTTTTGTATGAATCCTCCCTTAGGGAGTAGAGATAGGGCTTAGGTATGTTTGGAAAAAATTTTAGGGTAAAAAATCTCACATTTTTCCTTTTTTTTTGGCGACTCCGGGGCAGTTGTGGGGCTTTTTGTGAATTTTTACACCTACACGCCTAAACAGAGATAAAATGTGAGATCGACCCCCATTAATTTTTCCTCCCTCCTTCAACCCTTAAGGCATACAATGCTTTTTATTTTTTACAACTTTGTTATATTAAATCCGTTCCAAGGGGGTCTCCTAAAGGAGTAAAAAGCGAGACCGACCCTCATTAATTTTTACCCCCCAACATTTTTTCTGAACATACCAACAATCTATCTCCATTTCATAAAGCAATGTGAAATGGAGATAGATTGCAATATTTCTTATGAAATGGGTAAAATGTTATGGAATGGGTGATACATATTTTTAGCGTAATTCTGTTTTTTGATGATTTTTTTGATTTGACCATTTAAATGCATTTTAACAATCCAAATAATTTAAAAATCTAAAATTCAAACATTTATGTAAAAAAGCCGCAAGAGCGACCTTTAGATAATATTTTTAAAATTCCAAAGTTTCAAAAAAATATTTGAAATATGTGTAATTTTGCAGTATATATCTTTAAAAAGAAAAAAATATTTCACTTAACAAAAAAAGGGGGAAAAAGTCGCACAAAGTTGGAAAAAGTTGCAAAATTAGACAAGTTTAAAAAAGTCGCACAAAAAGTCTCAGAGCGTCAAAAAGGTTGCAAATTGCAACTAAAGTCGCACAACGGTAACACTGCTTGGAGGGACTTAACACACAGTCTTTGTGAAAAAAAAATCAAAACGTCTATGTGTAAAGTCCTTCTTGGTAGGTTATATTTTACACAAAAACTTGGGTAATAAGTGTAAGTGTTTTTAGTGTGCAGAAAACTATTTGAGGGAATAAGATACTCTCTGATATTCACTCCCTGAATTTATTTTATGGTACAACTTATTTGTTATATTGAAATATACAAGAAAGTAAAAGAACACACAAGAACAAAGGCATTTACACTGTAGTGATGACATACTTTACAAATAAACAAAACAAAAGTCTCTTCCTCTTTTTTGTAAATAAAAAAAATTACACTTAATTAAATTTTGTTTTTGTTTTGCTTTTGAATTTGAAAAGAAAACAAATTAAACGAAAAAGCACAAAAAGAAGATTGTAAAAAAGACCAACCAAGCCACCAAGCCACCAAACACAAAACATAATTATCAAAAGAAATTCCAAAATTAAAAAGAAAGTAAAAGTTTTTATTTTACATATTTTTTTATATACGTTTTGTTGATTGGAAACTTTTTTTCCGGATAGTATTATGTTAATTGTAAACTAGATGCAAGGTTAACAAAATTCATGAATTGTTGTAGTTTACAATTTTTTTTTTTTAACAAAGAACAAATATTTAAATATTTATCTATTTTTGTACTTTACTGATAACAATTTTGAAATGGTTAAACAATGGTTCGTTAACCTTTCTAAACAAACAAATATTCAATTATTCTTGTATGTCACGATGACTTGAGAACATGGGGCTGAAAGGAGATAGCTTCGGGCATGTGTGTGTATTAATGACAACACGCGCGTTAAAATTTTTGATGTTTCATACAAAACATAAACAAATGTGAACAAAATTGGATACCAAATGGTATTTGAACAAGTAAAAAAATATTTTTTTTACAAAAAAAAAAAATAAAAAAAAATTTCGCGGAATTTTTTTTTACCAAACATTTTTTTCCGCGGAATTTTTTTTGCAAATAACCTTTTTGACACATTGTGGAGGGTATCAATACATTTGGGTTAGGTTATGAAAGATTTCATAGAAAGATTTCAAGATTTGATAATTATAATTATAATCTCTCTTCTCCGTGAACCCCTCTTCTCCGTGAACCCCAAAGTTGCTTTTATTTCGCGTTCCATTTTGATGTTCAAATAAATGCTTTTGACACATTTTGGAGGGTATCAATACATTCGGCAAGGCCGAATTTGGGTTAGGTTATGAAAGATTTCATAGAGGCCGTGATATGGCCCATTATGATTCCTATGAAACTTTGATAATTATAATTATAATCTCTCTTCTCCGTGAACCCCAAAGTTGCTTTTATTTCGCGTCCCATTTTGATGCTCAAATAAATGCTAGTAGGGTCTAGGGATTCATGCCTCATAATTCTGATAAATTCTGAAAGATAAAATAGTCAACAAAATTGTAATCGTCTAAAACAGCGGTTACCAACCTATGGTACGCGTACCACTAGGGGGTACGCGAAACTGTCCGCGGGGGTACGCGAAATTTTAGTAATTTGGAATTTTTTTTAGATTAACCTTTCAATGTTGGTTCCGCATCTGGCTTCCAAAGTTTTCCATAACGTCAGGTTTTTAAGAAAGTTGAGTTCAAAGTATACAAAAAACGTATTTTTGTGCAATTTAGAGAGAATGTTTTGCGATATTTTGATATCTGACCACTTGATGCTGATTCCAAATAAGGTTTCCAATTTTTTCTATGATCTCAGGATTATGAGAAAATGTATGTCAAAGTTCTCAAAAAACGTGTATTTGGGCATTTTTGAGACGGTTTCTGATAGAGTGGAAATTTTGGTACCATTTTGTTAAGCTCAAAATGTCATTTCATTGTGCATACATACGGGGGTGTTTCATACGAAAAGTCACGGAATTGTTGATCTGCCCTTGTTTAAAAAAAAAAAAACATTAAAAAAATCCAAAAACCTGTGATGTGTTTTTCGAACTTTTTTTAAGAGTTCAAAAAACGCCCGTTGTTTTAAATTTTGGTGTAGAATCGGTGAAATATGATTTGCAATATTTTCAGCTGTTTTTGCTCTGCAGAAAAATCAGCTCAAAATACGCGTTTTCAGATGCATTGAACCACCCCAAGGAGCGAAAAATTTTTCCCAAAAAATACCACCATTGTTTTGATCTCCCCTAAAGCCTTAAAAAAAAGTGATAATACCCGCAGATCAAAAATTTCAAAATTACCTCTAATATTTATATGAGAAGTTTTTTTAACGAAAACAAAAAACTCGTTAGGGGGTACGCGGCTGACAAAATTTAAAAATAGTGGTACGCGAGCTAAAAAGGTTGGTAACCGCTGGTCTAAAAGATAGTGCACGGCATTTGCAAAAGAAGTGGTTGGTGTCTTCTATGGATTCCACATTACCGTGTGTTTACCCAATGTGTTGTGACCAGTAATGCGGTTAATTGCTGCTCTAACAAGGGAAGTCTCCCTGGTGTCAACCTCCGATCTTCATGAAATTGGGATATGTTGTTAAGAACGAAAAATAATTCGACACGTATTTTTTTTAGCGCCCAAGCTCATTTTTAGGGGGGTCGATTTGTATGGGGGGAAATTGTCCTTTTTCAGTTTTTTACGATTTACGGCTATTTAAACAAAATTACTATAGGCATGTGTGGTATCAGATTAAAGGTATTAAAAATACCTATCTCGTTGTGCTAACAACGGGCCAAATAAGTTAATATTTTTCGACTTATTAACAAAAATGTCCTAAAATTTTGGTATTTTACTCAAAATGATGAAAAGTTGTGCATGTTTGGACACGTTCTTAGCGCACGTAGATAGGTTTTCCAAAGACCTTTCATTTGGTATGTACCATGACTAGGTTTCTTTGCATAATATAGGAGATAAACGAAAAAAACTGAAAAATGGCCTTGTCTTCCCCCCTCCTTTTTACCCCCTAAATATGAATTTGGGCCGCTAAAAAAATACGTGTCCCTTTATTTTTTCTGTTCTACAAAATAAAACCAATTCCATAAAGATCCGCGGGTGACACTAGGGAGACTTCCCTTGTAAGTTGCTTTATGTTCATCCAAAAAAAATTAATGTTTTTTACCGAACTTTCATCCCATTATAATTTGGTCTGTATACTCCTGTCAGAATTGTGCCATTTATTTAACCAAATTGCCCTTGAGTCCAATCTTATGCTTTGTGAAAGTGGAGGAAACACGTCGGATTCCGCTGCCTCCTGTGAGAGTACTGCTCCCTGTCGTGTAGTGTTTCCGTTTCCCAGAATGTCTTTGTGTCCAGGTACCCAGCACAGAGTAATATGCTGCTCGCTAAAAAACGTATGTCCTAATTTTGTAAAACGCAACGTGCAGCGTTGTAAAACTTTCAATGCAATTTATTGTTGTAACAAAAACAATTTATACAAAAATTTTTACAACGTGGAGCGTTGCGTTTTACAAAATTAGGGGGTTAAACTCTCGGTGGCAGCGGTTGACTACCTTGGATCTGTTATTCACACTTTTTAAAGCCATTAGAGCAGCTTGACTATCGATGAAGAAACCAATGTTACATCTGTATATTGGCAACATCGAAATTTGCTCAGCTGCCTTGGATATCTCATACACCTCGACCTGGAAGTTACTACATTTGTTGTCTAGACGGTAGGATTAAGGTTTAGTTACATGCAGTGAAAGCCACTACCTGTGCCCGTCAACATTGTGGAACTATCCGCAAAATACGTTTGTTGAAGTTTCACTCTGTTAAGCCAATCATCTAATGAAGGAATCACAATTTCCAGTCTTCCATTAGTTCTTGTGTTCCGTTATAAACTACCAATAAATTGTGTATGCCGAACCTGTCTGTTTTTTAAAGATCCCGTTTAGAATAGTCTATTTAGAGTAATTTTCGCATTCTCCTTGATGAAAATGTCTAGCGGAGTCATACCAAGAAGCATTTTGAAAGCTTCGGATGATGTATTCTTCATCGCCTCTGTAAGACTCAACAACGCAATCCTATTTACTCGTTTGATTGAGTCAGCATGAGTCCTATATTCAACGACAGCCCACCAAACATGTCCACCATAAGTTAGCGCTGGCCAGACGACCGCAGTATATAACCAAAGAAAGAGCTTGTGTTTCAAACCCCATTTATTTCCGACTAATTTTTGACAAGAGTATAGAACAGCGTATGGGGGGGCCCCTGTAGGTTAGTTGGTAGCGTGCTAGCCTATGAAACAGGGGGTCGTGGGTTCGATTCCCACAAAAACCCTTGGTCGATTTCGCTACAACGAGACGACGGTCATTCACTCAAAAAATTATGTTAGTAAAATCAACTGAAAATGTCAGTTAACAATGTTAGTTATTTTAACTGACAAAAAACAACTGACTTATGTAGTAAAAATAACTAACATTTGTAGTCAAAACAACTTATATGTAGTAAAAATAAAATAAACAATATATAATTTTTTTTTTCAAAAAATTTTTCAGAAAAAAAAAAAATTGAAGACCAAATTTTTTCAAAGTTTTTTTTTTAAAAAAAAAAGTTGTGAAAAATAAAAAAAAAAAATTAAATTATTTTTTTTTTTTTAAACTTTGAAAAATTTTCAGAGATAAAAAAATAAAATTAACTACTTTAAATAACTGTTACTACATTACAGTACTTTTTTGTTAGTTATTCAAAAAAACGACTTAAAATAACTAACAGAAATAGTTGTTTGATATTTTTCATACAAAAATAACTGACTTTGTAGTTGAAAACAACTAACTACTGTAAAATATACAAACAACTAACATGTAGTAACTTACACAATTTTCTGAGTGTTGTTACCAGTTCTCGTTTAGGTTTAAATTATTAAAAATGATGTGTAATTAAATTGGAAAAATAAATAAAAATTGATCATTGGATCAAATTATTATTATAGAACAGCGTATGCCTTTTTTATCCGTTCTTTCAAATTTACCGTCCAAGTGAGTTTTTTGTCCAGTATCACGCCCAAGAATTTAGCTAAATACGAAAGTTTCAGGCTGACGCCATTCAGTTTCGGGAGGTTGAAACTAAGTATCAAACTTTTTTACCAGCTTTCGGTATGAAAGTTAAATTCACCTTTCTCCACGAAGTTGGAACGTAAGATTGATTTACGCAGAACTTAAAAATGTGTAATAGTGCATCACCTATGATATCAATTCCCTCTTGGATCATTTTCGGATAGATTCCATCTAATCCTGGTTATTTGTATGGTTCGAAGGTATTAACTGCCCATATCACATTATCCATTGTTGTTATATTAACCATTTCCAAAAAATTACTTCACTGTATCGAGGTCAAAGGTTCACTTTCTTGCTGTGTAAAAGCCAAATTAAACTTTTTTTATTTGTTTTTTACTAAAAATACCGTTACAATATCCCTTTTATCTGCGGGAACCATAAATGACTTTCCTCTTTCGCGTTCCACTTACATTTCACCTACTTGTCTCATGTAGCGGCGTTGCTGTAATTGGGCCGTTAAAAGGCTTGCCATCATATAGCAATTTATCGTTATTTGCAAACAACTGATAAATGAATGCCGCCCGAATTTTTTTTTATAAACATTGCACGATTTTTAAAAAGCGCCGCAGCCAAATATATCTTTTAGAAAAATTGCGCATATTTTTGAACGATCGGTTCTATTTTTTCAATACAGAGGGGTCCCAGCCCCCCTAAACACTTTTTTTATAACATCTTTGATTTAGTTTTGAATTCCATTGAAATGATAAGAAATTTGCTGTTTTTTTTATATTTATACAGTATCATGAAATACTTTGTTGTTTCGTTTTGCAACTCTTTCTCTTTTTATCCCTATTTGTGTTGTTTTTTTTTTCGTTGACGAATTACACGTTTAAACCTGTCCCAATACTAAAATGTTAATGTTTGTTCTTTTTAAATGTTTTCTTTATACTTTTTTTCATACAGGTTTGCATATTTTAATACAAAAGAAAAAAAAAAACAGCTGTTTAACGTTTTTTTTTATTTTATCTCAAACCGTATACTAGAGATGAACACATGAGCAAATTTTTTGAGTCATTCACGTGAATTTCGCGTGAGTGTGATTAAGACTATTTTACTCATGTGATAGTTAATGAGTGTATGTGGGAAAAAAATTAATTTGCTCATGTGATTCTGAGTAAAATAAAAAAAAAAAACAATGATTGAGTGTGTTGTGTAGATCATGAACGAACTAGTTCAATTGAACTATTCACTTTACTGAGCTGTCTTATCTAGTGCGTACATCAAGAGTAGATCAACGGAGCAAGAGACTATGTTCTGGGAGTTTATCCAATTAAAACAGAGTTTGGCTTATTTGCAAGAAAACATAGATTCCGGTTTTTTATCCTATTTTCAGAACTACCTTACAGGTTCCAACAGAATTGGAATGTGTTGGTATGCCTCTAGAAACTTGCAAGCAAAACCTACGGCTTTGTTCTGCGACGGAGACCAATCAAAGTTGGGCAAATGGATGGACGTGTGAGACAACACGACTGATTGGGCCTTCTCTTAATCAGGGGCGCACAAGTGAACTGATATCGCTTCCAAGAGGAGAGATCTCGACGGTGGTTTCTATAATTACCGGACACTGTCTTATAGGGAAGCACGCAGAGCGGTTAAATGTGCCGTCGAATGACTTTTGTCGAAGTTGCATGGATGAAGAGGAGTTGGAAACTATCGAACACTTTATTTGCCATTGCCCGGCACTTTCTGGTCAGAGACTTGCTTCACTGGGATCCAGGGAGCTGTACGATCTTTCTGATTTATCGGATGTCAAAATTCAACATCTAAGGAGTTTCATAAGAAGCTCAAACTGGTTTAACGACGGGGACTAGTAGGGAAACCTATTACGGTCCCGTGGTATCACAATGGACCTCAGAGTCTACGTGTGTTGACGTAAAACGTCAGCAGCCACTTACAACCTAACCTTGCCCTAAAGTCCTTAATTGGATTTATACAGCAGTGCTGCGTTCAATTCTGCTGTATGGAATCATTGTCTGGTGGCCTGCTTTAGAGATAAAAGGGTACTGTGTCTTTGTCACGAAGGTACAGAGAATGGCGTCGATGTGCATCGCTGGTGCTCTTCGTACTGCACCTGCGGCTACATTAGAAATTCTCATTCACCTGATACCAGTGGACATATTGGTAGTATGCGGCTACGTTGGCAATTCGAGTTAAGCAATTCGTCCATAACGCGATCTTGAAGAAAATAATAAAACCACAAAATGTTTTTTTTTTAGTCTATTCGGAAGAGATTGGGTTGAGCCTAGCTCGAAGATTGCCGGATCATTGCAGTGTTTACAAGGCAGAAATGCTGGCAATAACGGAAGTGGCTGACTGGTAGAGTTGCAATGTATTGTCCACAACTGCAGTCAACATCTATTCTGATAGTCAAGTCCCTGGATTCAATGTTTCTAAAAACAATATCTGCTCCTAACTGTCGCACGTCTTTAAATAAGATGGCCAAGCAGTTTGACATACGATTCATATGGGTCCCAGCGCACAGAGACATTCCAGGGAAATGCAAAGCCGATGAGCTTGCAAGACTGGAAACTACCTTACAGGTTTCAAAAGAATTGGAATGTGTTGGTATGTCTCTAGAAACTTGCAAGCAAAATCTGCGGCTTTGTTTCGCGACGGAGACTAATCAGAGATGAGCAAATTGATGGACGTGTGAGACAACACGACATATTTCACCGTCTCTTAATCAGAAGCGCACAAGTGCGCTCATATCGCTTCCAAGAGGAGAGATTTCGACGGCGGTTGCTATAATTACCGGACACTGTCTTATAGGCAAGCAGACAGAGCTGTTAAATGTGCTGTCAAATGAGTTGAGTGTAGGTTGTACAAGCCTAAAATAAGAACATTTTTAGGCAAGCCCTTGGCGCTTAGAGTTAAAATAGTCCATTGTACCGTCAAATGACTTGCCGGAGTTGGATGGACAAAGAGAAGTTGTAAACTATCGGTTGAAAACTTCATTTGCCATTGCCCGGTACTTTCTGGTCAGAGACTTGCTTCATTGGGATCTAGGGAGCTGCACGATCTTTCTGATTTGTCGGATGTTAAAATTCAATATATAAGGAGTTTCATGAGAAGCTCAAATTGGTTTAACAGCAGGGACTAGTATATAAACCTATTACAGTCCCGTGGTATCACAGCGGACCTCAGAGTATACGTGTGCTTACGTTTTATAAAAACGGTTTGTTGTGACAAAAATAAAACATTTGTACAAAAAATGATTCGTTCACGAACTGTTTAACGAAAAGTTTTCGAAAACAAAAATTGACCGATTGAACTAGATGAACAAACAACAGACATGATAAAAATGATTGAATTAGATGAACGGCCTAGTTTTTTTATCTTAAATGAGCGCTCACTCAATTCAACGATTAAGCACAAGTCTAGTGTGTGATAAGAAAATTTATTATTTAAGTGAAGTAAAAGCCACTTACACGCCCATCTCTACCGTGTATTTTTCAGATTGAAAAAATAAAATAAATTTACGCACATCTGCTGGCGATGATTGCAGGTTTACCAACTCTCTCTCTCTCCTTATATTTCTTTTAAACCGTTATCTGTAATTATTAGTGTTGTAGCTAAGTTTTAAAACCAAATAATTATAAAGAAATATTTTTTTATTAATTTTTGTTTTATAAATTAAAAAGGGCTAAAATTTACCACCACGTCGCAAACTATGTTCATAATTTCACCTCGACAGTTAAAGGTTTTAGTGCAGTTTAGACTAGCAGACTTGTAAAACGACCTGCCAAAAATTTCTGAATAAAACTCTTGTTTTCACAGCCAGAATTAAAAAATGTATGTAACATACAGGTAGCTCTCCTCATCTTCTAAAATTATTTAGAAAATTTAAATACATTTTAATCTCTTCTACGGTTTTTCACGGCTTTAAACTGCCAAATCGTATGAAATGTGTCGTTAACCGTTATTATTCTGTTCATTCTCTAAATCTCCTATTTTGTTTAAGAAAAATTTTGATCCTTGTCATGTTCTTGTATTTGTTTTATGTTGTTATGTACTAGACAACACGTATTCGTACGGTTGTTGCCTTCTAAAGGTTAGTTAACCCAAAATGTCTGTGTGTGTTATTTTTTTTTTTGAAAATGTTATTGTCCAAATTCAAGGTCATCACCATTTCTTTGTGATATATTATAGTGTATTTGATTAACTCTCTTTTTCACTCTCACTCTTTTTTTTTCCACCCACTTTTCGTGTATTCATCTTTGATATCTTGACTTAAAATATAAACTACGTAGTAGACAGTTAAAAAATTCGAAATACTTAAATACATGTGCTGCTATTAATTTTATTTGAATTGTACAATCTAGCAATAAACTTTTTTTATCTCAAAACTATTAGCAAAAGAAAGTTTAATGTTTCGTTAGCATATATTTAAGGAGGCAAATTTGAAATGGGATAACAAAAAAATTTCGAGTTTGAAAATGTTTTTTCATTTTTTTGAATTTTGAAAATCTTTTAGTGCTTTACCATTTTTAGGATTGCTTATGATCATGCCTTATACCCTGTTCTCACGAGCATCTAAAAACGGTTTTAAACGACATTTATTTTAATTAAAAAAAAAAGTGTTCACACGTAATTTCACTCGTTTTATTTTGGTTTTTGTGTTTTTATTTTGACATTTGCATTATCAGCTGATAAACATGTACACATTTTAACAACAAACGATATTAAAATATTGAAATTATATTCATTAATTATACATATAACTGTTTATAATGTTCAAGAATTGTTTAAAGATAAAAATAGCACGATTTTTTTTTTTGTATTATTTACATTTTAGTAATAAACAATGTTGCCAATATTAATAAAATGCTTTAAAAACGCTGAACATTCAAAAATACTCAATTCAACCCCTGGAATTCCGCTCGTTTTAAATCGTTTTAATTTTAAAACGACCTAAAAACATTTTTATTTTGACATATTACAACAAAAAAATGTATGGTAAAACGAGTCATAAAAATGGTTTTTAAACATAAAACGAAAAATGTTGCTAAAAATGGTTTTTAAGTGTAAGTGAGAACAGGGTATTACTTAAGTTCGTCTGGAACCCTATTTCTCCATACATATGTCTTCTACTAAGGGAAAATAAACTTGACACAAAAAGAGGGATCTGTTTTGAAAAGTTCTGGGGAAATTTGTCGGGCCCAGGATTTTTACAATTTTTAAGCAACTTTATAGCTGAAATCAGCTCTGAAATTGATGAAGTTGAGAAGGGAATGTTTGCGTAAAGATTATGGGCAGAGTCATAGAGTAATCTAACAAATGAGTTTGAAAAAGTAGTAAACAAAAACCATATGGTATTGTTTACGAAATTTTATCACAAATCGAAATGTGAGCGAGATGGAAGATACCAGTTTTACAGTGAGAATGCAGATTGTTTTTTTGTCTCTCTTTGCTTTACGTTTGAACTTTAGTTTGGCATTGCCAGAATTTTCCAATTATCTTTGGTGATGCCAGATCTACAAAGCGGTCGATGGATTACTTTATAACTTTGATTATGGGTATCGCAATTGCATAAGAGCTCATCCCCAAATCGAAATCTCAGCGAGATGGAAGTAGTGTTTATAAAAAACCGACATTTTGGAAAACCGGTTTCTCGGTTAACCGAAATTCAGCTTTTTCGGTTAACCGGTTTTCTCGGTTAAACCGGAATAAAAAACCCGGTTAAGAGTCCCCGCACAACAATGTCGGTGACGTTTTTTTCATACAAATTTGGCATGAAAAAACGCTCGACCGAAATCCGCTAGAATAAAATCAATTTTATTTTTGTGTCGGTTTCTCTCTCTCCCTTAATTTTTGAAATGAAAATGTTGCCACTTTTTTGCAAATATTTCGATTTTTTTCGATAAAGTAAACAAAAAACTATGATCTCTAAAAAGAAAAAATATTAAAATTGGAAAAAACAGCAAAAAAAAGAATCAATATGAAAAAATCATATTGATTATTAAAAATACAATTAATTTAAATAAAAAAGTGACGAAAAAATAAAAAAATAGTGTAAAAATCAACATATGACAGAATGTTCCGCTGCCGTCTTTGTTTTGCGCCTATACTTTCTCATGACCGAAAACGGTTTTTTTTTCTTTAACTGACAAATCCAAAAAACTTTTTAAAATTGTTAATTTTTATATAATAAAAAATCGAATGTAACTAAAGTTAACACATTTGTTTCTTTGAGCAAAGTTAGCAACTGTTATCCTTTAAAAATAGCGGGATTTAAATACGGTGCTTTATTTTCACATATTCACCGGAGCTTTAATTTTTATTGGTTTTATTTAAAAAAAAATACATAAATTCGCTATAAATTGTAGTACCGTATTTTATATCGATGTTCTTTTATTGACATTTTCTCCATTAACAGGAATTTTGGTATCTGGTTTATACGGCGAGTAATTCAAATATTTACCAGATTCGGAATAAAATTCTTATTTCGAAAATTGTTTCTTAAAGACAAAAAGTATTTTAGACTTTCTTTCTCACGGATTTTCAAGGTCTTTTAAATCAAATTTTGAAAATATCATAAAAAAACAGTGCAAACCCTAAATATTTGCAAATTATTCCGTTTGAATGTATTAAAAAAACCGGTTAACCGACATCAAAAACCGGTTTTCGGTTAGGGTTACCAGATTTGAAATATGGAATAACAGTACATTTGGTCTCAAAAAACAGTACATTGTAAATAAAAACAGTACTTTTTTAAAAGTCTTATTTTATATCAAACTACAAAAACTTAGCCCTTTTACCCTGATTTCAAACAGATCTCAGCCAAAACGAGCATAAAAGGTTGTTAACAGAACGGTGGAACATTTTTGGTAAACCGTCTCAAATTTATTCTATTTTTTTTATCAGTGTTGAAAAAAAATGCGATTGACTTTTTGAAGCATTTGTCTTAGTTGCCGCGATATCTTACTTGAAAAGCTTTTGTAGTTTATGCTTTCGCTTAACTAAAACACCGATCTTCCTATCAAAAACATATGACAAAATCCATAAAACAGTGTTTTAATTAAAACACGACTTTTAAAAGCAAACGCCAAAACGGTATTATTACACTCAAACAAAGGCCTAACTAAATTTTTGGATGTTTTTCTTTCACAATTTAGTAAAACTTAATAAAATTTTTTAAATTTCTTTGACATAATTTGCAACCAATTAGTTCATCATATTTATCTTCTTAGAATTAATAAAGTTTTTTCTTCAGGTTTAGTAAATTTTATGCAACTTAAGGAATTTTTTTTTTTTTTTTTCAAAAAATGTTTCAAAAATTTCAAAAACTAAGCTAGAAAGAGCAAAAAAGTGTTCATTTTCGATTCTAAAAATCTCTAAAGAATCTACGGTCCTCTTTCAATGTATGGACTCCTCAATTTGAATCTAAACATTTGGGCGTTTCTCATTTCTCAGAAAATATTGCCGAAACAAAAAAAAAATGCCAAATACATTTTTGTAGTTCTTTACACGACCGTCTTAATCCTTCCGTGTAATAGTTTTTTAGTTATCCCGTTAAGATTCTAAAGACCCTTTTGGGCCCTTAAATTCCCGTATACTAAAAACTAAGCAAGGTAAAGCGAAAAGGTCAAAGATGTTGAATCAAAATCTATGACGATCCTTAATTGACCCAATGGGACTGGGCCTAAGGTGGTCTGGACCCATGGGTTCCGAACCTAATGGGGTCTGCCCGCAATCGGAACTTTAAATGAGATGTACTCAATAAAATAAATTTTTTCCCATTTTCTAGTTTTTTCTTATTTTTCAGAAAAAATTAGATAAAAAGATGGAAGACATGGCAATGGAGCTAAATCATTATTGAATTTAGTTAAGTTTTCCACTTTTTAAATAAATTTTCTTATTGAGTGTGGTATAAAATTAAATTGCATTTAGCTCCTTTTTAAAAATTGAATTAAAATTTTGTCAAATATGAAACATTTTTCGAAAAATGTTACATTTTGGTAATAAGTATAAAAAAACAGTACAAAAACAGTACACGCTTTAAAAAACAGTACTTTTGCGTACTGTTTTAGGTGCTGTGCATAAAACAGTACTTTTTATAAAAAACAGTACATGTACTGTTTAAAACAGTACGAATGGCAACCCTATTTTCGGTGCACCGTATTTTTTCAATTTCGGTTAACCGGTTTGCAAAAAAACCGAAATTTTGGGAATAAACCGGTTTTTCGGTTAACCGGTTAACCGGTTTATAAACACTAGATGGAAGATACCAGTTATACAGTGAGAATGCAGATTGTTTTTTGTCTCTCTTTGTTTTACGTTTGAACTTTAGTGTGGCATTGCCAGAAATTTCCAATTATTTTTGGTGATGCCAGATCTACAAAACGGTCGATTCCTTACTCTATAACTCTGGTCTTATCAACCTTTAATGCGCTCAATAAAGAAAATCTTTCAAGGATTTAATTCCTTTTAACATCTGTGTCTAGCCACTTAACATTTTGATATTGACACAGCAACCCAACGTGTTACAATTTCCGTTTCAGTTTTAAAACCCAAAATATCCCAGCAAAAAATGAGCTTACCATTCACTACAAAATTCACCACAACTTATGAACCAGATGTACTTCTTCTTCAACTGAAACATTGATGAATTTAATTTGGGCGTGACACACAAAGTATGTTCTTTTTATCGCCACTTTTCAGTGGCGAAAGATTGACACTTAAGTATAACATATATCACTAGTGTTTTTATCACAACTTCTGAAGTAGTGATCCGGATGTTAATATAACTTGACCTTTTGGAAGCACTTTTTTCATCACTTCATTAGAAGTACATATTTCTTGGCATTTTGGGTGTGACTATGCCATTTTTATTTGGTGATTTAGAACTTCTAAATTATAAGTTCTTTTTTTACTTATTTTTGTAAGATTGATTGAAAGAGTATTTTTTTGTAATATTTACACTGTTCGACAGCAAAAACTTTCCAGTGAAATTTCTAACTGGTCCTTATAGATTTTGGTCTCCTGCTTCCAATATTCGCTGTTAAAAAGTAAAAAAAGCACTTTTAGGGGTCCACTGTTACGTATTCTTACGTTGCTTCCACAAAATAGGACTTGATTTCATATAAAATGGACCTCCTGATTCCAAAACTGCAATCCACAATTTTCAAGCATGTTCTGTTTTTGAGATATTCGCGTTTGAAAATTTTAGTGTGATTTATAAAGAATATAAGTGCGTAATAGTAGAGTTTGAGTTTTTTAAACGCCAATATTTCCAAAACAGTACGCGATAGAAAAATTTGGATGCCAGATTTGGAATAAAGATGCCATATTTTTACTAAATCGAGTTCTATTGTGTTTGAGCAACTTAATAATACGTTACAGAGGAGACCCAAATATTTCAATATTAAAACGCGAATATCTTAAAAACCTTACGTGATAGAAAAATTAATTTTATTGATAATCTAACGAACATACTTCGAATTAAAAAAGGAGTAATTATAGAGATCACAAAACTATAAAAAATCACGGCGAATTGATTCACAATTTTGTTTTGACCACAAGCCTATACCTCAATTTTCTAAAAAGCTTAAAATCTTTAATAATGTGATGCAGCAACATCCGCTTTAGTTTGTAAATGTATTTATTTAATTAAGGACCAACTTTTTTTGATATAAGATATGAAATTTGAAAAATTTATCAATAATCGATTTTTGTCTTTTCGATTTTTTAAGCTCTAAATAAAGAGAAATGAAAACCCAAATTTTGTCACCATTTTTGCAAAACCTAAATCTATTTGAAGCTGGACGTAGAAAAAATTGCATACTTCGTGTATCACCCTCATTCTAATTGTTTCAGTTGAAAAAGAAGTTCATATCGTCACCTAAAACGCAAAACGCCCTAACTAACATTTTATTAATTTTACAGGAGAAGCAAAAAACATGTTTAAAGAAAAAATATAAAAGTGTTAATCACAAAATCTTCATATATTATTGAAAAAACACGGACAAATTGATTTCTGGTAAAAAAAAATAATTATTTTTATTATTTGAAGAGTTATGTCAGTTACGCCCTTTTGTCTCGTATATTTCTGAAACAAAAAAAGCCCTAACTGCATCAAATATCAATTGACATACATACAGGAGAACTGTAAAATTAATGTTTTGTTATTATTTTTTGGTTTTATTTATTTAAAGTTTATTTTAATTTAAATTATCATAAATATCACATTATTTAATTCATTTTATTGATATTTCATGAAAAAAAAACAAATAATATATTTGATTAATTCACGATAAAAATAGTTAATTTTGGGATATAGAATGATAAATGAGAATATTTATTAAAAATAGAAACTAATTTTCGAAGGGGATGTTGTCATAAAAATCATGACAATCTGCTGGCAGCAATGGTTTTAAATCTTGGAGATGCTGCCACTTTTTTTTAGAAATTTTTAATCTCTGCTCATGTAGTTGGGGCGGTGCAACAATTTTGATTTTATTTCCAATTCGCTGTGGAAGCTGTACATAATTATCATTTATATTTGTTTTGAAATAAATAGTTCCAGTTGGTTCGTATGCCAATGCACGTATCATATTGACGGTGGGATCCCCCGTTTTTTTTCCTAAAAAAAATGTAAAAAGTAATACAAATTTTAGAAACACAATATTTATTTTTACTATACCTGGTCTTATTGATGAATATCGCTTAGGAACTGACTCATAATTAAGGAAATATTCGTGATTTAATTGGTGTACTTGTAAAGGAAAAGGGTTTTTCCGAGCAGCTTTAATTAAATTCACTAGTTCAAATGGCAAGTTTATTTGCTTATCACGAATCTTTCTTTCAATTAGAGAGTGAGTGGAGTCACATTCCATTTGCGTGTGACCGACTACCAAGTATTTGTGTTCTATGGTAATGTTTTTTTCCTCGCATAAAGAAACTAAAGCGTTTGAAAGGACAACATTTCTGTTTTGGTAAAAACAACCATCGGAGTAAATAATAATATGGTGAATATCAGGAAATTGCTGAATTCCTTTTCTTAAATGCTTTACGATAATTGTGGTGAATGTAGAAGCGACAAGGCTTCCCTCGGTTTCATCCCAAACGTAATTATCAGACTCATGATTTATTACATTATAAATTGTGAAATTATGAATCTGAAGTTTCATTTTATAATAAGAGGAGTTGGCTTTTGACTGAGGTAAGAGTTTTACAGCTTGCATATCTATGCAAAGTAGTAGACATAGTCCTGATTTGGCATTTTCAATATCATTATCTTTTTCAGTTCTCATTTTATCAATTTCACTTCGATGACTATCGAATTGCTCCTGTGACAGATTCTTTGCTTTATAAGATAAACATAAGTCACACTGATCATTTCTTGGTTTAAATAGCGAGTAATTTGATGCCTTAACCAGATTCATAAAATTAGGAAATGATACACGTGTAATGTCATTTTCTTTGTTATCATCACATGACTCAGAATAAAGATCATAAATCTGTTGATAACTTTTAAAGTCTGCTTCAAAATATACCTTATTGGTATGTTCCCGACGATAATGAGACCCCAACTTAGGCAAATCTTCCAACCATTTTTGTAAATAGCTTAACCTTTTTTTGTATTGTAATCCTTGTGGTTTTTCTTTCTTTTCAGCAGGAAAAATTTGGGTGCAATGTAAGTTTCTTGAAGATACCCACAAACGAACCGTTTTTTCGGATAACCCTAAAGTTGAAAGAAACATTTGTCTACATACTTGAATACGATTTGAATCGTGTTTTAAAAAATAATGTTTTGTTTTGGAGCGTTTGGAGTTTTCCACAGTAATACGTTGTCTTTTGGAACATTCAACGAGATTTGTTACATAAAGCTTTTTGTTATTCCAAGACATTTTCCAGAATGAGTCAAAAATTTCTTTACGAATATTTTCAGTGAAATGTGAGCAATGTCGCATTGTAATTTTTTCACAAAACTTTGATGTACATGTATCACCCATTTTTCTAGGCTTACGCTCAGTTATTACATTACCTTTTGAAAAACCTCGGTATTTTTTACCTTCCATACGGTTTTGTTGGCTTAAATGTCTCCAATTTGTTTTATTTTTTTTTTTTGAATTCCCTTCTGCATCCTTATCCAAATTTAGTTCGGACATATCCAAATTTAGTTCAGACATATTGAATTTTGTTTCTTTATATTTGATTAATTATAATTGTTAATTGTTCTTCACTCTTTATTTATAATCACACAAAACCTTAAGAAAACCTTTATATTTTTCTAAAGCAAATCATTAAAAATGCTTAACGGATAAAGCTATCAGCTGTGCATGCAATGTTGTACACACAAGCGGTTAGTTGGGGCTTTTTGCGTTTTACTTATATTTGATCATGTAGTTAGGGCGTTTTTAATTTTGTAAATAAAATTGTGATTTTTGATCGAATGAGTCTAATTTTTTTTTTGGAGATGTATTTTGATGCAATTCATCAGAATCAATAAAAAACACGATTTTGGATTTTGTGTTAGTTAGGGCCTTTTGCATTTTAGGTGACGATATGTTGTGGTGATTTGATTCCTAAGAACATATGAAAAAGGTACTTCAAAATCATTAAGCAAAGAACTGGTGAATGATGTTTTTATTGTTATTTTGTAGCATTTTTGGAAGTGATTTTAAAAGTACTTCCTACGGAATATGAAGTTCGGCACCTAATGCTACTTTGTATGTAGTGAAACCACTAATTCTTTTTGAACCACTTCGTTTATTTTTTGCTGGGATATTATGTACAATAAACAAAAAAGGAAAAAACCCAACAACAATTCTATTTAGTTTACAAGACAAGTTTAATAACCTCTGCTCCGTATTGTTTAAAGTATTAATATGTTTTAAAGTCATTGTTTAAACTTTTAAAATTCATACTACTGTTACTGTGGGGGGAAAAGAACATGCTCAATCGTCGCCTTCAAACATATAATAACTGGAATAGTGTAACACGCACACCTGGTGGTTTGAGATCTTTTCATATGCTGCTTGCTTTCTGCTCTGTCTCACAAGGGAAGTCTCCCTAGTGTCACCCGCGGATCTTTATGGAATTAGTTTTATTTTGTAGAGCAGAAAAAATAAAGGGACACGTATTTTTTTTTAGCGGCCCAAATTCATATTTAGGTGGTAAAAAGGAGGGGGGAAGACAAGGCCATTTTTCAGTTTTTTTCGTTTATCTCCTATACTATGCAAAGAAACCTAGTCATGTTACACACCAAATGAAAGGTCTTTGGAAAACCTATCTACGTGTGCTAAGAACGTGTCCAAACATGCACAACTTTTCGTCATATTGAGCAAAATACCAAAATTTTAGGACATTTTTGTTAATAAGTCGAAAAATGTTAACTTCTTTGGCCCGTTATTAGCACCAGGAGATAGGTATTTTTAATACCTTTAATCTGATACCACACATGCCTATATTGATTTTGTTTAAATAGGCGTAAATCGAAAAAAACTGAAAAAGGTCAATTTCCACCCATACAAATCGACCCCCCTAAAAAATGAGTTTGGGCCGCTATAAAAAAATACGTGTCGAATTAATTTTCGTTCTTAACAACATATCCAAATTTCATGAAGATCGGAGGGTGACACCAGGGAGACTTCCCTTGTCAGTCTTTTTTTCTTTTGTAACTTCTCACACTTTTGCTTTTATTTTTTTTTTAATTTTTTTTTGCTTTTCTCCTCCTTTGCATTTATTCCATAAAAGGTTTTATATGACTAAAAAATATTGAATTACTTTTATTTTTGAGACATATTGTGATATTAATTTTTTGCATCTCTCTTTTCTTTTACAGAATTTGCGCCAGTTTTTTTGAAACTTTACTTTATAAAAAAAAGGAATTAAAAGAGGTAAGTCAATTTAATCAATTTAAGATCATCGTCCTTAAATGAGGACTAGGGCTTTTAAATCCGAAATCCTGATAGCTTAAATTCCGAGATTTTTGGGATTAGGCTAATTCTGAATTTCAGGATTTTATTTTTTAATTTTTTTTTATATTTTTTTCAATAATATCCGGGATCCCGATTTTTTTTTTAATTCCGAATCACGGGATTCAGAAAAAACTATCCCGATTGGAAGCCCTAATGAGGACATTAGACCGTAATTTTTTGTATGGTATGTAAAAAGAAGATTGTGTAAAGGAATAAGCTCCGAATTGTAAAAAAAATCTCAGATTCTGAGACATTTTATCTATCGAAAAATTCTCAGATTCTGAGACATTTTTTCTATAGAAAAATTCTCAGATTCTGAGACATTTTTTCTATGGAAAAATTCTCAGATTCTGAGACATTTTTTCTATAGAAAAATTTTTTCTATAAAAAAATTCTCAGATTCTGAGACATTTTTTCTCTAGAAAAATTCTCAGATTCTGAGACATTTTTTCTATAGAAAAATTCTCAGATTCTGAGACATTTTTTCTATAGAAAAATTCTCAGATTCTGAGACATTTTTTCTATAGAAATGTCTCAGAATCTGAGAATTTTTCTATAGAAAAATTCTCAGATTCTGAGACATTTTTTCTATAGAAAAATTCTCAGATTCTGAGACATTTTTTCTATAGAAAAATTCTCAGATTCTGAGACATTTTTTCTATAGAAAAATTCTCAGATTCTGAGACATTTTTTCTATAGAAACATTCTCAGATTCTGAGACATTTTTTCTATAGAAAAATTCTCAGATTCGGGGTTTTTTTTTTATAGAATTTACACTAAAAAAAAATTGTATTTTTTTTTCAAAAATGACTACACTCAAAATAATTCTACAGTAAAAAAATTAGTAAGTGCGTTGGTAATCCAAATCTACTAATAAGTTACCAATTACCAGTATTACAGTAGTTTTTTTAGTATCTTAAAAGTGCTAAAATTAGTATTTCTTACTGTTTATGAGTAATTTTTGTTGGTAGTCGGTTGTACTAATTTTTTTACTATTTTTAGTTCATAAAAGTACTAATATACAGTAATTTATTAGGTTTTAATTTTTTTTTTGTTAGTAATAATTCCGTAAGGGGGCGCTTGTTTAAAAGCAGAGCTACCAACTGTTTTTGCTGCAAAATCGTTAAATTTGAATTCAGTGTTGCCGTTATGTTACATTTCGGGTATATGCTGGTGCTTTTTTGGTTTTGCCGTTTTTTTAAATACGCGTTTTTAAAGATAAGGTATTTATGGTGTTTTTTCCATTTTTTTTTAATTTGTGATTTTTATTTTATCAATAGATTTTGCTGAAATTTGAAAGTTAAGCCTAATGAAATTGGGAAAATTTTATCCATGTTTGGACCTTGGCCTCATACAAGCAACCCCTTTAAATTTGAATTAAGTGACTCTAACAATTGATTTAAATTGTGCCGACGAGGGACTTACGGTGGTGGCGACTCGCCCCATTTGCTTGCCGACGGCGGCGTTTGCTCTCAATCTCCGGCTAATTTAAATTTTTGGTTATGGAGTTGTATTTTTGTAATGACGCAATCAAAATATCTATTTTTGATAGAGTTAAATAAAGAAAATTGGGGTTTATTTTCGTAAAAATTTCAATACAATTTATTGTTTTTACAAAACCAATTTACACAGAATTTTGAACAACGCTATGCGTTGTGATCGAATGTGATTTCATCTAAGGTGTGAATTAGGTATAAGTTCATGAAGTGTGAACGTGGCCTTACTCTATACAGGATTAATGATTTTTTTGGGATAAGAAACAAAATAATGCATGAACCTTCGTAATTCATGAAAAATTAAAAAAAAAAAATAAGGCCTATGTTAAGCGGTAGGGAACAACTAGTACATATTTTTCCATTTTTTGTGGCTATGCATTACATGGTAATGCATACCGTTACTCCCCGTAGATTTAGTCGCCGATATTCAGTTGAAAGAAGCATATTTCTCTCAAAATTGTTTTACATGTGTTTTTCCAGTAATTAAAGATCTTAAAAAAAATATCCAATCGGTTCATGTTTGACCTTTCCTACTTGTATTTGTGTAAAAACTTTTTGGTACATATTTTCTAAATTTTTTTACAACTACGTATTTTTTTAAATGTTTAATGACTGTTGTTTTTTTAAACAATTTTGTTTACTGTCAAAATAAAGTAAAATGCATAAAAATTAAACTGATAAAATACCCAAACATTTCATTAAAACAGTTCTGTGGCTTGATAATTGAATGTAATAAAAAAAGTTTGTTTTAAATTTAATGTTAACCATTATCTTAATATTATTTGAGTAATATGAATGTAATATTATTTTTACTTTTAATTGTATCAGCTAATTTATTTAATTTATTATAGAAACAAATATTTTTATTTTTTATCCTTTTTACCTTAAAAAGCACATTTTCAAAATTTTTTTTAATATTCTCTCTTTTCTTGGCGCTGATTTTTGTTTGGTAAATTTTTACCCTTTTCCTACGATTTTTGCGGTTTTTTTCATATTGATAGTGGCAACACTGTTTTTAATAGCGATCACATGTTCCTTCACAATTCAGCAGCAAGCAGGAGACAGCAAAAATTAAGAGTACACTATTCAATTATAATTTCACTAAAATGCCGTATTTTTTATTTCTTAACATTGCAAAAGCACACATCAAGTTCCAAATACAATAAGTAAAGCTTTTATAAATTTATAATTTATAATTAAACAGGTACTTTATATTTTTTGCCGTCTGCTGCTTGCTGCTGCAGTGTGTCCGAACACTACGTTTTCTCGCATTAACTGCAGTGCTACCAACTGTTTTTTCTGTTTGTTTAGCACTGTTGCCAAGTTGGAGGTTTTCCCGCTAAATCTAGCGCTTTTTGTTTGGATTTAGCGGGGGAAAATTGGTTTTAGCGGGAACGGTGCTTTAGCGGGAAAATCTAGCGCTTTTTGTTTGGATTTAGTGGGACAAATTTAGAGGTTTTTTTCCCAATTTTTTTTTTTTTTTCAATCAAAAACGCCAAGTTTGTCGAATTTTAGCGCTTTTTTTGTAATTTAGCGGAAGAATTTTATATTTTCCCGCTAAAAATTTTTCGGTGGTTTCCTGCGCGTTGTAAATTTTCGTAGAAAAAAAAATTTGGAGTTTTTTTTTTTAAATGTTTCTTTTTTGTCAATCAAAAATACCAAGTTTTTCGGTTTTCAGCGCTTTTTTTTGTATTTTAGCGGGAAAATTTTAAATTTTCCCCGCTAAATTAATTTTTGGCGGTTTCTAGCGCTTTTTTCTTGAAATTTAGAGGTTTTTGGTTAAAAATAGTTGGCAACAGTGTTGTTTAGTGAGAAAAAGAATTAGAAAAAGTAACAACGCGATACCCAGTCACGGAGTGTTTATAAAAAAAATATATGTTACATTTATTTAATTAAATTGTGTTAAAGTAATTAAATATAAATGTTCTTTATTTAAATATGTTTATAATAAAATTAATATGCATTAATAATAAAACTACGTCAGTTTTTTTTTTAAATCGTTTTTTATTTCAATGATTATGTAAGAAAAAAATTCAAGCTGAAGAAGAATATGGATACACACACGAATACAAAAAAAAATGTAGGTATAAAAAAGCGCCCTCTGTAGTAAAATGTTTGTACATACATTTGAACATGTATTGAGAATATATTATTTTTTTCTTATATTTTTAGCAATCGTTTACGTGGTACAATCAACGCTACATTTTTTAAACAGCTTAAGAAGACATGTAATTAAGTATATCTTATAACCGAAGTGAAATAATAAAATAAAAAACCGAAGTGAAATAAAATCATTTATATATAATATTTTTCTGACTTTTATTTATTAAAATTGATTTAGGTGGTAATTTTAATAACTAAAATTAGTAATTTTATTTACTAAAATTAGTAGTTTTATTTACTAAATAGGACAAAAATTTTAAATATTTATGATGTTTTTAGTAGTAAATTGCAGTAATATTTACTGTTTTGTTAGTATTTTTAATGTACTAGATATTAGTAACAAATTTTAGTATTGATTAGCAACGCCTGCACTAGATCATTTTGGACTAAAACATTAGTACTCGTAGCTAAATTTTTAGTATTAAATACTTACGTTTTTTTTTGAGTGTAGTGTTTTACTCAAAATAAAATATTTCTAATCAAAATTGTTAATTTTTTTCACTTATTATCACTTCAAAAGGGCATTGTGGAAGATATTCAAATTTAACCAAGTCGAATTTAACTTTTCTACTTGTTTTTTTTTTTTTTTTTAATTTTTTAAAAAAACCCATTTTTACCCATTTTTTTTTATTTTTTAAAAATATAAAACTATAAACTGGAATTTTTCAAAGAAAATGTTAAAAAGCTTTGATTTAATTTAGTGTGTATGTTATCTTATCTAAACCCAGATTTTAAAAATAAATCATGAAATGTTATTGATTTGAAAAAAATTTACACATTTTTCTTTTCGTTCAAATAATTCTACATACTCGTATGTACATAACTTGTATTTATAATAAATTTCTTGACTGGAGCATTCATTGACCTTATCTTCCAGTTGTTGTGGTAGTTCTAACTGCAGCTGTTGTCATCATCAGCTTAAATGATGATGATTTGTGTAACAGTTCAAGTCAGTTTTAGTTGGAGTATGTATTTTATTTTTAGCATTTTTTTCAATATTTAAAATATTCATCGTATGTCGAGAGTTTTGTAATTTGTATTTTTTTTTAAATATTTAGGGTGGGTTTCAATTACATTTTTATTTTATCGCTCGTTTATATTTTTTATTTTTGGTGTCAAGTTCCTACCTTATTACAATGATCTTGATTTTATTTGTGTTTGGGCTTTTGTTTTATGTCTGATTCATTTTTTTTTGTTTGAAAAGACGTGTTTATACGAGAGAGAAATTTCCTTTAACCTTAATTCTATTCTTGGGACGATTTGGACTTGTGTAAATGCAAATTAAAAAAATAAATTTTAAAGGATAAATTTCAATGGCAAATTGATATTGTATAATATATATTTTGAAATTACTCACTATTCCGAGTTGTCCGATATGAGGTGGAATCTAGCTCTTGGGTGTCGTATTGCTGGATATCCATCTCATAACACCGAAGATCTTTTCTGACATGCCTCGGGGAGGATTAACTTGCGTAAGGTGATGGTTTGGATGATCCCTCCGATGGCACGCCAGAAGGAACCGAGAGTATCTTCTTATCCTCATGTAGATGGTGTTCTGAGGACATTTAAAGGCAGCCCATTACGGTCCTTACACTGAAAAAAAAACTGTAATGTTAGCAAAAAAAGCTTGTAAACCTACAAGAAAATTTGCTGATTTTGAACCCACAATTTTTTTGGTAAAGTTAGCAAAAATGTTTTGCCAAAAATTAGTTAACTGAAATTTTTTTTATTTCAACTTAGTTCATACACATTTGAGGACCTCATTGGGTTTGGACCCGATAGGTCCAGACCCCGATGGGCCTAGACCTAGTTGGGTTCCTTAAAAATCGTCATAGTTTTTTATCCAAAATTTGTGTCCGTTTCGCTCTACCTTGCTTAGTTTTTGAGATACGTGATTTTAGGGGACCACCGGGGTTTTGAGAATTACAAAACTCGATAACTTCAAAAATATTACTCGGAGAGGTTTTTTGTTGTGTCGGCAATATTTACCGAGATATGAGCATTTTAAAATTTTCGGGAATGCTAACTTTTTTGGATCCAAAGTTAGGACCCATTAGGGTCCACACATGTGAGGAGGACCGGCGTTACTATGGAGAGCCCGAGAACCAAAAATGGCCTCCATTTTTCTCTATCTGGCTTAGTTTCCGAGGTAGCGCCATTTTAAGTTTTCTGAAAATAAAAAAAAAATTACCATTTATTTTTGCTAATATTAGCAAAAAAGCTTGTAAAAATTTGGTCAACTCAATTTTAAATTTAGCAAAAAAAAATAGTTAAAATTTTGTTTAAAATTGCTAATGCACTAAATGAAGTTTACGAGATATTTTTGCTTGCAAGCTAATCTCAACTAAAAATTTTGCTAAAAGTTAGCTAACCAGCATTAGCAAAAAAAAAATAGTAAATCTACTAATGTATTATTTTGAGTGTAGGGCTGCATTTTGACAACTCTGAAGCTTCTTCCACTGCGTTTCGCTGACACTAGGTGACTACACCGGCGCGCCGCGTAGTTTACCACTGACCGGCCAATTGATTTGTAGGTAGCCAACAAGGTTTCTTTGTCTTTACCCCAAGTGCTGCCTGCTAGCAACTTGAGGACCTTGTTTTTACTGCGCAATTTATTGCTGTCGAGTGTTACCCCCAATATTTTGGGTTGATTCACTGTCGGAATTTTTACGCCATCGACTATAACATTCAGTTCCAGTTGTACCTCTTTCGTCCATGCGTTAAAGAGCGTTGCCGATAATTTTTGGCAGGGGAAAGCTGCATGTTCCAAGTGAAAAAGTTCGTAAGATAGTGGATGTATGCATTTAACCCGCTGCATAGCTCATCATTGTTATGGCCCCGTGCCATTAGTGTACAGTCGTCGGCATAGGTTATCAATTCCACGCCTTGGGGTGGTGTCGGGAGTTTAGAGAGATTAAACCAAGGATGCTACACCTCTATTAGGATGATTAAAAGTTGGAATAAGTTTTATAATTATTCTTTATCCCATTTTTTATTCCGTTTTTTATTCCATTTTTTTATTCTTTATTCCATTTTATTCTTTATTCCCCTTTTTGTTAACACTTGCATTCCCGAAATTATCCCAGGGAATAATTATCCCAGGGGATAATTATTCCAGGGGATAATTATTCCAGAGGATAATTATTCCAAAAATAGCATCAAAAAATGGAATAATTATCCTCTGGAATAATTATCCTCTGGAATAATTATTCCCTGGGATAATTATTCCCTGGGATAATTTCGGGAATGCAAGTGTTAACAAAAACGGGATAAAAAAATGGAATAAAGAATAAAAAAATGGAATAAAAAGTGGGATAAAGAATAATTATAAAACTTATTCCAACTTTTAATCATCCTTATAGAGGTGTATAGGTTGGGGAGGGGAAGGCGGTGTAGCATAGGATGACGATGATATCGACGTCACTGATGATGTCGATGATATCGGCGATATTGATGATGCCGATGGCGACGCCACCGACGACACCGAGAGCACAGACTAATACAGACTCGACATAAGTGACAGGTTTCAAAAAAGTAGTCTTGAACCACATGGTTAATTTTTTCAAAATAATCGACGAATTAGGTTAGAAAGAGAAAACTAATACAACGCGCCATAAGAAAAATAGATGCCAGATCGGTTTTTATCGTTTCACTCACTCCTAAGTCTTAGAAAGTGTTGCCATGTTAGCTTTAAACTAGCTAAAAACCGCTCTGTTTTCCTAAAATCGCTTAGTTTCCCCCCATTTTTTCTTATAAAACTCTACTGTCGAGTCTGTATGTTGTCTGTTCCGAGAGGCTATGTTGCCTATTTAAGCAGCATGAGGCCATATAGCTACTATCCCATTCCTATGATGATTAAGGCCAGAGCAGTTGTTTTGCTGCCGAAGGTGAACCCACCCATTACAGCCACAGAACGGAGTTCCTGTGCTACTGTTTCGGGGAAACGGAACAGAACCATGGTCCGGGATTTTTTTCAATTCCGGCGCGGACCAGTAAAATACGGTGCGCGTTAGCCGGATATATCTGCTCCAGGAGGGGAAAAAACAAAATACGTACATGAGCTTGGGTTGCTAGGTTGACAGTCCTTGGCCGGAGATGACTCTCCGAGTCGTTTCGGCTTTTCGAAGATCCGACTGTCGTGGAAATGCAGTAAAGGGGTAGTACTCATTGGTATAGGACCCCATAAAGTATATATAAAAACTTGCCATCTGCAATATTAATTTTCATCTTTCTATGATTAGTTTTTTCTACCAAATTAATTTTAACCTGAAACATTTCAAAAATAATTGTTTTTAATATATTGCAGAAGAAAGATTAATTATAACCAAGGTTGGCAATCGAAACGAATAACGGTATCGATATCGGTATTGGTATCGTTTTTTTATTTATTTCGGTATCGGTATCGGTTACGGTATTTGAGTTGAATCGGTTACGGTATTACCGATACCGAAACGTCGATACCGGTACGTACCGGTATTATCGAAAAAAATTTTAAAAATATAAAAAACGCATAAAAACTTAAATTTTTTTTTTTTTTTAATTTTAATACTAAAACAGGTATTTACGTATTTATTTTTAGCATTTTTGCTAAAATGCGCTTTAAAATGTGAAAAAAAATTAAAATTGCGTTTTCTTAGGGGGTCGGCGGGGACGTTGCCGGACCACACCTACAAAAGGGGACGGACCGAGAAAACTGTAACTTTCAAAGTGCAGGACTTTGAAGTTATCCTGACATAAAAATTTTTCATTTTTTAGTAGAAGAGTTAAATTCGACTAACAAGGAAGGTCTCCCTGGTGTCACCCGCCGATCTTTATTGAATTGATTTTATTTTGTAGAGTATAAAAAATAAAGGGACACGTATTTTTTTTAGTGGCCCAAATTCATATTAAGGGGGTGAAAATGAGGGGAAAGAAACGGTAATTTTTAAGTTTTTTGCGTTTATCTCATATATTATACAAATAAACTTAGTCATGTTACATACCAAATGAAAGGTCTTTGGAAAACCTATCTTCATGTGCAAAGAACGTGTCCAAACATGCACAACTTTTCGTCATATTGAGTAAAATGACAAAATTTTTGGACATTTTTGTTAATAAGTCGAAAAATATTTACTTTTTTTACACGTTGTTAGCATCACAAGATAGGTATTTTAATTACTTTTAATCTAATACCAAATATGCCTATATTAGTTTTGAGCAAATAGACGTAAATCGTAAAAAACTGAAAAGGCCAATTTCCCTCCATACAAATCGAACCCCCTAAAATTGAGTTTGGGCCGCTAAAAAAATACGTGTCGAATTAATTTTCGTTCTGAACAACATATCCAAATGTCATGAAGATCGGAGGGTGACACAAGGGAGACTCTCCTTGTTAGCCGAATCCATGAATATCCACGGTGCCCTTTTAAAGTGATAGTTAGTTTTCTAACTTAAAAAAAAAATTAACAGTTTTGATTAGAAATATTTTATTTTGAGTAAAAAACTTCTTATAGTCATTTTTGAAAAAAAAAATTACAAAATTTTTTTTTGAGTGTAAAATTTTTTTCGAGTGTAAGTTTTTTTTTGTTTAATTGTAAAAATATTTGTGAGTAACAAAAATACTTTGTAAAACATTTTTCTATGACTCTTCCATGTTTTTAAAGCTGGTTTAACGGGTTTTTCAACACGTGGACTAAAGGTGAAACCAATTTGAAATTCACGGTTTTGTAATAATTTTTAAACCACGAAGTCCTATAAATATCAAAAAAAAAATACTTGGGCACCCACATCACGGATTAAATAAAATCCCCAAAAAACTTAACTATTCTAAGGGGTGCGGAAAGTTTCTATTGAGAGTCTAAATGATTTCAAAAAAATTTCGTGAAAATCAATAATTTTCTTCTGCTCCCGCATAGCGGTTGAAGTATGATTTTTATTTGGAAATTTTTACTTAATCCAAGATATGGGTGCCCAAAGATTTTTTTGATTTTTATGAGACTTCGGGGAGGCATTTGGAGTACGATTTTTCATTTACAAAAACCAAAAAAATTTAAAATTTTCTATTAATTTTTTTTTTTGTAAAAAAAAACATGTTTTTTAGGAAAAACCGTTTCAATACCTTTTCAATACCGGTACGTACCGGTACCGAAGGAAAAGGTTTTTGGATACCGGTATCCGATACCAAAACTAAGTTTCGGTATTGGTATTGGTACCGGTATTCAATTTAAAGGGTTTTGAAACGGATAACGGTATTGAAAAGGTATCGATTGCCAACATTGATTATAACTCTAAGAATTACCCAAAAATAACAGTATCCCTTGATCTCCTAAAAATAATTTCATTATGCAGATTATGCAAGTTTTGCATATAACCCCTCGATATACATATTATTGATCAGTGATTGATCTAATTGTAACACATTCAAACGATGTCTGTCCGTCTTTAGAAGAGCCTGTGAAGTTTGGCACAAATGCGTCTTAAATTTGAACAGGAGGAAAAAGGTTCCCCCTTAACGAACTAAAACTAACTCGGAGGTAGAAGTTGGTACACCTTCCTTCTCGCGATAAATCAATTTGTTATGATTCTTATTATTTAAAAGGAGACGGCTCTAAAGGGGAAAGAAGGATGATAGAATAAGAAGAAGGGTAGAAAAAACGACATTTTCGAATCTGTAGAACTTTGAACCTCTTTTAACATAAAAATATTTAATTTGTTTAACAAATTTATTTACTTAAGGTGATTTTTGAAAAAAAAAAAATTGTTTAGAATTTTTGTAATCCCAAAAACAAGTAGTTGGATTAGTAACATGATCGAAAGCATGGGCATAATCCCGCAGCCCATAGTAACATACACTACCAAATTGTATTTCAATATTTTTTAAGTAGCAGGTTATATATGATTTTTTATTAATTCAGTTTATGACGTTAATACATAAAGTTTTAAAGACCTATATAGTGCAGTTATTATCTATGATAAGAATTTTGACATACTGACAATGGGGCATTACCCATTCTACATATGTCATACATAACCTACCTTTTTTTTTTTTGATGAACAGTCAACAACAGTTATAATATGTACGACTTAATGTTACAAAAAAACTTCTCATACAGGCTTTTATACAGAAAAAAAGTTGTCTATACACGTAACACTCTTTTTTTACATACGCAAAACATACACTTAAAAAATTATGTTAGTAAAATCAACTGAAAATGTCAGTTAAAATAACTACTTTGTAAGTTGTTTTGGGGTCAACTACTTTTTCAGTTAAATCAACTAACAATGTTAGTTATTTTAACTGACAAAAAACAACTGACTTATGTAGTAAAAACTACTTACATTTGTAGTCAAAACAACTAAAATGTAGTAAAAATAAAAAAATCAAAATATTTTTTTTTTTTTCAAAATATTTTTCAGAAAAAAAATTGAAGAACAAATTTTTTCCAAGTTTTTTTTTTTGTAAAAAAAGTTGTGAAAAATAAAAATAACGAAATTTTTTTTTTTTTTTGAAAAAAAACTTTAAAACTTTTCAGAGATAAAATAAATAAAATTAACTACTTTAAATAACTGTTACTACATCACAGTACTTTTTTGTTAGTTGTTCAAAAAAACGACTTAAAATAACTAACAGAAATAGTTGTTTGATATTTTTCATACAAAAACAACTGACTTTGTAGTTGAAAACAACTAACTACTGTAAAATATACAAATAACTAACATGTAGTAACTTACATAATTTTCTGAGTGTACGGACGTAGTTTGTTGTTTTAGTTTTTTTTATGTTCGAATATGAGGAAAATAAAACAAGAACTTTTTACACCATTTCCAATAAATCAGCATTTAAATAAATTAAATTTTGATTTTAATTAAAAGTTTAAAAAAGTCTGTAAAACGAATTTAAATTTGATTGTTTTGGAGTGAAAATTTTTTTACAAATGCATTATTTCTAAGTTCCGAAAAATGGTGGGTATAGCTGTGACATGTCACTTTTGAACCGGCACGGGTTGTGTTCCTAAAGGATATGTCCAGTGGCATGTCACTAGTTATAAAGCGTGATCCATTTCGAGGTTCCCAACTTTTTTAAAGAAAATAACACAGAAAATTAAAATTTTATGGGGAATGTTTATTATCATTTAAAAGAACATTCTTTGGCATTTATTTTTTGAAGATTATGTCTATTAAATGTTGGCCGTTGCTACTCCATCCGTTGAGTCCAATTTTCGATGACTCGTTCGAGCATTTCGACTGGACACGCGTGATGTTTTCCTCCAACGCCTGAATCGAAGCGGGTTTGTCCGCATAAACTTTAGACTTTACATATCCCCACAGGAAAAAGTCTAACGGTGTGATATCACACGATCTTGGTGGGCAATCGACCGGCCCAAAACATGAAATTATGTGCTCACCGAAGTGTTCTCTCAATAAATCCATTGATTGATGCGATGTGTGGGAAGTGACGCCGTCTTGCTGAAACCAAATGTCGCCGAGATCACGAGCTTCAATTTCAGGCATCAAATAGTCGGTTATTAGAGCACGATAACGGTCGCCATTGACGGTTACGTTCGCACCGGCATCATTTTTAAAGAAATATGGATCGATGATTTCACCGGCCCACAAACCACACCAAACCGTTGTTTTTTCTGGATAAAGTGGCAGTTCTTGAATCTCTTCAGGTTGCTCTTCGTCCCAAATGCGGTAATTTTGTTTGTTTACATACCCATTGAGCCAGAAATGGGCCTCATCGCTGAACAAAATTTGCACGAAACACATTCCTCACAGAACGTGAATTTTCGTAATAAAGTTGAACGATTTGTAAACGTTGTTGATACCATACAGGGAGTCTTGGATGGGGGATACTCCGGGTAGTGGAGCTACCATAAATTTTTACACAGATGGATCGAGGCTGCACGAACAAGTGGGCTTTGGAGTCTATTCGGAAGAGCTTGGGTTGAGCCTGGCTCGTAGATTGCCAGATCATTGCAGTGTTTACCAGGCAGAGATGCTGGCAATAAAAGAAGTGGCTGACTGGTTGAGCTGCAATGTCTTGTCTACAACCGCAGTCAACATCTATACTGACAGTCAAGCCGCGGTCAAGTCCCTGGATTCAATGTTTCTGAAAACAAGATCTGCCCTTAACTGCCGCACGTCTTTAAATGAGATGGCCAAGCAGTTTAACATACGACTCATATGGGTCCCAGGGCACAGAGACATTCCAGGGAATTGCAAAGCCGATGAGCTTGCAAGCTAGGAACTACCTTACAGGTTCCAACAGAATTGGAATGTGTTGGTACACTCAACAAAAAAAAACTGTAATGTTAGCAAAAAAAGCTTGTAAACCTACAAGAAAATTTGCTGATTTTGAACCCACAATTTTTTTTTGCTAAAGTTAGCAAAAATGTTTTGCCAATAATTAGTTAACTAAATATTTTTTTTTTTGAACTTAGTTTATACACATCTGAGGACCCCATTGGGTTCGGACCCGATAGGTCCAGACCCTGATGGGCCTAGACCTAGTTGGGTTCCTTAAAAATCGTTATAGTTTTTGATTCAAAATTTGTGTCCGTTTCGCTCTACCTTGCTTAGTTTTTGAGATACGTGATTATAGGGGACCACTGGGGTCTAGAGAATTAAAAAACTCTATAACTTCAAAAATATTACTCGGAGAGCTTTTGACTATTTTGCGGTCTTGTTCTACGTGTTGAGAGCTACAAAAATGCTTTTGAACTTTTTGTTGTGTCGGCAATATTTACCGAGATATGAGCATTTTAAAATTTTTAAGAATGCTAACTTTTTTGGATCCAAAGTTAGGGCCCATTAGGGTCCACACATGTGAAGAGGACCGGCGATACTATGGAGATTCTAAGAACCAAAAATGGCCTCCATTTTGCTCTATCTGGCTTAGTTTCCGAGATAGCGCCATTTTAAGTTTTCTGAAAATAAAAAAAAATTTACCATTTATTTTGCTAATATTAGCAAAATATCTTGTAAAAATGTAGTCAACTCAATTTCAAATTTAGCAAAAGAAATTAGTTCAAAGTTTGTTTAAAATTGCTAATGTGCTAAATGAAGTTTACAAGAATTTTTTGCTAACATGCTAATCTCAACTAAAAATTTGCTAAAAGTTAGCTAACTAGCGTTAGCAAAAAAAAATTAGTAAATCTACTAACGTATTTTTTTGAGTGTATGCCTCTAGAAACTTGCAAGCAAAACCTACGGCTTTGTTCTGCGACGGAGACTAATCAAAGATGGGCAAATGGATGGACGTGTGAGACAACACGACTGCTTTGGCCTTCTCTTAATCAGGGGCGCACAAGTGAGCTGATATCGCTTCCAAGAAGAGAGATTTCGACGGTGGTTTCTATAATTACCGGACACTGTCTTATAGGGAAGCACGCAGAGCGGTTAAATGTGCCGTCGAATGAGTTTTGCCGAAGTTGCATGGATGAAGAGGAGTTGAAAACTATCGAACACTTTATTTGCCATTGCCCGGCACTTTCTGGTCAGAGACTTGCTTCACTGGGATCTAGGGAGCTGTACGATCTTTCTGATTTGTTGGATGTCAAAATTCAACATCTAAGGAGTTTTATAAGAAGCTCAAACTGGTTTAACGACAGGGACTAGTAGGGAAACCTATTACGGTCCCGTGGTATCACAATGGACCTCAGAGTCTACGTGTGTTGACGTAAAACGTCAGCAGCCACTTACAACCTAACCTAAACGTTGTTCAGGCGTAAGTCTTTCCATTATGAAATGCCAAACAATACTAAACAAAAATAACATGACAGCATGACACGACTCACTCGTGATCTGTCAAAAAAAGGCTATTGAAAAAAGTATCTCTAATTGAATCACCCATTATATCCGGGGCTGAGACATTCCCAAACAAAAGTGATAAGTGTCGAATTTGTGATAGGTTTTTTGGGTCCTGGTGTTATGTCACGTGACCTAACACCAGGACCCAAAATATTTACTTGTTACCCCGAGAAGTTTGGTATTGCAGGGGGTGGGGGTTCTAGACCAATATTTTGAGATGTTACAAACGGAATGACAAACTTATATCACTAGAGTGAAGGGTATAAAAATATCAAAAAAAAAATAACATAAAAAAATATTTTTATATGTATTTTTTGGAAATTGTGTATTGTTGGACTATGTTACCAATGTCACGTTTTTTTATTATTTCTTTGAGATTTTATTTTATATTATTTGCAACATTTTATTATGATATTTTATATTGTATTTGAAAATTAAGTTTATTATTTATACTTGTTTTTTTTTTTTTTTTTGTCAATATGTTGCGAAATTTATACAAATCTCTTGTTACCATAGATGATATTCTTATGTTTTTCACATAATTTTTTGATAAATTTATTTTGTACTCAGCAAAGTAACACGATTTTTAATGTGTTATACTTAGATGACTGACCTACCAAATTATAAGCGTCATATTTCTCATCCGCCGGAAGCTACATACAACATCATAAGCTTTACTGTTGTATGAGTTGTGTGAAGTCGATGTATTTATAAAGATATCAATTTTTCATATGTATTAATATTTCAAAAAACATCAGCTGTTTATGGTTAAGAGAGGAGTTTACAAAATGACCAACCTAATACCTAGCAGACAAAAGACTTGAAAGGAGTGTCTGTGTTAAGGATTTCCAGAGTTTTCTTTGCTTTAGGTGCGTTCAAAAAAAAAAATTTATAAAACTTTTAGTTCACATGATCAACACCATTTTGTAGATGAAATTTAAAAAGGATAAATTTTAATTTGAAAATTCTACTTGAAATTCGAAGATTCCATCTGTATTTTACAAATTCCATTTGCAATTACAAGATTTTACTGGTAATTTGAAGATTCAATTTGTAATTCAAAAATTCCAAAATATAATTCGAAAAAGATCAATTGTAATTCGAGGGACACCATTTAGAAATGTAATTTAAAACAAGTATAAAAGTTAAATTCGACTTGGCCGAATCTATGAATACCCTCCACAATGCCCTTTTTAAAGGATAGTTAATTTTTTAATGTAAAAAAAAAAACAATTTTAATTAGAAATATTTTATTTTGAGTAAAAAACTTTTTTTTGTCATTTTTGTAAAAAAAAAAAAATAATTTACTATTTTTTTTTTTGAGTGTAAAATTTTTTTCGAGTGTAATTTTTTTTTTTAGTGTAAAAATATTTTTGAGAGACTAAAATACTATGAAACGTAATTTTGTGGCTTATCATTGTTTTTAAAGCTTGTTTTTTTAAAACTCGGGTTTTTCATCACGTGAATTTTAGGTGAAACCAATCTGAAATTCAGAGTTTTGCTTATAACTTTTGAACCAGAGGTAAAAACCGGCCAAAACTAAAAAAAAAAATATTTTTTCTTTTTTTCCAAATTGATGCCAAATGAGAGCTAACACTTCAAAACATGCGATTACAAAGTTTTGTACCAATCCCTTGCCTAGTTTAGTTTTTATAACGAAGCAAAGTTGAGTATTTGTATTTATTATTTTTTAATTTAAAAGTTGTGATTTGCAACTTTAAAATCCAAGTTGGCTGTAAGCTTAAAAAAAAATTTTTTTTGTCTTGAAATTGATATATTTTGAAAACTTAGCATTATTTTTGCATGTCATATGCATTTCGGTAATTTCAAGTGCGTGGATCAATTTAAACTGTGGTGGTGAAAATAAATCTAAAAAATAAAAAATTTATAAAAACTTCAAACTTTGGAAAGCCCAAAAAAATACTTTTTGCTCAAAATTGCTCTTAAATCGCTATACCACAAATTTGTATAAGGGTTCCCAAGTAAGTACTAATTAACATCAGTACCAAGTTTAACCAAGTCTTTTAGTTAGAGCCTTTTAAAGTTGGGTCATTTATATAAAATAAAGAGCTTTTTGAGCTGTGGAAAACACATAAAAGAAGAAGATGGATGAAATACTGACGATTGAGACAAAACATCTTAAAACACATTAAAAAAAAAAAAAATTCGTGAAAAAATTGGTTTATTATTATATTCTTAACCTACATACAACATTTTATAAGTTTACATTAAAAATTCAAGAAGTTATAGGGTTTTGGCCGGAATTTACCACTGTGCACTGAACTGATTTGGCTGAGATTTGAAACAAACCGGGTCAGAGGAACGACACATGTAAAAGCCACACTTCAGCACTCTCAGAATTGTCGTTCGAAAGTTACCGTGTGTTTTATCTCGTAAATTCATAAAAAAACCCTTGCCGAAATTCAGTCTTTTGCTCATAACTTTTGGACGCCTGGACCGATTTCGCTGTATTGCAATTCCAACCTGACCAGGTAAATGTCCAACATATATGCCAAACTTCAGGAGCCTCCGTAAAGTCTTTCAAAATTTAGCGTGTTTTCAACAGACAGACCGACGGACAGACGGACGGACATCGCTATATCCCAATTAGAAATTTTGTCTTTAAGACAATGTCAGTAATGATTCATCAGGTAGAAGTCAGCAAGTGAATACATTTTACTAAAGACAACTTAAGGACATGTCATAATTTTTGTCGGAGCTCCCCAAGTTCTATAAATGTACTGACTTGTCATATAAGTTGTCTTATCAATTTAGAAAAATCATGTCTTTAATGCTGACAATTATATAGCAAATCCGGCCAATCACTAAAAATTTTTTTTTTCCGATGTAAAATCGATGTAATTTTGTTTAATCCTTTAAAACTCTTTTAATTTTCTTTGTAATTAAAAAAATAAGATTGAATTGGTCTTAAAACAATAAAAAAAATAAAAAAAAAAAAATCCGCGACCGGGGATTGAACCGAGCCCAAAAATCTACAACACGTAAGCTGTCGAACCTGCTAGACAACTAGGCCAACCACAACTTAAAATTGTTTGTAATAAAATATATTTTGAAATCATAATATTTTCAAATTTGTCAAAAACAAAATAAATTGAATATATCGTCACCTTAATTGTAAAGGGCTCCTGCAATATTTTTTTTGTAAATATTTTTTTTTGTTTTGTATAAATAATATTAAAAACAACTAAATTACGCCTAAATAACTCTAACAAAATCTTGTTAAATAGGATGAAACCAAATTCCAATTAATATTTAAAAAAATGTTATATTTGAGGAAGAAAAATTCATATTGTAGCATTTTTCAATTCAGGTGACGAAATATATATAACAGGACAATTCAAATGTTAAATTAATTTAAATTTGTTTTTAAATAAACACATTTATTATCAAAGTTTGGCTAAAGGGGTAAGGTGCTAGACCAGTGAACAGAAGGTTCTGAGTTCGCGGACCAAGTGAGGCAGATCAAAATAGTAAGTTTTAAAAAATTAAATTTAAGAAATAGACATATAAAAATAGTAAGTAGTTTAAATTAAAAGACGTGATTAATAAATTTTTAATTTTTGGACGATCTCAGACGTACTATGTACATGTCATAATGTAGTCAGCACTATTGACTACCTGCATACTTGTCGGCGAGGAATTTTGACAAACTACTTGAAAAAGTCAGGAGGTGTCATGAGGTTTTTTGTATGGTCAGAGATTTTTCAGTCAGCAGGTACACTGACATTGTCATAAGGAAGTCTTTGAGATGTCTTAACGACATTTCTAATTGGGATCGTCTTAAAATCGATCGAGGATCATGAATATATATACTTTATGGGGTCTTGGACCAATATTTCGACGTTTTACAAACGGAATGACAAACTTATATATACCCTCTAGCACTAGAGTGCACACTGGGCCGAGATGGTAGTTTTTTTGGCCAAAACTAAAAAAAACAAAATTATTAAATTAAAAAAAGCGCGTGCACTATCATATTAAGTATGACTTGTTGCACCTTGTCTGTAATTTTTGTAAAAATCTGTACACCCATTCTCTTGGAATGATCCATCAAAGATAAAATATGTATGTTTAAATCTCCATATACCGTAATCAAAAAAGTTAGCAAATTTATACATTATTAAGATGGGACCTTGTTTTTTTTTGGGATTAATTTATTTAAAAAAGGGAAGTACAACATGTAAATGGGAATGAACAGCTCTTTTTCCCCATTTTTTTTTATGATTTTTTGATATTTTTATATAAATTTTGAAAAATTGTTCCATTTGATGTAGTTGTTCCAAAATGTTCCGCGACATAATCCAAAAGTTAGGATGCCAAAATGTTCGTTGGTTTACTAGCTTTCAGACTGACCTGCCCGCTTTTGCCCGTTTTTTCATCTGCGTATATTATATTAATAGAAAGGGAGATGAACAAGTCTAAAGTTGTTAAAATGAGCCTTTTTGATTAAATTAAATTAATTTTATGAATTAACAATTTTCAACTTTTTCGTAAAGTACATACATAGTGTTTTTCTATATTAATACGGGATAAAATGAAACCCGGTTGCCCAAAAACCCGAATACACAAAAAACAGGTTACAAGAAAAACCCGGTTACACGAAAAATATTTTTTTTATCGTATTAAAATTTGTTTTTAATACATTGAAAAAAAAAAAAAAAAATACCCGGTTAGGCGGTCCTGACAGCTTTTTAAAAGAGTGTGGAACTTTTGATAACGATGAGTTAAAAAAAGTGGTTTTTTTAAACGGTTTTTCAAAAAAAAAAATATATTTTTTCTAATTTTTTTCTAAATTTGATTTCAATTACATTTTTTAAAACGGGCACAAGCTGGCAACTATTATGAAAAGTGTGGATAGGAAGAATAATTCTGGCCCAGACAGTTTTTTGAAAGGGCGTGGAACTTTTGATAACGATGAGTTCAAAAAAGGGGTTTTCATAAAAAAATATTTTATTTTTTCAAATTTTTAATATTTCAATATCATTTGCCTTATTTCAATTAAATATTTGAAATCGGGCACAAGCGGGATTTTTTTTTTTTGGAAAGTGCGAAAAAAAGGATAATTCGGCCCAGACAGTTTTTTGAAAGGGCGTGGAACTTTTGTTCACAATGAGTTTTAAAAAAGGGGGTTTTACAAAAATTTTTTTATTTTTTTTTTAATTTTTGGTATTTTAATCCCATTTGTGTAAACGGGCACAAGCGGGTAAGTTTTTTGTAAGGTGGGGTTAAAATGGCTAATTCTGGCCCAGACAGTTTTTTGAAAGAGCGTGGAACTTTTGATGAGTTTAAAAAGGGAGGTTTCAGAAAAAAAAAAATGTTGTTCAATTTTTTATTAGCCCTTATTAGAAGTAAATTTTTGAAAACGGGCACAGACAAGTAACTTTTTTGGAAAGTGCTGATAAAAAGGGTAATTCTGGCCTATACAGTTTTTTGAAAGGGCATGGAACTTTTGATGATGATAACTTTAAAAAGGGGTTTTCAAAAAAAGACAAATTTTTTTAAATTTTTTATAAACTCTTGTATCGATTTAATTTTTGAAAGCGGGCACAAGCGGAAAAGTGTTTTGGAAAGTGGGGATAAAAAGGATAATTCTGGCCCACACAGTTTTTTGAAAGAGCGTGGAACTTTTGATGAGTTTAAAAAGGGAGTTTTCAGAAAATAAACTAATTTTTTCAAATTTTTTATTAGCCCTTATTAGAAGTAATTTTTTAAAAACGGGCACAGGCGGAAAGTGCTGATAAAAAGGGTAATTCTGACCCAGACAGTTTTCTGAAAGGGCGTGGAACTTTTTATGACGATGAGTTTATAAAGAGGGTTTTCAAAAAAAATGTTTTTCCCATTTTTTATAAGCTCATATTTCAATTCAATTTTTGAAAACGGGCACAAGCGGGTTACTTTTTTGGAAAGTGCTGATACAAAGGATAATTCTGGTCCAGACAGTTTTTTGAAAGGCCGTGGAACTTTCCATAACGATGAGTTTTTAAAAGGGGGTTTTCAAAAATGAAATAATTTTTTTAATTTTTTTATAAATTTTATTTAAATTCCATTTTTGAAAACGGGCACAAGCGGGCAACTTTTTTGGAAAGTGTGGATAGAAAGGATAATTCTGGCCCAGACAGTTTTTTAAAAGGGCGTGGAACTTTTGATACCGATGAGTATAAAAAGGGGGTTTTCAAAACAAAAACTATTTTTTTTTAATTTTTTATAAACTTTTTTTTAAATTATATTTCGGAAAAAGGTATATTCACGTGATTTAAATGAAAATCATTCACGCTCACGCGTGAATCACGTTATTTTTAAACTCTTTTTTCAATTCAATTTTTAAAAACTTTTAAATCACGTGATTTAAATGAAAATCACTCACGCTCACGAGTGAATCACGTTGTATTTTTGAGTCACGCAAATCACGGGACCAGAGACCATCTCCAATTCAAAAACATAAACAAAAGACAAGTGTCTCTTCATTTGTTTCCTCTATAACATCTGTAAATTTTATTAAAAATTAAGTGTCCACCCTGAAACAGTTTCCTTGTAGGTCCGATTCCAAAAAGTTTCAAGTCACTTATTTATTACCCTAATATAGGCTTATATTCTGAATTTCAACAAAATCGACTGACATTTACGACCTGTAGAGACTTTTGGCCAAAAAACCTACCATCTCGGCCCAGTGTGGAGTGGAGGGTATAAAAAATCAATTGTAGGTATAAGATTTGATTTGTAATTCAAAAAGTCCATTTGTAATTAAAAGATTCTACTTGTAATTCTAAAAATCCTTTTGTAATTTGAATATTCCAGTTGTAATTTGAAGATTCTAATTGTAATTCGAAAAAGATCAATTGTAATTCGAAATAGATCAATTGTAATTCAAAAAATATAAATTGTAATTCGAAATAGATCAATTCTAATTCAAAAAAAGATCGAGAAATATCAATTGTAATTCAAAAAAGACCAATTGTAATTCGAAGATTCTAATTGCAATTCGAAAAATATCAATTTAATTTTTATTGATTTTTTTGAATTACAATTATCTCTTTCGAATTACAATTATCTCTTTCGAATTACAATTATCTCTTTCGAACTACGATTCGAATTTTTGAATTACAATTATCTTTTTCGAATTACAATTGATCTTTTTCGAATTACAATTATATTTTTCGAATTAGAATTGATCTTTTCGAAATACAATTGATCTATTTCGAATTACAATTGATCTTTTTCGAATTAAAATTGATTTTTTTCCAATTACAATTGATCTTTTTGGAATAACAATTGATCTTTTTCGAATTATAATTAATTTTTTTCGAATTTCAATTGATCTTTTCCGAATTAAAATTGATATTTTTTGAATTACAATTGATCTATTTTGAATTATAATTGTTCTTTTTCGAATTACAATTTATCTATTTCGAATTACAATTGGAATCTTTGAATTACGATTGATCTTTTTTGAATCTATTTAAAATAACAGTTGATCTTTTTCGAATTACAATTAATCTTTTTTGAATTACAGTTGATCTATTTCAAATAACAATTGATCTTTTTCGAATTACAATTGATATTTTTCGAATTACAATTGATATTTTTTGAATTACAATTGATCTATTTCGAATTACAATTGATCTTTTTCGAATTACAAATGATCTTTTTCGAATTACAAATGGTATCTTCGAATTACAAGTAGAATCTACGAATTAAAAGTGTAGTCTTTGAATTACAAATGGAATCTTCGAATTAAAAGTAGAATTTTCGAATTACAGTTGGTTTTTTTCGAATTACATCCGTAAGTTTCTGTATTGGATTTTTTAGGATTGATTGAATGAAACAACAAATGCGAGAAAGAACAAGAAATACGATAAAATAAAAACAAAACAAAAAAACAATATTGCCAACTTTTATTTTCAAAATAACTCGCCCAAAATTGCTAAAAACGCGCAAAACAAATGTAAAACCGCTTCATTCGAGCAAAAACTAATAAAATTGGCAACACTGTTAACATTTTATTCTTGAAATGTCAATTTCAAGTTGAAAATTTTTATATTTTTTTTGACAGTCACTGCAAAATTATCGATAACACACGTATATTTTTTGACGTTTTAAGTTTTTTCATGATATTGTCATACTCTTTACACTTGGTCAGTTTTCATATGAAAATATATTTGCACTCTTCTCCAAAATATAAAAAATACAAAAACTAGCAAGTATCATAACACCTTAAGGGTCAATAAAAAAAATATATATTTTTCTTCAAAAACCGCCATTTTTAGAAATTTTTTGTAAAATTTCAAATGACGATATTTCGAAAACCGTTTGACCGATTCTAGATTTTCGTGTTTAGCATGCCAAAATAAAAAAACAATGTACATAAATGGCAAGATCATTTTTTTACCCTCCATCTACAGTTTGGGGGTATACTAACTTTCCGTCCGCCCGTCTGTAGTTGAGTCGATGCAGTCATATATGTCTTATGTTCCTAGGCAGGTTAAGTTCATAAATAAGCAAAATCGGACCAGGGGGAAAATTTTTCCCCTTGAATAACTAAACCAAACTCTAAAAAACACCATATTTTTACATGATTTTTTGTTTCCTTGTTTCCTTTCCTTGTTTCCTAAAAGAGGTTTAAATTCCTGCATTTGGGTCCATAGGATTAGAAAATGTATTTTTTTTAGTCTGCCACTTTTTGTGGGCGTGGTTTCAAAAAAGTAGTTTAAATAATGATAAAATTGTATTTCTTTAGTAAAAAAAGCATTAGAACGAATTTGTAAAAATAAAGGGGAAATTTGTCCCCCAAACGATCTCTGTCGAGCGCCCCCCAAAAAAAAAAAAACGCCTCTGAATTTTTTTTGCATGTTGGAGTGTATAAAATATTCGCCAGAGCCGAATTTAATACTCTTACTTGTTTTTGTTATATTTATATTTTTTAAAAACTCAAAATTTTTGCTAGAAATTTTCTAAAAACCCAAAACTTGCATCGAAGGGTGCCACCGGTTTTTAATTATTTGGCTCAAATTGAGTTTAAATGATAGATCGTCTCAAGCTCTATGAAAGGGGCAACGAAAAGAATTTTTGAGATTTTTTTAATATTCTCGTTCAGCTCACCAAATTAAATAAATATAATTAGGGAATTCACATGGGTATCGTATTTGGTGTTGTATGTTGTATGTCCTATCTAAAAACAGGGTTGGTTAAACTTTAAATTAATAATACGACACTTACACGATATGACGATACAACATTTATACCTATGTTTTGTGTGCTATTTTCAAGTATGCTAACAAGAAGAGAATCTCAGAGAAAATTATCAAATGAGCGATAAATAATTTTTACAAACCCTGTTTTTGGATAGGACATACAACATATACAACAAATACGATACCCATGTGAATTCCCTAAATGTGTCGCAGGGCACATTTTTTTAAATATTTTTTTTTTTCAAAAATATTTAAAAATTTAATACTTTAATCGCCGTGCGTTTAGGGTTAATAGAATAAAAATTTGCCTTTCAAAATCGAAATAAACACTTTTTGTTATAGAAAAAAATGTCGGTCTAATGGAAAAGTTTATTTAATTGAATTTTTGAACAGAGTTGTATTTTAAAACCTACCCGAGTAAAAATTTTCTGGTCTAATCATATATAATTTGATACAATCTTATATAAGTTAATATGCTTCCGTATAAATTTATATAAAATTTTATCTATCACTTTGATACGGTTGATCCACTTTATATAGCTAGATATTGCTCCATATATGATTAGATTCGTATTTTGGTTTTGCTCATCAAATTATATAAAAATTGATATTATAAGATCAATTTGATCTAATTAGATTTGACCAAATTCAGGATCAAATTGTATAAATTTTTATATTTTTTGATCTAAAGTAATACAATTAGATATTATTTGATACAACCATTTTACGGATCAAATTAGATCTATTTAGTAAAATTAGCATAATATTTTTACTAGGGATTAGCATAATATTTTTACTAGGGTATTCATAAATTAAATCTATTAAAAACCAGCCAGTACATTCGCACTAAATTAACTTTTTTGCTATTTTTTTAAATTGTTCTATATTTGTAACATAGTACACACATGTTTTATAAATTATTTAAAAAAATCAAAGGCTATAACGACAAAGTTCAAGAATTTAAATAAAATTACAAAATAAAAGGCAGAAATAAAATTTACATATTAAATTATTTTTGTTTTTATGTTAACAAATGTACAGGTTTTTATTAATATCTGTATGTTTGAATTTTAAAATTTATGTAAAATTTAAATAATTTTTTTTATATTAAATTTAAACCTTAAAAAATAAATTAAATATTTTAAATATTTCTATGAGTCAATGAACAGTAGCATTAAAACATGACGATATATGGGATGATGATGATGATGTTATGATACAGCAAGTGTTTGAGGAGGTATAAATAAAAAATATTCAAAATTTGCCTGACTTTATTGTTAATTTTTTTGTTTTTAGGAAAAGAGGTAGAGTTGGGGTTTTGTTTGTTAGGTTTGAATATATTTATACATTTATATATAAAAAATATTTTGTGTTTTGGGTGGCGTTTTAGGTTAATGATTGGTTGGTATTGTTGGCGAGGTACTTTATAATATAATAAAGTAGATGTTAATGAACTTGAATTTATTTCGTACTTTTATTTTTCAATTTTATATGTTTTTATTTTGTTTAAAGAAATGGCGCATTCAATTTCAGTTTTTTTGTGCAATTTTAATTGTTTTCTTTTGGTTTTAAACACTTTTAGGTATTTGTTGAATATTTTTTTTTATAATAAACGAAAAAATCGTTTAAAGAATTTTTTAGAATTTATAGACTTTTTTTATTTAAATTTGTTTAGGTGTATTTTTGTTTTTTTAAATTACTTTATCTAATAACCTTGAACCTTAAATGATAATGTTTATTTACCAAAATAAACTGTTTTTTATACACATAAATTTATTTTTTTGTTTTATTACAATTTTAATTTTAGTTTTTTATTTAAAAATATTTTTTTCTTAATTTGTCGCTCATATTAATTTTTATTTATTGTTTGTTTATATTTTTAAATTCTTAAATTTCTATTTTTTTATTGTTATTATGTGTGTTTTTTTATATTACGTTTTGGATTTATTTTTAAAAGTGTTTCACAATTGATGTTCAATACTATTTTTTTAAATTATTTTTAAAATCTGTACGCTGATAAATATCTGTGAAAGTTTCCATAATACCGACGATTACACCAGATGGAATTCGAAAAATATCAATTGTAATTCGTAAAAGATCAATTGTAATTCGAAAAAGATCAATTGTAATTCGTAAAAGATCAATTGTTATGCGAAAAAGATAAATTTTAATTCGTAAAAGATCAATTGTAGTTCGTAATAGATCAATTGTAATTCGTAATAGATCAATTGTAATTCGTAATAGATCAATTGTAATTCGTAAAATATCAATTGTAATTCGTAAAAGATTAATCAATTCCAAAAAGATCAATTGTAATTCAAAAAAAGATCAATTGTAGTTCGACAAAGATCAAATGTATTTCGAAAAAGATCAATTGTAATCGAAAAAAATAATTTTTAACTTAAAGGTTAATTTTGAAAGTGTAACTCAAACAAGTAAAAAAGTTAAATTCGGCCTTGCCGAATGTATTGATACTCTACACAATGTAAAAAAGATTATTTGCAAAAAAAAAAAAAATTTTTGGTGAAAAAAAATCTTTAAAAATGTTTTTTTTTTTTTTGTGTAAAAAATATGTTTGTTCTTATTTAAATACCATTCGGTATCCAATTTTGTTCACATATGTCAACCAGCAGCCGAATTAAAGCATTTTGTTTTTTAGGTTATGTGGAATGTACACTCAGAAAAAAATTAACTAAAAAATTTGGAAAATTAACTAAATTCAAGGAAAATTGATTTTTGAATTTTTTTTTAAATAAGGAAAGAAATCCTAACTTTTTTAAATCCAAATGACAACTTTTTTTTAAATTTAGGACCCATTGGGGTCCACACATGTGAAGAGGACCGGCGATACTATGGAGATCCAAAGAACCAAAAATGGCCTGCCTTTTGCTCTATCTGGCTTAGTTTTCGAGACATTGCAATTTTAAGTTTTTGAGAAAAAAAAATTTCCCGAGTTATAAAAATTTTACTAAAATAGCGGAAAAAACTTTCTCAAATCTAAGAAGATGAACTAATTGGTAGAAAATTACGTCCTAAAACTAAAGAAGAGGAATATGTCTTAAAAATAAAGAATTTTTTCATATATTTAGGGGAAATTTCTTTGGCAGTAAGAATTTCTTCCATGTATTATGGAATTCCATTTTCCTAGCAGTTAAGAAAATTTCCCAACATTTAGTTAAATTTAACTTAATTGTGGGAAAATTTATAAACTATTTTGAAATTTTTTTTTTCCAAAGTTTGAGTTAAGTCTTTTTTTTGAGTGTACCAACATTTTCGAGATATCCTTACATTTATATGTTTATAACTTTTAAAATTCTGAACCGATTTCGCTTAAATACAATACAAAACAACAACAAAGAAAGTTTTAGTCATATATGAGGCATTCCACACCAAATGTCCAGCGAAAAAAAACACGTGTACCGTAAACTTCTGAATAGGTTGTATGGATAGCCCTACATGGAACTTAGAAAATTGCGTTTTTGGTTTTTCAATTTTTCAAAAACTGGGCTTAGGAGGCGTGGTCAAATATTGGAAAAATTGTCAAATTTGTGTCGAGTTGACTTGATTAAATATTTATCACATTAAAACGGAATGCACCACAATCTTAAAAATTTACATTCTTATATAGTTTTGTATGGGCTATCGATTATTTTTTTTTTTTTTTGGAAAATTTTCAGAACCCGTTCTGAAATTTTCCATTTTTTAAAAAAGTCAATTTATCAAAAATCCGGCCACTTTTTTTCTTTTTTTTAAATTTTTTTTAAAGTTTAGATATTTGTCCATCCACACAAAAAAAAATCAGAAAAACATTTTTCGTTTTTTTTCGAGAAAATCGCATTTGAATTTTAAATTTCATAACAATTTTGTAATTTGCTTGTATTTTCTTGTATTAACGTTGCGAATGAGTAATATTCATGCAATTAATATTACTCATTCGCAACGTTAAAACAAGAAAATACAAACAAATTACAAAATTGTTATGAAATTTAAAATTCAAATGCGATTTTCTCGAAAAAAATGAAAAATGTTTTTCTAATTTTTTTTGTATGGATGGACAAACATCTAAACTTTAAAAAAAAAAAATTATAAAAAGAAAAAAAAGTGGCCGGATTTTTGATAAATTGACTTTTTTAAAAAATGGAAAATTTCAGAACGGGTTCTGAAAATTTCCCAAAGAAAAAAAAATTATTCGTAAGCCCATACAAAACTATATAAGAATGTAAATTTTTATGATTGTGGTGCATTCCATTTTAATGTGATAAATATTTAATCAAGGCAACTCGCCACAAATTTGACCATTTTTCCAATATTTGACCACGCCTTCTAAGCCCAGTTTTTGAAAATTAGAAAAACCAAAAACGCAATTTTCTTAGTTCCATATAGGGCTATTCAAACAACCTATTCAGAAATTTACGGGACACATGTTTTTCTGTAGCGGGACATTTGGTGTGGAATGCCTCATATGTGCTATAGTTTGGCCGTGATCGCCATTTCCACAGACAGACAGACGGACATCGCTAGAATGTTTTAAAACCGGTTTTTCGATGAGTTACAATATTTAATGGAAAATATTTTAATGACTCACGATCAACTACTAAGAGTGAAAAGAAAGTGAAATTTTTTGGAAAAAAAGCCAATGTTAAACCGATTGTCAATTTTTTGGTTTTGTTTAAGAGGTAAAACCCATCTTTCAAATAAAATCTATTGTACAACAATGAAATTTTAAGTTTTTGAAGTTTTAATTAAAGAATTTCGGGTTTTCAACACATTTGCTAATAAAAAAAGTACTAAACGAAGTGATCGAGAAAAACTATTAGTACTTCCGTACTCTATGGACTCCAACCAACCCTGCATATTTTTTTTTAGCACAGTGTATTTAAAAGTCTACATTTTGTATGATAAATCCTATTCCAAGTGATTTCAAAACACAGCAAAAGCTTTTGTTTCGGCCGTTTAGTGAAAACATGACTAAATATTTGGTTTCAGTCGAAAACTACTTAATGCCAATTGTCACGATATTAGTTTTTAAATTTTTTATAAATAACTAACCTTTTTAATGCATACATTTAGGCGGAGATAAAAATAATATGTATTATTTTAAAATATATTAAACATTTCCCATTTTTAGCAATCAAAAGAAATTTGTTTTCTAATAATATTGAGTCGAAAGATTTTTGACATTTTCGAAACATTTCTAAAAATGTCGAAAATCATACGTTACATAAATTTATCCTTTAATCCTAAATATATGCACTCCTTTTTTACACTAAACATCAAAACTCGTTATATTTAGACTTATCATTACAATTGTCCTTTACTAGTAAAATTAGTTGTCTAAAGTTTCATTTAATAAATTTCAAAAGTTATTTCATTCATTAAAAATTATATTTAAAATGAAAATTTAAATTTATTTACTTGTTAGATTATTTTGAAATCTTAATTAATTTCGTAATGACATTTTTTTTTAATTATTCCAATTCAATTTACAAAAAAAAAAAAAAAAATGACTGATCATCAGAATTGGAAAGAGGAAAAAATGAAGAGTAAACTGCTGTTCTAAATTTATATCAATTGTGTAACTAAATTTATATACAACAACAATAATATACACAACAATTTGTATCTAAAGTCTATAGTGTTTCCTAGATCAACAGTGCGATATACACATTCGTTTGTCTGTCCGTTCGTTTTTATCTGTCTGTCTGTATAACTCACTGTATTGTATGTACAATATTGCCTTGTTCCCATTGCATTTTCTACTATGTCTTTATTTTGTATTTTCATCTTATTCTATTTGAATGTTAAGCTATTTTTGTAAAAAATTAAAAAAAAAAAAAATAGCAAAAACAACAAAATAACAAAAAAAAAAAAAAAATAATTTGCTCGTGAACAACAACAATAAAAAAATATATATATACTTAGTACATAATATATTTCATACTTCCCCAGCAATGATAAATTTGTGCTAAACTACTGTTGCCACTAAATACTACTAATGACAAGTGATTTGAAAAGAAACGATAAAAATAGAGAGAGAATCTCGAAAACATGAAAATGAGTTTTTTCACCATTTTCAGATGTAATTCAAAAAATATTATAATATTTGAAATTTAAATTTTTATATATACCCTGTGTACAATTTTCTGAGCTCTTGTTGCACTGAGTTATTAAAAATAAACATATGTGTACCGTTGCGTATGATTGTTATTAAAAGGCAATTACAAAATTAAGTATGCGCCTTATACAGTTTTCAAGCAATTACACTACTAAACATCGAAAATGCGACTGGGACGCGACCTTATACACTTGATAACAATAGTTCGCTGGTCAAAAATCTGTTCTCCAAACTTTGCCATCACATCAGGTTTTTGAGAAATTTGAGGTCAAAGTTCAAAAAAATTGTTGTATTGGGCCTTTTTGGAAAGTCATAGCGAATGAACCCGATGTGTTGGCGGCTTCAAAATAAGTCGAGGATGAAGTTTAAACATTACTTCTTTAAATGCAGAACTCATTTGGTCAGTCGCCTTAACCCTTTGGGCACCAATTTTCTTTTAATAATGTCTTATTTCCCAGTATTGAAAACAACTTTTTGGGGGAAAATACCTTACAATTGATGCTCCAACGGTTAAAGCGACTGATCAAATCTTAAAGAGCAATGATTATGTTTTACCGTTGACTTATTTTTAAGTCATCAGCACATCTGGTTCATTCGCAATGAGTTGTCAAATATTTCCGAAAACGCCATTTTTTGTTTGTCAAATTTCTCAAAAAACTGATGTTATGTTAAAGTTTGGAGACCGGATTTGTGACTAGGAAAAACTTTTTTAAACATCTCACTCTTGAACACTCAAAAACAGCAAGTGTGAACTCAACATAAATTTCAAGTTGAATTTTTAAATTTCATTTAATTTCAAATAACATCTTAAATGGTGTAGTGATTCGAAACTTGCTTTATGTTGTGGCGTTTTCTTATCATTGAAGCTTTTTTAATGTCTTATTTTAAGAAAAAAGAAAACAATGTGACGACACTGCCAGTTGTCGTCGTTGTTTTGGATGTTGTTAAACGCACTTTTCGTTAAATACGACGAAAAACAATTTTATTGTTTTTTTTTTATTATCTTTTATTGTTTTATTCATAAAAAATTGCGATATACTAAATATTTTTTGTTAATAGAGAAGGCTTACGAATACGTATTATTATTTTGAATACGTTTGAGAGTCAAACACAAATAATTCAAAATAACACAAATCGTTAAAGAGAGAGAGAGAGAGCTATTGCTTTTGATTTTTTTGTGCGTTGTACAAATTTTTCATTTGATTTATTTTTAAATTTATGACTTGTGCTAATTGAGCATGTAAATGATTCGCTTTTCGGGACTATTTTTTAACTTTTTTATTTATTTGGTTTGTTATTTTCAATATTTTTTATTAGAGGGCGTATGATTAATATATACAGTGGCGGACAAAACAAAAGCACTGACTTCTGCTAGGAAGCAAATAGTAGGTCTACCTACGCCCATTTTTTAATGTAGGATATAAAAAACTAATTTGCCTTCTCTGCTGATAACACAGCCTCACAAAAAAATGGTCTGACCCAGAAACTAGACCCACTAATGTAATTTGACCTCCTATGTAATTTGACCTCCTGAATTCAATTCCGACATTAGAATTCTATCGTAGAATTTTCTTGTAATCTTACAAGGAAAGTCCTTCAAAGTCCACAAGGTCTGCAAAGTGAACCTACCTAATTTCTTTGAAATTAATGCGAAAGGTCAGTGGTGGTCATTTTAAAATTCATATACCCGTGTGCGACGTCGACACATGTACACAATAAAATTCTGACATTTCGCTTGCTACTTCTACACAAGCATACATGTTGTAAGATGTGTGTGTCCACGACTGCACAAGATAGAGAAAATATCTAAGATCGACCTGTCTGAGCTTATAGCACTTTATTTGGTTTTTAAGGGTTAAACGGGGAATCAAAAATGACCCGCTTTTAGTTATTTTAACGTTTAGGTACTTTATAATGATGCCACATAAACCAGACCGGTTTCATTCGAAAGGGAATTTTTAGGCACATTTTTTCCAATGTTCCAAATGTTCACTTGGCGGAATTTCCCTGTAAGATTACAAGAAAACACAACGGTAAAATTCAATTTTGGTGGCGGAATTAAATTCAGGAAGTCACAATACATAGAAGATTAGTATGTCTAGTCTCTGGGTCAGAACCTTTTTTATTTTTTGTGGGGCTGTGTAATAGTTTGATAAATACATGTGGAAACATGTGTATATTAAAAATTACAACGTCATGTATTGAAAAAAAAAAAATCAATGTATAGACGTCAGTTTTTCGACGATTAACGAGAAAAAGAAACAAAAACTTAAATGCATTTACGTCTAAATTATTTAGTTGATTTGCTATTCAAATATATTCTGTGAGAATTGTGAACAGAAATTCTCTTCTCGACACTCCTCAATACGTAAAATATTTAAACAAAAAAAAATTCATTCTGACACACTGTATGTGAAGAGATTAAATAAATAAATTGAATAAAAAGCAAATATATTAAAACAAGTAAAAACGTTAAATTCGGCATTGCCGAATATATGAATACTCTCCACAATGTAAAAAATATTATTGCAAATAACTTTTTTTGAAAAAAAAAAAAAATTCTGGAAAAACTTTGGTAAAAGAAAATGAAAAAAAAAATTCCCCGAAAAAAATTTTTTGGTGAAAAAAAATTCACAAAATTTTTTTTTGTGTAAAAAATATGTTTTTACTTGTTTAAATGCCTTTCGGTATCCAATTCTTTAACATCCCAGCAAAAAATGTGCGGAGTACTTCTATTTGGAGTGCTTTAAAACTATAACAAATGTAATGAAATACAACAAAAATAACAAAAAAACACAAGAAAAAAACACACAAACAGTTTTTTCTACTCCATAAAAAGTTGTTATTCAGCACTTAACTCATTACCTTCCGCGACACTCCCATACAAAAGTAAGTAGATATTCAGTAGATAAGAAGTACTCCGAGCTTTCAAACAACTTCCAACTACTTCCACGGAGTAGTTCTTATCTACTGAATATCTACTTACATTTGTATGGAGGTGTCGCGATAGGTAAGGAGTTAAGTGCTGAATATCTATGTATTCTGGAGTAGAAAAAAATGTTTGTGTGTTTTTGTCTTGTGTTTTTTTGTTATTTTTGTTGTATTTCATTACATTTGTTATAGTTTTAAAGCACTCCACTAAGAAGTGGTAATGACTTTTTTTGCAGGGATATGTCAACAAGCAGTCAAATTAAAGCATTTCTTGTTTTTAGGTTATGTGAAATGTAATAAAATTTTCGAGGTGTCTCTACATTATCGTTCATAATTTTTGAACCGCACAACCGATATCGCTCAAATGCGATACCAAACTTCTCGAAGCAACAAAAAATAACTGTGTTTAGTAACAATCATTTTTGTGTAATATTTTGGACATGATCGCCATTTCAACAGACAGACAGTCTTAGAATCGGTCACTGATCAATAATATATATCGTTGGCTGGGCCTTCGAGAAAGCCTATGTGCAGTTTTAAAAAATCCTAAAAACCCAGTTGGCAACGTCCTCGAGCCATCCTCAGTGACGGAGCGGTGACATGTCAGAGTCACTGCTGACACACACAAGACATCTCTATGTACTGGGTTGAGGACAGTTTCATACAAATTTTCAAAATGTCCTCACTCAAAGTCAGCAATGGTCAGGGCTGACCTTATGGGGACATGTCACCTAAGACTTCTTTGGGGAAATGTCTGAAGTAGGTCATGCGAAAATACAAAAAAAATTCGTATTTCCTTTAGTTTTTACTTTTATCCATTTTCCTTTATAAATTATCTTTCTTATATTTAGAAAAAACTTTTCGCTTTTTTTAGTCCCAACTGGATTTGAACCTGGAACCTCCAGTTTATTAGTCCCAAACCTTACTACTTGTTCCAAACTTTATTTTCAAAATTGTTTGTCTATTTAATACTTTTATTCTACTTGTTAGATTTGGATTTTATTTTAAATAAATTCATAATATTGCCATCGTTTTCTTGGAAATTGAAGAGTTGCCCAGATTTTAAATTCTAATTTAATATACTGATATTCTGAAGACATTTCCTTTAAGACGTCTTAGAGGAATTGTCCACACTATTAAAGCAAACATTCAGTGCTGACAATGTTAGGACATGTCATCAAGGATTGCCTATGATTTGTCAGAACCTGAAGACATTTCCTCAAGGAATCACTGTGGAAATTTCCTCTGTGACACATTTTCCAACTGGGAAGGCTTCGTGGGTGTGTATATATGGAATATAGGACCATAATGGCATAATTAAAAAAATATGTAAAAATCTTGCACATAGGCCTTCTTGAAAGCCAGCCCACCATATACTTTATGGGGTCCCAGAACGATATTTCGTTAAGTTTCAAACAGAATGACTAACTTATATATACCCTCTGCCACTAAGTGTAGGGTATAAAAAATTGCAATAACAACAATATAAAATATCAAACAAATAAATAACAAAAAATTCAAAGTATACACCATTTCCAGATGTAATTCGTAAAAGAAGCACTTTATAGTAAAAAAAAAATTCTTAATTTGTTATTTCATGCGAGCATCAAGGACATCAAATTTCTGAAGTCCTACCGAAATCAGTTTTTCGAGGCCGAGCCGAACTGAATGTTCGGCCGAAACCGAAATTAAAAAAAAATTACCGCTTGGCATCTCAGCTGAACACTTACTGTGGTAATATCGTTAGAACAATGACGCACAATCCACATTCCGACAATGCTCCAATGAGTCAATAGAGCTAGATACCCTTCTGTCATTGATGAGTTTCAATACACGCGATCCAGAAGCTTCAAGATATAACTTAAATCACCTTCCAAATATGGAAGTTGTATTCCATTTTTGGTCAGATATAGGCGGATAAAATAGTGAGGAGATCAGACGGAGTAAAGTAATTCTTCTTTCGACACCTGAAAGACATATTGGTTCCAAGGAACATCACATTAAATTTTCATGCCTAGAACACCAAGTGTGTCCGATTCCTCAATAGTTATACCACGGTGGTGTATCCATGGGTTGTATTAGATGATGCTGATACCAGAAGCCGTCTGTGGTTCTATTGGGTCTTACGAGCATTCAAATCGACCTTATGCGCAAGACCCCACTCGGAGATTGTCGTAAAGTCATGATTGAGTGTTTCATTCATATTTTGCCTCATGTCATCAACCTCAGTAAGGCTTAGTCTATGATTGTAGGAAAATTAATGACAAATGTTGCTGTTATCTGCGAAAGAATATATAGGATTTGAAGTTAGACCCAGAATGTCATTAAGAAAAATAAGAAGAAAAATAAAAGTTTAGGAGAAAGAACAGAACCTTGCGATTCCCTGATTGAAGCTGAAACTCACCCGACAAGAACAATTATAACAACACGTATAGAGTGGTCTTTGATAAAGCTCAATACTCTCAATCAATCAAACGCATTAGAAATATCGAGAGCAACCACTTTGCTTTCACCAAATTGGTGAATAGAACAACTCAAACGTTCCAAATGAAATGCTAACAGGTCATACTGTCGATCGCACAAAAGTGTATTAGACTCCAGATAATTTACCAGGTGGTGATCATGGTATCATTTCGAGAGCGTAGAGCAAATTTCTGTTTTTTTACTAAGAAAACAAAATGTCATTTTCGAATCTTGGGTCCAAGCGCAAGAATTTGAACTTCTTCTGACATAAAAATTTTTCATTTGCTTAACAAAAAAAACTATTTTTTTTTATATTTATTTTTTCAAAAACAATTTGACACTCAAAAAAAAAAAAATGAAAATATTTTTTACTTGCAAAAATATTTTTTTTCTTTCAAAATGGTTTTATTGAACAACATTCGGTAAATGGTTTAAAATTTGTTTCAGTGGAAAGAGTATTTTTTTTATAAAAAAATATATTTTTAAAGAGAACATTATGGAAGAGTATGAAACCACGACGACGACTAACAACTTTATTATGAAAAATAATACAGACAACAACAAAAACACAAAGAAAACTTGTTTTTCCTCAACATTTTTCTATATTGCGTGTCAGGGTAAACACGTGTCCTTGTGTGAAAATTGCATTAAAATTTAAAACGCAAAAAAAACACACATAGACTGATGCATAATTCTAGAAAATAATAAGGAAGTGCATATAGTAATAGTCTGAATCAAAGTCAGAATGTCACGTTCAAATTATAATGGAAAAAAAAAATACCAATAAAATTGTAATTGAATTTAAAATAGTTTTAAAATAACAGGGTTTTCAACACATTTCTTTAAGTTCTAAATTTAGTTGATTATTTTATACAAATTTTTTTCTAACATGAGTTTATAAGATATTTTTCTCTTAAAAAAATATTAAAATTTTATGACTTTTTTCCATAGAGAAGTTATTTTTCCTGTAGAAAAACTCTCAGATTGCTTAATATTTTAAATATTATTAATTTCATAAACATTATTGCTTTTAATTGTAAAACTTTAATTCTAATGATTAGAAAACACAGCTATTGTACCATAGAAAAATTTTTAAATATTATCAGGCGGTCGTCATAAACCTGAAACACTCAAACATTAAAGGGCTCGTTGGTCAACTGGTAAAGTAAACAAGCAACAAGTACTCGCTAGTTTTTTCTTGCGTGACAATCAAAATGCGTTAGATTTTCACGTAACATGTTACTTCGTTTAGTAATCGATTACATGTTAGGTAATCCAAGTATAACAGAGCTTGACTTGTTAACAAGGAATTATGATTCCTGCTTTTAAACCTATTTCTCTGGACGGCACTGAATTTGCATTCTCAGATAAAGCCAAGTATCTTGGAGTAATTCTGGATATAACAGTGGAAGTTTAGGGGAAACATTAAGGAACGGGTGAAAAAAGCAACGATTGCTTTATATTCCGATGGGGCTTTAGCCCTAAGGTCGTTCATTAAATTGCAAATATTGGGTAGGCAGTATGCAAACACATCGGCAATTCGACTGAATAGCACACTGCAATGGAAGAGCCGCGATTGTGGCCATGCGCTTTCTTGAAGAAGATAACAATACCACAAAATGTGGACTGTGCTCCCTCTATGAGCCTTTTTGAGCGCCACTTTACCACTATGATACCATCCAGGGAGTCTTGAATGAGGGGCATTCAGGTTAGTGGAGTTTCCATAAACGTTTATACAGATGGATCGAAGCTACACGAACAAGTGGACTTTGGTTTCTATTCGAAAGAGCTTGGGTTAAGTCGGGCTCGAAGATTGTTGATCATTGCAGTGTTTACCACGCTAAGATGCTGGCAATAAAGTAAGCGGCTGACTGGTTGAGTTGCAATGTCTTGTCTGCAACCGCAGTCAACATCTATTCCGACAGTCAAGCCACGGTCAAGTCCCTGGAGTCAATGTTTCTGAAAACAAGATGTGCAATTAACTGCCGCACGTCTTTAAATGAGATGTCCAAGCAGTTTGACATACTACTCATATGGGTCTCAGGGCACAGGACATTCCAGGGATTTTCAATGCCGATAAGCTTGCAAGACTGGAAACTACCATACAGTTGCCTTTAAAAGGCGGAGATGCTGGCAATAAAGGAAGTGGCTGATTGTTGAGTTTCAATGTCTGTCTTCAAGCGCAGTCAACATTTATTCCGACATTCAAGCCGTGATCAAATCCCTGGAGTCAATGTTTCTGAAAACAAGATCTTCCTTTAAATGTTTGACATACTCATATGGGTTCCAGGGCACAGAGACATTCCATGGAATTTCAAAGCCGATGAGCTTGTAAGATTGGAAACTAACTTACAGGTTCCAACAGAATTTAAACGTGTTGGTATGCCTCTAGAAACTTGCAAGCTAAATCTATGGACGGAGACTAATCAGAGATGGCCACAGATTTGACCTTCTTTTAATCAGAAGTGCATAAGTCAGCTGATATCACTTCCAAGAGGAGATATTTTGACGGTGCTTGTTGTGATTTCCGGATACTGTCTTTTTGGAAAGCACGCAAAGTACTTTGCATGGATGAGGAGGAGTTGGAAACTATCGAACAAATTATCTGACATTGCCTGTCACTTTCTTGCGAGAGACTTACTTTATTGGGATTGAGGCAGCTGCACGATATTTCTGATTTGTCGGATGTCAAAATTCAATATCTTAGAAGTTTTATAAGGAACTCAAATTGGTTTAACGGTAGGGACTAGTAGAGGAACCCCATTACCGTCCCGTGGTATCACAACAGACCTCAGAGTTTATGTGTGCTGACGTAAAACGTCAGCAGCCACTTACAACCTAACCTTCCCTGACTCTTTTAGCAAATGACCGAAAAAGCTCTTACTGCCCCGAGAAGCCGGGGAAGTCGCTGTTCGTAAATAAGCTTTTTGTGACTAATTACTTTTGCACACTCGGATCTCGCCCTTTTTCTTAGCAGATCAGTATAAGCTTTTTGTCGTCGCGCCAATTTCTGAACGCTTCCTCCCTGGATTTGACTGCATTCCTACAAGTGTTGTTAAACCAACATTTATCTCTTGGTTTAGCCAAAATGAGCTTTGATGGAATGAATGACTTCATTCCAAGCACTATAATATTTCTACCATTTTCACCGCGGCATTGACGTTGCCGTCGAGGAAACGAAATTTCTAATTGAAATGCCGAAAAAAGTCATTGAAAGTCATCTCTGCCCAAGGAGTCTTCTCATAAATAAATACTGAACACTTTTTAGCAGTTGTTAAAAAGTTGCGAAGTTCGGAGTATGAGAAGGATGCGGAAATGGTGCAGTGATCTGAATTACAAAAAGGTGCAAATGTTCTTACTTCACATTTGTCAGGATGTGAAGTAAGAATAAGGTCGAGAGCACTCCGGTGTTCGTTTCCATTGTCCGTTAAGAGCGCTGGTTTGTTCCCTATTTGGGACAGGTGGTTATGCGCGGCGAATAGCTTAACGTAATCGGCAACGGATGTCAAATGGTTGGAATGGAGAATCCAGGAGGAGTTGTGAACATTAAAATCGCCTGCCACGGCAATATCACTGCCCGGACAGCTCTCCAGTATCCTCAAAATGGAATTAGAACGGGTGTCGAAACCGGCGTACGGACATAGCGCCCAAGGTCTTATCGCCCAAAACCGTAAATGACATATCGCCCACGCTGCGACATATAGCCCAAAATGGTAGGTCTAAAAATGTTATTTCTCCCAAAACAAAATTGTCAAAAAATCCAAAATATTTTTTTTGGGCGAAATGTCGAAATTACGACTTCTATGATTTGTTTTATTGTAATAAAGGTTTTCTGCGTAGACGGCCTTCGGCCGGGTTTAGGGATTACATACTCCATGCATTAAACCCACCCTCTCTGCAAACCAAAGCTATTTTCGTTATCAGGCCTTTTTGAGGCATAACAAATTTGGTAGCGTAAAGGACTGCTACCCTAGAAAACTTAACTTTGCGGAGAGGGTGGGTTTAATGCATGGATTTTGTAATCCCTAAGCCCGGCCGAAGGCCGGCTACGCATAAAAACTTTAAAATATTGTGTTAAAAAAAAAACAATTTTGGTGAGTTTTATGATTATTTTTTTGGGTGCTATGACATTTTATATATATAACATTTTGATATTTGGGTAATATGACATTTTTTATAATTTATATAAATTTAAAGAAAATTGTTAAAATACCCAATAATAATGGCCATATCGTCCAAAAAGTTTTGCAACAACAACTAACACACACTTTTTTTTGGGTGGAATGACTTTTTTTAAATTGGGCGATATGCACTTGGGCGCTATGTCCGTACGCCGTCGAAACCATCAAAGAAAAACATCCTTCCTGCGTTGGCACTCCTATATAGAAACCCGAAATGCAATGTGTATGCTTTGATTCCGAATTGAAGCGGGCACTGGTACACAACATCATTGCGGACGTACACCGCAAGGCCCCTACGAAAAGTAAAAAGAGATAGTAAGTAATACACAGGTATGTGGAAATCCTGTGGGTTAGCATCCTTACAACTTCAAATAATTTCTCTTTGATCCCTCTTTTGCTCCTCCTCTTTCTCCCCTTATGCCTTCTCACTGCCACAGTTTAAATACAATATATAACATCATATTTAATTTGTAGAACATTTCAACCATATTTTTTTTGCACTCAATAACATAACAAATTAAATACATATTTTTTTATGTATAATTGAAATTTATATGTATGAATTATAGTTATTGTGTGTTGCACATTTTCGTCCTTGACCTAATACATAGTGTGTGTAGTGTACTACGAATAGTATCAGCTATTGTACAAGTTACTCGAGCATAGTAGTAAGATAGTAAAATTGTTTTTTTTTTATAAAATTTTCCGTTTAATTCACGAAAAAAATATAAACGAAAACTAAATCATTTAGACTATAAACTTTTAACATACGACTGCAATTGTTGCTGCTGCTGCTGTAGTCGCTAATGTTGTTGCTGCTGGTTATAATGTATACACAATTAGCGCCTTTTAATGTTATGTAGTTCAATGAAATTGTATTTCTAACGAATATTAGTACAAATATATGTAACTCTATGTAAGACGCAAAAAGCGTATGTGTACATTAGAGTGGGATTTTTTTACAACTTTTAATTTTACCGAGTCCACAGGTAAATTTTAATTCTTCTAGCTCTTACACTTATGAGGTGCAAATTAAGACGTGGTGACCGAAGCTCAAAGTTTTGAATTTTTAAAACAGGGCTGCCAGACTTGGTTTTATTTTTCTGTCACGACTTAAGCACAGTCGGTAAAACATGCATTTTTCGACTCAAAAATAGGCAAACCCCAGTTTTTACGATTTTGGGGTTTTTCTATAGAAAATATTATAAATAGAGGGGCATTTTTATCTGCTAGATAAAAAAGGTGTGTTCCACAATGTTACCGCGGATGCCCGCGGGTACCCAAACTAGCCCGAAAAACGTTTCCGTACGCAAAAATTGGGTAAATAAGAGAGTTTTTGACAGAATAAATTTGTTTCTCATTTTACCGAAGATACCTGTACTATTTTTTCATGTAAATTGGTAACAGTCATATGTTAAGAAAAACAGAACTTAACAAAAGAAATATTTTATTTAAAGACAAAATAATATATTTTGTTACTAAAATCAACTCTTGAATTTTTTCCCCTTGTTTAACGTACATATTTTTTCTTAAGGCCTATACACACCTGAGGTAAAATCTCCTCCTCCTCCCTCTTCAGTGGTGTAGCAATCCACGAATGGACGGATAAAAAGGTGACCGGAGACACGAAGTCTACACTAAAAAAAAAAAAAAACTAATGTTAGCAAAAAAAGCTTGTAAACCTACAAGAAAATTTGATGATTTTGAACCCACAATTTTTTTGCTAAAGTTAGCAAAAATGTTTTGCCAAAAATTAGTTAACTGAAATTTTTTTTATTTCAACTTAGTTCATACACATTTGAGGACCCCATTGGTTTCGGACCCGATAGGTCCAGACCCCGATGGGCCTAGACCTAGTTGGGTTCCTTAAAAATCGTCATTGTTTTTGATCCAAAATTTTTGTCCGTTTCGCTCTACCTTGCTTAGTTTTTGAGATACGTGATTTTAGGGGACCACCGGGGTTTTGAGAATTGCAAAATTCGATAACTTCAAAAATATTACTCGGAGAGCTTTTGATCTTGTTCTACGTGTTGAGAGCTACAAAAATGCTTTTGGACTTTTTGTTGTGTTACCGAGATATGAGCATTTTAAAATTTTCGGGAATGCTAACTTTTTTGGATCCAAAGGGTCCACACATGTGAAGAGGGCCGGCGATACTATGGAGAGCCCGAGAACGAAAAATGGCCTCCATTTTGCTCTATCTGGCTTAGTTTTCGAGATAGCGCCATTTTAAGTTTTCTGAAAATAAAAAAAAAAAATACCATTTATTTTTGCTAATATTAGCAAAAAAGCTTGTAAAAATTTGGTCAACTCAATTTTAGATTTAGCAAAAAAAAATTAGATCAAATTTTGTTTAAAATTGCTAATGCGCTAAATGAAGTTTACAAAATATTTTTGCTAACATGCTAATCTCAACTAAAAATTTGCTAAAAGTTAGCTAACCAGCATTAGCAAAAACAAATTAGTAAATCTACTAATGTATTATGTTGAGTGTATATGCCACCTTTGTGGGGTTTTAATTTTTGTGGGGTTTTAACACATGGTAAACTCCGAACGCAATACGACTATTGCCTTCACAATGGAAGAGTGAAACGACGCTTCCTTAACACGTGCGTGTGTTTGGGTATGGTAAGACACCGTTGTCTAACGGTACTTGCGGAGAAATAACCAATACTAGCGACCTACAAACACAAACACGTTTCTAAATTTATGAAATAATTTCAGCGACGAATAGATGCTTCTCCGACGCGATCTCGATTAAGACTCGAGGTAAAATTTCGTTCGAACGAGTTTCGATCATATGGTCTGTATACACAACCGAACATATTGTCTGTTATACCCAATTCACGCCTGATTTGAAATCTCGTTCGAACGAGATTTTACCTCAGATGTGAATAGGCTTTTATACACAACCATATGATCGAAATCTCTTTCGAACGAGATTTCACCTCAGGTGTGAATTGGGTATAACATATACTTAAATATTTTAGCATTTCAATTTGTTTACATTTTTTTTTTTGGGCTTGAAATGTGTTTTTTTTTTGTTTTCCCGTACTCTTATAAATTTTTGTGGTATCGTGAGATTTTTTTTTTTATTTTCTCTCATTTTACCGAACTTTAAGTACCAGGAAAGTTGTGGAACACACAATGGTTTGGGAATTTTGGGGATCTTCAGTCTTTCAAAAATTAACGTGTTTTCAACAAACAGACGCAGGGACACAAACGGAATGACAAACTTATATATAGTGTCCGACCGAATATTCGGCTTCGGCCATAAAGCACTATTCGGCCACTATTCGGCTTCGGCCACATTTTTGGCCGAATATGGCCGAATACCGAATAATTGTATAAAATTTGTACTTATGTACCCCAGTCTGCACAGTTTCGAGGCGACAATTTTTTCGAAGTTTTTTCGAAGCTTTTCCGCAAAAATGATTCGTTGTCGATATTATATACAGTCGATATTTAAACGTTTCTCGAACTCATATTTTTTTTGAAAAACAAATCGATTTCGAAATGATTTCCAATCTACATTTTAGGAATTCTCGTATTTGTTGCTCCATCGAAAAAAATATTTATTTTCGATATAATATCGAGTTTTAGTTTTATTAAATTTTAAAAAAAAATCCCCAAATTTTACTTTTATTATTAAAAAAAATAATATCTAACACTAAAACAATAAAAAAAAAATAAAAAAAAAAATCCGCGACCGGGGTTTGAACCAAGGCCAAAAATCTCCAAATCATAAGCTGCCGATCCTGCTAGCCAACTAGGCCATACACAACTTTAAATTTGTTTGTACTAATATATATTTTGAAATGAAAATATTTTCAAATTATGAGAATTATGTCAAAACAAAATAAAATGAATATAAAAACAGGGTAATTCAAATAATAATACAAATTATAAATTAAGGGCAATTCAAATAATAATAAAAAATTCAAATTTTAGTAAAAGTAATTTTAAAAAACTACTTTTATTATCAAACTTTGGCTGAAGGAGTAAGGCGTTCAACCAGTAAACTGGGAGTTCTGGGTTCAAATCTCAAGTGAGGCAGATAAAAATAGTAATTAGTAAAAATTAAATTTAAAGAATAAATAAATTAAATTAGTTAATTGTAAGTAAGTAGTAGTAAGTAATAAAATATTTTTTTTTATTTCTTTCCGTTTTTAAAACAATTATTAAAAAACAAATGTATCGAAATTCATGAAATTTTCGATTAAAAATCGAATCGAAACCTGTACCAAAACACGATTCTATATCACCTTGCATGCCACATAGGAAAACACGCTTTATATCGACAATATATCGAACTCGATATCGAAGAAATTCTTAGAGAAAACGACTCTTTTTCGAATCGATATCGACTCATTTTGCATACTGGGACGTGTTGAAAAAAACACTAAACACACTTTGAATCACATTAGTAAGCCACAAAAACATTTTATTACTTAAGTGTTTTTGCAGCTAAAACAAGATTTTACACTCAAAAAAATTTTTCAATCGAAAAAAAATTACACTCAAAAAAATTTTTATTTACAAAAATGTCTAAAAAAAAGTTTGTTGCTCAAAATAAATTGTTTTAGACAACATTTTTATACATTTGTGTATTCCGCCAAGTCGAGTTTTACTTTTTTTCTTGTTTTTACTACATAAATAATTTTTTTTGTAATATTCGGCTTCGGCTTCGGTTTCGGCCGAATAGTGAAAATATGGCCGAATATTCGGCTTCGGCCAAAAAAGGTGTATTCGGTCGGACACTACTTATATATACCCTCTTTCACTAGAGTGGACACTTGGAAAATTATTGCAGTACTACATGACGGTCATTTGTGTAGTTTTCGTATGGAAAATCTAAAACAACTATTTTTTGTAGTCGTTTTAAAAAATTACTACATTGTAATAACAGTTGTTTTATGTAGTTGTTTTTATTCTAAAAAAAAACTTTAAAATTTTCTATAAAGTATTTTGAGGATGTTTATTCTGGCTCGAGGTCATTATTTTCTTTACTAATTAAAACCATAATATTCTCATAGCATAATGTTCAAGAAAATTATTTTTTGTTTGTTTTAAATTAATTTATGTTGGTCATTTTTGCATCGTTTGTGCACAAACTAAAATATTAATACATATTCGCCTCTATTCACAATGGGAATTGGAAAGACGAAGAAATTGTACCATACTAATAAGGCAACGATTGTCAATAACCAACAAAAATATTAAAAACAATTTTCTATAAAGTTTTAGAAAAACGAATGTGTTGAACGAGTTGGAAGTGTCAGATGCAGCAGGAATTATTACCAAACAATTTTAAATGTTTTTGACGTTTAAAATTTCTTTTAGTTAATAAAAAAATTCTGACAATTTAAATTACAGTAAAAACAACTGTAATTTGAAGTTGTTTTTACCGTTTTTTGTAGTTGTTAATCAATAGTTAAAAGCAACAACGATTTTTGGCTGTTTTGACCGTAAAATGTAGTAGACGCCTAAACAACAATAAATGTAGTTGTTTTAACTGTCTTTTGTAGTTGAATCTACCGTCATAATTTTTTGAATAAATGATAGAGATGCGCGCGTGACACGAATGTTTTGTGAAAGATTTTTCAGGTATGTTTTTGGCATGAGTGGGTCACTTTTCTCAGCTAGCCGTTTCCGATCAGAGAAAAAAGTGCAAAAATTACCCATCATTCCGTATAATTACTGTAGTACTCTTTTTGCTATCCGTAGCTGTTTTCTTGTTTGTTTTTATGTTCACTAATATTTTACTGAATTGGGGTCAGACTTTACGATTTAAGTCGTACATACATACGTACAATGTACATACTCTTTTATGTATTTTATTTTTTGTTGCATAAACTAAATACTGTTGTGATATGTATGTATATTTTTTTTTTGTCGTTGTACATTCTATATGTTATTAATTAACAGTATTCTGTTAATTAACATTTAATACATAATACTCGTATAACATGTTATTTAGAATTTTTGTTTTTTAATACCTTCACCCTCCATTTGAAATGATGAAAAGTTAATAAAAAACAAAAAAAGTTAAGAAACATTGGACAAAAAATTATATTTAAAATAAAAAAAAAATATGGAAATCTTAAAAAATATAATTTAAAATATTGAAAATAATAATCCACTAAAAAATATTGAAGATAATAGATCCCAAAAATGGAACTGTAAATATTATCTAATTTGATGTTATTAAAAATTAGATCTAATGAGATCTAATAATATATAATTATATCTTATTAGATCTAATATGATCTTCAATATCAAATCAGATGAAATTTACTGTTCCATTTTTGGGATTTAATTGTATCAAATTTGATCTAATAAGATATAATCATATATTTTTAGATCCTCCATTTTTGGGTTCAAATAATGATGGATCTATTAATATATAATAATTATATTTAAAACTAAAGTGAAAAAATTGATTAGATCTGGTCTGATCTGTTAAGATCTAATTAAATCAATGGTACCTGATCCGAGATATGTCCCCATTTTCGAGATCTAGTTAGATCTAATCTGTAGTTGTATCTGATTAAATCCCTAAATTAGGGGTAAATCTCGGATCAAATAGATCGAATGAAATACAGTTTTATACAATTTTTTATAATTATATCCAAACAGATTATATTAGATCTAATTGATTTATTCACAGGATGTTAATTTAAAAATGTTATTGTAAATCCAGAAATTATTTGAATTAAAAATTCAGAATAAAAAATTATGTGTTACCCAGTTTAAAATGGTTTAATTACATTTACCTAATAAGTTGTTATTAACTTATGTATTTGTTACACACGCCTGTCTATCAAAATATTGTACAGGTTGAATCGGTTTTAACGAACTCGATTCAAAGCATGCATTTTGTTTGTAATCGAAAACACCAACATTTACCTCACACCGGATAAATCGTTCGTTATTGACAAAAAGTCGTTATAACCGGTGTTCGTTTTAAAATTTTCATATTACATATCGCTCATTTTCTTGTATAACGTCATAACTTAAAAAACGTGACTTTTGAGTTAATGATGCAGAATAATTTGTTAGATCATGCTTAATTCGTATTAATATCTTTTGAACTCCTCGTTTGAGAAGAGAACACGCCATTATTACATTTTTAATGTACTGGCCTTTTTCAATAGAAAACCAGTTTTAATTGTAAACTTTTAACTCGATTTTTGCAAAATCAATTATTTTGAGTTATGACACTATAGAAGTAAATGAGCGATATGTACTTTGCTATTCATTTATGCATTTTATTTAACATTCGTATGTGTATGAGGGTATTTATACACAGCCTTTTTTTGCTTGCAATAAAGTCTTGCAACTTTTTTTTTTTGTTGGCAAACGGGGGTGAAAAGAAAACGGGGTAGAAAAAAAATCACGATTTCTGTTTTCCTTCTTTTATGCTTCTCACCCCCGATTGCCCTCAAATAAAAGTTGCAAGACTTTATTGCAAGCAAAAAAAGGCTGTGTATAAATACCGTCTATGAAATAATTAATTACGAAGTCAATTATATCAATAAATAACAATATTTATAATAAAGAAAAATACAAACGGGTCAACGTTGGAATGAAGTTTTCGGCGACGGTACCAACTTTGGCGAATCATACCCGTTTCTAAGTCTACCACTCAAGGGCAGTTTACATGTTAACTACCCTTGACTACCCTTTTTCTACTATTTCCCAGTATTAGTGATGCGATTTGCCGGGTGTAAATAATTTTGATTGAAAAATCATTTGAATTTGACAATTGTTATCCTCCAATACTGGAAAATAGTAAATACGGGTTGTCAAGGGTAGTTAATATGTAAATTAAGATTCAGGCAATGCTGCCTATTAATTCTAATGTAACCGTGATGTATCTTTCGGAAAGGGGATAGAAGAGAGATGAAAAATTTGAAAGATAGAAGGGCTTCAGTATGGCAACACTGTAATTGAGCGTGTTGATAATTTTGAGCAAAGTTATAAAGTAATCGATCGACCGTTTTTTTAGATCTGGCATCACCAAAGATAATTGGAAAATTAATACTACTTTTTCAAACGCCATTTGTTATCCTATCCTATGACTCTGATTTTGAGTACAGCTGTTGCATCGCCATCTGTTTTTGATCTAGCGAATTATTTTTGAAGCTGTGTTTAATAGAAATTATTTTTATTATTTTACTTCGTTGACGTTTTAGTGCTATTTATCAACGAAGGAGGGTACTGCGATAGATATACGTTATAAATAGAAACTAATAAATATCTGAAAAAAATATTGTTCTGCCTGAGCTGAGAATCGAACCCATGATTGCTGGCTAGTAGTCCAACGCGCTAAGCACTAAGACATAGCACCCTCATATTTTTGAATAGTGAACGATTCTAAGACATTCTAACGATGTCCGTCCGCCTGTTAGCCCGTATGTCTGTTGAAATGGCGCTCACGTCGAAAATATTACGCAGATCTGACTGTAACTTAGCTTATTGTTTTTTTTTTTTTGTTTCGAGAAACGTTATAAACGAAAATGTAAGGACACCTCGAAAATTTTGGTGCTAGTTGACAAACGTGGACAGAATTGAACATCGAAAGGTATTTAAACAAGTATAAAAATATTTTTTTATCCCAAAAATTTTTCGCGATTTTTTTTTCGTCTAACATTTTTTTTCGCTAAAATTACAAAAAAAAAATTGTTTCAAAATCAATGCCGAATTTAACTTTTTGGCTTGATTATATTGTGGGGGTAGAGATGGGCACATGATCAGATTAGTGTGTGATTCACGCGTGAGTGTGACTGAACTCAATTTTACTCACGTGATTGTGAGTGTTTGCGTGATTAATTTCCTCTTAAAATTTCCTTTAGTTTCGAAAAAAGCAAAAAAGTTAAAATTTGGCTAAACTTAAAGACTATTATTCATAATATTATAGTAGACTTATTGTAAGTTTATTTGACAAATATGCCTGCAATATCTGTCAAATAAACCTACTTTAGTTATATTTCAGTTTTTATAAATAACCACCTAAATTTCGTCAAAAAAAAAGCAAAAAAATATCAAATTTGGCTAAACTTTAAATTTTGCTTAAAATTTTGTTAGATTTTTGAAATTTTATTTTTATAAAAAAAGAGTTTCGTGAGTGTGAGTCAACGTGAGTGTGAATGAGGCTTGTGAGTTGTCTTAAATTTACTTACGTGATTGTGAGTGAGTATGAGTAGAAAAAATATGCTCGTGAGCAAAGGTGTCTAAAGAATTAATTCTATTGAGAATTAATTCTCCAATAAAATTAATTCGACTTCAGTTATTTGAATTTATCATTCTTTTATTCAATTCACTTAAGAATAATTCACAGGCTTCATTCTCAAGAATTCATTCCCAAAGGAACTCAATTCCATAGGGAATTAATTCTTTTTTTTTTTTTAATTCAATCTATTACAAATTGAATGAACATTTTTTTATGCATTCCTTTGAATGAATATTATATGTTCTTCATTCCTTTGAAAATGTGTTGGCAGATATTTGAACAAATACGAAAAATGTGATAAAATACGTATGTTTATGAAGCATTCTACCAATTCAAGTGTGTTGAACCTATTTGGTCCTAAAAATAAAGTCTTAAAACTAAAATTGCCGTATCATAGAATTAATTCTATGGGGAATTAATTCAACTGAAAGTTAAGCTTCGTGAATTAAGCTTGAGAATTAATTCATAGGGAATGATTTTAAAGAATGGACAATTCTATGAAATTGAATTCTATTTCCAAAAGGGAATTAAAGAATTAATTCTTTCGAACCTTTGCTCGTGAGTAAGTGTGCGTGATTGGAAATTTCGTGCCGTGAGTATGAGTCAAAAGTCACTCACGTACTCATCTCTAGTGGAGTGTATAAATATATTTGGCAAGTTTGAATTTAATTTTTTTGACTTGTTTTTTTTTTTTTTTTGATTTTTAAAACCACGTTACTACTTAATGATCAAATTAAGTAAATATTTTATAAACATTTTAATAAAAAAAATATTATAAATATTTATTAAAAAACCTAATAATGTATGTTTTTTCTTCTCTCTTTCTTTACAGACTGTTTAAAGAGAACAAATACACTAAAGCAAACAAACAAAAAAAACCTAAAGGAGAAAGAAAAGAAAGACTTGAACTACAAAAAAAAAAATATTAAAAAAATCATTAAAAATAAAGAAATAAAATAACTATAAATGTTTTCTGGGAAATGAATATCAAAACACTTTAATTTTTTTTAATATTTAAAAAATACCGATAAACAAGAATTTAAAAAAAGACATCAAAAATTTCTACACACAAAAAAGAAATCAAAAAAATCTGAATTTTGACATTGAAAATTTCAATATTATATAAAACAAAAAAAGAAAATCATATCATTTGAAGAGATACCCAAAAAGTTATTTTTGAAGATTTTCCAAACACAAAACACCGAATAATTAAATAAAAAAAAACAACATAATTAAAAAGCTGTTTTGAAAGAAGCAGCTTAACAAATGTATATTAGCAATAGCAGCAACATTGGTATGGCCACGTTGTTGCAAAACAATAAAAATTGCATGAAAACTTTGTCAAATGGCACGAGTGTGGTTGGTGTGGGTACATCATCAGCGGGTACAAACCACATTATTGTGGGCAATGTTGTTAATGCACAGCACCAGCAGCATCATCATCAATTGGGTATAGTTACTTCCACAAATGTGCCAACACAAACTATAGCCACCTCATCTCAGGGAGGAATAGGAGGAGGTGGTGGCAGTACTAATACCCTAACCACTTTGGGTGGCAATTTGGTGTTGCCAGCTCAAACTCAAACCATTTTGTTGACAAATGGTGCAACAGGTGCTTCTACTATATTGACGTATCAACAATATCAACAATTGTTGCAGCAGCAACAACAGCAACAACAACAACAGCAACAAAGATTATTGGTTTCACAAAATTTAGTTAATCTACCTATAGGCAATTTGATATCTACCGGTAATGGTGGCTTAGCAGTGATAACCGATAATTCAAATAATCATCACAATCATGCCTCAACTTCCACCACTACTACCACACAAGGAGCTTTTTTGGTGGCCACCTCCTCTGCCTCAGCATCAGCTGCTGCAGCAGCCACTTCATCATTTCAACAACAATTCCAACAGCAGTTATCCAATATACAAAATTCACAAAATGTTACCAATACCAGCACATCAACAACAACAACTTCGTCATATTTACAACAACCTCAACAGCAGCAGCAGCAAAGATTAATAACAACAACAGCTGCTGGTAATGTTGTGGCATTGAATAGTAGCAATAATACTGCTACCATAAGACATTTTTCTCAATTTTCTCAACAACAACCCGCCAATAATGCTTTAAATGTTGTTACTACTAGCAATCAACAACAGCAGCAGCAGCAAAACAATAATCAGCAGCAGCAACAACAGCGTACTACTACAGTTTTAATAAATCGTAATAATAATACGATTATTGCAGGTAATTATTAATTTAATATTTGTTAAAACAAAATAAATATATCCTGAGGACTTTTTATTAAAAAATGCAGGAAAAGTGATAGGTGCATGATAGGTCACGTGACCTATCACCCGGACCCAAAACACCTATCACCAAGTCGACAACTTTCATATAGAAAATACCCATCACTTTTGTAAGAGAATGTCTCAGTTCCGGATATATCTCTAGGTGACATGTCACTGGACATGTGCCCTAGGAACACAACCCGTGCCGGTACCCACTTTTAGGAACTTAAAAATTTTGTAACAAAAAAAATACTAAAACCATTTTTTATGATTTTTATACCCTCCACATACAATTAGTGATAGAGGGTATATATAAGTTTAGGACCCCATAATGTATATGGGGCATTCCATGTCAAATCGGACACTTTGAAATTTTTTTTTTTTTAGATTTTCCAATTTGATAGGGACTAGGTATGTTTTAACAAAATGTTGTAGGGTTAAAATAAATGGGGGTCGGTCTGCGTCCCTCTCGGACGCACCATTGGACCGGTAGAAGCTGATTAAATAAAACAAATTTACAAAAAATAAAAAAAAAATTGTATGGGGACCTCCTTAACAATTAGAGATATAGGGTAGGTGTGTTCAGAGAAAATGTTTGGACTAAAAAAATATTGTGGGTCGGTCATACATTTTGTTGCTCTAAGGGCACTATTAGGGCAGTAAGAGCGGTTGGAGCCAATTTTAAATAATGTCGTTTAGGGTGGGAGCCCCCTTAGAAATTGGAGATAGGGTATTAGTTTGTTCCAAAGAAATGTTAAGACGTAAAAATAAATGGGGATCGGTCTTATAAATGCCCCTCTATGACGCACCATTGGAGCAGTAGAAATGATTTTAAGATTGGAAAATTACAATAAATTTTTTTCAAAAAATTTTAAAAAATAGTAATAATCGTTATCCCACAATCCTCCTGGGCAAAAAATTTGTAGAATAGATAGAAGTTTTACACAAAAAAAGAGTACAAACATTTTCAAAAATGAGATTTAAATTTTAAAACTTTAAAATCGCATACTAGAGCGCTTTTAAGAATGTTTTTGAGATTTTTTTTTTTAAAGTACGTAAAAAAACAAAAATTTTGAAAAAAAAAAATTGAAATTCGGACCATTATTGAAGAAGTTATAAGTAAAAAAAGTTTGAGTAAAGGAACAAACTACCAATTTTTAAAAATTCTATATCTTTTGAACGAGTCATCAAAAAAATCTGAAAATTTACCACGAAGGAGTTTTCGAAGGGTACTAAAAACTGTTAACAAATTGGGTAAATCTAAAAAAAAAAAAATTTCAAAGTGTCCGATTTGACATGGAATGCCCCATATATTATTGATCAGTAATCGATTAAAAGACATTCTAGCGATGTCCGTCTGTCTGTTCGTCTGTCCGTCTGTGGAAATGGTGATCACTGCCAAAGTATTAAATGGTGATCGCATTCAAAGTATTAAACAGAAGCAGTTCGGTATTGCATTTGAGCGAAGTCGGTTCAAAAGTTATGAAAGAAAATGTAAGGACACCTCGAAACTTTTAGTACATTCAACATAACCTAAAAATACAAAATGCTTAAATTCGGGTGCTGGTTGACACATGTGAACAGAATTCATCACCGAATGGTGTTTAAACAAAAACAAACATATGTTTTACAAAAAAAATAATTTTTTGGCGAATTTTTTTTTCACCAAAATTTTTTTTCGCGGATTTTTTTTTCAAAACTATTTATTGTTTTTTTTGTGGTGGGTTTCAATACATTTGGCAAGGTCGAATTTAACTTTTTTACTTGTTTTACTCCAAAATGTCAAACAAAATTGACCAACATCATTATTTCCTTTACTAAGGCCGCTGTTCCAAAAAAAGTAATTCACATAAAAAATGTGAAAATGAAAATTTCCGAATTTTTTTGGTGTTCTAGATTTCACATCCGAATTTCTTTTTCGTTTTATTTCACATAAATAAAATTTTGTGAAAGTAAAACGAATTCACTTTTTTTCTTATAATTTTTTAAATTTTAATTATTCGATTTCAACTTGGAATGAAACGTTGATCAACAAAACACTAAACTTGATTTCATGTGATTCGGAAATTTTCATGTGAATTGAAAAGTTGTGAAAGACAGAACAGAGGCCTAATTAAAACTAAAATATTTTCATAGAATTATTTTCAAGAAAATTATTTTTCTGCTTTAAATTTATTTATGTTGGTCATTTTTGCAAAACTTAGCCTTCCCAAACAAAATTTTGAAGAAAATTTGAAAAACTTTTTGAAAATTTTCGGATCGGACTCAATTTTTTTTTCCATTTTGTAGTAAAAAATTAAAATGCTTTTATGAAAATAAAATGTTGACAAATTTTGAGAAATTTTCCAAGTCCCGAAAAAACTGATTTGGTTTTATTGAAACCGCACGGGTTGTGATCCTAAGAGTAACATGTCAAAAGTGATGCATACAGGATTGAGACATTTCCTCAAAAAAGTGACAGCTGTTTTTATATGAAATGTGTCAAGCTTGTGATATATAATTTAGTTGGCTGTAACATGCCACGTGATCTATCAAGGACCGCACAGTGCCACATTTGGCCAATCTAGCACGACAAAAATCAAAAAAAAAAAGTTCCCCGATTTTTATGATTTGTTTGTATGTATTATAAAACATTCCTAATAACACGGAAATACTCATATAAGAACTATAATTCTATTCGTTATTAAGATGTGGGTGCATAAAGTTGCATCTTGTAAAATCCTGAAAGTAGTGTTCATTATTTCGCATTAATTAAGACGATTTTAAACTGTTGTAAATTTTTAACAAAAAAATATATTTATACACTCTTTTTTGGTAATTTTAAAGGATATTTAAAGGCTTTAAGTCATATCTTTTCTTCTTTTTTTAAACATTTTTTTCTATTTTTTATAAAATTTTTAACATAATAAAAATTTTTGAAAAGAAAATTATATATTTATTTTTTTTGATGGAATAGAGCTTTCGTGTTTGGTCTCTATTGGTCGCCGGACTTTTTCAGAAATATTGACCAATATCCATAGTACTTATTTCAACGGCTAACTTTTGCGACCGTCTGCGACGCCGACTACAGTGGGGCGATATGTAAACCTTGTTTTTACAAATTTTTAAAAAGTGGGCGTGGCAGTTGTCTGACCGCCCCCCTTGTTTGTGATATTATTTCTACAGTCCTTCAGAGTATATATATAAAGTTTAAAGAAATTTCAACTAAAATTATAAATTTTTTAAAAAGTGGGCGTGGCCGTTAACTGGCCTCCCATATTTTTCATAATGTTGTTTTTGAAGTCAAAACGAACATTTATACCGAATTTCCAGTCAATATTAATAAAATTGGATTTTTGTCGTCCTAGATTGGCCAAATGTGGCACTGTGGACCGGTCCCTTTTTTCTGCATGGATATGTCCTATAAAATTTCTAACTAATCTTAACCCAAAAAAGATAAAATAGTTAATAACCATTAAAATTAAAAAACAAAATCTTATAAATAATAAAAAAAACTATTCTACAACAGGTAATACAACACAACGTTTACAACATGCTACAATTTTAACAAAAACACCAGCGAACTTAATAAAAGCAACACAAACACTTCAGCAGCAGCAACAACAGTTGCAGCAGCAACAACAACAGCAGCATACAACAGTGATGGTTAATAATATGGCACAAGTACAACAAGTGATAAATAGTAGTAATGGTCAAATTATTAACTTGGTTAAAACTTCAACACCTCAACAGCAAATAAATAGAAATATTAAAACTATAACAACAACGACTGCCAACTTGCCACAGCAGCAACAACAACAACGTTATGGTACAACCACATTACAACAGTTGAAACAGCAGCAACAGCAATTAAAAGTTGTTACACAACAACAACTACAAACAATACCACAACGTGCCACTATTTTAAATAATTCTTCTTCTTCAACAACTCAAACTATTACCAAAAATATTATTAACAACGTAAACAATACTAAATTATTAAATGCTACAATAATGAAAACAACATCTATGAATCATACCACCAACAACAATAGCAGCAGCAACAACAATAGAACCTCCTCCGCCCATACCCCAAATCAAACATATTCTCAAACACAACCACAGCAGCAACAACAAATAAATGGTCATTTTAATAAAATTTCGACAGCAACATTACATCAAATACAGCAACAACAACCCGCCTCAAAATTAGTTCCTAATGGCCATAGTACCATTACCAACAACACTTCTTCATCATCATCTTCAGCAACAATACCACAAAATTCAATTATTACCTATACATCTACACCTACAGCTGTATCAGCCTCGCGACCAAATACTTCTCATTCAAATACAACATTAACAAATTCTCAATCTGTAGCTTATTCTTCTTCTTCGTCTGCTTCCAATCAAACATCTATTATTAATACTACTCCTATTACTTCTACTGCTCTTACTACTACTAATACTCCTTTAGCAGATTCCCAAGCTGGCAATCAAAATAATGCCGTTTCCTCAGCTGCTGCTGCTGCCACCGCCGCCACCAATATATCAACGACCATTACCACCGAACAAGAACCTGAACCTGAAATTGATATTGTTATCAATAATGTTGTATGTTCCTTTAGTGTTCGTTGTCACTTGAATTTACGTGAGATTGCTTTAAATGGTGCCAATGTTGAATATCGTCGGGAAAATGGTATGGTCACTATGAAATTAAGACGTCCGTATACAACTGCATCGATATGGTCATCAGGTAGAATAACATGTACTGGTGCTACATCGGAAGAACAAGTAAGTTTTTTTGTTAAACATTTTTTTTCAATTATAGATGCTTCGACAATGACGATTAAAATTCCGATATTATTTAATACTATTTTAATTAAGAAAATGATAACACTGTGCTACAGTGGATTTATACTATTGATGTGACCTAGTGAATAGAAAAAATAATACCCATTAAACTTTCCAGACATCCTCAAGTTTTAAAGTTCTATACTAGGTGATATCAAAAGTATAAATCCGCTATAGCACAGTGATATTTATCAATATTTTCTGAATTTAAAATTGAACTTTCTGAATTTTTCTATATCTAAATACATATATAAAAACGTTTGTTCCGGATACGTAATTATAAAACTCAAGAACCGCTGAGCCGATTAACACCTAACTTGGAAAATATATAAGTTTAGTCTGGGGTAAGGTTTCTCTTAAGGGCTCGTTAGTGAACTGGTAAATTAGTCAAGTAACAAGTACTCACTAGATTTTTCTTGCGTAAAGGTGCATATTCTGTTCGTGTTCATGTGTTCGTGTTCGTGAAAAAAATTGTCAAACTCCATATAAAAAAAATATTTTTGGCAACGGGGCAATCCTTTAAACTGATTTTAAGTATATAAAATCGCATAAATTTTGCTATTAAATAGACATTTAAACTTTGTTGTATTTGTTTCTTTCTTCTTATATTTAAAAGTTTTTGTTTTTAATAGTTTTTATTACGATTTTAGGAGTTTCAAAAAATATTTTTGACATATGTCACGTTAAAAACAACTTACTTAGCTTTATACCATATTCACACGTACAGTTTTAAATCGTTTTTAGCAGCAATATTTTTAGCACTTTCTTTATTCTATTACAGTATATTGTAGTATATATATATTTCAGTTTTGTTATGATCGTTTCTTTGTTATAGTTGTCAAAAGTTGTTGATTTTTAAAATGTTTTATTGCGATTTAAGGCGTTTAAAGTTTAAGTGAAATTTTCACCGTAAAAAACAGAGTGCTTAACTTTAAGCATAGTACTCTGTTCGATTTCACGGGAAAAAATCTGTCAAACTCCATATAAAAAAAAAATAAGTTTGGCAACGCGAGGAATTATAGGGAAATTGTTAACCCATTTCGATCCTCTGTTCGATTTTTCGAACAGTAGAGAACATCTTTTTCAAAAAAATGTTTATGTATGAAAGAGGTGGAATTTCGGGTAAATATGGTTACGAATGTTAAGTCACATCTTTCTGCTTTAAAAAAAATGGACATTTAAGATTTGTTATGATTGTTTCTTTCTTCTAATATTTAAAAGTTTTCGTTTTTAAACGCCTAATACCCTATTCACACTACCAGTTTTAAACCGTTTTTAGCAATTATTTTTAGCATTTTCTGTCAATATACTGTAATAGAATAAAGAAAGTGCTAAAAATATTGCTGCTAAAAACGATTTAAAACTGTACGTGTGAATAGGGTATAATACCCTATTCACACGTACAGTTTTAAATCGTTTTTAGCAGCAATATTTTTAGCACCTTCTTTATGCTATTACAGTATATTGACAGAAAATGCTAAAAATAATTGCTAAAAACGATTTAAAACTGTAAGTGTGAATAGGGTATTAGGCGTTTAAAAATTTTTCACGTGAAAAACAACTTACTTAGCTTATACCCTATTAGCTTATACCCCATACAGTTTTAAATTGGTTTTAGCAGCAATATTTTTAGCACTATCTTTATTCTATTACAGTATATTGACAGAGAATGCTAAAAATAATTGCTAAAAACGATTTAAAACTGTACGTGTGAATTGGGTATTAAAGGTGCTTATTTTGTTTCTGTTTACTCGAAAAAATCTGCCAAACTCCATTAAAAAATTGGCAACGCGGCTATATTGTGGGGAAATTGATTTAAAATTTTTCACATGAAAAACAACTTACTTATTGTTATACCCTAGGGTATAAGCATAGTACTCTGTTTTCACGTGAAAAATCTGTCAAACTCCATATAAAAAAAATTGGCAACGTGAGGAATTATAGGGAAATTGTTAAAAAAGTTTACACGCAATTTTATTATACAAGACAATTTAAATTGCCGTAAAAAAGTGACATTTCAGTTTTGTTATGATGGTTTCTTTCTTTTATTTCTCAAAAGTTGTTGATTTATAAATGTTTTATTGCGATTTGAGACGATTCACTAAAACTTAGTGAATTTTTCACCGAAACAAACAGAGTACTAGGCTTAAGATCCCAGGCAGAAAAATACATACGGGCCAGATCTGGCAAAGTACCTAATAAGGTGGTATTAATACTGGCAAAGTACCTTTTTTTTGGGTTTTTAGTACTTGCTAAGATGCTAAATGATAACACCATTTAGTAGTGGCAAAGTACTTTTAAGAGCGCTTTCCCTGTACTTTGAAAAGTATTATCCGAGATTTTTTGTAAATAGCTTTTTAAATAAAAAAATCTATTACAAAATTAAAAATGTATGAATAAAATTATTTTTTTATTTAATAATTTGTACATTAAAAGTCTTTTTTTATTTTTTTTCATTTTAAATAAATTATATATTAACACAGCATGACAAAAGTGATCACTATTTTAGAAAATAAGAGGTATGACCAACATTTCCATATATTTGAGACATGCTGAGTCCAATGGCGTACTCCGTTTTTTGATGTATGGTACAGTTTTCTTGCAATATGTCATTAAAGATTATCTTATTTCCAGCCTGTTTTTTAACAAAAAAATTGTAAAATTTGGTTTAAAGCTTTTCATCTTAAGCCCTTAAATTGCGAATTTATTATTTTTTCAAGGTTCTCGCGAAATTAAAATTGATCTTCGATAAAAAACTTGCTTTTAGTGAATCATAAAGGCATCCCTAACACTACGAATAGTGAACAAAAAACATCTTTGTGATATGGACCATCATGTTAAAAATCGCAATTTTTTTTAATATAGCAGAATCATTTTAATGATGATTTAATGGTCCTTTTTTAAGTATATATTGGGGGAACCTTAAGCAATTAACTGACCAAAAATTTGTCCAGAAAAGTTTTCATTTGCAAAAGTTATCTTAACAAAAACTACGACTAAACGTAGTAAAATTGCATTTAAAGTTTTTCATTTCGTGATCCTGTTTCCTTTTAAAAGGACTTCCAAGTTGAAGAGGATTAAATTTTTATTAAATATTTTTTAAATATATGTACATTGTACATTTCCTGGGATGCCACTAGTGATAGCAAATAAAAGAGTAGGATCTCCGCCAATTTTCCCATTTTTATATATTTAGATATCAGGAAAAATTGCGGTAATGTCCCTTCATATTTTTTCCTAAAATATCATTTAAAATTTTTAACAAAATATTTTGATAATATTTGAAAGGAACATTTTTTACATCCTTTTTGCTGATATGGACAAATAAAAAAAATGGAAAAATTAGCTAAGATTCTCCTATTTCATTTGCCATCAAAAGTGACAAAGGTTATCCTTTAAAACTTTGAAGTACTTTTAAAAGGAAACAGGATCACGAAATATAAAACTTTAAATGCAGTTTTACTCCATTTGACTCTACATTTGGACGTATATCATTCGGTTCATGTTTATTATTGGCTGCCGGACGCTGTAATTTTTGTAGGCAAACACTGAAATAATAGTTTTTGTTAATTTTTGGTCAGTTAATTGTTTAAGGTTACCACATTATATGTATAATATACTAATAGACGGACCCTTGAATTATCCCGTAAAATGATGCTGGCATATAAAAAGTTTTTCGTGATTTTCAACATGATGGTAAAAGCAAAGTTTTATGGGCTAATCTCGCAAAAGCATAAAAAAATGGAGAAATTCGCAAATTTATTGCAACATCCTCTTAACAAATGTTCCAAATACTATCTAGGAACATAAAAGAAAGTCAGAATCAAAAGTTGTATTTTCTTTCGTAAACATTAATGGATTTAAAATAAAACCACTTCATACAGATAACGTATGTTTACTCGACAATGAAAATGTAATTTAAGTTACTGAAATTTTAAGTAGAAAGCTGTCAAAATACAAATGTGATGATATTTTTTTGAAAGTCAATATTTTAATTGAATGTAGCCAATAACATTGAATTCAGTACCCACAAAGTGTATTCTTACTAAATTTGATAATGACACTATTGCAATAACTTTGCAACATAATTAAATAAATTGTAATTAAATTTTTAAAAAAAATATTTCAAATAAGAAAACCGTCTTTAGTTTAGTAAAAAAGTACTGACAAAGTACTAAATTCGGTAAAACCAAGTACTTTACTAAGAAGAGCTTGCTATACAAAAAATAAATTACTTTGCCAGTACTTTTTCTTTGGAACTGTTGGCAATTTCTGGCTGGGATGTTACCTCGCTCAGTAATCGTTTACACGTTTTGCCATATAACAAAAACGACAACTGATTTGTTACTGCTACTTTTATTGCGTTACCAGTTGAGTAACGAGCCCTTTGAGTTCAATTCCAATAGGTGGTGCTGTTATCGTGCTATTTAAATTTTTTTGTATTCACAAAATATATCGATTTAAGCAAAATAAGTTTCCTGATCAAATTTGGACCCGGTAGATGGCGCTAGGTTGAAGTTATTAACAAAATTCTTCATTGTTTGTATATATGGCACGGTTTGGCTTATATTCTCAAAATATATTCCTGATAAAATTTGGTGCAATTTGGCAGCACTTCAAAATGTATGTATGTTTCCTCATATGAATATTGTGATTGTTTAAATATACCCGATAGGTGGCGCTGGGGTGAAGCTATTTAGACATTCATATGTATGGAACAATTTTACCTAATCTCAGAATGTATGTATTTTTGCTCATGATAAATTGTTTTATTGTACGGGCAAAACCACGTTAGCTAATATTTTCCATAATAAAATCTGAAATTTTATTGTTTTTTTCTTATGTCTCTAAAATATGACTAACTTGTTGTTTAACTTTTCAGGCTAAAATTGCTGCTCGCCGTTATGCTCGTTGTTTGCAAACTTTAGGATTTCGTGCACGTTTTAATAATTTTCGTGTCGTTAACGTTTTGGGTACATGTAGTATGCCGTGGGCCATAAAAATTGTTAATTTTTCTGAAAAATATAGAGAAGAAGCCAGTTATGAACCTGAATTACATCCTGGTGTAACATATAAATTACGTTTTCCCAAGGCTACATTGAAAATTTTCTCTACCGGCAGTATAACAGTTACTGGTAAGCAATACCTAGATAATAAAGTTATACTCTTGAATTTCCAATAAAAAAAACATTTTTTTTATATTTAAATCTAGCTGCTAGTGTTGCTCACGTTCAATGTGCCATTGAACATATATTCCCGCTGGTATATGAGTTCCGCAAGAAGCGTTCTCCCGAAGAATTAGAACAATTACGTCTTAAGCAGTTACAAAATGCAACATTTGAAGATATAATAACTGATGTAGATGCTGCAGCAAATAAAGCAGCAGCTGCTGCTGCTGCTGCTACAGTCGCAGCTGGTGGTATTGTACCAACAGTATCCACCTTACAACGTCGTCGTATTTCAAATACTTTAACTAAATTCCCAAATGCCAAACGAAAACGTGTTGATGATATTGAAGAAGAATTTGATGTTGATGATCCAGAGTCTGATGCCGCCGCAATGTCAGTGCCAACTGGTGATGATGACGATATGGTTATGTATGATCCCAACGAATCAATAATAGAAGGACCTGATGATGAGGATGATTTGTAAGAAAATATTTATTGTATTGACACTTAAAATGAAGTGTATAGTCGTTTATTACGTTTTCTATAAGAAGCATATCTAAAGACCAAAAAAACAAAATCAAACTGAAGAACTAAAAATCCATCAAATAGTATAATAAATATCATTTGTAAGAGTCCGTCACCTATAGAAAAACAACAACATCATCATAATTATTATCATCAACAACAACAAGAACATATATTTTCAAAATGAAGCAAACAAATCAATCGACTTTTTATTATCTAGTGAAATTTAGAGCCAAAAATTTAAATGCAAATACATATAAACTTTTAATTTAAGGTAAGTGAAATTATTCTTTTTTTGTTACCTATCCTACTAATCGGAATCAAGCGGGATTTAAAAAATAAAACATATCGAAGGCTTATATCCAAAACGTGCTATCTGCAAAATTAGCATTTTTTAGGAGATCACTTGTAATTAATCTTTCTGCCGCAATATTGTTTCAAACAAATGTTTTGGAAATAATAGTTCAGTTTAAAATTAATTTGATAGATGCCGACTAAATCAGTGAACAAATTTCTTTCAAAAACTCTTTTTCAAAAATATTGCAGATGGCAAGTTTTGAATATAAGTCCTCGATATTCAGCAAAGATAATTTAATAAATTACACTATGATTCAGCGGATTTACAATTTTTATGTGACCCAGTGTATATTTTTATTTTCTGCAAGAAGATCACAAGATTACCTTTAAACTTGACAAGCACTGAAATTTTATAGTTTCTGACAAGCACTGAAATTTTATAGTTTCTGTCAAAAAACGTCTATTTGGATTTTTTTAACACCGCGTAACTTACGAGTCGTTTTTCAATTTACTGCTTTGAATAGAAAAATAATAGGGATTTCTTTATGTATGAATTGACTCTTTCTTCTGTACATAAAACTGTCCAACACTAAAATGTATTTGACTTGATTTCCTTGTGAACGCCGCGGCGTGTTGTTTATCTGTGAAAAATCTTTTTTTTAGTGAAAACATAAAATGGCTTTATCCTGAAAACTAGCCCAGATAGAGCAAAGTAGAGGGCATTTTTGGTTCTTAGAATCTTCATAGTTTCTTCGGTCCTGTTTTCATGTGTGGACCCTAATAGGTCCAAATTTTGAATCTAAAAAAATTGGTAAAGTTCAGTCCCTTAAGTTCCTAAAGGTTCACTAAAGACTCAAAATGTTTGTCAGTTTAGCGTTATCTTGCTAAGTTTTCGAGGTACTAGAATTTAATTTACGCTATAGCAATGGTTCCCAACCTTTTTTGCGCCATGCCCCACTTTTATGTTAAAAAAACTACAATGTCCCCCCTACACTCAAAAAAAATTTGTAAATTTTTCAAATTTGCTTTAAAACTCAAAACTTAATTGTGGTTAAGCAAACTTGATGTTAAAATCATCGTTTAAACAAAGTTTTTAAAAAAAGTTTTAAACAATCAACTAAATAAATCACCTAAAATAATATTTTTTTAGTTTATTTAACAAAACAAAATCTTAAAAATTTACTCGTTGCCCCCCTGAAGCATTCAAATTGCCCCCCAGTGGGGCGAGAATCAAAGGTTGGGAACCATTGCGCTATAGCGTCCAGATTGAGCAAATATTAAATGAGATACGAGGGTCGCGTTTACTGTCTTAGATTATTTATAGACATTTCTTAGAAAATTTTTAAAACTATTTTTAAGTTGAATAGTTCCAAGTTCAAAAATTAAAAATTTTAAAAATGGTCCAATAGTTTTTAATCAGTGATCAACCAATTTTTCCAACAACCAAAACCAAAAAATCCAATTTTTTAAATGCAGTAGAAGAAATGCTAATTTTTTTACCTCAAATGCTTTTGACCACCAATTTTTTGTAAACAAAGAAAATTTTACATTTTTTTTATAACTTATTACTAACATATTTACTTACCTTACGACCCTCCTAGCACATTTAATATTTACTCAATCTGGACGCCATTAAGCTTAAATTAAAGCTTTATAAATTACCTACTCAGCACTGTTTTTTGTTTACAAAAAATTGTTGGTCAAACGAATTAAAGGTCAAAAATGCGGATTTCTTTTATTGTTTTAAAAAATGTAATTTTTTGTTTAGGTTGTTGGAAAAACTAGTTGAATAAAAAATATTATACCTTCTTTTTAAATTTTTAATGTTTAAGCTTAGAAAAAATCGACTTAGAAATAATTTTAAAAAAAATTTCCGAAAAATATTAAATAATTTCATTTACCAGATCGACCCTAGTAGCACGTTCATTATTTACTGAATCTGGACGCTATCAAGCTTAAATTAACGACTTGTAAATTATTTACATAACATTTTTTAAAATAATACTCGTTTGATTATAATAACCAGGAGCAGGATCTTGATGCACTAAAAAACTATGTTTTAAGCGCATAAAATACACACCAAAAATCTTGAAATATGCACAAAAAACTACAAAAATATGCACTATAGATAATATAAAATGTGCATTTTTACATTTTTGATTTTCTTTGATTTTCAAGATTTGTTTTAAAAATAACAGGAAAAAACATGCATTTGCATAAAAGTCCTCTCCTGTTTGCAGGAGAGGACTTTGTATTTTCCATTGTATTGTCACCGACTTTTCGACTTTTTTCAAATTTTAAAAAGTCGACTTTTCAACCTTTCAACTTTTTAAAAAGTCGACTTTTTTCGACTTTTTTCTACCTTCGACTTTTTTCGACTTTTTAACTTTTTTCGACCTTTTCCAACTTTAAAAAAGTCGATTTTTTTGTAAATAAAAGTTTAGTTTTGACTTTTTGTAAGCATTTAGGTGCTATTTTTTTTTTGTAGTATTTTATTTATTAAAAAAAGTCAAAGAAATCGAAAATGTGGAAAAGGTTGAAAAAATCGAAAGCAAAAGAGTCAACTTTCGATTTATAGAACCCTATCACTGAGGTGATTACAATAATCAAAAATATTGGTAAATATTACACTTAACACTTTCTAACTCATGAATTTGGCATTGACATTTTTGCTTCACATACAAAATACATGGAAATACCAATAGCTTCAGTTGTTATTAAACTTGGCTCTCATTTGAAATTTATTTCAGAAGAAAGAAATTTTTTTCATCTGGCAAAAGTAAAAAAAAAAAAATTCAAAAAAAAAATCGAAAAAAGTCGAAAGCAAAGTCGACTTTTCGACTTTTTAAGAACAAAAAAGTCGATTTCGACTTTTGACTTTTTCATACAAAAAGTCGATTAATCGACTAATCGACTATAGAACCCTATGTCACCCACTGTATGTTCTAAGACAAGAAGCACCATCAAATTTCACTGAAGACATTAAAAAAGATTATTTAGCTCAGAAGTATATTTACATTATTTATTTATTTCACTTATCCCATACGCCTTTGAAAAAACTGCAGGAGACCATAAAAAAACTGTAAATACGTGACCAAAATCCTTTGGGGGTCTTAGTCTATAGAATACTATTAGGATTTTTAGCCAAATACATTTTCGTGTTGAACTGTTTTACCTGTTTACAAAACAAATAAACATTTAAAAGTCTACTGATGATAACACTTTAATTGGAGTGTTTGAAACCGGTATGGGAATACCAGAAATGTCTATAATTTTTAGAAATTAAATTTTCTTCTGCATTTTTTAATTTAAAGACCTTATAACAAAAAGAATTTGAGCATGTGCTCGATTTGAGCACAGAAAAAATAAAAAACAAATTACTTTACGATAAAAATATTTTTTTTTTTCTAATTAATAAAACTAATTTAAGCCTATTTCTTTTTTTTTCGTTATATTTTTTTTAGATACTTTTAAAAACTGCTGCCAGTGTGTGCTTTTGTTTTGTTTTCTTTTTTGTATAAATTAGAAAATAAAAATAAAAATAAATTTTTTTTATTGTTTTATGACACTTGCAATCAACAATCTACCAATTACAAACAATGAAAGAGAAACAAAAAAAGAACAGAAATATTAAGTATGTAGTAAGAAAAAAAACTAAAAAAAATATAAAAGTTTTAGTTTTTTTTTTAATTTTAATTTTACACATTATTTTGAAGGAAACCACCGCCTCTTTTAAAATCACTAATTACTTTTATTTATAAATATGTAATACTATATTTTTAAGTGTTTTAATATATTATTTTTTCTGTTTTAATTTTTTTAAAGGCTACAAAAAAAGGAAAATCATTTGAGTTTTTTTTTAGTTTTTCTTTAAAAAAAAAGAATTGTAATTTTTTTTTATTATTTCATATTTTTAATGGAAATTTTTGTTTTATTATTAAATTTCATACCTTGCAACTTACTAAAACAACAAAAAAAAAATAAATACCAATAAAAACAAATCATATTGTTTATTCAAATAAATAATTTATCTTTTTTAATTTTTTTATAAAAAATTATTAATTTTTTATGTTTTACTTTATCTGGTCACTTAAAAACCAATTATTAACACAAACAAAACAAAAAAACCATCAAAACTTCTTTAAGGAAGACAACTGTATAACTTTAATAAAAAAACTACAATTATCTTTTTAATATAATTATAAGTAATGTTATTATACCTACTATTAATTCATTAATAACTATAATATGTATTTAAAATTCTTATTATTTAGTTGGAAATGATTTGAATTATTTTTTTCAATTTTTATTTATTTTTTAAACCAAATTAAATTTTATTTCAATTGCATTGTTCCTGTTTATTTTTTTTTTTTTTTTTGCAACTAATTGGTAAATTTATTATTTTTTTTATTATAATTCTAGAAAACATAAATAAAAGAACACTTTTAAAGCAATATTTATCAAAATGAAAATACAATGTTTTATAGTTTAGGTCTTGTTTGGAAATTTTTCCATAAACCTATATTAAAAGTTATTCCTGTAGAGAAAAAGTTCATTATAGAAAAAAAAAAATACTGAAAATTGGATTTCAGTGCCATCCACAATCGTAATAAGTGTACCTTAAAAAAACAAATCCACTATCTAACGATAAACATTGTATTTTCAACTTTAAAGCTAAAACAGTTTAAAATTATATAGTAGTGTTATAAACTTTTTCAGTTGGGAAACTAAAATTTTCCGGCGGCAGGGAATTTCAAATTTCTATCCAATGACATTTTTGGAACAGGTTCTTCAAAAAAAATCATTGCTCATATCATTACCTTACCATCTGCATTACTTTAAGACAATTAAACAATGATCCAACCTGCAGGAAGTAGAAATCGGGACATATCACTAAAATGTACTTGAAATCTGATTACGTGACAGTTAAAAATTTTATTTATCACTAACCTGTCTCAAAATTACTTATAGCGTGACCAAAAACGTAAAACGTACCAAGAGTCCCGAAAAAAATTAAAAATGTTCTAAGTCCCGGACAGAATTTTCTTTTTGCGTTTTTAAATAAAGAATTTCATAAAAAAATTGTTTCGAAAAAAATATTTTTTCCGCTACTAGTCCTACAAAAAAATGATGCGAATGGAACGTCACCTTACACAGAAGATTATAGTTATTGCCCTGGTCACAAATCTGGTCTCCAACCTTTTCCATAACATCAGTTTTTTGGAATTGTTTTTTTACATATTTGACAACTCATAGCGGATGAACCCGATGTGCTGACAACTTATAATTAAGTCAAGGGTAAAGTTGAAACATTTTTCTTCGAGATGCATAACTTATTTGGTCGCTTTAACTGTTTGATCAAAAATTGTCTTTTAACAAGGTATTTTCCCCCAAAAACTTTTTTCCGATACTTAGGAATAAGTCGTCATTGATAGACAATTGGTGCCCTAAGGGTTAAGAGACCAAATGAGTTCTGAATTTTAAAGACTAATTAATGTTTGAGCTTTACCCTTGGCTTATTTTAAAGTCGCCAACACATCGGATTCATCCGTTATGAGTTGCCAAAAACGCACAAAACGGTCATTTTTTTTTAACTTTTACCTCAATTTTCTCAAAAACCTGATGTGATGTTAAAGTTTGGAGATCGGATTTTTTACCAGCTAAACAATAATAATTAAGTGTCAAAGTCCAGTTTGTCAAACATTGTCAAACAATTTTTGTGTCCGCGAAAGTTTTCAAATTTTTTTCAGAACTTTCAGAAGTTTTAAATTTTTTTTCAAAAAGCATTTTTATGTAATTTTTTTCCTAAAAAAATGAGTTCTGAATTTTGAAGACTAATGTTTGAGCTTTACTTTTGACTTATTTAAAAGTCGTTAAGACATCGGAGTTTGTCAAACATTGTCAAACAATTTTTGTATCCGCGAAAGTTTTTAAATTTTTTTCGGAACTTAAAAAAGTTTTACATTTTTTTTCTAAAAGCATTTTTTATGTATTTTTTCCCCCTTAAAAAATGTGTCAGGGACTTAAAAACTTTTGAAATTTTCACGTGATAAGCATTTTGAGACATTTTAGTGATATATACCGTTTTTACCAGTTAGCCTTTTGCCTGCATGGATAGGTGTTAAGTGGCTGCTGACGCTTTAAGTTTTAAGTGCAAATAGGCTACACAAATATAGATACAAATCGAACATGTTGGTACTTTCTACATAACCTAAAATTGCAAAATGTTTTAAATCGGTTGCATGTGGACATTTTCTTATAATTTCTCGCGTTGCCAATTTTGTTTAAGTTAAGTGGTTTTTTACGTAAAAACGTTTAAAACGCCTAAGATCATAATTTCAAACAAAATCTTTTAAATATTAAAAGAAAGAAACAATCATAACAAATCTTAAGTGTTCATTTTATTGAAAAATTTATGCATTTTTATAAACTTAAAATCAGTTTAAACGATTTCCCCAACGCGTTGCCAAACATATTTTTTATGTGGAGTTTGACAGATTTTTTCACGTGAACACGAATAGAATATACACCTTTATACGGAATTTGATTTTTCACGTGAAAATGAACAGAGTACTATGCTTTAAAGCTAAGTATGTTGTTTTTTACGTGAAAATTTGTGAAACGCCTAAAAACGTAATAAAAACTATTAAAAACGAAACGATGATATTTATTTTTGTTTTTACTCTTAATTTTGTTGGCGGAGTTTTCAACCAAATATTCATATAGCAATTTCAGCATCTTTCACAAACAAAGTAAGTTCCTCATAAATCACCAAGTCACTCACCAGTCTTAAAAATTTGGCTTACATTCTCGAACGAATCAAAAAATTTATTTATATTTCTAATGTTGTCGTAAAGTTAACATTTAAAGCTAAGTAAGTTGTTTTTCAAGTGAATTTTTTTTTAAATATTGGATTCCAATATGTGTGAAGAATGTGATATGACTGAAAGGCTGATCATTTGATTTTTAAGTTGCATATTCTGTTCGTGTTCACGTGAAAAAATCTGTCAAACTCCATATAAAAAAAAAAAATTGGCAACGCGGCTATATTGTGGGGAAATAGTTTAAACTGATTTTAAGTACATAAAACCGCATAAATTTTAAAATAAAATAAACATTTAAGATTTGTTATGTTTAATTCATTCTTCTAATATTTAAAAGTTTTCGTTTTTAATAGTTTTTATTACGATTTTAGGCGTTTCAAAAATTTTCACGTGAAAAACAATTTACTTACAAGGGAAGTCTCCCTGGTGTCACCCTCCGATCGTCATGAAATTTTGATATGTTATTAAGATCTAAAATTAATACGACACGTATTTTTTTTTAGCGGCCCAAACTCATTTTTAGGGGGGGTCGATTTGTATGGGGGGAAATTGACCTTTTTCAGTTTTTTACGATTTACGCCTATTTAAACAAAATTTATATAGGCTTTGTGGTATCAGATTAAAGGTATTAAAAATACCTATCTCGTAGTGCTAACAACGGGCCAAAGAAGTTAATATTTTTCGACTTATTAACAAAAATGTCCTAAAGTTTTGGTATTTTACTCAATATGACGAAAAGTTGTGCATGTTTGTAGATAGGTTTTCCAAAGACCTTTCATTTGGTATGTAACATGACTGGGTTTCTTTGCATAATATAGGAGATAAACGAAAAAAACTGAAAAATGGCCTTGTCTTCCCCCCTCCTTTTTACCCCCTAAATATGAATTTGGGCCGCTAAAAAAATACGTGTCCCTTTATTTTTTATGCTTTACAAAATAAAACCAATTCGATAAAGATCCGCGGGTGACACTAGGGAGACTTCCCTTGTTAGCCTTAAAGCTTCTTTCTTAGAATTGTCAAAAGTTGTTGATTTATAATTTTTTTTATTGTGATTCGAGGCGTTTAAAGTTTAAGTGAAATGTTCGCCGTGAAAACAGGGTAATAGGCTTAAAACTTAAAATCCCAATAAATTAAGAAAGGCTTGTAAATTAAGTAAAACAACACTGCCAGAAAGGTACAATATCAGTTTTGAGGCAGTGCTATATTTAGGAACCGTTGGCAATTTCTGTCTAGGAACTCAAAACAAGTTTTGTCGACTTTCTATTACTTCAAACACTGCATTACTAATATGAAATTGTTTAGCTTTAAAGCTGTCACATCGTCAAGTATTTATTATTTGTTTTATTAAATAAAATCAAAAAGAAAAAACACTAATTTATAATTTTAATATAAATACAAATCAAACTATTATATATTAAACAAAAAAAATATATATGTATCATTCACTACACCACATACATAATCAATTTGAAATTAAAACAACAACAAAATCATTACTAAATAAATATAAATAAATGAACTAAAACATATTGTAATGATAATTTTTTTTTTTTTAGTTTTTAAGAACTTCTAATATTAAAAAGAAAACGTAAAAAAATAGCCAATCAATATTAGAAATAATCATACAATACATATTTAAATAAAAAACAAAAACTCGAATTCATTTCAAAACTAAAACATATAAATAAAAACATATTAAAAACTAAAAACAAATATTAATTTAAAAAAAAAAAACAAAGCATTCATTAAATGAACTTTTGGTAATTATGTACCAACAAAATAAAAAAATATCTTCTCTTATTTTTTTCTGTATATAAAATTTAAGTTAATTAACAAAAGAAAAATTTAAAAAAAAAAAAATCAAGAAATTCTAAAATAAATACTATACAAAAAAACTAAAGGGTATTTTTAAGTAAAATCAATATTAAAATTTATAACAAAAAGCATAAATAATTGTTTAATTATATACAACAACAAAAAAAGAAATTAACTTAAATTGTCTTTTGTTTAGCTTGTAAGTGATGGCTAGTAAAAACCAATCATTATCATTTGAAATTTTGCAAACAAAATACATCTTAAAGAAAAAAAAACAATTAAATTTATTTAAAAAATAATATAAACCAAATTAAAACAAAGAAATTTTTGTATGTTTTTATTTTTAGTAAAATGGTATTCACTTCAGAAATGTTTACCCTTGCAACTTTGCAAATTTTTTTTTAATATATCAAATTTTACAATTTTCTATTTCATTTCCTTTTAAACTTTTCTATTTTATGTCTATGATGTGTGATTGCAAGAAAAGATTCTCACTTTATTTAAAAATGTAGTATTTTTCTACTCTTTACAAATTTAAGTGCAAATTAAATTGCAATTTTGACATTTCGCATTTTTGCAAGACCAAAACTGCTGACGTGAATTCCATTATTTTATTTTAGTAAAATTGGATTTCTTGTTTTTTTAGGTTTTTGTTTATTTATTTTTTTTTTTCAGAGAATTAATTACAAATTGTGTTTTTGCAATTAAAAAGCAAATGGGATCAAATAAAAAAATGGTTTAATAAAATCAAATCAAATTGATGAAAAAATAAAAAAAACAAATTTTTATTTATTTATTTTTCTTATGTTTATAGTTGGGTTTTGATAGCACTGTTAGACACAAAAACCCTCTTAGTGAAGTGTCTAACTGGTCCTTATAGATTTTGGTTTTCAGATTCCAAATCTGCCATCCAATTTTTTCTGGCACGTACCGTTTTTGAGATCTTCGCTGTTAAAAAGTCAAAAAACAATATTTAAGCAGTTTTGGGGGTCCGCTGTAACGTATTCTTATGTTTAGATTTAGATTTATTTGGGTTTAATTATTAGAACAATAAGAATACAATTCTTTTTTAGTTCAAATGGTATAACATAAGGCACGACATAAGGTTATAAGTTGATATTAAATAATTTAACAAAAATAATATTTAATAATTAAATGATAAAATATTTAAAATAATTGACAATAAACATTGTTTAAAACTTAATGATAATGGTTTGACTTTTTAGTATAAAGTATAAAAGATCATGATAGAAGAAAGATAGAAATTTTAGATTGTAATTAAAAACTTGATTCTAGATACTTCCAACGTTGTTAAACAGAGCTTTTTTAAAGTCATTTATCCTATTTATGGGTTTAACATTATCAGGCAAGTCATTCCAAAGTTGTACAGCGTTTATGAAAAAAAAATCTACTAGAGTTAAGATAATTATGTCTTGGTAAAATCAGTGTCATACAACGAGTGGATCGACCAAAAATTATTTTCTCATAGAGGTAGGCAGGTGTTTTCTGATATAGAATTCTATGTAGAAATAAAATATTTCTAATGCGCAGATATACTTCTATGTCACAGCCCAGAATCATTGTTTTCCATGAAGAAATACTGTCATAACGGCGAAGACCATATACATAACGCGTTACAGTATTAAAAGTAACCTGAAGCTTATGAGACGAGTGAGAGTCTAACTCACTATAAACCTCAGCTGAATAAGTCATCAGAGGAAGAACCAATTGAATAACTAGCCTTTTTTCAACTCAACAGGTGTAAAGTAGGATGACACGCGCAAATTGCGTAAAGTCAAATATACGTTACGTATTACGTGATTAATATGATCAACACATGATAGAGAAGAATTAACATAGAAGCCTAAGTACTTAACTTTCTCAACGTATTCAAGCGAGGAATTGCCCAATCTAATGGTTGGTAACTCATCAATATAGACCCTGTTCTTACTGACAGGAAGGACAAGGGATTTAATGGGATTTAACATTAATTTGTTCGCATCTGCCCAACTGCTGATAGATTCCAAATCCTCATTCAGTCTGTAACAGATATCTTCTACGAGACCGGTACGATTAGAAATATACAATTGAATGTCATCTGCGTATGCATGGCATTAACATGTTCACAAACATTAAAAACATCATTAACAAAAATACAAAATAAAAGAGGACCCAGAACCGAACCTTGTGGGACACCAGAAGTTACACCTTTTAGACTAGACTCTCTTTCTCCAATAACAACCTTCTGAAAGCGTTCAGACAAGTAGTCACTCACCAACTTTACAGCTGCATTATCAAATCCAAAATGAACTGAACCAGTTCATAATTAAACGTTGATGAGAAAACTCATTATTGTTTTTTTTTAAGTTTTTGTGCGTAATTATTTTAATATTAAAGCCCAGATGATGTCTTTCAAAGAAAGACGAAATATCGGCAACTAATAAATAAAAGAATTATTAAATAAAAATACCCAGTCAGAAAAATACAAACGGGCCAACATTGGAATGAAGTTGGCGGCGACGGTACCAACGTTGGCAAATTATACCCGTTTCTAAATCTACGACGTCATTCCGAAGTTGAAATGATAACAGTGGCCAACGATCGCTCGACTTTTGTTTTGACGTTGGGTTAACATTGATTTTACAAATTTACAACATTGGATTGACCTCCTGCTTAGGGATGTATTGAAAATCTCGATGTAGTGCTTTTTAGTTACCATTTTGTACAAATTGGTTGAAATAGCATTTACTTAAGTGTTCACTTAGATTAAAGTGTTGAGGTCTTTGTACATCAAAAACTTTTTAAAAAAATAAAAATGTTGAACTTTTAAATTATAATCTATAGTGTAGTGTTTTATGTAAACACAAAGTTGTGCCAACACAATATTTTTAGTAAAACTGTTTTAAATTATACAATGTTGTATTTTTCGTTAGCCCGATATTGTACCAACACAAAATTTTTAGTACGGTTGGCAATTTCTGACTGGGTAATTTAAAAAAGGCCTCGAGCTCGAGTATTTTAATTTCTTAATATTATATAAAAGGTCGAATAAAATTCAAAATTATATTCATTTCGAAAAACTTTCGAATTAGTTAAATAACCTTTTTAAGACATCCGTGCCCAAATATCAGTCTTTAAATTTAAATATTTATCTTTAAAAAATTTAACTTTTGTGAAATTTTAGGCTATAATACTGGTTTGTTTAAAATACTTTTATGCAACCTGAAGCGTTTGTTTACTATTTTTTCTGCAATAATTTAAATTTAATCCAATTTTTTATTTTATTTCAGTAAATAATTTAAAATTGTATTTAAAATGGGTAATTTAATTGCCTTTTTTTAAAAACAGTTATTGACAAATTCCCGAAATTTCCCGATGAAAAAATCCCCTTTTTCTCGAATAGAAACCCTATAAAAATTGCTAAATTAGGGTTTTTTTAATATTCAAACGCGAATATCTCAAAAATCTTACGTGATAGAACAAACTGGAAGCAGATTTGGAATTAGGAGGTTAAAATCTATTTAATTCATGTATTCTAATATATGGGAGTGCGAATTTCTATGAATTTCTTTAACTAAAATATCTGCCAACTTCTTTATATATGTTGTAACCGTTTAAATGCACCCGCTTAAATGCACTTATCCAGAAGGGCGTTAATGCATTTACAAAAAAAACTGGGGGGTCATCCAGAACAGAATTTTCTTTTGGCAAATAATTAAAAAGAAAATATTTTTTTTGTAACAAATTGTTTAAAATTTCCGAGTTCGACCGATTTTTTTCGAATAGAGTTACGTTTAGGATCGCATGGTGTGCATTTATCAGGGGAGTTGATAAACGCACACCATGTGATCTTAAGCTTTTAAATTTGTTTATTCTTATTTATGCATCCACAACTGAATCATTAAAGCGAAAAATTCATTTTAGTGTTCATATTTCTGTAAATTTTGCATAAAATTTTACTCTGTTAAATACTCTGTAAAACGACTGTAATCTCAATTCGACAGATATTTTACAGTTTTTTGCCAAAATACAGATTAAAAAAAAAATACTTTGTATTTTCCTGTGACCAAAAACTAAATTTTATCTGTAATTTTACTTTTTACTTTGTAATCTTTATTTTACAGATAATAAACAGAGTTTTCTGCAAAAATACAGATTTGAGTAAAATTCTTTTCTTTGTCACCAAAAAAACTAAATTGCATCTGTAATTTTACTTATTGCTCTGTAATCAGTTAAAAAAAAAAATTCAAAAAACTTCCAAATATTTCATACAAACTAAAAATTCTACAAAAAGCTCGTAAATTTTACGAGGCTGTCCCGAAAAAAAGTTTAAGGTATTCAATTTTATAACTATTGACGCATTAAAGCGGGCGCATTTAAACAAAGGCAATTCCCTGTAATTTGTATGCAGTTATTAATTGTCAACACTACTTGCACATTAAGCAAGGAGAAATCGAATTGATAATTTTAAATTTATCAAATGCATTAAATTCTTTTTTTTTTCGTAAAACAACAAAATTTATTGCAGGTTGGAAATCTAGGATATTTTCTGCTGGCTTAGTACACGCAAAAAAAATCTGTGTCGGAGTGAGCAAAAATCTGGCATAATTTTACCAAAAATATGCTAAAACTACAACCGACGAAGTAGTTTTCGCAATTTAGCCAAAACGCTTATGTAAAAAATTTTGAAGAAAATGCTAGTGCTATTTAAGTAAAAACTTGGTAAAATATACCAAAACAGATATGGTGAAATATTCCAAAATGATTTAAAAAGGTGACTAAATATAATGCTAAAAATTACCACATTTCTGCTAAAATAATTTTTTTATTAAATTTTTGTAAAAAGTTGTATATTTGTTCAATTTAAAATTTTTACACAATAAATCCATATTAATATTATAAATGTTGTGTAGGATTTAATTTACCGCCGACCAACTGACCCTTTATGTACAATTTTCTCCAGTGACTGCTGCCTACGCTTTTTCTTGAAGTGAAGGATCCGCTATAGCTTCACGAATTTATTTAAAAGCATCCTGTAAAAATAGAAAATTATTACAAAACATAAATTTTTAATTTAAAAAAACTAGTAAACCCCATTGGTCTTTTGGTTAAGAGGAACACGTACTTTGTGATTCCATTTGTAACTCATCAAAACAGGTCTGGACTCCATTGGCTTTGCTTTATAAATGAGTTTTTAGGTTTTAATTTTATAACTAAAGGGAGGACTGGTGCCCACGCTCTTTATTGTAGTGAAGGATTCGCCATAGCTTCAAAAATTTATTTAGCAGTACCCTGTAAAAATAGAAAATTATTACCAAACACTAATTTTTAACTAAAAATCTATTAAACCTTATTGGTGTCTTCGGAATAGGGGTATACAGTGAGTTATCATTCCATTTGTAATTCATTGAAACAAACGTCTGGGACTCCATTGGTTTTGCTAAATGAATGGTGTTTTAAGTTATGACAGCAAAATTAACTTTAGCATTTTTTTATCATACAATTTTTTTATCTTAGCATTTTTTTATCTTACAAGCATTTTTTTATCTTTTAAAAAACTAATTATTTATTTATTTTTATTTATTAATTTATTTTAATTTTATTTATAAATTTCCTTTTTACGTTTTTATAACACAAAAAATAAACGAAGCACGCACACAAAAATACAAAATTAATATGGCGGTCTGTATTTGTTTTTTATTTTTGTTGTTTTCTTTCGATAAATTTTTGTGCAAGCAATTTGCGTTATTGTGCAAGCTACTTGGTTATTTTACATAAAAAACTAATTATGTTACTTTAACATCGACAAGCATAATTTTAGCAAAAATTTGGTAAAAATTTTTTTTTTGGTATGAAAAAATTTTTACCAAGTAGGATTGCTCAATCTGACACAGATTTTTTTTTGCGTGTAGAGTAGTAAAAACTATGATTGACTGGCGTCTTAAGCTGCCCATTCACTTGCAATAAAATTGCTCAACTTAAAAAAAAATTATTTTACAATATTATTGTCGTTTTACCCTACACAGCAAATAAAATTGCTCAATACTTAAACCCAATATATTGTACAAGATATAAACATAAACATAACATAATAAAAGTTGTACAATATAGACAACACACTGATAAAATATATTGCAGTATTCTTGTTTGTACAATAAATATCAAAAGTGTTTTGATATTCTCCAATATATTGCACAACCGTAAATATTATACTGTATACAGACTAGCGTGATTTTAAAATCACTATGTGATTTTCCTTTGAACAAAATCACATAGTGATTTACAAAATCATCTCAAATTGTACTAGCATAAAGTAAAATTGCAAAATCATCTCAACTTACCATGGTAAGTTCTTGTAGTGTGAACATGGCCTTACATACACACAAGCGATATTATTGTACAATTTGAAAAGTTGAACAATAATATTGCAAGTGAATGGGCAGCTTTAGACCAATCGACCACAATAGCATCGAGTCTATCATCAACTATAATGTGGTTTTCTAGAAGAGATGTCATGAATGTTATTTCAATTATTTTTTCGTGTCTTTTTTAAAGGGTATGCCACACAAACGCAACATGCAAAAAAAAAATCTGTGTAAGATTGAGCAATCCTACTTGGTAAAACTTTTTTCATACCAAAAAAAAATTTTTACCAAATTTTTGCTAATATTATGCTTGTCGATGTTAAAGTAACATAATTCATTTTTTATGTAAAATAACCAAGTAGCTTGCTCAATAACGCAAATTACCTGCACAAAAATTTATCGAAAGAAAACAACAAAAAAACAAATACTGACCGCCATTTTCATTTTGTATTTTTGTGTGCGTGCGTTGTTCGTTTATTTTTTGTGTTATAAAAACGTAAAAAGGAAATTGATATATAAAATAAAAATAAATTAATACATAAATAAAAATAAATAATTAGCTTTCTAAAAGATAAATAAATGTAAAATAAAAGAATGTTAAAGTTAATCTTGCTTTCATCACTTAAAACACCATTCAATAAGAAAAAACAATGGAGTCCCAGACGTATGTTTCGATGAATAACAAATGGAATGATTAAGTGAATATACCCGCATTCCGAAGACACCAATAAGGTTTAATAGATTTTTAGTTAAAAATTAGTGTTTGGTAATAATTTTATATTTTTACAGGGTACTGCTAAATAAATTTTTGAAGCTATGGAGAATCCTTCACTACAATAAAGAGCGTGGACACAAATCCTGCCTTTAGTTATAAAATTAAAACCTAAAAACCCAAAGCCAAGGGAGTCCATACCTGTTACAAATGGAATGACAAAGTAAGTGTTCCTCCTTACCAAGAGACCAATGGGGTTAACCAATTTTTTAAATTAAAAATTTGTAATAATTTTCTATTTTTACAGGATGCTTTTAAATAAATTCGTGAAGCTATAGCGGATCCTTTACTTCAAGAAGAAGCGTAGGCAGCAGTCACTCGAGAAAATTGTACAAAAAGGGTCAGTTGGTCGGTGGTAAATTAAATCCTACACAACATTTATTATATTAATATGGATTTATTCTGTGAAAATTTTAAATTCAACAAATATAAAAATTTTTACAAAAATTTATTGAAAATTTATTTTAGCATAAATGTGGTAATTTTTAGCATTATTTTTAGTCAGCTTTTCAAATAATTTTGGTATATTTCACCATATTTCTTTTGGTATATTTTACCAAGTTTTTGCTTAAATAGCATTAGCATTTTCTAAATTACGAAAACTACTTCGTCGGTTGTAGTTTTAGCATATTTTTGGTAAAATTATGCCAGATTTTTGCTCACTCCGACACAAGTTTTTTTTTGCGTGAAGGGTTTTGCATTCGTGTAATGACTTTCTGCTAAGTAAAGACTAATTGCAGCGGGGCAAATTTTTTATTTTATTTTTTTTAATTTTCTAAAATCATTTCAGCGTATTTGAAATCTTCCTAAAACCCCTGAGCGTAATGGAAAATTGTGTGAACGTGAATAATAGTAAATTAGCTCATGCGATTATATACCACAAATGATAAAATAATGCAAATAATCCCACTTCGTTGGTTTTGTAAATAATTGTTAATCATACGCCATGTTGAAGCAATAAAATACAAGAAAGTTACAGAGGCCAGATTTTTGATAAATTAACTTTTTTAAAAAAATTAAAATTTCAGAACAGATTCTTAAAATTTTTCAAAATAAAATTCTGTATGTAAATTTTGATCAATATTTAATCAATGGAAGTCAACACAATTTAGACCATATTTTTTTTTAATTGAATCATGTAAAACAATTTCTCCAACGAAGTGTCTCTAAATTTTAGAATTTCTTATTTACATATGAGGAGTCGCAGAACAAAACGTACTTTTTCGCATATTAAATTTTTTTGGGAAATTGAGGTTTATTTATTTCGCCCCTTTAAAAAACTGCATGAACCTGAATATGGTAACAAGTTTTTGTCTTATCAAGAGATGCATCAAACTGCCATAAGTCACCACATTATATGTTAAGGATGTTTAATATAAAACCACTTTTACTTTGGAAAAAGTACGTTTTGTTAAAAAATAATGAAAAAAGTACGTTTTGTTTAAAAATAATTTAAAAACGGCGTTCAGATGTGCGTATTTTTTTAGACGATACTATTTTGATCGAGTGTTCTTATTTATTAAAAACTACAAAAGAGCCTCATTGGCCCATATTTAGATACGTTACACACGAATTGGCAAAGTTAATGTAACCCCATACTGTGGTTGTGGGGTGTAAATAGACCAAAAACAAGAATAAGGGGGAATCCTTCACTGGCTTGCAAGAAGGCCTCAAAAAATCTTGGTGGGCATTTATTTGTATATGGAATATAAGAGTAAAATGGCATTATAAAATTTTGAAAAATCTTGCTATGAAATACAATGAAAAAAGTACGTTTTGATAAAAAATTAACAAAAAAGTACGTTTTGTTACACACCAATTTTTAAGGAATCCATTTTCTTGATGAAAAATAAAAATAATTCACGCTATGGACATTTTTTCTGATAGATTTCGAACTAAATAATTTAAAAAGAACAAAAAATCAATTTGTCAAAAAATGCGAAAAAGTACGTTTTGTTCTGCGACTCCTCATATCCCCGAATAGCTTTATATTTTTTAATTCTATTTCAAAAAATATCATCTTTATTTCAGATTTCTTTATGTATTTTAATATTTTATATCAGCAACAATCTAATATATTTCCTACACTTTCACAAAATCTAATAGTGAATTTGCTTTGTTATGTTTCTTTCTATCAAAAAAACTTTAAAAACAGTGTTTTAGGTAAAAAACCATTGCTGCGTGTACAACATTTTGAGAAACAATTGGAAATGGTGTAGAATAAAGACTAAAGCCATAATCAGTTTAGAAGTGAGGTAATGAAGTAGTGAAGTAGAGCCTTATGTGATTTTCAATAAGAAAAAAGAGTGTAGAATTTTTTTTAAATTTGTGTGTTCTTCATACACATTGAATTTTGACATAAGCGTAAAAAGTAGAGCGAGGTAGAGAAATTCTATTCTCAACAGATTTTGTTTACGTCTCTCTACTTTTAAGTCTTATGGAAAAATTCAATGCGTATGAAGAACACACAAATTTTAAAATTATCTGCACTCTTTTTTCTTATTGAAAATCACATAGGGCTCTACCTCACTACCTCACTTCTAAACTGATTATGGCTTAAGGCCGATGTTCCAAATAAATTAATTCACATAAAAAATGTGAAAGATAAAATTTCCGAATTTTTTTGGTGTTTTAGATTTAATTTCTGAAGAGTTTTACTAGTTTTGTTTCACAGAAATAAATTATGGTGAAAGTAAAACGAATGCACTTATTTTAAAAAAAGGCTTCTTTAAATCGGGCATAGAGTAATCCGCCCTTAGTTATTTTATTTAAACTCTGAAGACATAACAGAGGCCAAATACTATTCGTTTTTTTAGCACATTTAAGTTTCTAAAAATATTTGTTGTAATCCATTGTCTGTATAATTTAATTTTATAATTTTTTAAAACTGTTTGTGAAAGAATTATAATACTAAAAAATGTCAAATACTAGTATCATCCGTAACCTTAAATGTCAACTCCGTGTTTTTTTTTTTTTTAATTTTATTTTTTTATTGTTTTTAATTTAATGAAAATTATTTTAGGGAACAAATAAATAATAAAAAAAAATAAAGATGCCTAGATTTTACAAACAAATAAAAAATAAATGAAAAAAATACATTAAATGTAAGAGCCAAAAAATTAAAAATTAAGTTAATTTAATGAGCAATAAAATTATAAAGAAATAAATGTTTCGATTAACATTTTGAAATTGAAATTTGGTATACTATTTAAAGAAATATATTAAAAGGAAATTTTTATTTGAACAAGTAGCAGAAAAAACGACAGTATCCAAAAGGAAAAACGAGTATCTAAAGCCAGTGGGTATCAGGTTATATGGAGTCGAAAAAAATGCACTCTTTTTTTACAAAGGAAAAAATGGTTCTTTTAATGTATTAAAATATCTGCAAATTTAAAAAAAAAAATGCTGCAAAATCAGGGGAAAAAGTAGGGAAATTAGTTAAGAGAGAATTTTAATAACGGAAATAGTGGTAATCCTCTCAATATAAATAGGTAATCCTCTCAATAATAGTGGTAAAATTTACTCATTTTCTAATTCTCTTTGATCTTTTTACAAAATTTTTAAATTTCTGCAATACATTAAGTTTACCAATTTTCATAAACTTGCAGACTGACTTTGGGTCCTTTCAAACTCTCTTACTTTCCTTACTCTATGTCTAAAGCCACGTTCACAATGTTGGAGTGACTCCACTCTCGATAAGAGATTGCAATGTTAACTGTGCAAAATGTAGAGTGGAGTTATGTATTTTACTTACTTGTCAAATTAAACAATATGAAAGTGCAAAAGGGAAAGGTATACAATTTTCCACAGATTGGAGCTCTCCAACATTGTGAATGCGGCTTAATAGTTTTAACTGGATTACAAGTATAATCCAGTTGTTATCCCATACAAATTTAAAATTTACAATCTTTAACAGCGACCTGTCAATGTCGAAATAATAACGTCAGTTTGTGGTTTTGCTTCGAGAAATTTAAGGCCTACACTAAGAAAAAAAAATGTTAAAATCAAACAGAAACAACTTTAAATTAAATATAAAACAGTGACGAAATAGAACAAAGTTTGTTTTTATTTAATTTAAATATGTTTCTAGTTGATTTTAACATGCCACGATTGGTGGACAACATTTTAAAATTAAGATTTAACAATATTGTTTTAAAATTGGCCATGTTAAATTTAAATATGCAACTAATTTTAATTTAAAGTTGACCAATATTAATTTAAATATGGGACAAATGTCTTTTGTAGCTATTTACTTACTTATAAACCATGAAATTTAAAATAAAACAATACATATTTTTGTTCTAGTTTTTTTTTATTTTCAAATTATTTTTACAATATTTTTATATAACACAGCAAAAAAATTAACACTATAGTGTATAGTATACTCTAATTGAACATTTAAGGGTAGAATTACATCCAAGGCTTTGGCTTTAAATATTGCTTGATGGCTTTGGTTTTCGCCATACATAAAAAATCAAAGCCAAAGCCTTGGATGTACTTCTTCCCTAATTGTAGCACTCTATCTAATTATAATTGTATACAACAAATGTAATTAAATAAAAAAAAACACATTTAGATTAATACTAATATACCATGTATGAAAAACTAAAGAAGTCTTCATTTTCTGCCAATTTTATAGATACATCCCCTCCTCATTCTCTAGCACTTTCTTTTTTATATTTTTCTGTTTTTATATTTTTTTCACTTTGTTTTTTTAACTTTTTCAGATATATTTTTGTTTTTTTTTGTTAACAATTTTCTTTTCCACTTAAGTTTTTTATTTTTTTTAATTTCATATTAGTTAATTTAATAAATTTCACTTAAAATTCGTCGCATCTAGAGAAGTGAAAAAATGGACGTCTTTTTTAATAAAACAATATTTTAACATTGTTTCTACTTAAAATAAAATTGCCCAACTTTATTATATATCTGGAAAAAAAACTTTAAATGTCAAAAAACAAAATGTCAAAAAACAAAATGTCAAAAAACAAAATTGTTCAACTTTAAAATAACCATGAAAAATATTGTTTTTAATACAAATATTTGAACAAGATATTTTAAAAATTTTTAACGACTTTTAATGACAGCATATTAAATTTAAAGTGATCAATTTTAAATCAAAATTGTATGCAATTTTAAAACAATCATGTTATGTTAAAATCAATCAAAAACAATATTAAAATTTGAATTTTTTCCAAAAATATGTAGCATACTTAAAATAAACACGACCATATTTGATTTAAATATGTTTTTTTCCCTCAGTGTAGTTAGCCGAGAAAACGTAACCGTATCTTTACAGTATTTATTTAGTGCAATTATCGAAACTTAATAACGTGTCATATGTTTTTGACGTAAAAAAAAAAACTTTAAACAAACCAAAACATATTTTTTTTTGTATTCAGTTTTGTTTTCTCGATTTCGTTTTCTTTTTGTACACAATTCCTAAAAATAAAAGCTTGGAGCAGAAAAAATGGATTTTGAAACTATTTTCATCGGATTGAGCTTTCTCAACCTGTGCAAAATTTATAAAAAAGTGAAGAAATATAGAAGACGTCGCTTCAGAAGATGGGGTGTCCGACCCATCATATTAAATAGACAATCGTTCACCTGCACCAATAAAATAAGCTGCTCGTCGTTCATTTTTGTTATTTTATTTATGTTTTTTTATATGTAGACTTTCAATTGGTTTGTTTATTTAAATTGAATTCGTGATTTTTCTATTTGTTTTGCACTTTTAGTTTTGTATCACATTTTTTTTTGGAAATAAACAAACCGAAAATCAGCTGTCACGTAGAAACGTTGTAAAATTCTATTTTAAACAGGTCGGAACGTTCCGTTTACGTGACAGTTGAATTCGGTAATCGTTTTCATTAGTTTACGCATATCAAAAACAATCAGCTGACTTTTTACGTTAGGGTTACGGTTACGTTTTCTCGGCTAACTAGGCCTTTATTAGTATTGCATTTGAACGATATCTGTTAAGCGTAGAGTAGTGTCGTTCACGAACGAACTAGTTCAATTGAACTATTCACTTAACTGAGCGGTTTATCTAGTTCGTTTATTTCAGCATTTTTAGGTCTTTTCGTTCATTCAGCTCAATTGGTCATTACTTCATTTTGATCTTTCAGTTCGGTCGTTCAATTTTTTTTTGTTAGTTTTGTCATAAGCAGAGCTTCAAAGAATGAAATCCTTTTCGAATGAATTCTCAAAAAAATCCATTCAATTCTCATAGTCAGTGAATGCATTCGATTTTATAAATCAGCATTAAATGCAGTCCTTGGAATTCATTCGATTGAATGGAAAAAAATGAATGCATTCGATTTCTTGTTCATTCGATTTAGAAAAATCGAATGCATTCGATTTTTTATCATTCCACTGCGAACGCAATCGATTTTTTAAATAGATAGACCAAAACGGAGCCAAATTTTGGTCCATAGTATCGCCGACTCTCTTTACATACGATAACCCTAATGGGCTCTAATTTTGAATCCAAAAAAATTGGTGTTCCCGAAAATTTTAAAAATGCACATATTAACTGCCTGCACGACAAAAAGTGTGTAGAGTGTTGGCGATACTATGGACAAAAAATTGGCTCCGTTTTAGTCTATCGTTGTTAGTTTTTTTAAGTTTTTTATGCAATGAATGGATAAGCCATTCGATTTTTCAAATTGAATGAAAAGAAAATCGATTGCATTTGCAAGTAAATTCGATTTTTAAAAGTCGAATGAAAAAAAAATCGAATGCATTCGATTTTTGAAAGTCGAATGAAAAATAAATCGAATGCATTCGATATTTATAAATCGAATGAGTCTGAAGTGAATTCATTCATTTCGCTAAAATGTGATTGGGGAATGCACTTATTAAATTTTCATTCAGAATGCCAAATCGAATTAAGGAATGAAATCCTTCGAAGCTCTGGTCATAGTGCGTTAGTTTTTTCTAGTGCCCCCCATTTCCCGGTTCTCGGTATTCCCGGGAATACCGGTATTCCCGGTTCTGGTACCGGTTTCCCGGTTCTAGATATATTCCCGGGAATACTGGTATTCCCGGTTCTGATCTTGGTACCGGTTCTCAAAAAACAAAAAAATACTTTACCATAAAATATTGAAATTACTCCATTTAATTAGTATTTTATAAATATTTAGTTGTGTTTGTAAAATTATTTACAAAAATTATAATTGTAAAAAATTTTACAAAATATACATACCGGAAATACCGGTAATACCGTCAGAACCGGAACCGGGAATACCGGTATTCCCGGGAATACCGGGAATAGTTCAAGAACCGGGAAACCGGTACCATTTCCTGGTAATACCGAGAACCGGGAATACCGGTATTCCCGGTACTACGGTACTGATCGTAGGCACTAGTTTTTTCTACTCTTTTGGTACGCTTTCTCATCATTTATGTTTTTTTTACAAAAATTTTATATATTTTTTTTTTTTTAATTAACGTTTTTATTCAACATTTTTGTATTTTTTGAACGAAAGATATTATCGAAATGATTTGATCACGAACTGCTGAACGAAAACTAAAATTGACCGATTTAAACTAGATGGACGACCGACAGACATGATCAAAATGATTCGTCCACGAACTGTTGAACGAAAAAGCCAAAAGAGCGATTGAATTAGATGAACGAACTAGGTCTTTTATCTGAAATGAACGAAATGACCACTCATTCAATTGAACGATTAAGCACAAGTCTAGTTAAGCGGTTCAAACGTTATGAACGGAAATGTAAGGACATCTCGAAAATGTTGGTACACACCATACACCTCAGATGTAAATAAAACATAGTTTTATATACCAATATGTTGCAAGATCAGGCCAAAGCTGAGAAACTTTAACCGTCTCTAAAATAAAATTCCGATGTGATCTTGTAAATTGCCGACACACGTATATTTTTTTTGGACTCCTCTACCAAAATCAATCGTCGGAACCCTGTTGGATTGGACCAACAATAAGTTCACCTTTAAAAATTTCGCCCGATATTCAGTTAAATCGGTCCATTGACAACAAAAAAACCTATTTCACTCAAATTTTATTTCTGTGTGCTCTACACTTATTTAAGAGCTGACAAAAGATAGATTAATTGGTCCCTGTTTGGACTTGGGACCCATTTTCTGGAAAACACTGGTGTATTGTATAATAAGATCGGTTTTAACGAACTATAATTTTCTTACTTGTTTTTTGTTGTATTGGTATCGGTATTGGTTTTTGAACTTTTTTTGGTTTGGTATCGGTATTGCACCTGAATCGGTATTGGTACTTAAAACTACATCGCGACCTTGGGACAACAAGGTTCTATCTGTGCCAATTTCTTTAAGCAAATAGAACCTTGTTGTTCTAAGATCTCGACATATTAAAAATACCAAAAATAAATTACACAGGACAACACTTTTTTTTGCCCGGGTTCTGATAACTAATTTTGGGTAATAGGGGTACGCTGATTTCAAATCTGGCTACCGTTTTTTTGGGTCAGCTCTTGTTTTCGAGATATAGCCTAAGGAAACTTTGAAAATAGGCTATTTTTGGCATGTTTGTGAGTCTATATTTACCAACACTAGTCTTACATCCAAAAAGTGAATGACGATTTTAGGTATGTTGGATATGCTGATTCCAAAAATGATCTTACTTTTGTTGAGTCATCTTTAGTTTTTGAGATATCGCTAAAATAAAGTTTTTAAATTTATGACCTCTGTAATTTTGTCTGAATAATTATGCCCTTTTTAATAACTCGAAAACTAAAGCTGTCAGAAAAAACCTAATACCAGTTTTGGAATCCTGGCATCCAATATAGTTAAGTTCGTGTTTAAAACTGATGCACTAAATTTTTTTTTGGAAATTATAGCCAAGCAAAATTGGTAAAAAACGCACTTTTTCGAGTCTTTAACAGCGATTTGCTCGCGAACGCGAGCTGATGGAAAAAATTGGATAACAGATTCGGAAGCAGCACACTAAAATCCATATAAATCAGGTGTCAAAGGTAAGACAAATTGAAAAAGTTCAAATTTTGTGAACCTGTGTTATATTGGTATTGGTTTGTATCAGTATTGATATAGCAGAATAAAAGTTTTGGTTTTGAATTGGTACTGGTAGTGCTGGCGCAGGGGGCGAATATGAATTTGACAAATTTTTGAATTCGGCTCCAAACCTAGGCTGACCATTCGTACTGATTTGATCAGTACATGTACTGATTTTTGATCACGTGTACTGATCAAAAAACGTTGTACTGATTTGTACTGATTTTTTGAAATATGTACTGATTGTACTGATTTTTGAACATTTCAACATAAAAAATAATTTTATTCGAAAAGTCTATACAAAAACTTGAGTTTCCATAAAATAAGTCTTCAAGGTAGTTTTTTATAACTTAATTCTGACAATAAGATAATTTACAATGAATTCTAAAGAGCTTAGAATTCGAAAATCAAGAGGTTCCTTAACGCAAAAATGTATCTGAGCGTGGGGTTATTTTGATCTTCATAAATTTGTACAAAAAGGCGCACAGAATCGATCAGTACATGTACTGATTTTTGATCACGTGTACTGATCAAAAAACGTTGTACTGATTTGTACTGATTTTTTGAAATATGTACTGATTGTACTGATTTTTGAACATTTCAACATAAAAAATAATTTTATTCGAAAAGTCTATACAAAAACTTGAGTTTCCATAAAATAAGTCTTCAAGGTAGTTTTTTATAACTTAATTCTGACAATAAGATAATTTACAATGAATTCTAAAGAGCTTAGAATTCGAAAATCAAGAGGTTCCTTAACGCAAAAATGTATCTGAGCGTGGGGTTATTTTGATCTTCATAAATTTGTACAAAAAGGCGCACAGAATCTCTGAACTAAAAGGAAAAGTTCACGTAATGATGGAATTGTTATATTTTTTTAGAATGGTAATGTAACTGGATGAATAAAATGATTCTTAGATGCTCGATGAGGTAATGGCATACTAATTTATTGGAAAAAGCGCTCAGAACCTCAGGTCTAATTAAAAAAATACTTGCTTATTGTTTTCTAAAAGGATGAGTTATTAAAAGTCCTCAGAATCTCTGGACTTTTTATTCACAAAGCCTGTGGGTCTTTGTTATATTTTCTGCACCAAAAGGATCAAAACATTCAAATGAAGTTGTTTGTAGTCAAAAAAATTTTCCGCAAAATAACGACACATTTTATGACAGTTGTTTTTAACAGTTGTTTTTACTGAATACTAATTGACCCCTGAATACTAATTGTTGGAAAAATCATCAATGTTTCTCAAAAATCATCAGTGTTTTTCCACAGAAAACAGTTTTCGGAGAGTTATTTCTAGAAAAAAAATATAAAAACTTGTGCGTACTGATTTGAGTTCAGAAAAAAATGGTCACCCTATCCAAACCACACCCAAACAATTTAAAATTACAAAGCCAACATTATACTTAAAATATTTGTTGAATTGTATGCACTTAAATATACATTTAATTAAGGCCGCTGTTCCAAAAAAACGAAATCTCATAAAAAATGTGAAAAAATAAAAATTTCCGAATTTTTTTGCTGTTCTAGATTTAACTTCCGATTTTTTTTTTCGTTTTGTTTTGCATAAATAAAGTTTGGTGAAAGTAAAACGAATGCACTTTTCATTATAATTTTTTAAATTTTAGTTATTTTATTTCAACTTGGAATAAAAAATTATATAAAAATTATAAAATATTTGTTGAATTGTGCACTTAAAAATACATTTAACTAAGGCCGCTGTTCCAAAATAGGAAATCACTTAAAAAAATGTGAAAATTAAAATTTCCGAATTTTTTTGGTGTTCTAGATTTCACTTCTGATTTTTTTTTGTTTTGTTTCGCATAAATAAAATTTGGTGAAAGAAAAACGAATGTACTTTTTTCCTAATAATTTTTTTTTAAATTTTAGTTATTTCATTTCAACTTGGAATGAAAACGGGAACAACAAAACACCAAACTCGATTTCATGTGATTCAAAAAATTTCATGTGAATTGAAAAGTTGTGAAAGATAGATCAGAGGCCTAAAATTAAAAAAAAAAAAAAAAAAATAAAATATTGTTCATTATTTTACTTTGTATTTATTATTAATTAAGGAAAAAAAATATTGCCTTAATAAAAGCCAAAAAATTCATAATAAATTTTAATATAAAATAAAAAAGTCAATTTCAAATCAATAGTTTTTTTTTATAAACTAAAAATTGGCATGATTAAAAAATAAAAAATATGTTAGGTTCAACAATATCAAAATTATGTATTTTTGTTGCCGTAAAGACTGCTTCATACCAACCATAAAATTTAAAACTAAAAGTATATACATAATTTATAAATTAATTAAAATATAAAAATTAAAAATAAATATAAAAACCTAATAATTTTAGCAATAAAAAGGCCTTTAATTATAAAAAAAATAAATATTGGGATGAACGTAGGTTGAAAAAATTCGAAAAAAAAGTATAAAAATATGAGTGTGACTGTTAAAATTTAGTTAAAATTTAATTAAGAAAATTTTATAAAAAGGCTAAACATATTTAAAAACAAAAAAAACGAAGAGTTTCCATTAAAAAAGTGTCTGTCTTTAAGTCCTTAATATCAAACTTTTGTGTTTTATTTTAATTAATCTGATTATATTAAAAATATAAAATAATTTTAGGGGTTTTGAAAAAAAAAACACAATGTATTTTTAAATTTTTATGTTCTAAAATGTTCAATTTAAGCCAATATTAAAAAAAAAAACACAAACAATTGAATAACAATTAATTTTTAAGGTATTTACATTAAAAAAAACAAAAAAAAAGAACATAGCATAAAATTATTAACTATATATTTACTAAATCAAATGATTTACTTTTAAAAATAAAATAAAAATATGTATATTAAAAATTTAAATCAAAAATTGTGTTTTTTTATTTTATTTACAAGCCACAAAGATTCAAAACAAACAGATTATAGTTTAAAGAAATATTTATTTGGGAACAAAACATATTAAATAAAAAAGGAAATTAAATTGCAAAAGATTTTTTTTTTGTTAAAACTTAAAGTTACTAATAGACTCATAGATAACAAAAAATAAAAAAAAATACATCCCTACAACAAAGACCAAACAAAAATTTAAATTCTCTTTTTTAACAATTTACATTAAAAAAAAAAATATTTAAGTAAAGAAAAAAAGCCTTAATCTATATAAAATTTGTCCATAAAAATTTTTGAAATTTTTTTTAAAAAATTTTATATTGCATCAAGGCTAACAATTTCTAAAAAAATAATAATTTCAGATGAAAAAAAAAATTAAAAAAAATAAAAAATAAACGAGTGAATGAATTTTCAAAATAAATGAAACTTTGACAAATTGCAATAAGTTGAGAACAATATAAATATGTTTAAAGAAGATAATCGCAAATACAACAAAATTCAAAAATCTTAAAAAAAAAACATACGAAAAAGCTGTTACATTAAATATTAAAAAAAAATAATTTAGTATATAAGTTAAACTTAACAAAAAAAAATCCAAAGTTTCAATTAAGTTGTAATCATAAGTGCTTTCAGTAATATTTCAAACAAAAACACAATTAAAGTGCTTAAGTTTAAATAAAAAATAAAATAAAGGACATTTTCTGAAAAAAAAAATCGTTTTATTTTTAATTATTTCAGATAAATATACACAAATGTTGTATGCTGATGCGCGTACACACAAAAAAAATTTCCCATGAACGAATTTCATAGTATTTATGAACAAATTCATAAAATTTATTAACTTTTTCATAATACTTATAAACTTTTTTATAGCATTTATGAATAAATAAAATTCTAATAAATCCTAATATTTGAAATTTATGAACTGTTTAACATTTTTTCATAAATACAATAAAAAAGTTCATAATTTGTATGTATTCGTTTTATAAATATTCTAAATTTCGTTCATTGGCAAATATTTTTTTTTCTGTGTAATGTGGCCAGTGTATCAAGCCGACCGGCTCCAAGTCGATCAAAACAGATTTTACAACAAAAATAGAATAAACAAGTAAAAAAGTTAAATTCGGCCTTGCCGAATGTAGTGATACCCTCCACAATTTCAAAATGATTATTGCAAAAAACTTTATTTAAAAGGAAATTACTTTTGGAAAAAAAATTTTTTTGAAAAAAAAAATTTCCGCGAAAAAAAATTTTGGTAAAAAAAAATCCGCAATTTTTTTCTTTTTTTGTCAAAAAATCTGTTAGTACTTGTTTAAATACCATTTGGTGTTCAATTATGTTCACATATGTCAACCAGAAGCCGAATTAAAGCATTTTGGTTTTTTAGGTTATGTTGAATGTACTGAAATTTTTGAGGTGTGCTTACATTTTCTTTCATAACTTTTGAACCGCAGAACCGATATCGCTCAAATTTAATACCAAACTTCTCGGGAGAACTTCCAATAAACATGTTAAGTTTCAGTCATCTCTGTGCAATATTTTGTCCGCGACAGCATTTTCCACAGACAGACAGACGGACATCGCTAGAATGTCTTAAAATCGATCGGACATCATGAATATATATACTTTATGGGGTCCCAGATCGATATTTCGATGAGTTACAAACGGAATGACAAACTTATATATACCCTCTTTCACTAAGTGGAGGGTATAAAAAAGCTCAGCCGACACTGAGCCGCTGCCGAGCAAAATTGGTCGAGCCACCGCCGCCGAAAATTTTAGGTCGGTCTGGTTCACTGAATTTATCCTAAAATCGCTTAGTTTTTCCCCATTTTTTCTAATAAAACTCTACTGTTGAGTCTGTTTATAGTCTGTGATAAAGGGCTCGTAATACGGCATTCACACTTTCTGTTTTGAAGTGTTCAAGAGTGAGATGTTTAAAAAAGTCTTTGTTCTGTGTCCATTACGTTTTTATTCTGCTACTGGTGTTTTGTTAAACAACTTGTTTAAGGTCGCTAGTGTGAATGCCGTATAAGTTCTTGTAGTTTGAACAGGGGGTGCAGGGGGTTAGGAAAGTGTTGCCATGTTAGCGTAAAACGGACTAAAACCCGCTGTGTTTTCTCCTAAAATCGCTTAGTTTTTCCCCATTTTTTCTTATAAAACTCTACTGTCGAGTCTGTATTTAGTCTGTGCTATCACCTTACATAATAACCCCTCAGACACAGACTAAATACAGACTCGACAGTAGAGTTTTATAAAAAAAAAATGGAGAAAAACTAAGCGATTTTAGGAGAAAACACAGCGGTTTTTAGTCCGTTTTACGCTAACATGGCAACACTTTCTACGACTTAGGAGTGAGTGAAACAACAAAAACCGATCTTGCATCCATTTTTCTTATGGCGCGTTATATCAGTTTTCTCTTTCTAACCTAATTCGTAGAATAATTTGGAAATATTAACCATATGGTTCAGAAATACTTTTTTGACACCTGTCACTTATGTCGAGTCTGTATTAGTCTGTGCCTCAGATCTCGTGCTACCTGGTCTACCGAAAATACCAGCGGGGTAATTATGTAACTTAATAGTCGTCAAGTCGTATCGTGAGCTCATTATTCCATTACAACAGACTAAATACAGACTCGACAGTAGAGTTTTATAAGAAAAAATGGGGAAAAACTAAGCGATTTTAGGAGAAAACACAGCGGTTTTTAGTCCGTTTTACGCTAACATGGCAACACTTTCTACGACTTAGGAGTGAGTGAAACAACAAAATCCGATCTGGCATCCATTTTTCTAATGGCGCGTTATATTAGCTTTCTCTTTCTAACCTAATTCGTAGAATAATTTGAAAAAATTAACCATATGGTTACGAAATACTTTTTTGACACCTGTCACTTATGTCGAGTCTGTATTAGTCTGTGCCATTACTATATAGTGTCTGTTGTGGTTGCTTCAAATAGCTCATTATGCAACCAGCCATAGAATACCCATAGGGGCGAAGGTGTATAAAATTGAGTTGTCAAAGTACTACTTGTTTGAATGTATTTCTTGAAAAAGTACGACTTGTAAATATGTATTGTGTTGGGAATTCACATCGACAACGTACGTGTAAGAAATTAGAAAAAGATAGTGATGTTATTTTTTCTTTTACCTTCGCCTCTATGTATACTCTATGTAGGGATGCCAAACGGGAAATCCCGATCCCGAAAATCTCGGGATTTATAAAATCCCGAATCCCGAAATTTATAACATTGAATTTTTTAACTAAAAACAAATCTAATTTGGATGAATTGGAATATTACTAATTAAAATCAAGCTAAAATTGTTTTTAACGGTTTTGTACAGTAGTATCTATAGAAAAAAAATAAAATAATGCTATTTATAAGCGCAAAAGTCAAATGAAATCTGCAAAATCGCAAGACAAAAATATTTGTAGAATATTTTTGCCTTTTCAACGCACGCTTCAGTGGTGTTTTATAGGGATTTTTGATAAACATAAATAAAATTACCTCTAAAGGTACCTACAGACGACACAATATTATGCACAATATTTTGCCCACAAATGGCATACATAAATGTACTGTATAAAAAATTTGGACTGTATAAAAACATATGCAGATTGTACTTAATAATGCGTCGTCTGTAGGTACCTTAAAATGACAGATAGAGGGTTAATATGTTTTAGAAAAAGAACAGCCATCAATATTTACCGAAGACATGAACTAATATTGTCAAGGACAGCAGCAGTTTTAATACATTTTATTTCTTATTCCAAACGCATTTACAAACAATTTAAAACCTTTAGTAGGCCATAAGAAAGAACTCGAGTTAAGTTTTTAAAGCCCTTCTGGGGATTTGGTCTACATATGGCATACTATCTTTTTTTGGTCTAAATTGTGTTGCACAGTGTTTCTTTCAACTATTTTATGTAAATATTTACATAAAAATATGACAAATAAAAATATTTAAGTTTATATTTATCTTATTTTTTTAATATTGGAAATATAAAATCCCGAAAATCCCCAAAAAAACCCGAAAATCCCGAAAAACCCGGGATCCCGAAAAAATCCCGAAAAAATCCCGAAAAAATCCCGAAAATCCCGGGATCCCAAAATTTCAATTTTCAAAATCCCGAATCACGGGATTTTTAAAAGTTAATCCCGTTTGGCATCCCTAACTCTACACGCAAAAAAAAATCTGTGTCGGAGTGAGCAAAAATCTGGCATAATTTTACCAAAAATATGCTAAAACTACAACCGACGAAGTAGTTTTCGTAATTTAGCCAAAACACTTATGTAAAAAATTTTGAAGAAAATGCTAATGCTATTTAAGCAAAAACTTGGTAAAATATACCAAAAGAATATGGTGAAATATACCAAAATTATTAGAAAAGGTGACTAAAAATAATGCTAAAAATTACCACATTTATGCTAAAACAAATTTTCTATTAAATTTTTGTAAAAATTTGTATATTTGTTGAATTTAAAATTTTCACAGAATAAATCCATATTAATGTAATAAATGTTGTGTAGGATTTAATTTACCACCGACCAACTGACCCTTTTTGTACAATTTTCTCGAGTGACTGCTGCCTACGCTTCTTCTTGAAGTAAAGGATCTGCTATAGCTTCACGAATTTATTTAAAAGCATCCTGTAAAAATAGAAAATTATTACAAAACATATATTTTTAATTTAAAAAATTGGTAAACCCCATTGGTCTCTTGGTAAGAAGGAACACTTACTGTGCGATTCGCTATCTCGGTCGAAGTGAGTGACTACAAAATTTGTACGTAAAACAAAAACAAAATACTCAAATTTGTTTTTGTTTTACGTGCAAAATTTCTAGTCACTCACTTCGTACGACATACTGAATCAGGGCATTACTTTGTCATTCCATTTGTAACTCAAAACAGGTATGGACTCCCTTGGCTTTGGGTTTTTAGGTTTTAATTTTATACCTAAAGGCAGGATTGGTGTCCACGCTCTTTATTGTAGTGAAGGATTCGCCATAGCTTCAAAAATTTATTTAGCAGTACCCTGTAAAAATAGAAAATTATTACCAAACACTAATTTTTATAAGGGTTCAAGTTGAAAAAATGCAGAAGAAAAATTGAATTTCTAAAAATTATAGACATTTCTGGTATTTCCCATACCGGTTTCAAACACTAAAAATCTATTAAACCTTATTGGTGTCTTCGGAATGCGGGTATACTCACTTTATCATTCCATTTGTTATTCATCGAAACATACGTCTGGGACTCCATTGGTTTTTCTTAATGAATGGTGTTTTAAGTGATGAAAGCAAAATTAACTTTAACATTCTTTTATCTTGCATTTATTTATCTTTTAGAAAACTAATTATTTATTTTTATTTATTAATTTATTTTTATTTTATTTATCAATTTCCTTTTTACGTTTTTATAACACAAAAAATAAACAAACAACGCACACAAAAAAAATGAAAATGGCGGTCTGTATTTGTTTTTTTGTTGTTTTCTTTCGATAAATTTTTGTGCAGGTAATTTGCGTTATTGTGCAAGCTACTTGGTTATTTTACATAAAAAATGAATTATGTTACTTTAACATCGACAAGCATAATATTAGCAAAAATTTGGTAAAATTTTTTTTTGGTATGAAAAAAGTTTTACCAAGTAGGATTGCTCAATCTTACACAGTTTTTTTTTTTGCGTGTACGCTTTTTCTTGAAGTGAAGGATACGCCATACACTCAACCAAAAATCATTGTATTCCTAAAGAAAATCGCTGTAAATTCAACAGAAATCATTGTTGATTTTGACCCTACAAATATTTATGTTGATTTCAATAAAAATTATTGTCAGTTTTTGTAAAAGTTGATCAACTCGCTTTTTTGTAAATCAACTCTTATTATTTGTAAATTCAACTCATATTTTTGTTAATATAAGAAATTTTATTAATAAAAAAAACTTGTTGTTATTTGTTAATATTCTTTTATTAAGCATAAATCACAATATTTTTGTATTATCGTCGGCTTTTTAAGCTGCAATATTTGAAGATTTTCACAAAGATTTTCACAAACACTTCGTTTATTCATGTTATGCACTCATAAGCCATTCTCCAGTTTTCTGATGATACCAAACAAAATCCTTAAAAAAACAAAAAAGTTTTAATATAGTATGAATACATAAAGTAATCAATGTATTTTTTTACTTACCAAATATTTACAAATCAGATCCTTTTTGTATTTATTTTTATAATATTAAATATTTTTATAAAAAACAAACACATAAAATAATTTTATAAGAGATAAACACGATTCACATTGCTACCAACTCACTCGTAACTCGTTAATAATAAAAAAAAAATGAACGAACAGGGTTGTTTTTTCTATTTTGATTTATCTATTGAATTCTGCACGCAAAAAAAAAATCTGTGTAAGATTGAGCAATCCTACTTGGTAAAACTTTTTTCATACCAAAAAAAAATTTTTACCAAATTTTTGCTAATATTATGCTTGTCGATGTTAAAGTAACATAATTCATTTTTTATGTAAAATAACCAAGTAGCTTGCTCAATAACGCAAATTACCTGCACAAAAATTTATCGAAAGAAAACAACAAAAAAACAAATACAGACCGCCATTTTCATTTTGTATTTTTCTGTGCGTGCGTTGTTCGTTTATTTTTTGTGTTATAAAAACGTAAAAAGGAAATTGATATATAAAATAAAAATAAATTAATACATAAATAAAAATAAATAATTAGTTTTCTAAAAGATAAATAAATGTAAGATAAAAGAATGTTAAAGTTAATTTTGCTTTCATCACTTAAAACACCATTCAATAAGAAAAACCAATGGAGTCCCAGACGTATGTTTCGATGAATAACAAATGGAATGATAAAGTGAGTATACCCGCATTCCGAAGACACCAATAAGGTTTAATAGATTTTTAGTTAAAAATTAGTGTTTGGTAATAATTTTATATTTTTACAGGGTAGTGCTAAATAAATTTTTGAAGCTATGGAGAATCCTTCACTACAATAAAGAGCGTGGACACCAATCCTGCCTTTAGTTATAAAATTAAAACCTAAAAACCCAAAGCCAAGGGAGTCCATACCTGTTTTGATGAGTTGCAAATGGAATGACAAAGTAAGTGTTCCTCCTTACCAAGAGACCAATGGGGTTAACCAATTTTTTAAATTAAAAATTTATGTTTTGTAATAATTTTCTATTTTTACAGGATGCTTTTAAATAAATTCGTGAAGCTATAGCGGATCCTTTACTTCAAGAAGAAGCGTAGGCAGCAGTCACTCGAGAAAATTGTACAAAAAGGGTCAGTTGGTCGGTGGTAAATTAAATCCTACACAACATTTATTATATTAATATGGATTTATTCTGTGAAAATTTTAAATTCAACAAATATACAATTTTTTACAAAAATTTATTGAAAATTTATTTTAGCATAAATGTGGTAATTTTTAGCATTATTTTTAGTCAGCTTTTCAAATAATTTTGGTATATTTCACCATGTTTCTTTTGGTATATTTTACCAAGTTTTTGCTTAAATAGCATTAGCATTTTCTTCAAAATTTTTTACATAAGTGTTTTGGCTAAATTACGAAAACTACTTCGTCGGTTGTAGTTTTAGCATATTTTTGGTAAAATTATGCCAGATTTTTGCTCACTCCGACACAAGTTTTTTTTTGCGTGTGTACAAGCGTTGTAAAGAGTTGATTCAACTTTACTGATTATTCAACGATATCAACATTAATTCTTGTTGAATACGGCATTATTCTGTAAAACTTGATCTACAATGGGTTTACTAATTTTTCTACTAAGATATTTCTATGAGTGTAGTTTCACGAATTTATTTAAAAGCATCCTGTAAAAATAGAAAATTATTACAAAACATAAATTTTTAATTTAGAAAACTAGTAAACCCCATTGGTATTTTGGTTAGGAGGAACACTTACTTTTTGATTCCATTTGTAACTTATAAAAACAGGTCTGGACTCCATTGGCTTTGCTATATAAATGAGTTTTTAGGTTTTAATTTTATAGCTAAAGGGAGGACTGGTGCCCACGCTCTTTAGTGTAGTGAAGGATTCGCCATAGCTTCAAACATTTATTTAGCAGTACCCTGTAAAAATAGAAAATTATTACCAAACACTATTTTTTAACTAAAAATTTATTAAACCTTATTGGTGTCTTCGGAATAGGGGTATAATCACTTTATCATTCCATTTGTAATTCATTGAAACAAACATCTCCATTGGTTTTGCTAAATGAATGGTGTTTTAAGTTATGACAGCAAAATTAATTTTAGCATTTTATTATCTTACATTTATTTATCTTTTCAAAAACTAATCATTTATTTTTATTTATTAATTTAGGCCATGTTCACACTACAAGAACTTACCATGGTAAGTTGAGATGATTTTGCAATTTTACTTTATGCTAGTACAATTTGAGATGATTTTGTAAATCACTATGTGATTTTGTTCAAAGGAAAATCACATAGTGATTTTAAAATCACGCTAGTCTGTATACAGTATTATTTTAATTTCATTTATCAATTTCCTTTTTACGTTTTTATAACATAAAAAATAAACGAAGCACGCACACAAAAATACAAAATGAATATGGCGGTCTGTATTTGTTTTTTTTTTTGTTGTTTTCTTTCGATAAATTTTTGTGCAAGTAATTTGCGTTATTGTGCAAGCTACTTGGTTATTTTGCATAAAAAACTAATTATGTTACTTTAACATCGACAAGCAGAATTTTAGCAAAAATTTGGTAAAAATTTTTTTTTGGTATGAAAAAAATTTTACCAAGTAGGATTGCTCAATCTGACACAGTATTGTATTTTTTGTTATTGTTTTTACCTCTATTAACCGTGCTTTACCTCTATTATCCGTGCAACATGTTCACGAACATATACAAATGTAGAAAAATATATAACCTCTTTCAACCGTGTTTTTCGATTATCCGTGCTTAGTCCGGTCCCGTGCAACCCGGTTAATCGAGGTTCAACTGTATTTAAAAACGTTAATTACAGAAAAATTTAAAGAGGGAGTGATAATAAAGAAGATAAGATAATAGGGAGGAAAAAGAGAAACGTCAAACGTCACAAAAAAAAAACAGAGCAGCAGAAAAAAAACTCGTAAAAACAAACAACAAATACACAGCAATTTAATTAAATTAACACAAAAAAAAATAAAAAACATATTTTTGGAACATTAATAAAGTCGGAAATAAGGTAAATATTACTAGAAATTTAGAATATACCATATAAATAATATCGAATCAATCAGGTAACTAAAAAAATTACCAAAACAGATAAACAAGGGCAACTCCCCAAATACGCAATTATGAAGATGTGCAAAATATTGTAGATATATTTTTAATTATTTTGCTGGTGCAATTAAATGTAAGATTTAATTTCAAAGTATAATTAAATCAATTTAAGTAATTAAGAACAATAACACTATGTCCAATCTCAAAGTCCAATCAAACTCTCCTATAAAAAAAACATTGCGTATGTGTGCTGGAACACACATATATAAATACTGGTAAATACTTAACAAGTTAATTATTTTGTATTATTTAACAGGTGTTAATTATAATTTTAGTCGATTTAATAATCCTTATATTTTCTGGTTATAGAATCAGAGGTCATACAACTATTCACGTGTACTTTTAAGAAAATACCACGTCAGTTCCTATAACATAGGATGACCTACACAACACTTTGCAAATAAAAAATAATGCGAAAGTTATTTGTTTTTGCAAAAGACAGGATTACGCAGTTAGTGAAATTACATACTGATTGATTTGTAGAGTCCGACCGAACAGTTCGGCCAAAAAACGGTATTGGTCGAAAATCGGTATTTGCAAGTATTTTTAACAACTTTTTCTGATGGCAGTTTCTTTATTGGGGCGGTAAAACACTTCTGAATTTAAAATTTAATGGCGAGGAGAAGTTAGGCATCGATTTAAACAATCGGTACCCGAACATTGGGCCAAATTGAAAACATTTTGGTTACCGTACATTGAAGTTGTGGCTTAACATCGTACACGTTCTTAAATTTTAATTTCACAAAAGAAGTGTCACCCGTGGATCTTTATGGAATTAGTTTTATTTTATAAAGCAGAAAAAATAAAGGGACACGTATTTTTTTAGCGGCCCAAATTCATTTTAGAGGATAAAAATGAGGGCCATTTTTCAGTTTTTTTTTTTTTTGTTTATCTCCTATACTATACAAAAAAACGTAGTCATGTAACATACCAAATGAAATATATTTTGAAAACCTATTTAAGTGTAAAGAACGTGCACAATTTTTCGTCATATTCAGTAAAATACCAACATTTTTGGAAATTTTTGTTAATTAGTCTAAAACTATTGTCTTTTAAATACCGTTAATCTGATATGCCTCTGTTAACGTTGATTAAATAGGCGTAAATTAAAAAAAAAACTGAAAAAGATCAATTTCCCTTGCGCAATCGCCCCCCCCCCCCCCCCTGATAATGTATACAGACTAGCGTGATTTTAAAATCACCATGTGATACTGTATACAGACTAGCGTGATTTTCCTTTGAACAAAATCACATAGTGATTTACAAAATCATCTCAGATTGTACTAGCATAAAGAAAAATTGCAAAATCATCTCAACTTACCATGGTAAGTTCTTGTAGTGTGAACATGGCCTGATTTTCCTTTGAACAAAATCACATAGTGATTTACAAAATCATCTCAAATTGTACTAGCATAAAGAAAAATTGCAAAATCATCTCAACTTACCATGGTAAGTTCTTGTAGTGTGAACATGGCCTAAAACTCAGTTTGGGCCGCTAAAAAAATACGTGTTGAATTAATTTTTGTTCTGAACAACGTATCCAAATTTCATAAAGATCGGAGGGTGACACCGAGTAGGGTTCTATAGTCGAAAAGTCGATTAATCGACTTTTTGTATGAAAAAGTCGAAATCGACTTTTTTGTTCTTAAAAAGTCGAAAAGTCGACTTTTGCTTTCGACTTTTTTCGATTTTTTTTTTGATTTTTTTTTTACTTTTGCCAGATGAAAATAATTTCTTTCTTCTGAAAAAATTTCAAATGAGAGCTGAGTTTAATAACAACTGAAGCTATTGGTATTTCCATGTATTTTGTATGTGAAGCAAAAATGTCAATGCCAAATTCATGAGTTAGAAAGTGTTAAGTGCAATATTTACCAATATTTTTGATTATTGTAAACACCTTAGTGATAGGGTTCTACATATAAATCGAAAGTCGACTCTTTTGCTTTCGATTTTTTCAACCTTTTCCACATTTTCGATTTCTTCGACTTTTTTTAATAAATAAAATACAACAAAAAAAAATAGCACCTAAATGCTTACAACAAGTCAAAACTTAACTTTTATTTACAAAAAAATCTACTTTTTTAAGTAGGAAAAGTCAAAAAAAGTTAAAAAGTCGAAGAAAGTCGAAAAAGTCGAAAAAGTCGACTTTAAAAGTCCAACTCGACTTAAAAACTCCAAATGTCGAAAAGCCGACTTTTTAAAATTTGAAAAAAGTCGAAAAGTCGAAAAATCTACTTTTTAGAAATTGAAAAAAGTCGAAAAGTCGACTTTTTGTTGCGACTATATCACCCTAACACCGAGAGAACTCCATTGTCAGAGTCGTCTTTCATTGCCCCAACAATCATATCCCATACAAAAAAAAAGTTGTTAAAAGTACTTCCGAATACCGAACATTGAGCAAATGTCGTTGTTTGGCCGGCCACTATTGATTTGTGATCACAGTACAGTATCACATCAGTATCACATGCTACAGTATATTTATACTTTTGATGTTACCTAGTGTGAGTTGTTTGTATCATTGAGTAGATCACACAAACGTACATCAAACAACTTTTTTTGAGACTGTAACACAGAACTCCACTCGACCCTCAAGTTTTATGTCACAGCGCCAATCATGGCTAATCCAAATTCCAATTTTGTAAAAGTCATGTTAAAAATTTTTAAAGTCAGTTTTTGTCGCTTAATTTTAAATTCAACTTTATTTGAAGAAAGGTAGACTGAATCCTCTCAAAATCACTTTTTGAGAGGATTCAGTCTATCCGCCTGTCTGTCCATCTGTCTATGTAAACCTTGTTCGCACGATACAATTCTGAAAATTGAATTTTAAGTTTCTCTTGATTCAAGAACGAAACCTATTGAAACTGGTCCATGATGAGACCTAGCTCCCATATAAACGTCCCTAACAACCATATATTGATAGGAAGCCTTTCAAAATTTGACAGGTAAATCAATAATTAGGATGTGTACCATTAGACTTTATGACAAAAAATTGTGTCTTTCAATTTTAAACGTTCGGGCAAATTATTGTTGTTTTAAAAGTTTTAGCTTTGTTTTTTAACCTTATCAATATTTTTGTAGTTTTTTTTTATAATCGTTATCTCATGATTAAAGAAAATATTATTTTTAATAACATCGTGCGACAGCCAATATTAAACATGAACCGGATGATTTGCGTCTGAATGTAAAGATCAAATGAAGAAAAACTGCATTAACAGTTTTTCATTTCGTGATCCTGTTTCCTTTTAAAAGGACTTCAAAGTTTTTAAGGATTACATTTTGTAAATTATTTATACCCTACACCACTCTGTGGCACAGGGTACAATGAGTTTGTGCTGATGTTTGTAACTACCCGAAATATTGGTCCTAGACCTACCTTCAAGTATACCCATCGACTCAGAATTACTTTTTGAGTCGATTTAGCGATGTCCGTCCGTCCGTCTGTCCATCTATCGGTTTAAGCACGATATAGGTCGCAATTTTCAATCAATTGACTTGAAATTTGAATCTTAAGCATATTTTGGCCCAAAGACGAAGCCTATTAGCCAATTGGTGAAAATCGGTCCATATGAACCCCTAGCCCCCATACAAACACCGGCTTTGGATTCGGCTTAAATGGCTCTAATAGATATCGTAAAGGCCGGTTAAGGGCCATGCCCACTTGTTATAAAATTTGTAATTTTGGTTATAATTTCTTTAAATTTGGTATATATACTCTCAATGACTGTAGAAATAATATCTCAAAAAAAGGGGGCGGTCAGACAACTGCCACGCCTACTTTTTTTAAATATGTTTAAAAAATATGTAAAAACAAGGTTTACATATCGCCCCACTGTAGTCGGCGTCGCAGACGGTCGCAAAAGTTAGCCGTTGAAATAAGTACTATGGATATTGGTCAATATATCTGAAAAAGTCCGGCGACCAATACGGACCAAAAACAAAAGTTCTATTCCATCAAAAAAAAAATATATATATAATTTTCTTCTCAAAAACTTGTATTTTGTTGAAAGTTTAATAAAAAATAGAAAAATTTGTTAAAAAAAAAAGAAAAGATAAGACTTAAAGCATTTAAGTCTTACCAAAAAAGAGTGGATAAATATCTCTTTTTGTTCAAAAGTTACAACAGTTTAAACTCGACTTAATTTATGCGAAATTATGTACACTAGTTACAGGATTTTACAAGATGCAACTTTATGCACCCACCTGTTAGTAACGAACAGAATTATCGATCTTATATGATTATTTCCGTACTATTACTTAGGAATGTTCTATAATACATACAAACATATCATGAAAATCGGGGAACTTTTTTTTTTGATTTTTGTCATGCTAGATTGGCCAAATGTGGCACTGTGCGCTGTTCTAAAAAATTTATTCACATAAAAAATGTGAACATTTAAATTTCCGATATTTTTTTAGTGTTCTAGATTTCACATCCGAAATTTTTTTTCGTTTTTTTTTCGCATAAATAAAGTTTGGTGAAAGTAAAACGAATGCATTTATTTCATTATATTTTTTTAACTTTTATTTATTCGAATTAAACATCAAATGCAAATGTGAACAGCGGAACACCGAATTCGATTTCTTGTGATTTGGAAAATTTTACGTGAATTTAAAAGTTTTACCTTCAAATTCATAAAAATTGTAAACGGCTTATAAAAGGTTTACAAAGAAAATTTTGTATGGAAATTCGATTAATAAACCTGTTATAAAACGCTTTTATTTTTTATGAATTTGGACTTTAAAAGACAGAACAAAGGCCTATTTTTTTGGAATTTTAAATTTTACCACTTTTCTTTAAACAAAAATTGAAATGGTGCAGACATTGTCAACTGTTTAATTGTGGAAAAAAAAGAGTACGTTGTTTTTTTGTAAGGCTTCTTTATTTCAGCACATTGACTTACATTTAGTTTTGTTACAAGTATTTCGTTTTCAATCTCTACTAATACTAAAATTAAACATTTTCTTTTATTTTTTTTAGTTTAAAAGAAAAACTAAGAAAATGTCTACTGATACACCAATACCAACGGCACCAGAACTACCAACTACTTCTCACAGTACCGCAGAGGGTGAAGCATGGAATGCCGCATTCAATAATGAAAATACCACAGATACTACATCAACTTCTTCAAGTGCACCCTTAATAAACGATAAAATGACCACACCAAGCACATCTTCAACCGCCTATTCATTTTCTGGCAGCGCATTGGGTAGTGAATCGATTAATATAAATAAGGAAAATAATGATACAAATAATAGTAAAACTGCTGGCGGTGATAAGGAAGACGATAAAAATGAGGATTCCATGTTTGAATGCAATATATGTTTAGATACAGCTAAAGATGCTGTGGTCAGTATGTGTGGCCATTTATTCTGTTGGCCATGTCTTCATCAATGGTTAGAAACTAGACCAAATCGTAAATTGTGTCCAGTTTGTAAAGCAGCCATTGGAAAAGATAAAGTTATCCCATTATATGGACGTAACAGTACTAAACAAGAAGATCCAAGGTGAGTCAAAATATAAATTTCAAATATGTATGTTAATAAAAAATTCAGAAAATATCAACTGAAATTAATTAATAAAATTTATTATATCATCAATAAGAAATTCTTACAATTATTTTGTGCTACAGTGGTTTAGTTTACATATTTACGAAAGTGCCAAATGAAATTGTCAGGCACCTAATATCCAGTTCTCACTTGCGTCGATTCGAAATCACCCACCCAGTAACTGAAAACATCGGGATATATCACTTTAATCTTTTTAAATGCTTATCACGTGACAGTGAAAATCGGACTTATCACTAAAATAAGTGTGTTCCATAACTTTTCGAATAAAGTTCGGTAAAATAATATGGCATTCACACTTGCGACCTTATACGGCGTTCACACTTGCTGTTTTGAAGTGTTTAAGAGTGAGATGTTTAAAAAAGTCTTTGTTCTGTATCCATTACATTTTTATTTTAATTTTTATTACTGGTGTTTTGTTAAACAACTTGTTTAAAGTCGCTGGTGTGAACTCCATATTAAACAAGTTGTTCAAAAAAACTCCAGTAACAGAATAAAAACGTAATGGACACAGAACAAAGAATTTTTTAAACATCTCACTCTTGTACACTTCAAAACAGCAAGTGTGAATGCCATATAAGAGAAAATAAAAAAAAACTCACGATACCACGAAAATGTATAAAAATACGGGAACTCAAAAAACTACATTTCAAACCCAAAAAATAAAAAATGTCAAATGCAAAAATATTTCAATAATGTGGCATTTACACTTATGTGGGGTTCGTACTTACGACCTTATGTGGAGTTCACATTAAGGACCTCAAACAAGTTGTTAACCAAAACACCAGTAGCAGAATTAAAACGAAATGGACACAGAACAAAGACTTTTAAACAACTCACTCTTGAACACTCGAAAACAGCAAGTGTGAACCCCACATTAAACAAGTTGTTTATAAAAACAGCGGTAGCAAAATAATACCCTATTCACACTTACAGTTTTAAACCGTTTTTAGCAATTATTTTTAGCATTTTCTGTCAATATACTGTAATAGAATAAAGAAAGTGCTAAAAATATTGCTGCTAAAAATGATTTAAAACTGTACGTGTGAATAGGGTATAATATGGAGTTCACACTAGCGACCTTAAACAAGTTGTTCAACAAAACACCAGTAGCAGAATAAAAACGTAATGGACACAGAACAAAGACTTTTTTAAACATCTCACTCTTGAACACTTCAAAACAGCAAGTGTGAACGCCGTATAAGGTGGTTATTCATAAAACCTGAAATATATTTAAAGTAGGTTTATTTGACAGATATTGCAGGAATAATTGTCAAATAAACCTACAATAAGTCTGTTATAAGTATTATGAATAAGAGCCTAAAAACGTAATATGGCATTCACACTAGCGACCTTAAACAAGTTGCTCAACAAAATACCAGTAGCAGAGTAAAAACGTAATGGACACAGAACAAGGACTTTTTTAAACATCTCACTCTTGAACACTTCAAAACAGCAAGTGTGAACGCCGTATAATGGACACAGAACAAAGACTTTGTAAACACCTCACTAAAAAGGTTAAAAGTTCACACTTATAAACAAGTTGTTCAACAAAACACCAGCAGCAGAATAAAAACGTAATGGATACAGAACAAAGACTTTTTTATGCCGTATTATACGGCGTTCACACTTTCTGGTTTGAAGTGTTTAATACCCTATTCACACTTACAGTTTTAAACCGTTTTAAGCAATTATTTTTAGCATTTTCTGTCAATATACTGTAATAGAATAAAAAAGTGCTAAAAATATTGCTGCTAAAAACGGTTTAAAACTGTACGTGTGAATAGGGTATAGGAGAGAGATGTTTAAAAAAGTCTTTGTGCCGAGTCCATTACGTTTTTATTCTGATACTGGTGTTTTGTTGAACAACTTGTTTAAGGTCGCAAGTGTGAACGCCTTATTATACCCTATTCTCACTTACAGTTGAAACCCGTTTTTAGCAATTATTTTTAGCATTTTCTGTCAATATTCTGTAATAGAATAAAGAAAGTGTTAAAAATATTGCTGCTAAAAACGGGTTAAAACTGTACGTGTGAATAGGGTACATATTACGTTTTTATTCTGTTACTGGTGTTTTGTTGAACAACTTGTTTAATACCCTATTCACACGTACAGTTTTAAATCGTTTTTAGCAGCAATATTTTTAGCACTTTCTTTATTCTATTACAGTATATTGACGGAAAATGCTAAAAATAATTGCTAAAAACGGTTTAAAACTGTAAGTGTGAATAGGGTATAAGGTCGCAAGTGTGAATGCCATATTACAGTTTAATACCCTATTCACACGTACATCTAAAAACAATTGCTAAAACGGTTTAAAACTGTAAGTGTGAATAGGGTATAAACCGTTTTTAGCAATTATTTTTAGCATTTTCCGTCAATATGCTGTAATAGAATAAAGAAAGTGATAAAAATATTGCTGCTAAAAACGATTTAAAACTGAACGTGTGAATAGGGTATACGAACGGTATTAACGTCAAAACGGCCTTTTATTTTGACAGATAAAAAGTTTCAAATTGTATGGGGGAAATATCACTAAGGGCGGATTACTCAATGAAAAGTTAGCTGCTAACTGCCGATTTAACGGAGCCTTATGTCAAAATTTGTATTGTATGAAAAAGTTAAATTTAACGGAGAGTTATTTTATAACGGAGCATTGAGTAATCCAGCCTAAATTAGTTAAAATAAATGCGAATATGGTATAATGTCCTATATTTATTTAAAATATATATGTAGGATTTGAAAAGAAAAAGTGTTTATTTGAGAGAAATATATTTAACTATTATTTTCTGTTTTGTTTTTCTTAATTACAATTGATGTTTTCTGGATTGCTATCAAAATAATATGTAAAATAATAATGTTGATTTTTTTAGGAATAAAGTACCACCACGTCCTGCTGGTCAACGTACTGAACCTGAACCACAACAGGGATTTCAGGGATTCAGCTTTGGTGATGGTTTTCATATGTCTTTCGGTATTGGAGCTTTTCCTTTTGGCTATTTTGCATCATCCTTAAATTTTGGCGAACCACGTCCAGCACGTAAGTTTAAAACTTTTTATTGTACATATATGATTAATTTATATTATATTTTTTAACAGCTGCAAATCGTGGTACAACTCAATATGAGGATGAACAACAACTATCTAAACTATTTTTATATTTGGCCTTCCTGTGTATTGCCTGGTTGTTATTTGCATAGCCAAATTTATGCGTGTATTAAAAAAATAACATCAAAAAGAAAAACTTTTAAAACTAGAGTCATGATATTTTCTTTTTTTATTTTCTTTATTCCTCGTAGCAACAAAAAAACTATCCTTTTTTCTATTTCTCAATTTTTCCTTCTTCTGGTTGGATTGAAAATTTTGATGATTTTATTTTTTAACAATATCAATCGATTGAAAAACGACATTAAGAGCGTTATAACTTTTGTATACGCTAGTCAAAATTTATAAGATTTATTACCAGTTAGTTGTATATTTATTTCGTTTTTCTTTTTTTTTTTTCTTTTGAGCAATTTTATTAAAACTTTAATAATTCGGTGTTTGTCGTATATAACTTCTAAATATTATGTGGTTTTCCTTTTTTAATGAAATAAAGAAAAAATATAATGGTTGTTTATCCAAATTATAATATTCAATAAATACATAATTAAAATTATGAATAAATGTTTAAATAAATTAATATGTACCCAGTCGGCAAAAAAACCCACACCTGACATACTGCTGACTCTCCCTTTATAAAATTGCTGACATCTTCATACAATTTTTCAAAATGTCATCAATGACATGTCAGCAGTTGGTCAGCGGTTGCTTAAACGAATTGTTAGTGGCCACAGATACTGGTGGACACTGCTGACCAACTGCTGACATGTCATTGATGACATTTTGAAAAATTGTATGAAGATGTCAGCGATTTCATAAAGGGAGAGTCAGCAGTATGTCAGGTGTGATTTTATTTTGCCAACTGGGTATATAATAATGTTGCATTATTTTATACCCAGGGGGCTAATTATGACCCTTGATAATTGTCAAATCGTGTCATTTTATGGTAATAGAATAATGAGCTAACGATTCGTTTTGACGCCTATCAAGTACGTGAGAACGGGGGGGGGGGGCAATTATGTAACTTGATAGTCGTCAATCGTATCGTTTCCATCGTTATTCCATTACCATATAGTGTCATTTTATGGTAATAGAATAATGAGCTAACGATGACGATGGACGATTATCAAGTTAAATAATTAGCCCCCTGGGTGCTAATTATGTAACTTGATAATCGTCATCGTTTGCTGTAGGCAAAATCGCCTAAAGAAAAATCGCCCAACAAAGATAATGAAATTTCGCCCAAAAATTTTTCATACAAATTTGGGCTATATTTCATATAAATTTTTGGGCACATTTTCATAGTTTTTGGGCAAAATTTCAAAATAAAAAATTGGGGGATTTTTCATTGCGAAAAATTGCCCAAAAATAAAATATGAAAAACTTCTTGGGCTTTTTTTCATTAACTTTGGGCTAAATTTCGTATTTTTCTATTTGGGTAATTTTTCATATTTTTTTGGGCGATTTTTAATAAATTTTTTTTGGCGATTTTGCCTACAGCCGTCATCGTTAGCTCATTATTCTATTACTATAAAATGACACTATATGGTAATGGAATAATGAGCTAACGATACGATTTGAAGACTATCAAGTTACATAATTACTCCCCATTTTATTAATTACAAGTACAGCTAAGAACCGTTTTTAACAGCACTATTTTTATTATTTTCTTTATTCTATTACAGTATATTGACTGAAAATAATGCTAAACACGAGTTTAACAACAATATTTTTAGCACTTTATTCTATTACAGTATATTGAAAGAAGATGTTGCTAAAAACGGTTTTTGCTGTACATGAGAATTTGCATTTCAAATTTTAAAATAACGGCCACTAGTCTATTACAATTTTTAAATAATTTTTAACAACCCTGTATTAAACAGCTGATTGACCAGCTGATTATTTTATTTGTTTTTATTATTTTGCATTTACAAAAATGAGTATAAAAATATTTTTACCGGAAATTTTATTTAATATTAAAGAAAATTGTGATATTTTTGGTGAAATAACGATTAGCGAATTCAACTGTATTTCCTACTATATTATTTGTGCCATAGAAAGCAAAAGATCCAAAGAATGTGATGAATCTGATTCTGCAAAGGACCTACAATTCGCTAAAAAGTTAAGACATTTGGGACAAATTGTAAATGCTAAAGAAGTGGATCAACTGCAACACAAAGATATTGCTTTAGCTTTCGTTTTTGATGACAACACGCCAAATATTTATTTAAACAAATTAAGCATTAAGCCGAATGAAATCGGCAAAGTAAATGTCTTCCTCTATAATGAAAATCGAATTTTAAAATTGCAAGACTTGAATGAAAGTGTTAGTAGAAATGAAAAATATTCGGGTAGTTCGGAAACACAACAAGAACTCTGTCCCAATGATGATATGCATATGTTGTATCAATTGCTGCGTAAAAAAGATAACTTTATACTGAACTCAAAAGAATTGGGACTGGATCATATAATTTTTAAACGTATGTTGTGGTGGCTCTTCGAATTTCCATTTGAGGTCCTTATATTGGTATTTGGATTTTTTATGACAAAACCACCATTTAAGTTTTTATTTCAATATACTGTGATGTTTGATTTCTATAAGGAATGGTGTAAATTTAAGAAATCTGGGTAAGTTTCTTAAGAATCATGTTAACATTTTCTATGTATTTAGAAACGGTATTGGCTAGAAACGTTGGAAACACCTATTATTAAAAATTGTCCCTCAACGTCCCCCACAGACACTTTTAGAAAACGCCCCTTATAAGTTTTTATAAATTCTTTTACATTTTGAAAGGTAAAAAAGATCGGGCACAACCGACTTTAACGCTTGTTTTAAAACCAGACCCACAAAAGGGTAAAAACTTTAATTTTCTAATTCCCTGGGTCCAAGTGAAGAAGAATGCATTTTTTCTGAAAGAAAATATTTTCCCCTCGGGATGAAAACATTGGGCCGTATTCATGGGCTACTGGATTTGAGAAAGTTTTGAAATTGGTACTGAAAATAAGGCAAATCAAATTTTTTTATCGAAAGTGGGAGCAATAAATGGATTTTTCCCAAGTTTTTTTTTATAAAAAATTTGGTTCAGTTCCGTTTGAATATTATGTTATGGTTCGGCCAACATTCAGTATCATTTTTGTTCATTAAGACCATATTTAAGAATAATTTTTAAAACAATAATCATGTTTTTTTTTTAGGAAACGAAATTACAACATTGCTTTGGACACGTTTATGGGTATTTGTGTTAATATAATGCTAGCATTGTATGTAGAACATCCTGGTGATTATTTAATAGCAACTTCCAATGTAAGTACATTCTGATCTATATATATAACAAAATTATCTACATAGTAAATATTGTTTTTTTTTAGTCTGTGGTATCAAACTTCCGTATTCTCTTGCAATCTTTACAAGGATCTCCAATAGGTTTAAAGTTAAATGTACAACTTAATAATTTTCTATTGGATTGCTTTAGTTATCATGTTGAATTATGGGCAACATTTTTAAGTAATTAGTATAAAATCATTACCAATTATATAAATTTATTTATTTTTCTCTAAATGTTTCTTTTCAGATATCATAGAACCTTGTATAAGACAATTGTTTATACCCATTATATTGTTAGGTTTTATAGGTTTATCTTATCAATTGGCGTTATTAACCGATTTAATATCAGTAATGGGTTTACATGCGCATTGTTTTAGTATATATGCAGCAGTGTTAGTATATAATTTTTCTTTAACAATATGAAATCAATGCAACAAAAAATACATTCTTTTCAGATTATATAAGGTAGAGATTAAGGGATTACAAGTTTTATGGAAAGTTGTTTTGGGCAAGCGTAAAAATGTTTTAAAAAGTAGGTAATGTTTTTATAAAATCTTGTATAAAAAAAATATGTATATCTCTTTTTTAGATCGTGTCGAGTCCCATAATTATATGAATCGGCAACTGTATTTAGCTACCGTATTTTTTACTTCTTTGCTATTTCTATTTCCCACGGTACTAACTTATTATGTGGTCTTTACCTCAGTAAGTTTTTTTTTTTTAAAACAATTGTCAAACATAGTTTTTAATGAAAATTTTAATTTCAGTTACGTCTTTGTATAAGTTTGGTTAATTTTACATTAAAATCAATACGTAGATATATATTAGAGTTTCCCATGGAAATGTTATTACATTGGTGTACTGGTAGTTTCTATGACACTGGTAATTATAAAATATTTACTTTTTATGCTTAAAATGTTTATTTTTATTCAAATTTTTTTTAAAGATTCTTTACAATTAGAGTTTGTACATCATACACCATCGCCTATATTACAACAGGATACACAAAAGCAAATGTGTGTTTTCAAATTAAGTGTTCATTCTTCATCATTAAGTCGAGTATTTTCATGCCAAAGTGGAATCCTGCAAGAGTTAGTAGCAAATGAAGAAAACTCAATTAAAAGTGTATGCCAAAGAATATTAAAAGGCACGTTTTAGTAATAAAATAAATGTGTAAGTCCATATAAATGTCTTAATACTAAGTATTGGTTAAACTAATCGAAATACCGCGGCCGTATGTATAAAGTAATTAATTTTTGTTCTCTATAAAATAAAAACCGAACATTAATACCAAAACAATAATAACAAATTCGATCATTAATATCAAAAATCAGATACCTTTTTTCTCAAGTCAAATTCAATGTTTATTATATTGTAAATGCGACCGTTTCGAATTCAACACAATACAGGTATTCAAAGTCTTACTGCCAGTCCTGGCAATTTAGCAAAAAAGTTCTTCTTTCAAAAAAATACATAATGGTATTCAGAGACTTACTTGCGAGCCCTGATATTGTGGCACTTGAGGACATTTACCTTAACCAACAACAAAATACATTAGAGCTAATTTTTTACTTTACATTTTAGCTTTTTAAAAACGTATAAGTTAAATATTAAAGAACTTAATGACATTGTTGACAGATTAATTTTTGAAATTAATTTGTATTTTGTATATATTTAAGTTGACTTGTACATACATTTTAAAAAATTACAATATTTTTTATTTATTTATTTTTTTTTTTGCTTTTTTGACAGTATAATAAAACCGTTCACAGTTTTAGAAGCTATAATACTATTTTTTGCTGATTTACCATTTTACTAGGTAGACTCTAAATACCAATCATGTATTTTAAAAGTTAATTTAAATAACTACTTTTTAACCACCAGTACTGGATCTGGCAAGCAAGACTCTAAATCAGGGATGAAATATGGCAATTTCATTTTGGTATCAAAAATGATTTTAAATTGTACTTTTTTGGCCATAAATGTACTTTTTTTAATTTTATTTCAAACAACAAAAAATAGTAATTATAGTTCGTTTTTTTTTTTTTATAGAAAACGCAAAGTATTTAGCTCGGAATTTAAAAGTGCATTTTTTGGCAACAAAAACATGGCAATTGCCTTATGTGAATTTACAGTTTTATTAAATTTCTCCCGAGGAATAGTTTTTGTCTTAAGTATTTTTTTCATATCTCTCATCGTTTTCGAGATAAGCTGAAAATGTAAATTTTTTGGCGTTTGACCGCTATTTTTTCAAAAACGACTCTGGTGAACATTTTCATTTTCGTCAAAATATAGTAGTGGGGCACCCCAGATTCATAATCAAAAAAGACATTAACAGTGTTTGCAAATTGAGGTTAACGTTGGTTCAAAGAGGCGTAAAAATTCATCTGATATTCAATAGACCATACATCAATATAAATAAAACTCTTTTAAATTTAAAAGAGTTTTCCAGGAATAACCAAATTTCAATTAGTAGAAAATGGGGAAAAATAAATGCAAGAAAAAAATTTCAATAAAAAAATTTGTTAAAATTCGTTCAGTTTTGAAAATGTATCAAATGAGTCGCGGGCGTATCAACGTATTTTTGAACATTAAATAGTATCAAAAAAAGTACATTTGTATCAACAATTCCATCCCTGCTCTAAATACCACTAATATGTCAGTTCGATTACCCAAATTTAAAAATATTTTTACTGCAACTGAAAAGTTTTGTTTACTTTTTGTATTGAAAACTTACAGTTGTAGTAAAAATTTTAGCAAGGTATTCATACGGCCATAATAGTACTTTATAGAAATTAATTTCGTTTTTCATGGAACTTTTTGTAGAATTAAAATTTTACTTAATAACTTGAGCTTTAGTTTTTAGAGTTTTATTACCATATTTAAGTGTCATTAATAAAGCAAAAATATTAAAACATGCTTAAGCCCACTTCAGACTATAATACTGAGTCGTAAGAAAATACGTATCTTAAATAATACGAAATTTTCTCCGCTTGTCAAAAAATCTTTTAAAAAATCCTTTGCGTATTTACACCATCACATCTTAAATATTATCAAAATAAATACAACCCTGATCTTATGAAAAGCGTATACGTTTTCTCATTTTTAGAGAAATTTCTAAAAATGAGAATACGTATCCGCTTGTCATTTTTCAATCCGTATTTCTCTTGGTTTTATACCGATTTGTGTTTACACCATACTATTTTATAGGTTTTACACAAAATTTTGACAGATATTATTACAAATATTATGGTCTGAAGCCACCTTTAACAACACAATATAAAACAAAAAATAAAAAAAAATCTTTTAACTTACTGTTCACAGACAATAGTGTGTGCTTAATGTTGGATATAGAAATAAAATCATGCAAAAACGAAAATGTTTCCTTAAAAAACATTTTGGTTTTGCTCTCTCTTTAGTTAAGTTATTTTAAAGTAAATTTTAACTAAATTTAATATTGATAATCCTTAGATGAGAAATTATAATTAGAAAACAAATTATATTAAAACTATACCCTCGTTCGGTTGCCATCGCCACCAAGTTTTTCAACAAGCTGAAAAAGAAAAAAAAATTTACGATATTAATAATAAAAAAATGCAATGTTTTGTTTTTTAGTTATAAAAACGTTCAAATTACTCAAAAACAGCATATGTGAACCGCACACAAGCTCGTAAGTGTGAACCCCATATTAGGTCATAAGCACAGACTAATACAGACTAGACATAAGTGACAGGTGTCAAAAAGTAGTCTTGAACCATATGGTTAATCTTTTTTAATGATTCTACAATTAGGTTAGAAAGAGAAAACTAATATAACGCGCCATAAGAAAAATAGATGCCAGATCGGATTTTATTGTTTCACTCCCTAGAAATATGCATTTGAGTGTAAAAATATGTTTCACAAAATTATAGGGTAATCGGATGTGGGTAAGGCGTGCCACATCGGGCCTGAAGCACAGACTAATACAGACTCGACATAAGTGACAGGTGTCAAAAAAGTATTTCTGCACCATATGGTTAATATTTTCAAATTATTCTACGAATTAGCTTAGAAAGAGAAAACTGATGTAACGCGCCATTAGAAAAATAGATGCCAGATCGGTTTTTGTTGTTTCACTCACTCCTAAGTCGTAGAAAGTGTTGCCATGTTAGCGTAAAACGGACTAAAAACCGCTCTGTTTTTCCCCTGTAAAACTCTACTGTCGAGTCTGTATTTAGTCTGTGCCTGAAGTTTGAAAAACGGATTACATGGGAAAAATATGAATTTTTTGTCATTTTCTCAATTTTTTGGTATTTTGAGTTAAGTTTGAATTCAAATGATTACTGAATTGTGATTTAGAGCTAATAAGGTATTAAAAATTAAAATCGGTTGAAAATCAGCCAAGTTATTACAACTTCCCCAGGCAACTAATGTGTGTCAGAGCTAGTGTTTGGGAATTCCCGGACTTTTTGATTTCCCGGGAAACGGGAAAAAAATATTCCCGGGAATCCCGGGAAATTTTCATTATTAATATAAATCATTAAAAACATTTAAATTTGACCAACTTTTTATTAAAAACAGTTTTATTAGAGATAAACAATTAAATAAAACATAAAAAATCAAAAAATAAAAATTAAAAATCCTGAAATACAATAAAACAAAAAAAATATTGCAACTTTTTTCTCCACAAAAAATGGCAAAAAATAGCTAAAAATCGCAAAAATATTTAAAACTGCGTTATTCGAGCAAAAGCTAATATTGTTAGCAGCACTTTTAATATTTTTTTCTGGAAATGTCAATTCTAGGATCAACATTTTTATATTTTTTGACAGTCTTAGCAAAATTATTATTAACTGACGTATATTTTTTGACTTTTTAAGTTTTTTCATGATATTGTCATACTTTTTACACTTGGTCAGTTTTCCTGTAAATAGGTATTTGCACTGTTCTTCCAAATAGAAAAAATACAAAAAATTAAAATAAAGGTTTTTTATGTAAAATGGTTTATTTTATAAAATTCCCGGATTTCCCGGGAAAAATTAAAAAAATTCCCGGGAATTCCCGTCAGTGTTTTCCCGGGAATTCCCGGGAAAACCAACCCGGGAATTCCCGGACTCCAAACACTAGTCAGAGCACATAATCAAGAAATTCGAGCCCTATTTTTGAAATTTATTGAAATTATCTACTGTAAAAACATTTTTTTATTCTTCCTAATGTACTAAGAAGATAAATATTTTTCATATTGCGTTTTGCTAACTTGTTTTAAATAAATGCTAAAGTGGTCTGAATTTTTCAACACTATTTTCAAATCTCCAATTTTAAATTTTTATTTTTTTGTTAAAGAAATTTTAAAAAATCGACTATTGGAGTTTAAGGATTTGTTAAGCACATATAAATAAAGGTATAAAAACCCCAAAAATTGTAGGCTTTGCTGTTTTCATTTGGCTATTACAGTAATATAATTTCGGCGGATTTCGGGAAAGTAGTGATTTTTGGTCCTTTTTTAGCTTTTTTTTTTTTTTTTTGTTTTTTTTACAAACTTCATATGTTTTGGACCGAATTATATCAACACGAGATAGAATACTTTAATTCGCAAAATTAGGACGAAATTGAGATAAAAAATTGCCCCTGTTAAGACCAAAAGTAAAACTTTTTTGCTGGGCGGATTTTGCTTAATTCAAAAAATGAATTGAAAATGAATTAATTCAAAAAGAATTAATTCATGCTTGAATTATTTCTTTGAATTAAAATTGAATTTTTCACAAAATTAATTAATTCTTTTTTAAATAATTCAAATTTAATTCAAAGAATTAATTCAAGCATGAATTAATTCATTAATTAAAAATAATGTGAATTAATCCACAAATTGAATTAATTCTTCAAAGATCTGTATGAGCGTCATTTTCTTTATAAAATGTGTCCGGTCGACTGTCGTTAAATTTTAATGCGTTGCTCTCTTGTCGTCGGTGGTGCCAATTGTGACTGTGCTCTCATTTTTTTTATCGCCGGCCCGCAACGGATTAAAATAAAAATACAACCATGTTTCTTAAAAGTACCCCTTTTAGCATAATCTTTTACAATTTAAAGAGATGTCAAATTTGACATTTCATTGAAAAAGGGGATAAAGAAAAGATAGAAAATTTCTGCAGAATTTCTGAAATCCAGCTGTAATAAGCAACTTTTAAAGAAATTTTCAGGTTTTTAAAAGAAAATAACAAAATAAAAAATGTCCGGATATATTGCTAGAAAAGGTCCCATGGTTTTCTGTAAGTATTTTATAATACTAAAAGCTTTTTAAAGAAATTATTGAAAAAATAAAAAAAAACTTGCAATGATTACGTAAACAACAAAACATTAACTTTTATCTATAAATTGCAGCCAGCTTGGGAAGATGGGCTTACAATTTATCTGGATTCAATCAATACGGTAAGTTAAGATATATTTAATTTGAAACACATTTAGTTATTTCGTGTTAAATGTAATTTCCAAAAAAAAGAACCCTAACCTCAATTTTTATATTTGTTGTCTTTTTATATTACCATAGGTTTACACCGCGATGATTGCTTGTATGAAAACGATGATGTCAAGGAAGCCATCCGCCGTCTACCCCGTAAAATCTATGATGAACGTAATTATCGCATTATGCGTGCTTTGCACTTGTCTATGACCAAAACTATTTTGCCCAAAGACCAGTGGACTAAGTATGAGGAAGATGTCAAATACTTGGAACCCTATTTGAAAGAAGTCGTCAAAGAGCGTGAAGAACGTGAAGAATGGTTAAACAACCATTAAAACGTTAAAGGGACGTAACAACTTAGCTTAATAGCCAAGATAAATTTATTTTGTAATTTTAAAATATTTTCTTTTAAATTCAAATTTGATGTTAAGGAAAAAAAACAAAAAAGATGTTAATAAAAAACAATCTGGCAAGAGATAAAACTAAACGCATCTTAAAAAGTTTGGTTTTACTTTAAAAAATATTTTTTTTTTAATAAAAACTTACCTTTTGCATAAATGGAGTATTTAGCACAGAACCCAACAGAGGTACTCGACTTAGGAAACTTATGGCCACCGGAAAGAAACCACTGAATAAGGCAAAGAATCCATAGAATTCTATAATCATGCCAATGATAGGAAACCCGAGCAAAACTACAAAAATGCCACCAAAAAATGCTATTGAACCTTTGATTTTATGTCGTTGGAAAAAGAAACGAAATGTGCGTTCTATGCCGATAGCGCAGCCCAATCCAGATAAGAATAGAATCTAAAAATTTAACAAGCAAATAAAGACAATGACATTTGAACTCTCGTTAAAATTAATGACTACACACAACTCTTTTAACACAATTTGTACACTTACATTTCCTATGGCCAGCAAACCTTTATCGAATAGAAACAAAACTCCCAGGAATAGAAAACCAATACCCATACCGGATAAACCAATACCAATTTCTAAATTTAGATAAAAAACAAATAAAATAGAAAAACATTTCAGCGACCCAGAAATATAAATATGTTTTTATCTTTAAGTTTTATCTAAATGAGCTTACTTTGTATATCTGTAACTTCTATCATATTAAATACTTTGTTGCTGCTGTGTTTTTATATAAAATTTAATTAAAACTCCTTTAATTTTATTAAAAAATTATACAGAAAGTTTACAATTCCACGTAAACGAAAATAAGTAAAAATTATGTTGTTATATTTTTTTATCAACAGCTGATAATGACAATATAGTTTTAGTGTAATAACGGCCTAAAAAAGCGACCTCTGCTTGTCAAATTCTTAGTTTTGTAATAGAACACTTACTAATCAAAATGTCGCTCATTCCATTTTTCCGTTAGTGAATTGTGAAACAGTTTTAAACGGAATTTTAAAAAGTTGTTTTGCTAATGGAGTATAATAGGGCAATAAAGGACGTTTGGCACAATACCAATGACAAGGGAGGACTTTCTGAGGATACCGATTGTACTGAAACTTGCTTATGGAAAAGAGCGGAGGAAAATAAGATTTACATATACCCTGTTCTCACTTACAGCTAATACCCGTTTTTGGCACCAATATTTTTGGCACTTTCTTTATTCTATTACAAATTTTGTAATGTGAGTGAATTTTGACTCACGCAAGCTCATGGATTGAAAATATTGTTTACGCACGCTCACGTGAGTAACATATAGATATGGGCGCGTGAGTGGATTTTGACTCACACTCACTCACGCAAAAAATAATCCAATCACTCACTAATCACTGACGCAATTTTTTTTTACTCACGCTCACCCACATTCACGTGAGTAATAAAAAACATACTCACGCTCACGCGTGACTCACGCCAGATTCAATCACGCTCACGCGTAAGTCACGCAAAATTTACTCATGCAAGAAAATTTTCTTACAAAAAAAAAAAGAACTGCAAAATTTTTTTTTTCAAAAAATGAAAAAAAAAATTGGGCAAATCAAAAAATCTAATTACGCAAACTCACGCAAAAAATAAATGACTCACTCACTCAGATTTTTTTTAAGCTCACAATCACGTGATTCACGTGACTCACGCAAATCACGTGACCAGCGCCCTCTCTAGTAACATACATTTTTCTCACGCTTAAACCGAATTTACATAATTTTAATTGCGGCAATTTTGATTTTCTAGTGTATCAGAGAGAGAGGGAAGAATCCTAGATCTCTCTCTGATACAAGATAAAATCAGAATTGCCGCAATTAAAATTGCCTATGTAAATACGGTCTTACGGAATTCAAATACATATGGGGCATTCCATGTGAAATCGGACACTTTGAAAAACATTTTTTTTAGATTTTCCCAATTTGTTTACAGTTTTTAGTACCCTTCGAAAACTCCTTCGTGGTAAATTTTCAGATTTTTTTGATGACCCGTTCAAAAGATATCGGTTTTTTAAAAATTGGTAGTTTGTTCCTTTACTCAAACTTCTTTTAATCATAACTTCTTCAATAATGGTCCAATTTTCAAATTTTTTTTTTTCAAAATTTTTGTTTTTTTACGTACTTTCTAACAAAAAATTCCAAAAAATTCTTAAAAGCGCTCTAGTATGCGATTTTTAAGTTTTAAAATTTAAATCTCATTTTTGAAAATGTTTGTACTCTTCGATTTTTTTGAAATTTTTTTGTGTAAAACTTCTATCAATTCTACAAATTTTTTGCCCAGGAAGATCGTGGGGTAACGATTATTACTATTTTTTGGCCTCTGTTCCAAAAAAAGTAATTCACATAAAAAATGTGAAAATGAAAATTTCCGAATTTTTTTGGTGTTCTAGATTTCACATCCGATTTTTTTTTTCGTTTTGTTTCACAAAAATAAAATTTGGTGAAAGTAAAACGAATGAACTTCTTTCCTTATAATTTTTTAAATTTCTTGATTTCAACTTCAAATGAAAACGTGATCAACAAAACGCTAAACTTGATTTCATGTGATTCGGAAATTTTCATGTGAATTGAAAAGTTGTGAAAGACAGAACAGAGGCCTTTAAAATTTTTTGAAAAAATTTTATTGTAATTTTTCAATCTTAAAATCATTTCTACTGCTCCAATGGTGCGTCATAGAGGGGTCCTTTATAAGACCGACCCCCATTAATTTTTACGTCTTAACATTTCTTTAGAACAAACTAATACCCTATCTCCAATTTCTAAGGGGGCTCCCACACAAAACGACATTTTTTTAAAATTTGTTCCAACCGCTCTAACTGCCCTAATAGTCCCCTTAGAGCAACAAAATGTATGACCGACCCACAATATTTTTTTAGTCCAAACATTTTCTCTGAACACACCTACCCTCTATCTTTAACTGTTAAGGCGGTCCCCATACAATTTTTTTTTTATTTTTTGTAAATTTGTTTTATTTAATCAGCTTCTACCGGTCCAATGGTGCGTCCGAGAGGGTTCATTAGTGGGACCGACCCCCATTTATTTTTACCCTACAACATTTTTTCAAAACATACCTACGCTCTATCTCCACTCCCTAAGTAGGCTCCCATACAAATAACAGTTGGAGCAAATTTTATAAAAATGTAATTTTGTATGGGAGCCTACTTAGGGACTGGAGATAGGGCGTAGGTATGTTTTGAAAAAATGTTGTAGAGTAAAAATAAATGGGGGTCGGTCTCACTAATGACCCCTCTCGGACGCACCATTGGACCGGTAGAAGCTGATTAAATAAAACAAATTTACCAAAAATAAAAAAAATTGTATGGGGACCGCCTTAACAGTTAAAGATAGAGGGTAGGTGTGTTCAGAGAAAATGTTTGGACTAAAAAAATATTGTGGGTCGGTCATACATTTTGTTGCTCTAAGGGCACTATTAGGGCAGTTAGAGCGGTTGGAACAAATTTTAAAAAATGTCGTTTTGTGTGGGAGCCCCCTCAGAAATTGGAGAAAGGGTATTAGTTTGTTCCAAAGAAATGTTAAGACGTAAAAATTAATGGGGGTCGGTGTTATAAATAACCCCTCTATTACGCACCATTGGAGCAGTAGAAATGATTTTAAGATTGAAAAATTACAATAAAATTTTTTCAAAAAATTTTAAAAAATAGTAATAATCGTTATCCCACGATCTTCCTGGGCAAAAAATTTGTAGAATTGATAGAAGTTTTATACAAAAAAATTTCAAAAAAATCGAAGAGTACAAACATTTTCAAAAATGAGATTTAAACTTAAAAACTTAAAAATCGCATACTAGAGCGCTTTTAAGAATTTTTTGGGATTTTTTTTTAGAAAGTACGTAAAAAAAAAAAATTTTTGAAAAAAAAAAATTTGAAATTTGGACCATTATTGAAGAAGTTATGATTAAAAGAAGTTTGAGTAAAGGAACAAACTACCAATTTTTAAAAATTCGATATCTTTTGAACGGGTCATCAAAAAAATCTGAAAATTTACCACGAAGGAGTTTTCGAAGGGTACTAAAAACTGTAAACAAATTGGGAAAATCTAAAAAAAAAGTTTTTCAAAGTGTCCGATTTCACATGGAATGCCCCATATACAAATTTTTACGTTTGTCGATATATTACAAAAGTATTTTATTTCCCCAAAAAAAAATTCATTAAAATCGAAAATTTTCTTACTTGTTTTCTGTTTCAAACAGCACAAAATAATCACGCAAACTAAAAAAAAAAAGTTTCTCATGCACTAAACTAGTTTTTTTCTAATCACTAAATTTCACTCATGATCACGCGAATTTCTCTACTTCCCCTGTTCCGATTTTTAAAACTTAAATTTTTATACATAATTCAAACTAAAATTTTAATAATTTATTGTGATATTTTTGTATTAAATAAAATAAATACAAATTAAAGTGCAAGAGATTCAATTAAACTAAAAAAAATTAAATTATTAACAATTTGTTTAAAACATGTACAGTTTTGTTTTAAAATTCACGTCGATGATATTTGTCAGGATCATAGTAAGATGTGACTACAACACGTTCACTAAATTTACGACCTGTTAAAGCCTGCTGCGCTTTTTGGCAATCCATAACAGAATTAAACTCAACGAAAACCTTACCCAAACCGGGCACATCAACGTCATCGATGGGACGTGGTATTTCAACACTACGCACCACTCCATATTTATTACATTCATCCTTAATATCTTCTAGAATTTCTTCATATTCATCTTCATCACGTAATTCATCAGCAGTGACCATATTTAAAAGACATAAAACTTCTGTGGGTGGACCCGTTGTTATTAAGGTAGATAAACCAGGTACCTTAAAGAAAAAGAAATTTGCTTATAAAGTATAATATTTAAGTGATTAATATGTCACCTGTATGGTTACTGGTGCTGCGGGGGCTGTAGTATTAGAATTGCTGTTGTTGTTGGTATTGTTACTATTATTTTGAGCGTTCTTAGCTCCAACACTGGCTCTTTGTACAATAAGTTTCTTATCACCCAACTGCATGCTATTTAAGCCAGCTATGGCCTACAAGTAAAAATAAAAAAAATATGACCTTTCACCTCTAAGGAGTCGAATGTGGTGTTCAAACATTAGGGTACACGACCTCTTTAGAAATGGCGCGTACACTTGACAGTTAAAGTGTCAAGTGTACACGAATTTCGTTTATTGTACTAAACAAAATTTTACGAATCATTCGTATTTTGATGCATGAAATGGTTTTGAGTTTAGTAGAGCCTACGGTACCGGTATTTCCGGTTCTCGGTATTACAGAGAAAAAACTAATTACAACGATTTTTAAATATTTTTGCGAACACAACTAAATATTTCTGAAATACTGATTAAAATGGTGTAATTACAAAACTTAAATATTTTGGGTTATAGTATTTCTTGTTTTTTTTTTCGAGAACCGGTAATACCGGTATTTTCGGAAATATATCTACACCATTTCCAATTGTATTTTAAAATTTTCCAAATTTATTTTAAAATTTTCCAAATATATTTTAAAATTGTCCAAATGTTTTTTCAAATGCCCAAATGTATTTTAAAGTTGTCCATATGTAGTTTAAAATTTTCCAAATGTATTTTAAAAATTTGGACAATATTAAAATACATTTGGACAATTTTAAAATACATTTGGACAATTTTAAAATACATTTGGACATTTTTGAAATAAATTTGGAAAACTTTAAACTACATGTGGACAATTTTCAAATACATTTAGACAGTTTTAAAATATGTTTGGTCAATTTTAAAATACATTTGGACAGTTTTAAAATTAATTTGGACAATTTTAAAATATATTTGGACAATTTTAAAATACATTTGAAAATTTTAAAAATACAATTGGAAATGGTGTAAACTGGGAAACGGGTACCAGAAATGGGAATACCGAGAAACAGGTGGCACTAGAGTGTAGGAAAAGCAAACATTTTCCGTGCAAAAACTGACACAGAAAATGTATGCATATATTGTTAATAATATAAGGTATGCATATATTGTTTTTTCCAGAATCGGTGGATGACCACTGAACCCCTTCTTATTAGACGTATGTCATATTTGCAAACTTTAATAAATTTTTAAAAATTATTTTTACCTGATCTGTTATGCTAAGATCCACATATTCACAGAAAGCATAACCTTTACTTAATCCAGTAGCCGTATCTTTAACTAAATTAAAAGCTCTTAGTTGACCAAAGGATAATAAGAGTTCTTTGACCTAGGGAAGTATAAAACAATATTTATTAAAATCTTCATAGAATAAATACTTTTTGAATAAAACAAAAATATTTTTAATAAATTTGTGAAATAGTTTTTAAAGTTTAAATAAAAAAACATTTTTGTTTTATTTGTTTTGTCTATTAAATACTTAAGTAACACCTTAACCACAATTTAAATATACATTAGTGGTATTTAGAGTTCTACTTGCCAGCCCTGGTACTGGTGGCAAAGAACACTTTTTAAAAATATCTTTCAAAATACACGTATTTTTTGAAAGAAGTACTCTTTCTCCACATTGCCAGGGCTGGCAGTAAGACTCTTAATACCTCTATTGTTTTATTTTAAAACTTAACTTGCCTTTTCGGGATTTTTAAAAAAGTCCTTAAAACTTTTTTAAGAAATTTGTGTATTATTGTGTTTAAAACGTGTTTTAGCAAATGTGTTTTTAATGTATTATTCGTATTTTGATTTGAACACGATTACGAATTCATAACGTTTTATAATAAACAATAATTTTCACATTTAATTTAACAATGGCTGATGTCACTGTAGTTTTTTGGATAAAAGGAGCTTCACGGCTCAAACTAATCTATAATTATACAAGGGGTAGAAAATCGATCAGTTTATTTTGTTAAGAACATTTGCTGCAAAAATATATATTTTTCGATTTTTAGCTGAAATTCAGAAAATTTTGATGGCTGAAAACAAACGTTTTTTAAAATCGTAATTAAAAGCTGTGGAATAGAAATATTAATATATATTTTTTTTATAGTCTTTTATAATCAAACTGTACGGAAACTGTGAAATTATTTATGGTTCTCTTTTTATCCATAGAAAGAACGAACCAAGCTGAAATAGCTGAAAATTTACAAAATTACATCATATGATAATACAAAAATATCAAGCTGAAATAGCTGAAAATATAAACTTTTATTTTTGCTCTTTTGTGCTATAAATTTAAAAGAAATTACAAAAGTTAAAAGCTGAAATAGCTGAAAAGAGATTTTTTTAAGGACCTTACTTTTTTTTGATTGTAATTAAATTTTATTGATTTAACTATTCGATTAAAACATGTCAATTTAACCTACAAAAGTAAAATTGACCTCACCCCTAGCGAATTTAAATTAAGAATATATTTAGTTTGGACCTTGAAAAAATTATAGTGTCAAAAATTTGGACTTCTGTTTTTTCCCCGATATATGGAGTTTTGTTAATTTGAAAAATCTTGAAAATTACACAAAAAAAAAATCTGATATAAATTTACTATGTTTCTATTAATATCTGAAGATTCATGCAAGTCTTCATTCTGCAAATTTAAAGTTAAATAGTATTAAAGCTGGTTTCATTACCAATAACGGCATTTATGTCAGAACACTTTTGTCAAATAATTGTCTCGAATACTAAACCATGTACTGATGTAATTCGATCAATTGTAATTCGAAAATTCTTCTTGTAATTCGAAGATTCTATTTGTAATTCGAAAATTCTACTTACAATTCAAGGAAATTCAAAAATTCCATTTTTAAATCAAAAACTTAAATTTAAATTCGAAAAATATCAATTGTAATTCGAATTAGGTCAAGTGTTGTAATTTGCAATAGATCAATTGTAATTCGAAAAGTTTAATTGTAATTCGAGATTTCAATTGTTATTCAAAAAAGACCAAATGCAATTCGAAAAACATCAATTGTTATTTGAAAAAGATCAATTGTTATTCGAAATAATTCAATTAAAATTCGAAAAAGATCAATTGTATTTCACAAAAGATCAATTGTAATTCGAATAAGATCAATTGTAATTCGAAAAAGATCAAATGTAATTCGGAAAATATCAATTGTAATTCGAAATAGATCAATTGTAATATGAAAAAGATTAATTGTAATTCGAAGATTTCAATTGTAATTCGAAAAATATCAACTGAATTTCCATTGATTTTTTAGTATTTAGCAGTGCTTACGGTCAGTACCGTAGTACCGGAAATACCGGTATTCCCGGTTCTCGGTATTACCGGGAAATGGTACCGGTTTCCCGGTTCTTAATTCATTCCCGGTATTCCCGGTTCCGGTTCTGACTGTATTCCCGGGAATACTGGTATGAATATTTTTAAAAAATTTTTACAATTAAAATTTTTTCTTTGCTTTTACAAAAAAAAAATACAAAACATGTGAATAACACCATTTCCATTTTATTTTTTTAATTTTAGAAAAAATAAATTTTTAAATAATTTTACAAACACAACTAAATATTACTGAAATACTGATTAAATAGTGTAATTTAAATATTTTATGGTATAGTATTTTTTGGTTTTTGAGAACCGGTACCAGGATCAGAACCGGGAATACCGGTATTCCCGGGAATATATCTAGAACCGGGAAACCGGTTCCAGAACCGGGAATACCGGTATTCCCGGGAATACCGAGAACCGGGAAATGGGGGCACTAGTATTTAGTATATATTTATTTCGAATTAAAATTATTTTCGAATTAAAGTTTACCTGAATAACACCATTTCCATTTTATTTTTTTAATTTAAGAAAAAATAATTGCATGATTTTTAAATAATTTTACAAACACAACTAAATATTACTGAAATACTGATTAAATAGTGTAATTTAAATATTTTATGGTATAGTATTTTTTTGGTTTTTGAGAACCGGTACCAGTATCAGAACCGGGAATACCGGTATTCCCGGGAATATATCTAGAACCGGGAATACCGGTATTCCCGGGAATACCGAGAACCGGGAAATGGGGGCACTAGTATTTAGTATTTATTTATTTCGAATTAAAATTATTTTCGAATTAAAATTTACCTTTTTCGAATTACAATTGATCTTTTCGAGTTACAATTGATCTTTTTCGAATTACAATTGATCTTTTTTGAATTGCAACTGACCCATATCAAATTATTAATATAATTAAATTAATAATTAATATTTTTTGCATCATAATCGATCTTTTTCGAATTACAATTGATCTTTTTCGAATTACAATTGACCTGTTTCGAATTACAATTGATCTATTTTGAATAACAATTAATCTTTTTCGACTTACAATTGATCTTTTTCAAATTACAATTTATATTTTTCGAATTACAATCGATCTATTTCAAATTACAATTCATAGTTTTCGAATCACAAATGGACTTTTCGAATTACAAATAAAATGTTCGAATTACAAATGGAATCTTCAAATTACAAGTAGAATCTACGAATTAAAAATGGAATTTTCGAACTACAAATGGAATCTTCAAATTACAATTAGACTTTTCGAATAACATCTGTAAATAAATGGTGTAGAAATACCACAAGACTCAAAAATTAGCAGATTTTTTTTGTTAAAGTAAAACGCAATGCTGTATTTCAATAAATTTGGAGGGGTAAGGTCAACTTGTCGGTTGAATTGATGTGTTTAAAGTCTATTTTAAAATAATTTAAATTAGTAGGAAGTTGTGATGTGTGCGATCAAAAATTTTAAAAATAAAGTTTTATGTGCTTAAATTAAATTTAGTTTTAATATGCTGGACACTTTACTGCTATTACAAGTCCACTACTCGTATTCGCGATTTAAAATTTTTAAGAAAATTAGAAATTATTTTTTAAGGAAAAATTCTGAAAAAAAGTTTTGGATATGCGAAAACCTATACTTTTTATATAAGTTTTTTTTCAAAAAAACACATCCGAGAAAAACTCGATTCCGAGTACTTTTTTCATGAATGTCAGAAAATGGTTTCGTTGAGAATATCACATAATTTTATTCTAGATTTACACCCTGATTCATAGACATTTTGAGACAGTCGCAAAAAAAAAAACAAGTAATTGTAAAATTCGGCCGTTCCGAATCCCTGAATACCCCTATAATGGCCAAAACAGTTTGAATACAAATGATTTGGAGTGAAAAAACATTTGTTGGTGATCGTAAAAAAAAAATATTCAAATTTTAACTGGAAAAAATTTTATTTTAAGCAAAATATTTTTTTTTTGGATTTCTTTCGAAAGTTAACGTATTTTACATCAAATGAATTCATAAAAAATTCCCGGTTTTGTGCATAACTACCAACCTGACCAGGAGAATGACAAATACATATGCAAATACATATGCCTAGCTTCAGCAGTATAGAATACTTGTTGTTTTTCAAAATTAAGCGTGTTTTTAACAGATCGACAGACTGACGGGCGGATATAGCCAGATTGTCTTTAAATCGATCGAAGTTCAATATAATTTGTGTTACAAACGGAATGACTAATGCTTATATCCCTCCTTTACTTAAGTGGAGTGTATAAAAAATGTTTTATTTGTGAAGGTCTCAAAATTTGTATGAATCGAACGGTTACGTTTTGTTCCTTTAAGTTATTGTCGATCTAAAACTTTGAATGGGATCCGCCATTGTTGTTGATTTCCCTTAGCTATACTCTAATGAATGTAGCTATCTCCAAAAATGTGTAGCAAATATTTTTTGGGGAAATATTCCAAAGTCCTTTAGAAACTTCCGAGTACACATACTTCCCAAAATATAATGAAGACATCCTGAAAACAATGTATTAAAGATGGTCCTCTACAAACACTTACCTGATCATCATTGAGATAATTAGGTAAACCACCAATAAAAATTTTATTTGGAGAATCTGGTACTACAGTAGAAATAACACTAGGAGAAACTGAAAAAAAAAAATAAAAACGTTTAAATATGAATATTAAGCCTGAACATAGTTACAGGTTACACTTACCAACCGTTGGTTTTACAGCTGGTGAATCTGTCATTCCTGGCATAGGTTGATAATCATGAGGTCTACGTATTTTTAAACTTTGACCTTTAAAATTGATGCCATCAAATGCCATTGCTTGAGTAGTTTCATCAATTGAACGAAATTCCAGAAAAGCAAAATTTTTATCCAAATTTATTTGACAAGCCAACACGGGATTGCCGTCTGCTTGAGCAAGACCCACTAAATGCATTTGTTGGTTGAAGAAATCCATCATTTCATCTTCCGTTACACCAAATGGAATATTACCAACATACAAACGCCTAGCTTGACGGGTTATGGTGGAACCTACTACGGGTACAGCTGCTTGGGGGGTATCGGGTATAACACTTGCTGGTATTTGACCAGCTGCTTGCATAGCTTTATACTGCATGGGAGTAATGTGTTCAAAACCTGGTGGTGGAACATCCCAGTAGAGAGAAGGTTTACGTCTATATGATTTATGGTGATGCCGTAAACGTTCTCGTGTTTTACCACCGCTTCCTCGATGGCGGCGCTCGCGAGAATGTGATCGGGATCTGGTACGGTGGTGTCGACGTTCTTGAAATATATACATATTTTTTCATACATTTTCAGAAGTTTGGGAACTTCTGACTTACCTTCATAACCCATTTTGACGTTTCTTTTTTTCTTGTTGCAAGAAAACGTAGTTTTTAATTTCTTTTTTATATTTCTATGATTTTTAAATAAATTCAGCAACTTTTTTATATTTCTATAACTCTTCAATAAATTTAGCCACTTTTTTTGATAATTTTTAATAGATAATTGTTGTTATTTTTTCACAATTTAAAAATATTATGATTTTTCTTCCGTGTTTTTCTTGAGAATCATAATAACAAATATGGCTGCCAAAATGACAAATAAAATTGTAGTAGACTATATCGAAATGTAAATGATTACCCATTATTAAATTTATTTTGATATACCCTGTGTTAAATAATATCCAAGTAGTGCTGTAACTATTTTTTCAACTGAGTACTCGATGTTACTCAATACTTTTTTTTTAATTTAAAAATAAATCATTCTAAAATATAAATTAATTAATTTTTATTCTAAATTCTATATATGACTGCATGACAAGTCATGCACATATCAAATTTAGGCTATTTTTAATAAATTTAAAAATTATTTTTCTTGAAAACAAACAATAAAATTTTGTTAGACACAGAGTTGCATTTCATGATTATATTTTATTGGTTAAATTATGCATTTTAAGTGAAAAATACAACCCTGAACGTATTAAGTAGTTACTTTTGAGCATTAAGTACTCGAAAAAATAGGCAGTATTGAGTACTCGGTACTCAAATACTCAATACTTTTACAACACTAATAGCCAAGCGGTGGAAAAAAGGAAAAAGTTTAGCCCAACAATTTTTAGAATTTTAATAAAACAAATTAACTTAAAAAAAGTTAAAAATAGTGTTAATTTAATAAAAATATCCATAGAAATATAAATAATCGGTAAAATGGGCGCAGATGGTAAGTATTTTAAAGAAGAATAAATTTATTTTTTCACGAAAAAAAAAAATTATGTACACTCACGCAAACAATAAAGACACCAACCACGAACCACGCTGATAATAAAATTATACGTTTTTTCCTTTTTGCAATCCTTAGACCGTGATAACAGACGCCGGCATAGAAGTCGTTCACGTTCTCCTCGCGACCGACGCCGTTCCCGTTCTCGTGGTGACCGAGGCGATAATGATCGCAATAATCCTAACCGGGAGCGCAGAGGAAGAGACGTGCCTGGTGTTGATTTTAGGGGTGCAGGTGCTCGCATTAAAGGTACCAGACGTCGCAAGCCATCTCTATATTGGGACGTACCACCACCCGGATTTGAACATATAACTCCATTGCAATACAAGGCTATGCAAGCTTCTGGACAAATTCCTGCTAATACAGTTCCCGATATACCACAAGCTGCTGTACCTGTTGTAGGTTCTACTATCACCCGCCAGGCAAGACGTTTGTATGTAGGCAACATACCCTTTGGTGTTACTGAAGACGAAATGATGGAATTCTTTAATCAACAAATGCATTTAACTGGTCTTGCCCAGGCGGCCGGCAATCCTGTGTTGGCTTGTCAAATAAATTTGGATAAGAATTTCGCCTTTCTTGAATTTCGATCTACCGATGAGACAACACAGGCCATGGCATTTGATGGTATCAATTTTAAAGGACAAAGTTTAAAAATTCGACGACCCCACGATTATCAGCCAATGCCAGGAGTAGTTGATACTTCGCCCATTTCTCAACCAGCTTGTAAGTCTAATAATGTTGATATTTTATATGCAAACATATTTTAACTATTTTTTTTTTTATTTATTTCTAGCAAATGGTGTAATTTCAACAGTTGTTCCAGATTCTCCACACAAAATCTTTATTGGTGGTTTACCAAATTATCTAAATGAGGAACAGGTATGTATTAAAACAAAAAAGTCATATAAAGAAAATCTTTATTTTCTTTTATACAGCAGAATAACAAGAATAAAACAAATGTCAAATCACGACACATAAAAACTGTTGACTAATAACATTTGTATTTGAAGAAATGCAACAGAAAATCTTGGAGTTCTCGCGGAAAACTAAGGAATATTTTTTTTATCTTATTAATTGGTGAAAGTGTATTGGGCGTTGGTAACCATGTTAACCTTTAAAGCTAAAACGCGGTTATTCCAAGAAAAACCTTACACTTTTTTTATACTTGTTTCAGGTTAAAAATTTAAAAATTGCTTAAAAACTTAATGACATTTTAAAATCATCGAAACATGTTAACTTTTATACATGCCAACTTTTAAACGAATATTAAAAAACTGGTAGATGGATTTTGAAAAATAATCGTTATTTTAAATTGATATAAACTTTTTATAGAGGTTTAAAATGGTCAGAAATGTCTAACGTTTCAGATCCGTAGATTTACTGAAATCTGTTGAATAGAATCGCGCATAAACAAACTTACTACAACAGATGCGATAGCAAATCGCAACAGAAATGTTACACTACATTCAAACAAAAGTTTACGGATTAATCTTCTAAAACTCCTTAAACAAAAATCATGTACAGCACATATTATGTCTCAGGAACTAAACATTAAATCTGTACACAATTAGCATAATTGGAAAGCTTTATAAAAATCTCTTATGAAAAAGGTGTAGTTCTTTTAATTATCAACAGTTTATCAGCAAGTTCATCAAACACAAGAAAATAACTTAATTTTTATTCTGTTCTGTATACCATCTTCAAAGTGCTTTCAGAAGATTAGAATGATAACATCGATCTACGCTAGAATTAAAGCGTTTTAAAATCAATGTAAAAATAAGCTAGGAGAACGTTTTATTTAAAGTCATCAGAGCGCTACAAAAACCCAAAGAATTTATTTTTTAGTTCGGTTATAATAGTTTGAGTTAAATAACATTAAATCTGAAAAACAATCTTGTTTATAAATACTGCAAAAAACTTTAGCCTTTCTTCCTAAATTTTTTACTTTTTTTTTACTTTAAACGAATTAAAAAAATGTTCAGAATTTTGAACATTTTTTAAAGAATTTTTTTCCCTAAAAGACTTATATGGATTTTTTTATGAGTCTGGGAGTTGTGGGTTCGATTCCCATCAGAGGCCTTGGTCTGTTTCGCTACAACAAGACGAAGGTCATTGTTACCAGTTCTCGGTTAGGTATAATTAGTATATGATTTGTAATTATATGGTAATTCTTAAAATAAAAATAAATATTTTTGTGTCCGGGATTTAGAAAATTTTCCAAAAAAAAATTTCTGAACTTCGAAAATTTGTCAGAAATCGTTTTTCTAAAATCATTTTAAAACAAATTCTTTACTCAAAAACAAAAAAATATCGAAGAAAATTATAATCGTGCAATACCGATCACTTAATACCCAATCCCAAACATGGACCGATTGGATCTATCTTTTGTTAGATCTTTAATTAGTGTTAAAACACACACACAAACCAGAGAAAGCGTTAAAATAGAAAAAAAAAACTAAAATCGCGATCGGTTAAGAATTACAACCTGTAGGTATAATTGAACAAAAATACAAATTTTCCCCACTGTGCCCTGTGGTGGGTTTTTGGAACTTTTTTAAGAGTTAAAAAACCCTTAATTGTATTAATTTGTGCTATAAAACTGGTAAAATCAGATTTTCAATATCTTAAGCCGTTTTTGTTCTGCAGAAAAAATAGCTAAAGTCTGCGTTTTCAAATGCGGTAAACCACCCAAGGAGTAAAAGTCATCCAAAAAATACCAGTTGTTTTTAGCTCCCCTAAATCCTCCAAAAAAATTATGATGCAGATCTTATTTTCAAAATGAACTCTAAGGTCTACACAATCGTTCAGCTTCATCATTAAAAAAATATAGTCCGAAGTTTCGGAATAGCAAAAGTTTTTTTTCTTTTCTTGCAACTACGCATCATATAAAAGGTAATAGAATAATAAAAATTTTATTAAAATTTTTTTTTTTTTAAATGTTGCAATATTGCACTGTTGCAAGGGTAAAAAAATTCTGAAGTGAATACCCTGTATATTTTTTAACTTCAATGCGCTAAACACGAATATCAAAAAACAAAATCCGTCAAACGGTTTTCGAAATATCGCTAATTGAAATTTGCAAAAATGGCGGTTTTCCCTACGTATAAGAAATTAAAACAAAAAAAGATCTCAAAATTTATTTTTCTTATCCCTTTTATAAAGCTTGAGACAAACTTTCTTTATCTGAGCCAAATCCGACCATTTTAATCCGATGCGACCTTCGATCAAAGTTTTGGTTTTTTATAAAATTTTTACCAAAAACTCTTAACTTTGATCAAAGGGTTCCCAAAACTCTAAACTTTGATCAAAGGGCTCCATGGGATAAAATGTTCTAATTTAGATCAAATTAAGTTTCAATGAAAGTTAGTGTCAAGCTCTATAAACAGTCATTGGAAAAAAATTTGAGATTTAAAAAAAAAAATCTCTCATTTTTAAAATTTTTTTTTTAACAATTTTCAAATTGCGATTTGAATTCGCTCGTACGATTTCAGAAATTTTTTGATAATAATAGTCAGTTTCGTATTTTTAAAAAATTTCAACCAATATTTGTGATTTAGAAAAATGAAAAAAACTAAAAATGAAAAAATCGAAATTAAAATGATCGGATTTGGCACAAAATTAAGTAAATTGAAATACTGCCTCAAGCTCTCTGAAAAGGTCAAGGGAAAGAAATTTTAGGATTTTTTTTTTCAAATTTCTTGAATGTAGGAAAAAAACCGTAATTTTTTGCAAATTTAAAAAAACGATATTTCGAAAACCGTTCGACCGATTTTATTATTTTTTGATATTCGTGCCCAGCACACGATTACATATGACGCAAGATTTGACTTTCGATTGACTTTAAATTTGTACCACATAAGTTTTAGGCCTAGGAGAATTTAAATTTGCCCGGCCGTTCAAAATCGGAGGAAACACTTTTTTGAGATACAAAAAATGCCAATCTTGTGTGAAATGTTACTGGACATGTTCCTTATGAACACAACCCGTACCGGTTTAATAGTGACTTGTCACTGAACACATCACAGATATTTTTTTTTTAAATTGTAATTTTTTTCCTTAAATCATTTTTAATAAGTTTTTTTCTCTATAACGTAAAAAATCCCAAAAAAAAATTGTGTTTGAGACTTAAAAAAATTTTTAGAAACATAAAATTGAAGGGATTTTTGTAAAAACTCGTTAAACAACATTTAATTTTATGGTGTTTTTTTCCATAAAAGTATTAAAATGATGATAAAACAAGTAAGAAAGTTATAGTGAGTCAAGACCGACTATATGATACCCTACTCTATTGTTTGTCGGAAAATGGGTCCCAAGTCCAAACATGAAACGATTGGATCTATCTTTTTTTAGATATTTATTTAGTGTAAAAAACACAAACAGTTCAAATTTTAGTGGAATTGGTTTATTTTTTTGCCAATAGACCGATTTCACTGAATATCGGTCAAAATTTTCATATGGGGGACTAAGTTCAAAAATGGTCCAAATGTATTCCGATGCGATTAGGTTATCAAAGTACACGTTTAACACCTACAAATAAATTTGCAATCAAATATTTTCATTTTTATGTATTTTGAATATCGGGAGGGAGGTTTGTATGGGGACTACCAGAAGGACTGACCCGATTCCTTTGAAATTTGGTATGATGGTTTGTGAATTAAAAATGTTATTACCTGTTAAAAAACGATATCTGTTATAATACGGTTGTTAGAGGCATTTAAGCAAAATTCAAAGGGGTCGTTTGTATGGGGGCTAGGTCTTAACATGGACCGATTTTTTATTTTAATTTAAATAGGCTTCGTCCTTTGGCCAAAAGAGGCTTAAGTTTCAAATTTCAAGTCAATTGATTAAAAATTGCGACCTGTATTGTGTTTATACCGTTTACATGGACAGACAGACGGACGGACGGACATCGCTAAATCGACTCAAAAAGTGATTCGAAGTCGATCGGTATACTTAAAAGTGGGTCTAGGACCAACATTTCGGGTAGTTACAAACATCAGCACAAACTCATTATACCCTGTACCACAGTGTGGTGTAGGGTATAAATATATCTTTTGAAGAACTTTCATACTCAAGCTACTTGTAGGAAGGGTTTAAACAAAACTTCTGGCAAAAATCTTTCAATGGAACATCAGTAGAAGGCGAAAAACACCAAAAAATTAAATGTTGCTTATTAAGTTTTTGCAAAAACCCTTCAATTGTTTTTAAAATTTGTAAAAAAAAAATGTTTTGTATACCCTTTAACAACAGTTTAGGGTATAATTTCTTTGTCATTCCATGTGTAACGCATCGAAATATGTATCTAAACCATTCTAGTCCGTCCGTCTGTGGAAGACATGATAAGTCCAAAATAATAAAGTTCCTGAAGTTCTTGCCCGAAACCTGTAAATTAGATTTTTTTTTAATTTTGGAGGGTACAAAACATTTTAATGTACATACTTATGTATGTATTTAATGTAAAATACAAAAGAATTGTTTCTGGGACTTCGAAAATTGTGAAATTTTTTCGGGACTTCAAAATTTTCAAAATTTGCAAATGTATTAATTACTTTTAACCATTTTTTCAGCATTTTAAGACATTTTAGTAATACGTCCCGTTTTTACTAGTTACGTGAGAGGTGATTTCGGATCGACCGATACTCTTTTCTTGCAGGGTAGCTGCACACTTAAACACTTTCTTTATAGAACTGAAATCGCATCATTTGATTCTCGAATCCAAGATACTAAAAATGTCAAAAACAACTCTTAAGGAAAAATAACTATGAAACCGAAATAAATCGCGATCGTCATAATATCGGATATTTACAAGATCAATATTTTTTAACAGCTTTTTCAGAAAAATTATCCCAACTAATTGTTCCAGAATCCAGTTTTGGTTCATCGGCTCGCTTACATATAGAAATTTGCGATAATTTCTTGATATCTTAAATATTTTTACCTTTTTTTAGCTTTCCCTGCTTTCTAGGAAAATTGTTGTCAATATTTTACTTGTCTTTAAATTTTCAGCACCTCCACAATATTTCAAAGCTTGAAATGTGGAAAATAATTTCGTTTTTTTTCAGTGAAATTTTTTACATGGATTTGTTAATAACTTTCTTCAAATATGGAAAATATTTATTCTTTTTTCTAGGAAATTAATAACAAAGATTATTTCTCATAACTATTTTTGAATTGTCTTATTAATCGTTTACTTGTGTTCTTGTAGCTTAGGTGGTGTTGTTGTGCTGTAATATTCAAGTTGTAAAACAAAAACTAATGAGCTAAATTGTCTCCTTGAGTCCTTTTGCAATGCACGTCAACCAATAGCCAACCAAGCAGATTTTTTAAGACACTGCATATAAAAAAATGCTTTGAAATATTTCAACCTAACCAAAGGCAAGTTTCTTTTTCTTGATTTTCAGCAATCCATTTATAACTTTTTTCCCGGAAAATTTTTTAGCTCTAGCCAAAGGTAAAACCATAAGAATCTATCTGCCTTTTAAAAGAAAACGTACAAATTTACAGAGAAAAAAAAAAATATCGCGTTTGATTTTTGTTTTTAGGTTTCCTTAGATAATTTTGCTGACAGCGGTGGTTTTCACACATGATGCTCAAAAATATTAAACATTTTTTTTAAATCAACTTTATACAACATTTTTATGTTATAATCAAACATTTATAATATTTTTGTACTAATATATAAATAATTCTTATTGTTATTATTTTTGTAATAGGTCAAGGAGTTGTTATTATCCTTTGGAGCATTGAGAGCCTTCAATTTGGTTAAGGATACTGGTACCGGCTTAAGTAAGGGTTATGCTTTTACTGAATATGTAGATCATAGCATAACAGATCAGGTATGTATTTAAAAAATTACGTATTGAAATTAAAAATATTAATTAAATTTATAAACCGAGAAATATCTGAGAATCTACGAAACTTTTCTAAACGGAAAAATGTCATTAGAATTTGAAATTTTTTTCTATAAGGAAAAATGTACGGAAAATCGTCATAAGAATAAGATCATTTTTTCTATATGGAAAAATGAGAATCTGAAATTTTTTTTTTTATACGAAAAAATGTGAAACAATATCTCATAATCTGAGAATTTTTTCTATAAAAAAAAAATCTTGCAATCTAAAAATCTTACTATAATTTCTCAGAAAAAAAATTTTTTATATGGAAAAAATGTCTCAGCCCGAGTAAAAATTTTTATACGATGCAATATATAATGGTATGTAACACAATATATATTTATACGCAATTTGATCCGAATAATGGTGGATGTTTTTGCATTAAAAAAGATCGACTTGTATAAAATATGATTTGATTTCATCCGAGTTTTGACCAGACATTGCCATATATTGGTGGATCTAATTAGATCTAATTGCATAAAAACATATAAAATCCTGGTGTTTTTTGGTTTGGGTTGAAATACACCACAGGTCAACGATACATTCACCAAACATATAATTTTCTAAAACAAAAAAATGTTTGGGTACGCTTCGAACCAGATAGGTGATATACATAACCCTAATAAGGAAATGTTTAGGAACATTTTAAAAAGTTTCTTATACTTTGCCTAAAAAACTTAGAAAATTTTTGGTTAATTGGAAACATATAAAGTTTTATATGGAACAGAATAAGCTATATATAATTTTATGTTAAATTATACAGAAAACCAAATTTTGTATTGACCCTCATATAATTTTATATAATTATATCTACCTGACACCTTTTAATCCGAATCATGATTAAATTATATATAACTACATATGACTGCATATAAAAAATTTAGAAAATATCTCACGCGATGTATAATCATATATGATTTATTATGTTTGCATCAGGTTATATATTGTTATATATGTTTATTTTTACTCGGGAGAATCTTAATTTTTTTTCTTTTATATTAGAAAAAAAGCAGTTTTTCTGATAAGTTTTTCTGTACGAAACAATTTTATTCTGAGAATTTTTTCTTTACGAAAGAATGTTTCAGAATCTGGGATTTTTTTTATACAGAAACATTTTCCGAATCTGCGATTTTTTTATACGGAAAAATGTATCGGAGTCTTCTATACAGAAAATTTTACAATTTTTCTATACTAAAAAATGTCTCAGAATTTTTTCTACAAAAAAAAACAAAGTCACAGAATCTAATTTTTTATTTTCTACAAAAGAAATGTCTCAAAATCTTAAAATTTTGTCTTTATGGAAAAAAGGTCTCGGATTCTGGGATTTTTTTCTTTACGGAAAAATGTCTTAGTAAGAATAGAAATAATAATCACGTTGTTTCTTTTTCAGGCTATCGCTGGTTTAAATGGCATGCAATTGGGTGATAAAAAACTGATTGTTCAACGTGCCAGTGTCGGAGCTAAAAACGCTCAAAATAGTTCAACCACAGCGGCACCAGTTACTATACAAGTACCTGGCCTGCCAATGTTGGGAATATCCGGACCACCCACAGAAGTTTTATGTCTTCTCAATATGGTTACACCCGATGAATTACGTGATGAAGATGAATATGAAGATATTTTGGAAGATATTAAGGAGGAATGCAATAAGTATGGTGTCGTACGTAGTGTTGAAATACCCCGTCCCATTGAAGGTGTCGATGTTCCCGGTTGTGGTAAGGTCTTTGTGGAATTCAATTCGGTCATGGATTGCCAGAAGGCTCAACAGGCCTTAACGGGTCGTAAATTCAGTGATCGTGTGGTAGTCACTTCATACTTTGATCCCGATAAATATCATCGTCGTGAATTTTAAGTTAATAAATTTTCTTTCTAGTTTCAAAAATAATTTAACAAAAAACAAAACCAATACAAAATGCAAAAAACATACATAAAAAATGAGTGAACATTTAATATCACATAATTGTTCGTATTTAGATGTAATCATATACCATTTATTTTTCTTTCTTTGCTAAACTACAGATGTATGTATTGTTTCCATTCAATAATATGTATTTTAATCTGAAATATGTAGTTTGGATACATCTTTTTATTTTTTTTTTTTTGTAATTTAGATCAAGTTTATACGAATGGGAAGACTAAATTTTAAATAATAAAGCAACAAGCATTAACAGAAATCTAAAGAAAGTGTATTTTTTAATTGTTTTGCGAGAATCTGCATCCATTTAGCTTATGCGAATGGTCAAATCTAAGTTGAAATCTGGTTCTCGCGAAAGTTTAGTTTATATTTAAATTAAATGCCGACACTCATTATAAGTACCCATGAAGGCAGAGTCTTCTTCTAATAGCTCCATGCACCAAACAACCATTATCTTTATAATGGAAGGCATGAACACTATATGACTAAAGTCTTGAGTTTTTTAAATGGTTCTCCATCAGTAAATCAATCCACAAATAAATGGTGCTCTACCATGTTAATTCTCAAATCCAATTTATCCTATCTTCGTCAAAACGTGTCCACCGTTAACAAAATGGACGACACCAGCAAATAAACGCCAAACGTACTTTTTAAAAAATTAAACACAGAAGTCAAATAAAAATATGTATCCGCAAGCAAAATATTTGTAAAACATTTTAACCATTTAAATGGACTTTTTATTAGACTTCTGAATTTAATTTTTGAAAAAGGAATAAAATGAACCCTTAAAATGTCAGAGGGTTAATGTGTTCTAGGAAAAGAACCATCATACAATTTCACTGAAGGCATCCAACCATATTTTTAGGCTGTAATATGCATTTATTATTTTTATTTGACGTTTTCAAAACGCATTTGATAAAATATTAAAAACTTCAGTGGGCCATACAAAAAATTTGCAAAAAAATTTGGTAATTTTGTTTATTTGGTGGTTTACTTTCATTTGGCATTCGAGCCACTGTGGTTTATGGCTCATGCTTCTGAAAACACCCGATTCCTGTAGAAAATCTTTGCCCCAAATGCTTAAGGCGGCTCTTCATAACACCCGACCATTAACACAACAAGTGCTTTACTGACAAAGTCTCTTTCAGAGATTCAAATAAGCACGGTCGATCATACAATGTTATGTCAGTACTCTCACAAATAGGATAACTGTCCGTTTACCGAAAGTAAGAATACTTTCTGTGCTCTAGAGTTTGGCAGTGGCCACAGGACTTGTGATATCCTACACGTAGTCTGTAATGTCTACGAATATTTCGCCCTATACTCTCATATATTGTCAATTTCGTTTTTATAGCAGAATCGATATGTCAACCGGCTCAGTCCCTTTCTCGCAAACTCATCAGCAAATTCGTTTCCAGCGACCCCACATATTAGCTTAACTGCGTGCTGATGAATTTGGCGAATAAACATTCCCGATTTCACGGTGTTTTATTTCAAGGCCTTCCAGTCTGCGAGACTATCCACGAAAATGTTTATAGCGCTAGGGCGCAAGAGCCTTGACATACTCATCTGCGCGGCTTTGCCTCTTAATATTTTACACGGATGGATCGAGGCTGCACGAACAAGTGGGCTTTGGAGTCTACTCGGAGGAGCTTGGGTTGACAATGGCTCAAAGATTGCCGGATCATTGCAGTGTTTACTAGGCAGAGATGCTTGCAAAAGGAGTTGGCTGACTTTTTGAGCTGCAATGTATTGTCTACAATTGCAGTCAACATCTATTCTGACAGTCAAGTCCCTAGAGTCAATGTTTCTAAAAACAAGATCTGCCCTTAAATGTCGCACGTCTTTAAATAAGATGGCCAAGCAGTTTGACACACGACTCCCAGGGCACCGAGACATTCCAGGGAATTACAAAGCTGATGAGCTTGCAGGACTGGGAACTACCTGTCAGGTTCCAACAGAATTGGAATGTGTTGGTATGCCACTAAAAACTTGCAAGCAAAATCTACGGCTTTGTTCCGTGACGGAGACACGACAGATTTGGCCATTTCTTAATAAGAAGCGATGGCCAAGAGGAGAGATTTCGATGGACACTGTCTTATAGGTAAGCACTCAGAGCGGTTAAATGTTTCGTCGAATGACTTTTGGCGGAGTTGCATGGATGAAGAGCAGTTAAAAACTATCGAACATTTCATCTGCCATTGCCCGGCACTTTCTGGTCAGAGAATTGCTTCACTGGGATCTAGGGAGCTGCACGATCTTCTGATTTGTCGGATGTCAAAGTTCAGTATCTAAGGAGTTTCATAGCTCAAATTGGTTTAACGGCAGGGACTCATAGGGAAACCTATTACAGTCTCCTGAAATCACAACGGACCTCAGATTCTACGTGTGTTGACGTAAAACGTCAGCAGCCACTTACAACCTATAACAAACTTGTCAATTGCAAGAACCTCTGCCTTACAAACACTACACTTTTCCAGAAGTCTCCTGATTTCAAGGCGTTCAGAATATACTCATGAACCCGTGCCCATCTCCATCTTGGATCCGTATGTAAAAATTGAGGTTGCGTTCACTGTCATAACGGAGTTCTCCGCCAGAAAGTCGATTCTGCTGGTGTGCTCTTGATGTAGATATCCACAGACTGAATGTTGAGTGTCACTTGTAGGCCGACCTGTGGTGCCGATCTAATAGCACCAGTGATACCTTCTGTAGATTGCAGAGATGCAATTTCTTATCCACAGCTCTCCACTACACGAGGGAACCGTAGGTCAGCATTGACCTAATAATCGCATTATACATTTAGTGTATGATATACGGTTTTAGAGCCAAAAATTCCCCAGCAGGTATAAAAATCACATACACTCAAAAAAATACGTTAGTAGATTTACTAATTTTTTTTTGCTAACGCTAGTTAGCTAACTTTTAGCAAATTTTTAGTTGAGATTAGCATGTTAGCAAAAAATTCTTGTAAACTTCATTTAGCACATTAGCAATTTTAAACAAATTTTGAACTAATTTCTTTTGCTAAATTTGAAATTGAGTTGACTACATTTTTACAAGATTTTTTGCTAATATTAGCAAAATAAATGGTAAATTTTTTTTTTATTTTCAGAAAACTTAAAATGGCGTTATCTCGGAAACTAAGCCAGATAGAGCAAAATGGAGGCCATTTTTGGTTCTTAGAATCTCCATAGTATCGCCGGTCCTCTTCACATGTGTGGACCCTAATGGGCCCTAACTTTGGATCCAAAAAAGTTAGCATTCCCGAAAATTTTAAAATGCTCATATCTCGGTAAATATTGCCGACACAACAAAAAGTCCAAAAGCGTTTTTGTAGCTCTCAACACGTAGAACAAGACCGCAAAAGCTCTTCGAGTAATATTTTTGAAGCTATCGAGTTTTTTAATTCTCAAGACCCCAGTGGTCCCCTATAATCACGTATCTCAAAAACTAAGCAAGTTAACTTTAGCAAAAAAATTGTGGGTTCAAAATCAGCAAATTTTCTTGTAGGTTTACAAGCTTTTTTTGCTAACATTACAGTTTTTTTTTTTTGAGTGTAATGATGTTTTTATCATTTTCTCTGTATTCTTTTTCCAAGTAAGCTTTGAGTCCAGGATGACACCTAGGTATTTCGCCTCTTTAGATATTTCCAGGGTAGTTCAATCTAATTTTTGAAACATCAAAACTTGTTTATCTTAGTACTTTTTGTAAACAAAAGGAGTTCGGTTTTTAGGGGATTAACCTCCAAACCATTGTCTTTTGTCCTGCTTTTCAGCTATGGATGTCCATAAAGAAATCTGTGTCCGTGCTAGTATTTTCCAAGGCTTGAAGGATTGATGATATTTTGACATTATTAAACGCACCTTCTCCATCCAAAAATGATGCCAAAACATCTTTATTTTTTGAAGAGTATCATCAATTAACTCGAGAACATTACTTAAAGAGCTCGACATGCCTTAAAAAACTTGGAAACAGTTTCGAATGTCGACCTAAGGCAAGTATTCCAATTCGCGATATGGAGTAACGCGATCTATCAGAATTGCTGTGATTTCGCCATGTACCAACCGGTCTCTATGAGGAGTGTTTGACTCTCTATCTCTAACATAACCTTTCACTTAAAGCTGTATCCTTAGACCTACCGTTAAGGGCCTTGCTGAAGTTGTGTGATGTAAGGGTACTTCTTACAAAGACATCTACTAGTATTTTCAGTATTTTCAATAAAAACCTTACATCAGTAGTGTAGTCCTTTGCGGTATTGTGGTTTATCTTTTCAGTTTCGGGAATATTTTCACTATTGTTCTCACTGAGTTCATTAATCGAAATTGCATTCTTTGAAAGTGTACTTGAGCAATGTTCTCTCTTCCTCTCATCTTTGAAACACGGGAAATGGGTATCCATCAGAAGATCAATGGTTTCCTAACTGCTTTCTGCAAAAGATCCATCGGGGTTATCGAAAAAAACCTGGCACACTTGGATCTTTGAAAAAAACTTTACGGAATTTAGTCGCTTCCTTCCAGTTCTCCACAGATATAAACCAAGACTCTCATTTGCCTTCCGGGTTTCCTTCTTAAAAGCATTAAAACTGAGTCGGTAATTCTTCCAGTCCTCCGTCGTGTGATCCTTTTTTGTCTTATTGAAAAGTTTCCTGCTTTCTGTTCTAACAAGGGAAATCTCCCCAGTGTCATCCTCTGATCTTTATGGAATTAGTTTTATTTTGTAGATAAGGAAAAATAAAGGAGCACGTATTTTTTTTAGCGGCCGAAATTCATAGGGGGAAGAAACGATAATTTTTCAGTTTTTTTCGTTTATACCCTATTTTAAAATTAATTTTTGTTCTGAACTTATCAAATTTTAATGAAGATTAAAGTGTGACACCAGGGAGTATTCCCTTGAGGTTGGCTTGAACTCCAGCGTCCACTGCGGTCGGTGTAACTTCTTTGAAGACAAGCGCTAAGAACAGAATTTAAGATAAGCTTCCCTAAGGGAGTTGGTTACTTAACTTGCCAATTTCTTTAAATATTGTACACTGACCGGCTTTTCCATTTCTGGAAGCGGTAGTTCTTTCACAGGGTTTAGAAACCTAGACCAGTTCGTTTTCTCGGGGGTTATTATAAGGGATCCGTTTCTCCATTGAGAGCTCGACATCAGTCCAAACAATCTGACCGCATTACAACCTCGGAAAAACTCGCTACCTACTCTCTCTTAACAAAGAGAATTGTCGTTTACTCACGGAAGTGGTCACAGGATACTGCCTAATTGATTTTCATTCGAAAACGGTGGGACTTATCTCGGATGCCAATTGTAGAAGATGTGATAAACCTAATACAGATGAAACAGTTGAACATATTCTGTGCATATGCCCCACATTGGCCAGACACCGCGAGCGAATACTAGGCAAAGCAGAAATCGAGAATCTGGATGATTTCGCGGCTATGGACCTTACGCAATTGAAAGTGTTCGTAACATGGACTAACGCGTTTTATCCTCGTCGCTGAAGGAACATGTGGTATCGATATGGACCAGCCAGTCTACGCGTGGAGTAGGTATTCTAGGCTCCAACACACTTAACCTTACCTAACCGTGTTTGAAACCAAAGTTATGTCAATACCGATTTCCTAATTCTGTTACAGAACTTCGGTCTATTTTTCTTGTTACATTCCTGCAGGAAAAGTTAAATGTCGCGTAACATATCACCCGGACCCGAAAAAACCTATCAAAATTCCTTTTTCAAAATTTCTTCTTAAATCATTTTTGATCAAATTTTTTACTACAAAAAACAAAAAAATGTATCTGGGACTTAGAAAAGTTTTAAATTTCGGACTTAGAAAAGTTTTAAATTTTTTACAAGACTTCGTCTCCGGTCTTGGGAATAAGTTTTTTGAGACAGTGTAGTGATAAGTCAAATTTTCATCTGTGACGTGATAGGTATTTTGGTTATATGTCCCGTTTTCACCAGTCACGGTATAGGTGATTTCGGATCGAGAGACCCACTTTTCCTGCAGAGATATAACTTAAGTAGTAGATAAAAACCCAGGAAAATATTTTAGAAGAGATTTCCATTGCAATAGATTCTAGAATACATTTTATGGTAATCACAAAAAATTTTTAATGTAAAATAATTAAAAAAAACTACTTACTCTAAAAACGATTGCTTTCGTGACTTAAAATAAAAATCTTCGATTCTGCAATGTTTAGTAAAATCTGTTGCAGGATACTATAGTGCGTTCTGGAATCGATTACACTACGTGACAGTTTTTTGACCAAATGTATCTGACACCTAATCTTTATGTACAATTGTCCGCTGAATCCGAATATGAAGTCAGAATGGTCAAAAGTAGAACAGTTTTCGAGATATTCGAAAATAAGCGTTTTTTGTGTTTTTAAAAAAGATGATGTCACTTAAATGCAAATATCTTCAAAGCTATTCGTCGATTTATGTATTTCTAATGAAAGATAATAAAATTACTAAAATAACCATGCACTGAAAAAAATAACCTTCCTGATATTAATGAAACGGATTCATTATTTTGTTTTCATTACTTAAATTAAGGAATTCATAAGCTGATTGAAATTTCATGCATGTTATGAACAAATTTTATGAAACTTGTTTCATTAGATTTCATAATTTCATTAAAAAATATCATAAGATTTTTTAGAACTAAATACAACTCTGCGTTGCGAATAAGAGAAAGAAAACAGAACAAAAACATACGACGTTTTATTACACCACACGTGTTTAGTCTAATTGCAATTATTACATGTGTGTTAACTTTTTTCTAATAAAATAAAATAATTTTATATTTTTTTGCTTTGTTATTGAAACTTGTGTGTGTGTTATGCTGGTTATATCTAATTGAAATTACAAGTGAAAAGTTCCGTATACATGTTTCTTTTGACTGTTTCTTATATAATATAATTTGCAACAGAAATATAGTTTTTTAAGTCATTAAAATTTTGTGATGAAATGTAGGGTAATTTGTGTTGTTCCATTGCTGCGTTGTTGCTACGTTTTTTTGTCTTTTATAGTTTACCTTATATGGCAATTCAGACCAATTTAAGTTTGGAGTAAAATTTTGTTGTGTGTAAAAACTAGGTGAAAACCATAAAAAGTGTGCAATTAAGGGTCATGTCACAGACTCAATTCCGTTCGGAAGTGAAATAAGTGGTTCACTCGTAAAACGCAAAGCAAATACTTTTTTCCGGAATGAAACCACTTTTAGCAATTCAATTCCACTTTGATTTTTGAAAGTGATTTCATTCCGAAAAAAAAAAAATAGTTTTGCGTTTTACGAGTAACAACTTTTTTTCAAATCCGATCGGAATTGAGTCTGTGACATGCCCCTAAATAAAATTTCAGTGACGGTTACAGTGATGGTTACATGTGACTTACCAAAATTGTTAAATAATGCAAATTTTCACTTATGGGTGTATGATACGTGCTGTTTTTAGGTAACTTATTCCTAACTTGATTAGGGGCTTTCTATGGAAATTTTGATAACTTTAACCAACATGAATTTATCGTAATTCCCATATCAAAACCTTAATAAAGTTAGCAACTAGTTACTTGTAAAAAGCAATTATCATACGCTCATTACCAACTACTATTCCACATTTAATCAATGGATATTTTCATACATTTTATGAAAAACTTCATAAAACGTTTCAAACAAGTTCTACGAATATTTTCATTATTTATATGCAAGTTTTCATTGAAAGGAACTTTAATGACACCAGTTTCATTAATCAAATGAAACCTGTCTTCGGTTGAAAACGTGAGTCATTTTTCATTTAGGTTAAGTCAATTTCCATTAATTTCACGAAGCTATTTTTTTCAGTGTGGGTCGCTTGTGAAGATTAGTTAAGAAATGACAGAGTTACTGTGGACAAAAGTTCAAACTTTAGGAAAAATTTGATGATTTTTTGCAATTTTGCTCTTTTCAAGTTATTGTTTTTAAACCAAACAATTAAAAATTATAATGTTTTATTACATAGGACATTATTTTATTTCAATACGAACATTTTGCGCCCAACAAGACCCAGATTGGTGCAAAAATGACAAAGCTACAGAAGATTTAGTGAATTAATCCACCTTTCATTACTAACATTTAGCTTTGTATATTTACTTGTGTTTTAAAAAAAAAAATCGAAAAGTGGGATAATTCAATTAATCTACTGTAACTTTGTCATTTTTGCACCGATCTGGATCCTATTGGGCACAAAATGTTCGTATTGAAATAAACTACCGTTTTAAGTGATAAAATTTAAAAAAAAATTATTGTTTGGTTTTAAAAAAATAAGTTGAAAAGAGCAAATAACGGTAATTTTCTCGATTTTCTCGTAAATATCTCGAAAACTGTTCTACTTTTGACCATTCTGACTTCATATTCGGATTCAGCGTTCGGATTTACATAAAGATTAGGTGTCAGATTCATTTGGTCACGACTTTGTTGAAAATTTGTGACACAGTGTTATTTGGAACGAAAAATTTTGCTAGGAAGGAAATTAAAAAAAGGACTCACCTCGACTGTTGATGTCAGCTCTTCCTCACAGTCTATGGTGGGCATTGGAATCTCTATCAATTTAAAGGGAACATATTTGTTTACATTTTCAAAAAACAATCCTAAGATGTTTAATATTTTTCGACTCACATCCCTAACTAATTTGCGATATCTTAAAATATTCTTACACGTCACTATCTGGCGATTTTGCCTGTTTATCTTTAAGAAGATCTGCTTAAGAAATTGCATAAACAGCTCTGTCACATACAATATTGCAACAATAAAAGAAACTTGTTATTTTCCCAACATAAAAAGTGCAAATATGTAAAAAAAAAACAAAGAAAATCGAAATATAATCAACAATAAAATCCATAAATATAAAGTTCCAAACAAGTCAAGCAAATACATATGTATGTAAGTTATTGACGCCACATGTGTAAGCCGCACATACAGATGGAATAATGTAACTCCATGTGCATTACCTACTACTAAATATGTGAGGCTACAGAAATATCTAGGAGTCTTTAGCGAAATGTCAAAAGTGGTTTTGGCATATTAGCGCATATTGTTGCTTATTTTTGTAACTGTCTCTATGGCTGTATGTACTAACAACCGGCTAAAATATGTTAAGCAGTAGTTATGTGTTGTGTCGTTTATGTTTAGCAAAATCCATAATGTCATACCGAGTAAAAATTATTACATGCAGAAAAAATCTGCTGAAAATACTGTTATTTTGACCCACTGAGAAATCTGTTAAATTTATTTTGTTTCTGCAAACTTCCCATGAAATGATACGGTTATACCAAGGTTTTTTTTATGAATATACGGTCTTTGTATGTGTATTGGTTCATGAGTTGCATGCAATACTATTCTCTGTAATTCGTGAACCGATTTTTATACTGTATACAGACTAGCGTGATTTTAAAATCACTATGTGATTTTCCTTTGAACAAAATCACATAGTGATTTACAAAATCAACTCTAAATTGTACTAGCATAAAGAAAAATCACAAAATCATCTCAATTTACCATGGTAAGTTCTTGTAGTGTGAACGTGGCCTTATATCCTACACCACTCTGTGGTACAGGGTATATTGAGTTTGTGCTGATGTTTGTAACTACCCAAAATATTGGTCCTAGACCTACCTTCAAGTATACCGATCGACTCAGAATAACTTTTTGAGTCGATTTAGCGATGTCCGTCCGTCCGTAAGTCTGTGCGTCCGTCCGTCCTTCTGTCCATCTATCGGTTTAAGCACGATACAGGTCGCAATTTTCAATCAATTGACTTGAAATTTAAAAGCATCTTTTGGCCCAAGGACGAAGACTATTGAAATTGGAGAAAGTCGGTCCGTGTTAAGATCTAGCCCCCATGCAAACGCACCCTTTGGACTCGGCTTAAATTACTCTAATAACCGTATTATAATAGAAATCGCTTTGAAATTAAGCAGGAATGAAGATTTTCACAAATCTTCATTCCAAATTTTAACGGAATCGCGTCAGTCCTTCTGGTAGTCCCCATACAAACCACCTTCCCGATATTCACATAATTCCCTCAAAATTCATAAAAATGGAAATATTTGATAAAAAATTTATTTTTAGGTGCTAAACGTGTATTTTTTTCTATTAATATTTAATTAAATAAAGGACATATATATATATATAAACGTGTACTTTAGCAACCTTATCAAATCGGAATATATTGGACCATTTTTGGACTTAGTCCCCTACATAAAAATTTCGACCGATATTCAGTTAAATTGGTCTATTGACAAAAAAAATAAACCAATTCCACTTAAAATTGATCTGTGTGTGTTTTCTACACTAAATAAAGATCTTACAAAAGACAGATACAATCGGTCCATATTTGGACTTGGGACCCATTTTCCGGAAAACACTGGTGTAGGGTATCATATGGTCGGTCTTGACCGACTATAACTTTCTTACTTGTTTTTTTTTTAGATTTCCCATGGAAGGTGACGTCAAAACCAATTTTTATGCATATACGGTCTTCGTATGTGTATTGCTTCATGAGTTTTATGCACTTAAGTTCACTGCATATAAAAATAATAAACTAGAGGTTCCAGGATCAAATCTGATTCTAAAAAAAGGCGAACAGCATTTTTTTTTTAATATGAGAAAGATAATTTATAAAGGAAAATGGATAAAAGTAAATACTAGAGGAAATACGAACATTTTTTGCATTTCGAAGTGTGCAGGAAATTCGCCAGATTTTTTTTTAAAATTTCGATTCTATGGGGCCAAAAAGGATAGTGCACTTTGGTACTTTTTCGATCTCCTAAAATAATTGTAGAAACAATTATTGATATGTAAAATGTGGAAAAAAGTACCTTTTGACAAGTCAAATTTTAATTTTTTAAAAAGGTAAAAAATTTTACTTTGGTACTTTTTCTACCTTCCAAAATAAAAGTTCGTGAGACTTTCAATGTGGGATGTAGGAATATTCAGCAAAAAAAAAAAACTTACTTATAAATGTACTTTTTAGAAAATTTTGATGATAAGAGTGTAAAAAACTACCTTTGGTACTTTTTCGATCTCCCGAAATAATGGTCATTTAATCTTGATTTTTGAAATGTATCGAAACAAAACATTCTGAAAGAATATTTCGGTCGTGGTATTGACCCCTCTAGGAAGCACTATTATAACAGTAGATTTGAGAAAACTGCAATATATATTTTTTTTTAATCGAAAAATAGTAATTTTGTTGGGCAAAAAATTTGTTGAATCGGTAGAAGTTTTCCACAAAAGAATTTAAAAAAAAATTAAGGAGTCCCGGGTGAAAATGAGCATGTAAAGTACTGCTCAAAATTATAGCGCACTTTAAATTATTTTTTACAACTTATTGTTTCTATTCAAAATATCAAAAAAATGTCAAGTTTTTTTGTGTCAATTAAACATTTTTATTCAAATTTATTTAATTAAAGTCACAATTCAGTTTTAAATAACACAATAAAAATATCAGAGGTGGTTTTATAAAAAAAAGTCTTAAATAGACTGTTCATAATTATAGCGCACTAACAAAAATTAATGCATTAAATGAAAAGTTGATCAAAATTTAAACACAGCCTGATGAAAAACTTATTCCTTTAGCTTTTAAAAATACATTTATTTCTATTTGAAATCGATTTGACCGATTTGAAGCAGTCATTTATGGTTGCTTTCGATTAGATATCCTTCATAGCGCTGATCAATTTACTTTTATAGTTATTTGGTAGATTTAAGAGGCACGATCGGTAGTAGACCCAATGTTTTCAATTCGGTTAATGTCTGGTGACGATTTTAATATCATTTGGCCAATATAATTGGGGAAAACTGTTGTTTCCGAACCAGTACATCGAGAATTTCGCCTTATGACAGGGGGCATTATCACTTTGAATGCAGGCATGGGTCGATTCAGACCCAAATATTTGATCAAAATATGATGCAAATTCTTCGGAAATTGAATTAATATAGCTGCTAGCATTTAAAAGTCCTTATCAAAAGAGTAATACGGCGGTACCATGGGCTGTAAAACATTTTCATACGCTAACAGAACCACCACCACGTTGTGTGATTGGATGAAACCATTATGATTGATCCTTATCTTGCATTGTACATTGAAAAAATGAAAAAAGATCAACTAATCAACTATTCGTCATGAATAAATAATTATAATGAAGTAATAAATGGTTAAAATCCATCATTTGTTCGATGTACAATGCCGGATAAGGATCAACATATTGGTTCCAGCCAAGCGCACAAAGTGGTGGTGGTTCTGTTAGCGTATGCAAATGTTTTACAGCCCATGGTACCGACTTATTACTCTTTTAAGAAGGACTGATCATACATTGTCATACATGAATTTGTATGTACAATGTTTTTTTCATAAAACGTCTATTAATTTAATTTTTTTCAAATAGGGTAATTCCAAAAATTTTCGCCCCACTGTTCGGAAACATGCCTTTGGACGCCACTGAGAATTTGGCTCATAGATATCCACGTTTATATGAGATATGTTGCATTTTTGGATTTTCAAAATTTGCTGTAGTTTTAAAATTATCGCGGGTCAAAATTCGAGTTTTTTAGCAAAAGTCAGAAAAATACATGACGTTTAACGTGCTCTAACTTTTTAACTAGTAATCCGATTATCACAAGTAATGGCTCATATGAAAGCTTAATTCTTCTTCTTTTAGGAAATATTTTCAAAAGCATACGGGTTTTTCAGAAGTGTTGCAAAAATTAAAAAACATTTTTTTTTTTGCGAATATTTAAAAAAACACATCTTCGATTTTTAAAAAAAAAAAGTTTGGTGATAAACAATACTGTTTTGTACAACATATCCAAAATTCAGAGTGGGATCCCAATGGGATCAAAAAATATTCTGGTTTTAGTACGAAGTTCTTAAATTTTACCTTAGAAAATTAAAATTTTATGTTTCTTCAATATAAAAATTTAAATTTTCAAAGAAAATTATACTATTAAAATTTTGAAAAAAATTCAAAAGATTAGAAATTTAAATTTTCTAAGGGAAAAATATGAGAACCTCGTACTTAAAACAGAATAGTTTTTGATCCCATGGAGATCCCACTCTGAATTTTGAATATGTTATACAAAACATTGTTATTTTTCACCAGAATTTTTTTTTAAAAAATCAAAGATGTGTTTTTTTAAATATTTGAAAACAAAAAATGTTTTTGCATTTTTGCATCATTTCTGTAAAAAAAACTGTGTTATTTTAAAAAAATTTTCTAAAAGAAGAACCCCAGCTTTCACATGAGCCTAAATTTGTGAAAATCGGGTCATTGGTTAAGAAGTTACAGCTCTTTAAACGTGATGTATTTTTCTTACTTTTGCTTAAAAAGTCAATCTTTGACCCGCCATAATTCGTTAAATACACCAAATGCTAAAAAACGGTATATGGTACATATATCATATTTATGAGGGCTATCTATGTGTCAAGGTTCAAATTAATCTGAGACACCATTTCCAAAAATGACTAAAATTTGAGCTAAATTTTCTGGAATGGCCCAATATAAATAATTTGTATTAATTTATGACACTGTTTTTTTAATAAAAACCAACGAATATTTTAAAAATATACTTTATGATACTTTAGGGTAATCAAAGCTTCGAAGAATTAACCACTTTTCGAATGAATTCACAAATAAAATACATTCGATTTTAATAGTCACTGAATACAATTATCTTTAAATATCCCCAGCAAAAACTTGCATTACCAAGTACACCCAAAAAAATAACTAGTGTTAAACAGTCTAATGTGACTTAGGTAAATTTTTTTTATATTGAGTTCAAGAAATTGCTCAAGTTTTAACTAAATTGTATATGACATTTATTTTGTAAAATAGCGTTGTTTACAATATTAAATTTAACATACACAAACTTGAATCTTTTACCTAAGTTTTTTTTTTATAAATATAAATAAATTTAATTCGATAAAGTCGACATATTAATGCCACATTGTAAACAACAAATTGACAACAAATTGTCTTTAATTTTTTATAAAATATATGTATGTATGAGGAACTAATTTATTTAATTAATTAATTAAAAAGGTAAGCAAAATAATGTGTTTATATATTTGATAAACGTATATTAACCAAAATATTAACTTTCAGTTGCAGATGGTGGTGGTTTATCCGAACATTTGCGGCATCCGCCACGCAACTTGTAAAAATACATTACTTGGAATCTCCACCCAATGTAGGCTGTTTAAATTTTAAGGAACTCCACAAAAAAACATAAAACAATTGGTCTCCGGTTCGCAGTGTTGGTCAATAGTAGACACAAAAGCAGATCCAGAAAATGACTTGAGGTTTTTGATTGCAGATTCCGGTTAGTGATAATTCAGCATCTACAGAAAAAATTCTTTAGAAAAATAGTCTCACAATATGGTACTTCTATAGAACAATTGTCTCAGAATCTGAAAATTGTTCTAAAGAAAAATTGTCTTAGAATCTATGATTTTTTCTATTGAAAAATTGTATCAGAACCTGAGACTTTTTCTGTAGAAAAATTGTCACAGAATCTAAAATTTGTTCTGTAGAAAAATTGTGTCAGAATCTGAGTTTTTTTCTATAGGAAAATTGTTTAAGAATTTACGACTTTTTTATAGAAAAATTGTCTCAAAATGCAAGACTTTTTCTATAGAAAAAATTTCTCAGAAATAGAGAATTTTTCTATAGAAAAAAATTCTCAGAATTACAGAATTTTTTCTATAGTAAATTTCTGAAAGACAATTTTTCTTTAGAATATTTTTTGAAAGACAATTTTTTTATAAAAAAATTTTCAAGCAATATTTCCATAGAAAATATCTCTAAAAACAATTTTTGTATAAAAATTTCTCAAGGACAATTTTTCTATAGAAAATTTCTGAAAGACAATTCTTCTATAGAAAATTTTTTAAAGACAAGTTTTCTATAAAAATTTTTTTAAATACAATTTTTTATAAAAAATTTCTCATACAATTTTTCTATAGAAAATATGTATTAAGACAATTTTTCTTTAAAAATTTCTCAAAGTCAATTTTTCCATAGAAAATTTCTTAAAGACAATTTTTCTCTAGAAATGTCTGAAAGACAATTTTTCTACAGAAAATTTCTGAAAGACAATGTTTCTATACATACTTTCTAAAAAAACAAAAAAATATCTAAAGAAAAGTTGTTTTTACGAAATTTTTTACAGAATAATTTTCTATAGAAAAACTGTCTTTTCTATAGAAAAATTATCTTTAAGAAATTTTCTTTACAAAAATTGTCTTTGAAAAAGTTTCTATTAAAAATTGTCTTTCAAAAATTTTCTATAGAAAAAAATGCCTTTAAGACATTTTCTATAGAAAAATTGTATTTGAAAAATTTTCTATTTAAAAATTGTCTTTGACAAAGTTTTTATAGAAAAATTGTCTTTAAGAAATTTTCTATAGAAAAATTGTCTTTCAGAAATTTTCTATAGAAAAATTGACTTTCAGAAATGTTCTATAGAAAAATTGTCCTTGAGAAATTTTCTATAAAAATTTTTTATGAAAATTTTTTCAAAAATTTTCTACAGAAAAAATTTTCTACAGAAAAAATTTTCTTTAAGAAATTTTCTCTGAAAACCTGTCTTTCAGAAATTTTCTATAGAAAAATTTTCTTTCAGAAATTTTCTGTAAAAAAATTGTCTCTCAGAAAAAATTTTTTTTCAGAAATTTTCTATAGAAAACCTGTCTTTTAGAAATTTTATATAGAAAAATTGTTTTTCAGAAATTTTCTGCAGAAAAATTGTCTCTCAGCATTTTTCTTTAAAAAATTGTCTTTGAGAAAGTTTCTATAGATTTTTTTTTTTTTTTTAAATTTCTATTAAAAAATTATCTTTGAGAAGTTTTCTATATAAAAATTATATTTGGAAAATTTTCTATAGAAAAATTATCTTTAAAAAATTTTCTATTGAAGAATTGTCTTTGAGAAATTTTCTGTAGAAAAATTGTCCTTGGGAATTGTCTTTGAGAATTTTTCTATGGAAAATTATTTTTCAAAAATATTCTCTAGAAAAATTTCTCTCAGAAATTTTCTATAGAAATATTGTCTAAGAAATTTTCTATAGAATAATTGTCTTTGAGAATTTTTCTGTGAAAATTGCCTTTCAGAAGGATTCTATGGAAAAATTGTGTTTGAGAAAGTTTCCATAGAAAGATTGTCTTTCAGAAATTTTCTACAGAAAACCTGTCTTTCAGAAATTTTATATAGAAAAACTGTCTTTGAAAAAGTTTCTGTAGAAAAAATGTCTTTGAGAAATATTTTATAGAAAAATTGTCTTTGAGAAATATTCTATAGAAAAATTGTCTTTCAGAAAATTTCTATAAAAAATTTTCTATAGAAAAATTGTTGTTCAAAAATTTTCTATAGAAAAATTAACTTTCAAAATTTTTTTTAGAAAAATTGTCTTTCAGAAATTTTCTATAGAAAAATTGTCTTCCAGAAATTTTCTATCGAAAAATTTTCTATAGAAGAATTGTCTTTCAGAAAATTTCTACAGAAAAATTGCCTTTCAGAAATTTTCTATGAAAAATTATCTTTGTGAAATTTTCTATAGAAAAATTATCTTTTTTAATTGGTTTAAAACCAATTTTCTATAGAAAAATTGGTTTTAAAACATTTTCTATTAAAGAATTGTCTTTGAGGAATTTTCTGTAGAATAATTGTCTTTGGGAAATTTTCTATAGAAAAATTATGTTTAAAAAATTTTCTATTAAAGAATTATCTTTGAGAAATTCTTTATAGAAAAATTGTCTTTGAGAAATTTTTTATAGAAATTTTTTTTAAAAATTGGCTTGAAAAAGTTTTCTATATAAAAATTGTCGTCAAAATTATCTTTCAGAAATTTTCTATAGAAAAATTGTCAACCAGAAATTTTCTATCGAAAAATTTTCTTTCGGAAATTTTTAATAGAAAAATTGGCGTTCAGAAAGTTTCTATAGAAAAACTGTCTTTCAGGAATTTGCTATAGAAGAATTGTTTTTTAGAAAATTTCTATAGAAAATTTTACTTTAAGAAATTTTCTATAGGAGTATTTTCTTTCAGAAATTTTCTGTAGAAAAATTATTTCTCAGAAATTTTCTATAAAAAAATTGTCTTTGAAAAATTTTCTATAGAAAAATTGTCTATTAAAAATTTTCTATAGAAGAATTGTCTTTGAGAAATTTTTTAAAAAAATTGTCTGTTAAAAATTTTCTATAGTAAATCTGTCTTTTAGAAATTTTTTATAGAAAAATAGTCTTTCAGAAATTTTCTATAGAAGAATTGTCTTTCAGAAAGTTTCTATAGAAAAATTGTCTGTCAGAAATTTTCTAAAGAAGAATTGTCTTTTTATTTCTATAGAAAAATTGTCTTTGAGAAAGTTTCTATAGAAAAATTTAATTGTCACTGATCATGCTAAGTATGTAGTTTAAGCTTGTTAGTATTTATATTTTATTATAAAATTGTCCTTTATATTAAAAAAAATATTAAAAATAAATGAAATTAAAATTTATAATATTGAGCATTTTGTATGGAAGGGGATATATAAAACTATTAAATCAACCTAAAAAAATACGTTATTTGACCAATCAAACTGTACCATTTATTTAAATATATTGGCTAAATAAACAAAATTAAATTTGAAATAATGCTTAAATGCATTTTGTAAGTTTACCTAAGTTGATTCGGGTAATATGCAAAGAAACTTTTCAAGTTGGATTCCTGCGAAAAATCTTAGGTAAATTATACGCTAAAATTAAATAATCTCACAATTGTTTTTTTTTGGGTGTAATGAAATGTGTAATGGGAAATTCAAAAGTTATAACTACTTCTGATTCGAATTACCTTTCCCATTACATTTACAAGCAAATGTGCCAAATGTAATGATTATCAAACCAATATTAATAACTAATTACATATATACTTATAGGTAATGAAAAAATTATTTAAAAAAAAAATTTAAAAAAATAAAAAAATATTTAATTTTATTTTGTTTTTATTCAAAATAATGTACAGTGAGTCAAAAAGTGAAAATCTAGTTCTGAATTTTTTTTATTTTATTATAATGACTTATGTTAGTCATTATTAATAAGTCCTTATTTTACATTTCAAAATAATGCTAAAAGTAATTTTCTGTCATTACTAAGTAATTAGAATGGTAATGATGTGTCATTACCAAGTTTTTGCTGGGTCAATATTTCTTGGAATGGATTCGATTTTTACCATTAAATCGAATTCTTGTTTACGAGAATTTTAAAAATTGAATGCATTCTTTATTTCATTTTTTTATTATTCATGAGACTTTTAAAAATCGAATTTATAAAAAATTACGCATTCAATTTCATGGTCAAATGTAAAAGAAATCGAATGCGCATATTTTAAAATCAAGTGTAAAATCATTCGATAAATTGTGATTGGGGAACGCAATCATTAAAGTTTAATTCAGAACACCAAATCTAATTAAGGAATGAAATCCTTCGCAGCTCTGATAGTAATACCGTCAAAGTGTTCGCATTTTCTTCTAAATTTGGTTGTGTACGTTAGTGCCGTTCATATTCGCCTATAGAATACAAAAATTATAATCAATCTTGATGATGTATGATCATTATTGTCCGACCGAAAGACTTTTTCAGACTGAACCCATACATGAACTTCGTCCAATTTTGCAAAGTTTTGCCGAACCCAACCTTAAAAAAAAAATGTTTTTAAGACATGTATGCTATGCAGATGCGTAGCATATATGAAGGTGTATGACATATACCTTTCCACACATAGTTGCATACATTTACATATATGGAGTATTACATTACGTGTGTATGTTCATATGTATATGATCCCATATATGACATACATTTCCATATATTGTTCATGTACTATCATACAGGGTATCATGTATGAACATACATGTTCATTAAGGGTGGGATAGTGTTGTGTGAGATTTTAAGCAGCAATATTTGGAAGCGCTAGAACCGCTCATTTTGTGAGGTTGGTAAAAAAAGTGTATGAGCCAAAAAATGGTGGAGGTCGGATAGGATCTAGGGGTCGCTCATCGGGGTCAAAGTTAGGCGTAGAGGGGAAAAAATCCACAAAAAGGCCCAAAACTCCCCTGGTTTTGCTCCTAGAGGAGTCAAATATGAGACCGGCCCCCATTATTTTTTCCCCCTGAACACTTTTGCCAAACATACCTAAGCCCTATCTCCAATCCCTAAGGGGGGTCCCATACAAAGGTTCAATTTTTAAAAAATCTTGCTCCTACCGCTCTAGCTGTCCTAGAAGTCACCCTAGAGGAATCAAATGTATGACCGACCCCCAATATTTTTTCAACCCCAACATTTTCTTAGAACATACCTACCCCCTGTCTTCAATCCTTAGGGTGGTCCCCATACATTTTTTTTTTATTTTTTCTTAAATTGTCATATTAAATCAGCCCCTACCGGTCCAATGGTGCCTCCTAGAGGGGTCATTATCAAGACCAACCCCCATTAATTTTTAGCCCCCAACACTTCTTCTGAACATACCAATTCCATATCTCCAATTCCTAAGGGGTCTCCCACACAAAACGACATTTTTGTAAATCTTGCTCCCACCGCTCTAACTATCGCAGGGGTGACCCTAGAGAAGTTAAATGTGTGACCGACCCCCAATATTTTTTCAGCCCCAACATTTTCCCCAAACAAACCTACCCTCTATTTTTAAGCCTTAAGGGTGTCCCCACACAATTTTTTTTTTTTTAATTTTTTTTTTATAAAATTTGCGCCTACCGTTCCCACTGTGCCTGTTAATTTTTGTCCCCTACATTTTTTCTAAACATACCTACCTTATTTCCACTTTGTAGGGGTGCTCCCCTGGGGAAAACTAAGTGTTTGAAACTAAATTCGGCAAAACGTCTGGACCAGGAGTGCTAATGTTGCGCGTTTTAAAGAGCAGTGGGAAAATATAAAAGACAAACCGTACAGTCTTGGCATATAAGATAAGGAAGTGGCAGGCAACATACCAGCTCAAGTCCAAACTGACATCAAGTTGTTTTGTTGGGCTCAAATAAAAGAAAAGCAACCCAGAGACGACTACAAGGAGTTTCTTGAAATTGTTTTATTATACCTTGGCGAAAATATTCCTAATAAGCATTTTAGCCCACCAGGACCCATCAGTCATGCTCGATGGATGGCAAAAGGCATATATTGCCTAAAAATGTTTTTGTTCCGAAAATATATAGGTTTGGCCAAAAAAGAATTAAATGCACTTCTTGATGTGACCGTTTTCATCATAACAATTTACGTAAAAGCTTGGTTTAGCGCTACCAAAGCAATAGAAGCTCCAAATAATGATTTGAATTTTTTGAAAGCGATTGCCAATTATGCTTCAATTGATAAGATTCTGTCGCAACGATTGGTCAAGAGATTCTGTGGACATCTCTGGTATCTCAGTGGCGAAGCTGTTGCTCTCGCACTATTTGATCCGAATATCTCTTGTGAAATAAAACGAAAAATGTCGAATGCAATTCGTATATTTGAAGAAGAGAAAGTGAAATTGGAGGAAGAGTTATCTGACGATGAGATGGACGAATCGTCTAACGAAGACAGCGAGGAAGAAGAAGACGATGATATCGGGGAAGAAGATGCCTCAGAGGATAGCGGCGACAGTGGCAACAAGGATTGTAATCCTCCAGTACATGTTGTTGGATTCGAAGGTGTGAAAAGAATTAACATGGCATCGAAACAAGTGAATCAAGAACTCATGAAAACTGATTTAAGCCACTACGTCACACCTGAGACTCCAAAATTTTTTGCACGCTTCGGAATAACAACAAATTTCATTGCTTCCGATCCAAATACTTGGGAAAATCGTCAGGACTACCAGCGAGCGCTGCAAATATTTATTACGTAAATTACATGTTGTCAACGACGCTGCCGAAAGAGGCGTAAAATTAATAGAAGACTATAACAAAGTGTTGTGCCGTAACGAGGAGGAAAAAATAGTTTTGCTTCAGGTCGTGGCCGAAAATCGGAAACAATATCCATCACACGATAAAAATAAATTAATTTGATTTATAGTTATATTTTATTATTTTCAAGTTAAAAAAATATTTTTTTACGCTTAACAAAAGTTACTATTAAATTACAAATTAAAGACCTTGGATTTCTCGATAAAATAAATAAAAAAATTGTGGGGTAACACCTTGAAGATAGAGGGTAGGTATGTTTGAAGAAAATGTTTTGGCTAAAAAAATATATTGGCAGGTCATACATTTGACTTCTCTACATACATTACTAATTTAGTTTTCCCCAGGGGAGCACCCCTACAAAGTGGAAATACGGCGTAGGTATGTTCAGAAAAAATGTAGGGGGCAAAAATTAATGGGGGTCAATCTGCATTTACCGTTCCTAAAAGGCAGAATGGGAGCGGTAGGCGCAGATTTTATAAAAAAAAATTAAAAAATAAAAAAAATGTGTGGGGACACCCTTAAGGCTTTAAAATAGAGGGTAGGTTTGTTTGGGGAAAATGTTGGGGCTGAAAAAATATTGGGGGTCGGTCACACATTTAACTTCTCTAGGGTCACCCCTGCGATAATTAGAGCGGTGAGAGCAAGTTTTACAAAAATGTCATTTTGTGTGGGAGACCCCTTAGGAATTGGAGATATGGAATTGGTGTGTTCAGAAGAAGTGTTGGGGGCTAAAAATTAATGGGGGTTGGTCTTGATAATGACCCCTCTAGGAGGCACCATTGGACCGGTAGGAGCTGATTTAATATGACAATTTAAGAAAAAATAAAAAAAAATGTATGGGGACCACCCTAAGGATTGAAGATACGGGGTAGGTATGTTCTAAGAAAATGTTGGGGTTGAAAAAATATTGGGGGTCGGTCATACATTTGATTCCTCTAGGGTGACTTCTAGGACAGCTAGAGCGGTAGGAGCAAGATTTTTTAAAAATTGAACCTTTGTATGGGACCCCCCTTAGGGATTGGAGATAGGGCTTAGGTATGTTTGGCAAAAGTGTTCAGGGGGAAAAAATAATGGGGGCCGGTCTCATATTTGACCCCTCTAGGAGCAAAACCAGGGGAGTTTTGGGCCTTTTTGTGGATTTTTTCCCCTCTACGCCCAACTTTGACCCCGATGAGCGACCCCTAGATCCTATCCGATCTGCCCCATATTTTGGCCCATGCATTTTTTTTACGAACCTCACAAAATAAGCGGTTCTAGCGTGTCGAAATCGAAAACTCGTGCACTATCCCACCCCTAATGTTCATTTTCACCCGGGGTACAAACATTTTCAAAAATTAGATTTAAATTTTAAGGCTCTTATTCATAATACTTATAACAAGCTTATTGTAGGTTTATTTGACAATTATTCCTGCAATATCTGTCAAATAAACCTACTTTAAATATATTTCAGGTTTTATGAATAACCACCTAAAACTTTAAAATCGCACAATACACTTTTATAAAACTTTTTAGTACATTTTTTCTTTAAAGTACGTAAAAACAAAAAAATTAACCAAAAAAAAAAAAATAGGAATTTAGACCACTTTTGAAGAACTTATGAGTAAAAGAAGATTGAGTAAACGAACAAGCTCCGTATTTTTGAAAATTTTAATTATCCTGGGAATATTCTTTTATTGAAAAATAAAAATGACCGGTTGGAAGGTTAACATTTTTACTCGGTATACATATAGCAACAAAACTGGAGTACTTCAACATATTTTAAAATATATTTGTTGTTTCGAATGCTGCCTGTTGCTGAAGTTGGACAAGTCAACTAAATGACGAGGGTTCATAACGTTGTCGTACTGGTATGACCAGAAAATATATATTGGAATAATCTAGATTTTACATGAAGAGTTACTGTGGTACGTGGAGTTATTTTTTTTTAACAGTAACATATGAAAACAAGTGAGAGTTATATTTAGTCAGATGGAATTGGAAATACACTTCTCCGTAGAATTTTTAGAAAAAATACATATTTCCGGGTCAAGTCGACGAATTTTATCGGCATAAAGCAGTGGTCGGCAGAAAGAGAGTGTAAGAATGTATTGGTGTATGAATATAAGTATACATGTGTTGGTGTATTTCTTAAACAAAGCGACATTAACCTGCTTGTTGTTGTATTTTGTATGCTCTTAGTTGTAAGTTTTGTTGACATTCGTGTTATATACGTGCCGACTGTATTCGGGTTCTGAGTGCCGATCACTGGCTTAAAGTAAAAAAAAATTATCAGCTGGCCGATAAGCCGAGACTCTCCAACCTTAGAGTTGTCTCTTTTAAATATATTTTAAGTTTTAGGTAACTCGGTTCAGCTAAGTTTAATTGCATAAAAATAACTTCCCCCTCTCGGTATAACTAGTCGACACATTTAACACAGTGATACAAAATCGAACTTTCGGAATCGGAATGGGATGAAACCAAAAGCAAATGAAAGCTGACGTTTTCCATAACAAAACCCTTAGGGCCTTTTTTTTAGGTCAGAGCTAGATTTTATTTTACACGCATTTAAAGTTGGTGATTTTAAAGCATTTAAAGTTTTTGTGTACTAAACATGTCCTACTTTAAACGCCTCTGGTGGTGCCCTTATTGGACATGTAGGGTCCAGTTTCCAAACTTAAGCTCAAAATTACTTCAGCTATGACTGGAATGAATTTTGCTGCAATCGGTCAAGTACATATTTACTGAATAGCCAAATTATTAAAATTAAACACTGTACACCGTTGCGTATGATTGTTATTTAAAGGCAATTATTAATATACACCACTGGACACCGTTGCGTATGATTGTTATTTAAAGGCAATCACAATATTAATCATTCGCCACTAATACAGTTTTCAAGCATTTATTATTATAATAATAATAAAAGTGCACTAACTTTAAATGCGTGTAAAAAAAAATCTAGCTCTGAACTAGAAAAAAGGCTTGCTTTTGGTTTCATCCCATTCCGATTTTGGGTGTTGCACTGTGTAATTTTTGGTACTTTTATTAAAATTTATTCTAATAAATCGATTTTTTGACTAATTACACAGTGCAACACCCAAAATCGGAATGGGATGAAACCAAAAGCAAATGAAAGTTGACATATTCCATAACAAACCCCTCAAGCCTTTTTTCTAGTTCAGAGCTAGATTTTTTTTTACACGCATTTAAAGTTAGTGCACTTTTATTATTATTATAATAATAAATGCTTGAAAACTGTATTAGTGGCGAATGATTAATATTGTAATTGCCTTTAAATAACAATCATACGCAACGGTGTCCAGTGGTGTATATTAATAATTGCCTTTAAATAACAATCATACGCAACGGTGTACAGTGTTTAATTTTAATAATTTGGCTATTCAGTAAATATGTACTTGACCGATTGCAGCAAAATTCATTCCAGTCATAGCTGAAGTAATTTTGAGCTTAAGTTTGGAAACTGGACCCTACATGTCCAATAAGGGCACCACCAGAGGCGTTTAAAGTAGGACATGTTTAGTACACAAAAACTTTAAATGCTTTAAAATCACCAACTTTAAATGCGTGTAAAATAAAATCTAGCTCTGACCTAAAAAAAAGGCCCTAAGGGTTTTGTTATGGAAAACGTCAGCTTTCATTTGCTTTTGGTTTCATCCCATTCCGATTCCGAAAGTTCGATTTTGTATCACTGTGTTACCAGCACTGTTACGCAATGCAAAAATATCCCTCATTTCTTCAGTCATCTCCAATTAGCATACTTACTCCCATAGAGTAAATATGATATGAGACATTTTACTCCACCACTACATACACATGAAGCTCACACAAAGTTTTTAGTTTGTTTACTTTTTTTACACATCTATCTCTTTTATTCTTTGTTTGTCTATTTATCTTTTACACATCAGTTGTTGCGAAATTCTTAAAAAGATCGGTATTTTTTGTGTGTTGTAATTAATTAAAAATATTAAAGTATTTTATTAAAAAAAAATGTTAGAAATACTAATAAATGTACTTTTAAATTAAAAATATAATATTAATTTGTTAAAATTTTGTTTAATACAAGAGACTTGCCTGCAAATTGTGTTACTTAAAATTTCTCAAGCCGGTCATTTATTTTCTTTTGTTGTTTATTTCGTTAAGTTAATAAAGTGCATGCATATAAATTATAAAATGGTGGCATTGTGTTTAGTTTGTTGTTCGGTAAATTTAGTGTTAATTTGATATTTGCAGAAATTAAAAGGTAAGAAAAATTTAATTTTGTGATGGAATTAGATATTCAAATATTTTCTAAAGAATCTAAGACTTTTTCTATAGGAAAAATGTCTCAGAATCTGAGACTTTTCTATAGAAAAAATGTCTCTGAATCTGAGACTTTTTCTATAAAAAAAATGTCTCAGAATCTGAGACTTTTGCTATAGAAAAAATGTCTCAGAATCTGAGACTTTTGCTATAGAAAAAATGTCTCAGAATCTGAGACTTTTGCTATAGAAAAAATGTCTCAGAATCTGAGACTTTTGCTATAGAAAAAATGTCTCAGAATCTGAGACTTTTTTTATAGAAAAATGTCTCAGAATCTGAGACTTTTTTTATAGAAAAAATGTCTCAGAATCTGAGACTTTTTTTATAGAAAAAATGTCTCAGAATCTGAGACTTTTTTTATAGAAAAAATGTCTCAGAATCTGAGACTTTTTTTATAGAAAAATGTCTCAGAATCTGAGACTTTTTTTATAGAAAAATGTCTCAGAATCTGAGACTTTTTTTATAGAAAAATGTCTCAGAATCTGAGACTTTTTTTATAGAAAAATTTCTCAGAATCTGAGACTTTTTTTATAGAAAAATGTCTCAGAATCTGAGACTTTTTTTATAGAAAAATGTCTCAGAATCTGAGACTTTTTTTATAGAAAAAATATCTCAGAATCTGAGACTTTTTTTATAGAAAAAATATCTCAGAATCTGAGACTTTTTTATAGAAAAATGTCTCAGAATCTGAGACTTTTTTTATAGAAAAAATGTCTCAGAATCTGAGACTTTTTTTATAGAAAAAATGTCTCAGAATCTGAGACTTTTTTTATAGAAAAAATGTCTCAGAATCTGAGACTTTTTTTATAGAAAAAATGTCTCAGAATCTGAGACTTTTTTTATAGAAAAAATGTCTCAGAATCTGAGACTTTTTTTATAGAAAAAATGTCTCAGAATCTGAGACTTTTTTTATAGAAAAAATGTCTCAGAATCTGAGACTTTTTTTATAGAAAAAATGTCTCAGAATCTGAGACTTTTTTTATAGAAAAAATGTCTCAGAATCTGAGACTTTTTTTATAGAAAAAATGTCTCAGAATCTGAGACTTTTTTTATAGAAAAAATGTCTCAGAATCTGAGACTTTTTTTATAGAAAAAATGTCTCAGAATCTGAGACTTTTTTTATAGAAAAAATGTCTCAGAATCTGAGACTTTTTTTATAGAAAAAATGTCTCAGAATCTGAGACTTTTTTTATAGAAAAAATGTCTCAGAAATTGAGACTTTTTTTATAGAAAAAATGTCTCAGAATCTGAGACTTTTTTTATAGAAAAAATGTCTCAGAATCTGAGACTTTTTTTATAGAAAAAATGTCTCAGAATCTGAGACTTTTTTTATAGAAAAAATGTCTCAGAATCTGAGACTTTTTTTATAGAAAAAATGTCTCAGAATCTGAGACTTTTTTTATAGAAAAAATGTCTCAGAATCTGAGATTTTTTTTATAGAAAAAATGTCTCAGAATCTGAGACTTTTTTTATAGAAAAAATGTCTCAGAATCTGAGACTTTTTTTATAGAAAAAATGTCTCAGAATCTGAGACTTTTTTTATAGAAAAAATGTCTCAGAATCTGAGACTTTTTTTATAGAAAAAATGTCTCAGAATCTGAGACTTTTTTTATAGAAAAAATGTCTCAGAATCTGAGACTTTTTTTATAGAAAAAATGTCTCAGAATTTGAGACTTTTTTTATAGAAAAAATGTCTCAGAATCTGAGACTTTTTTTATAGAAAAAATGTCTCAGAATCTGAGACTTTTTTTATAGAAAAAATGTCTCAGAATCTGAGACTTTTTTTATAGAAAAAATGTCTCAGAATCTGAGACTTTTTTTATAGAAAAAATGTCTCAGAATCTGAGACTTTTTTTATAGAAAAAATGTCTCAGAATCTGAGACTTTTTTTATAGAAAAAATGTCTCAGAATCTGAGACTTTTTTTATAGAAAAAATGTCTCAGAATCTGAGACTTTTTTTATAGAAAAAATGTCTCAGAATCTGAGACTTTTTTTATAGAAAAAATGTCTCAGAATCTGAGACTTTTTTTATAGAAAAAATGTCTCAGAATCTGAGACTTTTTTTATAGAAAAAATGTCTCAGAATCTGAGACTTTTTTTATAGAAAAAATGTCTCAGAATCTGAGACTTTTTTTATAGAAAAAATGTCTCAGAATCTGAGACTTTTTTTATAGAAAAAATGTCTCAGAATCTGAGACTTTTTTTATAGAAAAAATGTCTCAGAATCTGAGACTTTTTTTATAGAAAAAATGTCTCAGAATCTGAGACTTTTTTTATAGAAAAAATGTCTCAGAATCTGAGACTTTTTTTATAGAAAAAATGTCTCAGAATCTGAGACTTTTTTTATAGAAAAAATGTCTCAGAATCTGAGACTTTTTTTATAGAAAAAATGTCTCAGAATCTGAGACTTTTTTTATAGAAAAAATGTCTCAGAATCTGAGACTTTTTTTTATAGAAAAAATGTCTCAGAATCTGAGACTTTTTTTATAGAAAAAATGTCTCAGAATCTGAGACTTTTTTTATAGAAAAAATGTCTCAGAATCTGAGACTTTTTTTATAGAAAAAATGTCTCAGAATCTGAGACTTTTTTTATAGAAAAAATGTCTCAGAATCTGAGACTTTTTTTATAGAAAAAATGTCTCAGAATTTGAGACTTTTTTTATAGAAAAAATGTCTCAGAATCTGAGACTTTTTTTATAGAAAAAATGTCTCAGAATCTGAGACTTTTTTTATAGAAAAAATGTCTCAGAATCTGAGACTTTTTTTATAGAAAAAATGTCTCAGAATCTGAGACTTTTTTTATAGAAAAAATGTCTCAGAATCTGAGACTTTTTTTTATAGAAAAAATGTCTCAGAATCTGAGACTTTTTTTATAGAAAAAATGTCTCAGAATCTGAGACTTTTTTTATAGAAAAAATGTCTCAGAATCTGAGACTTTTTTTATAGAAAAAATGTCTCAGAATCTGAGACTTTTTTTTATAGAAAAAATGTCTCAGAATCTGAGACTTTTTTTATAGAAAAAATGTCTCAGAATCTGAGACTTTTTTTATAGAAAAAATGTCTCAGAATCTGAGACTTTTTTTATAGAAAAAATGTCTCAGAATCTGAGACTTTTTTTATAGAAAAAATGTCTCAGAATCTGAGACTTTTTTTATAGAAAAAATGTCTCAGAATCTGAGACTTTTTTTATAGAAAAAATGTCTCAGAATCTGAGACTTTTTTTATAGAAAAAATGTCTCAGAATCTGAGACTTTTTTTATAGAAAAAATGTCTCAGAATCTGAGACTTTTTTTATAGAAAAAATGTCTCAGAATCTGAGACTTTTTTTATAGAAAAAATGTCTCAGAATCTGAGACTTTTTCTATAGAAAAAATGTCTCAGAATCTGAGACTTTTTCTATAGAAAAAATGTCTCAGAATCTGAGACTTTTTCTATAGAAAAAATGTCTCAGAATCTGAGACTTTTTCTATAGAAAAAATGTCTCAGAATCTGAGACTTTTTCTATAGAAAAAATGTCTCAGAATCTGAGACTTTTTCTATAGAAAAAATGTCTCAGAATCTGAGACTTTTTCTATAGAAAAAATGTCTCAGAATCTGAGACTTTTTCTATAGAAAAAATGTCTCAGAATCTGAGAATTTTTCTATAGAAAAAATGTTTCAGAATCTGAGAATTTTTCTATAGAAAAAATGTCTCAGAATCTGAGGCTTTTTCTATAGAAAAAATGTCTCAGAATCTGAGACTTTTTCTAGAGAAAATGTCTCAGAATCTGAGACTTTTTCTATAGGAACAATGTCTCAGAATCTGGGACTTTTTCTATAGGAAAAATGTCTCAGAATCTGAGACTTTTTCTATAGGAAAAATGTCTCTGAATCTGAGACTTTTCTATAGGAGAAATGTCTCAGAATCTGAGATTTTTTCTATAGGAATACTGTCTCAGAATCTGAGACTATTTCTATAGGAAAAATGTCTCAGAATCTGAGACTATTTCTAAAGGAAAAATGTCTCTGAATCTGAGACTTACCTATAGGAAAAATGTCTGAGACTTTTTCTAAAGGAAAAATGTCTCGAATCTGAGATGTTTTCTATAGGAAAACTGTCTCAGAATCTTAGACTATTTCTATAGGAAAAATGTCTCAGAATCTGAGACTATTTCTAAAGGAAAAATGTCTCAGAATCTGAGACTTTTTCTATAGGAAAAATGTCTCAGAATCTGAGACTTTTTCTATAGGAAAAATTTCTCAGAATCTGAGACTTTTTCTATAGAAAAAATCTCATGTTCTAAGACATTTTTCCTATAGAAAAAGTCTGGGATTCTGAATCTGAGACTTTTTCTATAGAAAAAATGTCTCAGAATCTGAGACTTTTTCTATAGAAAAAATGTCTCAGAATCTGAGACTTTTTCTATAGAAAAAATGTCTCAGAATCTGAGACTTTTTCTATAGAAAAAATGTCTCAGAATCTGAGACTTTTTCTATAGAAAAAATGTCTCAGAATCTGAGACTTTTTCTATAGAAAAAATGTCTCAGAATCTGAGACTTTTTCTATAGAAAAAATGTCTCAGAATCTGAGACTTTTTCTATAGAAAAAATGTCTCAGAATCTGAGACTTTTTCTATAGAAAAAATGTCTCAGAATCTGAGACTTTTTCTATAGAAAAAATGTCTCAGAATCTGAGACTTTTTCTATAGAAAAAATGTCTCAGAATCTGAGACTTTTTCTATAGAAAAAATGTCTCAGAATCTGAGACTTTTTCTATAGAAAAAATGTCTCAGAATCTGAGACTTTTTCTATAGAAAAAATGTCTCAGAATCTGAGACTTTTTCTATAGAAAAAATGTCTCAGAATCTGAGACTTTTTCTATAGAAAAAATGTCTCAGAATCTGAGACTTTTTCTATAGGACGCATCCAAGGACCTATTACAAACATTTGTTACATGGTTAACCAGACAGTCATTTTCAGCCAATCTGTGCTGTCCCCTAGACTCAGAGTAACCAATCAGACCGCTCATATTCTCCGATGGCAATGGCCCCGGATTAGGAAAACATGCAGAGGCGAGCCAAAGAGACTTTTTTTAAGCTTCATTGCACCGCAGTCGACCGTTTAATTTAATAATGTTCAAAGTGTTACAAATGCTATGATTAACTTAACATAACGCTTTTTTTGTGATGTAGACTATAACGAACAGGTGACCGTGCCATTGTATGACATGCAATTATACTCGTCTCCTCTTATTTTTTCTTCTACATATCGCATATCAGATTTACAAAGTTGTAATTGTAAAAATACAACAATCAGAGTTTACTTTTGCAAGTAGTAGTTTATGTTACCTGATCTTTACCGGTCCACATAGTATAAATACATTTATTCGTATTGCATTATTTATCAACATATTCATACACATTGTTACTGCGAATCTCACGGTACTGAAGGTCGTTTTTATTTATTGTTTAAACGCAACAAAATGTTAAAAAATATTTTTGCAGATAATTTATTTTTTAAATCTACATACAAAATACAATTTTTAATTATAAATCTTATTTTATAAAAAATAAATCTCATGTTGCTAAATTATGGGAACAGTTTTAAATATATTTTTAAAAATTATTACCAAAAGAATTTTTTTGGAAACTTTTTTGTGTTAAAAAGCCGCACCCGAGGTTATGAGAACATTTTTAATTAACAGTTTCCTATCTAAAGAAAATAATTTTAAATTTAAATGAGTCATATAAAAATTAAAAGATATTACAGATTTTCTTTCGAGATATTTTCGTTGGATTTGGAAAAATTTTTCGAATAGAAAAACTTTTTCCATAGGAAAAAGGTCTCAGAATCTGAGAAATTTTCTGTAGGAAAAAGGTCACAGAATCGGCGACTTTTTCTCTAGGAAAAAAGGTCTCAGAATCTGAGAAATTTTCTGTAGGAAAAAGGTCACAGAATCGGCGACTTTTTCTCTAGGAAAAAAGGTCTCAGAATCTGGGAATTTTTCTTTTTCTTTTTCTATAGGAAAAAGGTCTCAGAATCTAAGACTTTTCTAGGAAAAAGGTTTCAGAATCTGAGACTTTTAAAAAAGGTCTCAGAATCTGAGAGTTTTTTATAGGAAGAAGGTCTCAGAATCTCAGATTTCTTCTGTAGGAAAAAGGTCTCAGAATCTGTCACTTTTTCTATAGGAAAATGGTCTAGAATTTGAGACTATTTCTATAGAAAAAGGTCTCAGAATCTGAGACTATTTCTATAGGAAAAAGATCTCAGAATCTAAGAGTTTTTCTACAGGAAAAAGGTCTTAGACTCTGAGACTTTTCTTATAGGAAAAAGGTCTCCGAATCTAAGACTTTTTCTATGGGAGAAGAGCTCAGAATCTGAGACTTTTTCTTTAGGATTGTGGTCTCAGAATCTGATTTTCTATAGGAAAAGGTTTCAGAATCAGATTTTCTATAGGAAAACGGTCTGAGAATTTGAGGCTTCTTTTCAGAATCAGAGATTTTTTTCCAGAATCTGAGATCTTTTTCTATAAAAAATCTTTCACATCCTGAGACTTTCTGTAAAGAATATGTCTCAAAATCCAATACTTTTTTCAAACGGAAAATTTCTCAAAATCCTTTTTTTTACGTTGCTTTCAAAAACGTTTGTAAGATTCGGGGACATTTTTACGTTTCGAAAAATTTTTATATTTCCTATGGAAATCGGATATTTTCCATTTTAAATAATAATGATTATTTTTTTAGGTTTTCTTGTTTTTAAAGGAAATTTTGAATCTTTTTCATGTTTAATTATCCCGGAATATATTTTTATTAACATACAACTATTTAATTGTGTGAGATTGCAAAATATTTCTTTTGTTTTATTTATAAAAAAATAATAAAATTTATCAAGAGTTACTTCATTATTTGCTAGAAAAAGAGACGAAAAAAAAACTTTATGCAAATGTTTTCCTCTTGTAGACATAACTTCTGATGGTTTTACAGTAGGTACACCCTAGCCTGGATGTGCAGGAAAATTCAAAAGCTTCAGAGTTAATATGAAAAAATTTAAAGAGACTTAAGTAGACCGAAATTGTTTTAAGTCTGAGCTAAAACCAATATCGAGTATTCGGTCTAAAAACAATATTGGGCCACGATTAAAGCCGAAATCGAAAATTTTTTAAGTCGATTAGTCAATTTCTTTAACTACTCTCCGTCTTCAATTGTAAAAAACATCCGCGGAAATAATAAATAATAAGAGAATAATTAAAAAATTACATATTTATTGCCAAGCTTCTGTTAAGGGTATGAGAACACGTATTTATGAAAAATTTGTGACAGTAGGTTTCACTACCAAAGACAGTTAAAACAACTACATTTTTGTTTATGCGTCTTTTACATTTTACGGCAAAAACAACAAAAAAAAATTTGTTGTTTTTAACTAATTGATTAACAACTACAGAAAACGGTAAAAACAACTTCAAATTACAGATGTTTTTACTGTAACTTAAATTGTCTGATTTTTTTTTAACAAAAACAATCTTCTGAAACGTTAAAATGGTAAAATTGCTAAAAAAAAGTTATTACATTTTATAAGTTGTAATTAAATAAATTTTGGTATTATTTATTTGGTATTAGTTCCTGCTGCACCCCACACTTAAAACTCGTTCAACAAATCCGCTTTTCTAAACATTTCTAGAAAAATAATTTTTTTTTATAGACTAAAAACAACTACATAAAACAACTGTAACAACAATGTAGTAATTTTTTTGTATTTATTTTTTAAAAAAACTACAAAAAAAAGTTTTTTAAAAACAACAAATATTACTTACTACACAAACCACCGTCATGTAGTAACTGCAATAATTTTCTAAGTGCGGGACATGATTTTTCGCCGAACAGTTTTTTTGATTCGAAATTTAATTCAAATTTGTAAATCAAGTTAGAACTGTTAATAGTCGTATTCAAATTGTAAGTTAACTATGAGTCAGCTTAGTTAAGTATAAATACCAACTGTATTATCATGATTTCTTCTTCATTTTCTACTTCATGATGTTGGTGTTTTGTTGTAAATATTACAATGCAACTTTGCAAATCATCATGCAAATGCGTTAATTGTTGCAACAACAGATTTTATAAAAAAATAAACAAAGCAAAACCTCAACAACAACTCTATTGTCAGCAATAAAACAAAAAAAAAAACAAGTCAAAAATAAGTTAAATTCAACTTGACCGAATACTTAATTACCCTTTATTAAAAAAATTATGACGGTAGATTCCACTAGAAAAGACAGTTAAAACTACTACATTTGCTGTAAAATCACATTTTATGGTAAAATCAACCAAAAATTCTTATTGTTTTTAACTATTGATTAACAACTACAAAAAACGGTAAAAACTAATTCAAATTACAGTTGTTTTTACTGTAACTCAAATTGTCTGAGTTTTCTTCTACACGTCAAAAACGGTTAAAATTATTTAGAAATAATTCCTGCTGCATCTAACACTTCCAACTCGTTTAACACATCCGTTTTTCTAAAAATTTCTAGAAAATTATAAGTTTTTTTATAGACTAAAAACAACTACATAAAACAACTGTTACTACTATGTAGTAATATTTTGTACTACAAAAAATAGTTGCTTGAGATTTTATACATACAAAAACAAGAGAAGTTGTAGTTGAAAGAAACAACTACTATTTACTACACAAATGACCGGCATGTAGTAACTGCAATAATTTTCTAACCCCCAGTTTCTGTAACACGAACGGCATTCGTTCGTTACGAATTTGCATGTATTTTGTTATTATAACAAAAACAAAATGCATGCAAATTCGTCGCAGACGAATGACGTTCTTGTTACAGAAACTGGGGGTAAGTGTTCTCAATGTCTAAAAAGTCTTGTCTGAATTTTCCAAATGAAAAATAAAAAGCGATGTAGTCAAAAACACGCCATTTTAAATTTTTTAAAACAAATTTGAAATGGAAGTTTATTAAATTCTCTTCAAAATGTCCAATTTTCAGAAATCAGTTATTTTTTGATTTCATGTTTAATTTTTTCTACTGTAACTCAAGAATTGTGAAGTTTCTAAAATCCATCTACATATTTTTGATAAAGTTTTGTATGGGATATCGAATAACTCTAGTCAGAACTGGTTCTAAATTTTAAAAATTTCGGGCAAAAAATGTTTTTTTTTAAACACGCCAGTTTTAATATTTTTAAATGAAAGTCTATTACAAAAATAACTGTTCTCTAAAAATTTGACATTTTGTATAAAATTTAATAAATTTTCATTTAAAATTAAACAAAAAAATAAAATGGCTTGTTTTTTGCTACATCGATTTTAAGGTTAAATTTAAAAAATTCAGGCATAGAATTCCTTGTTATTTTAAAAGCTTTTTACCAATAATTTTGTAATTTTACAAGCTTTTTATCAAAAAAGTAGTAAATTTACAATTTTTTTTACGCGATAAAACTTACAAGGAGGTTTCGTGACTTTACTAGATTTTTTGATACCTCCACAGTGGACGGTTTGTATGGAAAACGCGCGCATCGAAGTTTTTTGACTATATCTTCTAAACGGTTAGGAGTTGTAAAACCAAATTAGGCATTCTAAAAACTAGGGAACTTAAACAATTAAAGCTGTGATCAAAGTTTGTTGTCCTCCTTGCACCCTACATATAAATTGAATGCAAAGTTGGTTAATTTATTTATATGAACAAATGCTAAAAAAATGTTAAGATCATTGACTTTTTTGATATATTATTACTGAATGTCGTTCGGATAGAGTAAATATACATCATTAAACATTATTAGTTAAAATACATATAAAAAATTGAGTTAAATTATGACCAAATGTATCGGCATTTTTAGTTAACAAATCTGACAATATAAATATATAAGTGGAATTGCTTGTATCAAACCTATTTAAAATTGCACAAAAAAGATAAATTTAATATTTGCAAACATTAACTTTCACCCTACACTAAAATATCCGGCATGTATGACTTTTTTATTAATTTTATTTTATTGATTTATAAAAAATAAATAGTAGTATTAAACCAAAAATGAATAATAACAGGATTAAAACATTAAAAAACAAATTAACATAGACACGATAATGCAATATCGTAATAAATAAAATAAAAAAAAAAAATTGTTCTTTTGTATTAGTTGCAATAGTTCCTTTGGATAAGGGACCTTTTTTACGCAGTTCGATGTTTCTTCACGTAAAATGGAAATTTTTGGATCTAATTCTACCATAAATTTTTGAAAAATATCCTTTAGCTTGTTTATTCTTTAATTTTTTCTGCTAAAATTGCTTTTGTAAATCTTAAAATATTTATGCGACCTTTCTAACGATTCTTCTGATAACTGACCTAATATTTAAATAGTATAAGTTAGTTAATGAATTGCTTATATAGTTCAAAATATTTTTATTACCAACTGGTAACACCGAATTTTGAATAATCTCACTTCCCTCATGTACAGTAGGACTCATTGTCCACCATCCATACATTGAGATTATAGGTTTTACTGTGTCGAATGCATATTTTTTAAATTCGGTTGCATTTATTTCTTCACTTGTGTTAATGCACGTTAATATCGGATGATATTGCGTAGTTTTCAAAAAATTTCCTGGCTGTATTTCCATCATTACTTGTGCCATAACCTTATATTGAAAAATAAATGGGAAAGTTTAACGAATTTATATGTAAATTTTTACCGTTTTTAGGTATAAATTTTTAGGTGTAAATTTTTACCGTTTTTAGGTATATCGATTAATATTCCTAATCGTTTTCTGAACTGTTCTTGCACAAAGCGTTTTCTCTCTTTTACGAGTTCCTTATGCTCATTCGACATGTGAGATCCTTTCATTTTTAGTTCATTTGGCAAACATTTGTTCCGGATTACAAATAACTTTACTAGTAATGCCAAATTTTGCTGGGTATTTAGTTAGTTTCTCAATCCTATGCAGCATCACCAATTTTGTTTGTAAATATCTAAATAGGTTAAAGCTGATATTTAATAATTTCGAAAAATAAAAATTTAAAAAAATAAATATATCGTGAACCTATATTCAAAATGTGCCAACTCAAATTTGATGGAAATGAGTTTCCGATGGCAAATAGCTCCCCTATGTAATACCTATCTGCCATAAAAATTTCAGAGCAAAAAAGTAATTTGTTGTCGTTTTACATCCATTTTTGTTATTCTGCTAACTCAAAGTACATATTTTTTTGGTGGAAATAAATGCCAACTCCCATTGTAAATTTCCAAAAATTTTTCAAAAAATTTTTTAAAAATAATTAGACCACATATCTTATTGCATTTGCCATGCTAAACACGAATCTTGTAAAGATTTTGATATATAATGACTGGTTCTCGAGATATTGGCATTTTGAAAATATCGGTAAATAGTGTTTGCAAAAAAAAAAATGCTTATATTTATGTAACTTTCAAACTATTTATCAGATTGAAACATTATGAATGGGGCAAATAAAGTCAATGATATAAGCTTTCAAAATAGCTAGTTTGGAGTGACCCTATTGCAATACAGCGTGAGTTACAGAGTGCCAAAGTTGACCACCCTGAGATTAAAAGGCTTTCGGAGCTAGTAACTTTTAAAAATATGCAAAGATTTTTAATTTTTTGTTCAGTTTTTGCAATTACCGTACTAAGGATAACAAAAACCAAAAAAAAAAAAAATTTTAAATTTTTCCAAAAAAAATGTATTTTTATTTTCCGACAAAATATGCCAACTCTAAAAAAATATTTGTTTTTTGATATAGTAATAAATGCCATCTCTGAAAAATACGCAAACAAGTGCAAAATATGAAAATTTTTGCATAGGTAAAAATTGTTTAGAATATTTAAACTAGAGTCTGCAAGACGATTAAAATCGTAATCGTAATCGCGATTAATCGGACCAATTAATCGTAATCGTAATCGACAAAAAAATCATTCGATTACGATTAATCATTATCTATAAAATACACTGTTTTTTAAAACGAATTTAAAATATATAAAATCTTAGTCCAAGATTGTTTGCAATTTTTTTTTCCCTTTTTTCTCGTAAAATTTAAATTAAAATTTGAAATCTGATCTAAGTAACCCCTACATTTTTTTGTAAAAATATATTTAAAAGGCTTTGCTGGAATTGGTCAAAAAATTCGGACATGAAATTTTGTTGAAAAACGTATTTTTGTCTAAACTTTGACACTGGTTGCCGTCTGAAGATGCTTTTGCAAAATTTTTTAATAGATTTTCCCACAATCAGCCATCGGCAGGTATTCCGACACGAGCCTGGGAGCAGTTTTTGGAAAGTAATCACGATTCAAAGGGCGTATCCAAACCTTCCAATTTAGGCAAGATTTCTGTGAGCGATTTGAAATCTTGTATTTTATCCAAAAATCATAATTTTCACCGTCCGACAAAAAATAAAAAATCGTTAAACAAAAATATTTTTTTAATATTTGTAATTGTCCAAGAAGGCCACTAGTGATAGCAAATAAGAGTCTCCCCTAATTTTCCGATTTTATTATTTTTACATATCAGAAAAAAAGGAGGTTTTAAAATGTATCCTTCAATATCATTCAAAATTTTCAACAAAATATTTTTATAAAATTTTCAAATGACTTTATTCACATCCCTTTATCCTGATATGGCTTATTAAAAAAATAAAAAAATCAGACCTCCTCTTTCATTTGCCATCACCAGTGCCATCCTAAGACAAGTACAAATATTGCAAAAATATTTTAAAAAATGTATGCTTTAAAACTTTGAAGTCCTTTTAAAAGGAAACAGGATCACGAAATGAAAAACTGAAAATGCAGTTTTACTCAATTTGATCTCTAGTACTTTCAGACTTTTATCACCCGGTTCATGTTTTTAATATTGGCTGTCGGACGGTGTTTTTTTATCCCTACACCACACTGTGGCACAGGGTATAATGAGTGCTGATGTTTGTAACTACCCGAAATATTGGTTCTAAACACACTTTTAAGTATACTGATCGACTAAAAATAACTTTTTGAGTCGATTTAGCGATGTCCGTCCGTCCGTCTGTCCGTCCGTCCGTCTGTCCGTCTGTCTGTAAACGGTGTAAGCACGATACAGGTCGCAATTCTTAATCAATTGACTTGAAATTTGAAACATATGCCTCTTTTGGCCCAAGGACGAAGCCTATTATATATTATAATATAAATTGGAAAAAATCGGTCCATATTTAGACCTAGCCCACATACAAAGGTCCTCTTCAATTTTGGCTCAAATGACTCTAATAGCCGCATTTTAATAGGTATCTTTTCGAAATTTGGCAGGTAATCCTGTTTTATCCACACATCATCGGACCATTTTTGGACTTAGGTACCATGTGGAAATTTCGCCCGATATTCAGTTGAAGCGATTTATTGTCGACAAAAAGAAGCCTATTCCACTTAAATTTAATTAGTGAGTGTTTTTTACACTTATTAAAGATTTGACAAAATGTAGATCTAATCAGTCCATGTTTGAACTTGGGACCCATTTTCCGGGAAACTCTAGTGTAGGGTATTATATGGTCGGTATTGACCGACTATAATTTTCTTACTTGTTTTCCTTACTTTTATTGCATTTTAACGAGCTCTCTTTAGATGCGTTATGATATGCTATGAAAAGAAGCTGTGCTGCCAAAGTCTCGATTTATTTTTGCTCGGGAATAACTAAAGTTTATGATTTTAGTTCTTAAAATTATTAATTTTTGTAATTTCGTACGTTCTGAAATGTAAGTTTTATAAGAATTTTTTAATAAATTTATAGCAGTTCAAATTATTTAAAAAATTCGATTAATCGATAATCGCGGTTAACGGCGATTTTTTTAATCGTAATCGCGATTATGGAATATCTCGATTATTTGCAAACTCTAATTTAAACCATCTTGTGGAAGGTACATTGTTTATTTTTGCAATAATATGCGAAATAACTAGTTTTTTAGCTCTCCTGAACAGTAAGCTTTTTCGAGTTGGCATTTATTGAATATAGTTCGACGATATATATAATTTTTTTTTTCTTTTTATGGACCCCACTTTGGAGCCTTATCATGAATTTAACTGCAAGTTACTGCAGACGAAATAAAGTTCCTCGTTTAGATAAATACCTCTAGTTTTACCCCATATTGATTTTGTCTGTATCCACAAGGTTCCACAAAAGATGCAGTCTATAATTAAGAGTCTTTTTTATACATTTCTTAAAAAATGACAACATTTGGCAGTCAATTAACGAATAATGCGGTTTAAAATTTTAGATTATAAGGGCAGTTTTAATTAGTTACATATATTGTCAAAGCTGTGTTAAAATTTCAGGATGTTCGCTTACTTAGAAATAGTTTTACTCAATCATTTAAAAAAGGATTCCAAAAAATGTTCATTTTTTAAAAAAACCTGAAAATGTTTGGACTTTGGAGAGACGCCCTGGTCAAAGTAAATGACATATAAATATTTTATGAGTGGTTTTCTATCCCCTCAAATCGCTGACAATTTTGATTTTGTTACGATGCGCGTCCATCTTCCACTGTGACCTCCTATTTTACGAGCATTCCTAGTAAAAATTACAAGATTTTTTTTTGTAATTTTACAAGATTTTTACCAATAAAATTGTGAATTTACAGCTTTTTTGGCGAAATAAAACTTACAAGAAATTCTCGTAAATTTACTAGATATTTTTAGTAAAAAATCATCAAAGTTTGTAAAATTACAAAAAAAAAATGTAAAATTACAAAAAAAATGTAAATTTCGATCGAAAATTATTTGTTAAAAAACAAGGAAAACTTTCAAATATTGGTAAAATGGGATTACGAGACTGTTTCTTGTAATTTGACAAGGTTTTTTTTGAGTGTATGACTCACATTTTCAACCGAAGGCATGTTTCATTAGATCAATTAAGCTGGTGTCAATAAAGTTACTTTCAATGAAAACTTACATGGAAATAATGAAAATATTCGTAGAGCTTGTTTAAAACCTTTTTTAAAAATTTTCATGAAATGGATGAAATTATTCATGGATTAAATGTGAAGAAAAATTGCACCCTTAAATTGAAATTAATGAAAATGTTCATTAATAACAATTTTTGGTAAGTCACGTGTAACTATCACTGAAATTTTATTTAATTTTTGGTAAGTCACGTGTAACTATCACTGAAATTTTATTTAATTTCCTTGATTGTAGTATACATTGTACACTGAAAGAATTATTGTTCATAATATCTATGAACATATTTCATAAAACCAAATTCATAGAATCTATGAAACAGTTCATTTTCTGAATGAATATTCATTAGTATTTTGAAATATTTCATAGAATTTTATTCATAGATTTTGTAAGATTCATAGAAAACATTCATAGAAAAAAAATGTCATTAATAATTTTTTAAAAATTAAAATAATGTTACAATAATTAAATAATTTGAATAAATATATTAAAAAAATAAAAAAAATATAAAAAAAAAAATATAAAAAACGTAAAAAAAAAAAAAAATATTGCTGCCCAGGCGGGGTTCGAACCCAAGACCTACCGGCTGGGAAATTTATAATCGACGCCTTAGCTAGCAGCGCCACCGAAGGAGGAAAACCTCGCCGACTAACACTTAGTTTTGTAATGTTCGTTATTTTTTTTTTTTTTTGCAAATACACAAACATTTTGTTTTCTACAAACATACACACAGATTTTGGCAGAGCATTGCGGCAGAGCATAATATTTTAAAGCAGGATATTTAACAAAATAGATTTTAAGTGTTATAACTTGTTTATTTACTTTAGCTCAGTGGTTAGAGACTAAGCTTCACGAACAACTGGTATTGTGTTCGAATCTCGGTGGGGATCAGTTAAAAATAAATAATTTTTTAAAAATAGAATATTGTAAATAAATAAAAATAAAATAATAAAGTAAATAAAAATTAAATAATAAAATAAAAAAAAATAGAATTGAACAATAAATTTTTTTTTCCATAGCCTATGAACTTTTTCATAGGTATCTGGCTTCTATGAATTTGTTTCATAGATTCTATGAAGGGCATCATTGGCTCACTTCTAATGATTTTTTTCATAGAATCAATGTACGTTTTCATAGCCGTAATGAACAAAATTCTTTCCGTGTAGAAAAAATACACTTTCACGTTTTTTTATGGTTTTCACTTATACAAAATTGTACTCCAACCTTAATTGTAATACATTAGTAAAACTACGAAATAATATAAAATAGCGCGGATTTAACATACAATTAATCATTTACGTTTTATTTTGAATTTCTTTTAAAAAGTCTGAAAATACACAAAAACAAATTTGAAAAATACACTTTCTCACTTTTTTTTATTTATAGATTTTATTCAATTTTCTCACACAAAATTTTACTATATCCTTAAATTTCAATACAGCTTCAGCTTGTTTTTCGAAAGTTAGCTTGTTTTAAACAGACAGAAGGACGGACAAACATCGCTTAATCTCCATAAATCTATACTCGATAATGATTATACCCCATTATTTCAACTTGTTACAATCAGAATGATAAACTTATATATACCCTCTACCACAAATTGTAGGGTATATAAAAACTAAACAATGGCTTAAAAATCTTAATCAATTTGATGTGGTTACGCTTATGGTAGCCATAACTGTAATTAATGAGCAGAAGTTTTTTTTTGTTTAAGTGCAATATCCGTTAATTTTGAAATAAGAATAATAAAAAAATCCAAAAAAAATATTTTGTTAACAACTATTGTTAAAAATCATTAAAGAAATTTTTTACGCTTTGTTATTAAAATTGACTGGTTCGAATTAAAAAAAAGCTAACAGAAAAACTAAGCGAAAGTTTATTAGAGATTTGTAATGCCTTAATAGAGTATCACTTATTAATTTTTTGTTTTATTGGGTAAAAGGAAATTAAAAATTCGTCTATAAAAAAATTTTCTGAAACTTTAAGAAACTTTTTCCCTCAGAATTGATTTTTTTAATTTTCTGATTTTTGTTTCTGATTTTTTTTTAATTTTCTTAAATTTTTTATTTTTTTCGAAAATATTCTGATATCACTGATTTCATCGACACAAGCACTATTTTGCATCCGTAGGGATGCAAAAGCAAACAATGTTTTTATGCCGTTTTTTTTTAATAACTTGTGACAAACTTTAAAAAGAATATACGATCCGCCATTTTGTTTTTTCAAAACTCAAAGAAACAATTCTGATTTCAAAAAACTCCAAAAACCCTTAAACCAAAATTTGAGTTAGATCGGACAAATTTTTTGAGTTAAATTGGACAATTTAAAAAAAAAAAATTGTTCGTCATATTTGATACGCCATTTTGATTTTTGTAGTTTTTAGTTAACTTTTGAAATCAGCGACCCCGAAATTCTCTAAAAGCACATTTTCAGCAGGATCCAACAACGATAAAGACTTTTGATCAGAGTTTGATCATTATTTAAAATTTAAGAAGCATATCTAGTCCGCAATTTTGTTTTTTTAGAATAACATTTCTGATTCAGTAACTCCTTAAAACAAAACTTAAGTTAAATGGGGCAATTAAAAAAAATTGTCTGCCTTGTTGGATCCCTCATTTTGATTTTGTTGGTTTTTAGCAAAATTTTGAAATTAGCGACCTCGAAATTCTCTAGAAGCACTTTTTTAGACGGATCCAACAATGATAAAACCTTTTGGCCGGAATTGAATCATTCTGGACCTGTGTGCACTCTATATAATTAATAAGTGATCTATTCTTAATAGTGTTTCCAATTATTCGACCCTGCCGGTTAACCGGTTAGGTTAGGTTAGGTTAGGTTAGGTTGTAAGTGGCTGCTGACGTTTTACGTCAACACACGTAGACTCTGAGGTCCATTGTGATACCACGGGATCGTAATAGGTTTCCCTACTAGACCCTGTCGTTAAACCAGTTTGAGCTTCTTATGAAACTCCTTAGATGTTGAATTTTGACATCCGACAAATCTGAAAGATCGTACAGCTCCCTAGATCCCAGTGAAGCAAGTCGCTGACCAGAAAGTGCCGGGCAATGGCAAATAAAGTGTTCGATAGTTTCCAACTCCTCTTCATCCATGCAACTTCGGCAAAAGTCATTCGACGGCACATTTAACCGCTCTGCGTGCTTCCCTATAAGACAGTGTCCGGTAATTATAGAAACCACCGTTGAAATCTCTCCTCTTGGAAGCGATATCAGCTCACTTGTGCGCCCCTGATTAAGAGAAGGCCAAATCAGTCGTGTTGTCTCACACGTCCATCCATTTGCCCATCTTTGATTAGTCTCCGTCGCAGAACAAAGCCGTAGGTTTTGCTTGCAAGTTTCTAGAGGCATACCAACACATTCCAATTCTGTTGGAACCTGTAAGGTAGTTCCTAGTCTTGCAAGCTCATCGGCTTTGCAATTCCCTGGAATGTCTCTGTGCCCTGGGACCCATATGAGTCGTATGTTAAACTGCTTGGCCATCTCATTTAAAGACGTGCGGCAGTTAAGGGCAGATCTTGTTTTCAGAAACATTGAATCCAGGGACTTGACCGCGGCTTGACTGTCAGTATAGATGTTGACTGCGGTTGTAGACAAGACATTGCAGCTCAACCAGTCAGCCACTTCCTTTATTGCCAGCATCTCTGCCTGGTAGACACTGCAATGATCTGGCAATCTACGAGCCAGGCTCAATCCAAGCTCTTCCGAATAGACCCCAAAGCCCACTTGTTCGTGCAGCCTCGATCCATCTGTGTAAAAATTTATGGTAGCTCCACTTCCCGGAGTATCCCCCATCCAAGACTCCCTGGATGGTATCATAGTGGTAAAGTGGCGCTCAAAGAGGCTCAAAGAGGGAGCACAATCCACATTTTGTGGTATTGTTATCTTTTTCAAGATCGCGCTATGGCCACAATCGCTGCTCCTCCATTGCAGCGTGCTATTAAGTCGAATTGCCGACGCAGCTGCATACTGCCTACCCAATATGTCCAAGGGTATCAGGTGAAGGAGGATTTCTAATGCAGCCGCAGGTGTAGTACGAAGAGCACCAGTGATGCACATTGACGCCATTCTCTGTACCTTCGTGATAAAGTTCGATTTTGTTTCTAAAGCAGGCCACCAGACAATGATTCCATACAGCAAAATTGGACGCACCACTGCTGTATAGATCCAATGAACGACTTGAGGGCTAAAACCCCATCGTTTTCCAATGGCCCTTTTACAGGAATACAAAGCAATCGTTGCTTTTCTCACCCGTTCCTCAATATTACGCCTGAAATTCAGCTTCCTATCTAGAAATACTCCAAGATACTTGGCTCCATCTGAGAAGGTGATTTCAGTACCGTCCAGAGAAATAGGATCAAAAGCAGGAATCTTATTTTTCCTTGTAAATAAAACAAGCTCTGTTTTACTAGGATTAACTCCTAGACCACAGTCTCTTGCCCATTTAGACAGATCTTTCAGAGAACCCTGAATAATGTCCCGCAATGTTGGCAGATGCTTCCCCTTTACCGCTATCGCGACATCGCACAGTGAGACAACGCCGGCATTAAATACAAGGAATCATTGTAGAGCTCTGAAATTTTGCACAGGTTACTTTTGAGACAATTCCAGTTTTTTGAAAAAAAAAATATGAAAATACGCCCACTTTTACGCCCACCTCCCATACAATCGAAATTTGTAAAATGCCGTATTTTCCGTAATACTTAAGGTATAACTTTCAATTTTGGTATACTTGAATGTTATATTGTTGCAAACATTATCGGAAAAAATTTTGAACTTTGGCCCACTTTTACCCCCACCACCCATACAACCCCAACATAAAAAGTGCCATATTTTCTAAAATATTTTAGGTACAACCTTCAAATTTGATATTACTGTAATTTATATCATTTCAAATGTTTCATGCAAAAACAACAATAACACGCCCACTATTACGCCCACCTCCCATGGAAATGCAATAAAAAAGAACAATTTTTTTTTTCACTCTATCAATAATTCTTTAATATCATCATGGTGTTCTAATTTTTTCAATATGTTAGAGAAATGCTTATCTCTTATCAAAAGAGATCATTACAAGAACACTCATTATTACTTAACCCAATAAATAATGCAACATCTAAATTCAATATATAACAATTTAACTAACCACATTAGAAAGTGATCATACACAACTTCGATAAGAACAACAGCTTGCACTATCAATTTAAATTAAAAATTATGCAACTATCTAACCCAAAGTCAATGACCTTCAAAAAAATTATCAATCAAATGAATAATGTAAATAAAATAATAATAAACAATAAGTGAATAGGTGTAAACAATTAAAAAAAATAATATGCTATTGCATGCTAACATACGTATAGCGACAGAATGTGCGCGTTGCATATTTTTTGTATTTTTTTGTATGTTTAAAGTACTTTTGCAAACTTTTGCTATAGTTCCTTTACTTTAAATGAAAGCTGAGACTTCAATCTTTCATTTGATATAAGTCTTCACCTAGGGCGAGGGGCTGCTCTATATTTCCTAGTCCATTGAAAATGCAAAATGTTCAATTTTTACACCACAATTCTGTTGTTAAGAAATTTTTTTTGTGTTTTTTTTTTTAATTTATTTTTTCATCTACTCATTCTACAACAACTAAATTAATTAAAAAAATACTTTAAAGTTATATTTATTATGTATTTTTTATTTAATAAGCTTTCGAATGTTACATATTGAACTAACATATTTCAAGCGCTTTGGCATACCTCAACTTTGGCTTGCTCTAGACCAAAAAGTAATGAAGTTATGAGGCTGAAATTTCAGGGAATTGTTACTCATATATCTGTTAATATACTGTGAAAATTTCATCCAAATTGGACGACACGCCAAAACCCATTTTTTGCCGCGGTTACTATAGAGCTGTCTCACTGTGCATCGTCAGCATATGCGACAACATGACAACCACGTGCTTCTAGAGATAGTAGCATTGAATTCAGTGCCAGGTTCCAAAGAAGCGGCGAAAGAACACCTCCTTGTGGTGTGCCCCGGTTAGGGCATTATTCGAAAATTGACGAAAATTGGTTAATCGGTTATTCGGGTCGATTAATCGGAAAAAGTGGCAATTAATCGTCAAAAACAATGAAAAATTATTTTTTAAGATTTTTTAAAAGTAATGTAACAAAAAATAAAAGTATTTTAAGTAAAATTTCATTTCCAGTCTTTATACATACACAAAAAAAATTAGAATGAATTTCAATTACTATTTTAATTGATTTTGCACCTATCACGAAAGTAATAGTATTAATTACTAAAATTTGTAACAGTTTAATATCGCAAATTGCATTTATTCTCAATTCACGGAAATTTTGGAAATTATTAAAAAATTTTCAGCCTTACCATAGAAAAATAAAATATATTTAAAATCAGCTTTTAATTTTATTTCCATACAAATTGTTTTTGTTTTTAAAATCGACTTTCAAAAAATGTATTGAAAATTTGAAATTTAAAATAAAACTTTTGTTAAAATAGACTTTTTGTTTTCTTGTGGTAAGGGCCTTTATCATATCAATAAAAAAAATTATTAAAAACAAAATCGAACTTTTTAAAATTTTTAATTAAAATTTTTTTCTTTAAAATTTTGTGTGTGCAGTTTTAAAAAGGGAAACCCAAAACGCAATTAATTGAAATTTAGATATAATAAAAATTTCTAAATTTTATTTGGAATTTTCTAAATTTCCATCGGGATTTCTGATTTTAATTGGCCATTTCAGTTTTTCAATTGGAATTTCAAAACTTCAATTTACTTATAATTGAAATTTTTAAATTTTGATTTTCTAAACTATGAATATCAATTCAGATTTGTAAATTTCAGTTGGCTTTTCTGAATTTCAATTGGTATTTCTTAATTTCAATTGGGATTTTTGAATTTTAATTGTGCTCTTCAGAATTTTAATTGGTGTCTTCTAAATATTAATTTTGATTTATATAATTTGACTTCACTTTTCTAAAATTCAATTGAGATTTCTGAATTTTATTAGCTCTTCAGAAACTGAATTATCTTTTCTAAATTTCATTTAGAATTTTTTAATTTCAATTTTGCGTTTCTAAATTTCAATTGAGATTTATTAATTTCTGTAGGCTTCTGTTAATTTCAATTTTTTGAAATTGGGAGTTTCTAAATATCAATTAGGATTTCTAAATTTCAATAAGCTTTTCTGAATTTGGATTGAGCTTTCGTAAATTTTAATTGGGCGTTTCTGAATTTCGATTTCAATTTCTGAATTTCAACTGGGATTTCTGAATTTGAATTAGCTTTTCTGAATTTCAATTGGGATTTTCTGAATTTTAATTGGGATTTTCAATATGGCGTTTAAAAACTTTAATTAGGATTTTTGAGTTTTAAATGATTAAATTTTTAATTTTGCCTTTCTAAACTGTTAATTACTGGTTTCTTAATATTTTTTTTTTCTGTAGTTTTGACTTTTTTCGGAAGTGTTTGTAAAAAAGAGGAAGTGTTTCAAACAAATTATAGTAGAATATAGAGATAATAATATTAACCGGTTAATCGAACCATTTTAACCGATTAATCGGGTCGAATAATTATTTGCGTTTTAAATTATTTGTTTCGACATTAACCGAAATAGAGGCGATTAATCGAGGAATCGATTAACCGAATTAGAAACGCTAATTCTTAAACATTCTAACGATGCCTACCTGCCTGTTAAAATGACTATCACGGCCGAAATAGTAAACAGAAATGACCAAAACTTAACATATTTACTCGTTGTTGTCCCGAGCAGTTTAGTATTGCTATTAAGCGATATCGGTTGAGCGGTTCAAAAGTTATTAACGAAAATGTAAGGACACCTCGAAGATTTTGATACATTCCAAATAACCTAAAAATACAAAATGCTTAAATTCGCCTGCTGTACGGTATTTAAAAAATTTTTACCGCGGAAATTTTTTTTGCAAATAATTTTTTTTTACATTGTTTAACTTTTTTACTTGTTTTCCTTAATTCTATAGGGTGACACAAAAATTTACTTTTGCCAAATTTCTACAAGTGCAGGTTAATTTTTTTACGATTTTTGATTATGAAATAAACTGAATTTTTTTAAATTGTTTGAATATGTTTCTGATATTTTTTTTCTATATTTCATACATTTCACTGAATTTCCTAGATTTCTTCTAATTTTGTCTGAGACTTTTGGAAAATTCTTATTTTTGAAAAAATTCTTTTACCGGATTAATATTTTGTTTGTTTAGTCTTAAAAGTATATTTAAAACTTTAGTCAAATTACACAGAAAGAATTGAAAACGAAAGTCAATTAACAAAAACGCGGATTTAATTAATTTTGTAATTGAAACTCCTCCGATAAAGAAAATTGTTATATTAATCATCAAATTGTAGGTGATTAATTGATTTTTTTTTTTTCAATTAATCACTTTTTCGATTTTGATCAAAAATTTAATAAATTTTTTATTTAAAGTCAATTAAAATAGTGATTGATTTAACAAATGAATTTCAAGCTTATAGAAAAATTATGAAGAAATTCATATTTTTTGCTTTCCAATATGTTGCCGACAATAAAAAAAAGTAAAACCCTAGCATAAAGTATATTTTTGAATTAATGTATTCAAATAAATTGAAGCGAAAAAAATTCTGGTATGTTAAAAATTTGTAATTTGATAGTTAAAGAAAATAACAAAAATGTTGATCAAAACAATAATTGACTCATTTAAATTTTGTTGATCAATATATTTAATTGAAATTTTTTAGCCAATAATTTTTTGTGTGTAGTCAAATTTGATCTGCCGCTGGGGGTTAAAGCGATCTATAAAATTTTTTTAAAAAATTTTTACAGTATGAAATAACATTTTCCCTCAACTAATATAAAGAAAATCTTTACTTCTTTTAATTCTCCTGTAATAAATGAAGCACTTAAACCTGCTCATTATGATCCAAACCATACAATGCCGAGGCTATTTATTTTGCTCATGGTTACAATAAATAAAGTTTGCCACAACAGCATCAGAGATCAAAAGTAAAATAAATATGTCAAAATGAAATCTATAATTATTGTTGATTTTAAATCTACTAGACATGTCTATGAAAACAAAATAAATATTTTTCTTATTAACTTTCAACTCAACAACAGTAAAGTATGGCTTAAAGCAACATTTCTACAAACATCGACTCATGTTAGAAATACTTTACTAAAAAAAAAAAAACAATTGAGTTCAATTGTTGAAATCTTTTTTTGTGTGTTAAAAGCAGTAGGGTGCAACATATTAAAAAAAAAATTTGGTTTTGAGGCTTGGTCTACAAAAAATGAAAATTCCTATATTTCGAGAAGGCGATTTGGCGAGGGCGGGAATGAAATGTTCTACAAAAATTGTGCCCATAAAATTTTACTATATACGTCAGAGCACACCAAAGCTTAAACATTAACACAAACATCAAAAAAGAGTCTATACTCTAATCAAAATTTGTTGAAATTTACCCAATTTATAGTAGGAAATTGGACTCCTACACTCAGAAAATTATTGCAGTTACTACATGACGGTTGTTTGTGTAGTAAGTAGTAGCTGTTGTTTTTAACTACAATTTCGGTCGTTTTTGTGTGAAAAAATCTCAAACAACTTTTTTTTGTAGTAGTTTCAAAAAATAAATACAAAAAATATACTACACTGTAGTAATAGTTGATTTATGTAGTTGTTTTTAGTTTTTTTCTAGAAATTTTTATTGCAAACGAATGTGTCGAACGAGTTGGTCGTGCGGGATGCGGAAGGAATTATTTTTATACCAAATAAATAATATCTAAATAAATTAAATTACAATTTATTAAATTTAATTATAACAAAAAATATGTTTTTGGAAAAATATTCTTGAGCGAAAGAAAATAAGTGGATAAATGAGATAACAAGTGTGTATAATATAGCGCTCACATAAGCGTGTGTAAAAACCAATCGGAAAAAAACAAAATACAATGTATACAGTGTCTTGTTTTCTTATGAGCGTGCCATCTTTCTTTTCTTTGTATACACAACAGAACAGGTACATACTTTTTTGAAACATTGCAAATTAATTATTTTTTTTTATAAATCAATTTTGCCAAAGCATTTCGTTTTTTTTTTATTCCAGACAAATTTTGATCAGTAGCGGTGAAAATTTGAAATGAACTATTAAAAAAACAAAGGTAAATACAATCAATTTATTTTGTTTAACATTTTATTAATATATTTTTTTTTCTTCTATAATTCCAGATAAATACACCAAAAAATTTTAATTTCATGTCGAAATTCTATACAACCAACTGAAATGTATTGCTTTTTAAATAAATAAAAATCAATCACTTAAACGTTTAAAAAATTTTTTAAATAAAATTTCAGGCAAGTGTAATAAAAACAACTGTATACCGTCTTTTGTAGTAGTTTTTACTACATTTTGTAGTTGAAAATCAATAGTTAAAAACAACAACATATTCAGTTGTTTTTACCGTAATGTGTAGTGGATGCCTTTTCAACAACAAAATGTAGTCAAAACAACTGTCTTTTGTAGTAGATTTTACCGACATACTTTTTTGAGTGTACTATAAATTGGGTAATTCTACTCTGAATGTCTAAATTGAATAAATTGACCACTAGTGTTTTTTAGAGTGTATTTAACAATAATTTTTTTATTGCATTTGACACTAAAACTGTCGGAGTCTTATGGAATCATTAAATATATCGATATTTAAAAACATCATAAAATTTGAATTTGTGTGAAAATCCGTTCGGTAGTTTTTTGTAGGGATCGATTTAAATTGAGCGGATTTCTAGGAAATTGGATTTTAATGCCTAAGTGATAACATTGAATTCGGATTATGTCAGACTAGCTAACTCGCCCGGTACTTCGTTACCGGTTAGCTGTAAAAAAAAAAAAAAAACTATTATTTCAAATTCTTATTAATTTTTAATTAAACATAAAAATTGTTAGTTTCGACCTTTAAAATATTATATTTTGAGTAGATTTAAAGTTGCAAAAATTTTTATTTTGGCGAAACGATCCCATAGTTCAAACTTTAAGTTTCAAGGAATATTAGTGCATAAGGAACAATATGTACCAAATTGAAGCGAAAATTCAAAAAATTATTTTCCCAGAATGTAATTTCCGCGAGTGGATCGTAAAGTACCAATTTTAAGTATCTCTACTTTTTCCCTTTTTCCTCATTAGAAGCAGAATTTTCATAAAAGTACTTATTTTAGAATGTTATTTCCGCGAAAGGATCGTACAGTCCAAATTTCAAGTATTTAGGACCATTAATTCAGCAGATACAAAATTGCCCTACTTTCCCCATTTTCCCCCTTAGAAGCAGAATTTACTAAAAAAGTGCTTCTTCCAGAATGTTATTTCCGCTAGAGGATCGTACAGTCCAAACTTCTAGTATCTAGAACCATTAGTTCAGCAGATACAAAACAGTTCAAAATTCAAGTATCTAGGACTATTAGTTCAGCAGATACAAAATTGCCCTACTTTTCCCCCTTTTCCACCTATAAAACAAAATTTTCAAAAAAGTACTTCTTTCTTGTTTTTTCCGCGAGAGGATCCTACACTCCCAATTTCAAGTATCTAGGACCGCTAGTTCAGCTGATACAAAATTGCCCTAATTTCCCCCTTTTTCCCCGTAGAAGCGGAATTTTCAAAAAAGTTCTTCCATTAGAATGTTGTTTCCGCAAGAGGATTCAAATTTCAAATTTGCCCTACTTTCCCTCTTTTTCCCCCTATAGAAGCAGATTTTTCCAAAAAAGTACTTCTTCCAGAATGTTATTTCCGCGAGAGGATCGTACACTCCAAACTTCAATATCTAGGACCATTAGTTCAGCAGATACAAAATTGCCCTTCTTTCCCCCTTTAAAAAGTAATTTTCAAAAAAGTGCTTTTTTCAATATGTTATTCCGCGAGATGATCCTATATTGCAAATGTCATGTTTTTAAGACCATTAGTTTAAAATTTACCAAATTGCCCTATTTTGCCCCTCTTGGCCCTCCTAAAAACCAAAATTTTCAAAAAGTGTATTTTTCAAAAAATTATTTCCGCTAGAGGATCAAAACTTAAAGTTTTAGTTCAGAAGATACAAAATTGCCCTATTTTCCCACTTCAACTTTTTCAAGATGTTTTTTTTGCGAGATGATCCTAGAGTTCAAATTTCAAGAGTCTGGAACCATTTGTTTAAAAGATAAATAATGTACCGATTTTCCCTATTTCCCCCCTTTCCCGCCGTGGAGGATGAATTTTTTAAACAATATTTTTTTCTGAATGTTGTTTCCGCGAGAGGATCCTAAAGACCAAACTTCACGTTTCTGTGATCATTTGTTCAGAAGATAAAAAATTCACCGATTTTCCCTATTTTCCCACCCTTGAAGGCGGAATTTTCAAAAAATTTTGTTTTCCTTATGTTAATTCTGCGAGAGGATCCTAGAGTCCAAGTTTCAAGTTTCTGCGATCATTTGTCCAGAAGATAAAAAATGTACCAATTTGCTCTATTTTCCCCACCTTGGAGGCGGAATTTTCAAAAAAATATTTTTTTAGTTTTTTTTTCGCGAGAGGATTATAGAGTCCAAATTTCAAAAAAACTATTAAAACAATTAGTTCAAAAGATACAAAATCCCCCAAAGGGCCCTATTTTCCCCCTTAGAAATGGAATTTTTAAAAAAGTTCTTTAAGTATGTTTTCTTTGCGAAAGGATCGTTCAGTTCAAATTTCAAGAATCTAGGACCATTAGTTCAGCAGATTCAAAATTACACTTCTTTCCCCCTTTTTCCCCCAGAATTTTGAAAAGTACTTTCTTAAGAATGTTATTTCCGCGAGAGGATCGTTCAGCCAAATTTCAAGTATCTAGAACCATTAGTTCAGCAGATACAAAATTGCCCTACCTTCCCCGTTTTCCCCCTTGAAATCGGAATTTTCAAAAAAAAGTACTTCTTTCAGAATGTTAATTCCAAGAGAGAGGATCGTGCAGTCTAAATTTTAAGTATCTAGGACCATTAGTTCAGCAGATACAAAATTGCCCTACTTTCCGCATTTTCCTCCTTAGAAGCGGAACTTTCAACAATAAGTACTTTTTCAGCAAGAGGATCGTACAGTTCAAATTTTAAGTATCTAGGATCATTACTTCAGCAGATACAGAATTGCCCCCTTTCAATCTTTCCCCCTTTAGAAGGAGAACTTTCAAAAAAGTACTTCTTCTAGAATGTTCTTTCCACGAGAGGATCGTCAGTCCAAACTTCAAGTATGTAGGGCTATTAGTTAAGCAGATTCAAAATTGCCCTACTTTGTCCCTTTTCCCCCCGTTGAAGCAGAATTAAAAAAAAAAGTACTTCTTTTAGAATGTTATATCCGCGAGAGGATCGTACAGTTAAATTTTAAGAATCGAGGACCATTAGTTTAGCAGATACAAAATTGCCCTACCTTCCCCTTTTTCCCCCCTTAAAAGTAGAGTTTTCAAAAAAGTACTTCATTGAGAATGTTATTTCCGCCAGAGGATCGTACAGTCCAAATTTCAAGTATATAGGACCATTATTTCAGCAGATACAAAATTTCCCCACTTTTCCCCTTTTTCCCACTCAAAATCGGAATATTTAAAAAGGTACTTCTTTCAGAATGTTATTTCGCGAAAAGATCGTACAGTCCAAATTTCAAGTCTCCCGGACCATTAGTTCAGCAGATACAAATTGCCTACTTTCCCCCTTTTCCCTCTTATAGGCGGAATTTTCCAAAAAGTCCTCCATTCGAATTTTATTTCCGCGAGAGGATTGTTCAGTCCAATTTTCAAGTATCTAGGAATATTTGTTCAGCAGATACAAAATTGGCCTACTTTCCCCCTTTTTCCCCCTTAAAGAAGAATTTTTAAAAAAGTATTTCTTTCCGAATGTTATTTCCGCGGGAGGATCGTACAGTCCAATTTTCAAGTATCTAGGACCATTAGTTCAGCAGATTCAAAATTGCTCTATTTTTCCCTCTTTTTCCCCTTAAAAGAGGAATTTTTAAAAAAGTATGCCTTTCCGAATGGTATATCCGCGGGAGGATCGTACAGTCCAATTTTCAAGTATCTAGGACCATTACTTTAGCATATACAAAATTGCACTACTTTCCCCCTTTCTCCCCCTTAAAAGCGAAATTTTCAAAAAAGTACTTCTTTTAGAATGTTGTTGCCGCGATATGATCCCAAATTCCAAATGTCATGTTTCTAAGACCATTAATTAAAAGTTTAGCAAATTGCCATATTTTCCCCCTTTTGGGCCTCCTTAGAACCAAAATTCTCAAAAAAATATATTTTTCAAAAAATAATTTCCGCGAGAGCATCCTGATTCAAAATTTCAAGTTTGTTCAGAAGATACAAAATTGCCCTATTAAACCCCTTCTACCCACCACCCCACCCTTATAAAAGGATTTTTCAAAATATTACTTTTTACAAAATGTTTTTTCCGCGAGAGTAGAGTTAAAATTTCAAGTTTTTGGGACCATTCGTTTAGCAGATACGAAATTGCCCTTCTTTCCCCATTTTTCCCCCTTTAAAAACGAATTTTCAAAAATATACTTCTTTTAGAATGTTATTTTCGGGATATGATTGTACAGTTAAAATTTTAAGTATCTAGGACCATTAGTTCAGCAGATTCAAAATTGCCCTACTTTCCCCCTTTTTCCCCGTAGAAGCATAATTTTTAAAAAAGTTTTTCTTTAACAATGTTATTTCCGCGAGAGGATCGTACAGTTGAAATTTCAAGTATCTAGGACCATGGGTTCAGCAGATTCAAAACTACCCCACTCACCCCCGTTTTCCCCCGGAATTTTCAAAAAGTACTTCCTTTAGAATATTATTTCCGCGAGAGGATTGTACAGTTCAAATTTCAAGTATCTAGGTACATTAGTTTAGCAGATACAAAATTGCCCTACTTTCTCCCTTTTTCTCCGTAGAAGCGGATTTTTTGAAAAGTTCTTCTTTAAGAATGTTATTTTCGCGGAAGGATCCTACAGTTTAAATTTCAAGTATTAAGGACCATTAGTTCAGCAGATTCAAAATCGCCCTACATTCCCGATTTCCCCCCAGAATTTTGAAAAAGTACTTCCTTTAGAATGTTATTTCCGCGAGAGGTTCGTTCACTCCAAATTTCAAGTATCTAGGACCATATTTTCAGCAGATACAAAATTGCCCTACCTTCCCCTTTTTCCCCCTTTAAAGCGGAATTTTCAAAAAAGTACTGTTTTCAGAATGTTATTTCCGCGAGAGGATCGTGCAGTCCTATTTGTTTAGCAGATACAAACCGGAATTTTCAAAAAGTACTTCTTTCAGAAAGTTATTTCCGCGAGAGGATCGTACAGCCCAAATTTCAAGGATCTACGACCATTAGCTCAGCAGACACAAAATTACCATACTTTCCCCCTTAGAAGCGAAATTTTCAAAATATAACTTTCTTCACAATGTTATTTCCGCGAAGGATCCCATAGTCAAAATTTTTAAGTTTCTGGGAATATTAGTTCAGAACATGCAAAGTGTACCAAATTGTCCTATTATCCCCCTTTTTACCACCCTAGAAGCGGAATTGAAAAAAAAAAACTTCCTTTCGGAATGCTTTTTCCGCGTGAGGATCTTATAGTCCAAACTTTAAGTTTCTAGGACCATTAGGTCAGAGAAAAGAAAATGTACCAAATTGCCCAATTTTCCCCCTTTTCCCCTTCTTAGAAGTGCCTTTTTAAAAAAGTACTTTCTTCAGAATATTATTTCCGCGAGAGGATCCTATAGTCCAAATTTCAGGTTTCTGTTACCATTAGTTCACAATATAGAAAATGTTCAAATTCGTCCTATTTCCCCCCCAAATTTGAATGAAAAATTTTTAAAAAATACTTTCTTTAGAACATAATTTCCGCGAGAGGATCATATAGTCCAAATTTTTAAGTTTCTAGGACCATTAGTTCAGAAGATACAAAATGTACCAAATTATCCTACTTTCCCCCTTTCAACCCCCTAGAATCAGGATTAAAAAAACTTTGTTTTAGAATGTTTTTTCCGTTAGAGGATCTTATAGTCCAAACTGTAAGTTTCTAGGACCATTAGGTCAGAAGATAGAACTTGTACCAAATTGCCCTTTTTCCCCATTTCCCCTTCTTATTTTTTTTTTTTAAAAAACACTTTCTTTAGAGTATTATTTCCTCGAGAGGATCCTATAGTCCAAATTTTAGGTTACTGGGGAAGATCGAAATGTTTAAAATTGTCCTATTTCCCCCTAAATTAAAGCGATTAAATCAATAAATGCCCAAAAATTAAAAAATAAATGAGAAAAAAAAATTGAGTAAAAAATTTGAGTCAAAAAATTAATCGAAAAATATTTTGAGTAAAAAAAATTTGGATGAAAACACCTTTTAAGTAAAAAATTTAAGTAAAAAAAATGAGTAAAAAAACTGAGGAATAAAATACAATTGAGTGAAAAAAAAATTTATTAAAAAAAATTGAGTAAAAAAATTTTGAGTAAAAAATAAATTGTAAAAAAAAAAATTTTGAGTGAAAAAAAAATTTGAGTGAAAAAAAAAATTGTGAAAAAAAAAATTTTTGAGTGAAAAAAAAATTTAAGTAAAAAAAAATTTTTGAGTGAAAAAAAAATTTTTGAGTGAAAAAAAAAATTTTGAGTAAAAAAAAATTTTGAGTGAAAAAAAATTTGTAAAAAAAAATTTGTAAAAAAAAAAAAATTTGAGTGAAAAAAAAATTTTGAGTGAAAAAATTTTAGTAAAAAAATGTTTTTTCCCCGAGAGGATACTATAGTTCAAATATCTAGTTTCTAGGACCATTAGTTCAAAATTCACCAAATTGCCCTATTTTCCCCCTTTTTGTCCCCCTTAAAACCGGAATTTTCAAAAAAGTACTTTTTTCAAAATGTTATTTCCGCGAGAGTATCCTATATTCAAAATTTCAAGATTGTAGGACCATTAGTTCAGAAGATACAAAATGTACCAACTTGCCCTATTTTCCCCCTCCCCCCCACCTTAAAAACGGAATTTTCAAAATATTACTTTTTCCAAAATGTTATTTCCGCAAAAGGGTCCTAGACTTCAAATTTCAAGTTTCTGGGACCATTTGTTTAGAATATAAAAAATGTACCAATTTGCCCTATTTTCCCCTTTTTCCCCCCTTGGAGGCGGAATTTTCCAAAAAAAATTTTCCGAAATTTTATTTCCGCGAGAGGATCCTAGAGTTCAAATTTGAAGTTTCTAGGACTATTAGTTCAAAAGATACAAAATCCCCCAAAGAGCCCTATTTTCCCCCTTTTGCCCCCCTTAGAATCAGAATTTTCAAAAATCCCTTCTTAGTGGGTGTTTTTGTCGGGAGCCGAACCTACATTCCAAATTTCAAGTCTCTAGCTTCAGCGGTTTGGGCTGGGCGATGATTATTGCCAATCAGTCAGTCAGTCAGTCAGTCAGTCAGTCAGTCAGTCAGTCACCACACTCTTTTATATATATAGATTAATTGTGTTTTAATCAGACATGTGCACGGATATATTCGTTTCTTTGCTTACACCGAATCATTCGCTTCAGAGTCATAGATGGGACTAATTAATTAATGGGACCAATTAATTGATGGTTTAATTACCACTTAATTGATGTCAATGGTAATGAAATTTTTTTCATTACAATTGGTTGTATCAATTGTACCAATTAAATTACTTATCTATTTAATTACTAATGAAAATTAAAAAAAAAAATAATTACCATTGGTATGGCATCACTTAAGTAAAAAAAATAATTACCATTAGTAAAAGTCGTCACAATATTGTCAAAATCGTTAATATTTGGAAATATCTGTTGTTTTTTGTTATATGGTGTTTTAGTTTTTCAAATTTTATACACCAAACACACGTTGATTGCCTTTGTATAACACAATATTTGAAATTTTTATTTGCGTTTTGTTTTTTGTCTTTAACATTTTCATATTTTTTTTGTAAAAACATACTTTGATGTTTAAATTTTTAACTTTTCAAAAAAACAAAAATGTGCAAACCAATGGTTTTGAAACCAATTATAATTGGTGTTTTTCAACAATTGGTGCATTTCATTACCATTAGTAATTATTTTTTCAATTAAAAAATTTAATTACCATTAAATGGTAATGAAAATTTTTTCATTACCATTGATATCAACCAATGGTAATTAAATTTCAATGGTAATGAAAAATTCCCATCTATGTTCAGAGTACACCACTTTTAAAGTACAGTGTTTAAGAAATAGAATGTTTAGAATGATGAGTAACAACGAAATGGAAATTTTTTTATTTTGAAAGTTTAGAATGTAAAAAGCATTCGATTCTAGAATGGAAAACATAGTAGTAATTCTAAAAATTACACCGTGTTATAAAATATTTTTAATATACACTGAGCACTTAGAATGTTTTTAATAAAAAAATATTTAAAAAATACATTAATTTTTTTTAGGATTGGGTCCCAAAAATAAAGTCCTAAAACTAAAATTGCCACATTTCAAAAACTAAGCCAGATAGAGCAAAACGGAGCAAAATTTCAGATCAAAATTATTGGCGATCCCACAGGGAAAGTTGACCTCTTCACATGTGTGGACTAAGGGTGGGATAGTGTTGTGTGAGATTTTAAGCAGCAATATTTGGAAGCGCTAGAACCGCTCATTTTGTGAGGTTGGTAAAAAAAGTGTATGAGCCAAAAAATGGGGGAGGTCGGATAGGATCTAGGGGTCGCTCATCGGGGTCAAAGTTGGGCGTAGAGGGGAAAAAATCCACAAAAAGCCCCAAAACTCCCCTGGTTTTGCTCCTAGAGGGGTCAAATGTGAGACCGGCCCCCATTATTTTTTCCCCCTGAACACTTTTGCCAAACATACCTAAGCCCTATCTCCAATCCCTAAGGGGGGTCCCATACAAAGGTTCAATTTTTAAAAAATCTTGCTCCTACCGCTCTAGCTGTCCTAGAAGTCACCCTAGAGGAATCAAATGTATGACCGACCCCCAATATTTTTTCAACCCCAACATTTTCTTAGAACATACCTACCCCCTATCTTCAATCCTTAGGGTGGTCCCCATACATTTTTTTTTATTTTTTCTTAAATTGTCATATTAAATCAGCTCCTACCGGTCCAATGGTGCCTCCTAGAGGGGTCATTATCAAGACACACCCCCATTAATTTTTAGCCCCCAACACTTCTTCTGAACATACCAATTCCATATCTCCAATTCCTAAGGGGTCTCCCACACAAAACGACATTTTTGTAAATCTTGCTCCTACCGCTCTAACTATCGCAGTGGTGACCCTAGAGAAGTTAAATGTGTGACCGACCCCCAATATTTTTTCAACCCCAACATTTTCCCCAAACAAACCTACCCTCTATTTTTAAGCCTTAAGGGTGTCCCCACACAATTTTTTTTTTTTTATTTTTTTTTATAAAATTTGCGCCTACCGCTCCCACTGTGTCTTTTAGGGACGGGAAATGCAGACTGACACCCATTAATTTTTGCCCCCTACATTTTTTCTGAACATACCTATGCCGTATTTCCACTTTGTAGGGGTGCTCCCCTGGGGAAAACTAAGTGTTTGAAACCAAATTCGGCAAAACGTCTGGACCAGGAGTGCTAATGTTTGCGCGTTTTAAAGAGCAGTGGGAAAATATAAAAGAGAAACCGTACTGTCTTGGTGAAAGGAAGTGGCAGGCAACATACCAGCTCAAGTCCAAACTGACATCAAGTTGTTTTGTTGGGCTCAAACAAAAGAAAAGCAACCCAGAGGCGACTACAAGGAGTTTCTTGAAATTGTTTTATTATACCTTGGCGAAAATATTCCTAATAAGCATTTTAGCCCACCAGGACCCATCAGTCATGCTCGATGGCAAAAGGCATATATTGCCTAAAAATGTTTTTGTTCCGAAAATATATCGGTTTGGCCAAAAAAGAATTAAATGCACTTCTTCATGTGACCATTTTCATCCTAACAATTTACGTAAAAGCTTGGTTTAGCGCTACCAAAGCAATAGAAGCTCCAAATAATGATTTGAATTTTTTTAAAGCGATTGCCAATTATGCTTCAATTGATAAGATTCTGTCGCAACGATTGGTCAAGAGATTCTGTAGACATCTCTGGTATCTAAGTGGCGAAGATGTTGCTCTCGCACTATTTGATCCGAATATCTCTTGTGAAATAAAACGAAAAATGTCGAATGCAATTCGTATATTTGAAGAAGAGAAAGAGGAATTGGAGGAAGAGTTATCTGACGATGAGATGGACGAATCGTCTAACGAAGACAGCGAGGAAGAAGAAGACAATGATATCGGGAAAGAAGATGCCTCAGAGGATAGCGGCGACAGTGGCAACAAGGATTGTAATCCTCCAGTACATGTTGTTGCATTCGAAGGTGTGAAAAGAATTAACATGGCATCGAAACATTCGAAGGTGTGAAAAGAATTAACATGGCATCGAAACAAGTGAATCAAGAACTCATGAAAACTGATTTAAGCCACTACGTCACACCTGAGACTCCAAAATTTTTGGCACGCTTCGGAATAACAACCATTTCATTGCTTCCGATCCAAATACTTGGGAAAATCGTCAGGACTACCAGCGAGCGCTGCAAATATTACGTAAATTACTTGTTGTCAACGACGCTGCCGAAAGAGGCGTAAAATTAATAGAAGACTATAACAACCTGTTGTGCCGTAACGAGGAGGAAAAAATAGTTTTGCTTCATGTCGTGGCCGAAAATCGGAAACAATATCCATCACACGATAAAAATAAATTAATTTGATTTATAGTTATATTATTTATCATTTTTTATTATTTTCAAGTTAAAAAAAATATTTTTTTACGCTTAACAAAAGTTACTATTAAATTACAAATTAAAGACCTCGGATTTCTCGATAAAATAAATAAAAAAATAAATAAATGAAAAAAGGTGTTACCCCCTTGAAGATAGAGGGTAGGTACCCAGCAAAACTTTGGTAATGGGTAGTGATTATATAACACATTACCAGGTAATGTATATACCTTATTTGCAACATTATTTTAGGATGTCTTGCCAAACATTTGTTCCACAACGTATTATTTTAAAGTGAAAAATAATGCATTACTCATAATTTGCTACGTAATGCATGATTATTGGAAAAATGTATTTCATATTTATTATTTCTAAACATTATATCATGGATGATTTATATTTGGTTACATTATGTATTATTTAAAAGTTTGAAATAATGCATTATTTAGAATTAAATGCATAATGCATTACAATAACATAAAAAATAATTATTTTATAAAAAAAATGCATAAGTTTAAACTAGAGATGGGCTCACGACAAGAAATTTCTAACGACACACACTTACTAGCATATTATATCTACTTACACTCAGTTACAATCACATGAGTAAATTTAATACAAAATTACTTTTTCACTACTCGTAACACCTTATATATTACGTTCTGGTATGCTATATTATATACCTTACTCGTAACCTATAAAATATCATATATTTTACACCTTACTGGTATTCTTCGTTATAAATTTATGACTTATTTTATACCTTACTGGTATTCTATGTGATAATGTGGATGCATTACTTTGAGTCTCATCGCCTGTTAAAATCATCAATGCTGCAATGTATAAAATAAGAGATCATATACCTTATTTTATACCTTATTTGGTAATCTAAGTTTTGCTGGGTATGTTTGAAGAAAATGTTTTGGCTAAAAAAATATATGGGCAGGTCATACATTTGACTTCTCTACATACATTACTAATTTAGTTTCCCCAGGGGAGCACCCCTACAAAGTGGAAATACGGCGTAGGTATGTTCAGAAAAAATGTAGGGGGCAAAAATTAATGGGGGTCAGTCTGCATTTACCGTTCCTAAAAGGCAGAATGGGAGCGGTAGGCGCAGATTTTATAAAAAAAAAATTAAAAAATAAAAAAAATGTGTGGGGACACCCTTAAGACTTAAAAATAGAGGGAAGTTTTGTTTGGGGAAAATGTTGGGGCTGAAAAAATATTGGGGGTCGGTCACACATTTAACTTCTCTAGGGTCACCCCTGCGATAGTTAGAGCGGTGAGAGCAAGTTTTACAAAAATGTCATTTTGTTTGGGAGAACCCTTAGGAATTGGAGATATGGAATTGGTATGTTCAGAAGAAGTGTTGGGGGCTAAAAATTAATGGGGGTTGGTCTTGATAATGACCCCTCTAGGAGGCACCATTGGACCGGTAGGAGCTGATTTAATATGACAATTTAAGAAAAAATAAAAAAAAATGTATGGGGACTACCCTAAGGATTGAAGATAGGGGGTAGGTATGTTCTAAGAAAATGTTGGGGTTAAAAAAATATTGGGGGTCGGTCATACATTTGATTCCCCTAGGGTGACTTCTAGGACAGCTAGAGCGGTAGGAGCAAGATTCTTTTAAAATTGAACCTTTGTATGGGACCCCCCTTAGGAATTGGAGATAGGGCTTAGGTATGTTTGACAAAAGTGTTCAGGGGGAAAAAATAATGGGGGCCGGTCTCACATTTGACCCCTCTAGGAGCAAAACTAGGGGAGTTTTGGGCCTTTTTGTGGATTTTTTCCCCTCTACGCCCAACTTTGACCCCGATGAGCGACCCCTAGATCCTATGCGATCTGCCCCATTTTTTGGCCCATGCATTTTTTTTACGAACCTCACAAAATAAGCGGTTCTAGCGTGTCGAAATCGGAAACTCGTGCACTATCCCACCCCTAGTGTGGACCCTATTGGGTCATAACTTTGAATAAAAAAGTTGGAATTCCCCGAAATTTTAAAATCCTCATATCTCGGTAACTACCGCTGACACGATAAAACTTTGTGAAGCAATTGTGTAGCTCTTGGATTGTAGAACAAGACCACCAAATACCCAAAAGCAATTCGAGTAACAGTTTTCGAGTTATTTAAGTTTCAAATGTGTTTAACCTATTGGGTCCTAAAAATAAAGTCTTAAAACTAAAATTGCCATATCTGGAAACCTTAGCAAGATAGAGCAAACCGAAGCGAAATTTCAGATCAAAATTGATGGGGATTTTCCGGGAATTCGAGTTTTCCCCTTCACACATGCTGATGTCCCGATGGGGACCACCTTAAGGGTTGAAGATTGGTATGTTCTTACATTTGACTCGTCTAGGGGCAACCCTGAGGTAGTTAGAACGGTGGGAGAAAATTTCATTAAAATGCCATTTGTATGGGAGCCCTTTAAGGAGTGGAGTAGGGAGAAAATTTGTTTTAAAAAAATCTGACGTTATGTAACCAAGCTATTTCCGAATAACTGGACCAGGATTGGGAAAAAATAAAAATTTTTCAAATGGCTTTAAATCAGAAGGTAAAAGAGTTAATGATTACTTTACGACAGCGACGTATCCAGGAATTTGAAAACGGGGGGCACAATTCCCAAAAATGTTTTCGCCATCGCCTATTAATATTTTTTTTTTAACTACACTCATAACATCCCCCGCCCCCAACACGATTTCGTCTTTATTTATATAACAAATGTCTTGGAATATCAGATTTTTTTTATGAAATCTCGAAATCTTTATACAGGAAAAATGTTAAGAATCTACAAATTTCTTTTAAAAAATTATAAATTTTTGATGAAAATAATGTCTGACAAATTCTCAGATATTAATGTTTCTATACAAAAAACTTTTCAGAATCTGAGAATTTTAATAAATAGATAATATCTCAGATTTGACTACAGAAAATGCATCTTACAATGAAAGTATTTCAACCCTTATGAACCGATTTTCATGAAACTTACACTTTCTTCGTCAAACTTAACTTTATTCGGGCCACCCTTCTCTCTAAAATTGGTATGGGTTTAAATTTTTTTTTTTAAAATTTCGAAATTACTTAAAAATATTTGTTTTTGAATACCGAGTGGCGGACTCAATATGGCGCCCAATTTTTTAACAATATTACAGATTTGCTTAACATTCTTAATGCACGGGTTCTTGGAGTTGCTTAAGAAGAATTTTCAGTTGGTTTTTTAAAATTTTAAATGTCGGATCCAACATGGCGATCATTTTTTTTTAAAGAACAGATTCACTCAAAACTCATTACGCACCGGTTTGTTGGGTTGCTAAGTTAGAATCTGTCATTCTGTCTCGGCTCATCAGGGATTTTGGGGTTCAAAAAATGGCTAAAAAATTGCGATTTTTTTTTGATTTTTCAGCCATTTCTTTCTAAGAAACTATATGATGTTTTCATATGAGAATAAATGTTTTTTAATGCCTATCCAACAGGGGCACAACCTTGTACAAATTTGGCTTCGTTAAATATTTATACCCTACACCACACTGTGGTACAGGGTATAATAAGTTTGTGCTGATGTTTGTAACTACCCGAAATATTGGTCCTAGACCCACTTTAAAGTATACCAATCGACTCAGAATCACTTTTTGAGTCGATTTAGCGATGTCCGTCCGTCCGTCTGTCCGTCCGCCTGTCTGTCTGTCTTTCCATGTAAACGGTGTAAACACGATACAGGTAGTAATTTTAAGCCAATTGACTTGAAATTTGAAACTTAAGCCTCTGTTGCACCAAGGACGAAGCCTATTGAAATTAGAAAAAATCGGTCCATATTTAGACCTAGCCCCATACAAAGGTCCTCTTTAGTTTTGGATCAAATGACTCTAATAACCGTACTATAATAGGTTTCGTTTTGGCAGGTAAACGTGTTTTGTCCTCATAAATCACCATTTTGAATTTTGAAGGAATCGGATCAGTTCTTCTTGTAGCCCCCATACAAATTACATGAAAATAGAAATTATTTTATTAAAATTTAGTTTGTGTATGTTAAACGCGTACTTTAACAACCTAATCAAATCTGATTACCATCGGACCATTTTTGGACTTAGGCCCCATGTGAAAATTTCGTCCGATATTCACTTAAAACTATTTATTGGCCACAAATCGAAACCTATTTCACTAAAATTTGACTTGTGAGTGTTTTTTACACTTATTAAATATTTGACAAAATATAGATCTAATCGGCCCATTTTTGAACTTGGGACCCATTTTTCGGGAAACTCTGGTGTAGGGTATTATATGGTCGGTCTTGACCGACTATAATTTTCTTACTTGTTTTTTTTTATGAAAATGTGTAAATTAAAAATGGTCTTTTATGTTTAAGGGAAATCGGTTCATAAGGGTTGAGATACTTCCCTTATCTAATTGTTTGAAATTTGTTTTGTAGAACTTAATTTTCATGATCGTGATGCATAATTTTTATTAGATAAAACTAATATTATGTGTTTTTTTTATCATATTTTACTGATTATTCGCTACAAATGACTTTTTAGAAGCAAAATTCTTTCAAAATCTAGAGTTTTTATAAAAAAATAAAATATTTTCTTTTAAAATCAAAATATTTAGAAATTTGTGATTTTTTTTGTATAATGCACTTTTGTGTATAAAATTTAAACAATTTTCAAATTGAAAAGGTTGGCACGTGCCTCCTGTACCCACCCCCTGTATACAGCTGCGGTCAAAAAAATAGCACCTGAATAAAACAAAATTTTCTTTGTTGGTTTTTTTAACAATTTAAACTTATGTCACTGAAAAAAAAGTTACTTACAAGAATGTGAAACAATATTACATAAGAAAAGGCTAATTTGGTTTTTTATTTTATTAAAAATGTTCAGAGTTTTTAAAAAAACTTCAAAAAGATTCAGTCAAAAAAATAGCACCACAGTACTTTTTGTATTAAAATAAAATTCTTAAATTTGAAAAACGAATGGATTATGAATTCAGTATTGTTGTGATATCTTTAAATATTAAAAAAAAATTGTTGAGTGCTCATTGTTGACAATTACCTCTGTACAACGTTATTGTACCGAATTCACGAGATTTTGGGATGTTTAATTCGAAATTGAGTTCCAGATTTGCTGAACAGCCACCCAAAGGGATTTATTACAAATTGGTTGTATTCCAGACACTCCCTTCTCTATATCTGTCCATTAACTATTTTTTTGCCAATTTCCCGTCATGCTTTGGGTAATTGACGTGCTAAAAGACCTAAATTAGTGGAATTTACTCAGAAACTTATGGTAACATTACTTTCTGGAGGATATAAACGTTAAGTGTATATCCACGATTGTCCTAGTCCAATATGTGAGCCATGGTCCAATATATGAACCCCACTCCACAGTAGGAAAATATTCCCCACACCATAAGCACCATTTTAAGTTATTTTTATTCATAATTTTGGATTGAATTCCGCGTTATAGGGTCTTCTGACAAAGGTATGTGATCCCATGTCTCCAAATAAAACAACAATGGATTCATTTGTCCATAGAACATTGTTCCACTTTTAAGCTGGTCATTCTGAGTTACTGTTAGCAAACTTCAAACGACTTGCAGCATGCTTAAGTGAGGGTAGGCGCACTTTTCCGAATCTACAAGCGTTAATGTTGTTGTTTTGTAATCTTCGACGAACATTTTGGGCATTTGCTGTCCTTTTTTAGCTCTAGAGTTGCCGTAAAAGGGGCCTTCTTCCATTGTCTTTACAAACACCTAACCACTTAGGCTGAGTTTTTGAGTTGTAAAATTTATTGGTTTAAGGTTTAAACTGAGTTAAAACCACAAATTCTATTTTTGGGATGTGGTTTATTTTAAGTTTAACTCACCAATGTTGGAGAGTTAAACTAAGGTACATAAACGTCAAAAAAAACACCTCTGATTTTCAAATGTACTGGTTTTTGTTGCCATGTTGTAGTATTTTAATGGAAAAAATGTGCGATGATGGCAACTATTCTAATTAGAAATGCGATATTTGGTATGACAATACCGCGTTAATCGACATTTGCTAAACTTGAACTGAAAAACAGAATGCTTGGTTAAACTTGGTTTTATTTTTATAAAGTTTAATAAAACTCCCGGTTAAACTAAGTTAAAGCGATATGTCAAAAACGCAGCCTTATAGTGACAAACGTCGCTTGTGACTAAGTTTTTCAAGCTCTAAAGTTAATTTTGTTAAATTTTCAATCATTTTATAATCGCATCCAACCAATTTTCCTGTTTCAGAATATGGTTTATGTTCAGAAATCATATTTTTTACAAAAGCACGTTTTTGAGGAGTGTAATGCTTTCCACGCACTATTTTTATGAAAATAATCATCAAATTTTGTAATGAATTAATTTTTTTATAAATAAAAACTATCTTCCTTTAGTATTTAACACTTTTATTTTAATAATTAAAACAATATTAATGTTTTTAATGAAATTTTGTCATTCGGTGCTATTTTATTGACTGCACTGATTCAGATTTTTTTTTAAAATATCGATCATTAAAAAAGAACCGTCCACAATTTTTGAAAAAAGTAAAAACATTTAAGGGGTATATACTTAGTATAAGAGTATTACATATTTACTTTAAACGAATACACACATAATATTTTGTTTTGATTGGATGAATAGAGATTTTGTCATTGATGCTATTTTTTTGACCGGCACTGTACGTCCATGCTTCACGACTAGGAATTTTTAGGCATTTACTAGCCCTTTGTAAAAATCCAAATTTCATAAAAAATCGAAAAATAAACAACAAATCGCTTCCTCAAAATACGAATGTCGTATGTAGCAAAACAGAAATTTCAGGAGAGGGGTTTAAATATGAAAAATCTTAAAAATTTCTCTATGAATTCTCCCCAGTTTTGGATTGAATATAGTCTGAGTAATCTATTTTCATCAGCCTTAGTCAAATTTACTGTAATTATAATCAAAAAGGCGTTATTAGGGTTTTTAATTCCAAATATTTTTGTCGAAAAAAATTACATTAGACATTCGTATTTTGAGGTAGCGAAATTGGCAAGCACTTAAAGTCTTTGTATGTAAAAGGTGTCCTACTTTAGGGGCCCGTGGAGGTGCCCCTATTGGACATGTTGGGTTCACCGTCCAAACTAAAGCCCAAAATTATGATAGCTATATCCGGCATAAATTTCACTGCATTCAGTCTAGTACTTACTGGATTACCGAATTATTTCCAAAAAAAAAATCGATAATAAATTTTTTTTTTGGAAGTAGGATTTTGAATACCGTTAATAATTTTTTTTAACGTTGAAAAAATTTTAGCCTCTGAAAAATATTTCAAATGTTTTGGACATTAAATCGGCCAAGTGGATTTTTTTTTTTAATTGTTTTATATTATGAATATTATGAATGGGTTTTAAGATTAGATTATAACACTCTCAATTGTTTCACCCTACTTTTAATCACAAAACCACTCATGTTGGCATTAATACTCAAAACAATTGAGTTCAATTGTGGAAATTGTAAATTATAAGCAGTGTGTACACTGCGCATGCTTAACATGCTTTCAAAACAAACAAAAATAAAAAACGATCTCAAAACAGGCAATTGTAGTTGTTAACATAGCGGGCGTTTAGTGGCTGTAATGTTTTTTTTTACATTATTTTTTAAATCACGTTTTGGTGGCTTAAACCCCAAACAAGGTGCTTCATATGTTGGCCAGAGTTGTTTGTCAGAGAGACCAATTTATATTAACTTTTACTTTAGTTGCAAACGTGTTTTCCAACTGTTCGCTACGTTTAAACGGATAATAAAACGCTGTTGTGTAAAATTAAACAAAAAGATAATTTAACTTTAAAATAAAAAAAAAAAGTTAGTGTGTTTGCCATTTTTAATAATCCTTAAATATAGTGGAATTTTCCACTAGATATATAAAACAAAATCTCTGCTATTCTGATTTTAAAAAAAAAAAAAAAAATATTTAACAAAAAAAAAAAAAAAGCTGATACCTGGGTTGTTAAAATTTCCTTAATCCTAGTTACATGATTTTATATTAAAAATTAAATAGAAAAATTAATTATATAATTTTTTTTGTTACACAGAAAAAAATAAAAAAAATATTTGAGTAAATTTTTAATACTATTGAGTAAAAAATTACTCAATTTTGCACCAGTAAACGATTTAATAGTATTGAGTAAATTTTTAATAAAAATTTATTAAATATTTGAAAAAAAAATTTGAGTAAATTTTTAATTGACACAATTAAACATTTACTCAAAACTTAAATATTTATTTTTTTAAAAGTTACAAAAAGTTTTAAATTTTTTTACAAAAAAACAAAAAACTTGTTTTTTCAAACTTTACCAAACATATTTATTAGGGATGTCGCGAATATTCGTCACTATTCGGTATTCGGCATATTCGGCATGTTTTTTTAATATTCGGTTAAATAAATATTCGGTAACAGTTTGCCGAATATTCGGCAAAATTTAAATTAGTTAAAAAAACACTTTTTATTAACGTTTGACTCTTTTTCGTAGTAATTTTAGTTTGTTTTTTATACAAAAAAACTTGAGCACTTGATTAAAATTCGAATTGTTAAGGTACCAGAAAAAATTGTGTCAACAACAGCGTTGTTGTCTTTTAATCTGGTACTTTTTTTTAATATTTTACATAGGTAAAATACAGGCGTATGATTAATTAAATTATTCGGCAAATATTCGTATTCGGTTCCAACCGAATACCGAATAGTAAATATTCGGTAAAATGCCGAATACACTATTCGCGACATCCCTAATATTTATGTCTCAAAAACATAGGAAAATTTTATAAAGACGATTACAAACTTTCATATACATACACAAAAAACTATAAACTAAACGAGAATTCAAAAAACTATGAGAGTTAAAAAAAAAATAAAAAAACTATTAAATTTTTATTAAATTATTTACTTAAATTGTTCTTAAAATTTTTGAGTAAATTTTTAATTGCGTCAATTAAAAAATTACTCAATTTTTGTTTTTAAATTTAAACAAGTGATTACTCAAATTTGTTTCCTTCATATTTTTTTCTGTGTACTTGAATATCCGGTTTCCTTAAAGAAATTAAAAGTATTCCTAATAAATAAAAAAAATAATCAACAGATTTTTATTTTTAAATTTAGCAAGAAATGGGGACTTAAAACTTTTTTTGATTTTATTTGGAAATTTTCCATACAAATATTAACACTCAAAAAAAAACCTTGTCAAATTACTAGAAAAAGTCCCGTTATCCCATTTTACCAATATTTGACAGTTTTCCTTGCTTTTTAACAAATAATTTTCGATCGAAATTTAATTTTTTTTTGTAATTTTACAGTTTTTTTTTGTAATTTTACAAATTTCCAAGATTTTTTACAAAAAAATCGACACTTAAAATATTTTGTAGGCAAAAACAAATGAAAAACATATTTAAAAAAGTAGTAAGACTTTTGAAAGCCATCACAGTAATTATTCATTCGTTTTAACAAACATCAACATTTATTTGTTACTGTTCATAAAATTTTCTAAAATAAATAACATTGAACATTTAAAAAAACATCACTTTCATTTTTTTTACCAACAAATTTGAAAAAATAATCTACGAAAACGTTAAAAATTAATGATTGTTGTGTTATTTTTACCAACAAATTAAAAAAAAAATACCTACGAAAACATTAAAAATTAATGATTATTATTATTATTTATTTTTACAATTTTTATTTAATTTTATTTTAAAAAAATTTTTAATAAAATTTTGGGGAATCGATAATTTTTTGATTTTTTTTGCAAAAAGAATAACCCACACAAATAGGTAAAAACTAATGATTTCTCCTTAAAAAATGCCAACAATTTAAAAAAATAACGTACACAAATCATTAAAAATTAAAGAAGAACCACTTATTTTTACTTAGAGAACAACAATAAATGACTTTAATTTAAATAAATTTAATGCTAATGAAAGTCTTTATATTATATGTTGTTACTAGCGTGCGCAGGGTATTTCGTTGCCCGTAAATACAGAAAAATTTCATAATGATAATAAGCAGGGTTGGCAACCGATACCCACCTAGAATAACGGTATTTGGCTATTGTACCGCAACCAATAAAGATATGGACATTTTCAAAAGCGATTTAGAAAGCTGCTGAAATTTCTAGTATTTTAAATGTGTCACTTTGTGTTTCTACCGGTTCGTTTTAGTTATATAGACCAATACCGTTATAATACCGTTTCAAACGGTTTTATAAAGGTATTGACCTATATTTCGAAAACGAACCGGTAGAAACACGAAGTGACACACTTAAAATACTAGAAATTTCATCAGATTTCATAATCGCTTTTTAAAATGTCATATCTTTATTGGTTGCGGTACAATAGGCAATTACCGTTATTCTAGGTGGGTATCGGTTGCCAACCCTGATAATAAGTGACCCATTTTTGGAACATTTCGCTATGAAATCTTTATATATATATATTAGGGCGGGTCGATTTTTTTGTCAAAAATCGTATAGCAAAAACATAATCTACGAGAAATTCTAAGAACATTTCCCAAAGAAACGATGTTTCTAAAATCAAACCCTATACCGCGCCTAACGACATGAAGATTTGTCCGTCCGTCCTTTTTTTCATAAGCTAAAAATAGAACATGACTCTTTTTTGGTGTTTGCGTTAATTTTTGGGCTTTGGTGTGCTTTGACGTATATAGTAAAATTTTATTGTCAACATTTTTGTAGAACACTTCATCCCCACCCTCCCCCTTTTACGGGGTGTTTTTTGCGATTTGTTAGAATAGAGCCAAAAAATACCGTTATGAGAGGGAGTTAGAGGGTTAATAAGTATGTTTCACAAAAATATTTGCCATAATATTTTCTACAAATTTGCTAAACATACCCTACACCTAAGATGTAAGAAAACATAGTTTTACATACCGATATGCTGCAAGAACATATCCAGCGGCAATGTTGTTCTAATTGCCGCTAGATATAATTCAAACAATTTTTGGGATTATGACCGCCTAGTATATAGGACATAATCCCTGAAATGGAGAAATTAATAATTAGATTGATTTGTAATGAAAACGCCACAGACGAAAAATTATAATAAGAAATTTTAACAATAAATCGCTGCTTTTATCGTTTATCCATGATGATTTTACTCCTTTAATTATTTTATATTGGGCTGCAGTATATTAACATGTAGCATGATTAACCTGACCAACTGTTTTTCTCTGAAAAGCGGGATGGAAACGTTAAAAAAGCGGGATTTTGGTCTAAAAAGCGGGACTTTTTATATCCTTGACTTACAAGGAAGGTCTTTAACAGGGCACCCACCGATTGTCCTGAAACTTGCATATGGGAAAGAGGGAAGAAAAAAAAGAGTTACCTGTTTTTTTTAGCTGTCCAAACTCACTCACATTTAGCAGGTGGAAGGGGAGGGGAAAACTAGATTTTTTTTCGTTTTTTTGAAGATTTTTCCCATTTCTTCAAAACTATATGAACATTTTATACAGGTCAAAAGGGGTTTTAAAGGCCTATCCAAGGGTGTATCGGTCTTGTCCAAATTCGGTCTCGTTAAGTTCGTTATTGTCAAAAATATATAATCGTTGTCAAAAATATATAATCGACCGACAAAACCATATATAATCATCTCTATCAAAATTAAGCTGACCCGTATTTTTTCGTTTGGCGAAATTCCTGCTACTTCGGCTTTTATACGGATTTTCCCGGAAGCCCTTATTTTTCAGCAGGTGGCAACCCTTTTTTAAATTTGAGATTGGGCAGCTAAAAAAACAGGTAACTTTTATTTTTCCCCCTCATTCCCCTATTCAAGTTTCAGGACAATCGGTGGGTGCCCTGTAAAAGACCTTCCTTGTTGTGATAGTAAGTTTGTAACAGTTCGAAAAAGTATAAAAATTTATGATTATCAATCAATTTAAATTTGACATAGTGATGTCCGTCCGTTTCTCTGGTTGTCTGTATGTTTATTGAAAACACACTTACTTTCGAAAGAAAGTAGTTTGTAATTTTTACGGTCAGGTTGATATTGAAGTTCAGTGAAATAGGTCCAGTGGTTCAGAAGTTATGTGGAAAACCGTGAATCTTGGATTGGTTTCGCCTCCAATTCAAGTGTTAAATAAAACGTTGAACACGCTTCTAAAGACCACAAAAATAGTTTTCAAAATATTTTTGTCACTTCAAAAAAATTGTACACTCAAAAAAAAAAATAGATAAAAAATCATGTACTCAAAAAAAATATATTCCGAGTCAAAGTTTCCAAAGGGTAGATTTTTTTTTGAAAATTTTGGATTTTTGCTGCTCCTTAAACCCGATTTGTTAAACGAGCTGAAATACCTGGCAATTTTGTTTGAGAAAATTTGAAAAAAAATATTTTGCAGATTTGAAAAATGTTTCAAATTCAAAAATTTATTTTTGTACGAAATTAATATGGGTTACCGAAAATTATATATTTTTTATCTGAGAACATTTGGGCAACGTTAAAAAAAATGTGTTTTATTATTTTGTTTTGAGCATATTCATAAAATGTTTAATCAAGCTTTTTTTCTTAAATTTAGAGAATTTTTGCCCAAAACTCGAAACTTTGACTGATTTTCGCGGGGTCAAAAATTTAATTGATTCGGCTCAAAATTTTACTAGGTACTTATTTCAGGTCATTTAAAAATTTTCAAAAGAAGGACCACCCTATTGAACACGTCTCGAAAAAAATTAGATTTAAAAAAAATTAATTGAAATTAAAATAAACTTAAAAATTTGTTTCTGAACCATAATCTTTTTTAATTTTCAAATTAAGAAAATAATTTATAAAAAAATCAAAATGTAAGAGACAAAAAAGTTGAAAGAAAGTATGAAGTGAGGTTGAGATTGCTAGAAATAGAATTTTAGTGTTGGAAACTGTCAAAATTTATTCTGTAGAAACTATAAATATTCACATATATAAAAAACAGTTTTCATTAACAAGACAAACCGACATTTAAAATCCTGATGATGACACTAACTGGGGTGTTTGAAACCGGTATAGGAAATACCAGAAATGTCTATAATTTTTAGAAATTCTTTTTTTCTTCTTTTTTTTCAACTTGAACCCTTATAACAAAATCAATTTATATTTTTTTTTCAAAAATTAACGAAGTTGTTGGAAATTTTGTCGAGTTTCAACACAATTTTAGGAGTAATTTTTTAAGCGCGATAAAAAATTCTAAATGTTACCATATTTATATGCTCAAAAATCGAAATAAATCGCTAAAAAATACTTCAGAACAATCATACTCAAAATATTTTTTAAACAATTTTAAATTGTACTTTTCTATTCCAAAAGTCAAAAAGCGGGATAAAGCGGGATGAAGCGGGACTTTTGTTTAAAAAGCGGGATAGAAATTCAAGGCGGGATGAGACATCAAAAAGCGGGATAATCCCGCCAAAAGCGGGATGGTTGGTCAGGTTAGGCATATGTAAATATATGGGCACCCAGCAAAAATTGACATTACTAGTAATGGGTTTTGTAATCCGAAACAGATGTTAATCAGTAGTTACTTACTTATTGAATGAAACACTAATTATTTTAACAAGGGCGTGAGACAAAAATAACTAGTGAAGAGTATGGAGATAAATAAGTAGTTACTGACTCGGATTACTAATAAGGAGTAAAAACCCATTACCAATAAGAAGTAAAATAATTAGTTAATTAAAACCAGAGTTGGCTACCGTTACCCGTTCAATACCGTTACCGTTTAAAAACCCTTTAATATTGACTACCGTTACCGTTACCAATACCGAAATAAAAAATTTTAAATACCGTTACCGATAAAAAAAACATTACCTTTATTCGGGTTTTTACCGGTATTATATCGGTTTTGTTTCGGTTGTCTTAATATTACTTATTTTAAATTTTTTTGCAGATAAAAAACAAAGTAAAATATTTTTAATGTACGTAAAATAAAAAAAAATATATTTTCGTTCATTGTAAATCGGAATGTTGTTGGTGCAAAAACAATGAAAAAATCTGTCCAACCAATGATCACATTCGCAATTTACCTAAAAATTTCTGAAGAGAAAAGTTAGTGTCACATAATTTACGCATTTTTCAGCGGAAATATAAAAGAAGAGACACACCTGAATCGCTCAAGTGTTGCTGGCGCTGTCATCCACGCAGGTAAACGTGGAGAGGTGGTCGTACAGTCTGAAGAAAAACCCTGTCGAAAAATCTGTTAAACAACTTTCAGTTTGAATTAGAAAACTTTTAAAAGATTTTTCTGCTAAAATGAATACTTTAACTTAATTCTCTGTATTTTTTTAAAAAAAAATATTTTTGTTCAAATTTTAGCAGACTATTTAGTATTTTTAAAAAAAAAAATTGTTGTAATTTTTTTTTTAATTTTTATCTAATTTAAACGATTAAAACTAAAAATTGTTCAAATGTGGAAAAATCAGCTGACTATTTTAATAATTTTACAGAAATTGTGTCCCGATACAAGATGTTTGAATTTTTCTCAGGACTTAGAAAATTTTTCAAAATTTATTTTCTAAAAACAGTTTTTAATGACTTTTACTACAAACACTTGGTACTTCGAAAATTAAAAAAAAAACTTAGAAAATTTTTCAAAAATTTTTTTTCTTAAAACATTTTTTAATTATTTTTTTTATTAAAAACCGAAAAAAAGTTGTCAAAAAAATATTGTGTCTGGGACTTAAAAACCAAAAATTTTGGAACTTTGAAAATTAAAATAAAAAACATAGAAAAAGTTTTTTTGTGAAATTTAAAAAAGATTTTAAGACTTCAAAAATAGTGAAGCATTTTTTTTTCAAAACAATTTTAATGAAATTCTTTACACCAAAATGCAAAACGGAATTAAAAAAATATATGTTACATATGTGATCATATGTGTCCATATATTTACATATGCCGCCAATTTTCGCATTTGCTTCATATATGTAATACATATGGACGAGCATATATGAATAATATATGAATAACATCTGACATTTTTCACCGGGTTTTGAAAATTTTCAAAGTTTTTTTTTTTGGAAATTTTTTTATGCGTTTTGGAGTAAAAAATTTTATTTCGAAATTTCAGTTAAAATGCTTTTGAAATTTTTTTTGGAAAATTTTATAAGTCCCAGACATATGTACGTGCAGATGTGTGCATATGTGCTTTCATACATCAGCATATATGAAAAAAAATCAAGAAATATTGATTCATATATGTATTCATATGGAGCATATATTATCACATATTTTTCATACGTGATCACATATGAAACATGTATGTGCATATATGAACATTTTTCACCGGGAAATTTTAAATTTTTTTTTTGCATTTTTTTGCGTTTTGGAGTAAAAAATTTCAGTTCAAAACTTCAGTTCAAATGCTTTTGTAATTTTTTTTTTAAATTTTATAAGTCCCAGACATATGAGGCATTCCACACCAAATGTCCCGCTACAGAAAAACATGTGTCCCGTAAATTTCTGAATAGGTTGTTTGGATAGCCCTATATGTAACTAAGAAAATTGCGTTTTTGGTTTTTCAAATTTTCGAAAACTGGGCTTAGGAGGCGTGGTCAAATATTGGAAAAATGGTAAAATTTGTGGCGAGTTGCCTTGATTAAATATTTATCACATTAATACGGAATGCACCACAATGTCAAAAATTTACGTTCTTATATAGTTTTGTATGGGCTATCGATTAAAAATTTTTTTTTTGGAAAATTTTCAGAACCCGTTCTGAAAATTTCCATTTTTTAAAAAAGTCAATTTATCAAAAATCCGGCCACTTTTTTTTCTTTTTTATTTATTTTTTTAAAAGTTTAGATGTTTGTCCATCCACACAAAAAAAATCAGAAATGTATTTTTCGTTTTTTTCGAGAAAATCGCATTTGAATTTTAAATTTCATAACAATTTTGTAATTTGCTTGTATAAATATTGCTTCATATATGTATACATATGGAGCATATGTGTTCACATATTTTTCATATGTGATCACTAGAGTGTCCCTTATTTTGGAAATGTTGGAAATGTTGAGACGGTACCCCCTCATTTTTTTCCTTTTGACTAAAAAATAACTCACGCCTTCCCTACGCGACGGGGCCGTAAAGAGCGGGACCTTAAAAATCATTTTTCCATACAAAGCAAAAATTTTTTTTTTTGATTTTAAATTTTTTTGTTATTAATTATAATATTACTTGGTTAGCTTATTCACGACAAAAAATTTGATTTTGTTGGGATGAGGCTTTCAGTTCTAAAAAATTTTTCGAAATTTAGATTTTGATTTTTTTTAATTAACCCATAAATGAACATGGGGTCAAAATGGCCCAGCACGTTAAAAATTCTTAATATGGTTTTTTTATTTTTTTTTTTTCTATTTCTATAAAACTTGTTATTATTTGTATGCGACGTCTGAAAAAATAATTATTTGAATTATAGAAAAAAAATAAAAACTATATTAAGAATTTTTACGTGCTGGGCCATTTTGACCCCATGTTCATTTATGGGTTAATTTAAAAAAATCAAATAATTAGTTTTCTGACCTCGCATATAATCATAACAAGTTTTATAACAATCGAAAGAAAATATAAAGATCTATATAAAGAAATTTTAATGTGCTGGGCCATTTTGACCCCATGTTCATTTATGGGTTAATTTTAAAAAAATTAAATAATTATTTTTCTGAGCTCGTACAATAATTATACCAAGTTTTATAAAAAATCGCAATAAACATTTCATATTTAGATGCCTTTTTCCAAAAAAAATCCAAATATCCCTAAATTTGACCTTTGACCCGAATAAAAACCAGGTTAGTATTATTCTATTTTCCTAAAACGTTTAGGGTTAATGTCTTACATAGTTTTCAATAATTTATGGCCCTGACTTTGTCAAATTTTAAAATATTTAACAAATTTTTTCCATATTGAATAAATTGTGGGCAAAAAAGGCATTTTCCTCGAAATCCGCTGAGTTTAAATTGATGCCCCCGCCAAACTATCCGATGGATATCCCCCAAAAAATTTTTTTTTATATGTTAACATATATTTTATAAGATTCTGTGATTTTTTCAGCATTTTTCCTAATTTTGTTAAAGAAAATTTTGAAAAAGCCAAAATATCAGTTTTGAGAACCACGCCAAATAAAATGCATATTTTTGGCCTTACCGTGAAACGGGTGAATGACATCCTAGAAAGGCAGTATTTCATATCTGAGTATTTATGATAAAATAGAATATAAATATGGGTTTACATTGGTTTATTTCAATAAATTTATAAAATTGGGGCTGATTTTCGTGTTTTAGGGGTAATTTTGTGAAAATTGGGTCATTTTGACCCCGAAAGACTTACAAGGGTTAATTTTTGAAAACCCAAAAATTTTTAATTTATCTTATTATACTAAAAACAACTCGTGTACCACTTTTTAACAATATATTAAAAAAACAACACCATTTATTTAATGATTTTCATCAAAATATGGCTATTTTTTGACCTTTGACCTTTGACCTCGATGCGCCTCGTGTTAACGTTGTCCGATTTGGCTGAAATTTTTAGCATAGCATTTTTAGACCAAATGTAATAAAATTTAGGGGTGCACTCCTTCAAATTCAAAGTTTTGCAAAATAGCTACCACCCTAATGTGCATATGTATATGAACATTTTTCACCGGGATATACGAAAATTGGCGGCATGTGGACAGACATATATGAAACATATATGAACACATATGCACATATATGAACCCATGCCATATACATATGTACACTAGAGTGGCACTTAAAAATTAAATTTTCGAATTTCAAAAAGCGCGTCGGAATATTGTGTAACTAGCTGTTTTGCACCCGGCGTTGCCCGGGTTGAAAAAATATTATACAATGAATGATAGTTAGTAATGCCCTATGGTTCCATCCTCGGTTAGCACTACATCTGGTGAAAATTTAAATTTCGCATTTTACAACACCTCTGTCCGATCGCGCGCTGATATGGCCCATTGTTCCCGGTTACTACTCGACTTTTAAGCGTGATTACCCAATTGGCAGAAATAACTATCAATATATTACAGAGGCGTGTGGTAATTTACGTCCCTTTGTTCAATCGCATGCTGATATGGCCCCGCATCGGTTAGTCAGTTGTAAAAATCGGCTTAGCCATTTTTGCGTGATTGCGGAACTGTCAAAAATAATTTTCAAATAGTGCAAGGGGGTGCAGCATTCTACAACGCCTTTGCCCAATCACGCGCTAATATGGCATACTGTTACCGCCTCGGTTAGTACTATATGTTGTGGAAGTTTTGTTTAAATCAGTTTAGGCCAAGGTTGGTTACCGAAACGAATAACGGTAAGGGTAACGGTAACGGTATCTAATTTTTATTTATTTCGGTAAAGGTAACGGTAAGTGTTTTCAAATCGTTTCGGTAACGGTATGTACCGGTACCGAACCAACCAAACCGGTACGTACCGGTATTATTAATTTAGTTAAAAATTTGAAAAAAGATAGAACTGAAAGCTAAAAATATATTATTGACCCAAAAACCAGTATAGATTTAATATGATTATTATTTTTGTCATTTATTTTATGATAATTTGCAAATTATAAATTTAAAATTATGTTAGCAATTTTATTTTATTTTTTTGTTCGTTAAAATCCCTTAAAACAGGTAAAATTTTGAATACCGGTACAATACCAGTAACTTCTAATAATTATAACGGTAACTGTAAGGGTAACGGTATTTTAAAAATATTTTTAGCGGTATCGGTAACGGTATTCGATTTGAAAGGGTTTTGAATCGGTAACGGTATAATAAGGGTAACGGTAACCAACCATGGTTTAGGCGCTTAAGCGTTATTACGGAACAGACAGAAAAAACTTTTAGTGTGGTGCAAAGAGGCGTGGCAACTTACGCCTCGCGATCTATTATGGTTTATAGTTCCCGCTTCTGAAGAACTATATGTGATGAATATTCCATTAAAATCGGTTAAGGCGTTTAAGCATGATTATGGAACAGGCAGAAATAACTTTCAATGTAATACAAAAGAGCGTGGGATTTTACTCCCCTTTGTCAAATCGCACTCATTTACGGCCTATAGTTCCCGCCTCGGTTAGTACTATCTGTGTGTGGAAATTTCTTCTAAACCAGTTTAGCCGAAAAAGCGTGATTGTGAAAAAGGCGAAAAGAACGTGCAATAAGCTTAACAGGGGTGTCATTTTATGCCTCTTTGTCTGATCGCTTATTTTATGTCCTATAGTTCCCGCCTCGTTTACTATTAGTTGCAAAAATTTTGTGTTAATTGGTTCAGCCGTTGATGCGTCATTGCGGAACTGACAGAAACAACTTTTAGTATAGTACAAAGAAGCGTTGCAACTAATACCTCTTTGTCCAAACGCGCTTTATTATAGCAGCAATAGTAATTTTGAATTAGTACAACGCCTTTGCCCAATCACGTGCTGAAATGGCATATTGCTCCCGCTTCGGTTAGTGCTATCTGTGTTAAAAATTTCAATAAAATCTGTTCAGACGTTTAAGAGAGATTACGGAATATGCAGAAATAACTTCCAATGTAGAACAAAGGGGAGTGGACTTATACGCCCATCCGTCAGAGCGCAATCCTATTATACCCTATAGTGCCCGCCTGGGTTAGTACTATGTGTGGTGAAATTTTCATTAAAACCGGTTCAGACGTTTAAGCGTGATTACGGAACAGGTAGAAATAACTTTCTATTTAATACAAATGGGCGTGGCATTTCCACCCCTTTGTCTGTCCCCGTCCTATTATGAACTATATTTCCCGTTTGTATTAGTACTATATGTGGTGAAAATTTCTTTAAAATAGGTTCAGCCGTTTAAACGTAATTGCTGAAAAGGCAGAAATAACGTTCAATGTAATACAAAGGGGCGTGGCATTTTATGCCCACTTGGCCGATCGTTCTCTCTTTTGACCTATAGTTCCCGCCTCAGTTAGTACTATCTGTGGTTAAAATTTCATGTAAATCGGTTTAGCCGTTTATCAGTGGTTGTGAACCAGATAGAAAGAAAAACCAAAGGATGCCACGCCCCTTTGTGAGGATATTATATTTACAAAAGGTGGGCGTAAAAGGAGGCGTGGCTTCCAATCAAGATGCGGGATTTCCTTGCAAAAAGCACCATATTAATATGCCAAATTTCATGCTAACCTGTAACAAACATACAAATACAGTAACAAACAACCAAATATAGTGAAAAATCTGAAATTCACAAAAAGTGGGCGTAAAAGGGGGCGGGGCATCAAATCGAGATGCCATTGGTCGCATTTTTTATTCCAGAAAAATCTCTATCTACATGCCAAATTTCATTTCAATCGGTTCAGTAGTTTTCTTCTGAAAGCGACACAAACAAACAAACAAACAAACAAACTAACATGTCATTTTTATATATATATAAGGATAAGGATAATTCAAGAAAGATATTTTAAATATATAAAGTGGAATGTTAAAGAAAACAAACAACCAATATATTGTAAAATGTCGAATTTATAAAAAAGGTGGGCGTAAAGCCACTATTGCATTCCAGAAAACTCACTGTATGCCAAATTCCTTTTGAATTCGTTACATCGTTTTGGCGTGAAAACGGCATAAACTAACAAAAAGTGGGCGTAAAAAAGGCGGGGCATCGAATCCGAATGCGGTAAGGCCTATATTCACTTCCACAAAAATTGCTATATGTATCCCATGTGAATTGGTAACAATCAACCAAATATTGTAACAAACAGGCAAATGTATTGAAAAGCCTTGAATTTACAAAAGTGGGCGTAAAAGAGGCGTGGCTTCCAATCAAGATGCGGGATGGCAAATTTCATGGTAATCGGTAAGAAACATTCAAATATAGTAACAAACATCCAAATACAGTAACAAACATCCAAATATATTAAAAAATCTGAAATTCACAAAAAGTGGGCGTAAAAGGGGGCGGGGCATCCAATCGAGATGCCATTGGTCGCATTTTTCATTCCAGAAAATTCTCTATCTACATGCCAAATTTCATTTGAATCGGTTCAGTAGTTTTTTTCTGAAAGCGACACAAACAAACAAACATACAAACAAACAAACAAACAAACAAACAAACAAACAAACAAACAAACAAACAAACAAACAAACAAACAAACAAACAAACAAACAAACAAACAAACAAACAAACAAACAAACAAACAAACAAACAAACAAACAAACAAACAAACAAACAAACAAACAAACAAACAAACAAACAAACAAACAAACAAACAAACAAACAAACAAACAAACAAACAAACAAACAAACAAACAAACAAACAAACAAACAAACAAACAAACAAACAAACAAACAAACAAACAAACAAACAAACAAACAAACAAACAAACAAACAAACAAACAAACAAACAAACAAACAAACAAACAAACAAACAAACAAACAAACAAACAAACAAACAAACAAACAAACAAACAAACAAACAAACAAACAAACAAACAAACAAACAAACAAACAAACAAACAAACAAACAAACAAACAAACAAACAAACAAACAAACAAACAAACAAACAAACAAACAAACAAACAAACAAACAAACAAACAAACAAACAAACAAACAAACAAACAAACAAACAAACAAACAAACAAACAAACAAACAAACAAACAAACAAACAAACAAACAAACAAACAAACAAACAAACAAACAAACAAACAAACAAACAAACAAACAAACAAACAAACAAACAAACAAACAAACAAACAAACAAACAAACAAACAAACAAACAAACAAACAAACAAACAAACAAACAAACAAACAAACAAACAAACAAACAAACAAACAAACAAACAAACAAACAAACAAACAAACAAACAAACAAACAAACAAACAAACAAACAAACAAACAAACAAACAAACAAACAAACAAACAAACAAACAAACAAACAAACAAACAAACAAACAAACAAACAAACAAACAAACAAACAAACAAACAAACAAACAAACAAACAAACAAACAAACAAACAAACAAACAAACAAACAAACAAACAAACAAACAAACAAACAAACAAACAAACAAACAAACAAACAAACAAACAAACAAACAAACAAACAAACAAACAAACAAACAAACAAACAAACAAACAAACAAACAAACAAACAAACAAACAAACAAACAAACAAACAAACAAACAAACAAACAAACAAACAAACAAACAAACAAACAAACAAACAAACAAACAAACAAACAAACAAACAAACAAACAAACAAACAAACAAACAAACAAACAAACAAACAAACAAACAAACAAACAAACAAACAAACAAACAAACAAACAAACAAACAAACAAACAAACAAACAAACAAACAAACAAACAAACAAACAAACAAACAAACAAACAAACAAACAAACAAACAAACAAACAAACAAACAAACAAACAAACAAACAAACAAACAAACAAACAAACAAACAAACAAACAAACAAACTAACATGTCATTTTTATATATATATAAGGATTGCGTCTAAAAATGATTGTGTAAAAATTTCAGGAAAATCGAATAACTTTAACCCGTGCCGCTTTGAGGTCAAAGTTTCGGGTTTTTGGGGAAAAAAGACGATGATTTGAAAAAAAAAATAAAAAAAAGTTTTTATGAAATTAATTAAAATAATTTTTTTTTTTATTTAGCTTTTACTCAAAACTACTTGGAAAAAATTATGTCAACTTTGTATGACATCATTAACCCGTTAAAAATTTTAAGCTAAAAATTACCATGAATTTAGGGGGTACTTCAAATGAGTATTTTCGATTTTTTAAAAATTTTATTAAACAAAATTTTTAAATTCAACATTTCTATACAAGTCACTTATAAAAAACATCCTAAAGATTAAATATTAAAAAAATTGGGGATATACACCGACTCAATTTGTTTTTGGAGCCGTTTGATTTTTGTGGATTTCAAGGAAATTAGAATTTTGTGTAAATTTTTTTTTATGAAAATCGGTTTTCAAATAAACTGACCAAATTTAAATTTTTTGTTGCTTCTTTTGATCAAATTAATTCAGTTAAGAACTATTAACTTTATTAGACATCGTTAACCCATATTGGCAGGGGACAAATGTGAACCAAGCAGCAAATTTAAAGTTTGTTTCTAGAATTTTAAGAATTTTATTGTTTCAAAATCATTTTGGTGGTCTATTACATACTAATTTATAGTGTCCGACCGAATATTTGGCTTCGGCATTGGCCAAAGAGCAGCACTCGGCCAGTATTCGGCTTCGGCTGCATTTTTGGCCAAATATGGCCTTTTACCGAATAATTATATAAAACTTGTACGAACGTGTTAAAAAATGTTTTTGTGGAAAAAACAAACACTAAAAAAAAGTCTTGTACCCAAAAAAAAATTTTTACTCAAAACAGGTTTTACATTACAAATGCGCACTCAAAAAAAAAATTATTTTTAAAAAAATTACTAAAAAAAAACATTTATGGATTCGGTCAAATTTAACTTTTTTATTTGTTTTTACTATTTAAATATATTTTGACCGAATCCATAAATGTTTTTTTTTATTAATTTTTGTAAAAATATTTTTTTTTTGAGTGCACATTTTTTCGAGTGTAAAACCTGTTTTGAGTAAAAATTTTTTTTTTGGGTACAAGACTTTTTTTTAGTGTTTGTTTTTTCCACAAAAACATTTTTTAACACGTTCGTACTGGACAGATTTCGCTGAAATTTAGTATTAATCTGACCGAAAGTATAACAAATATAACAAATATAACAAAAAGTATAACAAATATAACAAATATAATATATATTTTTTATTTTTCCGCTAACATTTGAAAGTTTACGTGTTTCACACAGACAGAAAGACAGACGGACGGACGGACGGATTTTCATGTCGTTAGGCGCGGTATAGGGTTTGATTTTATACCAATGGTTTCTTTGGAGAAGTTTCTTAGAATTTCTTGTAGATTTTGTTTATGCTATACGATTTTTCAGTTTTTTTCGATCCATACAAATCGACCCGCCCTAATGTACATACAAATTTGCTCTTTCCCCGAGAGGATACTTATAAGGGAAGTATCTCAACCCTTATGAACCGATTTGTCTGAAATTTAAAATATATATAAAAGAGACGATTTTAAGGTTGGGGTGTATCGGCTTATCAGCCAAATCAGTGTTTAAAAAAATCGTTGTCCCCTTATGAAACAATGTGGACCTTCGGGAAAATTTCGATAACTCCCAAACTAACAAGAATATCGTCTAGGGAAAAAATACGTGTCGTTAAATAAAGATTATTTCGCATTCATATGAATATCGTAGGTCAATGTCTTTACATAAATACCCCCTAAAATTTACACATTTTTATTAAATAAGTATTTAACGAAGCCTTATTTTTATAAGGTTATGCCAGCGTTGGATAGGCATTAAAAAATCTTCTTCTCATATGGCAACATCATATAGTTTCTTAAAAAGAAATGGCTGAAAAATCCAAGAAACGATTTTTTCGCTATGTTTTGACCAATTTTTTTAACCCCTAAATTAGCTATAGGGCCGCTAAGCCCAGACACCCCAACCTTAGAATTGTCCCTTTAATATATATTTTTAATTTCATGCGAATCGGTTCATAAGGGTTGAGATACTTCCCTTGTCGAAATTTCTTGTTTCTAGGACCATTAGTTCAAAAGATACAAAATGTACTTAATCGCCCTATTTTCCCCCTTTACCCCCTTAGAAGCGGAATTTTCCAATAAGTACTTTTTCCGGGATGTTACATATGAGACATTCCACACCAAATATCCAGCTACTCAGCGTTGCCAGGTACCTTTTCCTGCTGTCCCCAAAAATATAACATAATAATTCTTTATTTCTCTTGTATTTTCTTGTTTGAGTGTTAAGTATTTGCAAAATTCGTTGGTTTCGCGAATATTTGCTACTCATACGTTGCGACAATAAAATACAAGACAAATATAGAATTATTGTGAATATAGCGTATGAGTAACATTGAACAATTATTTAATACTCATTCGCTACGTTGAAACAATAAAATACAAGCAAATTACAAAATTGTTATGAAATTTAATATTCAAATGCGATTTTATCGAAAAATGCGAAAAATACTCTCCTGATTTTTTTTGTGTGTATAAAAAAACATCTAAACTTTATAAAAAAAAAATTAAAAAAAAATATGTGGCCAGGTTTTTGATAAAATCTACTACAGTGTAAGAAATTACAACTGTGTTAGAAAAAGTTAAAAATAAATTGATTAAGTTCGTGCTAAACGATAACATATGTATAATGAAATGTAATATGATTCTCGTATCCTTTTTCTCCTTAATGTACGTTTAAATAGCTTATTTTAATCTTACACACCTACAGTGACAATCGAAGAGTGCTGACGAAGGAAGGGTAGCTTCTTCCGAAAGCTGTCGACATCTCTACTTAGCCTGTGTTGTCTATTAATTTGTTCAGATTTTCTAATATTTTTTTCAATATTTTTTTATAAAGTTTAGATTCAATCTTCGATTTTTGAGGTGCATTCCATTTAAATTTTAAAAATATTTAATCAAGGGAACTCGACACAAATTTTCCAAAATTTAACCACGTCTCCTTTGCCCAGTTTTTGAAAAATTGAAAAACCAAAAACGCAATTGTCTTATATAGGGCTACCCATACTACCTATTCAGGTCTTCATGGGACACAATTTTCTTTTCGCTGAACATTTGCTGTGGAATGCCTAATATGTGTCTGAGACCGATATCTCGCTCACACGGAATGACAAAGGAGTACAACCCCATACTGTTGTTGGAGGGTTTATAAACATGCAAATGTAAAATAACATTTTCTAAATAAATTAAGAAATCTAAAAATATTGTCCAAATAAACTAAGTTTTAAGTGAAAAATTAGTAAATATTTAGTAAAATGCAATTAAAATAAATTTTATAAAATCAGGCAATTTTTATTTTACGTTTTTGAAATTTTAAGAAATTTTCGAAGACTCTTAAATGAGGCAAACATAATTGCACAAATCTTTTCTATAGAAACTGTCTCAGATTCTGAGATATTTTTACTATAGAATACGTCTAAGATTCTGAGACATTTTTCTATTAGAAAAATCTAAGATTCTTATATATTTTGCCTTAAAAACGAACTAAGATTTTAAGACATTTTTCCTATAAACAAATTTAAGATTCTGAAAATTTTTTTCTAAAAGAAAATCATAGAATCGGAAATAATTTTTTATCCCAAACACTATCCAAATTTCATGAAAATCGGAAAGTGTCTCAAGAGAGATTTTTTTTGTTAGTGAAGGTTTAAAAAAAAAATTATGTTGTCAGTGAAAATGTGAAAAAAATTCATTAATAAACATTAGTTTTTAATTTAATAAAAGTCGTTGTACAAACTTTTACTTTTGAAATCTGAAAATTTTTTAATCCTTTCTATGGATTTGTCTTATTTAAACCGTTATAACATTCAATATCTTTCAAAAAAAAAAAAAAATGTAACATTAATTATAAATTGAAAATTCATTATAAAAAGTAAATAAATTAATAAATAAGAATGTGGTTTTGTAAAGTCATTAAATTGCTTTTATGTCCACTACTAATGTTTAAATTAAAAAAAAGAAAGAAAAAAAACTGAAAAATAAAGTTGCAAGTGGCATTAAATGCAAGAAAAAAAAAACTAAATGCAATGAACTGTAAATAATGTGAAAAATAAGTACTTACAATGTTACATATTTATACATTGTTAAAAATTTCACTAAAGACATTCATTTACACATTTATTATTTTGTATACCCTACATAAAAAATTATGGCGGTATATTAACATTGTAACGCAACGAAAAATTGCACAGAAAATAATAAAAAAAAAATTTGAGTGAATTTTTAATACTATTGAGTAAACAATTACACAAAAAATTTCAGTACATTTTTAATTGCCACAATTAAAACTTTACTTAAAATTTTTCGATTTTTTTAACTAATATTTTTGTCGAAGATCGATCTGGCAACATCTCTGGCATGAATGAAGACCTGATCGATCTTGACGTTTCTCCGAACACTTCCCAATTATGGGAAGTTTGACATTTTTGTCAGTTTTAGCGCCTTATTGGTTTTTTTTTAGAGAAAAAGTTTTAATTGTGTCAACTGAAAATGTACTCAAAATTTATCAATTTATTTTTTAAAAAATTTAAAAAAGTTTCACATTTAAAAAAGAAAAACTTATTTTTTCAAACTTTACCAAATATATTTATGTCATAAAGACATAGCAAAATTTCATAAAGATGATTTCAAACTTTTTACACATAAAAAAACTATGAACTAAATGAGAATTTAAAAGCTAGTTTTTTACGTGTTTATTAAATGCCTCTGTTCAATCAGCAGACAAATCTGCATTTTGAGTCATGCGAAGTGTATGTATTTTGAGCCATTTGAGAAATCTGCTGATTTTAGCTGACGCGGTTTGCTAAATTTGTATGGATAAGCCAAATATAGTTTGCAGAAAAATCGGTCAAGGCAGCAGATAAAACTGCCGAGTTAAGCATAAAAATCTGCTGATTCAGAATATCGAAATTGTATTTTTTTTAAGTAAAATATAATTAGTTTTTTTAAACTGTTATAAAAGAAACAAGTGAGAGTGTTAAATTCGGCTATGCCGAATCTTTGATACCCTCCAACATGTTAACCCATATAAAAAAATCCAGGGTCGTTTTTTTGGGGGGGAGGGGTCAGTGGGGGATATCTTCCCCAGCGCGATAAATGTTAACTAATTTATTTATTATGCTTTTTGCAATTTAGTAATACCATTTTCTCATTATTTTAATGATTTTTTTAAATCCACGCCCACAAAAGGGGGCGGCCAGAAAAAAACTAAATTTTCCAGCCCCTAGGTCTAAGTGCACGAGTTTAAACTCCTTCTGACACAAAAATGTTTCATTTGTTTAACAAAAATTACAAAAAAAATGTAAAAATGGCGTTTTGTAAGAGGTTTTTTTAGTTCGTTAAGAAGGAATTTTTTTTCCCCCTGGCCCGATTTTGCCCATTTCCGAACTTAACCGGCCTATGAACATAAGACATATTCTTGTCAATTTTCAGGGGTCTAGCTCTTTTATTTTGGACTGAATCGTGTTTTATACAGACGTACGGACGGACGGACATTCATAGAACGACTTAGAATCGATCATATATCAATAATATATATACTTTATGGGGTCCCCGACCGATATTTTATGCGTTACAAACGGAATGACAAAGTGAGTATACCCCCATACTGTGGTTGGAGGGTATACAAATTAGTAAGAGTGTTAAATTCGGCTGTGCCGAATTCTTTATACCCACCAACATTTAACCAAACAAAAAAAAACACAAATATTGACAGGGACATTTCTGGCGGAAGGGGAAAAAGGGGAAAGATGCAGTGAGGAGGTGGGTTTCAATAAAATTTGTAAAACTTTTTTTTCAAGAAAATTTTTTAGTTTTTTTTTTAATTTTTTCAAGACTATTTATACCCTACACCACTCTGTGGTACAGGGTATAATGAGTTTGTGCTGATGTTTGTAACTACCCGAAATATTGGTCCTAGACCTACATTCAAGTATACCGATCGACTCAGAATTACTTTTTGAGTCGATTTAGCGATGCCCTTCCGCCCGTCCGTCTGTCCATCTATCGGTTTAAGCACGATACAGGTCGCAATTTTTCATCAATTGACTTGAAATTTAAAACTTAAGCATCTTTTGGTCCAAGGACGAAGCCTATTGGAATTATGAATTGAAATATGAAAATCGGTCCATGTTAAGACCTAGCCCCCATACAAACGCCCCCTTTGGATTCGGCTTAAATGACTCTTATAACCATATTAAAATAGATTTTATATGCACAAATCACCATTCCAAATTTCGAAGGAATCGGGTCAGTCCTTCTGGTAGTCCCCATACAAACCACCTTCCCGATATTCACATAATTCCCTCAAAATTCATAAAAATGAAAATATTTGATAAAAATTTTATTTTTAGGCGTTAAACGTGTACTTCAGTAACCAAATCAAATCGGAATATAATTGGACCTTTTTTGGACTTAGTCCCCCATATAAAAATTTCGACCGATATTCAGTTAAATTGGTTTATTGACAAGAAATAAACCAATTCCACTAAAATTTGATCTGTGTGTTTTCTGCACTAAATAAAAATCTAACAAAAGACAGATACAATCGGTACATGTTTGGAGTTGGGACCCATTTTCCGGAAAACACTGGTGTAGGGTATCATATGGTCGGTCTTGACCGACTATAACTTTCTTACTTGTTTTTAATTTATTTCAAAAAATTCTTCTTAAAAACAGGACAAATAAATATTTCTCTAAATTTTGAACAATTTTTAGTTTAAAAAAAAATGTTTGTAAAATAACAAAATAATCTGCTAAAATTTTGAACAAAAAAATTTTTAAAGTCAGCAAACACAGTCAGTAAAATTACAGAACAATTTCTGTTATTTTTTTTTAAACTTAATTTTAAAAACATCTCCACGCTTCCCTGAGTTGATGCAGGGTCGGATCCAGCTCTTGAGTTTGGGGAGGGAGTTTTTTTTTAACTTAAGCTCCATTTCTTAGAATCACCCAAAACCTTAAAAATGATTATGGTTATGTAATGCATTACTAAGTAATGCATAGCCTAGAAAATGCAAAAATGTGTATTACGTTTTCCCCTACCGCTTACCATATGCATTACTTTTTAGTATTTTTAATGCAAATTTTTTAGCTATGCACTACATGGTAATTACGTATTTATTACCATTTTGAAGGTTTTGCTGTTCACTTCTGTAGATCAGATTACAGATATGTTTTATAACTAAAATTTAAGACACAACTGTTTTGAACTCGTTCCAGAACTCTTACACTAGTTTACAGAGATATAGATCCACCACATTTTACATTAATTTTTCATGTTAAATCTAGCGCTGAGTCCGAAAATGCGGTACAAAGTTTCAAAAGTAGAATAGTTTTCGAGTTATTGCTAACTTTTATAATTTTCAGCTTTTTAAAAATTGATTTTACTTAAACAAAAATATCTCCAGACCAAATCGGTGGATTTATTATTTTTTTGTTTTAAATTAAAGGTAATTAAATACTTTATTAATACTTTTTGCAGTATTTTTTAATCTGATTATTTCCTTTGAAGCTATTACACGGTGAGCCTCAGCGATGTTTGGGTTGAACTTTAGTGTCGACGAAAAGTGTAAGCGCAGTTCGATTTCTACAAGATTAAATGTCACAAAACTAGTATCAGTGAAATCATAGCTGCTCGCATTCGCGAGATAACGCGAAATTAGTGTTTTTGTATTTTTTAAAATATTTTCGAAAACTGAGCATACAGATTTAATTGTACTTGTTTAAAGGTCACAAAACAGTAAACGTCAAAATCCTATCTCCTTTAGTTCGCGAGAAATCGCGAAACTAATTTTTTGATGTTTTAGTTTTATATCTTTAGATAGGTTTCTTTAAAATTTCGTAAAAACATGTATGCAGTTTTACTTGTGCTTGATCAAAGGTCACACGGCTGTTGACATCGAAATTGTAGATGTTAAATTTCGCGAGATATCGCGTAATTATATATATTTTTTTATTATTTATTTACACTCAAAAAAAAAAAAAAAACTGTAATGTTAGCAAAAAAAGCTTGTAAACCTACAAGAAAATTTGCTGATTTTGAACCCACAATTTTTTGCTAAAGTTAGCAAAAATGTTTTGCCAATAATTAGTTAACTAATTTTTTTTTTTGAACTTAGTTCATACACATCTGAGGACCCCATTGGGTTCGGACCCGATAGGTCCAGACCCCGATGGGCCTAGACCTAGTTGGGTTCCTTAAAAATCGTCATAGTTTTTGATCCAAAATTTGTGTCCGTTTCGCTCTATCTGGCTTAGTTTTTGAGATACGTGATTATAGGGGACCACTGGGGTCTTGCGAATTAAAAAACTCGATAACTTCAAAAATATTACTCTGAGAGCTTTTGTTCTACGTGTTGAGAGCTACAAAAATGGTTTTGGACTTTTTGTTGTGTCGGCAATATTTACCGAGATATGAGCATTTAAAAATTTTCGGGAATGCTAAATATTTTGGATCCAAAGTTAGGGCCCATTAGGGTCCACACATGTGAAGAGAGCCGGCGATACTATGGAGAGCCCGAGAACCAAAAATGGCCTCCATTTTGCTCTATCTGGCTTAGTTTCCGAGATTTTTAGTCATTTTAAGTTTTCTGAAAATAAAAAAAAAATTACCATTTATTTTGCTAATATTAGCAAAAAATCTTGTAAAAATTTGGTCAACTCAATTTTAAATCTAGCAAAAAAAATTAGTTCAAATTTTGTTTAAAATTGCTAATGCGCTAAATGAAGTTTACAAGATATTTTTGCTAACATGCTAATCTCAACTAAAAATTTGCTAAAAGTTAGCTAACCAGCATTAGCAAAAAAAAAATTAGTAAATCTACTAATGTATTATTTTGAGTGTATATTTTAAAACCGGTTCTTTAGAAATAATAAAAAAAAGTGGTATGCAGTTTGATTTGATCATGTAGGAAGAAATTAAAACTGCCCACAAAAAAATTATAGTTGCTCATTTTCGCGAGAAATAGCGAAAAACAGCTTTTTGGGGGGTATTACTTGTTTTGATTAATAAAAAAAGTTTCTTTAACATTGTTGAAAACACGAAGTGCAGTTTGATTTGGTATTGATTAAAGGTGATAAGCAGGGTGGGTTGCCAGAATTGTTGGGTACAAAATCGTCAAAAATGTACGATTTTTATAAAAAAAATCGTCAAAATCGTCATCCCATTTGCAGAAATCGTCAAAAAATCGTCAAAATAAAAAAGGCATATTTATCATTGATTAAAGATTTATTCAAGCCCGTCTGGATGGTTCATTTTGAAAATTGACAAAACTTTCTTTATATTCTTTGTTCATCTTCTTAAACATATGTAATATTTTTAGGCCTTTATTCATAATACTTAAAGTGTACTTAAAGTACACTCAAAAAAAAAAAATTTTGTAAAACTAGCAAAAAAAATTGTTAAAATTAGCAAAAAAAAAATGTAGTTTTGGACGTTGCAAAATTTTGGTAATATTAGCAAAACCATTTTGCTAATCAAAAAATTAGGAAAAAAAATGGTAAAATTACAAGAATACCATTTTATTTTTGTAAAAAATCAACCTTGTAAAATAATCAAAAAATATGGTAAAATTACCAAAAAAATGGTAAAATTGAAATAGATAAAAAATTTGTAATTTGGTAAAAAAAAACTGTTTTATTTAGTAATTTTTTTTCTCTGATTAGTAGTTGATTTAAAATTTGGTGAATATACTAAAAATACTAAAAATGTAGTAATAGCAGCATCAACTATTACTTCAGTTGTTGGATGGTTTCTTCGGCTTGATGGCATTTTCTTTTGCCTTCTTCTCAGCAGCTGTAGTTGCAGTAACTGGACTTCCAACAACATCAAAATCCAAAATGATTTTTTTTTTCACTTAAACACTTTAAACAAAAAATTTAAATAACAACACTTCACTTTTTTTATTTTTTTTGCGTCATTTTTTTAGCTTAAGTAGAACAAATGAGAATTGCGTAGTAGTCTACACAAGAAATTTCTTACATTTTCACGTAAAATTTGTAAAAAATTAACAATTTTTTTTCGAATTTTTAATTTTTTTCACATGTATTTAAAAAAAAAAAATAAAAAAAAAAATTTGGATATTGAAGATTAGATATCTAAGTATGTGTTAAAATTTTAAAAAAATAATTTTTCAAAATTATCAACTTTTTATTAACAATTTAGGTGGCAAATTTTAAAAAATTTTCATATAAAATTAGCAAAAAATATGGTAAAATTAGCAAAAAATATGGTAAAAAATACTAAAAATTGTGTAGCCTATTTTTGAGAGCACATTCAGTTGATGGATGGCTACTTTGCTATGACGGTATTTATACACAGCCTTTTTTTGCTTGCAATAAAGTCATGCATTTTTTTTTTGTGGGCAAACGGGGGTGAAAAGAAAACGGGGTAGAAAAAAAATCATGAATTCTGTTTTCCTTCTTCTATGCTTCTCACCCCCGTTTGCCAGCAAAAAAAAAGTTGTAAGACTTTATTGCAAGCAAAAAAAGGCTGTGTATAAATACCGTCTATGGTGTTAGCAGCATCATCTTTTGCCTTCTTCTTGGCAGCTGGACTTTTAACAGCAGCAGAAGCTGCAATGATTTTTTTTTTTTTCACACTAGAACACTTTAAACATTTTTTTTTTTCTTAAAACTAAGAAAAAAAATAAAAAGTATTACCATTTCTTTAAGGAAAATACTAATATTTTTGCTAAAATTATAGTAAAATAAAAAAAGACTATCAAGAAAATATAGTAAAAGTACCAAAAAATTGTTGTATTTTACCAATAGTAAATTGCCAAAAAAAAAACTGTAAAAGTTAAATTTTTACATTTTTTTTGCTAAAGTTTGGTTGAAGTAAATTACAACACCTTTTACTAATATTTTGACTAAGTTATTTTTTTGAGTGTAGGCTTATTTGACAAATATTCATGCAATATCAGTCAAATAAACCTACATTAGATTTAATTTACTCATTATGAATAGCCCAGTTATAAAAGAAAATTTCATGCAGTTGGGTTAAGTTAATTAGAAAATATATTTTTTTCCGTCCGCCCTTTTCTGTGGACACTAAAAAAAAATAATGATAAAATTGCGTAAATACATATCATAATAAATCAATTTGGTAACATTTATCACGAAAAGAAAGGTGTACTCCGCCAAAAAAAACCCTACAATGTTTTTACCTTCTCACTTGTTCCCTTTACCCTTTTTGTACAAAAATATGGGTGGATAATTTTTTTAACTAACAATAAGCAAAAAATATTCATTGAATAGTAACTAAAGTTTCATAAAAAATTTTTTTAAAAAGTAGACAAAATTGACAGGTTTTTGTTATTTTTAAAAATCGTCATATTTTGGGCAAAAATCGTCAAATCGTCATTTTGCTATTTTGGGGAGTAAAAATCGTCAAAATGCAGAGAAATCGTCAAATCTGGCAACAGTGGTGATAAGGCTGTTAACATTTAAATTCTAGCTGCTCAATTCTTCGAGATATCGCTAAAAAAACTCGTTAAACTACTATTTATTCATAACTTTGTGTTATTTTTGGTCTGTAAAAACATTTACTTCAATTAACGACAAAAATGTGGTATGCAGTTTGAATTCGAGGTTATTCAAGTTGACAAATTTGCAAGCATAAAAATTATAGATGATCAATTTCCCGAGAAATTCCAAAATTACTGTTCAAGCTTTTATATTAATTAATTTATTTTTTCTTTAGTGTCTAAAATAAAGGAAAAAAATCCAGAAACGACAAACATATTGTATGCAGTTTAAATTTTATGTGGTTAAAGGTGGTAAAACTGCTTAAATCAATATCTCGACTGCAAATTTACGCAAAAATATTTTTTTTTTTTTTTAATTTTTAATTTTTTTTAATTTTGCGATTTCTCGCGTAATTGACAAGATATGATTTCGATGTTAACTGTTTTGTGACCTGTAAATAAATACAATTAAAACTGCATACACAGTTTTTGAAGATATTTAAAAAACTTCATTGTCAAAATTTTAGAAAATACGAAAACACTAATTTCGCGATATCTCGCGAATGCGAGCAGCTACGATTTCGCTGTTAACAGTTTTGTGACATTTAATCAAGTAGAAATCGAACTGCGTTTACACTTTTCGTCGACACTAAAGTTCAACCTAAACATCGCTGAGGCTCACCGTGATTAGTCGACATATAGACGATTTTACTTCAAATTTGTCAAAATATCGATGAATAGCGGTAATCATGTTAAAAAATAGACGATAATCAGGTTGAAAAATTAAATCCAGTGATTTGGTCTGAAGATATTTATATTTAAGTAAAACGACTTTTTAAAAAATTTAAAAAGTTAGCACTATTCCAAAAACTGTTCTATTTTGAACCATCGGACTTCATTTTCGGATTCAGTGCAAGATTTTACATGGAAAATGAATGCAAAATGTCGTTAATAGCAAAATAAAACATTTCAGAACTGGTTCTAAAAAAATCACTCTTATCATTAATTTTTTTTTGCTTTTAAACAAAAAAAAAAATACACTCGATTTTTTTTAAATAAAATGATTACAAAAATAAAATATTTCTAACCAAAATGTTGAAAGACTTTTTTGTCACGTTAGAAAATAACTATCAGATAAAAAATGCATCGTAAAGGGTGTTCATAGATTCGGCCAAGTCGAATTAAATTTTTCTGATTGTTTTTTCTAAAATCGTTTTTCACATTGATTTAATTGTATAATTAAGTTTTTTTTTATTATTATTTTTATTATTGTTTTTGTTAGTCTTTCTTCTTAATGATTTTGAAAGAAAGTAAAAAAAAGTACACGGTTACATTAAAACCGACATTAGCTGTCAGTTTTGTGGGTGATTGACACAATGAAAAGAAATGTTGTATGAAAACAAAAAATCGTGAAATTAACTAAAAAAAACTTTATAAAGAAAAGATTTTTAATAATGTGAAAGTTGATTATTATTATGTTTTTTTTCATTTTTGTTTGGTTTATTAATCTAATAAAAATAATTGTGTAATTACTTCTTCTTATTACTAACACTGATATTTTTATAATTTTATTTTGAAATTTCTCTTACAAAAAATTAAAATTTGAAAAAAATGTGCAAAATTTGTGAGTTATTTTAAAATTTTTCGTTTATTTTCTTTCTTTTTAGTTAAAAAAATAAAATAAATATTTTTGTGTTTGTGTTATTAAATTGCTGATATAAAGTGTTTACTACAAACTTCATCATCATCATTATCTTCAGTGTTTAAAAGAAAACTCCATCAACATGTTGCAGCAACATTTTAAATCAACATTTGTTTTAGCTACATTTTTAATGGGTAAGTGCCTTTTCGTTTGATTTACATACATAAATATTTGTTAAATCATTTCTGATTTTTAATTTTGTACGTTTTATTCAAAACGGTACCCATTAACATTTTTTTAAGGTGTTAAGTATTCAATCATTGTCGTATTTAAAAATTATTTTGAAAATGCATATTAGTTGTCAAGTCATTGACCTTTCGCTCTAATGTAATGTTTAAAATTTTGTATTGTCTTGTTTTGAAAAACGTGAGTGAAATTTGAAAAACAAAATTTTGTAATTCTTGTTTGGGAATCTTATTGCATGAGAATATGAAAAAAAGTCTCAGATTCTGAGACATTTTTTTCTATAGAGAAAAAGTTTCAGATTCTGTGAAATTTGTTCTATATAGAAAAAGTCGAAGATTCTGAGAATTTTTTTCTATGTAGAAAAAGTCGAAGATTCTGAGATATTTTTTCTGTAAAGAAAAAGTCAAAGATTCTGAGACATTTTTTCTGTAAAGAAAAAGTCAAAGATTCTGAGACATTTTTTCTATATAGAAAAAACTTAGATTCTAAGACATTTTTTCTATATAGAAAAAGTCGAAGATTCTGAGATAATTTTTCTATATAGAATAAGTCTCAGATTCTGAGACATTTTGTCTATATCGAAAAAGTCAAAGATTCTGAGACATTTTTTCTATATAGAAAAAATCTCAGATTCTGAGACATTTTTTCTCTATATAGAAAAAATCTCAGATTCTGAGACATTTTTTCTCTATATAGAAAAAATCTCAGATTCTGAGACATTTTTTCTATATAGAAAAAGTCTCAGATTCTGAGACATTTTTTCTATATAGAAAAAGTCTCAGATTCTGAGACATTTTTTCTATATAGAAAAAGTCTCAGATTCTGAGACATTTTTTCTATATAGAAAAAGTCTCAGATTCTGAGACATTTTTTCTATATAGAAAAAGTCTCAGATTCTGAGACATTTTTTCTATATAGAAAAAGTCTCAGATTCTGAGACATTTTTTCTATATAGAAAAAGTCTCAGATTCTGAGACATTTTTTCTATATAGAAAAAGTCTCAGATTCTGAGACATTTTTTCTATATAGAAAAAGTCTCAGATTCTGAGACATTTTTTCTATATAGAAAAAGTCTCAGATTCTGAGACATTTTTTCTATATAGAAAAAGTCTCAGATTCTGAGACATTTTTTCTATATAGAAAAAGTCTCAGATTCTGAGACATTTTTTCTATATAGAAAAAGTCTCAGATTCTGAGACATTTTTTCTATATAAAAAAAGTCTCAGATTCTGAGACATTTTTTCTATATAAAAAAAGTCTCAGATTCTGAGACATTTTTTCTATATAGAAAAAGTCTCAGATTCTGAGACAATTTTTTAAATATAGAAGAAGTCTCAGATTCTGAGAATTTTTTTCTATATAGAAAAAGTAGAAGATTTTGAGACATTTTTTCTATATAGAAAAAGTCGAAGATTCTGATACATTTTTTCTATATAGAAAAAGTCGATGATTCTGAGAAATTTTTTCTATATAGAAAAAGTCCAAAATGCTGAGGCATTTTTTCTATATCGAAAAAGTCAAAGATTCTGAGACATTTTTTCTATATAGAAAAAGTCTCAGATTCTGAGACATTTTATCTTTATAGAAAAAGTCGAAGATTCTGAGACATTTTTTCTATATAGAAAAAGTCTTACATTCTGAGACATTTTTTCTATACAAAAAAAGTCGAAGATTCTGAGACATTTTTTTTATATAGAAAAAGTCGAAGATTCTGAGATATATTTTCCATATAGAAAAAGTCGAAGATTCTGAGACCTTTTTTCTATATAGAAAAAGTAGAAGATTCTTAGACATTTTTTCTATATAGAAAAAGTAAAAAAAAAATGTTTTATATATATATAAAAAAATCTCAGATTCTGACACATTTCTTCTTTATAGAAGATTCTGAGATTCTGAGACAAGTCTCAGATTCTGAGACACTTTTTCTATATGGAAAAAGTGGAAGATTCTGAGAAATATAGAAAATTTTTTCTATATAGAAAAAGTCGAAGATTCAGAGACATTTTTATATAGAAAAAGTCACAGATTCTGAGACATTTTTTCTATATAAAAAAGTCACAAATTCTGAGACATTTTTTCAATATAAAAAAAGTCACAGATTCTGAGACATTTTTTCTATATAAAAAAAGTCACTGATTCTGATACATTTTTTCTATATAAAAAAGTCACAGATTCTGAGGCATTTTTTTATATAGAAAAAGTCACAGATTCTGAGAAATTTTTTCTATATAAAAAAAGTCACAGATTCTGAGACATTTTTTCTATATAGAAAAAGTCACAGATTCTGAGACATTTTTTCTATATAAAAAAAGTCTCAGATTCTGAGACATTTTTTCTATATAGAAAAAGTCGAAGATTCTGAGATATTTTGTCTATATAGAAAAAGTCAAAGATTCTGAGACATTTTTTCTATATAGAAAAAGTCGAAGATTCTGAGACATTTTTTCTATATAAAAAAGTCGAAGATTCTGAGACTTTTTTTCTATATAGAAAAAGTCGCAGATTCTGAGATATTTTTTCTGTATAGAAAAAGTCGAAGATTCTGAGACATTTTTTCTATATAGAAAAAGTTGAAGATTCTGAGAGATTTTTTCTATATAGAAAAAGTCGAAGATTCTGAAACATTTTTTCTATATAGAAAAAGTCGAAGATTCTGAGACATTTTTTTCTATATAGAAAAAGTCGAAGATTCTGAGACATTTTTTCTATATAGAAAACGTCTAAGATTCTGAGACTTTTTTTCTGTATGAAAAAAGTCTTAGATTCACTGACATTTTCTCTGTTTAAAATCTCGTTTCAGAAAATGTGTTTTAAAATTTTTACTATTCTAACAATAAGTACTTTCTATTTTTGTATATTTCATTTTGTAAGATAAAAAAAATATAAATTATTTACATCTCAACAAATTATAATACTTTATTCAATATTACTACCATTAAATATTTTATTCATGGAATTTCTATAAAAACCACTAAAAATCTCTACAAAATAATTATCATCGCCATCTTTCTGCAATCTCTTCAATTCAATTTATTTTACAGCTGAACAAATTTAAGCTGTACTGTATAAAATTTCATAAAGTAACAAACAAATAGATTTAATTTAAAAGTTGCTTTATTTGTAAATCAATTTTGTTTTTTAATAAATTTACAAAACTCTAGTATTTGTTAACAATGCATAATACAAGCGAAAGATGTTGGAACATGAGATGATGAGAAAAAAAAAATCAAGTAAAAAAAAAGTTAAATCTGACTTGGCCGAATCAAAAAATACCCTCCACAAACCCGAAAATATTTGAATACTTTTTAGGGATTGTCATTTTACATTCATTGTACATTTTTTTGAGTGTAAAAAGTTTTTGAGTTAAAAATTTTTGTTTTTGTATGTAACATTTTTTTGAGTCACAAAAACATTTTTTCAACAAGTAAATTCGAGATAAAACCCATAAAAAATTTACGGTTATGATCAAAACTTCTAAACACCTAAACTGATTTTACTAAAATTAAAAACCAACCAGGCCAGAAAAAAATATTATAAATATTTGAGCCAAGTCTCAGTAGCCATCAAATTTTCTTTTAAAAGTTAAAGTGTTTTCAACAGACAAACAGATGGGACGGACAGACATTGCGGGATCGCCTTAAAATCAACCGGAGATTATAAATATATGTATGGGACTTCTTAAATTCTTCATATTCTAGTTGTTTCAGATACATAGGATTAATTTGATGGTATTCTCCTGATAACATTGTGTAGGTCATTGAAAGATTCGACCATTCTCATGTTTTTAACACTTTTACTTGTTTTATATTGTAATAATTATGTAGATTCACGATGAAAATGAAATAGATTCATGCAAACGATAGTTGAGTTGAAGGTCTAAATAATTTATTCAATAAAGAAAATATCTGGTGATTATGAAATTCTAATTGTTTAATTGGTTTTCAATTGAACGATGAAACGAAAGAAGAATTTGAAATATTTATTTGAAAATAGCGATGAAAGGAGAAAATAAACAGGATTCATGCATAACAAAGCAGCATGTTTTGCGATGTTATAATTTTTAAACAAAAAAATCTATAGGGAAAATTTCTCAATATCTAAGACATCAGAATCTGAGACATTTTTTCTATATTTCTATATAGAAAAATCTGAGATCTGAGATTTTTTTCTCAGATTATGAGATTTTTTTCTATATAGAAAAAATGTCTCAGAATCTGAGATTTTCTATATAGAAAAAATTTCTGGGAATCTAAGATTTCACCTATATAGAAAAAATGTCTTAGAATCTTAGACTTTTTCTATATAGAAAAAATGTCGCAGAATCTGAAATTTTTTCTATATAAAAAAGTCTCTGAACTTAAAAATGCTAAGAATCTAAAATGTCTCAGAATCTGATTTTTTTTTCGATATAGAAAAATTGTCTCAGAATCTGAGACTTTTTCTATATAGAAAAATTATCTCAGAATCTGAGACTTTTTCTATATAGAAAAATTGTCTCAGAATCTAAGACTTTTTCTATATAGAAAAAATGTCTCAGAATCTGATATTTTTCTATATAGAAAAATTGTCTCAGAATCTGAAACTTTTTCTATATAGAAAAATTGTCTCAGAATCTGAGACTTTTTCTATATAGAAAAATTGTCTCAGAATCTGAGACTTTTTCTATATAGAAAAATTGTCTCAAAATCTGAGACTTTTTCTATATAGAAAAATTGTCTCAGAATCTGAGACTTTTTCTATATAGAAAAATTGTCTCAGAATCTGAGACTTTTTCTATATAGAAAAATTGTCTCAGAATCTGAGACTTTTTCTATATAGAAAAATTGTCTCAGAATCTGAGACTTTTTCTATATAGAAAAATTGTCTCAGAATCTGAGACTTTTTCTATATAGAAAAATTATCTCAGAATCTGAGACTTTTTCTATATAGAAAAATTGTCTCAGAATCTGAGACTTTTTCTATATAGAAAAATTGTCTCAGAATCTGAGACTTTTTCTATATAGAAAAATTGTCTCAGAATCTGAGACTTTTTCTATATAGAAAAATTGTCTCAGAATCTGAGACTTTTTCTATATAGAAAAATTGTCTCAGAATCTGAGACTTTTTCTATATAGAAAAATTGTCTCAGTATCTGAGACTTTTTCTATATAGAAAAATTGTCTCAGAATCTGAGACTTTTTCTATATAGAAAAATTGTCTCAGAATCTGAGACTTTTTCTATATAGAAAAATTGTCTCAGAATCTGAGACTTTTTCTATATAGAAAAATTGTCTCAGAATCTGAGACTTTTTCTATATAGAAAAATTGTCTCAGAATCTGAGACTTTTTCTATATAGAAAAATTGTCTCAGAATCTGAGACTTTTTCTATATAGAAAAATTGTCTCAGGATCTGAGACTTTTTCTATATAGAAAAATTGTCTCAGAATCTGAGACTTTTTCTATATAGAAAAATTGTCTCAGAATCTGAGACTTTTTCTATATAGAAAAATTGTCTCAGAATCTGAGACTTTTTCTATATAGAAAAATTGTCTCAGAATCTGAGACTTTTTCTATATAGAAAAATTGTCTCAGAATCTGAGACTTTTTCTATATAGAAAAATTGTCTCAGAATCTGAGACTTTTTCTATATAGAAAAATTGTCGGAGATTTGTTCTAAAATTTTTTCTATAAAGAAAAAAAGTCTTAGAATCTTTTATTTTTTCTATATAGAAAAATGTTTCAGATTCTAGGATTTTTTTTAATCTGGGATTCTTTCTTTATAGAAAAAATGTTTCAGAATCTAAGATTTTTTGTCTATATAGAAAAAATGTTTCAGAATCTGAAATTTTTCCAAATAGAAAAATTGTTTCAGAATTTGAATTTTTTTCTATATAGAAAAAATATCTAAGAATTTGATTTTTTTTTTTATATAGAAAAAATGTCACAGAATCTGACATTATTTTCTATATATGAGGCATTCCACACCAAATGTCCAGCGAAAAAAACACGTGTACCGTAAACTTCTGAATAGGTTGTATGGATAGCCCTATATGGAACTTAGAAAATTGCGTTTTTGGTTTTTCAATTTTTCAAAAACTGGGCTTAGGAGGCGTGGTCAAATATTGGAAAAATGGTCAAATTTATCAAAAATCCGGCCACTTTTTTTTTTTTTTTAAATTTTTTTTTTAAAGTTTAGATGTTTGTCCATCTACACAAGAAAATTCAGACACACGTTTTTCGTTTTTTTCGAGAAAATCGCATTTGAATTTTAAATTTCATAACAATTTAGTAATTTGCTTGTATTTTCTTGTTTCAACAGAGCGTATGAGAAATATTTATGCAATTATTATTACTCATTTGCAACGTTAAAACAAGAAAGTACAAGCAAATTACAAAATTGTTATGAAATTTAAAATTCAAATGCGATTTTCTCGAAAAAAAAAACGACAAACGTCTGTCTGAATTTTTTTGTGTGGATGGACAAACATCTTAATTTAAAAAAAAAAATTAAAAAAAAAGTGGCGGGATTTTTGATAAATTGACTTTTTTAAAAAATGGAAAATTTCAGAACGGGTTCTGAAAACATACAAAACTATATAAGAATATAAATTTTTGAGATTGTGGTGCATTCTGTTTTAATGTGATAAATATTTAATCAAGGCAACTCGCCACAAATTTGACCATTTTTTCAATATTTGACCACTCCTTCTAAGCCCAGTTTCTGAAAATTAGAAAAACCAAAAACGCAATTATCTTAGTTCCATAAAGGGCTATCCAAACAACCTATTCAGAAATTTACGGGACACATGTTTTTCTGCAGCGGGACATTTGTTGTGAAATTCCTCATATATAAAAAAAATGTCTCAGAGTCTGAGATTTTTGTCCATATAGAATCTTAGATTTTTTCTATATTGACAAAATGTTTCAGAATCTGAGATTTTTTTCTATATAGAAAAAATGTCTCTGAATCTATATAGAAAAAATGTCTCAGAATCTGAGAAAAAATGTCTTAGAATTTGAGATTTTTTCTACCAGAAAAAATGTCTCAGAATCTGAGATTTTTTTATATAGAAAAAATGTCTCAGAATCTGAGATTTGATATAAAAAATGTATATACATAGAAAAAATGTCTCAGAATCTGATAATTTTTCTATACACTCAAAAAAAAACTTATAAAATTATAAGAAAAACTTGTAAATTTTTTTTGTTTGCTACCTCCTATTTTACGAGAATTCCTAGTAATTTTACAAGCTTTTTACCAATAATTTTGTAATTTTAAATTGTAAAATTACAAAAAAAAATTTAAATTTCGATCCAAATTTGTTTGTTGAAAACAAGTAAAACTGTCAAATATTGTTCTAATTGGATTACGAGACTTTTCCTAGTAATTTGACAAAGTTTTTTTTGTGTGTATAGAAAAAATGTCGCAGAATCGAAGATTTTTTCTACATAGAAAAAATGTCTCAGAATCTGAGATTTTTTTTATATAGAATCTGAGATATTTTCTATATATTTTTATATAAAAAAAATATTTAAAACCTAAAATTTTTCTGTATAGAAAAAATGTCTCAGAATCTGAGATTTTTTCTATATAGAAAAAATTTCTCAGAATATGAATTTTTTTCTATATTGAAGAAATGTCTCAGAATCTAAGATTTTTTTATCATTATAGAAAAATTGTCTTAGAATCTGAGGGTTTTTTTATGTAAAAAAATGTCTCAGAATCTGAAATTTTTTTCTGTATACAAAAAATGTTTCAGATTCTGAGATTTTTTTCTATACAGAAAAAATGTCCCATCTGAAATTTTGTCTTAGAATCTGAGATTTTTTCTACAAAATAAAAATGACTTAAAATCTGAAAATCATAAAAAAAGTTTTAAATTTTTTAAACTATCGTATGTAAAATTGTTTTAAATATTTTTGTTGGTTATTGACAATCGTTGCCTTATTAGTATGGTACAATTTCTTCGTCTTTCTACTTAATTCTCATTGTGAATAGAGGCGAATATGTATTAATATGCTAGTTTGTGCACAAACGATTTGTCATTAGACTCGTTTGCTACTTTGTAGTTAATCGTTTCTATTTTTGCTAAATAATCTTGACAATGGAATCTTGACAAATTCCGAAACACGTGTCGATTAAGTCTTGCAAAAATGACCAACATAAATAAATTTAAAACAAAAAATAATTTTCTTGAAAATTATGCTATGAGAATATCATGGTTTTAATTAGTAAAGAAAATAATGACCTCGAGCCAGAATAAACATCCTCAAAATATATAGTTTTAAATTTTCATAAGAATTAATTGCATTCTCTATAAATATATATTTAAAATTAGCTACTCTTTGTTGACCACAGTTGTACATCATTGCATCTTCTATTTGGGATGGTGGTTTTGGGATTACAAAAATAAAATAAAATACCAACAATATTTACAAAATGCTTGGTTGCACAATATGCCAAAATAACCAACAAACGGAGCAAAACAAAAAAATAACATCACACAAAGTACCCGTACAGAGTAAAAACTTTTACAAAGTATTTACTCGTTCTCAGGTACATATTCCAACGATAATTTTTTCCCCCAAATAAAAAAACCACACAATGTTGGTAATTTTTTCAAACAAACAACCGGAATAGTACCTTTTGCCAACTTTATATATACCACTTCATTGTAGGTACGTACTACAACTTCTAACAACTCGTAATAGTATTTACTAATAATGTAAACCATTTTATTTTTTGGTGGACTGCATATCTATGATTTGATTTGCAGGATTTAGAATCTAAAATATTTTTCTTATAGAACAATTAGCGGACTCTGAGATATTTTGCTTATAGAAAAATTTTAAAAGTCTTAGAACTTTTTGTCATAGAAAAATTTTAACTCCCCGGCTACACCTTCTATAATTATGTAGACATAAAGCATCAAACACACACAAAACAAAAAATGTGTTATTGTTTTGTATGTGTTTTTTGATTTATGTCTACATAATTATGGATGATGTAGCCAGGGAGTTGGAATTTTTCTATGACAAAAAATGTCTCAGACTCTGGCAACTTTTCTATATGCAAAATATCTAAGAACACTTAGATTTACAGAAAATAATTTTTGTATTGTTGTGTTATTTTCAATTAATACTTTGTCATATTAACAGCTAATTTAATTGCATTGACAAATTGTGTTGTTGAATTAGAAATCAATTATTTTATTTGTAAATAATTTTTTTTTTTTAAATGAGCCAACAATAAAATTATTTTTTCTGTATTTATTTAAAATACAGAAAAATTCCAATTCCGTAATTTTAGGGATTTGTTTAAATTGTATTTATACTAGTTATACGAAAACACATAAAAATTGCAATATTTACACAAAAAAGCTATACTAAAATATATAAAAAATAACAACAAATACAAACTAAATTTAAAAACAAGTAGAAAAGTTAAATTCGACTTTGCCGAATCTATGAATACCCTCCACAATGCATTTTTTTTAAAGGGTAGTACATTTTTTAACGTGAAAAACTTAACAATTTTGATTAGAAATATTTTATTTTGAGTAAAAAACTCTTTTTTTGTATTTTTTTTTTTTTTAAAGAAAAATTACTAATTTTTTTTTTGAGTGTAAAATTTTTTTCGAGTGTAATGTTTTTTTTACTGTAAAAATATTTCTTACACAAAATATTGCCATTTTTGTAAAAAAAAAAATTTTTTTTTTGTGTAAATTTTTTTTTGAGTGTAAAATTTTTTTGAGTGTAAATTTTTTTTTGAGTGTAAAATTTTTTTCGAGTGTAATTTTTAAGTTACCAATGCTTTTAAAACTAAACAAGTTTAAAAAGCATTGCTTTAAAATTAAACAAGTTTGAAAAGCATTGTTTAGTTACCACCAATGCTTTTAAAACTTGTTAAAACACGTGGCATTTTAGATGAAACTAATCTGAAATTCAAGGTTTTGCTTATAACTTTTGAACCACTGGACCGATTGAGCTGAAATTTAAAACCAAACAGACCCGGGGAACGGCAAAGATACGTGCCAAGCTTCAGTAGTCTCATTATTGTCTTTCGAAAGTTATCGTGTTTTTTATCTCGTAAATTCGCGAAATACCCTTGCCGAAATTTACTCTTTTGCTCATAACTTTTGAACCACTGGACCGATTTGGCTGGATTGCAATACCAACCTGACCAGGTAAATGACAAACATATATGCCAAACTTCAGTAGCCTCTGTAAAGTCTTTCAAAAGTTAGCGTGTTTTCTACGGACAGACAGACAGACAGACAGACAGACAGACAGGCAGACAGACGGACGGACGGACGGACGGACGGACATCGCTAGATCGACTTAAAATCGATCGAGGACCATAAATATATATACTGTATGGGGTCCTAGACCAATATTTCGAGGTGTTACAAACGGAATGACAAACTTATATATACCCTCTATCACTAGAGTGGAGGGTATAAAAAATAATTTCTAACAGCTACCAAAACTTTAGCGGTAATAGTTTAGTTTAGTGCAGTCATCATCATCATCAGCTTTGTTTGTCTGTGACTATATTGTCCATATATGAAGAAAGGTAACATTTATTTTTATACCCCCCAACTACAGTATGTAGCCCAGGAAAATAAGGAGAAAAAAGGGCAATCTGCGGAAAATCGGATAGGTTCTCTGAAAATTTGCACAGACCTTTGTTTTGACAATATAAATAAGAAAAAAAAGTCCCAAGTAATCTCCCGTGTCCTTGCTGAGATATTGAGGTCAAAGGTCACAAAACCGTTTTTTTTTACAGTTTTTTGCCAATATCTTGCTTGATATCCGTCGTACGCTTTAAGAGTCTATTACAAAACTTGTTGAATATAAAATTATCTACAATATGTTTCTGAATACTTTTTTCGTATCTCTCACCATTTCTGAGATATTAAGGCCAAAATTCACAAAAACAAGATTTTTACAGTTTTTTGCTAATAGCTCGCTTGGTATGAGTGATACGCTTTAAAAGTCAATTAAAGAACTTATAGAATATAAAATTATGTACAAATTTATCTTTATAACTTTTTTATATCCCACACCGTTTTGAGATATGGACGAATTTATCTTTAATTTATGAATATAATAGGGGGACACAAAATAATGACACCAAACATGAAAACTGAAAAGGGATTATCTTTAAAACGAAATCGTGTATTACTAAAAAATAAAAAGTGCTAGATAATAAATCTAGCTTTTATTTGAGTCAGATCAAGAGCTGATTGTGTAATTAATGAAAATGCTGCGAAGGTCGATTTGTAAAATTATGTTATTTTTAAATATTTTTTAGATGCAGGTAACTTAGTGTAGAGAAATTAAAAAAATCAACATAAAATATTTCGTCTGTTATAAAAAAAAGTTGGAGGTCATAAATTAAATGGCCTGAGAAACGGGTGTCTCTTACAACACAATCCTGGTCTGAAAATTTTTGTTGATCGGCAAGTTATATGATACCTGAAGATAAACAAAAAGATTATTACTAAAAATTACAAAATTTTGAACTTGGAAAAAATCGATTTTTTTTGGGAAACATATTGGGAAACCTGTATCAAAAAACATTTTAATATAATTTTATTTTCTAGCTCGACTCTTGTAGCATACACTTAAAATAAAACCTTTGTCAAAGCTGCAGAAAAATCTGCACATTTTGAGCTAAATGAGAAAATCTGTCGAGACAGCAGACAAATCTGCTGATTTCAGCTGAAAATTCCCTGATTTTATCAGAAAAATCCTCTCATTTTAGCAGAAAATATCTGTTGATTTCAGCTAGCCAATCTAATGATTGGTTGAAAAAAAAAACTTTTTTTAAAGATATTTCTTTAAAATTAAAAAAATTTCCTGCTGATTTCGGTTATTTTCTATACTAAATGACTGAAAACTTAGTAAAAAGATCTATTTCAGCAGAAAAATCCGCTTAAAGTTTGAAGCTGAAAGTTGTTTACAGATTTTTTTTCATGAGTGTATTCATAGATTACACAATCTGCTCTAGATCAGACTCAAATAAAAGCTAGATTAATTATCTACGTAGCACTTTTTATTTTTTAGTAATACACGATTTCGTTTTAAAGATATGCCCTTTTCAGTTTTCATGTTTGGTGTCATTATTTCGTGTCCCTATTATTCATAAATTAAATATAAATTCGCCCATATCTCAAAAACGATGAGAGCTACGAAAAAACTTACAGAGAGAAATTTGTACAAAATTTTATATTCTATAAGTTCTTTAATACACTTTTAATGCGTAGGACTCATATCAAGCGAGATATTAGCAAAAAACTGTAAAAGATCTGGTTATTGTGAGTTTTGGCCTTAATATCTCAGAAACGGTGAGAGATACGCAAAAAGTATTAAGAAATATATTGTAGGTAATTTTATATTCTACAAGTTTTGTAATAGACTATTAAAGCGTATGACGAGTATCAAGCGAGATATTAGCAAAAAACTGTAAAAAATCCGGTTTTTGTGACTTTTGACCTCAATATCTTAGCAAGGACACGGGTGATTTCTTAGGACTTTTTTTCCTTATTTAGATTGCCAAAACAAAGATCTGTGCAAATTTTCAGAGAACCTATCCGATTTTCCGCAGATGACTCCTTATTTTCCTGGGCTATATGGGGGTATACTAGGATGGCTCGTTTTTTGGCTTTTCTCTCTGATCAAATTCTAATACCCGCCAAAAGTGTCGGTCCCCTAAGGGTAACTCACATGCGAAATATCACTCCGATCGGAGTTTATCTTCTGTCTCCACTTTGATCCTCAAAATTGGGGTTTTTAGAAAAAAGGACTTTTTAAAAAATAAAAAAAAAAAATTAAGTTTTTTTATTAAAATAATGAAAAAAAATTTTTTGTATAATATTTGATCATAAATACTTAAATATGAAATTTAAAGATTTTACGATATCATTAACCTGTTCAAACTTGATACCAAAAAAATGTCATGATTTTGGGGGCGTTCTAAAAACACTTTTTTTCAAAATTTGAAAATTTTATTAAAAATAAATTTTAAATATACCATTTTTTCTTTCTGAATTCATTAAGAACACCTTGGAGAACAAAAATGTGAAATATGGCGGATATCCGTCGAGCCACTTTTTGGGAATCGCGGGGGGAAGTTAGCGGATTTCAAGGAAATGTTGGTTTTATCAATAATTTGTATTAATAAAATCTTATAAATTTCATTTTTGGGCAAATTAACTGTTTTTTGGTGTCGTGGCATTCTATTAGATAACTTTAAGTCTGTGATGAAATCTTACCGATCTAGAACGTCTTTAACCCACATTGACTGGGGGTCAAAAATGACCCCCGAAGGAAATTTGAAGTTTAGAGCTTAAATTTTGTGCTATTAATAAGTATAAAACGGCTTTTGTGTTTTCTTCCCTAACTATTATTTCGTATTAATATATTATCTTTAACAAAATCGTTAACCCTTCTTGGTAGGGGGTCAGAAATGACCCATTCAATAAAAAGTGTATATTTTTTATAGAAAATTAATTTGTGGCAGTCTATTAGATAACTTTTAATCAGCCCTAAAATTTCACCTGTTTAAGATATCTTTAACCCACATTGGCCAGGGGTCAAAAATGACCCAGGCAAAAACTTTTCGGCATAGTGCTTGAATTTTTTGATATCAACAAAATTTATATTTTTTATTGAATGGGTCATTTTTGACCCCCTACCAAGAAGGGTTAACGATTTTTTTAAAGATAATATATTAATACGAAATAATAGTTGAGGTAAAACACACAAAAGCGGTTTTATACTTGTTTATAGCACAAAATTTAAGCTCTAAACTTCAAATTTCTTGCGGGGGTCATTTTTGACCCCCAGCCAATGTGGGTTAAAGACGTCCTAGATCGGTAAGATTTCATGTCAGACTTAAAGTTATCTAATAGAATGCCACGACATCAAAAAACAGTTAATTTGCCCAAAAATGAAATTTATAAGATTTTATTATTGATAAAACCAACATTTCCTTGAAATCCGCTAACTTCCCCCCGCGATTCCCAAAAAGTGGCTCGACGGATATCCGCCATATTTCACATTTTTCTTCTCCAAGGTGTTCTTAATGAATTCAGAAAGAAAAAATGGTATATTTAAAATTTATTTTTAATAAAATGTTCAAATTTTGAAAAAAGGTGTTTTGAGAACGCCCCCAAAATCATGCCATTTTTTTTGGTATCAAGTTTGAACGGGTTAATGATATCGTAAAATCTTTAAATTTCATATTTAAGTATTTATGATCAAATATTATACAAAAAATTTTTTTTCATTATTTTAGTAAAAAAACTAAATTTTTTTTTATTTTTTTTTTTTAAAGTCCTTTTTTCCAAAAACCCCAATTTTGAGGCTCAAAGTGGAGACAGAAGATAAACTCCGATCGGAGTGATATTTTGCATGTGAGTTACCCTTAGGGGACCGACACTTTTGGCGGGTATTAGAATTTGATCAGAGAGAAAAGCCCAAAAACGAGCCACCCTAGGGTATACTCATTCCATATGTAACGCATCAAAATATCGGTCTAGGACCCCATAATGTATATATATTTATCATCAGTGATCGATTCTAAGACATTCTAGCGATGTCCGTCCGTCTGTCCGTCTGCAGTTAACACGATGCAGTCCAAAATAAAAGAGCTAGACTCCCGACATTTGGCACGAATATGTCTTATGTTCCTAGGCAGGTTAAATTCGTAAATGTTTTGTTTAACAAATCCAAAATTTTTATGCTACAAGAAGTTCGAAGTCCTGCATTTGGGCTCACAGAATTAGAAAATGTCGTTTTTCGGTACGCTCCCCTTTAATGGGCGTGGAATAAATATTTTTTTTTTTTTTAAATAATGATAAATTTGTATGTCTTTAGTGCAAAAAGCATAAGAATTATTTTTTTTAACACTTATTCGAGAGGAAATGTGCCCCCACAATTACCACTATCGACCCCCCCCCCCCCCAAAAAAAAAGAAGACGCCCCAGCATTTTTTTTATTTTTTATTTATTTGCATGTTGGAGGGTATAAAAGATTCGGCACAGCCGAATTTAACAATCTTACTTGTTTTCTCTTAGAAGGTTTTGGAATAATACCGATCGGCATATTGAACACTTAATGCATTTTTTATAGCCTACAGTACTCTGTGGTACAGGGTATAACGAGTTTGTGCTGATGTTTGTAACTACCCGAAATATTGGTCCTAGATCCACTGTTAAGTATACCGATAGACTCAGAATAACTTTTTGAGTTGATTTAGCGATGTCCGTCCGTCCGTCTGTCTGTCCTTGTAAACGGTGTAAACACGATACAGGTCGCAGTTAATCAGTTGTCTTGAAATTAAAAAATTAAGCCTCTTTTGGTTCAAGGACGAAGCCTTTTGAAATTGAAAAAAAGGTCCATGTTTAGACCTAGCCGCCATACTAAGGTCCTCCATAATTTTGGCTCAAATGACTCAAATAACCGTATTATAGTAGATATTTGGCAAAACACGTGTTTTGTGTTCACAAACCACCATTCCGAATTTTAAAGGAATCGGACCAGTACTTCTGTAGCCCCTATACAAACGACCTTCCCGATGTTCACATAAATCTTTCAAATTTTATAAAAATAGAAAATATATAATTAAAATTTTGTTTGTGTGTGCTTAAAGCGTACTTTAATAACCTAATCAAATCTGATTTTAATCGAAATATTTTTGGACTTAGGCCCCATATTAAAATTTCGCTCGATATTTTGTTAAAGCGGTTTATTGTCAACAAATTGAAACCTATTTCACTCAAACTTGGTTTGTGAGTGTTTTTTCACTTTACAAATCGGTCCAATCTGTCCATGTTTGAACTTGGGACCCATTTTCCGGGAAATACTGGTGTAGGGTATTATATCGTCGGCCTTGTATATAATTTTGCATGTGATTACACATTATTTTATCTGATCAGATATAATTTAATGTCAAATTTGGGCCTATGTTGACCAAATACGAGATATAATTAAAACTCGATGTTGGCTATTTCATTTATAATTAGATGCCATCAGATGCGATCATATATAAATAAACATAAATAGATCAGATAAGATCTTATCCATTTTTACACGGGAATATGACTTTTTATACCCTCCATTTATTGTTAGTGATAGAGGGTATATATAAGTTTGTCATTCCGTTTGAAACTCATCGAAATATTGGTCTGGGACCCCATAAAGTATATGGGGCATTCCAGGCCAAATCACTCACTTTTAGACCCGACCCCTTTCGAATTATTTTATTTTTGGATATGTTTTAATACTTATTAAATGCAAATTGGACACCAATTTTCAGCCTTTTATTCCCCGATGGTGTTGAGTAATCAACTTTTCAAAAAATTTAAATTTTCAATTAATTTTGAAAAGTTAAAAATATAGATATCTTAAAAAAAGTTGGACAACGTTTTGTTGGTATTTAAATGTAGTTTTAGAAAAAAATATTAAAAATATTATTCGAAGTAATAATCACTTATTTTTTAACATTTAAAAATTAAAATCGACTTTTTGAAAAAGTCCGAAACCTTCGATTTTTTTTTTTAAAAACGTCTAAAAGTACTACTCTAAATTACGCAACTTTTAAGCCATAATTCGAGATGTGATCGCAGTTTGTTCTATTTTTTTTTTTAATTTTTGAAAATTGCACCTTTTATTTTTTGACTCTGATTTATTTTATATGGTGCTCCAAGAAAATTAAAATGGTAGATACTGACCCTAACTTACCCTAGATATATTAATTTCGAGGTAAAAATACGCCTTACAAAAATTAAGAACGATCGGACATGGGTAAGGCGTTCCGCATGGGCCTTGAAGTTTAGAAAACGGATTACAAGGAACAATATACATTTTTTCTGTTTTCCAATTTTTTTTTTGGTAAGGCGTTTAGCATGGTCCTTGAAATTTAAAAAACGGATTAAAAGGAAAAATATTAATTTTTTCTGTTTTCGCAATTTTTTTGGTATTTTAAGTTAAGTTTTAATTCAAGTGGTTACAGAATTATAATACGCAGTAAAATGCCTCTCTAATAAGGTACCAAAAACTAAAATCGGTTGAAAATCAGGAAAGTTATTACAACTTCCCCAGGCATCTAACGTATGGCAGACCACTTGATTAAGCAATATTTTTGATTTTCATTGAAATTTTCTACTGTAATAACATTTTTTTATTCTTCAAGTTCAAATGTAATTAGATGACAAGTATTTTTCATAATGTGTTTTGCTAACATGTTTTAAATTAATGCTAAAAATGCCTGCATTTTCAACACCCTTTTGAAAACTCTATTTTAAAAAAAAAAATTTTTTTTTGTTTTAAAATTTAGAAAAACCAAAAAAATATTACACTCAAGTGGTATGACTCACGCTAGATGCCTGGGGAAGTTGTAATAAATTGGCTGATTTTCAACCGATTTTAGTTTTTTGTACCTTATTAGAAAGGCATTTTACTCCACATCATAATTCTGTAATCACTTGAATTAAAACTTAACCTAAAATACCAAAAAAATTGCGAAAACAGAAAAAAAATTCATATTTTTCCTTGTAATCCGTTTTTTAAATTTCAAGGACCATGCTAAACGCCTTACCCATGTCCGATCGTCCTAAATTTTTGTGAGACGTATTTTTACCTCCAAGTGAATATATCTAGGGTAAGTAAGGGTCAGTATCTACCAATTTATTTTTTTTTGGAGCACCATACAAAATAAATCACAGCCAAAAAATAAAAGGTGCAATTTTAAAAATTAAAAAAAAAGAAAGAATTGTGATCACATCTCGAACTATGGCTTAAAAGTTGCGTAATTCAGAGTAGAATTTTTATAGTTTTTTATAAAAAAAATCAAGGTTTCGGACTTTTTAAAAAAGTCGATTTTAATTTTCAAACGTCAAAAAATAAGTGATAATTAACTCTAACAATTTTTTCATATTTTTTTCTAAAACTACATTTAAATACCAACAAAACGTTGTCCAACTTTTTTTAAAAAATATCTGTATTTTTTAATGTTCAAAAAAATTAAAAATTTAAATTTTTTAATTTTTTTGAGAAAATTGCCATTTTGAAAAATTGATTACTCAACACCGTCTTGGAATAAAAGGCTGAAAATTGGTGTCCAAGTTTCATTTTATAAGTACTTAAACATATCCAAAAATAAAATAAATCGAAAGGGGTCGGTTCTAAAAGTGAGTAATTTGGCTTGGAATGCCCCATATATGTATATTAGAGTGTCCCTTATTTTGGAAATGTTGGAAATCTTGAGACGGTACCCGCTCATTTTTTTCCTTTTGACTTAAAAATAACTCAGGAAAAATTTTACGCCCCTAGGACCACGCCTTCCCTACGCGACGGGGCCTTAAAGAGCGGGGCCTAAAAAATCATTTTTCCATACAAACCAAAAAAATTTTTTTTTGATTTTTAATTTTTTTGTTATTAATTATTATATTACTTGGTTTGCTTATTCACGACAAAAAATTTGATTTTGGAGGGATAAGTCTTTCAGCGCTAAAAAATTTTTCGCAAAAAAAAAATTTGGGCGGCCGGGGTCCTACAGTAAAAAATTTTTAAAAAATATTTTTTTTTAGTTTTGACCAGCAACGGTTTTAGCTGCTATGTTGCTTTAAATGATATATATTCCAAAAAAAAAATTGTTCATATCTGTGACATCTTTATCTTTTTCGAAAAAAAAAATTTTGAGCCGTAGGAATCCTACGGTAAAAAATTTTTAAAAAATATTTTTTTTTAGTTTTGAAAAGCAATGGTTTTAGTTTTTATGTTGTTTTTAATGATATATATTCCAAAAAAAATATTATTCATATTTGTGACATTTTTATCGTGTATCGAAAAAAATCATCAATGCATTTTTTACCCTTTTTTAGAACACGATTAAGATGTCACAGATACAAAAAATATTTTTTTATGAATATATATCATTTAAAGCAACATAGCAGCTAAAACCGTTGCTGGTCAAAACTAAAAAAAAATATTTTTTAAAAATTTTTTACTGTAGGACCCCGGCGGCTCAAAATTTTTTTTTGCGAAAAATTTTTTAGCGCTGAAAGACTTATCCCACCAAAATCAAATTTTTTGTTGTGAATAAGCAAACCAAGTAATATAATAAATAATAACAAAAAAATTAAAAATCAAAAAAAAAATTTTTTGGTTTGTATGGAAAAATGATTTTTTAGGCCCCGCTCTTTAAGGGCCCGTCGCGTAGGGAAGGCGTGGTCCTAGGGGCGTAAAATTTTTCCTGAGTTATTTTTAAGTCAAAAGGAAAAAAATGAGCGGGTACCGTCTCAAGATTTCCAACATTTCCAAAATAAGGGACACTCTAATGTATATTCATGATCCCCGATCGATTTTAATACATTCTAGCGTTGTCCGTCTGTCCGTCTGTCTGTCTGTGGAAATGGTGATCACGGCCAAAATATTACACGAAGATGACTGAAACTTAACATATTTATTGGAAATTCTTCCGAGAAGTTTGGTATTGCATTTGAGCGAAATCGGTTCAGCGGTTCAAAGTTATGAACGAAAATGTAAAGACACCTCAGAAATTGTAGTCCATTCAAGATACCCAAAAATACAAAATGCTTTAATTCGGCTGCTGGTTGACATATGTTAACATAATTGAACACCAGATGGTATTTAAACATGTTCGAACATATTTTTTGACAAAAAAAGAAAAAAATCGCTGATTTTTTTTACCAAATTTTTTTTTCGCGGAAATTTTTTTTCAAAAATTTATTTTCAAAAGTAATTGCCTTTTAAATAAAGTTTTTTGCAATAATCTTTTTGAAATTATGGAGGGTGTCACTACATTCGGCAAGGCCGAATTTAACTTTTTTACTTGTTTTTACTAAAAAAATTTTCTCTTCTTTTTATTTTAGGTAAGTGTTATGGATAAATTATATCATTTTGTTGTACAAAGTAAACTGTAAGTACAATTTTTTTTGTGTGATGTGGGGACTAAACTTAGATATACAGTGGTTGTCAACTAATTAAAATGTTTCTATAGCATAACTAATTAGAAATGCTTCTATAGTATAATACTCAACGTTTTTATTATCAAACGAGTCTAATTGTAATAAAATATATGTAGATAATTTATAAAGCTCTAATTTAAGCTTAATAGCGTCCAGATTGAAGTAAAAAATGTGCTACGAGGGTCGATCTGGCAAATGAAATTATTTATAAACATTTTTCAGAAAATTTTTTAAAAGTATTTCTAAGTCGATTTTTTTTCAAATATTAAAATTTTTAAAAATTCTTCAATCCCAGCAAAACTTAGATTACCAAATAAGGTATAAAATAAGGTATAGGATCTCTTATTTTATACATTGCAGCATTGATGATTTTAACAGGCTATGAGACACAAAGTAATGCATCCACATTATCACAAAAAATACCAGTAAGGTATAAAATAAGTCATAAATTTATAACGAAGAATACGAGTAAGGTGTAAAATATATGATATTTTATAGGTTACGAGAAATGAAATAATATAGCATACCAGAAGATAATATATAAGGTGTTACAAGTAGTGAAAAAGTAATTTTGTATTAAATTTACTCACGTGATTGTAAGTGAGTGTAAGTAGATAAAATATGATCGTGAGTGTGTGTCGTTAGAAATTTCCTGTCGTGAGCCCATCTCTAATTTTAACTTATGCATTTTTTTATAAAATAATTATTTTTTATGTTATTGTAATGCATTATGCATCCAATTATAAATAATGCATTATTTCAAACTTTTAAATATTACATAATGTAACCAAATATAAGTCATCCATGATTTAATGTTTAGAAATAATAAATATAAAATACATTTTTTCCAATAATCATGCATTACGTAGCAAATTATTAGTAATGCATTATTTTTCACTCAAAAATAATACGTTGTGGAACAAATGTTTGGTAAGACATCATAAAATAATGCTACAAATAAGTTATATACATTACCTGGTAATGTGTTATATAATCACTACCCATTACCAAAGTTTTGCTGGGTAGTTTTTATTCAGTAATCAACTAATTTTTCCAACTATTTAAACAAAAAATTAAGTTTTTTAAATGCACTAGAAGAAATCCGTATTTTTTGACCAACAATTTTTTGTAAACAAAGAGAAATTTAAATTATTTTAATATCTCATTACCAGGGACAGGACTTTCATGCACTAAAAAACTATGTTTTAGGCGCCTAAAACATCCACCAAAAAGTCTTGAAATATGCACTAAAAAATCATAAATATCAACTCGTTTTTTTATATTTATTAAAAAAAAACATAACATTTGAATTCAGTCTGGCATTGAAAGCTTAGATATACATAAATACAGTGTGTATAAAATGTTTAAAAAAAATAAAAATGATCTAAAAAAATTTAAAATTTAAAGTTGCTTTAATGAAAAAATAAAAAAAAAATTTTTAAAAATTTTAAAAATAGCTAAAAATACTAAAAAAATAGCAAAAAACTAAAATTTGTACAAAATATGACCTAAAAATATGCATTTATAGCGAAATAATAGCAAAATATGCAAAAATATGCATTTTAAGCAAAATATGCAAAAATATGCACTAACGAATCGATGCAATTTTGAAGCAAATTCTTTGATTCGCAAAGATATTTTGTTTATGCTGTTTCATGACCAAAGGGAAAAAACATGCATTTGCATGAAAGTCCTCTCCTTGCTCATTACCATACACTTGGGTGTACTAATATTAATAAACAATAACATATTTTCTTTGTTTACAAAAAATTGGGGTCAAACGAATTTTGGGTCAAAAATGCGATTTTTTTCTACTGCATTTAAATAATTTCTTTTTTTGTTTGGGTTGTTGGAAAAATTAGTTGATTACTGAATAAAATCTATTTGACCATTTTTATACCCTCCACTCTGGTGATAGAGGGTATATATAAGTTTGTCATTCCGTATGTAACACATTGAAATATTGGTTTAGGACCCCATAAAGTATATATATTCATGATCCTTGATAAGTCGATCTAACGATGTCCGTATGTCTGTCTGTCCGTCCGTCTGTCTGTCTGTTGAAATCACGTTTTTGGCAATAATCCGGAACCGATTTAAACGCTTGGGGTACCAAAAGTTGCGGAATTTATCCAGGAAGAAACTGATGTATTTTTTTTTGAAATCGGTTAAGTATTTTAAAAGTTATGAATGAATTTCTGAAAAAAGTCTTAGGTGTTTTCAACATAACCCTAAATTAACTCATATTTTGTGTAGATACTAGAGTTGTCAGTCGATTAAGAATAATTCGATTAATCGATCAAACAAAACCTAACTCTTGTTCGAATAATTCAAAAATGACGATTTTCGAATAACGAATAAATCGATTAATTAATGTCGATTAATCGAACAATTTTTTTTATTAAAAAAATAAATAAATGCTTAGAATTTGATTTATTCTCATAAATTTTGAAAGATTTTATACAAAACGTAGGAAAGTTAAAATATATTGTAGCCATAGCCCTGGATAGCACATCCATTATAGAATTAGGGGGAGTTATCAAGTTCTTAATAAATAATTTAGAAAAAATTTAATAATTCTTTTGCATCAGACTTACTAAAACGTATTAAAATAAGAATTAATGGGAGACGTATAAAAGAGTTAAATACGTTAATAATTTTTCTAAATTCTGGAAATTTTCCGAACAATGAAAGTTTCTTAAAATATTCTCCAAAAAGCGAAACAAAAGAATATGCAAATTAATTATACTCCAGATTATTTTATGTTGAAAGTTATCACAATAATTCAGATAAAAGTATTGAAATAGAGGAAGTTATTAGTAATGAAAATAATAATCTTTTATGCGAGTTGAATAATTCAATTCAAAGTATTAAAAATTCAGAAAATAAAAAGGACTTTAGCGATATATCAGACATATTTGGAAAAATCTGAAAAAAGAACAGAAAAAATAGATAAACTGTTTTTATGCTCTTCTTACTATATCACCTACTTCAACAATTAGCGAAAGAGTGCTTTCAAAATCTAATTTAATAAAAACAAAAACCAAAAATCGTTTGAAAGCAAAAAAATTAAGTCAACTTTTATTTTTCAAAAGATTATTTCCTAAGAACAACTTAAATTGTCTTATTTGACAAAAATTAAAATCATTTATAATATATTTTGTCTGAATATTTCAAATAATAATTTGTATTTGAATTATTTCTCAACAAGTATTAAAATCGACATCCATTAATTAAAAGTGATCTCAGTTATTCAATTTTTAAGTTTTTTTAACTTTAAGTTTATTTTTATTTTTAAGTTTTGTATGCATTTTTTCGTTAATAAAAATTTTAACTTTCTTATTTAAAGATTTTTTATATGAATTGTTTATTTTTTTGTTAATAAAAATATTTTTTTAAAATAATTTTTTTATTCGTTATTCTCTTCGATTAATCGAATAAATTTTGATCTTTAATCGTTTGATCGAACGAGGAAAAACAATTATTTGAATTATTCGAACAAAGTTGAAAGTCGAATAATTGACAACTCTAGTAGATACATAACAAAGAATACGGAAATGAAAAAAAAAAAAAACGGAGAAAAAGAAAAAAATCTTTACAAAAAAACTTTAAAATATGTAAAACAAAATCTAAATTTAATAAAAAAAAGTTCGTTAAGTAATAATAAAAAAATTGAGTTATTTTTAAGTACATAGCATGTGTGTGTGTGTGTGTCCGTTTTTTGCTTCGTCATATTAACGGGGTTGCCAGACTTTTTTTTGGCTTTATCGCAAAATCGGATGTAAAATATCGCCAAAATTCAATTTTGTTCAGATTTCTTAAAAAAAAAATATTTTCATTTAAAAAAAATAAATTTTGTTAAATAATAAAAGACAGAAATAAACTTTATGGCAAAAATCGCCCAAATCCGGAAAATCTATATATATTAGAGTTCGTTTGGTGACTATGTCACTTCATCTGTTTATCGGATATCATCATTTTTTTAAAGGATTTAGGGGAGCTTAAAAGAATGCCGGTATTTTTTTGGAAAAATTTTCACTCCTTGGGGTGGTTCAAAGCATCTGAAAACGCGGATTTTGAGCTGATTTTTTTGCAGAGAAAAAAACGGCTGAATATATTGCAAATCTGATTGCACCAGTCGATTCTACATCAAAAATTAAAATAATAGCAGTTTTTTGAACCCTTAAAAAAAGTTCCAATAACCCACAACAGGGGGCGGAAAAATCGATTTAAAAAAAAAAAATTTTAATTATTTTTTTAATCACGATGAAGGGGCAGCTTTTGCTAAGAAATTTGGTACGAAAAGCACGTTTCTATCACAACCCATTAAAAAGTTATAAGGCTTAAAATTTTTTTTCTAATGGCAAAATTATAAAACACTAACCAAAATTTTAAAATTTTTTGGATGGATTTGGATTTTCTGGACACTCGTTTTCGATTTTCATCTCAATGCTGATTCCAAATCTGGTTTCCAAACTGTTCCGTAACGTCAGGTTTTTGAGATAATTGAGGTCAAAGTTCACAAAAAACGCATTTTTTGTGCATTATTGAGAGCATTTTTTTGTGATGTTTTTGGATGATATTCTGGGATCATAAAACTTGTTTTCGATTAACATTTCGATGCTGATTCTGAATCTAGATTTCAAATTTTTCTATCACGTCATGTTTTCGAAAAAATTGAGGTCAAAGTTCTCAAAAAACGTGTTTTTGTCCATTTTTGAGAATTGATAACTTTTTAACGGGTTGTGATAGAACGAAAAATTTAGTACCATTTTATCATGCTGAAAATGCCCTTTAATTGTGCATATTTAAAAAATTAATTTAAAAAGAAAATGGAAAAACCTTATATTTCCGCCCTCTGTGGTGGGTTTTTGGAACTTTTTTTAAGAGTTTGAAAAATTACCATTCTATTATTTTTTGCTGTAGAATCGACTGATGAAATCAGATTTGCGATATATTCAGCCGTTTTAGCTCTGATGAAAAATCAGCTCAAAATTCGCGTTTTCAGATGCGTTGAACCACCCCAAGGGGCGAATTTTTTTCCAAAAAAATACCGCCATTCTTTTTAGTTCCCCTAAATCCTTCAAAAAAATGATGATATCCGCAGATCAAATTTTCAAAATTAACTCTAATATATATATTGCCAATGTTGATTCTAAGGGGGTAAAAAGGGAAAAAATCTGTACTTGTGGTACCTTTTATATTTCCTTAAAAAATTGTCACATAGACTTGAAATTTGGACTGTATGTTCACCTCCCGGAATATAGATCCCCTAAGACTTGGTTTTTGCGAATGATGTTTCTAATAGGGTAAAAAGGGTAAAAATATGTACTTTAGTTACATTTTATATTTCCTTAAATAATGGTACTAGAAAATTGAAATTTGCAATGTCGGTTCACCCTCCGGAAAAAAGATTCACTAAGGCTCGGGTTTTGCCAATGTTGATTCTAAGGGGGTAAAATGGGTAAAAAAGTACTTTTGGTACTTTTTTTTTTTATTTACTGAAATAATGGTTATTCAAACTTGAAATTTAGAATGTAGGATCCTTTAGTGAAATAAAACATTCAAGAGAAGTACTTTCCGAAAATTCTGTACCGTTTTCAAAAAGTATAAAAAGTACCTTTTATAAAAAGTACCTTCTATAAAAAGTACCTTTTATAAAAAGTTCCTTTTATAAAAAGTACCTTTTATAAAAAGTACCTTTTATAAAAAGTACCTTTTATAAAAAGTACCTTTTATAAAAAGTACCTTTTATAAAAAGTACCTTTTATAAAAAGTACCTTTTATAAAAAGTACCTTTTATAAAAAGTACCTTTTATAAAAAGTAATTTTTATAAAAAGTACCTTTTATAAAAAGTCCCTTTTATAAAAAGTAATTTTTATAAAAAGTACCTTTTATAAAAAGTACCTTTTATAAAAAGTACCTTTTATAAAAAGTACCTTTTATAAAAAGTACCTTTTATAAAAAGTACCTTTTATAAAAAGTACCTTTTATAAAAAGTGCCTTTTATAAAAAACACCTTTTATAAAAAGAACCTTTTATAAAAAGTACCTTTTATAAAAAGTACCTTTCATTAAAAGTACCTTTTATAAAAAGTACCTTTTATTAAAAGTACCGGAAGTACACTTTTTGGTACTTTTTTTTTTCCTGAGGTATAAATAAAACAAACTTTTTTGTTTTTTAAATCATTACATTGGTGGAGGGTATTTAAAGATTCGGTACAGCCGAATATAGCTTTCTTACTTGTTTAAATTGTTAATGTTACACACAAAAAATTATTGGCTAAAAATTTTCTATTAAATCTATTGATCAACAAAATTTAAATGAGTCAATCAATGTTTTGATTAAAATTTTTGTTAATTTTTGTTACAAATTTTGAACATACCAGATGATTTTTTTGATAATTTTGTCATAAGCTTACAATACATTTGTTAAATCAATCATTATTTTGATTGACTTTAAATAAAAAATTGATAAAATTTTTGATCAAAATCGAAAAAATGTTTGATTGAAAAAATTTTCAATCAATCACCTACAATTTGATGATTGGTATAACAATTTTTTTAATTAGAGGAATTTCAATCAAAAAATTGATTGAATCCGCGTTTTTGTTGATTGAAATTCGTTTAAAATTTTTTCTGTGTTTAAACTTAGAAAAACTCGACTTAGAAATATTTAAAAAAAAATCTGAAAATGTCTATAAATAATTTTTTTTTCCAGATCGACCCTCATAGCACATTTATTATTTACTCAATCAGGACGCTATCAAACTTAAATTCAAGCTTTAAAAAATTACCTACTTAACTTTACATTTGGGTACAACGCGGTCTACCGTGTTCTAATAAATATTTCATAACAGGCCAAACATTTGAAAACAGTCAAAAATAAGTGCTTGCCTAATGCACACTGAAATGAAGCTACATAAAAAGACTTTTTTGTGTTGTTGACTTTTTGGTCTAAACTAAATAAATACAGCTGCGACCGAAAAAATAGCGCCATCTTAATTTTATATATAGGGAAGAAGAAAACTATGTGTAGATATTTCTGTTAAAAGTCAACACAAAGAAATTCCAAAGTAGAAAAAACCCAAAAAGTGCTATAATTTTGAGCTTATCTCTCTTTTTCCGTACAACTGCTCCAATAGTTATATGGAATAGTGTACGGAAGTGGTTAAATTCCATTTTGTTATTAGACTAATATACAATAAACCTTAAGTATACAACGTAAATATTTAGTTATAAGCAGCTTAATAGTCAAATATGTTTTTCACTCTCGTAGATAACTGAACGAACTACTTACTATTCTATAATAAAAAAGTAGAGTCCTAAATGAGTATGCAAATTGTTATTAGGACTTTATCTTTTTTTATTATTTTTTTTTTTATATTTTAAAGTGGAAAACATAAACAACTCTTTAGTTTTGTAAACAAAATTGTTACAACAACAACCAAAGATTAAAAAAAAATTAAAATTATCATAAAATTTTATAATGACAATTAAATTATATAAAAAACTCTGTCAAATTACCAAAAAAATCCTTCATTGGCCTTTCAGATGACAGATCGAAAATTGCAAAATCTGATGATCAACAACCAAAATCAAGAGTTTTTTTAAAAAGCTTTAATTTTAATTTAATCATAACTAAAGTTGATGGATTGAAAGAAGACAAAATCTGGTAATAACCCCTAAAAATTAAAAAAAATATATTTTTGAAAGAAATTTTGCAAATGAAGCTTTCAGAAAAATTTCTTTCGAAAATATAATGTTTTAAATTTTTTATGGTTTTTGTAATTTGTTCTTAAGAGCAAAATCTGGTGATATAAAAATAAATAATTGTAATTTATTCCTAAACTGAAGGTGTTAAAGCTAAATCAGCGAAATTTGGTGATCACCATTAAAAAATTTTAAAAATTTTAAACTTAAATTGCTATTTATTCTTTCAATAAATGTGATAGAGCGAATATAGTAGAATTTGGTGATCAGCACTAAAAATCGATATCTGTATGATATTTAAAAAAAAAATTGTATTGAAATTTATACCTTAAGTATTACAGCAAAAATAACAAATTCTAGTGATCAGCATCAAAATTTTTAACAATCAAACATTTTAAAAATGCATTTATTGAAGGAAATTTTTGTGTAAACTTCATTGCAAACAGCGAAATCTGGAGGTCACTTTCAAAAACTTTTAAAAAGTTTAATTCCAATGTATTCTTTTAAACCAAATCAGGTGATTTTTCTAAAAAAATTTAATTTATTAATAAACTAAAGGTATTAGAGCTAAAACAGTTAAATTTTGTGGTCATAATCAAAAATTTTTCAAAATCTGTTTTTGTATGAAATTTTTTTTAATACAAACTTAAATTAAAAATTCAATTTTTTAAGGAAATTTTCTGAAAATTTAAATTTAAATTTATTTCTTAACTGAATAAAACAGCGAAATCGGCGGATCACCTTCCAGTTTAATTGTAATTTGTTCTAAAGGACGAAATCTATCGATTGTTCTAAAAAAAAAATGATTGTAATTTATACCATACCTTTAGTTATTTACAGCTAAAACAGCTAAATCTGGTGGTCACCATCAATTTTTGATGGTAAACTTTTTTTATTTTTTTTTTTTAAAACAAACTTTAATTGCAATTTAGTTTTTATTGTTTAAATTGCAATTTAGTTGTTGATTTGGTGATCAGCACCAAAAATCGATTTCTGTATAAAATTAAAAAAAATATATATCGCAATGTTAGGTGTTAGCAAAAAGAACAAAATCTGGTGATCAGCATTGAAATTGTTTACCATTAAACATTTTAAAACACTATTTTTGAAGGACATTTTTCTGAAATCTTTCATTGCAATTTATTTCTTAACTGAATAAAAACAGCGAAATAATGGTCATCAACATCAAAAATTTTTAAAAAAATTTAGTTGTAATACGGCCCTATGCTCCTTGCAGGAGTAAAAAGAACAAATATATATATATATAGTTGTAATTTGATTTTAAAAGCCAAATCTATTGATTTTGCTTAAAAAAAATAGTTGTAAAAAATTCCTTAACTAAAGGTATTAAAGCTAAAACAGCAAAATCTGGTAATCATCATCAAAATTTGTTTTTATGATTTTTTTATTAAAACTAAGTGTGATAGATAGGGCGGGTCGATTTAATAATCGCCCATGGCTCAGTGAAAATCGTATTCTAGGGATCAAAATAAGAAACTTTGCCGAAGGAACCATACCTCTAAAACGAATTCTACTACCCCCCAACTGTTGACTTTTGTCCCGTAGGGTCAAGTTTTGAAAAATCCCACTTTGACCCATTTAGACTGCCCCAATCGAGTCCAAATGTATGACCGACCCCACTAACTTTAGAGGGCCGATCCACCCATGCCAGTGGCACACCCCCTGGAACTCCCCTGGGGGGTTCCCCATACAAACATTTCAAAAAATCACCATTTTTTGGCACTTTATTTTATTTTTTTTTATTTATTTAATTTATTTTTATTATTTTATTTATTTTTTCTCTTTAGAAATTTATTTAGTCAGAACATATGTAAATGAAAAAATTAATTTAACTTAGTAATAGAAAAGAAAATAAAAAAAATTACTGTTTGAAGTCTTTTTTGCTTTCAAGGGCAATTTCGCACGGCTCTCTAAAGTCGTCGCCATAACAGCCTCTACATTTTCCGGTATAACTCGTTTGGAAACGCTAGCTAGCAATTGAACGTGTCGTTCTGTTGCAGGTCGTAAAATAGGTTGTGTGGGTTTTTTAAGCCACCACAAGACACAGCTGCATGTCGTAAACTTACTTAAGCAAAATCGGTTACATGTAGAATTGAGCATAAAATTATCATAAAGGATTTTCCAGAAGTAATAAAAGGCGCACTTGCTTAACAGAATTTGTGGTCAGATTAACGTTTAATTTACATGTAAGTACTTTATGGGCAGTTTTGACAACAAAATCGGTTACAGGTAGAATTGAAATTACCATTTCATTCTTATTACCTCGTCTCGTAGACCATATATAACGCAACAGTTTTTGTGAATGCATTAAGTCATTGTGAAGAACTCGAAGTGTGAAGTGCTAATTTCAGATAAAACAAGTGAGAGTGTTAAATTCGGCTGTGCCGAATCTTGTATACCCTCCAACGTTAAAAAAATTCCAGGGGCGTTTTTAGGGGGGGGGCTTGTTGGGCGTCCTTGGGGACACCTTCTTCTCTGGTCAAAAATGTTAACAAATTTAATTACAATGCTTTTTGTACAAAAGATATACAATTTCATCATTATATAAATTATTTGCTAATATCCACGCCCACAAAAGGGGGCGGACCAAAAAAAAAGTAATTTTCAAATCCCCTGGGTCCAAGTCCAAGACTTTGAATTTTTTAAGCATAAAAATGTTTCATTTGTTTAGCAAAAACAAAAAAATTCTATAAAAAGTTACCTTTTTTCATTGGTTGGTGTACTTCGTCAAGGGAGAACTTTTTCCCCCCTGGTCCAATTTTGCCCATCTCCGAACTTAACCAGCCTATGTGCCAAATTTCAGGAGTCTGTCACTTTTATTTTGGACTGTATCGTGTCTTCCACAGACGGACGGACAGACGGACGGACGGACGGACGGACGGACGGACAGACGGACATCGCTAGAATGTCTTAGAATCGATCACTGATCAATAATATATATACTTTATGGGGTCCTAGACCGATATTTCGATGCGTTACACACGGAATGACAAAGTGAGTATACCCCCATACTGTAGTTGGAGGGTATAAAAATATTTAAAAAAAAATCATTCCGAATCAAAAAGTTTACAATGAATCCACCATCCTCTACACCGATGATCAATATGAATGACGCGAAGCATTCCATACGATACTTTGAAAGAATATTTAAATCAAGATGATCCACCGTTTAATGATCCAAAAATTCCATCACACATACAAGGTACAGAACGACACGTTCAATTGCTAGCTAGCGTTTCCAAACGAGTTATACCGGAAAATGTAGAGGTTGTTATGGCGACGACATTAGAGAGCCGTGCGAAATTGCCCAGACTTGAAAGCAAAAAAGACTTCAAACAGTAATTTTTTTTATTTTCTTTTCTATTACTAAGTTAAATTAATTTTTTCATTTACATATGTTTTGACTAAATAAATTTCTAAAGAGATAAAATAAATAAAATAATAAAAATAAATAAAATAAATAAAAAATAATAAAATAAAGTGCCAAAAATGGTGATTTTTTGAAATGTTTGTATGGGGAACCCCCCAGGGGAGTTCCAGGGGGTGTGCCACTGGCATGGGTGGATCGGCCCTCCAAAGTTAGTGGGGGTCGGTCATACATTTGGACTCTATGGGGGCACTCTAAATGGGTCAAAGTGGGATTTTTCAAAACTTGACCCTACGGGACAAAAGTCAACAGTTGGGGGGTAGTAGAATTCGTTTTAGAGATATGGTTCCTTCGGCAAAGTTTCTTATTTTGATCCCTAGAATACGATTTTCACTGAGCCATGGGCGATTTTTTTGCCTCCCTACAAATCGACCCGGCCTAGTGATAGAGCAAAAATAGAAAAACCTGGTAATCTGCACCAAAAATCAAATTCTGTATGAAATTAAAAAATAAAATGTATTGCAATGTATACCTAAAGGTGTTAGAGCAAAAAGAACAATATCTGGTGATCAGAATCAAAATTGGTAACCATAAAACATTTTAAAAAATTTTATTTTTGGAGGAAATTTTTCTGAAAAATCAATTGCATTTTATTTCTTAACTGAATATAAACAGCAAAATAATGGGATCATCAACATCAAAAATTTTTAAAAAAATTAATTGTAATTTGATCTTAAAAGCCAAATCTAATGATTTTTCTAAAAAAATAGTTGTAATTAATTCCTTAACTGAAGGTATTAACGCTAAAACAGCAAAATCTGCTAATCATCATCAAAATCTGTTTTTATGATTGTTTTATTAAAACAAACATTAATTGCAATTTATTCTTTAACTAAATGTGATAGAGCGGATATAGAAAAATCTTGCGATCAGCACCAAAAATCGATTTCTGCATGAAACTAAAAAAAAAAATGCTTTTCAATTATACCTGTTACAATAAAAATAACAAAATCTGGTGATCTGGTAAACAAGTTGTTAACCATCAAAAATTTTAAAAAATCTATTTTTGAAGGAAATTTTTCTGAAAACTTCAATTTTAATTTATTTCTTAGCTGCATAAAAACAGCAAAATCAGTTGATCGCCAAAAAAAAACTTTCAAAAAGTTTAATTATAATTTGTTCTTAAAAGCAAAATCGAATGGTTTTTCGAAAAAAAATAATTATAATTTATTCCTTAACTAAAGGTATTTAAGCTAAAACAGCGAAATCTGGTGATCACCAAAAAAATTTCAAAATCTGTTTATGTAAACAAACTTTAATTGAAATGTATTATTTAACTAAATGTGATGGAGCGAATACTATAGCAAAATCTGGTGACCAGCACCAAAAATTGTATTGAAATTTATAATTAAAGGTGCAAGAGAAAAAATAAAACAACCCGAGTAAAAAAGTTTATATATAATTATATATAATTTGATAAAATTATATATAATTATATAAAATTATATAAAAAGGTTAAATTCTTCAAAAAGTTGGATAAAAATATATATAAAATTATATATAACTTGATAAAATTAAATAATTATATCCAGGATTTGGTGGATATAATTATATAAAATTATATCAAATTATATATAATTTGATAAAATTTTATAAAATTTGATTAAATTTTATCAAATTAGATATAATTTCATATAATTTTATATAATTATATCCACCAAATCCTGGATATAATTGTATATAATTTTATCAAGCTATATATAATTTTATATAATTTTATCCAACTTTTTGAAGAATTTAACCTTTTTATATAATTTTATATAATTATATCCACAAAATCCTGGATATAATTATATATAATTTTATCAAGATAAAATTATATCAAATTATATATAATTATATAAAAAACTTTTTTACTCGGGAAATCTGTTGATCAGCATCAAAATTGTTAACCATCAAAAATTTAAAAATATTTTTTTTAAATAAATTTTTTTTTTAAAAACTTTAATTGCAATTTATTTCTTAACTGAATAAAAACAGCAAAATCAAAAATTTTAAAAAAAGTTTAATTGCAATTAGTTTTTAAAGCTTAAATCGAATGATAAAAATTGTTATTTATTCCTTCACTAAAGGTATTAGAGCTAAAACAGCGAAATTTGTTGGTCACCATGAAATATATTTTTTTTTGTATGAAATTTTTTAAAAAACAAACATTAATTGCAATGCCAACAAAAAATCTGGTAACCATATTCAAAAATTTTTGAAAATCTATTTGTGTATGATTTTCTTTTAAACAAAATTTAATTGCAATTAATTCTTTCACTAAATGTGATAGAGTGAAAATAGCAAAAACTGGTGGTCAGCATCTAAAGTCGATTTCTGTATGAAATTAAAAAAAAAAATGTATTGCAATTTATACCTCAAGATGCTAGGCAAAAATAACAAAACCTGGTGATCAGCATCAAAAATTGTTTACTAAAGGTGATGGAGCGAAAATAGCAAAATCTGGTGATCACCATTAAAAATTTTCAGAGATTTATTTCTTGATGAAATTAAAAGACAACATTGCTATTTATTCTTTAACTACTTCAAAAATTTTTAAGAAAATTTGTCTTTTGCTATTTCTTGCAAAAGTGAGGAGATATAATTTGTTTTTGGCAGTTTTTATTTCTTCAAATCAAACTGCATACTAAGTTTTTTTTTATCATTTCTAAAGAACCGGTTTTAAAATATAATTAAAAAAACAAATAAAATTTTTTAATTTCGCGATATCTCGCGAAATGATGAAACATTTCATCATATTGATGAGAATATGTCATTCAAGTTGATGAAAAGTGACAACATATTGATGACACAGATATATCATCAATATTGTTATTAATGACACTGAATCATCACATTGATGATAAGTTACATTGAACGAAAAATTATGTAACATTTTATCATATCGATGTAAAAAATCATCAATATAAAGAAAATTTATCTTTGAGTGTAGTAGTGTGTTCTGCTTAATAAATTGTATAATTTTTAATTTTTGTTAATAAAGTTTTCCCATTAAATCTTTTAAATTTATTTTAATTATTTTCTTCTTTCCACAAATTAATTAAAATCTTTCCTAGTGTTGAAAAGAAAAAAAAAAAACAGTATGTCATGTTTATTTTGTTCAAATGACAAACAAATATTAACAGACATAAATGTAAATCCATTTATTTTAAATTCCTGAAACCCTTTTACTTTTTATGTATCTTCGGTATTTTATATAATTATGCTTTTTTATATCATTTTCCATCATCGATTACAATCATTTAATGTGTTTTTCACCCTAAAGCTAAAAGTAAAAAGCAAAAATTACAAAGAAAAATTTTTTGTAACCAAAGGCCATATTAAAATCCTTATTATTGTCTTAATCGTTAAATTTTATACATTTTCTTTGTAAATTTAATTGAAATACTTTTCTTCTTAATGAAAAAGTTTTTATATGACAACAAACTGTAATAAAATACATTTTAAATTTTCGCACCAAATCAAATTTTAATTATTCTATTTGATATAAATTTTTTGCTAATTTTCAATTATCAGCAATGGAAATTTTTAATTGTTTTCTATAAAATGTATAAAAGGGGTTTAAAAAAAAAATATATAAAATTTTCCAAGTATGTAATTGTCATTTTGTTTAATTTTGCAGCTTAATGCGTATGATTAATATTAATAGATCGTTAATGTTGTAAAAAGCTCAAGTTTGGGTAATAATATATTTTTTATATCAATAAATTTTAAAACATTTTTCAAATTAACAGCCAATAACTTTTAATAACTAATACCGCATTTGCATTTTAATAACTAATACCGTTTTTTTTTAGCAAATATAATGTTATATTCATTTGACATTTCATACAAAACGAATTGAAATATCGGTTGAGGACCCCATTAAGTTTATATGTATATAATTGATCCACTTCTAAGACAATCTACACACAGAAAACGGATTCGTTGTGCCAACCAAATTTAGAACCAACCAAATTATTGTAGTCCAGCCAACTATCACTTTTATCGGTTGTAATTACTAATATTTTCGATTCAGTCAATTGGTATAGATATCGAATTTCAGTAAGAGCAACTGAATATATCTGTTGAAGCAACGAAAAATTATAAGATCAAAATGGTTGTTGTGACCGATATAATTGCACCACGACTAAAATATTTTATTAATGGGGTCCTTCAACCGTAAAATAAAAAGACAATAAAATGTTTTTTGTAATATATTTATTAAATAAGTTAATTTTACAAGAAGCTATACAAAAGTTGATATTTAATACAATTTTTAAACACATTTTTTTATAAAAATTCTCGAAAAAAGTCTCAGTACCTGAGACTTTTTCTATAGAAAATATATCTTCGAATCCAAGGCTTTTTCTATAGAAAATATGTACCAGAATCTGACACTTTTTGTATAGAATTTGCGAATTTTTCTAAAGCAAAAATATCTTACAATCTAAAACTTTCTATACAAAAACTGTCTTAGAATCAGAGACTCAGAATCTGAGACTTTTTCCATACAACAAAAGTAACATAATCTGAGACTTTTTCTATAGGAAAAACGTGTCAGAATCTGAGAATTATTCTATATCAAAATCGTCTAAGCATCTGAGACATCGCAGAAACTGAGACTTTTTTTATAAAACAGATTCAGAGTCTGAGACTTTTTTTTTATTGAAAACCCGTTTCAGAATCGGAGACTTTTTCTATAGAGAAAACCGTATCATAATCTCAGACTTTTTCAAAAGAAAAAACGTCTCAGAATGTAAGACGTCTTATGTAGAAAAAATCTCTGAGAATCTGGGAATTTTGCTATAGAAAAAACGTCTCAAAATCTGAGACTTTTTCTATAGAAAAAATGCCTCAGAATCTGAGACTTTTTCTATAGAAAAATTGTCTCAGAATCTGAGACTTTTTCTATAGAAAAAACATTCAAAATCTGAGCCTATCAAAAAACGTCTCAGAATCTGTAGAAAACACATTGTAAAAACCAAACTACTCAGAATCTGAAACCCTTCTATAGAAAAAATGTCTCAGATTGTGAGATAAAGTTTCAGATTCAAAGTAATTTTTTCTATCGAAAAGTATCAGATTCTGAGTAATTTTTTCTATAGAAAAAGTATCAGATTCTGATACATTTCTTCTATAGAAAAAGTCTCAGATTCTGAGGCATTTTTTTTATAGAAAAAGTCTCAGATTCTGAGGCATTTTTCCTATAGAAATAGTCTCAGATTCTGAGGCATTTTTTCTATAGAAAAAGTCTCAGATTCTGAGGCATTTTTTCTATAGAAAAAGTCTCAGATTCTGAGACATTTTTTCTATAGAAAAAGTCTCAGATTCTGAGACATTTTTTCTATAGAAAAAGTCTCAGATTCTGAGACATTTTTTCTATAGAAAAAGTCTCAGATTCTGAGACATTTTTTCTATAGAAAAAGTCTCAGATTCTGAGACATTTTTTCTATAGAAAATGTCTCAGATTCTGAGACATTTTTTCTATAGAAACAGTTTTTCTATAGAAAAAGTCTCAGATTCTGAGACAGTTTTTCTATAGAAAAAGTCTCAGATTCTGAGACAGTTTTTCTATAGAAAAAGTCTCAGATTCTGAGACAGTTTTTCTATAGAAAAAGTCTCAGATTCTGAGACAGTTTTTCTATAGAAAATGTCTCAGATTCTGAGACAGTTTTTCTATAGAAAAAGTCTCAGATTCTGAGACAGTTTTTCTATAGAAAAAGTCTCAGATTCTGAGACAGTTTTTCTAAACAACATATTTTGGAAAACATATTTTGGAAAAAGTCTCTGAGACATTTTTTCTATTTCTGACAAAAAGACGCATTTTCACAGCATTTTCATCATTTTTTCTATAAAAAAATCTATGAGATATTTTTGCTATGGAAAAATTTTATTTTAAATATTTTTCTATCGAAGGAATGTCAGAGACTTCTTTTCTATAAAAAAAAGCTGTGTGACATTTTTAAAAGAAAATATCTCTAGGACCTTTTTTATATAGAAAAAGATTTAGAGACGTTTTTTCTAAAAAAGTCTTTGAAATAGTTTTCTACTCTGAGACATATCTTCTATACAAAAGTCTCTGAGACATATTCTCTATACAAAAGTCTTTTTTCTATAAAAAAGTCTCTGAGAAATTTTTTCTATAAAAAAGTTTCTGAGACATTTTTTTTTATAAAAAAGTCTCTGAGACATTTTTTCTTTAAAAAGTCTCGGAGACATTTTTTCTAAAAAAAGTCTCGGAGACATTTTTTCTATACAATAGCCTGAGACATTTTTTCTATAAAAAGTCTCAAAGACATTTTTTTCTATAAAATAAGTTTTTGAGACATTTTTTTAATAAAAAAGTCTCTAAAACATTTTTTTTATAAAAAAGTCTCTAAGACATCTTTTCTATTAAAATTCTGTCAGATATTTTTTCTGTAAAAAAGTCTTTGAGACATTTCTTCTATAAAAAAGTCTTTGGGACATTTTTTCTGTAAAAAAGTCTCTGAGACATTTATTTCTATAAAAAAAACCCTGAACCATTTTTCCTATAAAAAAGACTCGGAGACATTTTTCCTACAGAAAAAGTCTCTAAGACATTTTTTCAATAATAAAAGTCTGAAAAAGTTAAGAAATTTTTTCCATAAAAAAATTAAGACATTTTTATATATAAAAGTCTTTAAGACATTTTTTTTTAAAAAGACTATGAGACATTTTATTTTATAAAAATAGTATCCGAGACATTTTTTTATACAAAACATCTCTGAGACATATTTTTCATAAACAAAAAATTTAAATTTTTTTTTATAGAAAAGTCTCTGAGAAATTTTTTCTATAAAAAAGAATCTGAGAAATTTTTTCTATAAAAAAGTCTCTGAGAATTTTTTTCTATAAAAAGTCTCTGAGACATTTTTTCTATAAAAAAGTCTCTGAGACATTTTTTCTATAAAAAAGTCTCTGAGAAATTTTTTCTGTAAAAAAGTCTTTTGTAAGACATATTTTCTATACAAAAGTCTCAAAATATTTTTTCTATACAAAAGTTTTGAGGCATTTTTTTCTATAAAAAAGTCTGTGAGACATTTTTTCTACAAAAAAGTCTCAGAGACAGTTTTTCGATAAAAAGTCTGTGAGACATTTTTTCTATAATAAAAGTCTCTCAGACATTTATTCTATAATAAAAGTCCCTGAAAAATTTTTGCTAAAATAATTTTTTTCCATAAAATTTCTCTAAGACAATGTTTCTTTAAAAAAAGTCTCAAGGCATTGTTTTGAAAAGTCTCTGAGACAATTTTTCTATTAAAAAAGGCTCTGATACATTTTTTCTGTAAAAAAGTCTCCGAGACATTTTTTAAAAGTTTGTAATATCTCGAAAACTGTTCTACTTTTGAAACTTTGGACTTCATAACTAAATAAAAATTCAGTTATTTTAATAAGTGTTCAAGTTGAAAAAATGCAGAAGAAAAATTGAATTTCTAAAAATTATAGACATTTTTGGTATTTCCTATACCGGTTTCAAACACCCCAGTTAGTGTCATCTTCAGTAGGATTTTAAATGTCGGTTTGTCTTGTTAATGAAAACTGTTTTTTATATATGTGAATATTTATAGTTTCTACAGAATAAATTTTGACAGTTTCCAACACTACAATTCTATTTCTAGCAATCTCAACCTCACTTAATACTTTCTTTCAACTTTTTTGTCTCTTACATTATTTTGCAAGTGTTACCAACATGATCTGGAATTGCAGACACAAATGAAGGAATTTGCTTTTTCTGTTTCGGAGACGTGCCTAATGGCGACATATTTTGTCAGTAATTTTATTTGATTTTTTCTGTAAGTACAGATCGAGCACGGGCTCTAATTATATTTGTTATAAGGGTTCAAGTTGAAAAAATGCAGAAGAAAAATTGAATTTCTAAAAATATAGACATATTAATTTGGATAATTTTCAAATATATTTGGACAATTTCAAAATACAACTTTTAAATACATTTCGACAATTTTAAAATACATTTGGACAATTTTAAAATTCATTTAGACAATTTTAAAACATATTTGGGCAATTTTCAAATACATTTAGAGCTTTTTAAATACAATTGAAAATGGTGTAGTAATTGAACAATTTATTTTTTTAAGTGTATAACAAATAAAAAAATCATTAGATATCAAATGAACATCTCATTTAGAAAAAAAAGGTGTTTTAGAAGTCATTAAAACTAATAGAAAAACCAACAACCAGTCAGTCAGTTCAGGCATTGATGCTAAATGATGATTTCACACATTTCTCAACAACAAATGTAATAAATCTTATTCAACACAAACATTTTCTAAATAACAAATAATACAACAATAAAAAAAAAAACAAAAGCAATAAAAAAGAAAAATCTTTTAGATTAACAAATCCCACAAAAAAGAAAAAAAAAAAATTAGAAAAAAATCCAGAAAAAAAAATCCAGAAAAAAAAATTAAAAACTTGTTGCGCGACTTTTAACCAGTTGTTCCAGTTGCAGCAGCAATTGTTTATCATTGTTTTTTCATCTCTTCAACACAAAATTGAATTTAGTGTTAAGAAATTTTTTTTAAACTTTTTTTTTCTAAGTCTTAACGTACCGTCCACTTGAAGACAAACCAACCACACATTTAAACACAATATACAATCTATGTGGTTTTTTATTTTGTATCTGATGAAGGAGTTCAAATGCTATCTTGAGCTTGAAAACCAACAATGCAATTAAATTTTAATTGTTTTTCAATTTCTTAAAAGTTTAACATCAAAAACCACTTGAAAACAAGTTTTATGTTATTTTTTTTGCAAACCTCTTTTTTTGTTTCTTATTCCTTTATTGTAAAGTACATTTAATTTAATTGTCATTTTTGTTGAAAGTCAAACGAGTACGGAAAAGTGAAACGATTTAACAGACAGAAATAATAATAAAAAGTGGTAAATGTAATTCATTAAACTAATGGCCAACCCAACATTTTATTATGGGTTGTTGGTTGTAATAAATTTTTTTTTTTTTTTCTTTTTATTCTTTAGTAAATATTTTGTATTTTGTTTCAATTTTTCTTTTTTTTTGCCAAGTTAAAGAATGATAGATAAATGGTTTTAGATTATTTTAAGAGTTTTCTGTCTTTTAAAATTTCCAGAACAGAATTCCCAGTAATCTAAGACATTTTTTGTTTAAGAAAAACTTTTCAAATTACTCAGTAATTTTTTTTTTATAGAAAAAGACTCTGGACAACTTTTTTCTATAGAAAGTGTTTAGGAGATATTTTTTCTACAAAAAAACTTTCTGAGATTTTTTTTTTATAAAAAAACTTTCTGAGACATTTTTTTTAGAAAAAAAGTTTCTGAGACATCTAAGACAGTTTTTCTATAAAAAACCCTCTAACACATTTTTTCTATAAAAAGTCTCTGAAATAAGTTTCTATAAAAAAGTTTTTGAGACATTTTTCTATAAAAAAAAGTTTCTGAGTCACTTTTTCTATTAAAAAACTTTTTGAGACATTTTTTTTAAAAAAAAACTTTCTGAGACATATTTTCCATAAAAAAAGGTCTGAAAGACATTTTTTTCTATAAAAAATCTCTAGACATTTTTTCTATAAAAAAAGTCTCTAACAATAAAGTTTCTGAAACATATTTTCCATAAAAAAAAGTCTGAAAGACATTTTTTTCTAAAAAAAATCTCTAGGCATTTTTCTATAAAAGAAGTCTCTAACAATAAGCCATATTTTTTATAAATAAAATTTCTGAGACATTTTTTTCATTAAAAAATTTTATGAGAAATTTTTTCATTAAAAAAGTGTATGAGACATTTTTTCTCTAAAAAAGTTTATGAGACATTTTTTTTTAAAAAAAGTGTATGAGACATTTTTTCTATAAAAAAGTGTCTGATTGTAAGACATTTTTTCTTTAAAAAAGTTTATGAGACATTTTTTCTTTAAAAAAGTGTATGAGACATTTTTCTATAAAAAAAGTGTTTAAGACATTTTTTCTATAAAAAAATGTCTGAGGCATTTGGTCTATAAAAAAGTGTTTAAGACATTTTTTCTATAAAAAAGTGTCAGAGACATTTTTTCTATAAAAAAGTGTCTGAGACATTTTTCTATACAAAAGTCTTTGAGACATTTTTTCTATAAAAAAGTGTCTGAGACATTTTTTCTATAAAAAAGTGTCTGAGACATTTTTTCTATAAAAAAGTGTCTGAGACATTTTTTCTATAAAAAAGTTTCTGAGTCATTTTTTCTATAAAAAAGTCTCCGAGACATTTTTTCTATAAAAAAGTGTCTGAGACATTTTTTCTTTAAAAAAAGTGTATGAGACATTTTTTCTTTAAAAAAAGTGTATGAGACATTTTTTCTTTAAAAAAAGTGTATGTGACATTTTTTCTTTAAAAAAAATGTATGAGACATTTTTTCTTTAAAAAAAGTGTATGAGACATTTTTTCTATAAAAAAAGTGTCTGAGACATTTTTTCTACAAAAAACTGTCTGAGACATTTTTTCTATAAAAAAATGTCTGAGACATTTTTTCTATAAAGAAATGTCTGAGACATTTTTTCTATAAAAAAATGTCTGAGACATTTTTTCTATAAAAAAGTGTCTGTGACATATTTTTCTATAAAAAAGTATCTGTGACATATTTTTCTATAAAAAATTTTCTGAGACATTTTTTCTATAAAAAAAGGGTCTGAGACATTTTTTCTACAAAAAATTGTCTGAGACATTTTTTCTATAGAAAAGTGTCTGAGACACTTTTTCTATAAAAAAGGGTCTGAGATATTTTTTCTATAAAAAAGGTCTCTGAGACATTTTTTCTATAAAAAAGTGTCTGGGACATTTTTTTTATAAAAAAGTGTGTGAGACATTTTTTCTTAAAAAAGTGTCTGAGACATTTTTTCTATAAAAAAGTGTCTGAGACATTTTTGCTATAAAAAATTGTCTGAGTCATTTTTTCTATAAAAAAGTTTCTGAGATATTTTTTCTATAAAAAAGTGTCTGAGACATTTTTTCTATAAAAAAGTGTCTGAGAAATTTTTTCTATAAAAAAGTGTCTGAGACATTTTTTCTATAAAAAAAGTGTATGAGATATTTTTTCTATAAAAATGTGTCTGAGACATTTTTTTTATCAAAAAGTGTTTGAGACATTTTTTCTATAAAAAAGTGTCTGAGACATTTTTTCTATAAAAAAGTGTCTGAGATATTTTTTCTATAAAAAAAGTGTCTGAGACATTTTTTCTATAAAAAAATATCTGCGACATTTTTTCTATAAAAAAGTGTCTGAGACATTTTTTCTATAAAAAAGTGTCTGAGACATTTTTTTATAGAAAAAAGTGTCTGAGACATTTTTTTTATAGAAAAAAGTGTCTGAGACATTTTTTCTATAAAAAAGTGTCTGAGACATTTTTTTATAGAAAAAAGTGTCTGAGACATTTTTTCTTAAAAAAGTGTCTGAGACATTTTTTCTATAAAAAAGTGTCTGAGACATTTTTGCTATAAAAAAATTGTCTGAGTCATTTTTTCTATAAAAAAGTGTCTGAGACATTTTTTCTATAAAAAAGTGTCTGAGACATTTTTTTATAGAAAAAAGTGTCTGAGACATTTTTTCTTAAAAAAGTGTCTGAGACATTTTTTCTATAAAAAAGTGTCTGAGACATTTTTGCTATAAAAAATTGTCTGAGTCATTTTTTCTATAAAAAAAGTGTCTTAGACATTTTTTCTATAAAAAAAGTGTGTGAGACATTTTTTCTACAAAAAAGTGTCTGAGACATTTTTTCTATAAAAAAGTGTCTGAGACATTTTTTCTATAAAAAAGTGTTTGAGACATTTTTTCTATAGAAAAGTGTCTGAGACACTTTTTCTATAAAAAAGTAACTGCGAAATTTTTTCTATAAAAAAGTCTCTGAGAAATTGTTTTCTATAAAAAAGTGTCAGAGACATTTTTTCTATAAAAAACTGTCTGAGACATTTTTTCTAAAAAGTGTCTGAAACATTTTTCTATAAAAAAGTCTCCGAGACATTTTTTCTATAGAAAAAGTCTTTAAGACATTTTTTTCTATAAAAAAGTGTCTGAGACATTTTTTTCTATAAAAAAGAGTCTGAGACATTTTTTCTATAAAAAAGTGTCTGAGACATTTTTTCTTTAAAAAAAGTGTATGAGACATTTTTTCTTTAAAAAAAAGTGTATGAGACATTTTTCTTTAAAAAAAGTGTATGAGACATTTTTTCTATAAAAAAGTGTCTGAGAAATTGTTTTCTATAAAAAAGTGTCACAGACATTTTTTCTATAAAAAACTGTCTGAGACATATTTTCTATAAAAAAGTGTCTGAAACATTTTTCTATAAAAAAGTGTCTTGATACATTTTTTCTATAAAAAAGTGTCTTGAGACATTTTTTCTATAAAAAAAGTTTTTCAAACATTTTTTCTATAAAAAAGTCTCTGATACATTTTTTCTATAAAAAAGTGTCTGAGACATTTTTTCTATAAAAAAGTGTCTGAGACATTTTTTTTTATAAAGAAGTCATTTTTTTCTATAAAAACTCGCTGGGTATTTTTTCTATAAAAATGTGTTTGAGACATTTTTTCTATAGAAAAGTGTCTGAGACACTTTTTCTATAAAAAGGTATCTGCGACATTTTTTCTATAAAAAAGTCCCTGAGAAATTGTTTTCTATAAAAAAATGTCAGAGACAGTGCTTCTAGACATTTTTATTTGAAAATGCTTGAGACTTTTTTCTATAAAAAGGTTTTTGAGATATTTTTTATAAAAGAATTCTATAAAAATAGCCTCTGAGACATTTTTTCTATAAAAAAGGGTCTGAAACATTTTTGCTATAAAAAGTCTCTGAGACATTTTTTCTATAAAAAAGTTTCTGAGATATTTTTTTTATAAAAAAGTCTCTGAGACATTTTTTTTATAAAAAAGTTGATAAATTTTTTTGTATAAATAGTCTCTGGTACATTTTTTCTTAAAAAAAAAATTAACAATAAGACATTTTTCTTTAAAAAGTATCTCCGACATATTTTCTATAAAAAATCTATATGACATTTTTTTCTGTAGAAAAAATTTCTTTTAATCATTTTTCTATCGAAAAAGTCTTTTAAGACTTTTTTTCTATAAAAACAAGCTTTGAGACATTTTAATTTAAAAATGCCTGAGACTTTTTTCTATAAAAATGTATCTGAGACATTTTTTCTATAAAAAAGTCTCTGTAACATTTTTTCTATAAAAAAAGTCTCTAAGACATTTTTTCTATAAAAAAAATTGAGTCATTTTGTTATATAAAAAGTATCTGAGACATTTTTCTATAGACATTTTTTCTGTAGAAAAGTCTCTAACACATTTTTTTATAAAAAAGTCTTTGAGGCATTTTTTCTATAAAAAATCTGTCTGATATTTTTCTATAGAATAAGCCTCTGAGTTATTCGTTCTATAAAAAAATCTGAGACAAAAATAAGTCTCTGAGATATTTTTCTATAATAAGAGTCTCTGAGTCAATTTTATCTATTAAAAAGTCCCTGAGACATTTTTAAAAAGTTTCTAAAACATTTTTTTCTATTTATTTTTCACAGATTTCCATAAATCCTAGGAAATTGCAAAAAAATCCTCTGTCCCGGGAAATTAACAAAAGTCCGGTACACAAAAACTCTTAATTGTATTTAAAACAATTAAAGCTTAAATAACCATTTGGGGTTTAAGATGATAAAAGATGCTATTTAGGATTGTTTTAATAAACATTTAAAAGATAAAAATCGATTTAAATAAATTTCTAAGGAAAATAAATTATATATAAAAGCAGAATAAAAACAAAACTGTTTTTTTAATGATTTGGCACATAAAATGTATAAACTTTGAATTCAAATGAAATTTTTTAAAATATGCAAAAGTTATGACGTTTTTTTATTGTACCAAAAACTTTTAATTAATATAAATCATACGCATTGTTGTACAAAAAATTCAAAATTATGTATGGTTAATTATGATTTACCGGCTAATTTGCTGTCACTGTGTATTTAAATTGGAAAAATAAGATATATTTCACTTTATTATCTATTTTACAAATAAAGCTTTACTGATCTTTAGCAGTCACTAAAATATTTTTTTCTAAAAATTCTTTTTTTTTAGAACAAATATCAAATAGACTTCTTTTATAGAAAAAATATCTCAGGGACATTTTCTATAGAAAAAATATCTCAGCGATTTTTTCTATAGCAAAAGTATCAGAAATGTTTTTTTATAGACCTTTTTTTCTATATAAAAGGTCTCCAAACCATTTTTTAATTGAAAGCCTATGAGACATTTTTTTATAGAAAAAGTCGCTGAGATATTTTTTCTATAGAAAACGTCTCTGAGATATTTTTTTTATAGAAGAAGTCTCTGAGATATTTTTTCTATAGAAAAAGTCTCTGAGATATTTTTTCTATAGAAAAAATCTCTAAAATATTTTTTCTATAGAAAAAGTCGCTAAGATATTTTTTTTATAGAAAAAGTCGCTGAGATATTTTTTCTATAGAAAAGTCTCTGAAACATTTTTTCTGTAGAAAAAGATACATTTTTTCTATAGAAAAAGTCTCTGGGATATTTTTTCTATAGAAAAAGTCTATGAGATATTTTTTCTATAGAAAAAAGTCTGTGAGATATTTTTTCTATAGAAAAGTCTCTGAGATATTTTTTCTATAGAAAAAAATATGTGAGTTTTTTTTTTTAATAGAAAAAGTCTCTGTGAGAAATTTTTTTATAGAAAAAGTCTCTGAGACATTTTTTCTATAGAAAAAGTCTCTAAGAGATTTTTTTTTAAAAAAGCCAAGATTTTTATTTAAAATTTTTTCATGAATTAAAAAAAAAATATATTATTAAAACCTGAATTTAACATTTGAATGTATGAAATTTTCTTTAAAATTGTCCTTAATGAAAAAGTAGCAACATTTGCTATGAAAACAGAATTTTTTCTTGTTAATATTTTTTTCTTGTTAATCATTTTTGCTAGTATGTTTTGTTATTTTTTCTTTACAATTTTAATTTATACACTAAAAACAAGAACACATTTCATTTTAACGAATTTCGTATCAATTGATTTTTAATGAATCTATCGTCAATTTTAATAAATTCAGTCAACATTCAGTCACTACTATACATACAGTACACAGAGTAACAATGAAACAAGCGGCAACAACAATATCAATATTAAATGACTGACAGTAAAATGAATCAGTGACATATTGTTGTTGACCCTCAAGAGATATATGATAAAAAATTAAATGTGTAGTTTGTGGCACTATGGATAAGGATTTAAAAACAAATATCATTAATACAATGGAATTCTGTACTTTTCCTACAGAAAAAGTTTCAGATTCTAAAACATTTTTATACCCTCTAACCACAGTATGGGGGTATACTCACTTTGTCATTCCGTATGTAACGCATCGAAATATCGGTCTAGGACCCCATAAAGTATATATGTTATTGATCAGTGATCCATTCTAAGACATTCTAGCGATGTCCGTCTGTCCATCCGTCCGTCTGTCCGTCTGTGGAAGACACGATGCAGTCCAAACTAAAAGAGCTAGATTCATGAAGTCTGGCACGAATATGTCTAGTGGTATTGGGCTGGCTAAGTTCGAACATGGGCAAAATCGGATCAGGGGGAAAAAGTTCCCCTCTTAAGAAATAAAAAAACCTCTAAAAAAAAGCAATTTTTTATAGGTAAGCAAACAAAACATTTTTATGTGAAAAGAAGTTCAAAGTCTTGCAGTTGGATCCAGGAAGGTTGTCTCCCACCGAAGTAGCCCCCCCCCCAAAAAAAAAGACGCCCTTGTTTTTTTTTTAAAACGTGTTGGAGAGTATAAAAGATTCGGCACAGCCGAATTTAACACTCTCACTTGTTTCTATATAAAAAAGTCTCCGAGATATTTTTTCTATATAGACAAAGTCTCTGTGACATTTTTTTTATATAGAAAAAGGCTCAGAGACATTTTTTCTATATAGAAAAGGTCTCAGGGATATGTTTTCTATATAGAAAAAGACTCAGAGATATTTTTTCTATATAGAAACAGTCTCAGAGACATTTTTCTATATAGAAAAAGTCTCTCTTAGACGAAAAAGTCTCAGATTCTGAAATATTTTTTCTTAACAGAAAAAGTTGAGACATTTTTTCTATACAGAAAAAGTCTCAGATTCTGAGAAATTTTTTCTATATGGAAAAAGTCTCAGATTTTGAGACATTTTTTCTATAGAGAAAAAGTCTCAGATTTTGAGACATTTTTTCTATATAGAAAAAGTCTCATATTCTAAGACATTTTTTCTATATAGAAATAGTCTCCGATTCTTGGACATTTTTTCTATATAGAAAAAGTCTCAGATTCTGGGACATTTTTTCTACCAAGAAAAAGTCTCAGATTCTGAGACATTTTTTCTACAAAGAAAAAATCTCAGATACTTAGGACTTTTTCTAGTCGATGTTTAAAGTTTCATTCCCACAGTACACTACATATTCCGTCAGTGCTTTTCATCGCTTCCGCTGTTGTGTTACACTCTATATCTACAATCTAGTAGCGTTAAGTGAATGTTGTCGTCATTGTCACTATAACCACAAGTAGTAACAAAATCATAGTCATTGTTGATAACATCATCGTCAACATTGTACTAGCAATGATACACTCGAAAACATCTGCAGAAAATCTACTGTGGATATGAAAAGTTCCTAATAAAAGGTACCTTATTACACAGTAGGACGTCCCGTCAAATTAAAATTGTTGAATTTTATTTCAATTTCATCTCGTGTTGAAAAAAATCTAGCAGTGAACTTAATAAAGTCTTGATCAAACTTAAAATTTCGAATTTTATGTTTGAATATCTGCCAAACGATGGACACGTTAGAGCTGATTGTGCGAAAATTTATGAAAAAATTTCGCAAGGTCATAATTAGTCGGCAACCAGCGGTCAAAGTTGAACAAAATAACGTATTTCGACCAAAATTCATGTCCGAATTTGTTGACCAAATCCAGCTGAAAAATTCGGAAATTTGGGCAACTGCATTGGAAAATATTAAAAAAATTCCAAAAACCGCGATTTTGTGGTCCACAAATGCTGATTTTTAAACATTAAAATATTTTTTTATCCAAATTGGTCTCTAAAATTAGAAAATGTTAAGTGTGTTGTCTAAAAAAATATTTAAAAAATGAAAGTGCTGATCAGCATCTATGGACCAAAATCGCAGATCAGCATTTTTGGACCAAAATCGCGTTTTTATATTTTTTTAATATTTTTTAGATAACACACTTAACATTTTCTAACTTTTGAGACCAATTTGGATAGAAAAAATAATTTTCATGTTTAAAAATCAGCATCTGTGGACCAAAATCGCGGTTTTGGGTTTTTTAAAAATATTTTTCCAATAAAGTACGCAAAATTTCCGAATTTTTGAGCCGGATTTAATAAAAAATGTGTTCCAACTTTGACCGCTGTTTGCCGATTGAATATTACCTTGCGAAATTTTTTTATAATTTTTTCCACAATCAGCTCTAACGTGGCCATCGTTTGGCAGGTATTACGACATGAAATTCGAAAATTTAAATTTGATCAAGACTTTTTTTAGTTCAGTGCTAGATTTTTTTCTACACGCACTTGAAGTTGGTGATTTGAAAGCATTTAAAATTTTTGTATACTAAATAAAAATATAATACTTTAGGGACATGTGGGGTCCAGCGTCGAAATTTAATTTCAAAATTACGTTAGCTATAACCAGTGTAATTTTCGCTGCAATCGGTCCATTAAGAACTTACTGAATAGCCAAATTATTAAAAATAAACTACTGAGCACCGTTGCGTATGATTGTTATTTAAAGGTAATTACAAAATTAAGTATACGCCAATTATACAATTTTCAAGTAATTACACTGTGCTCGAATTAGACACTTTTTTTTAACAAGCTGGGCACCCTACTGGTAAAGTTAATTCGGTTACGCTGAATTCAATGGTGCTAGCCGTTTTTCGAAGTTAGCGCTCGTAATTGCGATATTCGCGATTAAATATGTTGATGCTTTAGTACAATAAAAACGATATTTTTAAACTTTTGCGATAATTTTTAAATTTAAAACCCTTCGAGGCTGTTAAACTAACACAACAAACCATATTACCGTTAATTTGTTCGCGAAAAAATTTTTTGTTCGCGAAAAATCTTTATTTTTGTGAAAAAATTGGTTCAATACAAATATTTTTAGTTTGATTTGAATTTACGACAGCCATCTGTTAAAGCTAGTTCGTCTACACTAAATCCCATTATTATAAGCGATATTCGCATTTTTTTTTTTATTTTTAAGTAAAAAAAAAATATTTTTTTCATATTATTCAGACAATTGCTGAATTTTTATCATCTTAACTCTATTGAATATACAAGAAAAAAATTTATTCGCGGAAATTTTTTTTCGCGAATTTTTTTTGCGAACTTTTTTTTTTAATTTTTTTTTATATTTTGCTATTAATTTATGAAAATGAGTAGAATACGATACATTACAGACACAAAATTGTAATGGATTTTGTAAGTTTGTATCTAGGCTTTACAATTTTAAATCGCGAATACGAGCGCTAACTTTGAAAAACGGTTAGCACCATTGAAATCAGCGTACCCGAATTAGCTTTACCAGCAGGGTGCCCAGCTTGTTTATTTTTGCGACTAGCAGATTGTTATTATTGTAATTATAAAAAACTTCACATAAGTACTTCATAATGGGGAACATAAATGACCTAGAAACAAAAATAAAATATTTTTCAACTCTGATGGTTGGAAATGGTTATAGTCCACACAACTTTTTGTATCTTGGATGGGACCAAACAAAATTAAAGTATACCAACAGTAGACCAAAACCCCTCAAGGGTTTTGAAAACATAGCTCAAATTCTTTTTTAATGGACCACTGAAGTTTTAAAATTTTTTCTCAAAGGTTATTTAAATAAGCCAAAAAAAAACCTTAAAACTAATTCTGAGGTAAATAATGTTAAAAGATGGCTTCAGTGAAATTTGATGGCTGTTCTTTTTTTGGAACATATTAACCCTCTATCTCCTATTTTAAGGGTCATTTTGGTCCTTTTTTCCAAATACATTCAGATAACACCAATAAAATGTGCGTTTAAAGGGTTAAAATGTTCTAAAAAAATTTTACTGGGTGTTTTCGAAGATCGAAGGTTCGGGAAAAAAGTAAAAAATGCGTAAAAAAGTAAAATAGTAAATTATCGCATACTATTAAATTGTTTTTTTTCCGAAGTTGTGTGAAATAAGCCGAAAAAATGTTTTAAATCTGATTCTGAGCTAAATTTCAGTAATAGATGTCTGCAGTGAAATTTGATGGCGGTTCTTTTCTTAGAACATATTAACCTTCTATTTGCTTGTTGTATGGGTAATTTTTGTCTTTTTTTTCAAATACCCTCAAAGAACACCACTACAAAGTGCCTTTAAGGGGTTAAAATGTTCTACAAACATTTTCTGTATCAAATTTCACTAGGGGTTGCCAAAGGCCAAAAGTTCATGCGAAAAGTGCAAAACGCTTTTAAAAGTAAAAATGTAAATTATTTTGGTTAAAAATAAATTTTTTCCTTTTTTAACATTTTGCTTATACCGCACGAAATTTTGACCTTTGATAATTACAATTTGATGCAGAACATTTTTGTGGGACATTTTAACCATTTAAACATACGCCTTACAAGGGAAGTCTCCCTAGTGCCACCCGCGGATCTTTATGGAATTGGTTTTATTTTGTAGATCAGAAAAAAAAAGGGACACGTATTTTTTTTTAGCGGCCCAAATTCATATTTAGGGGGTAAAAAGGAGGGGGGAAGACAAGGCCATTTTTCAGTTTTTTTTGTTTATCTCCTATAATATGCAAAGAAACCTAGTCATGTTACATACCAAATGAAAGGTTCGTGTGCTAAGAACGTGTACAAACATGCACAACTTTTCGTCATATTGAGTAAAATACCAAAATTTTAGGACATTTTTGTTAATAAGTCGAAAAACATTAACTTCCTTAGCCCGTTGTTAGCACCACGAGATAGGTATTTTTAATACCTTTAATCTGATACCCCATATGCCTATATTAATTTTGTTTAAATAGGCGTAAATCGTAAAAAACTGAAAAAGGTCAATTTCCCCCCATACAAATCGACCCCCCCTAAAAATGAGTTTGGGCCGCTAAAAAAAATACAAGTCGAATTAATTTTCATTCTTAACAACATATCCAAATTTCACGAAGATCGGAGGGTGACACCAGGGAGACTTCCCTTGTTAGTCGTATTCTATTTTGGTATTTGAAAAAAGGGCCAAAATGTCCCCTAAAAATGGGAGATAGAGGGTTAATTTGTTCTAAGAAAAGAACCGCCAGCAAATTTCACTAAAGACATCTAGTAACGTTATTTAGCTCAGATGCAGATTTATAACATTTTTTTCTTACTTATTTCACGCGACAATTAAATATTATGTGATAATTTACAATCCCGAGTAAAAAAAAAAATTTAAGATCTAATTTGATCTCAAAATTGGCTGTATCAAGTTGGATCAGATATTAATCTAATTGTATAATTTTAGATACACAAATATAAAAAATTATACAATTAGATCCGAATTTTGGTCACATCCAATTAAATCCACTTGATCTTATTTTATATAAATTAATATAGATTTATAAAATTACATAAAGTCAGATATATTTATGTATAACCTCAGATAAGAAAATGGAGCCGCAATAAATCTTAGATAAAATTAGATCTGAACATATAAAAAGTCATATATAATTTAATATGATTGGATCATATGAGGAGTCGCAGAACAAAACGTACTTTTTCGCATTTTTTGACAAATTGATTTTTTGTTCTTTTTATATTATTTGGTTCGAAATCTATCAGAAAAAATTTCCACAGCGTGAATTATTTTTGTTTTTCATCAAGAAAATGGATTCCTTAAAAATTGGTGTGTAACAAAACGTACTTTTTTGTTAATTTTTTATCAAAACGTACTTTTTTCATTGTATTTCATATGCAAGATTTTTCATAATTTTATAATATGCCATTTTACTCTTATATTCCATATACATATAAATGGCCACAAAGATTTTTTGGGGCCTTCTTGCAGGCCAGCGAAGGATTTCGTCCTTATTCTTGTTATTGGTCTATTTACACCCCACAACTACAGTATGGGGGTACCCTAGTAAAAAAGTTTTGATATAATGATATATAATTTGATACAATGATATTAAATTATATAGGACTTTTTATATGTTCAGATCTAATTTTATCTAAGATTTATTGAGACTCCATTTTCTTATCTGAGGCTATACATAAATATATCTGACTTTATGTAACTATATAAATCTATATTAATTTATATAAAATAAGATCAAGTGGATTTAATTGGATGTGACCAAAATTCGGATCTAATTGTATCATTTTTTATATTTGTGTATCTAAAATAATACAATTAGATCAATATTTGATCCAACTTGATACAGCCAATTTTGAGATCAAATTAGATCTAAAAAGTTTTTTTTTTACTCGGGTACATTAACTTTGCCAATTCGTGTGTAACGTATCTAAATATGAGCCAATGAGGCTCTTTTGTAGTTTTTAATAAATAAGAACATTTTTAAAACACTCGATCAAAATAGTATCGCCCTAGTAAAAATATTATGCTAATTTTACTGAATAGATCTAATTTGATCCGTAAAATGGTTGTATCAAATAACATCTAATTGTATTACTGTAGATCAAAAAATATAAAAATTGATACAATTTGATCCTGAATTTGGTCAAATCTAATAAGATAAAATTGATCTTATAATATCAATTCTTATATAATTTGATGAGCAAAACCAAAATACGAATCTAATCATATATGGAGCAATATCTAACCAAATAAAGTGGATCAACCGTATCAAAGTGATAGATACAATTTTATATAAATTTATACGCAAGCATATTAACTCATATAAGATTGTATCAAATTATATATGATTAGACCAGAAAATTTTTACTCGGGCGTCTTTAAAAATATGCACATCAAAACGTCGTTTTTCAATTATTTTTAAACAAAACGTACTTTTTTCATTATTTTTTAACAAAACGTACTTTTTCCAAAGTAAAAGTGGTTTCATATTAAACATCCTTAACATATAATGTGGTGACTTATGGCAGTTTGATGCATCTCTTGATAAGCAAAAAACTTGTTACCATATTCAGGTTCATGCAGTTTTTTAAAGGGGCGAAATAAATAAACCTCAATTTCCCAAAAAAATTTAATATGCGAAAAAGTACGTTTTGTTCTGCTCTGCGGCTCCTCATATTATATATCATTATATAAAAACTTTTTTACTAGGGATTTTACTTTTTTAATCATTTAACGCTTTTCGCTTTAATCTTAGACAACCCCTTGTGAAATTTGATGCAGAAAATTTTTGTAGAACATTTTAACCCTTTAAACGCACGTTTTTTGGTGTTATATGAGGATATTTGAAAAAGGACCACAATGACCCCTATAAATGGGAGATAGATGGTTAATATGTTCTAAGAAAAGAACCGTCATTAAATTTCACTGAAGACACCTGTGAACATTATTTGCTTTAGAATTAGATTTAAATTTCTTTCTGACAAATTTCAAACGCCTTTGAAAAAAAATTAATAACTTCAGTGGGCCATAAAAACAGAACTCGAGCTAAGTTTTCAAAACCCTTTGGCGGTTTTGGTCTTTATTTTTTTTACTTTAATTTTTTTGGTCCCATTCAAGATACACCCAAATTTGTTGCAAAGTGTAGTCCTCCATTCTGTCATGGGGATAATGTCGAACCACCTGATAGAAATTCGTTTTACAGATTTTTTGTCAGAGTTTTTCTTTTGAGTGTTTGTGTTAGTTCTTCAAACTTCATATTTGTTGAATTTTAAAGTGAGTGTATGTGTGTGAATAATATAAGAGTAAATAAGTGTATTTGTGTGTGGGTACAAGAGTGCGTGCTAGTTAGTGTCTCATACATTGTTATTTTGGCGCCATATTAAAAAAAAAATAATTTACCGTATAACTTTAGTAACTATAAATAGTTTTAACTCATCCACTACGCACCCCAGATGGCAATGCCCTGCTGTCAACCTCTGAATAAAGCGCTGACATGTCAGAGTCACTGAGGACCTCAATCGTTTTCAACAGTTTTCAGAAGGTGCTGAGTCAGCACTGCTGACCTTCCTACGACATATTCCTTAAGTCGCCTTTGGGACAATGTCTGTCTGATATAGTTCATAATAAATTACAAAAAAATCCTCATATTTCCTTTAGTTTTTACTTCCTTCCATTTTTATTAATAAATTATCTTTATCATATTAAGAAATTACTATTTGCCTGTTTTACTCCAAACTGTATGCGAACCCGGGACCTCCTGTTTATTAGTCCAATACCTAACTACTTGATACAAGCTTTATTTTAAAATTGTATTGTATTATTTCTTACGATGTATCCGAACCTAAAAATATTTTCTCAAGAAACCACTATGTAAATATTGACACATTTTCCAACTGGGACACACAGTCACTTACCCACACACTAACATTACTTTTAACTTATACATACATTTGTACGATTAAACACATGGTTATGTGGTAAATTATAAATGCATTCGTATATCTTTTATATGGATGTGTGTAATTATGTGGTAATATGCGTGTTTGAATATTTGTGTATTCATATTGTAAGGGCACACACACACACATATTTACGAATCCATTACATGCATTTTAACCAAGATGAATTGCTACAATTAAACGAGTTTCATTGAAAATGCGTTATATTTATTTTCTCTTTCTCTCATTGAACTCTTTTATAACCGAACAACCCACTCCCTTCCTACCAGCCATTAATTCATTTATTTATGTGACAGTATTGTATGGCATAACATGCCTGCCATACCATTAACATATATATATGTTCAATTGTCCGTCCGTCCGTCCGTTCGTCCGCCCTTACACAATGGCAATTAATTGATTGAAATTCTCGTTAACACACTTTACATGCACTTTCATTCGCTCACAACATACAGACCGATTTACGACAGGCATTATGTCACATTGTCTGGATACTCTTTTTTTTCTGTCCTGATATCAATTGCACATTTAATGTCCTGTTTAAAATTTATATTTCTTATTTCATCGTTTCATATGAATTGTAATGGAGTTTTAATAAAATGATTAAAAAAAAAAATAATTATTAACAGTTTATTAAGAAAATACTAAGAAATGTTGAAAAGAAGATTTACAATGAAGTTTTTTTTTTTTGTTTTTAAAGAAAAGAAAATAAAAGGTGAAAATAATTTTATTTTTTTTTAAAGTCGAAAGTATTTCAATATAAGATGTCAGTGAATTTAAATATTAAAAAATGTCTCAAATCTGAAACTTTTTCTATAAGAAAAATGTCTCAGAATTGTAAGACTTTTTCTATATAGGAAAAATGTCTCAGAATCTGAGACTTTTTCTATATAGAAAAAATGTCTCAGAATCGGAGACAGAAAAAATTTTTAGAATTCTGAGACAGAAAAATTTTTTAGAACTCTGAGACTTTTTCTATATAGGAAAAATGTCTCGGAATCTGAAATTTTTTCTCATAGGAAAAATGTCTCGGATCTGAGACTTTTTCTATATTGGTAAAATATCTGAGACTTTTTCTATATAGAAAAAATGTCTCAGAATCTGAGACTTTTTCTATATAGAAAAAATGTCTCAGAATCTGAGACTTTTTCTATATAGAAAAAATGTCTCAGAATCTGAGACTTTTTCTATATAGAAAAAATGTCTCAGAATCTGAGACTTTTTCTATATAGAAAAAATGTCTCAGAATCTGAGACTTTTTCTATATAGAAAAAATGTCTCAGAATCTGAGACTTTTTCTATATAGAAAAAATGTCTCAGAATCTGAGACTTTTTCTATATAGAAAAAATGTCTCAGAATCTGAGACTTTTTCTATATAGAAAAAATGTCTCAGAATCTGAGACTTTTTCTATATAGAAAAAATGTCTCAGAATCTGAGACTTTTTCTATATAGAAAAAATGTCTCAGAATCTGAGACTTTTTCTATATAGAAAAAATGTCTCAGAATCTGAGACTTTTTCTATATAGAAAAAATGTCTCAGAATCTGAGACTTTTTCTATATAGAAAAAATGTCTCAGAATCTGAGACTTTTTCTATATAGAAAAAATGTCTCAGAATCTGAGACTTTTTCTATATAGAAAAAATGTCTCAGAATCTGAGACTTTTTCTATATAGAAAAAATGTCTCAGAATCTGAGACTTTTTCTATATAGAAAAAATGTCTCAGAATCTGAGACTTTTTCTATATAGAAAAAATGTCTCAGAATCTGAGACTTTTTCTATATAGAAAAAATGTCTCAGAATCTGAGACTTTTTCTATATAGAAAAAATGTCTCAGAATCTGAGACTTTTTCTATATAGAAAAAATGTCTCAGAATCTGAGACTTTTTCTATATAGAAAAAATGTCTCAGAATCTGAGACTTTTTCTATATAGAAAAAATGTCTCAGAATCTGAGACTTTTTCTATATAGAAAAAATGTCTCAGAATTTGAGACTTTTTCCATATAGAAAAAATGTCTCAGAATCTTTTTTTTTTTTTGTTAAATACTTTATTATCTGGATTATTGAATCTGCCTATTCTTGGCCTAACAATAAGTGTATAAATCTTACAAAACTAACTTAAATACTAGTTACTCCCTAGGAGCCATTTTGAAGAACGGGCCTCTAAATTAAATGGGCGGTAAGTCAGCACGTTGCAGTCTGGTGTGCGTTTGGGTTCGAGTAAGGGCTCTCGCCAATGTATTTGGGTGGTTCCTGAGCTTTTCAACGTATTTCGTTCTGATGTCCATAAACTCTTCTCTTACAAACGGAATATTTAAGTCCTGGTGAATGTTCACATTTCTGACGTACCAGGGAGCTCCCGTAATGATCCTCAGAATTTTGGATTGTGCCCTCTGTATAAGCTCAATATTAGACATACTGGCTGTACCCCACAGTTGGATACCATAAGTCCATATTGGTTTTATAATACAATTATACAGGATGACCTTAGAGTCGAGGCTTAGCTTTGATTGCTTATTAATTAGCCAATGTAGTTGGCAGGCTTTTAGCTTCATATGAAGCCTCTTGGCTTCTAAGTGTTTTCGCCATGTAAGACGTCTGTCCAAGTGAATACCAAGGTATGTAACACTCTCAGACTGTGGGATAATTACACCATTTAATGAGACAGGGGAACAAGACCCCATTCTAAGTGTAAACGTAACGTGCTTGCTCTTAAGTTCATTTACTTTAATTCGCCAGTTCTTGAACCACGTCTCCACAGCTCTAAGATGGTTGTTAAGTCTCAAGGAGGCAACATATGGGTCTGAGTGAGTGCTTATTAAAGCAGTGTCATCCGCAAATGTTGATGTTGTAATATGTTCAGATATCGGCAAGTCTGAAGTAAATATGAGATAAAGCACAGGGCCGAGAACACTTCCTTGAGGAACACCTGCATTCATTTTATAATCAGAAGTTGTAGTTTCTTGATATTTCACCCTGAAGTAGCGATTAAGAAGGTAAGACTCTAAAAGTTTGTGTGTAATAGTTGGTAGGTGATATTTTATTTTATATAAAAGACCCTCGTGCCATACTTTATCGAAAGCCTGAGCGACATCCAGAAAAACGGCAGAACAATATTTTTTTTCTTCAAAGGCTTTCCTAATCTCGCAAGTTATGCGGTTCACTTGCTCTATGGTTCCATGCTTTTCACGAAAGCCGAACTGATGAGCTGGAATACTGTTTGAACTTTCGATAATTGGAAGAATCTTCTGAAGAAAAACCTTCTCAAACAGCTTTGATAGGCACGGAAGTAAACTTATAGGTCTGTATGACGAAGTTAAAGTTAAATCTTTTCCAGGCTTGGGAATCATTTTGATTTGAGAAATTTTCCATATGTCCGGAAAGTAACCTATTTGCAATATCGCATTAAATATTTTCGTTAGAACTTCAACCGCTATAAATGGTAGGTTTTTTATCATGTTTGGTGTGACTAAGTCATACCCAGGCGCTTTCTTTGGGCTGAGCTGCGTACGTATAATTGTCTCAACATCTTGGGCGTAAAACCATGTATTACCTAAGTTGTGATCCAAATGCAGAGGCGGATCTGGGAGTGTAAAATCATTCTCCGCCAAGTTTGGCTCAAATACAGTTCTTAAATGTTCTGCAAATGAGTATGCTTTCTCCTCTTCACTGCGTGCCCAATTGCCACATTGCTTCCTTAGCGGTGGTTCGCCCTCTACCGGTGCTTTAATTTTAGTTGCTTTCCAAAGTGAATAGTTCCCTGAACTTTTATGCGATAAACTTTCCACATATACGCTATTTATGCGATCCTCTTCCAAATGAAGGGCTTTTCTAAGGTTTCTAGTAGCTTCAGACAGCCTCTGCTTTGCAGCAGGGGATCTACTGTTTTGCCATTCTCTTCTTAGCCTTCTTTTGATGGCCAGTAGTTGCTCGATTTCAGAGTTAGAAACATAAAAATTGCGATTAGAGGAAGCAACGGTAACGGAAGACGAAGAGTGCTCTGCTGCTGATCTCAGAATGGACGTAAAGTCCTGGACACATTCACCTATATCCCCCTCACATTCCAAAGATGGATTAATGTGGATGTGGCTACTAACGTACTTTTTATATTTTAACCAATTCGTCTTTGACGAAGTGAGTCCACAGGGTGTCTTAACCGAAATTGGTTCATCGTAATACGTTAATATTACTGGAGAATGGTCTGAATTGAGATCAAATGATGTTTCAGCAGATAACTTACTTCTCTCGATATGTTTCATTATCCCAAAATCGATAAGATCGGGAATTTTTCGTGGATCTGAAGGCCAATAGGTCGGCTTGCCAGGCGATATAACGTCCAGACTATTTCTACGGTCAATAAGAGCACAGTAAAGCTGTCTTCCCCTAGGGTTTATTAGACGTGAACCCCAATAGGTGTGTTTCGCATTGTAGTCCCCACAAGCTAGGAAGCGATTACCAAGAGTCTTGAAAAAATTTTCAAATTGTATCTTAGATACTGAAAATCGCGGAGGACAGTAAACTGATGTCAGAGTTAGTCCTCCTCCTACACAATCAAGATGTATTGAGGTGGCTTGAAGGTAGATTGTAGAATAAGTTTCCATAGCATGGTGCTTAATTCTACTTTTCACCAAAATACCTGTACCACCGTGAGCCTTACCGTCAGGGTGATTTGTTTTGTGGAATGTATAACCTGGGATTTGAAAATTATATCTATTTGTGAGGTGGGTTTCCGATAACAATAACACATCGATGTTATTGTTGTGCAAAAAATTAGATATCTCAGCCTTGTGCTGGTTTACACCGTTTGAATCTGAGACTTTTTCTATATAGAAAAAATGTCTCAGAATATGAGACTTTCTATATAGAAAAAATGTCTCAGAATCTGAGACTTTTTCTATATAGAAAAAATGTCTCAGAATCTGAGACTTTTTCTATATAGAAAAAATGTCTCAGAATCTGAGACTTTTTCTATATAGAAAAAATGTCTCAGAATCTGAGACTTTTTCTATATAGAAAAAATGTCTTGAGACTTTTTCTATATAAAAAAATGTCTCAGAATCTGAGACTTTTTCTATATAGAAAGTCATTTTTCCGTATAGAAAAAGTCTAGGAATTCTCAGATTCTGAGACATTTTTCTATATAGAAAAAGTCTCAGATTCTGAGACATTTTTTCTATATAGAAAAAGTCTCAGATTCTGAGACATTTTTTCTATATAGAAAAAGTCTCAGATTCTGAGACATTTTTTCTATATAGAAAAAGTCTCAGATTCTGAGACATTTTTTCTATATAGAAAAAGTCTCAGATTCTGAGACATTTTTTTATATAGAAAAATGTCTCAGAATCTGAGAATTCCTTGACTTTTTCTATACGGAAAAATGACTTACAAGGAAGGTCTTTCACAGGGCACCCACCGATTGTCCTGAAACTTGAATATGTGAATGAGGGGGCAAAAATAAGAGTTACCTGTTTTTTTAGCTGCCCAATCTCAAGTTTAAAAAAGGGTTTCCACCTTATGAAAAAATTAGGGCTTTCGGGAAAATCCGTATAAAAGCCGAACTAACAGGAATTTTGCCAAACGAAAAAATACGGGTCTGCTTAATTTTCATAGAGATTATTATATATGATTTTGGCGGTCGTACGTATATACAGTGAGCGACAAAAGAAAGTGTACAGGTCTAAAATAGATGTAATTCCTTAACGAAAAAGTTGACAATAAGACCTCTTATTATTATCAATTCACTATCATTTAAAAACATGCTATAAAGGAAATTTTCCAAGCTTTAATTTAAGCTAGATAAAGTCCAGATTAAGCAAATATTAAATGAGATACAAGGGTCGAGCTGAAAAATGAAATTTTATGTAGACATTTTTTAAAAAAATTTTAAAAAATATTTTTAAGTTGATTTTTTTCAAGTTCAAACATTAAAAATTAAAAAAATAGTGTAATGGCTTAAATTCAGTTATCAACTCATTTTTCCAATGACCCAAACAAAAACCAAAATTTTTTTAATGCAGTAAAAAAATATGCATTTTTTTGACCTCCAATTCTTTTGACCAAAAATTTTTTGTAAACAAAGAAAAATTTTAATTATTTTCATATCTCCATACTATACACTTAGACGTACTTAAATTAGTAAACAATGAAATCTTTTCTTTGTTTACAAAAAATTGGTGGTCAAAAGAGTTAAAGGTAAATAAAATTCATATTTTTTTACTGCATTTAAAAAGTTTTGATTTTTGTTTGGGTCTTTAGAAAAATGAGTTGATAACTGAATTTAAACTATTGTACTATTTTTTAAATTTTTAATGTTTGAACTTGAATGAAGTAAAATTATAAATATTTTTTACAAATTTTTTAAAAAACGTCTACAAAAATTTTCAATTTCCAGCGCAACCCCCGTAATATTTGCTCAATCTGGACTCTATTAAGCTTAAATTAAAGCTTGGAAATTTTCATTTATATCGTGTTTTAAAATGATAGTCGATTGATAATAATAAGGGGTTTTATTGTCATCTTTGTCGTAAACAAATTACATCAATTTAAGACCTGTACACTTTCTTTTGACACTCACAGTACATCTAAAGTACATATAAACTACCCCAACTATTATTCATTTTTGACAATAACGAACTTAACGAAACCGAATTTGGATACGACCGATACACCATTGGATAGGCCTTCAAAAAACCATTCGACCTCTGTAAAATGTTCATTTAGTTTCTTTTGAAGAAATGGGAAAAATTCTTAAAAAAAACGAAAAAAAATCTGGTTTTTCCCCTTTCCCTTTGACCCGCTAAATGTGAGATTGGGCAGCTAAAAAAAAACAGGTAACTCTTATTTTGCTCCCCTCTTCCCTCTGCCCTGTGAAAGACCTCCCTTGTGAGTTTTCTGAGACTTTTTCTATGTGGAAATATTTCTGAGAATTCTGAGACTTTTTCTATATACACTTAAAAAAAACCTTGCCAAATTACTAGAATAAGTCTCGTAATCCCATTTTATCAATATTTAACAGTTTTTCTTGTTTTTTAACAAATAATTTTCGATCGAAATTTACATTTTTTTGTAATTTTAAAGTTTTTCTTGTAGTTTTACAAATTTCCAAGGTTTTTAACAAAAGAAATCTAGTAAATTTACGAGAATTCCTTGTAAGTTTTATTTCGGCAAAAAAGTTGTAAATTTGCAATTTAATTGGTAAAAATCATGTAAAATTACAAAAAAGCTCGTAATTTTTACTAGAAATTCTCGTAAAATAGGAGGTAGTAAAAAATCTAGTAAAATCACTAAACCTCCTTGTAAGTTTTATCGCGTAAAAAAAAAATTAAAAATTTACAATTATTTTGGTAAAAAGATTGTAAAAATACAAAATTATTGGTAAAAAGCTTGTAAAGTTACAAGGAATTCCTGTTAAATAGGAGGTAGCAAAAAAAAAGTTACAATCTTTTCTTGTAATTTTACAAGGTTTTTTTTGAGTGTAGGAAAAATGTTTCAGAATCTGAGACTTTTTCTTTATAGGAATTTTTCTTTGAAGGCAAAATGTCTCAGACTTCAGAGTTGTGAGACTTTTTCTATTCGAAAAAATTTCTCCGAATTCTGAGACTTATTCCGTACTGAAAAATTTCTCAAATATCTGATACTTTTTCTATATGGAAAAATGTCTCAGAATTCTGAGACTTTTTCTATACACTCAAAAAAAAAAGACTAAACTTATACTTTGGAAAAATTTTCTTCACAATAGTTTATAAATTTTCCCAAAATTTAGTTAAATTTAACTAAAAGTTGTGAAATTTTCTTAAGTGTTAGGAAAAAATTTAAGTTCATGTACTGTTAAATAGTCCATTATTTTCCTTAAATGAAATTCCCAAATACATGGAAGAAATTCTTAGCGCCAAAGAAATTTTCCCTAAATATATGACAAAAATCTTTATTTTTAAGACATATTCCTCTTCTTTAGTTTTAGGACGTAATTTTCTACCAATTAGTTCATTTTCTTAGATTTGAGGAAGTTTTTTCCACTATTTTAGTAAAAATTTAATAACTCGGGCAATTTTTTTTTTCATAAACTTAAAATGGCGATATCTCGAAAACTAAGCCAGATAGAGCAAAATGGAGGCCATTTTTGGTTCTGTGAATCTCCATAGTATCGCAGGTCCTCTTCACATGTAGATAACTTTAAAACTATTACTCGAAGAGCTTTTCGGTGTTTGGCGGCCTTGTTCTCCGTGTTAAGGGCTACAAAAAAGCATTTGAACTTTTTGTTGTGTTGGCATTATTTACCGAGATATGAGTATTTTAAAATTTTCGGGAATGCCAACTTTCTAAATCCAAAGTTAGAACCATTGGGGTCCACACAAAAATGGTCCTAACTTTGGATTTAAAAAAGTTACGTTTTGTTGTTTTTAAAAGAAAAATCGTTTGTTTAGTGTTCAGTTTTCTTTAATGACTATTTCTGTACTTTGTTTCAAAAAATATTAAACATGAAAAATAAAGCCTTCCATTAGCATTTAATTTTTAAAATTATTTATTTTTGTTCTGTAAGTAAAGATAAGTGAATCTTCTTTAATTGTTAATTATTTTTTTTAAGGAGAAATCATTAGATTTTACCTACTTGTATGGGTTATTTTTTTTTGGAAGAAAAAAATTCAACAAATTATTTAGAGAAATATAAAAACATGTTTGTATCAAGTGACTTTAGCACGGTAGGTAGAGTGTGTGGCTAGAATGTAGTTGTTTGCGGGATCGATTCCCCAAAAATTTTATTAAAAATTTTTTAAAATAAAATTCAACAGAAAAATTGTAAAAATAACCTACGAAATCACTAATTTTTAATGTTTTTGTAGTTAATTTTTTTTTTTTTGAATTTGTTGGTAAAAATAACACAACAATCATTAATTTTTAATGTTTTCGTAGGTTATTTTTTTCGAATTTGTTGGTAAAAAAATGAAAGTGAAGTTATTTTTTAATGTTCAATGTTATTTATTTTAGAAAATTTTACTAACAGTAAAAAATAAATGTTCATGTTTTTTAAAACAAATGAATAATTACTGGGATGGTTTTCAAATGTTTTATCACTTGTTTTAAATATGTTTTTCATTTGTTTTTGCCTACAAAATATTTTGAGTGTAGTAAAGGAAATACTAACCTCGAGCTAGAATAAACCTACTTAAAATGTAATTAACTATTATTTAAAATCAATAATTAAGTAGGCTGGTATTATTTTCTTCTTTATGTTATTTCAAAATCTCGTTTTAAATACTAAAATCCCAATCAAATTGAATATACATCATATGTTTATTTAACCGACAAAAATATTTACAATGATACTCCTGCTAAATTCGTTATTTTAAAATCAAAATTTTATATGGTATCTCATTACCAAACATCATGTTTCCACATAATCATACCAACTTGATTTAATTATTTCTAAAATTCTAAAAATATTTTATATTCAAAAACTCATACGTGCGTTAAAAATGTTAACCCTCACATTACATGCCAACCAGTAAATTAGGGTGTACTCAAAATACCCAAGAACAACGCGACATGTTAATGTATTTAAAAACTCATGTTTTGACAAATTTGAAACCAAAAGAAATAAACTCCCCTTAATGAAAGTAAATTGTGTTGTATTTTTTTTTGTGAGTTTATATACTCGTATAATTTATTAACTTAATCAATTTTCTCCCTAAACAAAAAAATTATAAACACGAGGAAGAAAGAAGTAAAAAAGTTTTAAACGACTTGGTCGAATTCATGTATATCCTTTCATAATGTTGAAAACAACATTTTGAGTGATCCTGCAAATAAAAAACATTGCCACTTTCAAGTGAAGTGCTTCAAAACCAGAGCCACCGTTTCCCGGGTAGACGAGTACCCGAGCTACCCGGGAAGCTCAACTACCCGGGATTGCTACTCGGGTAGTTGAAATTCACTTCTTTACATTTAAAACCATGTAAAATCTAAACTTTTATTAGAAAGTATACCAAAGTTATATAAATTTGAATGGCGAGATTGCCACACTCAAAATATTTTGTAGGCAAAAACAAATGAAAAACACATTTAAAAGTTTTAAATTAAAACCAGTGAATAAACAATTGAATACCATCCCAGTAATTATTCATTTGTTTTAACAAACATCAACATTTATTTTTTACTGTTGACAAAATTTTCTAAAATAAATAACATTAAAAAATTACGGTTTTTTCATTAATTTTTACCAATAAATTCGAAAAAAATAGCCCACGAAAACATTAAAAATTAATGATAGTTCTGTTATTTTTACCATCAAATTCCAAAAAAATAACCTACGAAAACCTTAAAAATTAATGATTTCGTAGGTTATTTTTTACAATTTTCTATTGAAATATTTTTTTTAAAAATTTTTAATAAAATTTTGGGGAATCGATCCCGTAATCAACTACATTCTGGCCAGACACTCTACCAATAGTGGCAAAGTCACTTGATACAAATATGTTTTTATATTTCTATAAATATTTTTTTGAATTTCTTTTTCTACAAAAAATAACCTACTTGTGTAGCTAAAAACTGATGATACCTCATTAAAAAATACCAACAATTACAAAAAAAAAAAACTACTTACACAAATCATTAAAAAATTGAAGAATAATCAGTAGTTTTTACTTACAGAACAAAAATAAATGACTTTAAAAATTAAATGTAAATGAAAGTCTCTATTTTTTAGTGTGTTATTTTTGAAACAAAGGACAGAAGTAGTCATTAGTAAAAACTGAACATCAAACAAATGTTTTTTCTTTTAAAAACGGCTAAAAGTAAAATTTTTTAAATAAACTACAAATAGTTAATGATGCATGTAAAATCTAAACTATTATTAGAAAGTATAGCAAAGTTATATAAATTTGAATGGCGAGATTGCTACACTCAAAATATTTTGTAGGCAAAAACAAATGAAAAACACATTTAAAACCAGTGAATAAACAATTGAAAACCATCCCAGTAATTATTCATTTGTTTTAACAAACATCAACCTTTATTTTTTACTGTTGACAAAATTTTCTAAAATTAACATTTAACATTAAAAAAATACGATTTTTCATTCATTTTTACCAACAAATTCGAAAAAAATAGCCTACGAAAACATTAAAAATTAATGATAGTTCTGTTATTTTAACCAACAAATTCCAAAAATATAACCTACGAAAACCTTAAAAATTAATGATTTCGTAGGTAATTTTTTAAAATTTTCTATTGAAATATTTTTTTAAAAAAATTTTAATAAAATTTTGGGGAGTCGATCCCGCAATCAACTACATTCTGGCCAGACACTCTACCCATCGTGCCAAAGTCACTTGATACAAACATGTTTTTATATTTCTATAAATAATTTTTTGAATTTTTTTTCTACAAAAAAATAACCTACTTGTGTAGGTAAAAACTAATGATATCTCATTAAAAAATACCAAATATTTAAAAAAAGATTACTTACATAAATCATTAAAAAATTAAAGAATAATCAGTAGTTTTTACTTACAGAACAAAAATAAATGACTTTAGAAATTAAATGTTAATGAAAGTCTTTATTTTGAGTGTGTTATTTTTGAAACAAAGGACAGAAGTAGTCATTAGTAAAAACTGAACATCAAAGAAATGTTTTTACTTTTAAAAACGACTTAACGTAAAATTTTTAAAATAAACTACAAAGAGTTTGTTTTATGCCACGACCGAAGCATAAAATAAAACACAGTTACGGATTGAGGTTTGTAATCGAACTCATTTATTTACAAAATATAAATCCTTAAGTACTACTTACAAAAATCATATTACTAAACTAGGCTACCTGCTACATACATTGTTGTAAACATCTGTGAGCATGTGTAGCACTAAAAACAATATATTATTCTAGAAAGGGATTTTCCACCCTTGTATTATATGTATATCTATTTACAAATGTTCTTATTTATGTACACAGTTTATCTTTAAAGAATTATTTGATTTCTCAAGAAACCAACAAATGCTCATTAACAAGAAAAGTACAGTTTGTTAAACTGAACAGAGTTAATGACATAATTTTTTAAGTTCAGGAATAATCTCACAAAATGTTATGCAAATCTAACGACAGCTGTGGCTTCGTCATACAAGTACCCATCTCGGCTCGTCCACTTTCCATACAAATGTGTGAAAAAATGTACAATTTTCAAGTTTGAAGTCATTTTATGAAAAAATTTTAAAAAAGACTTGTTAAAACAAGTAAGAAAGTTATAGTCGGTCAAGACCGACCATATGATACCCTACACCAGTGTTTTCCGGAAAATGGGTCCCAAATCTAAACATTGACCGTTTGAACCTATCTTTTATTAGATCTTTATTTAGTGTAGAAAACACACACATATCAAATTTTAGTGGAATTGGTTTATTTTATTTGCCAATAGACCGATTTAACTGAATATCGGTCGAAATTTTCATATGGGTGACTAATTGTAAGTCCAAAAATGGTCCAAATGTATTCCGATGGGATTAGGATACCGAACTACACGTTCAACACCTACAATTTTAATCAAATATTTTCATTTTTACGAATTTTGAGTAAATTTTGTGAATATCGGGAGGGTGGTTTGTATGGGGACTACCCGATTCCTTTGAAATTTGGTATGATTATTCTTAAAGGTGGGTTTAGGACCAATATTTCGGGTAGTTACAAACATCAGCACTAAGTCATTATACCCTGTACCACAGAGTGGTGTAGGGTATAAAAATTACATGGCTGGAATCGGCTTTGTAACTGTGATTAAGTACTTGCTTAAAATTTCAAAAGAGTTCGATGAAAATTGTGGCGTGGCTAGTCCACTTAGAAAAAAAATGAAAAAAAAAAATCTAAAAAATTTTTTTACTAATTAGAATTGACCATATTCAGGGACACCAAATTTAAAATTTTAGTAGAATCCGATGAATTTTGTGGCATTGGCGAACTGCACGATCTTTCTGATTTGTAGGATGGTAAAATAACTAGAGCTCAGCTTTTGTTGGACTCTGAAGGCTTTGTGTCACCTAGACCAATATTTTAAAGTGTTACAAACGGTTTGATCACCTTATGTTACACAAATCTTTTCCAATAAGTCCGAATCAGCAGTAGTAGCAAGTTAAAATTTTTAAACAAGTGCAGACTGACATGACTGAATGAATGTTTTTCCCAAATTAAATTCACCCGCAATAACGTGATTATTTTTTAAAACTAAGAGGGAAGGGGGGTTATAATAAGTGAACACACCACCACACACTTACATTAATATAAATAACCCACACATACATACTCATGCAGCAATTCAAGATTTCTAGCTCACATACTACATTGAAATAAAAACAGAAAACACATAAATCATATTTGCATGCATGTAGTTGTACGTCTGTGTGGTGTTTGTGTACAAAGTGTAAGTAAATCTGTCAATTAGGGTTTTAGCATTTACATGAGCTATCACAATATCAACAACACACTAACACCAAAACACCCTAAAACCAAGGACTGCGAATTGAGTGCCATTAATGTTAAAGGAGGGTAGTGAAATTATAACAAATAAAAAAAATAAAAAATAAGTTGACATAAACGTGTTTAGGTTGAGAGGTTTTTAAAATAAGCCAAAATATGCTTAAGTGTAAAAACCTGGGTGAAGTAACGTTTTCTGGCGCCCTTAAGAACAAATTCGATTTCTTATAATTTGGTTGGATAAACTTGTTGTGGTGGGAATCGCACCTACGACCCCCACGTTGAAAGGCTAGCACGCTACCTACATGGGCCCCTTTTTATACCATCCACTCTAGCGATAGAGGGTATATATAAGTTTGTCATTCCATTTGTTACACCTCGAAATATTGGTCTAGGACCCAATAAAGTATATGGGGCATTCCATGTCAAATCGGACACTTTGAAATTTTTTTTTTTAGATTTTCCCAATTTTTTTACAACTTTTAGTACCCTTCGAAAACTACTTCGTGGTAAATTTTCAGATTTTTTAGATGACCCGTTCAAAAGATATCGAATTTTTAAAAATTGGTAGTTTGTTCCTTTACTCAAACTTCTATTACTCATAACTTCTTCAATAATAGTCCAAATTTCAAATTTTTTTTTCTTCAAAATTTTTGTTATTTTACGTACTTTAAAAAAAAAAATGCGATTTTTAAGTTTTAAAATTAAAATTTTATTTTTGAAAATGTTTGTACTCTTCGATTTTTTTGAAATTTTTTTGTGTTAAACTTCTATCGAATCTACAAATTTTTTGCCCAGGAGGATCGTGGGATAACAATTATTGCTATTTTTTAAATTTTTTTTAAATTTTTTTTTTTGTAATTTTCCAATCTTAAAATCATTTCTACTGCTCCAATGGTGCGTCATAGAGGGGTCATTTATAAGACCGAACCCCATTAATTTTTACGTCTTAACATTTCTTTGCAACAAACTAGTACGCTATCTCCAATTTCTAAGGGGGCTTCCACACAAAACTACATTTTTTAAAATTTGCTCAAACCGCTCTATCTGCCCTAAAAGTGCCCTTAGAGCAACAAAATGTATGACCGATCCACAATACTTTTTTTAGTCCAAACATTTTCTCTGAACACACCTACCCTCTATCTCTAGTTGTTAAGGCGGTCCCCATACAATTTTCTTTATTTTTTGAAAATTTGTTTTATTTAATCAGCTTCTACCGGTCCAATGGTGCGTCCGAGAAGGGTCATTAGTGAGACCGACCCCCATTTATTTTTACCCTGCAACATTTTTTTAAAATATACCTACGCCCTATCTCCACTCCCTAAGTAGGCTCCTGGGGACCGCCTTAAGAGTTAGAGATAGAGGGTAGGTGTGTTCTCAGAAAATGTTTGGACTAAAAAAATATTGTGGGTCGGTCATATATTTTGTTGCTCTAAGGGCACTATTAGAGCAGTTAGAGCGGTTGGAGCAAATTTTAAAAAATGTTGTTTTGTGTGGGAGCCCCCTTAGAAATTTGAGATAGGGTATTAGTTTGTTCCAAAGGAATGTTAAGACGTAAAAATTAATGGGGGTCGGTCTTATAAATGACCCCTCTAAGACGCACCATTGGAGCAGTCGAAATGATTTTAAGATTGGAAAATTACAATAAATTTTTTTCAAAAAATTTAAAAAAATAGTAATAATAGTTATTCCATGAACCTACTAGGCAAAAATTTTGTAGAACCGATAGATGTTTTACACAAAAAAATTTCAAAAAAATCATTGAGTACATACATTTTTAAAAATGAGATTTAAATTTTAAAACTTAAAAATCGCATTCTAGAGTACTTTTAAGATTTTTTTTGGGATTTTTTTTTGAAAAGTACGTAAAAAAACAAAAATTTTGAAAAAAAAAAATTTAAAATTTGGACCATTATTGAAGAAGTTATAAGTAAAAGAAGTTTGAGTAAAGGAACAAACTAACAATTTTTAAAAATTCGATATCTTTTGAACGGGTCATCCAAAAAAATCTGAAAATTTACCACGAAGGAGTTTTCGAAGGGTACTAAAAACTGTAAACAAATTGGAAAAATAAAAAAAAAAATTATTCAATATGTCCGAGTTGGCATGGAATGCCCCATATATATTCATGATCCTCGATCGAATTTAAGACGATCTAGCGTTGTCCGTCCGTCTGTCTGTCTGTTTAAAACACGCTAACTTCTGAACTTCATAAAGTCTTATGAAGTTTGGCATTTACCTGGTCAGGTTGGTATTGCAATCCAACTAAATCGGTCCAGTGCACTGGACCGATTTGAACCACTGCAGTGGTTCAAAAGTTATGAGCAAAATACTGAATTTCGGCAAGGGTTTTTCGTGAGTTTACTCGATAAAAAATACGCTAACGTTCGAAAGGCAATTATGAGACTGAAGCTTGGCATATATATTTGTCGTTCCTTTAGCCTGGTTTGTATTGAATTTCAGCCAAATCGGTCCAGGGGTTCAAAAGTTATTAACAAAACCGTGAATTTCAGATTGGTTTCACCTTAAATTCACATATTGAAAACTCGTTAAACATGTTTTAAAAACATTGGTAAGTCACAAAAATATTTTACAACATATTTTTGTCACTCAAAAATATTTTTACACTAAAAAAAATACACTACAAAAAAATTTTACACTCAAAAAATTTTTTATAAATTATTTTTTTTTTCAAAAATTACTTAAAAACAAGGGAGAGTGTTAAATTCGGCCATGCCGAATCTTTGATACCCTCCAACATGTTGAAAAATATATAAAAAAATTCAGAGGCATTTTTTGTGGGGCGGGGCTCTGTATGGGGGTGGTGGGGGATACCGTTCCCATCGCGATAAATGTTTACTAATTTATTTATTATGCTTTTTTAACTTTAGTAATACCATTTTCTCATAATTCTTATGTTTTTTTTTAAATCCACGCCCACAAAAGGGGGCGGGCCGTTAAAAACTAAATTTTGTAGCCCTCGGGGTCTAATTGCAGGACTCTGAACTCCTTCTGATACAAAAAGGTTTCATTTGTTTAACAAAAATGCAAAAAAAGTGTAAAAATTTACGCTTTTTTAGAGTTATTTTTAGGTCTTTAAGGGGTAACTTTTTTGCCCCTGGTCCGATTTTACCCATATCCGAACTTAACTGGCCTATGACCATGAGACACATTCGTGCCCATTTTCAGGAGTCTAGCTCTTTTATTTTGGACGGAATCGTGTTTTATACAGACGGACGGACGAACGGACATTCATAGAATGACTTAGAATCGATCATAGATCAATAATATATATGGGGCATTCCATGTGAAATCGGACACTTTGAAAAACTTTTTTTTTAGATTTTCCCAATTTGTTTACAGTTTTTAGTACCCTTCGAAAACTCCTTCGTGGTAAATTTTCAGATTTTTTTGATGACCCGTTCAAAAGATATCGAATTTTTAAAAATTGGTAGTTTGTTCCTTTACTTAAACTTCTTTTAATCATAACTTCTTCAATAATGGTGCAAATTTAATTTTTTTTTTTTCAAAATTTTTGTTTTTTTACGTACTTTCTAAAAAAAAATCCCAAAAAATTCTTAAAAGCGCTCTAGTAAGCGATTTTTAAGTTTTAAAATTTAAATCTTATTTTTGAAAATGTTTGTACTCTTCGATTTGTTTGAAATTTTTTTGTGTAAAACTTCTACCAATGCTACAAATTTTTTGCCCAGGAAGATCGTGGGATAACGATTATTACTATTTTTTAAAATTTTTTGAACAAATTTTATTGTAATTTTCCAATCTTAAAATCATTTCTACTGCTCCAATGGTGCGTCATAGAGGGGTCCTTCATAAGACCGACCCCCATTAATTTTTACGTCTTTACATTTCTTTGAAACAAACTGATACCCTATCTCCAATTTCTAAGGGGGCTCCCACACAAAACGACATTTTTTAAAATTCGTTCCAACCTCTCTAACTGCCCTAATATTGCCCTTAGAGCAACAAAATGTATGACCGACCCCCAATATTTTTTTAGTCCCAACATTTTCTCTGAACACACCTACCCTCTATCTTTAACTGTTAAGGCGGTCCCCATACAATTTTTTTTATTTAATCAGCTTCTACTGGTCCAATGGTGCGTCCGAGAGGGGTCATTAGTGAGACCGACCCCCATTTATTTTTACTCTACAACATTTTTTTAAAACATACCTACGCCCTATCTCCACTCCCTAAGTAGGCTCCCATACAAATAACAGTTGGAGCAAATTTTATAAAAATGTAGTTTTGTATGGGAGCCTACTTAGGGAGTTGAGATAGGGCATAGGTATATTTTGAAAAAATGTTGCAGGGTAAAAATAAATGGGGGTCGGTCTCACTAATGACCCCTCTCGGACGCACCATTGGACCGGTAGAAGCTGATTAAATAAAACAAATTTACAAAAAATAAAAAAAATTGTATGGGGACCGCCTTAACAATTAAAGATAGAGGATAGTTGTGTTCAGAGAAAATGTTTGGACTAAAAAAATTATTGTGGGTCGGTCATACATGTTGTTGCTCTAAGGGCACTATTAGGGCAGTTAGAGCGGTTGGAACGAATTTTAAAAAATGTCGTTTTGTGTGGGAGCCCCCTTAGAAATTGGAGATAGGGTATTAGTTTGTTCCAAAGAAATGTTAAGACGTAAAAATTAATGGGGGTCGGTCTTATAAAGGACCCTCTATGACGCACCATTGGAGCAGTAGAAATGAATTTAAAATTGGAAAATTACAATAAAATTTTTTCAAAAAATTTTAAAAAATAGTAATAATCGTTATCCCACGATCTTCCTGGGCAAAAAATTTGTAGAATTGATAGAAGTTTTACACAAAAAAATTTCAAAAAAATCGAAGAGTACAAACATTTTCAAAAATGAGATTTAAATTTTAAAACTTAAAAATCGCTTACTAGAGCGCCTTTAAGAATTTTTTGGGATTTTTTTTTAGAAAGTACTTAAAAAAACAAAAATTTTGAAAAAAAAAAATTTGAAATTTGGACCATTATTGAAGAAGTTATGATTAAAAGAAGTTTGAGTAAAGGAACAAACTACCAATTTTTAAAAATTCGATATCTTTTGAACGGGTCATCAAAAAAATCTGAAAATTTACCACGAAGGAGTTTTCGAAGGGTACTAAAAACTGTAAACAAATTGGGAAAATCTAAAAAAAAAGTTTTTCAAAGTGTCCGATTTCACATGGAATGCCCCATATTATTTATGGGGTCCCCGACCTATATTTTTATGCGTTACAAACGGAATGACAAAGTGAGTATACCCCCATACTGTGGTTGGAGGGTATAAAAAGTTTTTTTTTACATAGAATAAAATATTAATTATCAAAAATGTTTTTTTTTACGTTAGAAAATTTACTATCACTTAAAAGGGTATTGTAGAGGGTATCCATAGATTCGGCCAAGTCGAATTTAACTTTTATACTTGTTTTTAAATATTTTTCCAATAAAGTACGCAAAATTTCCGATTTTTTGAGCCGGATTTGGTCAAACAATTCGGACATGAATTTTGGTCGCAATACGTCATTTTTTTCAACTTCGACCGCTGGTTGCCCACTGAAGATGCTCTTGGAAAAGTTCTAATGAGAATTTAAATTCCTCATTCCTCCTGTTCATAACCCATTTTCCTAATACCAAAACAATGCATAGCATCAGTAGGGGATATTCCCTGAATGTTTGTTAAAAAAAAGCTAAATCCCTCTTCCTCTGAAGCTAAATCTAGCCCCGAAATATATTTAAATTGACAACACTACAACAGACCTTAAAAAAGATATGTGCTTAAGTGAATCATTAGCATCTCATTCATATAACACCCCCAACACCGAAGCAACTGTCTATAATTTTTTTTATCGCCTGTGCCCTTTTAATCTCTCATCATATCCCTCATGAAAGTATTTAACATGTTTTTTTTTTTTTTTGCTTTTTTTTCAAGTGTAATTGTGTTGGTTATAATAATTTAAGGGTTCACTGATTTTACTTCACATATATTTTTTTTTTTCATGTTTTAGTAAAAAGAGTCAGCAAAAATTCAAGACACGTAGAAATTAAGGTAAAAATATTCACTCACCAAAGAAAGATTTTATTTGTGTAAAAAAAGTGTTTGACGATTTTTATTACGTGTTTTGTGGAGTACAAATTTTATTTTAATTTTATTATTTTGTTTATTTTTTATTTTTATTTTTATTTCAATTTTAATATTTTGTTGTGCTCTTAAAACTACATTAAGGAAATGACGATGTTTTCCGTTTCTTGAAGGAAGTTTGCAAGAAGGAATTATATGTTTATATTTTCTTTTAAAAATACAGATAATACTCGACTTATGCGATTTTGGGGGTTAAATTACTCACGTGTAAATTAAGTGAATTATGACAATCACGTGACTAGCGCGAATTTGTAGTGGAAATAATTTTGATTAACGAGGTTTACTTGATTTTGGACACATTCAAACCCGTAAATCGAGGGTTGCCTATACGTATGTGGTTGTTAGGGGGATAGTTAATTTTAAATTTATTTTATTTAAATTCTGATTTATTTTTATTAAAAATTAAAAATTATTTTATTCGATCTTTAAAATGTTACATTTTTGCTAAATAGTCTCGACAATAGAATCTGACAAATTACAAAACAGGTGTCAGCTAAATCTTGCAAAGGTGACCACTATAAATTAATTTTAAAGGGAAAAGCAATTATCTTGAAAATTATTCTATGACAATATCGTGGTTTTATTTTGTAAAGGAAAAATGACCTCGAGCTAGAATAACCCAACTAAAAATGTCGAATAGTACAATCTTTAGTTTTTAATAAAAAATAGTCAGAATTTGAACAAAAAGATTAGCACACCAAGGTGAAATATTTCATATCATTGGCTGGCCTTCAAGAAGACCTATCTCGAAAGGACTTTGTGTGCGTGTATATATGCAACATAGGACCACAATGGCATAGGTAACAAAATTTAAAAAAAAATGCACATAGGCCATCTTGTAGACCAGCCACTGATATATCGAGGGCCTATATTAAAAAGTTACCCGATTTTCATGATATGTTTGTATGTTTTATAGAACATTCCTAATAGCACGGAAATAATCATATAAGATCGATAATTCTTTTCGTTACTAACTGGTGGGTGCATAAAGTTGCATCTTGTAAAATCCTGTAACTACTGCACATTATTTCGCATAAATTAAGTCGAGTTTAAACTGTTGTAACTTTTGAACAAAAAGATATATTTGTCCACTCTTTTTGGTAATTTTAAAGGATATTTAAATGCTTTAAGTCATATCTTTTCTTTTTTCTTAAAACAAATTTTTCTATTTTTTTTAAATTTTTAACAAAATACAAATTTTTTAAAAGAAAATTACGTATTTATTTTTTTTGATGGAATAGAACTTTTGTGTTTGGTCCGTATTGGTCGCCGGACTTTTTCAGATATATTGACCAATATCCATAGTACTTATTTTAACGGCTAACTTCTGCGACCGTCTGCGACGCCGACTACAGTGGGGCGATATGTTAACCTTGTTTTTACATATTTTTTAAACATATTTTAAAAAAGTGGGCGTGTCAGTTGTCTGACCGCCCTCTTTTTTTGTGATATTATTTCTACAGTCATTGAGAGTATATATACCAAATTTAAAGAAATTATAACCAAAATTACAAATTTTAAAATAAGTGGGCGTGGCCCTTAACCGGCCTTCCACATTTTTCATAATGTTATTTTCGAAGTCAAAACGAACATTTATACCGAATTTCAAGTCAATATAATTAAAATTGGATTTTGTCGTCCTAGATTGGCCAAATGTGGCACTGTACTATGGTGTAAAATTCAGATCAAAAATATTTTATTGTGCTATTTTATTTGCATTTTTGGTTTTATTTATCTTTTTAATTCTGATTTATATTTTTTCTCTAAAAAATCAGCACCTGTGGACCAAAATCGCGATTTCGGAATTTTTTATAAGCCGTTATCATTAATAAATCACGTTAAAAATTTACCGATGTCGTAAATAAAATCACAATAATTCATTTTTATTAAAATGCAAAACCCTCTAACTGATCATTTTCATTAATGTACTTAATATTTGTGAGAAACAAAACTCTCTATCTATCATAAAATCCCCAATAGTGCAAAAATTTTAGAAACAAATTATATGTGAGATTCAAAAGTTAATTTTAAAAAATATTGTTAAATATCGAATTTTGATTACTCTAACAATACGCGAAATAAACAGTTTTTTGGCTCTCCTGAAAAGTTGTGTTTTTTTAGAAAGAGGGTTTTGAATGTAAGCCCTCGATATAGTTTCTTAGACATAAATGGCTGAAAAATCCGAAACACAATTTTTTTTGACATTTTTTTTACCCATTTTATGAACCCCTTAATCCCCGATATGGTAGATAAGCCGAGACACCCCAACCTAAGAATTGTATCTTTTATATATTTTAAGTTTCATGCAAATAGGTTCATAATGGTTGTGAGACATTTTTCCTAAAGAAAAAGCATAATTTTCTGATAAATTTTTTCGTTAGAAAAAGGCTAAGATTCTGAAACATATCCTGAGACATTTTTCCGTATTTTAAAAATCTCAGACATTTTTTCTATAGATACAGTATCCAATTCTGAGGCATTTGTACTATCGAAAAACTTTCAGATTCCAAGACCTTTCATAAAGTAAAAGTCTTAGATTCTGCGACATTTTTTCTTTAACAAGAGTCTTAGATTCTGAGACATTTTTAAAAGGAAAAAGTCTCAGATTCTAAATTATTTTTTCTATGGAAAAAGATTTTGATTCTGAGTATTTTTTCTATAGAAAAAGTTTAAGATTCTGATAAATTTTTTCTAAAAAAAAGTTCTCAAATTTTTCCTTAAAAAAAAATTTTTCTGAAAATTTTTTCATATTCTGAAAAAAAAAATTTCTGTAGGAAAGTCTCAGATTCTGAAACATTTTTATACCCTCCACTTAGTGATAGAGGGTATATATAAGTTTGTCATTCCGTTTGTAACTCATCGAAATATCGATCTAGGATCCCATAAAGTATATGGGGGTTTTCGTGTCAACTGACACAACTTTTGAAACCGATGTCTTCCGATCGGGATGAAATTTGCACCAAGGTTAGTCCTATTGTAGTTCAGACACAATTTTCCAATGTCAAATCGGTCAAGGACTCTCTGAGTTAGAGGGGGGTCGAAATTTGACATTTTGGCCAAAGAGGTGTTTATTCTCATCCATGTAACTTCTTACCTATTGTTTTTAGCAAAATGTGTTCCAAATAGTTTAGATAGCTATTTTGTATGGGAGCCCCCTTAGGAAGTGGAAATAGGTGTTGGGTATGTGCCCCCTCCAGGGGCATTTCTAGGGCAATTGTGGAGCTTTTTGAGGATTTTTACCTCTCGCATCATAGATATCCCACTCGCATCATAGATATCCCACTCGCATCCCATTATGATGAGAATAAACACCTCTTTGGCCAAACTGTTAAACTTCGACCCCTTCTAACTCAGAGAGTCCTTGACCGATCTCGTTGAAAAATTGTGTCTGAACTACTATCCAATAGGACTAACCTTGGTACAAATCGAAAGACATCAGTTTCAAAAGTTGTGCCAGTTGACACGAAAACCCCCATATATATAATTGATCAGTGATCGATTTTAAGACATTCTAGCGATGTCCTTCTGTCCGTCTGTCTGTTGAAATGGTGATCACGGCCAAAATATTACACGGCGATGACTAAAACTTAACATATTTGTTGGAAGTTCTCCCGAGCAGTTTGGTATTGCATTTGAGCGATATAGGTTCAGCGGTTCAAAAGTTATGAACCAAAATGTCAGGACACCTCGAAAATGTTTGTACATTCAACATAACCTAAAAATACAAAATGTTTTAATTCCCCGAGTAAAAATAATCATATATAAGAATATATAACTTGATGCAAACATAATAAATCAAATATGACTATTAGAGTGTCCCTTATTTTGGAAATGTTGAGACGGTACCCCCTCATTTTTTTCCTTTTGACTAAAAAATAACTCAGGAAAAATTTTACGCCCCTACGACCACGCCTTCCCTACGCGACGGGGCCTTAAAGAACGGGGCCTTAAAAATAATTTTTCCATACAAACCAAAATTTTTTTTTTTGATTTTTAATTTTTTTTGTTATTAATTATAATATTACTTGATTAGCTTATTCACGACAAAAAATTTGATTTTGGTGGGATGAGGCTTTCAGTTCTAAAAAATTTTTAGATTTTAGAGCTTTTGGGGTCCTACAGTAAAAATTTTTTAAAAATTTTTAGTTTTGACAAGCAACGGTTTTAGTTGTAATGTTGCTTTTAATGGTATATATTCATAAAAAAATATTATTCATATCTGTGACATCTTGATCGTGTATCGAAAAACATCAAAAATGCATTTTTTACCCTTTTTTAGATCACGATAAAGATGTCACAGATAGGAATAATATTTTTTATGAAAATATATCATTAAAAGCAACAATTCAACTAAACGGTTGCTTGTCAAAACTAAAAAAAAATATTTTTTAAACATTTTTACTGTAGGACCCCATAAGCTCTAAATTTTTCGAAAAAGTTTTTAGAACTGAAAGCCTCATCCCATCAAAATCAAATTTTTTGTCGTGAATAAGCTAATCAAGTAATATTATAATTAATAACAAAAAAATTAAAAATCAAAAAAAAATTTTTTTGCTTTGTATGGAAAAATGATTTTTAAGGCCCCGCTCTTTACGGCCCCGTCGCGTAGGGAAGGCGTAAAATTTTTCCTGAGTTATTTTTTAGTCAAAAGGAAAAAAATGAGGGGGTACCGTCTCAACATTTCTAACATTTCCAAAATAAGGGACACTCTAACGACTATACATCGCGTGAGATATTTTCTAAATTTTTTAAATGCAGTCATATGTAGTTATATATAATTTAATCATGATTCGGATTAAAAGGTGTACGGTTGATATAATTATATAAAATCATATGAGGGTTAATACAAAATTTGATTTTCTGCATAATTAAACATAAAATTATATATAGCTTATTCTGTTCCATATAAAACTATATATGTTTCCAATTAACCAAAAATTTTCAAAGTTTTTTAGGCAAAGTATAAGAAACTTTTAAAAATGTTCCTAAACATTTTCTTGTTAGGGTTATGTATATCACCTATCTGGTTCGAAGCGTACCCAAACATTTTTTTGTTTTAGAAAATTATATGTTTGGTGAATGTATCGTTGACCTGTGGTGTATCTCAACCTAAACCAAAAAACACCAGGATTTTATATGTTTTAATGCAATTATATCTAATTAGATCCACCAATATATGGCAATGTCTGGTCAAAACTCGGATGAAATCAAATCATATTTTATACAAGTTGATATTTTTAATGCAAAAACATCCACTATTATTCGGATCAAATTGCGTATAAATATATATTGTGTTACATATCATTATATATTGCATCATATAAAAATTTTTACTCGGGTCGGATGCTGGTTGACATATGTGAACATAATTGAACACCAAATGGTATTTCAACAAGTAAAAACATATTTTTTGACAAAAAAAGAAAAAAAATCGCGGATTATTTTTACCAAATTTTTTTTTTCGCACAATTTTTTTTTTCCAAAAGTAAGTGTGGAGGCTATCAATACATTCGGCAAGGCCGAATTTAACTTTTTTACTTGTTTTATAGTAAAATTCTCAAAATTTTTACACTAAAAAATTTACACTCAAAAAAATTTTACACTCAAAAAAAAATTCTGTTTTAATTTCTAAATTAATAAAAATTATTTATTATTCGACCTTTAAAATTCTATTTTTGAGAAAGATTATTCTAGCTCAAGGTCATATTTCTTTTACTAATCACTACGATGATATTGTCAAAGTAACAATTTTCAAGAAACTTTTTATAAAGTTGTTTGTTTTAAATTGATTGGTTTGGTAATTTTGCAAGACTTACTCGACACGTGTTTCGGAATTCGTCAAATTTTCGTTTGAAATTTAGAGCTGTATTATGTTGTGTATTTAGTACATAAATTCTCATTATGCCCTATTTACATACGAATATAAGACTTTATGTTTTGCCACAAACGATTGCCAATTTGCTAAATACTCTTGACAATGGAATTTGACGAATTTCGAAACACGTGTCGAGTTAGTCTTGCAAAATGACCAAACCAATCAATTTAAAACAAACAACTTTATAAAAAGTTTCTTGAAAATTGTTACTTTGACAATATCATCGCAATGATTAGTAAAAGAAATATGACCTTGAGCTAGAATAATCTTTCTCAAAAAAAAAAAAAAAAATAATTAGATTTTTTTTTACTAAAATTTCTAACGAATCGATGCCATTTTAAAGCAATTTCGTTGATTCGCAAAGATATTTGTTTAGTTATTTTCTAGGAAATTCCTCTACTTGATGTAATCCACTTATTGTTAGAATAAATCGATTTAATTCCCCAAAAAAAGTACCCCTCCTAATGAACCCATGCATTGAAAACTTACGCTTTTTTTATGCAAATTAATAAATTTATCTAAACATGCAACAGTTTTTTATGGTTTTCAATTTTCATGTTTAAACAAGCGTTTTTATTTTCATGCAGCAATATGTGCAATAATAAATATAATTTTTAATTAAAAATTCATATATGGTTTATAACAGCACGCATATTTATAAATGAAAAAGAAAATTTTATGATTTCATTTTTAAGAAAATAAACTAATGAAAGAGTTAACAGCAACCACATTTTGTTTAAAGACAAACACATAATTAAAATTGTGTTTTTAATTGAGTTTCATAAGTTTTTATTTTAAATAAAAATCACAATCTGTGTTTTGTTTATAATTCATTAATTAGTTTAATTTAACTAAATTTGACATTTCAAATCTATCAATCTTTAAACATTTACCTAATCGTAATTGAATCAATTTAAATATAATATTTTGTGAATGCTCATTTATTGATAAAAATAAATAAAATATTTATCCAAAACCAAATTATAAAAATCCCAGCAAAAATTAATTAAAGAAATTAATATTTGATTTGGACGAATAAATATACTAAATATACTCTAATCGAATATATGTATATACTAAAAAAAACCTTGTTGAAAACGTAGGAAAAGTCTCGTATTACCAAAATTTGACAGTTTTCCTTGTTTTTTAACAAAAAATCGTCGATCGAAATTAAAATTTTTTTTTTAATTTTACAAATTTTTTTTGTAACAAATTTCCAAAGATTTTTTTTTTTTTTGAGGATGTTTATTCTGGCTCGAGGTCATTATTTTCTTTACTAATTAAAACAATAAGCCAGAATAAACATCCTCAAAATATTATATTTTAAAGGTCGAATAAAACAATTTTTATTTTTTAATAAAAATTAATCAGAATTTGAATTTCCAAAGTTTTTTACAAAAAAAAATCTACTGAATTTATGAGACTTTCTTGTAAGTTTTATTGCGCCAAAAAAGTTGTGAATTCACAATTTTATTGGTAAAAATCTTGTAAAATTACAAAAAAGCTCGTAGTTTTTACTAGGAATTCTTGTAAGTTTTATCGCGTCAAAAAAATTGTAAATTTACAATTTTATTGGTAAAAACCTTGTAAAACTACAAAATTATTGGTAAACACACAAAAAATAATTGCCTAAAAAATTTCAATTAAATCTATTGATCAAAAAAATTTAAATAAGTCAATTATTGTGTTGATCAACATTTTTGTTATTTTCTTTAACTATCAAATTACAAATTTTCAACATACCAGATTTTTTTTCGCTTCAATTTATTTGAATACATTAATTCAAAAATATACTTTATACTACGGTTTTACTTTTTTTTTATTGTCGGCAACATATTGGAAAGCAAAAAATATGAATTTCTTCATAATTTTTCCATAAGTGTGAAATTCATTTGTTAAATCAATCATTATTTTAATTGACTTTAAATAAAAAAACAATCAAATTTTTGATCAAAATCGAAAAAATGATTAATTGAAATAAAAATCAATTAATCACCTACAATTTGATGATTGATATAACAATTTTCTTTATCGGAGGAGTTTCAATTAAAAAATAAATTGAATCCGCGTTTTTGTTGATTGACTTTCGTTTTCAATTCTTTCTGTGAACTAATATATTAATAACTAGCTTACCTTCCCGGTACTTCGCTACCAGTTATATTGAATACCAGTTAATAGAAGGATCTGGAAGAAGTACTCTACCGTTTTAAAAAAAATTCCCTTACGTAGTCTTTGTGTTATTTACTTGTGGACGTTTAAGTCTTTCATAAAATAATATTTCAATGAATAATTTAAACAATAAAATTTTAATTACTTCGCTGGTACGTTATCATGTTCGTTCCGGTGAAAAAAGATATTGACAATTTTTGAGACCTTATATAGGGATTTAGGATTTCGAGTGAATAAATATTTTAGTGAAAAAAAAAAATTCCCGAGTAAAAAAGTTTTTTATATAATTTTATATAATTGTATAAAATTTGATAAAATTATATATAATTATATAAAATTATATAAAGAAGTTTTTGTTTTCAAAAAATTTTATCAAATTATATAAAATTATATATAATTTGATAAAATTATATGAAATTATATCCGAATAATGATTATATATAATTTTATCAAATTATATATAATTTCATCTAATTTTATCAAATATATATAATTATATATAATTTTATCAAATTATATATAATTATATATAAACTTTTTTACTCGGGTTGAAATAAAAAAAGTTTGAGTGAAAAAACATATAGAGAGAAAAAATATGGAGTAAAAAAAGTTAAATTTGAAAAATTTTATAGGAACCAAAAAAAAAAGTACCAAAAGTACACTTTCTTACCTCCGTTAGAAACGGAATATCCAAAAAGGACCTATTTTAGAATGTTTTTTTCTTCACCGAAGGATCCTAAATTCCATATTTCAATTATCTAGGATCATTGTTTCAGCAAATATTAAAAGTTCCACAAGGATTTTACATTGCTAATTTTAAGTTTCTAGAACCATTACGTCAGAAAATATCAAAAGTACCGAAAATGTTTAGCCATTTTACCCTATGAAGAGCGGAATTTCCAAAACGTATTTTTTCCAGAATGTTTTTTTTTTTACCGAATTCTCCTACATTATAAATTTTAAGATTCTAGAACAATTTTTTTCAGGAAATATAAAAAGTTTCAATGATTATTAGTTCAGGAAATAAAAAAGTACCAAAAGGTGTAATTTCGGTACTTTTTATAAAAGGTACTATTTATAAAAGGTACTTTTAATAAAGGGTACTTTTTATAAAAGGTACTTTTTATAAAAGGTGCTTTTTATAAAAGGTACTTTTGTAAAAGGTACTTTTTATGAAAGGTACTTTTTATAAAAAGTACTTTTTATAAAAGGTACTTTTTATAAAATGTACTTTTTATAAAAGGTACTTTTTATTAATAACTATTAATGTTACTATTAATTAGGTACTATTTAATAAAAGGTACTTTTTATAAAAGGTACCTTTTAATAAAAAGTACTTTTTATAAAAGGTACTTTTTATAAAAGGTACTTTTTATAAAAGGTACTTTTTATAAAAGGTACTTTTTATAAAAGGTACATTTTATAAAATGTACTTTTTATAAAGGTACTTTTTATAAAAGGCACTTTTTATGAAAGGTACTTTTTATAAAAATTACTTTTTATAAGAGGAACTTTTTATAAAAGGTACTTTTTATAAAAGGTACTTTTTATAAAAGGTACTTTTTATAAAAGGTACTTTTTATAAAAGGTACTTTTTATAAAAGCTACTTTTTATAAAAAGTACTTTTTATAAAAGGTACTTTTAATAAAAGGTACTTTTTATAAAAGGTACTTTTTATAAAAGGCACTTTTTATAAAAGATACTTTTTATCAAAGGTAATTTATATAAAATATACTTTTTATAAAAGGTACTTTTTATAAAAGGTACTTTTTATAAAGGCTTCTTTTTATAAAAGGAACTTTTTAAAAACGTTCTTTTTATAAAAGGTACTTTTTATAAAAGGTACTTTTTATAAAAGGTACTTTTTATAAAAGGTACTTTTTATAAAAGGTTCTTTTTATAAAAGGTACTTTTTATAAAAGGTACTTTTTATAAAATGTACGTTTTTTTATAAAAGGTACTTTTTATAAAAGGTACTTTTTATAAAAGGTACTTTTTATAAAAGGTACTTTTTATAAAAGGTACTTTTTATAAAAGGTGCTTTTTATAAAAGGTACTTTTTACAAAAGGTACTTTTTATAAAAGGTACTTTTTATAAAAGGTACTTTTTATAAAAGGTACTTTTTATAAAAGGTACGTACTTCTTATAAAAGTTACTTTTTATAAAAGGTACGTACTTCTTATAAAAGGTACTTTTTATAAAGGGGACTTTTTATAAAAGGTACTTTTTATAAAAGGTCCTATTTATAAAAGGTTCTTTTTAATAAAAGGTACTTTTTATAAAATGTACTTTTTATAAAAGGTACTTTTTATAAAGGGTACTTTTTATAAAAGGTACTTTCAATAAAAGATACTTTTTATAAAAGGTACTTTTTATAAGATGTACTTTTTATAAAAGGTACTTTTTATAAGATGTACATTTTATAAAAGGTACTTTTTATAAAAGGTACTTTTTATAAAAGGTACTTTTTATGAAAGGTACTTTTTATAAAAGATACTTTTTATAAAAGGTACTTTTTATAAAAGGTACATTTTATAAAAGGTACTTTTTATAAAAGGTACTTTTTATAAAAGGTACTTTTTATAAAAGGTACTTTTTATAAAAGGTACTTTTTAATAAGAGGTACTTTTTATAAATGGTACTTTTTATAAAAGGTACTTTTTTTAAAAAGAACTTTATAAATGGTATTTTTACAAAAGGTACTTTTTATAATCTGATCATTAAACGTGTTACAAACGATTTAGCAATGGCAAAGATCTAAGTAATTTAAGACAAAAAAATAATTTTACGCGAATTGGCTTTTTCTAAAATTTTTTCTAACATTTTTGTTTTTGAGTGTGCAAAATCAGTTGAATTCAGAAGTCTACATCTGAAATGATTACGACAATGAATTTTGGTATATGATCTTCTGTTTGCAATGTATCCCCGATATCATAATGTTTATCATTGAAAAATATTAGTAGTTATGTACTCTCTAAAAAAAATTATAAAATAATGACCTTTTCATTTGACCGGTAAAAATAGTTTTTGCTGGGATCTTAATTTTCACAAAATATTTTAATTGTTTTTGCACTGAATTATACAGTATGGTATTACAATTGTTCATTTTAATTTGAATTTCTTTGAAAATGGTTTTGAACCCTAGTAAAAATATGAAACTTGTTATACTAAAAAAATACAAAACTGTAATGATAGTAAATAAAATTTGTAAATTTAATACACGATTTACAGTTGTAATTAGTAAAAAGCATTTGAATTTCATTCTGTAAGTCGAATAGTCCATTTTAAGTTTGAAAATTTCAATTCAAATTCGAAAAAGATCAATTGAAATTTGTAAAAGATTAATTGTAATTCGTAATTAATCAATTGAAAGTTGAACAAGTAAAAAAGTTAAATTCGGCCTTGCCGAATGTAGTGATACCCTCCACAATTTTAAAAAGATTATTGCAAAAAACTTTATTTAAAAGGAAATTACTTTTGAAAAAAAAATTTTTTTTTGAAAAAAAATTTCCGCTAAAAAAATTTTGGTAAAAAAAAATCCGCGATTTTTTTCTTTTTTTGTCAAAAAATATGTTCGTACTTGTTTAAATACCATTTGGTGTTCAATTATGTTCACATATGCCACCCAGAAGCCGAATTAAAGCATTTTGTATTTTTAGGTTATGTTGAATGTACTGAAATTTTTGAGGTGTGCTTACATTTTCGTTCATAACTTTTGAACCGCTGAACCGATATCGCTCAAATGCAATACCAAACTTCTCGGGAGAACTTCCAACAAATATGTTAAGTTTCAGTCATCTCTGTGCAATATTTTGTTCGCGACAGCATTTTCCACAGACAGACAGACAGACAGACAGACGGACAGACGGACAGACGGACATCGCTAGAATGTCTTAAAATCGATCGGGCATCATGAATATATATACTTTATGGGGTCCCAGATCGATATTTTGATGAGTTACAAACAGAATGACAAACTTATATATACCCTCTATCACTAAGTGGAGGGTATAAAAAGATTAATTGTAATATGTTAAAGTCAATTACAAAGTCGAAAAAGCTTTAAAATCGTATTTAGGTACTTTTTAGAAATCTTAAAATAAAGGTAATAAAAACTTGAAATTTTGAATTTAGGATCCTGCAGCAGAAAAAGTCGTACATATCAAACTGATTTTTCAACAGAAAATTAAGATGTTTGTGTAGGCATTGGTCAAAGCATTGGTTCTCTTATACAAACTACTCTTAAATTTATGTAACTGTGAAACTCTTAAGAATTAGAAAGAAATATTAAAATATTTAATTAAAAGAAAAGAGTTTGAAATGAAAAATAAAAAATTACCATTATATACAAAGAGAAACTTCGTCACAGATTTAAAAGTGAAAAATTCCTTAAAAGTTGTATTTTGATACTTTTTCAATATCTTAAAATAAATGTACTAAAAACTTGAAATTTTGAATTTAGGAGTCTCCGGCAGAAAAAGTTGTACATATCAAAAACACATTTTTACTCGGGTAGTCATTTTTGCATATGCAAATTGCATGCAATTTAGGGCGATCCTTATTTTGTCTTGGTTAAAATTCGAAAATTTTGATGCATGTGTGTCTAAATGCTGACAACAACACTACAAAAGAAAGTTAAAACAACTACATTTGTAGGTAATTTAGGCGTCTACTAATTTTTTTCGGTAAAATCAACAAATAATGTTGTTGTTTCTAACTATTTATTAACAACTACAAAAGACAGTAAAAACAACTTCAAATTACAGTTGTTTTTACTGTAAGTCAAATCGTCTGAATTTTTTATAAAAAAAGAGAAAACTTTAAAAACGATAAAATTGTTTAAAAGACAAAAAAAAAGAATTATATGTGTTACATTTTAAAAATTTTAAATACTGATTAATTTTTATTCAAAAATAAAAATTGATTTATTCAAACTTTAAAATATTATATTTTAAATAACTTCTTTTTGTAATTGTTTTAAAAAATAAAAAAAAAAAAACAAACAGAAAAGTTAAATTCGATTAGCCGAATCTTTGAATACCCTCCACAATGCCCTTTTTAAGTGATAGTAAATTTTCTAACGGTAAAAAATAACATTTTGGATAAGAAACATTTTATTTTGTGTAAAAAAACTTTTTTTAGTAATTTTTGAAAAAAAAAAATAATTTACTAATTTTTTTTTTGAGTGTAAAATTTTTTTCGAGTGTATTTTTTTTATTGTTAAAATATTTTTGAGTGACAAAAATACGTTGTAAAGTATTTTTGTGACTTACCAATATTCTTAAAACATGGTTAACGGGTTTTCAACACGTGAATTTAAGGTGAAACTAACCTGAAATTCACGGTTTTGCTAATAACTTTTGAACCACTGGACAGATTTGGCAGAAATTTAATACGAACCAGGCCAGGGGAACTACAAATATGGATGCTGAAGCTTGGTATATAGCTTCAGCATCCTCAGAATTGTCTTTCAAAAGTTAGAGAGTTTTTTTATCTCGTATATTCACGAAAAACCCTTGCCCAAATTCAGTCTTTTGCTCATAACTTTTGAACCACTGGACCGATTTCGCTGGATTGCAATACCAACCTGACCAGGTAAATGGCCAACATATATACGAAACTTCAGGAGCCTCCGTAAAGTCTTTCAAAAGTTAGCGTGTTTTCAACACACAGACAGACGGACGGACAGACGGACATCGCTAGATCGTCTTAAAATCGATCGAGAATCATGAAAATATGTACTTTATGGGATCCCAGACCAATATTTCGACGTGTTACAAACGGAATGACAAACTTATATGTACCCTCTATCACTATAGTGGAGGGTATAAAAATACTACATTAAAGTAACACTTGTTTTATATAGTTGTTTTTAGTCTATATAAAAACTTGTATTTTTCTAGAAATGTTTAGAAAAACGGATGTGTTGAACGATTTGGACGTGTGGGATGCAGTAGGAATTAGTACTAAATATATAATACATAAATTTATTTAAAAATTATATTTTGAGTAGCTTTATTCTAGCTCGAGGTCATTATTTCCTTTACTAAATATAACTATGATATTTCTATTTGGTATTTATTTATGTTGGTCATTTTTGCACACAGAGAAAACAGTTTAATTGGGCCAGCCGAATTTAGAGCCAACTGCATGGTTTAATAACAAAAACAACCGAAATTTTGGTTGCGATTACTGAAATTTATTTGAACCAACAGAACTTAAGTTGATATAAACAAATTTTGGTTATCTCAAACGAAAATTTCAGTTGTTGTTATTAAACCATGCAGTTGGCTCCAAATTCGGCTGGCACAACCAAACTGTTTTCTCTGTGCAAGACTTAATCGACATGTGTTTCAGATTTTATCAGATTCCATTGTCAAGATTATTTAGCAAATATAAAAACCCTACTACAAGTAGCAAAGAGGACTTAAATGACAAATCGTTTATGATCAAACTAAAATATTAATATATTTGCTAAATAATATTGACAATGGAATCTGACAAACTCGGAAACACGTTTCGATAAAGTCGCGCAAAAATTACCAACATAAATAAATTTAAAACAGAAAAATAATTTTCTTGAAAATTATTCTATGAGTATATCATAGTTTTAATAAATAAAGGAAATAATGACCTCGAGCTAGAATAAACCTACTCAAAATATAAATTGTAAATCAGGGTTGGCAACCAATACCCACCTAGAAAAACGGTATTTGGCTATTGTACCGCAACCAATAAAGATATGGACATTTTCAAAAGCGATTATAAAAGCTGATGAAATTTCTAGTATTTTAAATGTGTCACTTCGTGTTTCTTCCGGTTCGTTTTCGAAATATAGGTCAATACCTTTATAATACCATTTGAAACGGTATTAAAACGGTATTGGCTTATATAACTAAAACGAACCGGTAGAAACATGAAGTGACACATTTAAAATACTAGAAATTTATTCTGTTTTTAATTTGGCAACTTTTATTTCATCAGCTTTCATAATTGCTTTTGGAAATGTCCATATCTTTATTGGTTGCGGTACAATAGCCAAATACCGTTTTTCTAGGTGGGTATCGGTTGCCAACCCTGTTGTAAATAAATTAATTTAGGCAGCATTTAATTGGTAATAATGCCTACTTCATCCAAAACGTTCAAATCGGTCAACAAATCCAAATCGGTCAACATTTTTTTATAGACTAAAAACAACTACATAAACAAATGGTCAACAAATCCAAATCGGTCAACATTTTTTTATAGACTAAAAACAACTACATAAAACAACTGTTACTACAATGTAGTATATTTTTTGTATTTATTTTTAAAACAACTACAAAAGGAAGTTTTTTGAGATTTTTTATACAAAAGCAACTGAAATTGTAGTAGAAAACCACAACTACTACATACCACATAAAAAACCGTCATATAGTAACCGAAATAATAAAATGTAAATAATAAAATAATTTTCTAAAAACTAACTGAATTTAAAGAAATAACTAAAAATTTAGAATTTCGGAAAAACTTACTGTTAAGGGGGATTAAAGAAAAAAAAAACAGCCTTCATGTGACTTTTTTAAAAAGTTATAAAAAATAAATACGCAATATTTTTTAAATCTTTTTTTTTTTTATTTGAAAGATAAATTATTGTAATATTTTTAAAATTTTGTTACACAAAATTTGGTGAACTGAAAATGCCACTCAATTGTAGAATACTGGACCGATTTAGATGATATTTTTTTTGATTTGTAGATAATTAAATTCTCAAGTACTTAACGTCGCCATTTTTTGAAGTTCTGTAGTAAAGTTTTTAGCATTTGCCCCTTAAATGGATAAATTTGCATAACTATGCATTTTCGACTTGCAGTTTTAAAAAATTATGTGACACCCTTATGTATCCTATCTTTCCATGTATGCATGTTTAAATATAAATTAATGAAATACAATTTAATTTCAAACTGATAAACTAATGATAAGTAAAATGAAAATTTTCTATGAATATAAATTTTAAATGAAACAAATATTGTGATATTTACAAGCAAACTTTCTGTAGCTATCTAACGTCTGTAAATGTTATTACAGTAGTTAGTTAGATAACAAAATATCTTAAAGATATGTGCATGTAATTACTTTTTATACAGTTATAGAAAATTATATTAATTAAGAAATTTATATAATTTTCACAAGTACACACTTTGATGTAGCCAATTGGAAAATTGCACGCTGAAGGATTTGACCAATTGGAAAAATCTAACCCAGTGGTGGTCAAATACTAGTTAAATCCATGAAGATTAATAGATTTTTACACGTACACAATACGAACATCAGCGACAATAAAAACCGAAAGCGTAAAAAACAAAAAAAAATCAACCAGTTGCTTGCCAGTGCAATAGTACTCTCTCTCTCATTTACTAAACACTCTCATTTTTGTGAAAAATCACCAATACAATATTATCTCTCTTTTTGGGCACTACTGATCTAACCGAAATAGGAAAAAATATACGGAATCGGGTGGCAATAACTCGAAAACTATTCGAGAGAGGCCAAACAAAGAAATTATTTTATTGTTTACTTTAGTGCATTGAAGTATAAAGTCGTTAGATATTAAAATAATAAAATATTTTCAATCACATACAAATTTTTGATTTTTTTAGAAGGTTGGAAAAGTAATTTGATAACACTGTGCTACAGTGAAAAAATACTTCTAATGTGACATGGTATAGAATGTTGGTTTTGTCGAGTAGATCACAAAAATTTCCATTTAACTTGCCAGACAGCCTCAAATTTTAGAGTTATTGTCAAAAAACTTTTTTTGTGACTTTGCTCACTAAACCTTGTGTAATTCAGAAAATTTTCAACCGATTTCAAATTTTTTAACTGTTTTGGATAGAAGAAGGATAGGGCTTTCCATGTGTGTGAATTGGTCTACACATATAGGAAAGATAACTATTGATTTTTTCTATAATATCTAATTTTTTTGTTATTTTTTGAAAATTTTTCGAGTTTATCTATTTTTTTCTGCTATAGTTCGTTTAACAACCTTTATATTTATAAACATATTTTTAAAGAAAATTTAGTTCTGAATTTGATGAGTTCTATCCTGTAAAAGTCAGATAACAATTGACAGAGTTGTGATAATTTTTCTAAAAAAGAAAATTAAGATTTTGCAGGAAATCGCTGTTCAGATATCCCAGGCAAAAAAAATAATTTTATCATAAGAGGTCATGTACAATATTTTTAAAGGTTTTTGGCGCGCTGAATCCGAATTTGGCCTTTAAATTGCTCTATCGCGTCAGGTTTTTGAGATATTAAACATAAATTAATATATCAAAAACTTAATAAGACAGCGCAATTTCAAGGTCAAATTCGAATTTAGGGGCCAAAAACCTTTAAAATAATGATACGCGACCTCTCAGTATGTTCGTTTTTTTTTTATTTTTTTTTGCCTGGGCAATTTCATGCAAAATCATAATTTTATTTTTTAGAAAAATTATCACAACTCTGTCAATTGTTATTCGAATTTTTCGGCATAAAGCTTATCGTATTCACAATTAAATTTTCTTTAAGAATACGTTTATAAATAAAAATATTGTTCAAAGAACTAAAGCAGAAAAAAATCGATAAACTCAAAAATTTTTCAAAAAATAACAAAAAAATTAGATATTGTTGAAAAAATCAATACATATCTTTCTTAAATGTATAGACCAATTCACACACATAAAAAGCCCTATATTTCTTCTATCCAAAACAGTTAAAAAATTGAAAATCGGTGGAAAACTTTTTAAATTACACGTGGTTTAGTGAAAAAAGTCCCAAAAAAAAGCGTTTTTTGACAATAACTTTAAAATCTGAGGGTGTCTGGCAAGTTTGATGGGCATTTTTGTGATCTTTTCGACGAGACCTACAACCTTAACTACCTCATTTCAAAAGTATATTCGATTTTGTGTTTTTTGTAGCACAGTGTAATTAAATAGGAGATATTAGACCATTGCTAAAAATTGCGAATTTGAAAAAATCGACTTGAAAATAATTAAAAAAATTATATATAAAACAGCTAAGAGCTTTTTCAACAGACAGAAAAAACTTTGATTTTTTAAAATCCCTGATGATGGTCAACGATGTTTGACCGAAATATCGGAAAATAAACAAAAATTCTAGTGAAAAAAATTAAATTCTAATGAAAAACACTGTGTTTTTATTTAACAATACTTTTTTCGAACTTATGACCTTAAGCCGGAGTTAATTAACAACAAAAAAAATTCTAAAAAATGGTTTCACATTTATTATTCATTCAATCTGAACGCTATTAAGCTTAAACTAAAGCAAAATAAATTACATACACAACAGTTTTTTAAAAAAGAATCGTTGTTAATTTTGTCTTGGACGAATTGCTTTCTATTGTCACTGTTTGAAATTAGGTGTGATCCTCTCTAGGTTTAGTATCCTCTAACGCAGTTAATGGTTTTCATCCTTGCTTGTTTTCTCCATATCTTCAAAATCAATTAATATTTTCTTTCGTTTCCTAGAGGCCAACTGAAAAACAAACACACAAATTATATAACATTTGTTAACACTTTCTTAAAATACTTCTTCTATAATAGGGCGTCCCAGAAATTAAAAACTTTCAAATTTCGTGTCGATATATCTGCCAAACAATGGCCACGGAAGATATGATTGTGGAAAAATTTATAAAAAAAAAAAATTGCAAAGTTATCATCAGTTGGCAACCAATGATCATATTTTAAAAATCTGACGATTTTGACAAAAATTTATGTTTGAATTATTTTGCCGAAATCCGAGAAAAAAATTAAGAATTTTCGCGTACTTTTTAGGAAAAATATTTAAAAAATTTTAAAATCGTGATTTCGGTCCACAAATAAACATAAAAAATATCTATTCATATCGTCTCAAAAGTTTGAAATGTAAAAAATACTAACAAAACTTAAAAACGAGATTTTGGTCAAAAATGCTGATCACCATCTGTGGACCAAAGTCGAGTTTTTTAGAGTTAAAAAAAAATTTCTATAATCTGCACAAGATTTCCAAGATTTTAAGCCTTATATTGCAAAAAAAAAGTCAAACAAGAATGCTGATCGGATTTATTGCACCAGAGTCGAATTTGATTAAAAAATATTTTTTAACAACAAAAAAAATCTTGTAAAATTACCAAAAAAAAACTCGTTAAATAATTTTTTGCTATCTCCTATTTTACGAGAGTTCCTAGTAAAAACAACAATTTTATTGGTAAAAAGCTTGTTAAATTACAAACAATTTACAAGCTTTTTACCTATAGAATTGTAAATTTACAACTTTTTTGACGCGATCAAAATTACAAGTACTCTTCGTGACTTAACTAATTTTTTTTTTGTCAAATTACCTTGGAAATTTGGACATTTACGAAAAAAATTGTAAAATTTCCAGGAAAACAGTACAATGCGATTACGGGAGTTTTTCTATTAATTTGACAAGTTTTTTTGACATCCGACAAGTCAGAACGATCGTGCAGATCCCTAGATGTGAAGATCCCAGTGAAGCCATTTAACCGCTCCTCGTGATTTCCTATAAGACAATGTCCGGTTATTACAGCAACCACCGTCGAAATCTCACCTCTTGAAAGCGATATCAGCTTACTTGTGCGCTTCTGATTAAGAGAAGGCCAAAGCTGTCGGGTGATCTCATACTTTAATCCATGTGCCCATCTGTAATTAGTCTCCGTCGCGGGATAAAGATTTAGTAAAATCTAATGCAAGTTTCTACACCATTTCCAATTGTATTTCAGAATTTATCAATTGTATTTCAGAAATTATCAATTGTTTTTCAGAAATTATTAATTGTATTTCAGATATTATCAACTGAATTTCAGAAATTATCAATACAATTGATAAATTCTAAAATACAATTGGTAACTTCTGAAAAACAATTGATAATTTCTGAAAATCAATTGATCATTTCTGAAATACAATTTATAGTTTCTGAAATACAATTGATAATTTCTGAAATACTTGTTCGTGAAGCTTTGATCCATCTGTGTAAAAATTTATGGCGGCTTCATTACTCATCCAAGCCAATTAAGTATTCCTACACAAAATTCGAAAATTTTGTCGGGACAGTCTAGTCTACACATCATTGCCATCTTAATGTTTATGTTTGTAAATTGGGGTGGAGCGATTTTCCGTTTTTTTTTTTTAATTTCGCTTATCGTCAACATTAACACAAAAAAATATTAGAACTGTGGGGCTTTGCTTTGAGTTCCTTTTGTGACTCGAAAATCGGAAAGATCCGAACAAAGTGACAAACTATATTATTTTTTTTTACTTAAAAAAATTTTTTTTTTCGTCTGTAAAATAATTTTATTTTTATATCCTTCAACCTGGAGTTGTGTCGTTCACTAACGAACTAGTTCAATTGAACTATTCACTCAACTGACAAGGGAAGTCTCCCTGGTGTCACCCTCCGATCTTCATGAAATTTGGATATGTTGTTAAGAACGGAAATTAATTCGACACGTATTTCTTTTTAGCGCCCTAAACTTTTTTTAGGGGTGTCGATTTGTATGGGGGGAAATTGACCTTTTTCATTTTTTTACGATTTACGCCTATTTTAACAAAATTAATATAGATAGGCATGTGTGGTATCAGATTAAAGGTATTAAAAATACCCATCTCATTATTAAAAATATCTCTCAACGGGCCAAAGAAGTTAATATTTTTCGACTTATTAACAAAAATGTCAAAAAATTTTGGTATTTTACTCAATATGACGAAAAGTTGTGCATGTTTAGACACGTTCTTAGCACACGTAGATAGGTTTTCCAAAGACCTTTCATTTGGTATGTAACATGACTAGGTTTCTTTGCATAGTATAGGAGATAAACGAAAAAAACTGAAAAATGGCCTTGTCTTCCCCCCTCCTTTTTACCACCTAAATATGAATTTGGGCCGCTAAAAAAAATACGTGTCCCTTTATTTTTTCTGCTCTGCAAAATAAAACCAATTCCATAAAGATCCGCGGGTGACACTAGGGAGACTTCCCTTGTGAGCGGTTTATCTAGTTCGTTTAATTTATCTCTTTTTGTTCTTTTCGTTCATTCAGCTCAATTGTTCATGAAATGATTTTATTTTTTTAGTTCGGTCGTTCATTTTTATTGTTTTCTCTTCTCTTTTTGGCACGCTTTCCTAGAATTTATGTTTTTTACAAAAATGATGTATATTTTCTTGTTTAAAAATAATTCCTTATTTTTTAGAAATATCATCCATTTTCATGTAGTGGTCTAAAAGTTTTTAAGAACATTTTTTGTATTTTTGAACGAAAACGAAACCAAAACAAGAGACATAATCAAAATGATTAGTTCACGAACTATTGAACGAAAACAAAACAAAAATTGACCGATTTGAACTAGATGAACGAACAGCAGACATGAACAAGATGGTTCGTTCACGAACAGTTGAACGAAAACAAAAAAAATACCGATTGAACTAGAAGGACGAACTACGTCTTTTATCTGAAATGAACGAAAATGAGCGCTTACTCATTTGAACGATTAAGCACAAGTCTACTCCAACCACTCACTTTGTCATTCCGTTTGTAACGCATCAAAATATCAGTCTAGGACCCAATTAAGCAGTGATCGATTCTAAGACAAACTAGATGTCCGCCCGCCCCTCTGTCCGTCTGTAGACGATACGATGCGTTCCAAACTAAAAGAGTTAGACTTTCAAAGTTTGCCACGAATATGTTTTATGGTCATAGGCTGGTTAATTTCCGAAATGGGTGAAATCGAACCAGGGGAAAAAAAGTTCTCAATTCAAGAACTTAACCAACCAAAAACACTGCATGTATAAGTTTAAAGTCCTAGATTTAGATCCAGCATATAAAAAAAATTCCCCGCCCCCTTTTGTGGGCGTGGATATAAAAAATTGATTTAAATTATGATCAAATTGTATAAATTAGTTGCCAAAATCAAAATAAATCAATTTGACAACATCCACTCAAGTGGGAAAGGTGTCACCGAAGGTGTCCAACCGACCCTTCTCCAAATAAAAACCCCCCAATTTTTTTTTCAGGTTAAAAGATAAAAAAATTTGGCATAGCCAAATTTGATACGCTCACTCTATGTGTTATTACTGCCCTGAAAGGCAAATGTTTTGACCCCGAGGCTTAGCGAAATTGAAAAAAATAACTAAAAATCGCTCCACCCTATTGTACATAAATTTAATTTTGTAAACATTTTACAAAATGAACATATCTATTGAAAACTATTGCATGTTAAAATATAATAATAACAAAATTCTATCAATTGCATTTTAAGAAATTTTCCATCTGCATTATTTTGTATAATTAAAGTTAAGAATATTGTAAGATAAATATTGATAGGACCTTAAAACTAAATTGCATAAGTTAATACAAGATGTAAGTACATACCGCACCCAGCAAAAAAAAAGTACATACATTTTACAATATTTTCATCTTAGAAGTTATTTAAATTCATTGATAAAATGTTTTTTTTTTAATCGTGATGTCTTATTAGGTAAATAATGATTGTGTCTATAATGGTCCTAGAAAAAGTACTTTTTGGAAATTTCGACCCTACCTTCTAACTGTGGAAAAATGGTTAACATGTGTGATTTGGTACTTTTTCTATCTTTTTTAAATAATGGTTCTAGAAACTTCGAGTACCTTTTTGAAATTCCGCTATGAGTGTGTTAAAAGTACTTTGGTACTTTTTGTATCTCCTAAATTATGGTCATTACTACTTAATATATTGAATTTAAGATGCACTATTTAAGATCTTCCATTTGAGAAGTTAATTGTCTAATTTGGTATGTAATGATAATGTTTATAATGGTCCTAAAAAAAAGTACTTTTTGCAGAATTCCGACCCTAACTGTGGAAAAATGGTTAACAAGTATGCTTTGGTACATTTTCTATCTTCTAAAATAATGGTCCTAGCATTTTTGAAATTCCGATTTGAGTGTGTTAAAAGTACTTTGGTACTTTTTGTACCTCCTAAATTATGGTCATAACTACTTGATATATTGAATTTTTCATCCTCTAGGAGAAAACAAAAAAAACTAAAATGAAAAAAAAAACTTTTTTTTTTTTAATTTCGATTCTGAGAGAATAAAAGGGGTAAAAATTGTACTTTGGTACTTTTTCTATCTCCTGAAATAATGTCAATAAAAACTTAATATTTGGAAAGATCATTCGAGCATTTGGGAGGGGGGGGGGGGGGGAGGGTGAAGTCTTCAAAAAAATACTTAACGAAAATTTTGATTTTGAGACTGTAAAAAGGGCAAAAAATTGTACTTTGATACTTTTTAAATATTCTGGAATAATGGCATTTAAAGCTTTATATTTGAAAATATTGTATCCTTCGACAAAAAAAAAAAAAAAAAAAAAAACAATCTAAAAAAGGTTAAAAGTAGTGCTTTGTTACTTTTTCGATCTTCATAAATAATGACCCTGAACACAGCAAAATAAATAGTTCTTACAACCGAACAATTCGGTTACTGCTACTATATTCGGCTGTGACAACTGAATTTTGTGGTCGTTTGGTACTTTTTAAGACTCCTGAACAAATAATTCTAGAACTTGAGAAAAACCATTACAAAACGGAAAAATTCAATATACTTTAAAATTTGGTACTTTTTCGATCTCTTAAAAAAATGGTCCTAGAAAACTTTAAAATATTTAATTTAGGATCCTTCAATTGATTTAAATTCTTTCATCTTTCTTCTATCCCCTTTCCGAAAGAAACATCACGGTTACATTAGTAATTGATAGGCAGCATTGCCTGAATGTGGTTTCTTTAAAAAAAAAAAATGAAAGTTAAAATTTTAACAGCTTAAAATGGCTTTAAAAATTAAATTTTGGTACTTTTTCTCTCACCTTAAATAAAAGTCCTTGAAAAATTTAAATGTTGGTTTTAAGATCCTCCAACAGTGTAAAAATATTCTGAAAATATTAGTTTATGTTTTTCTAAGGATACTTTTCCACTTTTTATTTTTTGCCTACTTTTTTACTGGGATTTTCTTTTATTTTTTTTTGAATTCAAAGAATTTTATTACTATCTATTTATTATGTATTTATGGAAAATATTATATCTTTTTTTGAAAAATTTCTAACCACAATATTTAACTCTTGGCCTGTTATTAAGTTTATATTGTATATAATTGCAATTCTCGTAATTTACATTTGCCTCAGAATCACTGAATTGTAAGTGTTAAAATTTTGAATTCTTAATTACACTTTTGGCTTCAGAGTTTAATTTAATGTGGCTTTTAATTAAGCAAACAAAATATTTTGCACTCTAATAAAAGTTAAGTTTTTAACACCTTCTTTATTTATGGACAATAAACAATGTTGTTTATATAACTTGCACAGTATGCATAAAAATATTTAATTAAATTAATTTCAGTAGAGAAGAAAATGAAGAGATGTTTGTTTTATGAAAAATATTTCATATGTAGAAAAAGTCTTAGATTCTGAGAAATTTTTTCTATATTGAAAAAGTCTCAGATTCTGAGACATTTTTTCTATATAGAAAAAGTCTCAGATTCTGAGACATTTTTTCTATATAGAAAAAGTCTCAGATTCTGAGACATTTTTTCTATATAGAAAAAGTCTCAGATTCTGAGACATTTTTTCTATATAGAAAAAGTCTCAGATTCTGAGACATTTTTTCTATATAGAAAAAGTCTCAGATTCTGAGACATTTTTTCTATATAGAAAAAGCCGAAAATTCTGAGACATTTTTTCTATATAGAAAAAGTCGAAGATTCTGAGACATTTTTTCTATATAGAAAAAGTCTCAGATTCTGAGACATTTTTTCTATATAGAAAAAGTCTCAGATTCTGAGACATTTTTTCTATATAGAAAAAGTCGAAGATTCTGAGACATTTTTTCTATATAGAAAAAGTCTCAGATTCTGAGACATTTTTTCTATATAGAAAAAGTCTCAGATTCTGAGAAATTTTTTCTATATAGAAAAAGTCTCAGATTCTGAGACATTTTTTCTATATAGAAAAAGTCTCAGATTCTGAGAAATTTTTTCTATATAGAAAAAGTCTCAGATTCTGAGACATTTTTTCTATATAGAAAAAGTCTCAGATTCTGAGACATTTTTTCTATATAGAAAAAGTCTCAGATTCTGAGACATTTTTTCTATATAGAAAAAGTCTCAGATTCTGAGACATTTTTTCTATATAGAAAAAGTCTCAGATTCTGAGACATTTTTTCTATATAGAAAAAGTCTCAGATTCTGAGACATTTTTTCTATATAGAAAAAGTCTCAGATTCTGAGACATTTTTTCTATATAGAAAAAGTCTCAGATTCTGAGACATTTTTTCTATATAGAAAAAGTCTCAGATTCTGAGACATTTTTTCTATATAGAAAAAGTCTCAGATTCTGAGACATTTTTTCTATATAGAAAAAGTCTCAGATTCTGAGACATTTTTTCTATATAGAAAAAGTCTCAGATTCTGAGACATTTTTTCTATATAGAAAAAGTCTCAGATTCTGAGACATTTTTTCTATATAGAAAAAGTCTCAGATTCTGAGACATTTTTTCTATATAGAAAAAGTTTCAGATTCTGAGACATTTTTTCTATATAGAAAAAGTCTCAGATTCTGAGACATTTTTTCTATATAGAAAAAGTCTCAGATTCTGAGACATTTTTTCTATATAGAAAAAGTCTCAGATTCTGAGACATTTTTTCTATATAGAAAAAGTCTCAGATTCTGAGACATTTTTTCTATATAGAAAAAGTCTCAGATTCTGAGACATTTTTTCTATATAGAAAAAGTCTCAGAAAAAATGTCTCAGAATCTGAGACTTTTTCTATACAGAAAAAATGTCTCAGATTCTGAGACATTTTTTTATATAGAAAAAAGTCTCAGATTCTAAGACATTTTTTTATATAGAAAAAAGTCTCAGATTCTGAGACATTTTTTTATATAGAAACAAGTAAGAGTGTTAAATTCGGCTGTGCCGAATCTTTTATACCCTCCAACACGTTTTAAATTAAAAAAAAAAATTGCAGGGGCGTCTGTTTTTTTGGTGAGGGCGGATGGGGGGTCGGCGAAGTTGGTGGGGGACACGTGTACCCCCGCTATATATGTTTAAAAATTATTTGTTTATGATATTGACGCTTAAATAATTAATTTTTATCGTTATTTTTAATTAATTTCTATAACCACGCCCCTAGAGGGGGGCGGCCTGAAAAAATCGAATTTTCTAACCCCCTTGGTCCAAGCGCAGGTCTATGAACATAATATGGCATACAAATGTTACATTTGTTGAGCAAAAATTAAAAAAAACTCGTAAAAATATCGTATTTTTTAGGGGTCGTTTTAGTTCTTCAAGGGGGAACTTTTTCCCCCCTGGTCCGATGTTGCCCATCTTCAAACTTAACCTTACCAGTAAAATAAGAGATATTCTTGCCCAATTTCAGGGGTCTAGCTCTTTTGGTTTTGACTGCATCGTTATTTCTACAGACGGACGGACGGACGGACGGACGGACGGATATCGCTAGAATGTCTTAGATTCTATCATGAATCAATATTATATATACTTTGTGGGGTCCCCGACCGATATTTCGATGTGTTACACACGGAATGACAAAGTGAGTATACCCCCATACTGTGGTTGGAGGGTATAAAAACGTCTCAGAATCTAAGACTTTTTCTATATAGAAAAAATGTCTCAGAATCTGAGACTTTTTCTATATAGAAAAAATGTCTCAGAATCTGAGACTTTTTCTATATAGAAAAAATGTCTCAGAATCTGAGACTTTTTCTATATAGAAAAAATGTCTCAGAATCTGAGACTTTTTCTATATAAAAAAAATGTCTCTGAATCTGAAACTTTTTCTATATAAAAAAAATGTCTCAGAATCTGAGACTTTTTCTATATAGAAAAAATGTCTCAGAATCTGAGACTTTTTCTATATAGAAAAAATGTCTCAGAATCTGAGACTTTTTCTATATAGAAAAAATGTCTCAGAATCTGAGACTTTTTCTATATAAAAAAAATGTCTCAGAATCTGAGACTTTTTCTATATAGAAAAAATGTCTCAGAATCTTCGACTTTTTCTATATAGAAAAAATGTCTCAGAATCTTCGACTTTTTCTATATAGAAAAAATGTCTCAGAATCTTCGACTTTTTCTATATAGAAAAAATGTGTCAGAATCTGAGAATTTTTCTATATAGAAAAAATGTCTCAGAATCTGAGACTTTTTCTATATAGAAAAAATGTCTCAGAATCTGAGACTTTTTCTATATAGAAAAAATGTCTCAGAATCTGAGACTTTTTCTATATAGAAAAAATGTCTCAGAATCTGAGACTTTTTCTATATAGAAAAAATGTCTCAGAATCTGAGACTTTTTCTATATAGAAAAAATGTCTCAGAATCTGAGACTTTTTCTAGATAGAAAAAATGTCTCAGAATCTGAGACTTTTTCTAGATAGAAAAAATGTCTCAGAATTGCATATAAGAAAAATGTCTCAGATTCTGAAACTTTTTCTATATAGAAAAACTGTCTCAGTATCTGCGACTTTTTCTATATAGAAAAAATGTCTCAGAATCTGAGACATTTTTCTTATATTCAAAATTTTTAGCTGCTAAGACATTTTTCTTTTATAGAAAAAGCCTCAGTCTCTGAGAAATTTTTTTAAAACTTATTTGTTTTAGATTCTGAGACATTTTGCTTATATGCAAAATTTTTAGCTGCTGAGTCATTTTTTCTATATAGAAAAAATCTCAGATTTTGAGACATTTTTTTAAAACTTATTTGTACTGAAAATGTGTTAGGCATTGAGAAGGGTATTCCTGGATTCAGCCAAATCGAATTTAATATGTTTGCATTTATATTTTGTTTAATCGTCTTTGTCTTTTTAATTAAGATAACTTTACCATTGTGATTGATATATTTCACAAATTTTGAAATACATTTAATGTTCTGTTAACACAAATTTTAAATTTCCTAGTAACAGAGAAAGTATTTTGTTGTAACAAATAAAAAACTGAATGTTTATTATCTAACATTAAATAAGATATGCTTCCCAGCAAAAAATGTGCTAACATTTCAAAAGATACCAAAGAAAAAATAAATGTAGACAGTCCAAAAAAATCTTTTAAAAGGACAAACAAAATTTGTAACTTTTATTTTTTGCTACCTCCCATTTGACAACAGTTCCTTGTAATTTTACAAGTTTTTTACCAATAATTTTGTAACTTTACAAGCTTTTTATAAAATTGTAAATTTACATTTTTTTTGACGCGATAAAACTTACAATGAGGTCTCGTGATTTTACTAGATTTTACTAGTTTTTTTTTAGAGCTTTTTCGTAATTTTTACCAATAAAATTGTAAATTTACAACTTTTTTGGCGCAATAAAACTTACAAGAAAATCTCGTGAATTTACTAGATTTTTTTTAAAAAAATGTTGGAAATTTGTAAAATTACAAAAAAATTGTAAAATTACAAAAAAATTGTAAAATTACAAAAAAGAAAAAGGTAAATTTCGATTGAAATTTTTTTGTTAAAAAGCAAGTAAAACTGTCAAATATTGATAAAATGGGATTACGAGACTTTTTCTTGTAATTTGATCAGGTTTTTTTGTGTGTAAGATTTTAAAATTCCTTGATTTAGAAGAGATGGATCGTCTTTTTGTTGCTGGGTTAAAATAAAACTTTAAAGTCTATTTCCATTGACTACTTTACCACAGTACATCATTCACATAAACAATCTTTAAATTTTGTTAGGTTGCTAAGTAGGTGGGTACCTTTAGCTATTGCTCCTGAGGAAAATACGACAAAATGTTTGTTCATTTTGTAAATTTCGTAGCATAGTAGTTTTGCTATAAACATAATTTTTTTTTTACTAAATTGTTGTTTAATTGCTAATGTTTTTAATATGATTATAAAAAATAACAAAGAAATAAAGAACAAGTAGAAAAGTTAAATTCGACTTGGCCGAATCTATGAATACCCTCCACAATGCCCTTTTTAAGTGATAGTAAATTTTCTAACGTGAAAAAAATAACATTTTTGGTTAGAAATATTTTATTTTCTGTAAAAAAAACTTTTTTTATTAATTTTTGAAAAAAAAAAAAAAAAATTTACTAATTTTTTTTTGAGTGTAAAATTGTTTTTGAGTGTATTTTTTTTTGTTTTAGTGTAAAAAAACTTTTTTTTTTATTAATTAAAAAAAAAATAACCAATTTTTTTTTGAGTGTAAATTTTTTTTGAGTGTAAACTTTTTTTTGAGTGTATTTTTTTTTTGTTTTAGTGTAAAAATATTTTTGTGTGACAAAAATACCTTTTAAAATATTTTTCTGACTTACAAATGTTTTTAAAACATGTTTAACGGGTTTTCAACACGTAAATTTAAGGTGAAACTAATTTGAAATTTACGGTTTTGCTAATAACTTTTGAACCACTGGACCGATTTGGCTGAAATTTAAAACGAACCGGACCAGAGGAACGGTTAATATATATGACAAACTTCAGCACTCTCAGAATTGCCGTTCGAAAGTTACCGTGTGTTTGATCTCGTAAATTCCAGAAAAACCCTTGCCGAAATTCACTCATTTGCTTATAACTTTTGAACCACTGCACTCACTATAGGAAATTTTACCCTTTTTTTGGCCAAAATTATTTACAGCCAAACGGCTGGACCGATTTGAATGTTTTTTTATTTGACTTTTGGAAGACTCTTTAAAGGGAGGGAGTGACTCTTAAAGTTTTTCATACACTCAAAAAAAATTTAGTAACGTTACCTAAAAAATTAACTAATAACACAGTGATACAAAATCGAACTTTCGGAATCGGAATGGGATGAAACCAAAAGCAAATGAAAGCTGACGTTTTCCATAACAAAACCCTCACGGCCTTTTTTTTAGGTCAGAGCTAGATTTTTTTTACACACATTTAAAGTTGGTAATTTTAAAGCATTTAAAGTTTTGGTGTACTAAATATGTCCTACTTTAAGGGCCCCTGGTAATGCCTTTATTGGACATGTAGGGTCCAGCTTCCCAACTTAAGCTTAAAATTACTTTAGCTACAACTGGTATGAATTTTGCTGCAATCGATCCAGTACCTATTTACTGAATAGCCAAATTATTAAAATAAACCACTGCACACCGTTGCGTATGATTGTTATTTAAAGGCAATTATTAAAATAAAACAACTGGACACCGTTGCGTATGATTGTTATTTAAAGGCAATTTCAATATTGATCATACGCCCTAATACAGTTTTCAAGCATTTATTATTATAATTATAATAAAAGTGCACTAACTTCAAATGCGTGTAAAAAAAATCTAGCTCTGAACTAGAAAAAAGCCTAGAGGGTTTTGTTATGGAATATGTCAACTTTCGTTTGCTTTTGGTTTCATCCCATTCCGATTTTGGGTGTTGCACTGTGTAATTAGTTCCAAACAGGTTTCCCGGGTTATAAGTTTCCGCATCTAAGATTTTTTAGATCTTTGATAGATTATCTGGTTTTCTAAACTGTTTTTTTTTACTATTTTTTTTTTTTTTTGAGTGTACACTAATTTTCGAAGATAACTGTAGAAATTTATTTTAACAATTTTAAGAAGTGTCAAACAAAGCTACTTTTTAATAAGGATTTAATTCGAAAATTTGATTTTCGAGTTCCATGACGTCAACTACATTTCAAATGCCACTACGAGCAGCCGCAGATGAAGCAAGAGCTTGGGGCTCAACTTCCCAATTTAGATCTTTAGATATTTCTGTTGTAACTCGTCTTTTTGTTCTCGCAGATTTTGACAAAAAAGTTAATTGCGGTCGACCAGGTTTCGATTTAGTTGAGGCAGGCTGCGTTTCACGTTTTCATATCGGATTATTGCCTTTAAGCCAAACAGCATGCTGTTTTTCAAAAACTTTCAAACTCTTCAACTTTTAAGATTTTTCATATTTATTTTTGAACAAAATATTCTTAATTCCTCCTTTATATATTGTTTAAAGTTTTCGAAGCAATCACTCTCAGCAATATATGAAAAGAAATGGCCAGAAATAGCGGCTCCTTATCCACCTTTGTTTTATTTCTCTCGCCATGTATTAAATAACTTTGAATTTGGCACTCACAAGGGAAGTATCTCAACCCTTATGAACCGATTTGCCTGAAACTTAAAATATATATAAAAGAGACGATTTTAAGGTCGGGGTGTCTCGGCTTATCGGCCATATCGGAGTTTTAAAATTTCGTTGTCCCCTTATGAAACAAAATGGACCTTCGGGAAAGTTTCGATAACTCCCGAACTAATAGGAATATCCTCTGGTGCAAAAATACGTGTCGACTTAAATTTAATAGAGATTATTTCGTATTCATATGGACATCGTCGGTCTATGTCTTCATATAAATACCCCCAAAAATTTACACATTTTCGTAAAAAAAGTATTTAAGAAAGCCGAACTTTTACAAGGTTATGCCACCGTTGGATAGGCATTAAAAAACCCTTTCTTCTCATATATAAACATCATATAGTTTCTTCGAAAAAAATGGCTGAAAAATCCAAAAAAAGTTTTTTTCGCCATTTTTTGACCCATGTTTTGAACCCTTAAATCCCCGATATGGCCGATAAACCGAGACACCCCAACCTTAGAATTGTCTATTTTATATATGTTTTACGTTTCATGCAAATTGGTTCATATGGGTTGAGATACTTCCCTTGTCAGTAGTCACCTGGAAAAAGCGTTTTTAAAAAAAGTTTGCACATATCCGACCTTGAAATTTATTAAATTCGGAAGGTAATTGATTGTCCTAGAGAACTTTTATGGTTTTATAGCTAACATATGCTATCATTTTTTTTAAAGTCAAAATAAAATTCCAATTCATACTTCAATAATTTCATCTTAAGGTCACTTAAATTTTTCCAATTAAATCGATCTTATAGATGAGTTCACCAACAATTCACAATTTATCATTAAAGTACTCACCTTCAACATTATTTTCCATTTTTTAGTTTTTAAAAACTATAAAATCTTAATATAAAAACTTTTGTTAGAAGCTATCACAAAATTCACTGCACTCAATCGTTATTTTATAACTAATTAAGAAATTGCAAGAAAAACTACTGATAAAGTGACAGTACATCAATTCTGTCGAAAAATTGAGAAAGAATTGTTTACTTTGTTAAGTTTTTTTTATATTAATGTAAAAAAAATAATGTTTGCAAAAATTTTAATTTTGACTTTTGGCCAAAAAAATGGGTAAAATTTCCTATAGTGCACTGGACCGATTTCACTGGATTGCAATACCAACCTGACCAGGTAAATGTCCAACATATATGCCAAACTTCAGGAGCCTCCGTAAAGTCTTTCAAAAGTTAGCGTGTTTTCAACAGACAGACAGACGGACAGACGGACGGACGGACGGACATCGCTAGATCGTCTTAAAATCGATCGAGGATCATGAATATATATACTTTATGGGGTCCTAGACCAATATTTCGAGGTGTTACAAACGGAATGACAAACCTCTATCACTAGAGTGGAGGGTGTAAAAATGTTTGTTGTTTAAATTTAAGCTCCTTAAAAAACGTTAAAATTATATTGAAATGGAAAATTTTTTAAATATTTTTTTTTCTACAATGGAAATGGAAAATTTTTTAAATATTTTTTTTTCTACAAATGATAACAATTTTTAATAATATTTAATGAGTTTTTTACGGACTTAAGTTTTCGTTTAAGGAAGTCTTAAAGTTAAACTGTTTATAAACAAAAAGTTTTCCTTAATTTTTAAGCCTTAAACAACTTTAAACATAAATAACTCATATCTTTTTAACCACAAAATATGAATTACTTATATGTTTTTTGTAGCAACATACTACATATGCAACAAATATTAATTTCATTTCAAAATATGTATGCACATAATTTTTTATTTTTATTTTTCATACCTTTTCGGTAGGGGTAGATAAAAGAAGGTGTTTCTGAGGCGTTATGTATAGGGGGCGACGAACTTAAGAAACTAGAAAATTAGCTAATTTAGAACCTACACTCAAAAAAAAAAGTTTGTAAAATTACAAGTAAAAGGTCTTGTAATTCTATTTTACTAATATTTTTGTCTTTTTACAAAAATTGTTGTATATTTAATAAAACGAAAACTACAGTTTGCTTTGTAATTTTACTATTATATGTTGGTAAATTTATTTTACAAATTTTTTAGGTAAATTTACAAAAAAGTGAATTATTTTACAAATTAAAAAAATATTACAAGGTGTTTAGTTTTTTTACACAAGAAAACTGTTATTGTACAACAAAATTTAACTTGATGTTATTTAGTCTTTCTACCAAAAAAATGTGTTATTACATTTTTTTTTTCAGATCGTTTACAAGGTTTTCAGTTTGAAATGTATGTATTGAAAAGTACAAAATTCGAATGTAATTTTACAAAACTTATTTTATTACCAGAACTAATGTTGTTTTACAAAAAAAAAATAATTATTCAACAATAGGACACGCAAAAATTTTCTAAGTTCAGATTTTTTTTTGCGATTTGAAGTAAAAAATTTAGTTAAAAATAATTTTTTATAAATAAAAAATTTCATGAAAAAAAAATTTTGGAAATTTTTTAAGTTCCGGACACAAAAATTTTTTAACTAATTGTAAGGTTTGGCAAAAAAAAAAATGAATTTTTACACCATTTTTTGGTAATTTGCGTTAAGTAAAATACCACAATTTTTATGTGTTTCTACTATAAATTTGTTCTATTTTTTTGTATTTTTACCATTTTTTTTTGGTAATTTTACCATATATTTATGGTATTTTTTTTTTTAAATTTGGCACCTAAAATGTAAATAAAAAGCTGCCAATTATGAAAAATTAAGTTTTTCTTATTTTAACAGGTACTTAAACATCCAATCTAATATCCAAAAAAAAATTTTCCGATTTTTTAAAAATACTTGTGAAAATAATTAAAAATTCAAAAAAAAAATTGTTATTTTTTGACTAATTTTTCCTGAAAATATAAGAAATTTCTTATGTAGCCTCCTTCGCAATTCTCATATGTTTTACTTAAGAATAACAAAATGTCGAAAAAAATAAAAAAGTGTGCACTAAGAAAAAAAAATTTTCAAATCAAACAGAAACAATCTCAAATTAAAAAGAAAACAGTGACAAAAGTCAACAAACTTTGTTTTTGCTTAATTTGAAAATGTTTATTTTCATTCTTAAAATGGGCGAAAAAAACAAACGTTTTAAAATCAAAGTTGATTCATTTTTAATTTAAAATTGAGAAATTTTTGATTTAAGGTTGATATAATTTCATTTTTATGTTGTTCCATACCATTTCATTATATTAATAAAAACAATGTTTTTTTTATTTTTAAACTACACAATTTATTTAAAATTAAAAAAATAATATGCAGTTTTGTATAAGATTTGTGATTTGTTTTTTTATGTGAAACCCAGTCTATGTAGCCTCGTATAATTATGAACTCCGTAATCAGACTATATGGACTGGGGTAAAAATTTATATAGCTTGAAAATTTCACTATTATACTTAACCTCTTTAATCTTAATTATTTTCCTCTCCGGGAATAAAACTGTAAAGTTAATTTTATAATTTTCGTCAATTATTTTTTCCATGACAACGCCCGTAAGCAAAAGAAGCTCCTAAACCAAAGAAGAGCAAAATCATTTTAGATAACAAAAAAAAAAATATTAAACTTTACAACTTACCATTACTTATAGATATTTTTGACAAATTAAATTTTTTACACATACATATATATCAAAGAAATTAAATTATTATTAATTTTAACAAAAACTTCCATTTTTTTTGCAAAAATTACGCAATGACGCAATACATTTTCTTAAAATGAATATGTTCAAATTGAAAATGTTTTCATCTTAAAATTTGACATATGATTTCAAAATGTCAATTCACAACTAAAATTAAAATTGTTTAACATCAAATTGAAAATGACACAATGTTGTTTTTATAATGAAAATTTGAATTGACAATAATTCAAATTTTTAACGATTTTTTATGACAGCATAATAAATTTGAGATTATTCATTTTTAAATTAAGAGGTTTACAACTTTAAAACAAAAATATTTATTTTTAAATCAACATATTTCAGCATTAATAATAAAATTTTTGGAAAATAATGTAGTATGTTTAAATCAAAAATTAAAATTTTTGATTTAACTATGCGTTTTTCCCTCAGTGTGGTGTTTTACATTAAAAAGTTTGTTAAAAGTGTTCAAGTGAAAAAAAACAAGTGAGAGTGTTAAATTCGGCACGTTAAAAAAAAAAAAAAAAAAAAAAAAAAACAGGGGCGTCTTTTTTTTTTTTTTTGGGGGGGGTAACGTCGGTGGGAGACAATCTTCCTGGAACCAACTGCAAGACTTTGAACTTCTTTAGACATAAAAATGTTTCGTTTGCTAAGCAAAAGTTCAAAAAACCTATAAAAAATGGCTTTTTTTAGAGGTTTGTTTAGTTCTTAAGAGGGGAACTTTTTTCCCCCTGATCCGATTTTGCTCATGTTCGAACTTAACCAGCCCAATACCATAAGACATATTCGTGCCAAATTTCAGGAGTCTAGCTCTTTTACTTTGGACTGTATCGTGTCTTCCACAGACGGACGGACGGACGGACGGACGGACGGACGGACGGACGGACGGACAGACGGACATCGCTAGAATGTCTTAGAATGGATCACTGATCAATAATATATATACTTTATGGGGTCCTAGACCGATATTTCGATGCGTTACACACGGAATGACAAAGTGAGTATACCCCCATACTGTGGTTGGAGGGTATAAAAATCATTTCAGGTTGTTGAAGTGCTACTCCAGCTGCCGAAGAAGGAAAAATAAGATGCAACAATGGAAAAACCCTTTAAACTTACAAAACAAATATGTAAATAAACCAATTTTTTTGTAAATTTACAAAACAAATATAAAAATTAAAAAAAAAAAAAATTGTATACTTACGAAAAAAGTTGTAATTTTACAAAAATCAAGTAGAAAATACAAAAACAATATTGTAAATTTACAAATTTTATGGTTAAACTACTGTTTTTATGGCAAAAAAAAAAATTATTGTATATATACAATAAAAATTGTAAATTTACCACTTTTTATTGTAAATATACAAGTTTTTTGCCATAAAAAACAGTAGTTTAACCAAACAATTTGTAAATTTACAATTTTGGTTTTTGATTTTCTACTTTATTTTGTAAATTTACAACTTTTTTGTAAGTTTACAATTTGTTTTGTAAATTTTAATTTTTTTTTTTGCAAATTTACAATTTTTATTGTAAATATACGTGTTTTTCAATATTTTTTTGAGGTTAAAACAGTAGTTTAACCAAATAATTTGTTAATCTACAATTTATTTTTTTCATTTTCTATTTTTTGTTTGTAAAATAACAACCTTTTTCTGTAAGTTTACAATTTTGTTTTGAAAATTTACCAAATTTTTTGTAAATTTACAAAAAAAATGTTCACCTCGAAGTTAATATTTTACAAAAAAAAATGCAAATTTACATTTTCTTTTGTTAAATGAATTTACAAATTATCCCCGTAACATTACGGGGATTCTTGCTAGTACATATTTTACAAAACCTGCCCCGTAAAATCACGGGGATTTTATGTCATTTTACAAACTTTTTTTTTTGAGTGTACATCTTTTTTTGGTAATTACCAGAGACAGGACCTTCATGTACTAAAAAACTATGTTTTAAGCGCCTACAATATGCACTAAAAATCTTAAAATATGCATTAAAAACTACAAAAATATGCACTAAAAATTCAAAAAAATAATAATTTTTAACTTTTTTAAAAATAATTTCAGGCAAATTAATAATGTTTACAAAAAATTTAAGAATATATGAAAAAAATAAGCTGAGACTTTATTTTTTTAAAAAATAACAGAATAGTGGCAAAATATGCAAAACTATTAACTTTCAGTAAAATATGTAAAAATATGCACAAACGAATCGATGCCATTTTAGAGCAAATTATTTCATTTGCAAAGATATTTGGTTTATGCTGTTCTAAGACAAACGGGGAAAAAAACATGCATTTGCATGAAAGTCCTTTCCTTGTTAATTACCCAGTAATGCAAAATCGAAAGTTGTTATTTTCTATAACAAAACCTTCAAGGCTTTTTTTAGTTTAGTGCTAGATTTTTTTTACACGCATTTGATTTTAAAGTATTTAAAGTTTTTTTTTAATACTAAATAAGTCCTACACACAAAAAAGAACTTTGTAAAATTACTAAGAAAAGTCTCGTAATCCCATTTTACCAATATTTGACAGTTTTTTTTATTATACCCTCCACTTATTGATAGAGGGTATATATAAATTTGTCATTCCTCATTGAAATATCGGTCTGGGACCCCATAAAGTATATATATTCATGATACCCGATCGATTTTAAAACATTGTAGCGATGTCCGTCTGTCCGTCTATCCGTCTGTCTGCCTGTGAAAAATGCTGTCGCGGACGAAATATTGCACAGAAATGACTGAAACTTAACATATTTATTGGAAGTTCTCCCGAGAAGTTTGGTATTGCATTTGAGGGATATCGGTTCAGCGGTTCAAAAGTTATGAACGAAAATGTAAGTACACCTAAAAAATTTCAGTACATTCAACATAACCTAAAAATACAAAATGCTTTAATATGTCTTCTGGTTGGCATATGTGAACATAATTGAACACCAGATGGTATTTAAACAAGTACGAACATTAGGGTGGGGCGATTTGAACATCTTAATGGGCGCTTCGCGTTTCTGATTCTTGGGATTGTACTGAGCAAAAAAGTCAACTACACCATACGTCTACGGTGAAAATCGAGCCTCCCGATTTTGACTTGAAGTTTTTCTTCAGACTTTATTTTTTTGGAAAATTTGAAAATTTTCTTGGGCTCATATATCGTAAACTATTTGAAATTTTTACTTATTTTCAAAAGTAAAGTTGTAGCTATTGTCTCGGACTACAATTTCTCTAAACACATTACTTAGAAAGAACTTCGTTTTCATGGTCAAAAAGTCAAAAATGTAGAAAATTCACCAGTTTTTGTAATTTTTTTTTGGATATTTTAGCCTATAACAGCCAAACCATTGAGATTTTCGATCCAATACTAAGACAAAAATTGTAGCCAAGACAATAGTTAAGAACTCTCTAGTACATCGCAAAAGCATTAGAACGCTTCTTCAGGCAGTTTTGGCCTTGTGAAAGGCCAAAACTGCGCTACGAACAACAGAAAATGGTAATTTATCAATATTTTCACAAAAAATTTGCACTTTCACAAGGCCAAAACTGCCTGAAGGAGCGTTCCAATGTTTTTGCGATGTACTAGAGAGTTCTTAACTATTGTCTTGGCTACAATTTCTGTCTTAGTATTGGATCGAAAATCTCAATGGTTTGGCTGTTATAGGCCAAAATATCCAAAAAAAGTTACAAAAAGTGGTGAATTTTCTACATTTTGACCATTAAAACGAAGTTTTTTATAAGTAATTTGTTCAGAGAAATTGTAGCCCGAGACAATAGCTACAACTTTACTTTTCAAAATAAGTCAAAATTTCAAGTAGTTTACGAAATATGAGCCCAAGAATGAGTCCAAATTTCCAAAAAAAATAAAGTCTGAGAAAAAACTTCAAGTCAAAATCGGGAGGCTCGATTTTCACCGTAGACATATGGTCTAGTTGACTTTTTTGCTCAGTACAATCCCAAGAATCAGAAACGCGAAGCGCCCATTAAGATTTTTTTCCTTCCTTACTAATCGCCCCACCCTAACGAACATATTTTTTGACAAAAAAAGAAAAAAATCGCGTATTTTTTTTTTACCAAAATTTTTTTTTGTTCAAAATTTTTTTTTTCAAAAGTAATTTCCTTTTAAATAAAGCTTTTTGCAATAATCTTTTTGAAATTGTGGAGGGTATCACTACATTCGGCAAGGCCGAATTTAACTTTTTTACTTGTTTTAAAATAATTTTTACTTTGTTAGCTTCTTAATGTAAAAAATAATTTCGGTCAGACAAGCATTTTACATCTAAAAAAATTGTGATGCTTGCCTATCAGGCAAATTAATAATGTTTACAAAAAATTTAAGAATATATGAAAAAAATAAGCTGAGACTAAAATTTTTTAAAAAATATGACAGAAAAATATGCATTTATAGCAGAATAGTGGCAAAATATGCAAAACTATGCATTTTCAGCAAAATATGTAAAAATATGCACAAACGAATCGATGCCATTTTAGAGCAAATTATTCGATTTGCAAAGATATTTGGTTTATGCTGTTCTAATACGGCGTTCACACTTGCTGTTTTGAAGTGTTCAAAAGTGAGATGTTTAAAAAAGTCTTTGTTCTGTGTCCATTACTTTTTTATTCTGCTACTGGTGTTTTGTTGAACAACTTGTTTAAGGTCGCTAGTGTGAACTCCATATAAGACAAACGGGGGAAAAACATGCATTTGCATGAAAGTCCTTTCCTTGTTAATTACCCAGTAATGCAAAATCGAACTTTCCAAATCAGAATGGGATGAAACCAAAAGCAAATGAAAGTTGTTATTTTCCATAGCATAATCTTCAATGCTTTTTTTAGTTTAGTGCAAGATTTTTTTACACGCATTTGATTTTAAAGTATTTAAAGTTTTTTTTAATACTAAATAAGTCCTACACACAAAAAAGAACTTTGTCAAATTACTAGGAAAAGTCTCGTAATATTTGACAGTTTTCCTTGTTTTTTAACAAATAATTTTGAATCAAAATTTACATTTTTTTTTGTAATTTGACAGTTTTTCTTGTAATTTTACATATTTTCAAGATTTTTTACAAAAAAAATCTAGTAAATTTACGAAAATTTTGTGTAATTTTTATTTCGCCAAAAAAGTTGTAAATTTACAATTTTATTAGTAAAAATCTTGTAAAATTGCAAAAAAAGTTCGTAATTTTTACTAGGAATTCTCGTAAAATAGGAGGTAGCAAAAATCTAGTAAAAATTTCGAAAATTTTTAAAAAATTTTAGGATTATTTTTTTTGGCGTCCCGTGCAGAAATTCAATTTTTTTTTAAAGCCCTACCTAAACTACACCATATCTCCACTCCTTAAGTGGGCACCCATACAAAATGATTTTTATACCCTCCACTCTAGTGATAGAGGGTATATATAAGTTTGTCATTCCGTTTGTAACACCTCGAAATATTGGTCTAGGACCAGATAAAGAATATATATTCATGATCCTCGATCGATTTTAAGACGATCTAGCGATGTCCGTCCGTCCGTCCGTCCGTCTGTCCGTCTGTCCGTCTGTCTGTCTGTTGAAAACACGCTAACTTTAAAAAAGACTTCACGGAGGCTCCTGAAGTTTGGTATATATATTGGGCATTTACCTGGTCAGGTTGGTATTGCAATCCAGCGAAATCGGTTCAGTGGTTCAAAAGTTATAAGCAAATGAGTGAATTTCGGCAAGGATTTTTCTGGAATTTACGAGTTAAAACACACGATAACTTTCGAACGACAATTCTGAAGGTGCTGGAGTGTGACATAAATATTTGCCGTTCCTCTGGTCCAATTCGTTTTAAATTTCAGCCAAATCGGTCCAGTCGTTCAAAAGTTATTAGCAAAGCCGTGAATATCAGATTACCCGAGTAAAAAAATTGATATGACACAATATATAATTTAATATGGGTTCGTGTCTATTTTGATATAAACTTATACGAAAAATGGTTTCATAAGATTTGATCGAACATTATATAATAATATCAGTTTATATAACTTTATATCGACTTTGATACGAGTTTTGGTCTAATCCAATGATATAAAATTATATCCAATTATATTAAAATTTATACAGTTTTAGAAATCGGATGTTTTTTTTAGTTTTTAATAAAAAGTTGAAAAATTAAAATAATAAAAATAAGTTGTTCTTTGAAAAAAACTTAGAAAAATTTCAAAAAATGGAGTCAAGTTAAATTTTATATAAAACACTTAGAAAATATTTTCAAAAAAATTTGTCCTTGGAAAAAACTTAGAAAAATTTTAAAAAATGGAGTTATATAAAATTTTATATAAAACACTTAGAAAATATTTTCGATAAAAAAAATGTTCCTTGAAAAAAACTTAGAAAAAATGTAAAAGATGGAATCATATAAAATTTTATATAAAACACTTAGAAAATATTCGTGATAAAAAAGTGGTGCTTGGAAAAATCTTAGAAAAATAAAAAAATATGAAGTCATATAATTTTATATAAAACACTTTGAAAATATTAAAAAATAATGGAGGCATATAAAATTTTATATAAAACACTTAGAAATTTAAAATGATGCATGGGACCAGATGTTGCAACATATAGTTATGTATGGCGATATCTTAATAAAATCCCACATCAAAATTTATTATATAAATTTATCTTGCAATACAAAGTGTCACACATGATTATATATTAAATAATATGACTATATAAAAGGATATAAGATCATATTAAATTATTTTTACTCGGGTAGTTTCACCTAAATTCACGTTTTGAAAACCCGTTAAACATGTTTAAAAAACATTAGTAAGTCACAAAAATATTTGTCAAGGTATTTTTGTCACTCAAAAATTTTTTTACACTAAAACAAAAAAAAAAAAACAACACTCAAAAAAAATTTTACACTCAAAAAAAATTTTATACTCAAAAAAAATTAGTAAATTATTTTTTTTTTTTTTTCAAAAATTACTTAAAAAAAGTTTTTTTACACAAAATAAAATATTTCTAACCAAAAGTTTTATTTTTTTCACGTTAGAAAATTTGCTATCACTTAAAAAGGGCATTGTGGATGGTATTCATAGATTCGGCCAAGTCGAATTTAACTTTTCTACTTGTTTTTTATAAAATTTGCCTCCACCGCTCTAACTGTCCCAAGATTGCTCCTGGGGCAGTCATTTTTATGGTACTTTAGCATTACAATTTTAAATCGCAAATACGAGCGCTAACTTCGAAAAACGGCTTACACCATTAAATTCAGCGTTCTCGAATTAGCTTTACCAGCAAGGTACCCAGCTTGTTAAAATTTTGTGACTAGCACAGTTTTTAAGAAAATACAATTTAAACGTGATATTGATGACACGACGACTTAATGATATGTTTTATTAAATTGTTTCTTCAATTTTGATGATATGTTTAATCATATTAAAGAAAAGTTTCATCAATATGATGAAATTTGTCCTTAAAATGACAGCAAGTGAAGAAACCATTGGTGATGGATGTGAGACAAGAAACATCTGTCAATCGGACGTAAGTCAAGTCAAATAATCAATTTCGGAAATTTCAAGTCCTTGTATACAAACACCCAGTACGTCCGTGCAAGCATCATACTCATAGCATACAGGTATTATTGCAACAAATACATAGTTCTTCTTGTTATACATACGGGACATTATTATCAAACTCTTTCTACTAAAAAGTACTTATAAAAAGCAGGACATTATTATTTTTTATTTAAAAAAAGTTTTTTTGTTTTTTTAATTCGAAATATTAAGAGTTGAGTTTTTGTACACTCAATTTGTTTTTTTATACCCTCCACTTAGTGATAGAGGGTATATATAAGTTTGTCATTCCGTTTGTAACTCATCGAAATATCGGTCTGGGACCCCATAAAGTATATATATTCATGATGCCCGATCGATTTTAAGACATTCTAGCGATGTCCGTCTGTCCGTCTGTCCGTCTGTCCGTCTGTCTGTCTGTTGAAAATGCTCTCGCGGACAAAATATTGCACAGAGATGACTGAAACTTAACATATATATTGGAAGTTCTCCCGAGAAGTTTGGTATTGCATTTGAGCGATATCGGTTCAGCGGTTCAAAAGTTATGAACGAAAATGTAAGCACACCTCAAAAATTTCAGTACATTCAACATAACCTAAAAATACAAAATGCTTTAATTCGGCTTCTGGTTGACATATGTGAACATAATTGGACACCAAATGGTATTTAAACAAGTACGAACATATTTTTTGACAAAAAAAAAAAAAAAATCGCGGATTTTTTTTTTACCAAAATTTTTTTTCGCGGAATTTTTTTTCAATTTTTTTTTTTTTTTCAAAAGTAATTTCCATTTAAATAAAGTTGTTTGCAATAATCTTTTTGAAATTGTGGAGGGTATCACTACATTCGGCAAGGCCGAATTTAACTTTTTTACTTGTTTTTTTTATTTTTATACTTTTGTGCACTTAAAAAAAAACCCTTGTAAAATGACATGAAAAACTTGTTAGTTTTATTTTCTGACAATAATTTATAGTAATTTTACAATCTTTTTACCAATAATTTTGTAATTTTACAAAGTTTTTTACCAAAAAAATTTTAAATTTGCAAATTTTTTAACGCGATACAATTTACAAGTTCTCGTAACTTAACTACATTTTTTGCTACCTCCTAGTTTACGAGAATTCCTAGTAAAAATTACGAACTTTTTAGTAATTTTACAAGATTTTTGTCAATAAAATTGTAAATTTACAAGTTTTTTGTTAAAAAACAAGGAAAACTGTCAAATATTGGTAAAACGGGATTACGAGACTTATTTTTAGTAATTTGACAGGGTTTTTGTTTTGTGTGTAAAGCGAATGAAATATTTTTATAAAATTTAAAGTACTGCACTTGTACGCAAAGGATTAGAAAATTAGTTTTTTGGTCCCGCCTGATTTTGTGGGCGGTCCGAACTTTTTTGGTTCTTTTTACTACAAAAGAAAAATTTTTCTTAAAATTTCGGGACAATTAGAAAATATTATTTCATATGTCTTTCCTATTCTAGCCAATATAACAGAATGAAGTACAATATTTTTGTATTATGTGTATGAAAGTCTTATAACTTCTACTTTTCGATATAATAAGTACACATATATCATGTGTGAAAGTGACTTTGTTTTTACACAAAAACATCTGTCCGATATGGTAAAACAAGGGCACGTAAATAAAATACCTTTTTGTGGTCAAAGAGACTTAATTTAAAATACATAATTATTATCAAACAAGTATTTTTCCAAAAAGTGTTGTGAATGTAATTTATTAAGCTTTCATTTAAGCTTAATGACGGACAGATTGAGTAAATATTAAATGTGCTACGGGGCTCGAAATGTAAACTGAAATTATTGAAAGACCTTTTTTAAAATTTTTTTTTTTAATTATTTTTAAGTTGATCTTTTCCAAGCTCAAAACATTAAAAATTTAGCAAATGGTTTTTTCCAACGACCCAATAAAAAATATTTTTTTTTAAATACTGTAAAAAAATCAGCATTTTTTGACCACAAATTTTTTGTAAACAAAGAAAAGATTTTGTTGTTTATTAATTTTAGTACAAATTAGTGTGTGGTAATGAGATATGAAAATAATTAAACATTTCCTTTGGTGGTCAAAAGAATAGGAGGTCAAAAAATGCCGATTTTTTAATAGTATTTAATTTGGTTCGGTCGTTAGAAAAATGAGTTAAAAGCTGAATATAAACTATTGGTAGATTTTTAAAATTTTGAATATTTGAGCTTGGAAAAGATCGACTTGAAAATATTTTTAAAAAAAATTCTAAAACAGTTCTTTCAATAATTATATTTTTATTTCGACTCTCGTAGCACATTTAATATATACTTAATCCGCACGCCATTAAGCTTAAACTAAAGTTTGATATTTATAAAAATTTGCAAAATTCCTTCAACATTTGAACGAGCTAATATTAATTTTGCACCTAAGTTTCGAGGTTTAAAATTTATTAAAAAAAAAAAAGAAGAAATTTAACATCTACTGACATGTTAAGTAGGGCGTCCCATCAAATTTAAATTTCCCAACTTCATGTCATAATACCTGCCAAACGATGACCACGTTAGAGATGATTATGGGAAGGTTAGGTTAGGTTAGGGGTGGTGGAGCCTAAGGTTCAGACTCCTCGCATAGACCGGCTGGTCCATAGCGATACCACAATTTCCTTCAGCGACGAGGATAAAACGCGTTAGTCCATGTTGCGAACAGTTTTAGTTGCGTAAGGTCCGTAGCGGTGATATCATCCAGATTCTCGATTTCTGCTTTACCTAGTATTCGCTCGCGGTGTCTGGCCAATGCGGGGCATTTGCACAGAATATGTTCAACTGTTTCATCTGTATTAGGTTCATCACATTTTCTACAATTGGCATCCGAGATAAGTCCCATAGTTTTCGCGTGAAAAGCAATTAGGCAGTGTCCTGTGACCACTCCCGTGAGTAAACGACAATCCTCTCTGTTAAGAGAGAGAAGGTAGCGAGTTTTCCCGAGGTCGTAATGCGGCCAGATTCTTCTGGTGATACTGCTCGTGCTTAGCTCTCTCCATTTCCTGTTTGCAATAGAAATGCAACGACAGTCACTTCTCGTCCTATAGTACTGAATCGGGGGCTCAATATGAACAAAAGTTCCTACGCCATCTGCTCCAAGCTTAGCGAGCTCATCAGCTTTCTCGTTCCCATCTACTCCCCTATGTCCAGGTACCCATACAAGAGATACGGTATTATTCCCGGATAGTTTCTGAAGATTTTCGTAACATTTAAAAACGACTTTTGATTTAATACAAAAGCTCATTAGAGCCTTTAGTGCAGCTTGACTGTCGACGTAAAAGTTTATCATTTTACCCGTTTCCCCAAGAAACTGTGAGGCTGCCTTATCTATAGCAACTATTTCAGCCTGGAAAATACTACAGTGTAAAGGTAATTTGAAAGACTTCTCTATATCACAAACGTCTGAAGTAAAACCGGCTCCAACTCCCGTCGATTGTTTGGAGCCGTCTGTGAAAATATTTATAGCGTCATTTGGAGCGCAACGCCAGTCCGACCAAAATTCTCGAGTCGGAAATTCAACTTTAAATTTCCGGTCGAAAAGTAATTTGGGCACTTTGTAGTCAGTGACAACATTTTCCAAATTGTCCATGCTACTGTGTCCAAAGTTTCGGCGTCTGAGCCAATTTGACTCCTTGAGTCTGAGGCATGCCTTATAAGCTTCACCTTTAGCAAAGATGTCAATTGGCAGCAGATGCAGTAATGTGTCGATGGATGCAGCTGATGTCGTCCTTAGGGCTCCAGTGACACTAAGGCCTAAAAGCCTTTGGGCCTTTTGGAATTTCCTAAGAGTCACATCCCTTTCAAGTGCTTTGTGCCAGACCATAACCCCGTAGAGTAAGATAGGTCTTACTATAGAAGTGTATATCCAGTACGTGATCCTTGGCTCAAGTCCCCATGTTTTTCCGAACATTTTCTTGCATGCATAGTATGCATTATTTGCCTTCTTTAATCGTTCCTCTGTATTTTGGTTCCATGATAACTTATTGTCCAGGATGATTCCTAAAAATTTCGCATGATTTGAAAGTGGGATTTCAACGCCGTTGACCCTGACTTTTCTAAAATTTTTGATCTTGTACTTTCGTGTAAACAGTACCATTTCAGTTTTCCGCGGATTAACGTTAAGACCATTTTCTTTTGCCCAACTCCATAACTCTTTCAGCGATCGCTCCAGCAGCTCGGATAACGTGGCCAAAAATTTACCAGTTGACATAATTGTCACGTCGTCTGCATATGCAACAACTGATACTCCTTGCGTATCCAGTTTCTTGAGAATAGGATCCACAACCAAGAGCCAGAGTAATGGTGATAAAACTCCTCCCTGTGGCGTTCCCCTCGACGTATATCTTGTGACTCTTTCAAGTCCCCATTCGGCTGTGACTTCCCTACAAGACAGTAGGCAGCCAATCCATTTTCCGATGGTTGGATTTATACTAGCCTTGTCCATAGCGTTAATGATTGCATCCATACTTACATTGTTGAACGCACCTTCTATGTCTGATTATGGGAAAATTTATTATAAAATTTTTCAATGTCATCAAGGTCAGTCGGCAACCAGCGGTCAAAGTTGGAAAAAATTAAATTTTTTGACCAAAATTGATGTCCGAAAATGAGGATCAGCATCTGTGAAACAAAATTGCAGATCAGCATTTTTGGACCAAAATTGCGTTTTTATATTTTGTTATTATTTTTTAGATAACACACATTTTAACATTTTCCAACCTTTGAGACCAATTTGAATAATATTTTTTTTATGTTTTAAAATCAGCATCTGTGGACCCAAATCACGGTTTTGGATTTTTTATACCCTCCACTCTAGTGATAGAGGGTATATATAAGTTCGTCATTCCGTTTGTAACACATCGAAATATTGGTCTAGGACCCCATAAAGTATGTATATTCGTGATCCCCGATCGATTTTAAGTCGATCTAGCGATGTCCGTCCGTCCGTCTGTCTGTCTGTCCGTAGAAAACACGCTAACTTTTGAAAGACTTTATAGAGGCTACTGAAGTTTGGCATGTATGTTTGTCATTTACCTGGTCAGGTTGGTATTCCAATCCAGCAAAAGCGGTCCAGTGGTTCAAAAGTTATGAGCAAAAGAGTAAATTTCGGCAAGGGTGTTTCGCGAATTTACGAGATAAAAAACACAATAACTTTCGAAAGACAATATTGAGATTACTGAAGCTTGACATATATCTTTCCCCAGGCCTGTTTGGTACTAAATTTCAGCTCAATCGGTCCAGTGGTTCAAAAGTTATAAGCAAAACCCTGAATTTCAGATTAGTTTCATCTTAAATGCCACGTGTTTAACAAGTTTTAAAAGCATTGGTGGTAACTTAACAATGCTTTTCAAACTTGTTTAGTTTTAAAGCAATGCTTTTTAAACTTGTTTAGTTTTAAAAGCATTAGTAACTTAAAAATTACACTCGAACAAAATTTTACACTCAAAAAAATTTTACACTAAAAAAAAATTTTACACTCAAAAAAAAATTTAGTTTTTTTTACAAAAATTACAATATTTTGTGTACATACGTACGTGCATTCACTCAGAAATATTTTTACAGTAAAAAAAAAAACATAACAATCGAAAAAAATTTTACACTCAAAAAAAAAAAAATTGCATTTTTTTTTTTTTTTTAAATTACACAAAAAGAGTTGTTTACTCAAAATAAAATATTTCTAATCAAAATTTTTAATTTTTCACGTTAAAAAATTTACTATCCTTTAAAAAATGCATTGTGGAGGGTATTCATAGATACGGCAAAGTCGAATTTAAGTTTTCTACTTGTTTTAAATATTTTTTCAATAAAGTACGAAAAATTTGCGAATTTTTGAGCCGGATTTGGTCAAAAAATTCGGACATGAATTTTGGTCGAAATACGTATTTTTCTTTTTCAACTTTGACCGCTGTTTGCCGACTGAAAATGACCTTGCGAAATTTTTTATACATTTTCCCACAATCAGCTCTAACGTGGCCATCGTTTGGCAGGTATTATGACATGAAATTCGAAAATTTTTATTTGACGGGACGACATAATTTTAAGGCCACTAAAAAAATCACAATTTTAATGTTTTTAAAATCTCCAAAAAATTAGCATTAAAAATAAAAAAAAGGTTTCTGTTTCCTGCCCCATAACTGTTGCAAGTATGTTAATATGAATAGTATATTAAAAAAATCGACCAAGCGTAAAGTTTGCCTTAAAATTGCTTTACCACCAAACATCCTGTTACAGATTGTTTGTTGCATGTTACTTAAATAAAAACCTACAATATTTATAAAATATTTATTCACAATAGCACATACACACGTATAAATATTCTCACACCTTTATAATAGTATAAATGAGGGATGTCACGCCAAATGTCCCGCTACAGAAAAACATGTGTTCCATAAATTTCTGAATAGGTTGTATGAACTAAAAAAATTGCAATTTTGGTTTTTAAATTTTTCAAAAAACTGGGCTTAGGAAGCATGGTTAAATATTGGAAAACTGGTCAAATTTGTGTCTCTTAATTAAAAATTTATTAAATTAAAAGGGAATGTTTTTTTTCAAGAAAATCTCATTTGAATATTGATTTTCATAACAGTTTTGTAATTTGCGCTATTTTCTTGTTTCAACAAAGCGTATGAGTAACATTTTCGCATATTTTTGTCACTCATGTGCTATGTTGAAACAAGAATATGCAAGTAAATTACAAGATTGCTATTAAGTTTTTTTTTGTGGACACAAAAACTTAAAAAAAAATGTGACCGGATTTTTGATAAAACGACTTTTTAAAAAAATGTAAAATTTCAGAACAGGTTCTACAAATTTTCCAAAATTACAAATTTTTATTCGATAGCCCATACAAAAATATACTACGCCAAATGTAAATCTTCAAGATTGTGCTGCATTCCGTTATAATTTGAAAAAATAATTCATCAAAGAAACTCGATACAAATGTGACAATTTTTCCAATATTTAACCACGCCCACTTTGCCCTGTTTTTGAAAAATTGAAAAACCAACAAGTGAGAGTGTTAAATTCGGCTGTGCCGAATCTTTTATACCCTCCAAAATGTAATCAAAAAAAATAAAAAATTACCAGGGACGTTTCTTTTTTTTTTTGGGGGGGGGGGGAGTTGATAGGATCAGTGGGGCACGTTGAGAGCACCTTCCCATCGCGATAAATATACCAAACGTTACATTTATTTAACAAAAATACAAAAAAACATATAAAAACTTGAATTTTTTTAGAGGTTGGTTTAGTTCTTCAAGGGGGAACTTTTTCCCTCCTGGTCCGATTTGGCCAATTTCCGAACTTAACCTGCCTAGGAACATAAGACATATTTTTGCCAAACTTGAGGTTCCTAGCTCTTTTATTTTGGACTGCATCGTGTTAACTACAGACGGACGGACGGACGGACGGACGGACAGACGGACGGACGGACGGACATCGCTAGAATGTCTTAGAATCGATCACTGATCAATAATATATATACTTTATGGGGTCCCCGACCGATATTTCGATGCGTTACACACGGAATGACAAAGTGAGTATACCCCCATACTGTAGTTGGAGGGTATAAAAATGCAATTTTCTTAGTTCCTGTAGGGCTATCCATACCACCTATTCAGACATTCATGGCACACATGTTTTTTTTTTGTAGCAGGACATTTGGTGTGGAATGCCTCATATGTATATCATATGGGGCATATAAATGTGTAATAAGTTTTCTTCCTTATATTTATATATTATTATATGTATACAAATGTGCTTTATTTGCTTGAATATATCCTCAAGTAGAACAAAAATATTTGAATTCCTACTCTTAAAGGAAAATATTCTAGGAAGTCCATACTACAAATTTACATAAACACTGTGATAAAAAATTATTTAGAATTTGCATAAAAAATTGCACTAGTGTAAAAAAATGGCGCACCAACAGTAAAAGGTCTGCTAAGTGGTTAAATTCTGATCTGCGTAAATGCTAAGCAACTAAACTGGAAAACTGATAGCTACATTTGAATTAAAAAGTCGACTTTTCGATTTTTTTAAAAAGTCGACTTTTTTTCGTCTTTCCGACTTTTTTAGACCTTCTTTTACTTTTTTCGACTTTTTGACGTTTTTTTGACTGTTTTTATAAAATTGTAAATGTACATTTTTTTGACGCAATAAAACTTACAAGGAAGTTTCGTGAATTTACTAGATTTTTTTACTACCTTCTATTTTACGAGAATTCCTAGAATTCCGAGCTTTTTCGTAATTTTACAAGACTTTTATCAATGAAATTTTAAATTTACAACTTTTTTTGGCAAAAAAAAAACTTACAAAAATTCTCGTAAATTTATTAGATTTTTTTGTATAAAATCTTGAAAATTTGTAAAATTACAAGAAAAACTGTAAAATTACGTAACAAATAGAAAAGTTAAATTCGACATGGCCGAATCTATGAATACCCTACACAATGCCCTTTTCTAACGTGAAAAAAATTACAGTTTTGATTAATAGTATTTTATTTTATGTAAAAAAAACTTTTTTTTTTAAAGTAATTTAAAAAAAAAAAAAAGTTCACAAAAAATTTTTTTGAGTGTAAAATTTTTTCGAGTGTATTTTTTTGTTAGTGTAAAAATATTTTTGAGTGACAAAAATACGTTAAAAAATATTTTTGTAACTTACCAATGTTTCTAAAACATTTACGGGTTTGCTAATAACTTTTGAACCATTTTTAACTTTTGGACCGATTTGGCTGAAATTCAACACGAACCAGGCCAGGGGAACGACAAATATATATGCCACACTCCAGCACCCTCAGAATTGTCATTCGAAAGTTACCGTGTGTTTTAACTTGTAAATTCCAGAAAAACCCTTACCGAAATTCACTCATTTGCTTATAACTTTTGAACCACTAGACCGATTTCGCGGGATTGCAATACCAACCTGACCAGGTAAATGCCCAACACATATGACAAACTTCAGGAGCCTCCGTAAAGTCTTTCAAAAGTTAGCGTGTTTTCAACAGACAGACGGACGGACGGACATCACTAGATCGTCTTAAAATCGATCGAGGATCATGAATATATACACTTTATGGGGTCCTAGACCAGTTTTTCGAGGTGTTACAAACGGAATGACAAACTTATATATACCCTCTATCACTAGAGTGGAGGGTATAAAAATATTAAACAAGTACAAAAGTTAAATTCGGCCTTGCCGAATGTAGTGATACCCTCCACAATTTCAAAAAGATTATTGCAACAAGTAGAAAAGTTAAATTCGACTTTGCCGAATCTATGAATACCCTCCACAATGCATTTTTTTAAAGAGTAGTACATTTTTAAATTAACAATTTTGATTAGAAATATTTTATTTTGAGTAAAAAACTCTTTTTTTGTAATTTTTTTTTTTAAGAAAAATTACAAAATTTTTTTTTGAGTGTAAAATTTTTTTCCAGTGTAATGTTTTTTTTACTGTAAAAATATTTCTGAGTGAATGCACGTACGTATGTACACAAAATATTGACATTTTTGTAAAAAAAAACTAAATTTTTTTTGTGTAAATTTTTTTTTGAGTGTGACATTTTTTTGAGTGATAAATTTTTTTTTGGGTGTAAAATTGCATTTTTTTTTTTTTTTTAAGAAAAATTACTAATTTTTTTTTTGAGTGTAAAATTTTTTTCCAGTGTAATGTTTTTTTTACTGTAAAAATATTTCTGAGTGAATGCACGTACGTGTGTACACAAAATATTGACATTTTTGTAAAAAAAAAAACTACATTTTTTTTGTGTAAATTTTTTTTTGAGTGTAAAATTTTTTTGAGTGTAAAATTTTTTTTGAGTGTACAATTTTTTTCGAGTGTAATTTTTAAGTTACCAATGCTTTTAAAACTAAACAAGTTTAAAAAGCATTGCTTTAAAATTAAACAAGTTTAAAAAGCATTGCTTTAAAATTAAACAAGTTTAAAAAGCATTGCTAAGTTACCACCAATGCTTTTAAAACTTGTTAAAACACGTGGCATTTTAGATGAAACTAATCTGAAATTCAGAGTTTTGCTTATAACTTTTGAACCACTAGACCGATTGAGCTGAAATTTAATACCAAACAGACCCGGGGAACGGCAAAGATACATGCCAAGCTTCAGTAGTCTCATTATTGTCTTTCGAAAGTTATCGTGTTTTTTATCTCGTAAATTCGCGAAACACCTTTGCCGAAATTTACTCTTTTGCTCATAACTTTTGAACCACTGGACCGATTTGGCTGGATTGCAATACCAACCTGACCAGGTAAATGACAAACATATATGCCAAACTTCAGTAGCCTGTGTAAAGTCTTTCAAAAGTAGCGTGTTTTCTACGGACGGACAGACAGACGGACGGACGGACGGACGGACGGACGGACATCGCTAGATCGACTTAAAATCGATCGAGGATCATAAATATATATACTTTATGGGGTCCTAGACCAATATTTCGAGGTGTTACAAACGGAATGACAAACTTATATATACCCTCTATCACTAGAGTGGAGGGTATAAAAACTTTATTTAAAAAGAAATTACTTTAAAAAAAAAAAAATTTTATTGAAAAAAAAAATTTCCGCGAAAAAAAATCCGCGATTTTTTTCTTTTTTTGTCAAAAAAATATGTTCGTACTTGTTTAAATACCATTGGGTGTTCAATTATGTTCACATATGTCAACCAGAAGCCGAATTAAAGCATTTTGTATTTTTACGTTATGTTGAATGTACTGAAATTTTTGAGGTGTGCTTACATTTTCGTTCATAACTTTTGAACCGCTGAACCGATATCGCTCAAATGCAATACCAAACTTCTCGGGAGAACTTCCAATAAATATGTTAAGTTTCAGTCATCTCTGTGCAATATTTTGTCCGTGATAGCATTTTCCACAGACAGACAGACGGATAGACGGACAGACAGGCAGACGGACATCGCTAGAATGTCTTAAAATCGATCGATATATATACTTTACGGTCCCAGACCGATATTTCGATGAGTTACAAACAGAATGACAAACTTATATATACCCTCTATCACTAAGTGGAGGGTATAAAAAGAAAAAAAGTGGCCAGACTTTTGATAAATTGATTAAAAAAAAAATGCGAAATTTCAGAACGGATTCTGAAAATTATAATAAAAATTTTTAATCCATAGCCCATAAAAAAATATACAAGAATACAAATTTTGTGAGATTATGGTGCATTCCGTTTTAATTTGATAAAGGCTAATCGACATAAATTTTACCATTTTTTTTAATATTTAGCCATCTTAAGCCCAGGTTTCGAAAATTTTAAAAACCAAAAAACGCAATTGTCCAAAGGTAACAGACGACGCAATATTATGCACAATATTTTTGACGTTTTCCCACAAATGGCATACATAAAAATACTGTATAAAATATTGGACTGAAAATAAAAATACATGCAGATTGTACATAATATTGAATCGTCTGTAGAGGCCTTTAGTTACATATAGGGCTATCAGAAATTCATGGGACACATTTTTAAAAAAATTTGTAGACGGCCCTAAAAGAAAATGACATAAAAATTAAGATAAATTAAACAAAGATTAAAAGAATAAGACTTAAAAAATTTTGAAAATTAGAAAAAAAGTCAGTAATAATTCCGACAAATTCAGAAAATTCTAAAATTTTAGAAGAATTATATTCAAGTTTTTTCAGAAATAAAATTTTTTTGTCAAAATTCTTTTTGGTCATAGTGTTAAATTTTATTTTTTAACTTTAACTTTTGGTGTTTACACGCATTTTACACCCATATAGTATATTTTTGAATTCTATGTTTTATTTTATTTATTTTCACATTGTTTATTACGAGAAATAAAAGTTTATTTTTTTATTTTTTTTCGTTTACATGAGTAAATCACCTGCATAGTACATTTAGTATTTCCATAACTTTGTTTTTTGTACCGTACACACTAGTGTTTGAGGGATAAGTTTGTCACCCCGTTTGTAACAAATATAAAGTAAACAAATTTATGAACCCTGATTGATTTAAAGACCATATATCGATGCCCGACCCTCTGTCTGTTTGTTGGATGATACTGTGGTTTGGCATTTATATTTGTAGTGTTCCTGATGAAGTTGATATGGAATGTAGTCTAACTCGAGGTCATTATTTCCTTTACCAATTAAAACTATGATATTTCTCATAAAATAATTTTCAAAAAAATTATTTTTCTATTTTAAATTTTTATGTTGGTAATTTTTGCAAAACTTAGCCGACACGTGTTGAATTAGTCAGATTCCATTGTTAAGACTATTTAGCAAATATATAATCCCTATACTACAAGTAGCGTAGGAAATTTAAATGACAAATCTGTATCAAACAAAAATATCATTACATATTCAACACTACCCTCATTGAGGATTAGAAAAATAAAATTTTATAGTTTCTTAGTTTGATCGCGACTGTCAAACAACGTTTGAAAAATTACTATCATTGTAAAAAATCTTTGCGTAGGTTATTCGTGAATTCGGCCAAGTCGAGTTTAACTTTTCCACTTGTTTTTATTTCACATCCTGTTTTGTTTGTATATTTCCACTTCCTTTACTTACTATCTTCATCATCATTATAATAATAATCAACACCATTTTATACAAACCACTGTACATATAATTACAATCTCAGGCAGACGAGTTTATAAAAGGGATCATATAAACACACTCACGAACATTAATATATATGTGAGTAAATATTAGTACTAGGATGGCACGAAAAATAACTTTAAAATTGGAGGACCGTTATTGTCTTCCTCTAAAAATTTTTTTTAAACTTGTTTTTTCTCTTGACAAGCAACGATATTAATTTTTTCTTATGTTGCTCTTAATGATACAAATTCAGAACAAATATTATTTTCATCTATGAAAAAAAACTAAAAAAATTAAAAAAATTGGGCCGTACCAAAAAAAAATTAAAAGTCTATTTTAACAAAAGTTTTATTTTAAATTTCAAATTTTCCATACATTTTTTAAAAGTCGATTTAAAAAACAAGTAGAAAAGCTTAATTCCACTTGGCCGAATCTATGAATACCCTCCACAATGCCCTTTTTAATTTTAGTAAACGTGGAAAAAATAACATTTTTGATTAGAAATATTTTATTTTGTATAAAAAACTTTTTTTTAACTAATTTGTGAAAAAAAAAATAATTTACAAAATTTTTTTGTAGTGTATTTTTTTTTGTGTGTAAAATTTTTTTCGAGTGAATTTTTTTTTTAGTGCAAAAATATTTTTGAGTGACAAAAATGCGTTGTAAAATATTTTTGTGACTTACCAATGTTTTGAAAACATGTTTAACTGGTTTTCAACACGTGAATTTAAGTTGAAGCGAATCTGAAATTTACGGTTTTGCTAATAACTTTTGAACCAAATCGGTCCATTTGCTGAAATTCAATATGAACCAGGCCAGGAGAACGACAAATATATATGCCAAGCTTCACCATCCTCAGCGTGTTTTTTATCTCGTAAATTCACGAAAAACCCTTGCCAAAATTCAGTCTTTTGCTCATAACTTTTGAACCACTGCACAGTGGTCAGAGCTCTATGGAGATGGCGGCCAAAAATACTTCAAGTATAGGTATCATCGTGAAAGTTCGGTCACGGCTTTTTAAATATGTCAGAACTAATGAATCATAAAATGGGAGTGGTTGATGACTCATAACCACCCCCACCCCATACCGTACCCAAGCACCCATATTAACCCCACGTAAGAAAAACGAAAGTTTGCTTTTAATTCACATTTAATTCATAACTTTTCTACAAGATTAGTTTTAGAAAAAAATATTGAATTATTAAATATGAAATAGTATGTAATGAAAAATTAAAAAAAGGTTAAGGGGGGTTGTTACTAAAAAACAGCCTTAATATTAACAATTTTTAAACAGCTATAAAAAAATAAATACGAAATAATTTTTAATTCGGTTTTTTTTATATGAAAGACAAAAATCCCCAGCAAAATGTTCGATTCCAAAGAATCGGTTGTGGAATCAACTATACTACCCTGCAATCGATTCTACTATGCATTGCATCATCGATGATTTTTGTTTGAGATTGTCACGAAAGCAATACATCCTTTTCCTCCAAACTAGAACACTTATCTGTTCTACGGAATCTGTTCTAGAATATGTTGCATATAGTGGTACAAGAAGGGATTTCTCGATTTTTTAATGGTTACATATCTGTTCCATGTAATGAATTATGGAACTAGTTCTGAATAATTAAATAAAGTTATTTTTTTTACATTTTTTTTTTTATTTTTTCTTTTATACAAAAATTCTAAAATTACATACAATAAGTACATATTTATTTAAAATTATTTTATCACAATAAAAATGTCTTAAAATCTAAGATTTTTCCTATAGGAAAAATGTTCCAGAATCAAAGACTTTTTCTATAGGAAAAATGTCTCAGAATCCGAGACTTTTTCTATTAAAAAAATGTCCCACAATCTGAGACTTTTTCTATAAGAAAAATGTATCAAAACCTGAGACTTTTTCTATAGGAAAAATGTCTCAGAATCTGAGACTTTTTCTATAGGAAAAATGTCTCAGAATCTAAGACTTTTTCTATAGGAAAAATGTCTCAGAATCTGAGACTTTTTCTATAGGAAAAATGTCTCTGAATCTGAGACTTTTTCCATGGGAAAAAAGTCTCAGAATCTGAGACTTTCTATAGGAAAAATGTCTCAGAATCTGAGACATTTTCTATAGAAAAAATGTCTCAGAATCTGAGACTTTTTCTATAAGAAAAATGTCTCAGAATCTGACTTTTTCTATAGGAATAATGTCTCAGAATCTGAGACTTTTTCTATAGGAAAAATGTCTCAGAATCTGAGATTTTTTCTACAGGAAAAATGTCTTGGAATCTCAGACTTTTTCTATAGGAAAAATGTCTCAGAATTTGATACTTTTTCTACTGGAAAAATGCCTCAGAATCTGTGACTTTTTCTATAGGAAAAATATCTCAGAATCTGAGACTTTTTCTATTGGAAAAATGTCTCAGAATCTGAGACTTCTTCCATAGGAAAAATGTCTCAGAATCTGATACTTTTTGTATAGGAAAAATGTTTCAGAATCTGAGAATTTTTCTATAAAAAAATGTCTCAGAATCTGAGACTTTTTCTATAGGAAATATGTCTCAGAATTTGAGACTTTTTATATAGAAAAAATGTTTTGAATCTGAGACCTTTTCTAAAGGAAAAATATCTACAACATTTTTTTTAGAAAAATTCTATAATTCGCGATATTTTTCCTTAAGAAAAAATCGAGGATTTAAAAAATTTGGACATTTCAAAAATTGTGTGAAACTGTGGATACATACTACAATCTTGATCATACTTGAAAGATGAATAGTTTATCCCACGCTCCTGGTTTCATTAGAACAACCGACAGCATCAGTACTCCCAAGTTACAGCTTAAAAGCTTAAAATATGTATATTTTTACCTCCTCACATTTTTGGAATCTGAAAGCAACAATAAAACAACATTATAAGTACTACGTTAACCAAAATATGTTCATAATAATTAAGACGTGTACTTACGTTATTTTCACCAAATATCCGCCAAATATATCCGCAATGAATTAAAAACCACAATAAGTGCTGCGAAAATCCAAAAATTTGTCAACATAAAGTTAACAAATAAATTCTTTATTTTTATAAATTTTATTTTTCTGTTTGACATTTTTTTCAAAAATTTTAAGTTTTTTTATCGATTCCGTGGAAACAGTAGAGGAATGGAGTAACATTACTGGGGAATCTATTCTAGAATACATTGACAAAGAAACGATTCCAAAAAATTTTGCTGGGTCGTTATATTTTAAAAAGTTTTTATAACTCAAATTTTGGTAAAAGAGAATTGCCAGGGTTGCCATCCAATTGTGGTATGTTTTTTTAAAGGATAAAATTAGTTGCAGTTGTACAACAAAAACTACTGAACCGATTTCGATGAATTTTTTTTTATTTGTAGATTAATAAATCCTCTTGTACACATATTTTATTATTTTGATCTAATATTTTTCTTTAATTAATGAAAAAAATTTAAAATTTTCCATTTTTCCAGTTTACATTAGCGTAACTTCAACAAAAATCAAAATTTTTCAAAAAATTGTCACGCTAAGTACTAGAAAAACTGACAGGTCGTTTTACAAGTCTGCTGGTCTAAACTACCCTTAATAAGGCTAAAATTAAGAAAAAATTAAATTAAAAGTCCGCTAAAAAGAAAATAAACAATCACATTTCTTACATGCATAACAATACCAGAGCAACGCAAACACAAATTAACAAAATACCACACAAGAATTCAAAGTTTGACATCCAAAACAACGAGGCCGTTTTGATCTGTGGGTGATAACTCAAAGACATGCAAAAGAATGCAGCTGATATTACCAATTTTAGAATCTTGAAATATTGACTAATAAATCAAAAAAAGTCCGATTGGAGATTTCAGGGGGGAACACAACTAAAACTCTATTAGAAAATTCAATATATTGACGAACAAACACTAACATTGACACTGGAAAGATATTAATTTTATACAAACTACAGAACAGGCTAAACACATTGTAATTATTTTAAAATTTAGTTAATACCTGCTAATTCAATATTAGTTTTGATTTATTTCAACAAAAAATTTTTTATATGGTTTTAATTAATTGAAAGTTGAACCTAATTTTCCATAATTTCACACTGCAAAAACCAACTGTTAACTCGCCATATCTTTTGAAGCTGTTCTAAAGAGTACAGTTGGAATAAAACAGAAACAGCTCAAAATTTTAAAACCTTATTTTTATTAGAAATAGAGATGACACATTTGGCGACAAACTTTTGACTTTGATTTTTTTATTTTTGGCCAATGGGATCGACCAGTGTGCACTGGACCGATTTCTGGATTGCAATACAAACCTGACCAGGTAAATTCCCAACACATGTGCCAAACTTCAGGAGCCTCCGTAAAGTGTTTCAAAAGTTAGCGTGTTTTCAGCAGACAGACGGACAGACGGACGGACGGAAGGACAGACGGACGGACGGACGAACATCGCTAGATCGTCTTAAAATCGATCGAGGATCATGAAGATATGTACTTTATGGGGTCATAGACCAAAATGAACAAGCTGGGCACCCTGCTGGTAGTTCAAAGTTAGCGCTATTCGCGATATTCGTGATTTAAAATTTCTAATGTACTACAAAAATTAAATTTGTATGCTTTTGGGATAGTTTTTAAAATAAATATAGCAAATGCATCGTTTTTTCCCAAAAAAAATTTTCCGCACAACAAAAAAAAAAAAAAAAATCAGCGAAAAAAAAAAATTTTTTCCAAAAATTTTGTGTCTGTAGTTTATCGTATTCTACTTATTTTCATAAATTAATAGGAAAATAAAAAAAATTTGGAAACAAAATTTAGCGAAAAAAAAAAAATTACGCGAATATTTTTTTTTGTATATTGAATAGAGGTTAGATGATAAAAATTCAGCAATTGCCTAAATAATATTAAAAAAATAGTTTTTTTACTTAAAAATAAAAAAAAAATAATCGCGAATATCGCTAATTCATACGCTAACTTAAAAAAAAACTGGTATTACAATGGGATTTAGTGTACACGAAGTAGCTTTACCATATGGCTATCGTAAGTTCAAATCAAACTAAAAATATTTGTATTGAACCAACTTTTTCACGAAAATAAAAATTTTTCGCGAAAAATATTTTTTTTCACGGTATTATGGTTTGTTGTGTTAGTTTAACAGACGTGAATGGTTTTAAATTTAAAAATTACCCCAAAAGTTTAAAAATATCGTTTTTATTGTACTTGAGCATCAAAATTTTAAATCGCGAATATCGCTAATACGTGTGCTAACTTTGAAACACGGCTAGCACCATTGAATTCAGCGTAGCCGAATTAACTTTACACAGAAAAATTTAAAAATAAATATTTGAGTAAATTTTTAATACTATTGAGTAAAAAATTACTCAATTTTGCACAGTAAACGATTTAATAGTATTGAGTAAATTTTTAATAACAATTTATTAAATGTTTGAAAAAAAAAAATCAGTACATTTTTAATTGACACAATTAAAAATTTACTCAAAATTTAAATATTTATTTTTTTAAAAAGTTTAAAAAAGTTTTAAATATTTTTATAAAAAAAAGCAAAAAACTTGTTTTTCAAACTTGACACACATATTTATGTCTCAAAAACGTTGGAAAATTTTATAAAGATAATAACAAACTTTCATATACATACATAAAAAACTATAAACTAAACGAGAATTCAAAAAACTATGAGAGTTAAAAAAAAAAAATTAAAAAAAACTATTAAATTTTTATTAAATTATTTACTTAAATTGTTTTTAAAATTTTTAAGTAAATTTTTAATTGCGTCAATTAAAAAATTACTCAATTTTTGTTTTTAAATTTAAACAAGTGATTACTCAAATTTGTTTCCTCCATATTTTTTTCTGTGTAAGATGCTACAAATTTAGCAATTGTCTAAATAATATAAAAAAATAATCGCGAATATTGCTAATACATACCCTTTCTTTAAAAAATCTGATATTACATGGGATTTAGTGTACACGAACTAGCTTTACCAGATGGCTGTCGTAAATTCAAATCAAACTAAAAATATATTTGTATTGAACCAATTTTTTCACAAAAATAAAGATTTTTCACGAACAAAAAATGTTTTTCGCGAAAAAAATTCACGGTATTATGGTTTGTTGTGTTAGTTTAACAGACATATGTAAAACATACCCAAAATTACCTCAGGAAACTGGAAACGCACCCAAACTATCTAGCAAGAAATCTACTTAATAATCGTGGCCACCAACGCCTTAGAAGGAGGGTGACTGCTGATCTAGCTAACTAACTGGAAGGAGAAATGGATTTGAGAACATTTATAAACAAATAAATTTAAGAAATATATGAGAAAATTAAATTTTGTCTGGCACTGGCTGGACTTAATATTAAGAATATTTAGATATAAGATATGAACACTTATTGTTAGTTCACGGAATTAAAGTGAAGATTCAATAAATAAAATATGAAAAAAAAAAAAAAAAAAAGTTTAACAGACTTGAATGGTTTTAAATTTAAAAATTCTCGTAAAAATTTAAAAATATCGTTTTCATTGTACTTAAGCATCAACATTTTAAATCACGAATATCGCTAATACGAGTGATAACTTTGAAACACGGCTTGCACCATTGAATTCACCGCACCCGAATTAATTTTACCAGTAGGGTGCCCACAGGGCCGCTTTAAGGTATGGCGGGGGCCCTGGGCACACAAGATTTTGGGGCCCCGCTGGAAAGTAAATGACAAAAACAACATTTTTTTGGTACAAATTAAAATATTCTTATTACCTGTTTTTAGACAAAGAAACTAAAAAAAAAAAATATTTTGATTAGGGATAAACTAGCTCGAGGTCATTTTCTTTACATATTACAGCCATGATATTTGTATAGAACAATTTGGTTTTATTGAGATCTTAAAATCTGAAACTTTTTCATGCTTTGGAATCTCAAATTTTTTCTATATTAAAATTTTTCAGAATAATCTGCAATTTTTTTTATACGAAAAATGTCTTACAATTAGAATCTGCGACAATTTCTTTACGAAAAATATTTTAGAATCTGAGAATATTTTTGTACGAAAAATGTCTCAGTATTTGAGATGTTTTTATACGAAAAACGTATCAGATCTAAGACTTCTTTAATGCGAAAAATGTTTCAGAATCTAAGACTTTATCTACACGAAAAATGTCTCATAATCTGACTCTTATAAAAAAAAGTCTTAGCATCTAAGACTTTTTCTTTACGATACATGCCTCAGAATCTGGGACTTTTTCTATACGAAAACAGCCTCAGAATCTAAAACTTTTTCTATACGAAAAATGAGATTACTGCTATACGAAAAATGCCTTAGAATCTGAGACTTTCCATATGATAAGTGTCGCAAAATCTAAGTCTTTTTATTTTTGAAAAACTTCTATAAACTTTAGACTTTTAAAATCTCAGAATCTGAACCTTTTTCTGCACGAAAAATATTTCTCAATCTGAAACTTTTTATGTAGGAAAATTTTTTTTTAATTTGAGACTTTAATATACGGCAAATTTCTTCTATAGAAAAAGTTTCAGATGTATACGAAAAATCTGTTAGATGCTGAGAATTTTTTTCTAAGAAAATGTGAAATTTTCTTTAAAAACTAATTAAAAAAAAAAAAATTGCTCCATTTTCGTATTATCGAATTTGGCATTTCGGGGCCCCCTTAGGTCAGGGGCCCTGGGCACGTGCCCAGTGTGCCCTAATGGTTAAAACGGAACTGGGTGCCCAGATTATTAAAAAAAGTGTAAAATTCTAGGAAAACATTTATTTCGGGTGTGGCCGTAATGTAAACCCACACAAATATAACTGTATAAAAACTGAATTCTACATTTTTACTCAAATGCCTGTAACTTTTACAATTTTAAACGATTTTTTTTTTCTAAAACCCCTCTTATTTTTTATACCATCCACTCTAGTGAGAGAGGGTATATATAAGTTTGTCATTCCGTTTGTAACACCTCGAAATATTGGTCTAGGACCCCATAAAGTATATATATTCATGATCCTCGATCGATTTTAAGACATTCTAGCGATGTCCGTCCGTCCGTCTGTCCGTCCGTCTGTCCGTCTGTCTGTCTGTTGAAAACACGCTAACTTTTGAAAGACTTTACGGAGGCTCCTGAAGTTTGGCATATATGTTGGGCATTTACCTGGTCAGGTATTGGTATTGCAATCCAGCGAAATCGGTCCAGTGCACTATAGGAAATTTTACCCATTTTTTGGCCAAAAGTCAAAATTAAAATTTTTCAAAACATTATTTTTTTTTACATTAATATAAAAAAAACTTAACAAAGTAAACAATTCTTTCTCAATTTTTCGACAGAATTGATGTACTGTCACTTTATCAATAGTTTTTCTTGCAATTTCTTACTTAGTTATAAAACAACGATTGAGTGCAGCGAATTTAGTGATAGCTTCTAACAAAAGTTTTTATATTAAGAATTTATAGTTTTTAAAAACTAAAAAATGGAAAATAATGTCGAAGGTGAGTACTTTAATGATAAATAGTGAAATGTTGGTGAACTCATCTATTAGATCGATTTAATTGGAAAAATTGAAGTGACCTTAAGATGAACTTATTGAAGTATAAATTGGAATTTTATTTTGACTTAAAAAAAAATGATAGCATATGTTAGCTATAAAACCATAAAAGTTCTCTAGGACAATCAATTACCTTCCGAATTTACCAAATTTCAAGGTCGGATATGTGCAACTTTTTTTTTAAAACGCATTTTTCCAGGTGACTACTGAGTGCCAAATTCAGAGTTATTTAATACATGGCGAGAGAAATAAATCAGAGGTGGATAAGGAGCCGCTATTTCTGGCCATTTCTTTTCATACATTGCTGAGAGTGAATGTTTCGAAAACTTTAAACAATATATAAAGGAGGAATTAAGAATATTTTGTTCAAATATAAATATGAAAAGGATTAAAAGTTGAAGGAGTTTGAAAGTTTTTGAAAGACAGCATGCTGTTTGGCTTAAAGGCAATACTTGGCTAAGAAAACTTGAAACGCAGCCTGCCTCCACTAAATCGAAACCGGGGCGGCCGCAATTAACTTTTTTGTCAAAATCTACGAGAACAAAAATACGAGTTACAGCAGAAATCTCTAAAGATCTAATTAGGGAAGTTTAGCCCCTAGCTCTTGCTTCATCTACGGCTGCCCGTAGTGGCATTTTGAAATGTAGTTGACGACTTGGAACTAAAAAATCAAATTTTTGAATAAAATCCTTATTAAAAAGTAGATATGTTTACACTTCTTAAAATTGTTAAAATAAATTTCTACTGTTATCTTCGAAAGTTAGTATACACTCAAAAAAAAAAAAAAGAAATAGTAAAAACAGTTTAGAAAACCATATAATCTATCAAGGATCTAAAAAATCTTAGATGCGGAAACTTATAACCCGGGAACCCTGTTTGGAACTAATTATTAGTTAATTTTTTAGGTAGCTTTACTAATTTTTTTTTTGAGTGTATGAAAAACTTTAAGAGTCACTCCCTCCCTCTAAAGAGTCTTCCAAAAGTCAAATCAAAAAAAATCATTGAAATCGGTCCAGCCGTTTGGCTGTAAATAATTTTGGCCAAAAAAAAGGTAAAATTTCCTATAGTGCAGTGGTTCAAAAGTTATAAGCAAATGAGTGAATTTCGGCAAAGGTTTTTCTGGAATTTACGAGATAAAACACACGGTAACTTTCAAACGGCAATTCTGAGGGTGCTGATGTGTGGCACATATATTTGTCGTTCCCCTGGTCCGGTTCGTTTTAAATTTCAGCCAAATCGGTAAAGCGGTTCAAAAGTTATTAGCAAAACCGTAAATTTCAGATTAGTTTCACCTTAAATTCACGTGTTTGAAAACCCGTTAAACATGTTTTAAAAACATTTGTAAGTCAAAAAAATATTTTACAAGGTATTTTTGTCACACAAAAATATTTTTACACTAAAACAAAAAAAAAATACACTCAAAAAAAATTTACACTCAAAAAAAAATTTACACTCAAAAAAAAATTAGTATTTTTTTTTTTTTTCAAAAATTAATACAAAAAAAATTTTTTAAACAAAATAAAATGTTTCCAACCAAATATTTTATTTTTTTCACTTGTTTCACAATAGATTAGGCTGAATTGTAAACAGAAAAATTAAATTTAATATTTTTTTCTTTCTGAAATTTACAATAGAATTTATTTTTTTTTTTAATTTTGACTATTATTCTTAGGCGATAATCAGAATTATTATAACCCAGCAAAACTTTGGTAATGGGTAGTGATTATATAACACATTACCAGGTAATGTATATACCTTATTTGTAGCATTATTTTAGGATGTCTTACCAAACATTTGTTCCACAACGTATTATTTTCAAGTGAAAAATAATGCATTACTAATAATTTGCTACGTAATGCATGATTTTTGCAAAAAATGTATTTCATATTTATTATTTCTAAACATTAAATCATGGATGACTTATATTTGGTTACATTATGTATTATTTGAAAGTTTGAAATAATGCATTATTTATAATTGGATGCATAAAGCAGTACAATAACATAAAAAATAATTATTTTATAAAAAAAATGCATAAGTTTAAACTAGAGATGGGCTCACGACAGAAAATTTCTAACGACACACACTCACGAGCATATTTTATCTACTTACTTACACTCACTTACAATCACGTGAGTAAATTTAATACAAAATTACTTTTTCACTACTCGTAACACCTTATATATTATCTTCTGGTATGCTATATTATTTCATTTCTCGTAACCTATAAAATATGATATATTTTACACCTTACTCGAATTCTTCGTTATAAATTTATGACTTATTTTATACCTTACTGGTATTCTTTGTGATAATGTGGATGCATTACTTTGAGTCTCATCGCCTTTTAAAATCATCAATGCTGCAATGTATAAAATAAGAGATCCTATACCTTATTTTATACCTTATTTGGTAATCTAAGTTTTGCTGGGAATAGAATTGATAAAGCAATTACCGTTAATTTGAACGAAAAAATTGCAAAATCCACCGATTTGCTGCGGAGATATTTTCATTGAATTAAAAACACTTTTTAAAAAATTTAAAAAGATAGAATTATCTCGAAAACTGTCCTTCTTTTGAAACTCTTACATTCATTTCCGGATTCATCGCGAGATTTTACATGGAAAATAAATGCAAAATGTCTTGTATCGTTTTTTTTTTTTAAATTTTAAAGCACTTTAGTGTAATTTGCCTGACAATCGATGAAAATCGACACAAGTCATTATTCGTTCCACCCTAATAAATACACTAAAAAAATTAGTTCAATTAACTAAAAATCATCTGATATTGAATCTGTTAAATTTTTAGTTAATTCAACTAAAATTATTTTTGAAATCTTTAGCAACAAAAACATTGCAATTGTAAAATTTAAATTTGCAATTTTATTGCATTTTTCCGAATTATAATTTCTATCTTTAGTAATTTTTCATATCTCTCATTTTTTTTTCGAGATAAGCATGAAATATTAATTTTTTGACATTTGAACACGATTTTTTCAAAAACGCCTTTGGCGCAGATTTTGATTTTCGTGGAAATATAATAATGGGTTACCTAAAATTCATAACCAAAAAATATATTTACAGTGTTCGCAACTTAAAGTCGGTTCCGACGAAGCTTAAATTTAAAAAAAACATGGATTTTAAAATTAAAAAATTTATTAAATAGGAAAAAACAAAAAAAAAAAAATCCATTTTAAATAATAAAATTTATTTATAATTTTTTTTATATCCACGCCCACCTAAGGGCGGACCAAAAAAAAAAAACGTTTCCTAATTCCCACAATCTAAGTGAAGAACTATGAACTATGTACTTCTTTCAGAAAATATAAGCTGTCTCGAATTAGCAACGAAAAAATTATAAAATCTTCTGATTTCATTTTCCGAGTGTATATCTCCTATAACAGTGATTTTTGCTTCTTAAATATGAATGTGAATTGTGTTGGTGTTGGTGTAAATGTATACATGCTATTATAAGTGTTTATACACTAGAGCGCAACACAGCGTAAAGTGTTAATTATCAAGAAATTTTACTTGAGCTCTAAAGTGAATTTACACACACACACACACCCACACACACACACACACACACACACACCCACACACACACACACACACACACACACACACACACACACACACACACACAAAATTAATTCATGTTATGGCACAAATTATGGATTCCTTACTTATGTTATGTTGGTTGCCAACCATTGTTTTGTGCGCTGAAATAATTTGTTTATATTTGATTATTTGAGTGTGTGTGTATTTTATACATTGAAAATTGACGTTTCCTATTTAACTTCCGTTGGTTGTTTTACATAATTTTTACGGTGTCTGTGTATTTTACTATATATTTAATTTTATGCATAAATACCCGTGTCAAAGATAATGAAATTTAGAATAATCCGTTTAGTATATGGAAATGTCAATATTGTGAGTAGATTTAAATTGTTGTTTGATTTACACAGGTGATATGAAAATGTTAATCATGGCAATGTTAAATTTATTTTTTTTGATCCCACACATTAGGGTGGTTCCCTCATATTAGGGTGGTTCTTTGGAAAATATTAGAATATTAAAATTTTTCTGAATTAAAAATAAGACATAAAAAAAGTAACTGCTCAAAATTTGATTCAATTTGCGACACAACGGGACAGTAATGGAGTACACAAGGAAAGGCCTCCCTTGAATACAACTGAGCTTCTGGGCTAAGTAACGTATGAGCTCAGAGGCCTATAGTAAAAATGAATTTTCTATAGAAAATTTTAAGTTATCGATACATCGATAACTATAGAATTTTCTATAGAAAATTTTAAGTAATCGATACATCGATAACTATAGAATTTTCTATAGAAAATTTCAAGTTATCGATACATCGATAACTATAGAATTTTCTATAGAAAATTTTAAGTTATCGATACATCGAAAACTATAGAATTTTCTATAGAAAATTTTAAGTTATCGATACATCGATAACTATAGAATTTTCTATAGAAAATTTTAAGTTATCGATACATCGAAAACTATAGAATTTTCTATAGAAAATTTTAAGTTATCGATACATCGATAACTATAGAATTTTCTATCGAAAATTTTAAGTTATCGATACATCGATAACTATAGAATTTTCTATAGAAAATTTTAAGTTATCGATACATCGATAACTATAGAATTTTCTATAGAAAATTTAAGTTATCTATACATCGATAACTACAGAATTTTGTATAGAAAATTTTAAGTTATCTATACATCGATAACTATAGAATTTTCTACAGAAAATTTTAAGTTATCTATACATTGATAACACTGTAAGACAAATTTCAACTTTTTTTTTAACACCAGAACGAGTCGTTATACACTTGAAAGTAGAGCCCCTCTGGAGTAAAACTGCATTTACAGTTTTTCATTCGGTGATCATTTGTCCTTTTTAGAGGACTTTAAAGTTTTGAAGGACATTTAAAGTAAAAAAAAAAAAAAATATTTCTACTTATCCTACGATACTGAGATAAAAATCAAATGAAAGAGGAAAGCTTCCTCAATTTTTTAAACATGTTCGTTTTGTCATATCAGGTTAAAAGGATATCAATAAGGTCCTTTCAAAACTTTGTCCTTTAATATCCTTGAGAATTTCCAGCCATTTCTTCCGGAAAAAATATATGTTAGGGACATTGATATGCACTAACACACTGTTAAATTTCATCCTTCTCACTTTGTTAGTTTAGTGTAAAAAAATAAGTTTTTATATATAACTGAAAATATATTTTTTTGTTTACACATAGCCTCCCAAATATTAACCAATTTTCTTGGAAAAAAATCTAACACATGAATAAATGGATATACATGTGAAACTGGACCCTCCATGGAGTAAAAGTACGTTCATAGTTTCTTATTCGGTGATCCGGTCTCCTTTAAATACCATGTACAATGTTAACCAAAGTGAGAGATTTAAAAAAACAAATGAATTTGTTTCTTTGGGTTAATAATTTATGTTTTTTTTTTGTTTGGTTTAGTTTTTAGATTTTAATTTTTTTTTAATAGTTTTATTAACAATCTAATGGATTGTCTTTATAATTTTGTTAACTAATATTAAAATGCATCATTTGAAGTCTATATGTAAATAAATCGTATAAAAAACACGTGTTTACTTATTTGTACTTTTACTTATGCAAGTATATGCTATATGTATGACAATTGCTGTGTTTTTCAATAAGTGGATTTATTTTCGGATTAATCTTATTTAGTTCAAAATAAATAAATTAAAATGCCAAAACAAATTTGGAATATTTTTTTTCCATAATCTACGATAAATAAGCAATTATTATCCTAAAAAATAATAAAAAAATCTGGAAACTTAAAAAAGTTATAAATAAATCAAAATAAATCCAAATAAATTTTAGGATTTAATAAATCCGTTTTGGATTAATTTCGTTTTATTTATAACTTTTCTCATTTTCCAAATTTGTTCATTATTTTTTTCGGATTATAATTGCAAATTTATTGTAGGTTACGGAAAAAAATATTCCAAATTAGTTTTAGTATGTTAAAATATTTTTTTTAAGCAAAACAAGATTAATCAGAAAATAAATCCACTTATTGAAAAACACAGCAAATAAATTTTTTTAACTCTTGCTTTAAACAACAACCTAAAATTAAGGCAAAGCCGAAAAACTTCCTCTGAAATTCTTGAGTTTGACTTTATATCACCATTTCCGCAACAAACTAATAGAAGTAATTTTAAAAAGTTTTTGAATTTTATATGTCATTTGTAACTTAAAAGTTTATTTAAAAGGAGACCGGATCACCGAATAAAAAACTGTGAACTTACTTTTACTCCATGCAGGGTCCAGTTTCACATGTATATCCATTTATTCATGTGTTACATTTTTTTTTCCAAGAAAATGGGTTAATATTTGGGAGGCTATGTGTAAATAAAAAATATATTTTCAGTTATATATAAAAACTTATTTTTTTTTTTACACTAAACTAACAAAGTGAGAAGGATGAAATTTAACAATGTGTTAGTGCATATCAATGTCCTTAACATACATTTTTTCCGGAAGAAATGGCTGGAAATTCTAAAGGATATTAAAGGACAAAATTTTGAAAGGACCTTATTGACATCCTTTTAACCTGATATGACAAAACGGACATGTTTAAAAATTTGAGAAGACTTTCTTCTTTCATTTGCTTTTTATCTCAGCATCGTAGGATAAGTAGAAATATATCTTTTTTTTTTTTACTAAATTAGTGTTGTTTTTATTCGACCTTTCATATATAATTTATAAGAAATAAAATTTTTGAGCTCGAGGTCAAGTGTTTGTAAAATTCTTTATTGCTGATATTTCGCTACACTTCGTGTTGCATCATCAGAGCATATTTTCTAAATAAAATAAAACAAAAACAAAATTTGGTATAAAACATCAATAATAATAATACAAGAAATGACACACAAAGTAAAATGCACAAACATACATATATGAAAAAGCACAACAAAAGCACAATTGAAAAATATTAAGTGTAAAAAACAACAATAACAATTACCGAAAATGTTTACATTAAAAAACAAAAACAAAAAATATACATTTAATTTTAATTTTAAGCGTTAAAGCAGTGAGTGTCTTCTTCATCGTCTTGTGTTACACTGATCTTAAAACTAATTTTATTATTGCACTATCCTTTGCTTTCCTTTATAAAGTAGATGACGATAACTTTGCGCTACACTTTCAGTGTCGGCTTTGAAGTTTATCCTATCGTTTGTCGGTGTATTGATAATGTGAAGCATTTCTAGCATATAGCGGCGTTTGTAATTGTTTTCACTGTCAATAATTTGTACCTTGTCAAAATCGGGGGAATGATTTTTCTTCGCACAATGGGCCGCCAAAGCTGTTTTTTGTGTAACTTCCGAATTATTTCTCATTTTTTGATCGGATTTGTGTCCAGCCAATCTAGTTCTTAATTTATTCTTTGTTGTGCCTACGTATACTTTATTACACTTGTCCACAGGGTTGCCGTTGCAAGGTATTTTATACACCACATTTGATTTGTCCAATTTGTTAATTTTATCTTTGGTTTTGCTAAATAATCTACCCACGGTTTGGTCAGTTTTATGTGCCATTCGGTATTTTTCCTTGTCAAAAAGATTTGAATTCTGCAATCTTTCTGATATTTCAGGGACGTATATAAGGGATTTATATATTTTTTCCTCTGTGCCGTCTACTTGTCTGCTATTTTGGGTTTTTTGATGATCTCTAATCAGTTTTTCTGACAATTTCTGGGGGAAATTGTTGTTGGACAAAATGTTTTTTATTTTCTTTATGTTTTCCTTGTGAAATTCTGTGTCGCTAATCTTCAATACTCTATTTATTAAGTTGTTTGCAGTATTTATTATAATTCTCTTGGGGTGTTTTGAATTGAAGTTAATAATTCTGCCTGATGCAGTTGGTTTTTGGTACCAATCAACTTTAATTTTATCTTCCTCTCTAATCACTATCGTATCCAAATATGGAAGTTTGGAGTTTAATTCCCTTTCCATTGTAAACTTAATATTATTGTTAAAATTATTTAAATTCGTCATTATCTCCTCTATTGCACTTTCCCTAACTATCCCAAACAAATCATCGACATATTTGGTCAATATTGTGGGTTTTGTTGTTAAATTTCCAATACAGGTGTCAAGTAGTTCCTCCATTATGATATCAGCTACAATCGGAGATGCTGGTGAACCCATGGGGAGACCTTTTTTCTGCGTGTATATCTTTTCATTATATTTGAAATAGCGGTTGTCCTTGATACAAAATTTTAAAATACGTAAAAATAAGCCCTTTGTCATATTGGTATGTTGCGATATTTCGTCCCATTTATTTTCTATTATTCTTAGTGCTAAGTCAACAGGAATACTCGGAAATAACGACACAACATCAAATGAAATTAATTTTTCATCTTCCTGTATCGTCAAGTTCTTAATCTTATTCCTAAATTGCACTGAATCCCTCACATTATACTTTGAATTCTCCGTAATTTTCTTAAGTATGTTTGTCATATATTTGCATAATTCGCTGGATGGGGCATTAATGGATGAACAAATAGGACGAAGTGGATATCCTTCCTTGTGAATCTTAGGAAGACCATATATCCTAGGCGCATAAGCCACTTCAGTTTTAAGCTTCTTTTTCTCAATTGTGGTTATTGTCTGGGTTTTAAAAAGTTCTTCCACTACAAATAACGATCTAGTGGAAGAACTTTTTAAAACCCAGACAATAACCACAATTGAGAAAAAGAAGCTTAAAACTGAAGTGGCTTATGCGCCTAGGATATATGGTCTTCCTAAGATTCACAAGGAAGGATATCCACTTCGTCCTATTTGTTCATCCATTAATGCCCCATCCAGCGAATTATGCAAATATATGACAAACATACTTAAGAAAATTACGGAGAATTCAAAGTATAATGTGAGGGATTCAGTGCAATTTAGGAATAAGATTAAGAACTTGACGATACAGGAAGATGAAAAATTAATTTCATTTGATGTTGTGTCGTTATTTCCGAGTATTCCTGTTGACTTAGCACTAAGAATAATAGAAAATAAATGGGACGAAATATCGCAACATACCAATATGACAAAGGGCTTATTTTTACGTATTTTAAAATTTTGTATCAAGGACAACCGCTATTTCAAATATAATGAAAAGATATACACGCAGAAAAAAGGTCTCCCCATGGGTTCACCAGCATCTCCGATTGTAGCTGATATCATAATGGAGGAACTACTTGACACCTGTATTGGAAATTTAACAACAAAACCCACAATATTGACCAAATATGTCGATGATTTGTTTGGGATAGTTAGGGAAAGTGCAATAGAGGAGATAATGACGAATTTAAATAATTTTAACAATAATATTAAGTTTACAATGGAAAGGGAATTAAACTCCAAACTTCCATATTTGGATACGATAGTGATTAGAGAGGAAGATAAAATTAAAGTTGATTGGTACCAAAAACCAACTGCATCAGGCAGAATTATTAACTTCAATTCAAAACACCCCAAGAGAATTATAATAAATACTGCAAACAACTTAATAAATAGAGTATTGAAGATTAGCGACACAGAATTTCACAAGGAAAACATAAAGAAAATAAAAAACATTTTGTCCAACAACAATTTCCCCCAGAAATTGTCAGAAAAACTGATTAGAGATCATCAAAAAACCCAAAATAGCAGACAAGTAGACGGCACAGAGGAAAAAATATATAAATCCCTTATATACGTCCCTGAAATATCAGAAAGATTGCAGAATTCAAATCTTTTTGACAAGGAAAAATACCGATTGGCACATAAAACTGACCAAACCGTGGGTAGATTATTTAGCAAAACCAAAGATAAAATTAACAAATTGGACAAATCAAATGTGGTGTATAAAATACCTTGCAACGGCAACCCTGTGGACAAGTGTAATAAAGTATACGTAGGCACAACAAAGAATAAATTAAGAACTAGATTGGCTGGACACAAATCCGATCAAAAAATGAGAAATAATTCGGAAGTTACACAAAAAACAGCTTTGGCGGCCCATTGTGCGAAGAAAAATCATTCCCCCGATTTTGACAAGGTACAAATTATTGACAGTGAAAACAATTACAAACGCCGCTATATGCTAGAAATGCTTCACATTATCAATACACCGACAAACGATAGGATAAACTTCAAAGCCGACACTGAAAGTGTAGCGCAAAGTTATCGTCATCTACTTTATAAAGGAAAGCAAAGGATAGTGCAATAATAAAATTAGTTTTAAGATCAGTGTAACACAAGACGATGAAGAAGACACTCACTGCTTTAACGCTTAAAATTAAAATTAAATGTATATTTTTTGTTTTTGTTTTTTAATGTAAACATTTTCGGTAATTGTTATTGTTGTTTTTTACACTTAATATTTTTCAATTGTGCTTTTGTTGTGCTTTTTCATATATGTATGTTTGTGCATTTTACTTTGTGTGTCATTTCTTGTATTATTATTATTGATGTTTTATACCAAATTTTGTTTTTGTTTTATTTTATTTAGAAAATATGCTCTGATGATGCAACACGAAGTGTAGCGAAATATCAGCAATAAAGAATTTTACAAACACTTGACCTCGAGCTCAAAAATTTTATTTCTTATAAATTTTTTTTTTTACTTTAAATGTCCTTGAAAACTTTAAAGTCCTCTAAAAAGGACAAATGATCACCGAATGAAAAACTGTAAATGCAGTTTTACTCCAGAGGAGCTCTACTTTCAAGTGTATATGGTCTCGTTCTGGTGTTAAAAGTAGTGTTGTACGGTGTAATTATAGAATTTTCTATAGAAAATTTTAAATTATCGATACATCGATAATTATAGAATTTTCTATAGAAAATTTTAAATTATCGATACATCGATAATTATAGAATTTTCTATAGAAAATTTTAAATTATCGATACATCGATAATTATAGAATTTTCTATAGAAAATTTTAAATTATCGATACATCGATAATTATAGAATTTTCTATAGAAAATTTTAAATTATCGATACATCGATAATTATAGAATTTTCTATAGAAAATTTTAAATTATCGATACATCGATAATTATAGAATTTTCTATAGAAAATTTTAAATTATCGATACATCGATAACTATAGAATTTTCTATAGAAAATTTTAAATTATCGAAACATCGATAACTATAGAATTTTCTATAGAAAATTTTAAGTTATCGATACATCGATAACTATAGAATTTTCTATAGAAAATTTTAAGTTATCGATACATCGATATCTATAGAATTTTCTATAGAAAATTTTAAGTTATCGATACATCGATAACTATAGAATTTTCTATAGAAAATTTTAAGTTATCGATACATCGATAACTATAGAATTTTCTATAGAAAATTTTAAGTTATCGATACATCGATAACTATAGAATTTTCTATAGAAAATTTTAAGTTATCGATACATCGATATCTATAGAATTTTCTATAGAAAATTTTAAGTTATAGATACATCGATAACTATAGAATTTTCTATAGAAAAATTTATGTTGTCTATAGCAAAATAATTTTCTATAGAAATTTTAAGTTATCGATACATTGATAACTATAGAATTTTCTACAGAAATCGTTATGTTATCGATATTTAAATTTTTTTTCATGCAAATTTTGACATAAGGCAGTTATCAGCTAACTGGACTTAAAAAATACACCCCAAGTCAGATAAATTTTTCGAGTTATATTTTTATGTTTCTAAATACTTCAATTAATATTTTTTCTCTCTTTTTATTTACTTTCAGGTAAGTGTTTAATCATCTCATTTAATAGTGTTTTAATGTAAGTACAAAGCATGTAAATTATGACAATTATTAATTTTACCTTAACCACTTTTTCAATCTTATGAAATTTCAAAGCATCTTTCATATACTTATAAGGTCCTTTAGCTATTAGTTTATTTGAGTTTTTGTTGTCCTCTTGAACACTTTTTAAAAAATCAATGATGACAACTTAAGTAGTTGTTGTATATCCTTATTATCCTTGGGAGTTTTATACAAAAAAAAAAAAACATAGACAAACAAGTTTTTAGTTATTTAGCGAAAGGGATAAAAAAGCAAAATATATATTTACTAGCTCGCCCGCCGGAACTTCGTTACCGGTTATGTTAAATACCGGATAATAAAAGGATCAGGACTACCCTACCGATTTCAAAAAATGACTCATATGTAGTCTTTGTTTTACTTAATTGTGGACGCTTAAGTCTTTCATAAAATAATATTTCATTGAATAACTTAAACAATAAAATTTGAATAATTTCGGTGGTACGTTGTCATGTTCGTTCCGGTGAAAAAGATTTTGACAATTTTCGAGCCCTTATATCGGGATTTTGGATCTTGAGTGAATAAATATTTCAGTGAAAAAAGAAATTGGAATAAAAAAAAATTTGGGTAAAAAAACATATAGACAGAAAAAATATGGAGTTAAAATGTTTAATACGAAAAATATTAGTAAAAAGTATCATTCAATATTGTTCCCCGCTCTATTCCATTTCGTTCCCCGTTCTACTCCATTTCATTTCCATGCAAGTTTCATTCCTCTCCATATATATATGCGTTACAGAAATAAAAAGTGCTATTGTGTTTATCATATAGATATAAAAATACCATTTTACACCACTTGTACCAATTTAGGTACCCCTTTTTACCCTGTCCATCACTTGGGTGTTATTTCGGCTGGAGGATACTGCACGTCAAATTTTGAGTTTCTAGGCTTTAATAGTTAGATAGGTACAAATAACCATTTGCCACCTTTTCCACTTAAAATTAAATTTTCTAAAAACCTTTTTTTCTGAACAGTTATTTCAAGAAATATAAGAAGTACCAAGCTTGCACTTTTTTATGCCCTTTACGACTCTTAGAAACAGAATTTCCAAAAAGTACTTTTTCCAAAATTTTTTTTCAATAAAGAATTCAAGTTTTCACTGCCTAGGATCATTATTTCAAGAAGTATAAAAAGTATAAAAAAAAACTTTTCTATACCTCTAGAAACGGAATCTTTTAAAAATACTTTAGCATAGCAGATTTTTTTTTTTTACCGAAGGACCCCACATTCCAAAATTTAAGCTTCTAAGACCATTATTATAGGAACAAAAAAAAAAATGAGTACCAAAATTATACTTTATTACCCCCGTTAGAAACGGAATTTCCAAAAAGTACTTTTTCCAGTATGTTTTTTTCACCGAAGGATCCTACATTTCAAATTGCAATTATCTAGGAATATTATTTCAGCAAATATTAAAAGTACAAAAAGTATACTTTTAAATCCCGTTAAGAAACGAAATTTCCAAAAAGTACTTTTCCTAAAATTTTGGCTTTCACCGAAGGATTTTACATCCAAAATTTTAAGTTTATGGAACCCTTACGTCAGAAAATATCAAAATTACCGGAAGTACACTTTTTTAGCCATTTTACCCTACTAAGAAGCGGAATTTCCAAAAAGTATTTTTTCAGAATGTTATTTTACCGAATGATCCTACATTACAAATTTCAAGATTCTAGGGCCATTACTTCACGAAATAAGAACATACCTAAAGTTTCAATATTTACCCGATCCACCCCTAAGAAAAGGGAATTTCAAAAATTACTTTTTCCAGAATTTGTTTTCACTTAAGGATCCTACATTCCAAATATCAAGATTCTATGATCATTATTTCAGGATATATAAAAAGTGCCATAAGTACTATTTTTACCCCTTAAGAAAAGGAACTTTCAAATAGTACTTTTCCTAAAATGTTTTTTTTTTTACAAAAGGTAATTTTTACAAAAGGTAAATTTTATAAAAGGTACATTTTATTAAAGGTACTTTTATTAAAAGATACTTTTTTTTAAAGATACTTTTTATAAAGGGTACTTTTTGTAAAAGGTACTTTTTATACCTGGTACTTTTTATAAAAAATACTTTTTATAAAAGGTACTTTTTATAAAAGGTACTTTTTGTAAAATGTACTTTTTATAAATGGTACTTTTTATAAAAGGTACTTTAAAAAAAGTAATTTTTATTATAGGTACTTTTTAAAAAAGGTTCTTTTTATATAAGATACTTTTTATAAAAGGTACTTTTTATAAAAGGTACTTTTTAAAAAAGGTACTTTTTATAAAAGGTACTTTTTATAAAAGGTACTTTTTATAAAAGGTACTTTTTATAAAAGGTACTTTTTATAAAAGGTACTTTTTATAAAAGGTACTTTTTATAAAAGGTACTTTTTATAAAAGGTACTTTTTATAAAAAAGGTACTTTTTATAAAATGTACTTTTTATAAAATGTACTTTTTTGAAAGGTACTTTTTATAAATGGTACTTTTTACAAAAGGTACTTGTTATAAAAGGTACTTTTTATAAAAGGTACTTTTTATAAAAGGTACTTTTTATAAAAGGTACTTTTTATAAAAGGTACTTTTTATAAAAGGTACTTTTTATAAAAGGTACTTTTTATGAAAGGTACTTTTTATAAAAGGTACTTTTTATAAAAGGTACTTTTTATAAAAGGTACTTTTTATAAAAGGTACTTTTTATAAAAGGTACTTTTTATAAAAGGTACTTTTCATAAAAGGTACTTTTTATAAAAGGTACTTTTTATAAAAGGTACTTTTTATAAAAGGTACTTTTTATAAAAGGTACTTTTTATAAAAGGTACTTTTTATAAAAGGTACTTTTTATAAAAGGTACTTTTTATAAAAGGTACTTTTTATAAAAGGTACTTTTTATAAAAGGTACTTTTTATAAAAGGTACTTTTTATAAAAGGTACTTTTTATAAAAGGTACTTTTTATAAAAGGTAATTTTTATAAAAGGTACTTTTTATAAAAGGTACTTTTTATAAAAGGTACTTTTTATAAAAGGTACTTTTTATAAAAGGTACTTTTTATAAAAGGTACTTTTTATAAAAGGTACTTTTTACAAAAGGTACTTTTTAAAAAAGGTACTTTTTATAAAAGGTACTTTTTAAAAAAGGTACTTTTTATAAAACGGTTCCCCCTAAGAAACGCATTTTCCAAAAAGTACTTTTCCCAAAATGTTTTTTTCACCGAAGGATCCTACATTCCAAATTTCAAGTTTCTATGACTATAATTTTAAGAAATAAAAAAACGTGCCAAAAGTACACTTTTTGCCGCTTTTATCCCCCTTAGAATCAAAATTTTCAAAAAGTAAAATTTCCATATTTTTTTTTAGCAAAGGATCCTACATTCCAAATTTCAAGTTTGTATGACCATTATGTCAGTAAATAAAAAAAAGTACCAAAAGTATACTTTTTTACCCATTTTACCCCCGTAGAATCAACATTGGCGAAAACCCAGACTTAGTGAATCTTTTTTCCGGGAGGTGAACCTACATTGCAAATTTCAAGTTTCTAGTACTACTTATTATTTAAGGAAATATAAAAGGTACCAAAAGTACAGTTTTTTACCCTTTTTACCCCCTTAGAATCAACATTGGCAAAAACCGAGCCTTACTGGATATATATTCCAGGATGTGAACATACAAACCAAATTTCAAGTCTCTATGAGCATTATTTCAGGAGATAAAAAAAGTACCAAAAGTACAGTTTTTTACCCTTTTTACCCCCTTAGAATCAACACTGGAAAAAATCCGGCCTTAGTGTATCTGTGTTCCGGGAGGTGAACATACAGTCCAAATTTCAAGTCTCTACGATCATTATTTCAGGAGATATAAAAAGTACCAAAAGTACAGTTTTTTACCCTTTTTACCCCCTTAGAATCAACACTGACAAAAATCCAGCCTTAGTGGATCTATACTCCGGGAGGTGAACATACAGTCCAAATTTCAAGTCTCTACGACCATTATTTCAGGAGATATAAAAAGTACCAAAAGTACAGTTTTTTACCCTTTTTACCCCCTTAGAATCAACACTGACAAAAATCCAGCCTTAGTGGATCTATATTCCGGGAGGTGAACCTACAGTCCAAATTTCAAGTCTCTAGCTTCAGCGGTTTGGGCTGGGCGATGATGAATCAGTCAATAAGTCAGTCAGTCAGTCAGTCAGTCAGTCAGTCAGTCAGTCACATTACTCTTTTATATATGGGGCATTCCATGCCAAATCACTCACTTTTAGACCCGACCTCTTTCGATTTATTTTATTTTTGGATATGTTTTAGTACTTATTAAATGCAACCTGGACACCAATTTTCAGCCTTTTATTTCAAGATGGTGTTGAGTAATCAATTTTTCAAAATGGCGATTTTCTCAAAAAAATTAAAAAATTGAAATTTTTAATTAATTTTGACCATTAAAAAATATAGATATTTTAAAAAAAGTTGGACAACGTTTTGTTGGTATTTAAAAGAAGTTTTAGAAAAAAAATATGAAAAAGTTATTCGAAGTAATTATCACTTATTTTTTGACATTTAAAAATTAAAATCGACTTTTTGAAAAAGTCCGAAACCTTCGATTTTTTTGTAAAAAACTATAAAAATTCTACTCTCAATTACGCAACTTTTAAGCCATAATTCGAGATGTGATCACAATTCCTTCTATTTTTTTTTTTAAATTTAAAAATTGCACCTTTAATTTTTTGTCTCTGATTTATTTTATATGGTGGTCCAAAAAAAATAAATTGGTAGATATTGACCCTAACTTACCCCAAATATATTTATTTCGAGGTAAAAATACGTCTCACAAAAATTTAGATCGATCGGAAATGGGTAAGGCGTTTAGCATGGTCCTTGAAGTTTAAAAAACGGATTACAAGGAAAAATATGATTTTTTTCTGTTTTCGCAATATTTTTGGTATTTTAAGTTAACTTTTATTTCATGCAATTACAGAATTATGATGTAGAGTAAAATGCCGTTCTAATAAGGTTCTAAAAACTAATATCGGTTGAAAATCAACCAAGTTATTACAACTTCCCCAGGCATCTAGCGTGTGTCATACCGCTTGATTAAAGAATACGAGTCCCTTTTTTTAATTTTATTGAAATTTTCTACTGTAATAACATTTTTTCATTATTCATGTTTCAGTGTAATATTTTTTTGGTTTTTCCATATTTTAAAACAAAAAAAAAAAAAAATTTTTTAAATAGAGATTTCAAAAGGGTGTTGAAAATGCAGGCATTTTAAGCATTAATTTAAAAAATGTTAGAAAAACACAATATGAAAAATACTTGTCATCAAATTAACTTTGAACTTGAAAAATAAAAAAATGTTATAACAGTAGAAAATTTCAATGAATTTCAAAAATCGGATTGTATTGCTTAATCAAGTCGTCTGCCACACGTTTGATGCCTGGGGAAGTTGTAATAACTTGGCTGATTTTCAACCGATTTTAGTTTTAAGTACCTTATTAGAAAGGCATTTTACTCTACATCATAATTCTGTAATTGCTTGTATTAAAAATTAACTTTAAATACCAAAATTATTGCGAAAACAGAAAAAAATTCATATTTTTCCTTGTAATCCGTTTTTTAAATTTCAAGGACATGCTAAATGCCTTACCCATTTCCGATCCTTCTAAATTTTAGTGAGACGTATTTCTACCTCGAAATAAATATATCTGGGGTGAGTTAGGGTCAATATCTACCAATTTATTTTTTTTGGAGCACCATATAAAATAAATCAGAGCCAAAAAATAAAAGGTGCAATTTTCAAAATTAAAACAAAAATAGAAAGAATTGTGATCACATCTCGAATTATGGCTTAAAAGTTGCGTAATTGAGAGTAGAATTTTTGTAGTTTTTTACAAAAAAATCGAAGGTTTCGGACTTTTTCAAAAAGTCGATTTTAATTTTTAAACGTCAAAAAATAAGTGATAATTACTTCGACTAATTTTTTCATATTTTTTTTCTAAAACTACATTTAAATACCAACAAAACGTTGTCCAAATTTTTTTAAAATATCTATATTTTTTAATGGTCAAAATTAATTAAAATTTTCAATTTTTTAATTTTTTTGAGAAAATCGCCATTTTGAAAAATTGATTACTCAACACCATCTTGAAATAAAAGGCTGAAAATTGGTGTCCATGTTGCACTTAATAAGTTCTAAAACATATCTAAAAATAAAATAAATCGAAAGGGGTCGGGTCTAAAAGTGAGTGATTTGGCTTGGAATGCCCCATATATAGATATACCATGAGTACAAACTTAACTACAACATTAAAAATCTATAATAAAAGTTTGTGTTTTTTCTTAACTTGGTTAAAAAGAATCTACTAACTAACTGTACTTGTATACCGTACTAGTTTTGTGTGTAAGTATTATATTAGTTCAACTAACTGTCTTGACAGTTTTGTGTTTAACTTATTCTGTATCAACACAGACTTAAATAGACACACCAACCCCTTTTTTATCCGGTTTTTTTTTTTCTATCCTTTCTTCATCTTATTTTTAACAAACAAAATGTCCAAAGTGTTTTGTAATGCATACATATTCGTTCTTGGTGGCATTCGTTAGATCATATTGAAAAAATTTAAGAGTGTGGAATAGGACCGACTGATTTATCTTTGGTACAGATTATTAATCGGAAATCACACCTAATGTCCCGCTACAGAAAAATATTTGTCCCATTGTTTTCTGAATAAGTTGTATTGATGGCCCTATATGGAATTAAGAAAATTGGGTTTTTGAATTTCAATTTTTCAAAACCTGGGCTTAGGAGGCATTGCTAAATATTAAAAAAATGGTAAAATTTGTGTTGAGTTGACTTGAATAAATATTTATCAAGTTAAAACGGAATGCACTATAATCTCAAAACATTGAATTTTTGTATATTTTTTAGGGGCTATCGATTAAAAATTTTTTATTTTGAAAAAGAACCCGATTTGAAATTTTTGATTTTGTAAAAAAGTCAATTTATTAAAAATTCGGCCATTTTTTTAAGCTTTGATGTTTGTCTATCCACACAAAAAAATTACACACGCGTTTTTCTTTTTTTTTCGATAAAATTATATTTCAATATTAAATTTCATAATTATTTGGCAATTTTCTTGTATTTGCTTGTTTTATCATAGCGTATGAGTAACAAATCAACGAATTCACAAATATTACTCATACGCTATGTTGAAACAAGCAAATACAAGAAAATTACATAATCAATATGAAATTTAAATTATTTAATATATTTTGTGTGGATAGACAAACATCTAAAATTAAAAAAAAGAGGCCCAATTTTTGATTAATTTACTTTTTTCAAAATTAAAAATTTCAGAATGGGTTCCGAAAATTTTCCAAAAAAAAAATATTTTAATCAATAGCCAATAAAAAAAAATATACAAAGGTGTACATTTTTGGGATTGTGGTGCATTCCGTTTTAATTTGATAAATATTTAATCAAGGCAACAACCTCTTCAAGCAAGTTTAGGTTCTGTAAAAACTGTCACCAAATCGGCTAATGACATTCAATTCCTCTTTATTAATTACACTATGCAACAAATAAAGACTTTTTGAAAAATACAAGAATTAGACCATATAGGTTCGATATTACTACCAAAACTTAGTAAAACCCAATACTCGGATTGTCCCAACATTTGCACAAAACATACCTACCTTCTATCTGTAACACTTACCCCCAGTTTCTGTAATACAAACGCAATTCGTTCGTGACGAATTTGTGTGTATTTTGTAATTGTAACAAAAAAAAAAAATAAAATATTACAGAAACTGGGGGTTAATGTGGTGCCCATATAATTTTTCAATTAATTTATTTTACGAACTCAGCTTTCCGGCTCCCATGGTTCCTCCTAGAGTGCTCAAAAGAAAGACCGATTCCCATTAGTTTTTACCCCTCAACATTATTTCCACATACCTACACTCCAGGAGGATCCCATACAAAATAACATTTTTATAAAATGTGCCCCAAACGCTGTAACAAGAATGTCCCTATAGGGGAGTCAAATGTACGACCGACCCCCAATATTTTTTGAGCCCCAACGCTGTTTCAAAACATACCTACCCTCTATCTTAAACCCTTAAAAAGGGTTCTCATACATTTATTTTTATTTTTTATAATTATTTTTACTATTTTTTTTACGAAATTGTATGGGTACCCCTATAAGGGTTAAATATAGAGTTTACGTATGTTTTGAAGAAACGTTGGGGACATTGGGGGTCGTTCAAAAATTTAACCTTAAATATTCTCTAACGGCACCCAAGGGACAGTTAGAATGATGAGAGAAAATTTTATAAATAATGTAATTTGGTATGGGAGCCCTCTTATGGAGTGGAGTTAAGGTGTAGGTACGTTCGGAAAAAAACATAAAGGGGTAAAAATAAATAGGGATCGGTTTTGCTTTATGCCACTCAAGGAGGGTCAAAGGGAAGGGTAGGAGATGATTTTATAAAACAAATTAATAAAAAAAATTAAAAAAAAAAAATTACATGGAGACCAGCTTAAGTGCAAAAGATAGATGGGAGGTATGTTCAGTGAAAATGTTAGGGTGCAAAAAATTTAGAGGGTGGGTCATATATTTGACTCCTCTAGGAGCACAATTTAGACAGTTAGAGCGATAGGAGCAGTTTTATAAATATGTAATCTTTGTATGGGAGCACCCTGAGGGAGTGGATGCAGTGCTAAGGTGTGTTTTGAAAAAAATGTTAGGGGGCAAATAATAATGGAGGTCGGTTTTACATTGCAGCGAAGTTGTGGGGCTTGTTGTAATTTTTGTTTGTCAAAAACGACTATTTTTAAGGTACAAAGTGGTTTTCACGAGTTTTTTTGATCCAAGTCAGTTTTTATTTATCTTTCCAATTTAATTACAAATCATTTTTAATAATTTAAACAAAACCGAGAACTGGTACTAATGACCGTCGTCTCGTTGTATCGAAATCGACCAAGGGTTTTGGTGGGAATCGAACCCATGACCTCCTAATTCATAGTTATTCAGAGTGCCTTAACACGTTCCCAAGAGCTGTTTAGATTTTCCGTGGCTATAATTTTGCCAAATATTCGTAGGGGAAATATTTCCACATTTTTTTTCAAAAAAAAATATATTTTCCAAAAAAGAAATAGTTTTTTGCCATACAATCATTAGAGAATTTGTTCATCAGCCCCTGTTTTTTTCCACATTTTTTTTTTTCAAAAAAAATATATTTTCCAAGAAAGAAATATTTTTTTGCCATACAATGATTAGAGAATTTGTTCAACGGACTACTAGCCACATTCTTCAAATAAAGTTAGGCTGCAGCACCAAGTCTGATTAAGCTATTGGGCGAAAACTGATGGCACCATATTTTGTGGGTCCCACTGCATTTCAGAATCTTTGGAGTCCTAAAAAGGGGATTTTGTCATAAAACTTGACAATAGAACACCGTCACACAGTAGATCGTGTAGAAGAAACACCCGGTCATTTTTTCGGTGTTTTTATTAATGAAAAAATATTTATATGTATATGTTTTAGAGGGCTCTGATTTCGAATTTGACAGAAACAAAAAAAAATATTTCAAAAAAATCAAAAATTACGATTTTTTGTTTTTGCAATTTTGCAACCTTTGCGTTCATTAAAAGCACATCATTATATTTTTTTTTTTAATTCAGCTTCAAATCCAAAAGTTAAACTACAAAAAAAAAAAAAAAAAAAACAAGGTCCAAATATGTAAAAAAAATCTACACTGAAAAAAACAAAAATTTTAGGTTAGAAAAAAAAATTTCCCAAGTTCTTTAAAAAAAGTATGAACAGAAAACTAAAGGTGTTTACGCCCTCTTTAATTTCCATATAGGTTTTATACCCATTTTCTTGAACCCCGTCGAAATATTTGACGGTTTAAATTTCAGAGTAAATTTTTTCAGTGTATTATTTGCCGAATTTGGAAATAGTGTTAGTCAGATTATAAACACGGATGATATTTATAATTTATATTAAGCCTTATAACCAGGGAAACCAAAAATATGCAGTATCATGTTTTTTCCTGTGCATTTTATTGATAAATGGGTAAGGTATTTATCCGTTTCAGAAGTTTTTAAGAAATCTGGCATCGATTTGTTAGAGCATATTTTTGCATATTTTAGGTTAAAGAGCATATTTTAGCATAAGAGCATATTTTTAGAGCATATTTTAAATTTTTAGAGCATTTTTCCACTTTTTAGAGCATATTTTTACATTTTTAGAGCATTTTTTTTTAATTTTTAGAGCATTCTTTTCCAATTTTTTTTATGACAACATGTATTTTTAAATTTTTTATCCAACAAGAATGTTTTTTTTCAACAATTACGGAATTGTGACGATTGATTCCCATTTGGTCTGTTCTTGCTTCATATCGGTATATGAAACTAGGTTTTCTTTAGATTCAGCTACTTGGCAGAAAACATTAAGGAAAATATTTTTGTAGAACATATTTAACCCTCTTACTATCGCACATAACGGTATTTGGAGGGTCTATTCTCTAACAAATTGTAAAAAACACAACAAAAAAGGGGACATAATTTTTTTTAGAGCATATTTTCCGTTTTTAAGGTCATTTTTTAAGCGCATAAAACGTGTTATTTAGAGCATATTTTTGGTTTCCCTGCTTATAACCTTTCATTTGTATTTTTCGGGTTACGTCGCGTTTTGTGAATTTTGCTATCCGCGCAATTTTTTTGCAAAACAAGCATGCAGTATTTTAAAACAATTCCCTATTATCATATTATCGTAAAAAAACAATAAATTACACTTCTCTATGAAACATTATATAAAAACTAAAAAAAATCCAAAAATAAAAAAATTTGGACCCCAATATCTCGTAAACCATTACAAAGTTTGAGAGCACACGCGAATTTAGAATTTACCAAAAATCCATATAGGACACAAATTTCAATGAATTTGAATAATTAGTTTTACTCTTTGACAGGGACTTTCGATTTTCGATCCAGACAAAAATGAAAAAAGTCGTAAAACACGAACCGGATAGTATACGTTTGCAACTAGAGACTAAATGTAGTAAAATTGCATTTACAGTTGTTCTTTTCGTTATCCTGTTTCTTTTTAAAAGGACTTCAAAGTTGTAGAGTATTGCATTTTATTAAATATTTTTTTAATATTTGTGCTTGTCCTAGGATGTTACTAGGGATAGCAAATGATAGAGCAGGATCTGATGTGGAAAAATAAAAAATGGAAAATTAGGGGAGATCCTCCCCTTTCATTTGCCATCACCAGTGTCATCCTAGGACAAGTACAAATAATTAAATAATATTTTACAAAATGTATTCTTTAAAACTTTAAAGTCCTTCTAAAAGGAAACAGTATCACGGAATGAAAAACTGTAAACACAGTTTTACTCCATTTGATCGCTAATTTTAGACGTAAATCATCCGGTTAATGTTTAATATTGGCTGTAGGACGCACAGTGGTCAATTTCGTGAGATAGCGGTCAAAACTCTATAACTTTTGACCGGATTGGTATTTTTTTACGCAATTTGTTTTGTTCAATAGGAGGGACTTTAAGCTTCAATTTGCGTGTTCAAACGTAAAAATCGACTGATAGGAACGTAAGTAATGTGGAGTTAAAAATGCATTTTAATTTTTTGTTGAGTTTCCATGTAAAAGTTGAATATTTTGACATTTTAAATAGGTATGTTTTTTTATAATTTCTTATTTTCTTCAATCGTATTTTACAACCAATACTTATTTATTATTCCTAAACTTAATTTTGGTCAGAAAATGCCAACATTTGGCCACTGACATTTATTTAGTCTCAATATTCACAGGTCCTTTGTCCTTTTGATAGGTCCTAGGATAGGTGCTTTTGATAGGTCCAGGGATATGTCCTTTTGATAGGTCCTTTTGATAGGTCCTTTTGATAGGTCCTTTTGATAGGTCCTAGGATAGGTCCTTTTGATAGGTCCAAGGATAGGTAATTTTGATAGGTCCTAGGATAGGTCCTTTTGATTGGTCCAAGGATAGGTCCTTTTCATAAGTCCAAGGATAGGTCCTTTTGATAGGTCCTAGGATAGGTCCTTTTGATAGGTCCTTCTGATAGGTTCTTTTGATAGGACCAAGGATAGGTCCATTTGATAGGTTCAAGGATAGGTCCTTTTGATATGTAAAAGGATAGGTCCTTTTAATAGGTCCAAGGATAAGTCTTTTTGATAGGTCCAAGGATAGGTCCTTTTGATAGGTTCAAGGATAGGTCCTTTTGACTGGTCCTAGGATAGGTCATTTTGATAGGTCCAAGGATAGGTCCTTTTGATGGGTCCTAGTATAGGTCCTTTTGATAGGTCCAAGGATAGGTCCTTTTGATAGGTCCAAGGATAGGTCCAAGGATAGGTCCAAGGATAGGTCCAAGGATAGGTCCAAGGATAGGTCCAAGGATAGGTCCTTTTAAAATGTAAAAGGATAGGCCCTTTTGATAGATCAAAGGATAGGTCCTCTTAATATGTAAAAGGATAGGTCCTTTTGAAAGATCAAAGGACAGGTCCTTTTGATAGGTCCAAGGATAGATCTTTTTGATAGGTCCAAGGATCCACAGGTTATTTGCATTGGTTTTAAATTTATTTGCAATTATCAGGTATTTAAGTTATGTAATATTAGATGGCAATAAAATCATTTTTTACCTTTTCCAAATGAATTGCAGATACCACATAATTTGAGAGTTCTATTGTCATTTTTGTCAAAATTTTGATACACCCTTCTATGTGGACTAGGTCCAAATATGGGCCAACTTCTCCTAATTTCAACAGAATTATTTTTTGGGTCATTAAGAACTCTTGTACAAAATTTCATCAAAATATATGCATAATAGCCACTTTCACATAAAAATAACTTCTCAAAAAATATGACGTGCATTTGTACCGAATATCTTACCTTGGGTCAGAAAAATTGCTGTAGCTCAAAAAGTGCAGCCCCGATGCATGGACATGTATATATAGGAATGTAGGGGAGAGTTAGGACTACAAAATAGTAAATTTGTGGTTTGACTCAGCTTGACTCACAGGAGTTGTGCTCTATGAAGTAGGAAATTTTCGAGAAATTTTACCTTTTTTAAAAAAAATATTTAAATTGTTCTGAAAATAGTAGAGCTTCAATTTTTTTACCAGTAATAGGAAATAAGTTAGGTTACAACACAAAATTTATTTCGTCCAAAAATCTTGAAAAACAAAAAAGTTATGATCATTTAAACTTTAAAAATTAACTAAAAATATCATAAATTTACTAAATTCTGAAAAATCCCATTTTGGACCACCCTGTTCTCAGTGAAATAATTGAAATAGAGTTCTAATTTTTTGGCTCCCGAGGTTTACTACTGTCTACTTTCATATGAGTCTAATAACTTTAAAATCGGAGAACAAAAACCAAAAGGAGTTTTGGCCGCTATCTCAAAATATTGACCACAGTGGGACGGTGGATTCGAACCTTTATAGTCAAATTATTGTGTTTTTTAAAAAGTCCTTATTTGTTGGATAGTGTTGTTAATCCATGTCGGCTTCTGAGTGTTTCCAAATGATTCCCTTATCTTTGGTTGGTCCCATTTTGTTTCTTATGTTGTTTGAGCAAACAAAAGTGTTGTATTTCGCGCTTATAATGTATATATTTTGTTAAGTTCTGATGTTATTTTTTTGCCCTGCTTCTTTATCTGTGTATTGTTAGTTTTTCTGAAAATAAATATAGAATAAGTAGGAAAATTATTGTCGCTCAATACCGACCATAGAATACTCTATATCATTCAATTGGTAATTTGAAAATTTCAATTGTAATTCGAAAAATATTAATTGTATTCGAAAAAGGTCATTTGTAATTTGAAAAAAATCAGTAGTAATTTGAAAAAGGGCAATGTTAATTTAAAAATGGAGAATTGTAATTTGAAAATTATCAATTGCATTTCGAAAAAGATTAATTTAAATTCGAAATAAATTAATTGTAATTCCAAAGAGATCAATTGTCATATATTTCGAATTACAATTGGAGTCTTCGAATAACAATCGATCTTTTACGAATTTCAATTGATCATTTTGGAATTAAAAATAATCTTCTTTAAATTAAATTTAAAAATCTTTTTCATATTACAATTGATCTTTTTCGAACCATAATTAATCTTTTTCGAAATACAATCGATCTATTTCGAATTATAATTGGAATCTTAAATAATAATCAATCTTTTGCAGATTACAATTGATCGTTTTCGAATTACAATTGATCTTTTTCGAATTAAAATTAAACTTTTTTAAATTAAAATTGTTTTTTTTTTAAATTAAATTTTTTTTAAATTACAATTGATCTTGTTTGAATTACAATTGATCATTATACCCTGTACCACAGAGTGGTGTAGTTTGTGTTGTGCTGATGTTTGTAACTACCCAAAATATTGGTCCTAGACATACCTTCAAGTATACCGATCGACTCAGAATTACTTTTTGAGTCGATTTAGCGATGTCCGTCCGTCCGTGCGATATAGGTCGTAATTTTCAATCAATTGACTTGAAATTTGAAACTTAAGCATATTTTGGCCCAAGGACGAAGCCTATTGAAATTGGTCCATGTTAAGACCTAGCCCCCATACAAACTCCCCCTTTGGATTAGGCTTAAATGACTCTAATAACCGTATTATAATAGATATATTTTTGAAATATAACAGGTACTCAAATCTTGTATGCACAAATCATCATTCTAAATTTCAAAGGAATCGGGTCAGTCCTTCTGGTAGTCCTCATACAAACCACCCTCCCGAATTCACATAATTCCCTTAAAATTCATGAAAATGTAAATATATGATAAAAATTTTATTTTCAGGTGTTAAGCGTGTACTTTAGTAACCTAATCAAATCGAAATATAATTGAACCATTTTTGGACTTAGGCCCCCATATAAAAATTTCGACCGATATTCAGTTAAATCGGTCTATTGGGAAAAAAATAAACCAATTACACAAAAATTTGATCTGTGTGTTTTCTACACTAAATAAAGATCTAACAAAAGGCAGATCTAATCGGTCCATGTTTGGACTTGGGACCCATTTTCCGGAAAACACTGGTGTAGGGTATCATATGGTCGGTCTTGACCGACTATAACTTTCTTACTTGTTTTAGAATTACAATTGATCTTTTTGGATTTACAATTGAATTTATCGAACTACCAATGGAATTTTTGAATTGCAAATTATAAAAAGAATTTTCAATTATAAAAAGAATTTTCGGATTACGAATGGAATCTTCGAATTACAAATAGAAACTTCGAATTACAAATAGAATTCTAAAATTACAAATAGGATTTTCGAATTACAAGTAGAATGTTTTTGTTAAAAAAAAAATGATTTTTTTTGAGTGCAAACATTTTTCTGTTGAGAATTTTTTTGAGTATACAATTTTTTGAGTGTCAAAAAATATGTTGAAAAGTACAGTGGTGTGCTTTATTGAAAAATTACATTTAAAACAATAAAAACCATACACGAATCCATATTTTCGAGGTATTCTAACATTTCTCACATAACTTATTACCCGCTTGGCCGATTTCGCTGACATGCAATACCAACTTGATTAGGACTAAACCAAATATGTTTGTTAAACATTAACCTTACCCTTCGTGTCTTTCGGAAGTAAGCGTGTTTTTAACAGACATACCCGAAGACGGAAGGACGAATTAATATAGCTAGACCATCTGAAATCTATCAATTGACCATTTATGTTATTCTACTACAATATTTTGAGGTGTTACAAACTGAACAATGCACTTAAAAACCCTTCTCGACTATGTAAGGGATATAACAAAAATAATATAGAGTTAGTTTATCTTTTAAGAATGTTTCCTTTATTGATTGTATAACAATTGTCACAGACACATAATGCATTTATATATACTTGTATGTGTCTGTGCATCTGTGTGTGTGTTCACAAAAAAACTTGCATTTGTAGTTGAGTTGCTGTTGTAGTGGTGGTGGTATTCTCTACATTCTATACTTTTCTTGTTAAAGTTTCAGACAATTTTTTTCCTTTCTTTCTTTCATTTTTAATCATATTGTTACTTAAGTGCATTACAATGCACTAACACACTACAATTTACTTTTGAACACATACATACATATATATTTTTTGACAGTGATGTATGATGATGTTTTAAAATTCCATAGAAATATTAGTTTGAATTGTTTCTTCAGAAAAAAAAACGAGAAATGAACAGCGGGAGTTTATTATAATAATTGAACATGATAGAGTTTAAGTTAAAAGTTTAAATTTATTAAGAAAACTAATAAAAATAACAATAAGTTTAACTAAAAGTAGGCTACAAAGTAGTATATTAAAGTGACTCCTAAAAGTAGGCTTTATTTTACAGAAAAATAAAATATGAGGCATTCCCCACCAAATGTTCAAAAATACAAATGATGATATCGTGTCCATGTGAATTCAATTTTATAGTTAGCAATATGCCAAAAAAATCAACTTTTTCATTTTCAAGCTATGAATCCCGAATGATTTTATATGTTTCGGGGGTAGAGTCAGGTACCCTACTTGCTTATTAGAATGCCCCTCACTTGTCTTAAAACGGATATTTAGGGTGGCCCTTAGAACTTGGATTTTTTGACTTTTTATGAATTTAACGTATTATTTATGTTAATAGTTACAAAATTAATGTTTTAATGTGTTGAATAGTTAGTTTGGGTAGTAATCTTCCATTTTCGGTTTTGGTTGGAATAACACACTGAAAAAAACAAAGTGGCAACAACAAAACTTGGAAGTAAGAAAATACTACTTCTAACATTCAGCGCGGCACAAATTGGGCTGAATATTATGGCTTGCCATGCAACACAGTTGTTAATGACATTAAAATCTAAAATTCTGCCGTGGTGCTTGGCGATCGCATTTTTCGTTTACAAGAAAGTTAGGAAAATGTAAAAAAAAAGGCGAAAAAAATTAAAAAAATGGGGTTTTTTGACCTTCATTCACTTATAACTTTTGAAGTAGGAGTGTTATCTTCAAGCACCACCGCAGAGTTTTAGACATTTTAGTCATCAATAACTGTGTTTTCTCTCAAGGCATAATATTCAGCCGAATTTGTGGCGTATTACAAGCAGTACAGCCTATTTTCGACAAATTTTATTAATTGATTAAAAAAACAGGGTGAATTTTTTAAAAAACGTAAATTTATGCTACTGAAATTAGTTAAACATTAGTTATTAAGAACATAGACACTGTTTTCATTTTGGAAAACAAAATTCCTTTCCATGTGATAAGTAAATATACTTATATTTCATTTACTATTGTGATAAAGCGGCAGTAGATATTTTAGCCGTCACGTTTGCGTGCTTATGAATTACACAGCCTCACAAAAATATAAAAGGGTTCTGACCCAGAAACCAGACCCACCAATTCTTATGTATTATGACCTCCTGAATGCGATGCCGCCATAAGAATTGAATTATATCGTTGGATTTTCATGTAATTTACAAGGAAAGTCCGCAAAGTGAACTTACCTAATTTGTAAATTTGACCATGTTAAAAAGCGTTTGTTTAAATGCATGTTACTTTTAAAATTGTTGACAGATTTTATTAAAACACCTCTTATTTTCTTCGTAATAAACCAAACTTGATCTTATATAAAGAAATGAAATTTTAAAAAATTTTTACTACCAATAAGTCAAATTTACAAAGAAACCGGGTAGGTTCACTTTGTGGACTGTCCTTGTAAATTACAGAAAAACCCAACAATTGAATTCATTTCTAATGACGGAATCGAATTCAGAAGGTCAAAATACATAAGGATTAGTTTCTGGAGGATATGGCACCTCATAAAGAAATATAAACCAGATGTCAGCAAATAAAGGCCCGGCAAAACAAATGCATTCACTTCCTTTTCGATGTTTTGCAGTTCTACTTATCCAACGAAGCAAGATATGGAAAATGGTGTGAAAATAATGAAAAAGGTTTTTCAGGAAAATAAAAAATGGAATGCTGAGGAACGAATAAAGAGATTGGAAGAGATGGAGAGCAAACAACAAGTAAAAAAACGACGTACGGAGAGTTAAGTCCTATTGCTAAATTTGCTTGATGTGAATGAGCCTATGGAATTATTTAATTTATTAAATGAACTATCTTATGTCGATGTACAGAGTAATCGGATAAAAATTCTTAAAAAGCAAATAAACATGTTGAGAGGTTTAAATTATAAATATCACGGTGAAAAAGTTTGGCAAACAGAAAATTTGGATTTAGAGTCCCAACTCAAAGAAAATCTAAAGAATTTGCACTCTTATGTAGATCTCTAAAAATTAAAATAAAAAAATAACTTAATGTTTTTAAAAGTATAAATAATAACGATTTCTGTTAAATACAATTCTAGTAAAATAACTAAAATTTTTTTCGCAAAACTAAAAATGTAAACTTTAATGATCAATTTAATAAAAGTTACATACATATTTTAATATAAATTTGGTACTATTTCATTATCTTATAGATCTTTTCCTCCTCATTCGCTTATTTTTCATCCGATTTTCAAGTTTTTTTGTTGGAAAGGTATTTAAATTACCTTTCTAATTGTTGAATTTTGTTAGTACAAATTATTGCCGCTAGATGGCGTAAAATTAATTTTTTTTTTAAAATGCATCAAAACACCCTGTATTTGCAAATATTTTGAGTTCATATGTTCTGCAAAAGTACTCCCCATATGATTTTGTACAAAGTTGCCAAAGAACATTTGGTCGAATTCTGGAAATTTAACGGTCAAAATTTTGATTTTCTTCAAGAACCTAAAAATAACGGTAATTTTGTAAATAACGGAATTATAAAAAAGTCGCGGAACAAAAGTTGCTTCTGATACCCTAAAGAACCATTTTCAACAATAAAAAGTTCTTTTTCGCAAAAAGTCGATTTTGGCATATTGCTATTTATAGTATTCGCCTTTAGGGCAGTTTTTAATAACATAAATAAAATTTGAGTTTTTTCCCAAAAATTGGGCTGTGTAGGCACAGTGAAATATTGAAAATATTGAGCATTAGGGCGTCCCGTCAAATTTAAATTTTCGAATTTAATGTCATAATACCTGCCAACGTTAAAACTGAGCAAAATTCATGTCCGAATTTTCATGTCTAACAAAATTAATTTCCGAATTTTTGTGCCAAATCGGGCTCAAAAATGCGGAAATCTGCCGCACTTTATGAAAAAAATATTTAAAAAATTCCAAAACCGCGATTTTGGTCCACAGATGCTGATTTTTAAACATAAGAATTATTTGTTTTCCAAATTGGTCTCAAAAGTTGAAAAATGTTAAGTGTATCCTTTAAAAAATGTTAAAAAAAAAATGTAAAAACACGATTTTGGTCCGAAAATGCTGATCAGCATCTATGGACCAAAATCGCAGATCAGCATTTTTATACCAAAATTGCGTTTTTATATTTTTTTTATTATTTTTTAGATAACAAACTTAACATTTTCCAACTTATAGGACAAATTTGGATAAAAAATATTTTTTTTGTTAAAAAATCAGCATCGCGGTTTTGGATTTTTTAAAATATTTTCCAATAATGTACGCAAAATTTTCAACATTTTCCAACTTTTGTGATCTAAAAAATATAAAAATACGATTTATATCCGAAAATGCTGATCAGCATCTGTGGGCCAAAATCGCAGATCAGGATTTTTTGGCCAAAATCGCGTTTTTATATTTTTTTAATATTTTTTATATAACACACTTAACATTTTCCAACTTTTAGGACAAATTTGGATAAAAAAATATTTTTTTTTGTTAAAAAATCAGCATCATTTTGTTAAAAAATCAGCATCTTTTAGGACAAATTTAAATAAAAAAATATTTTTTTTTGTTAAAAAATTAGCATCTGTGGGCATAAATCGCGGTTTTGAATTTTTTTTAAATATTTTTCCAATAAAGTACGCTAAATTTTCGAATTTTTGAGCCGAATTTGGTCAAAAAATTCGGACTTGAATTTTGATCGAAATACGTAATTTTTTTCCAACTTTGACCGCTGGTTGCCGACTGAAGATAACCTTAAGAAATTTTTTCATACATTTTCCCACATTCAGCCCTAACGTGGCCATCGTTTGGCAGACATTACGACATGAAATTAAACAAGTAAGAGTGTTAAATTCTGCTGTGCCGAATCTTTTATATCCTCCAACATGCAAAAAAAATCCCAGAGGCGTTTTCTTTATTTTTTGGGTGGGGGTCGGTAGTGGTAATTGGGGGGGGGGCAAATTTCCTCTCGAATATGTGTTTAAAAATTCATTCTTATGCTTTTTGCGCTAAAGATATACAAGTTTATCGATATTTAAACAAAATTTTATTCCACGCCCATAAAAGGGGGGCGGACTAAAAAAAACGACATTTTCTAATTCTTCGGGTCCAAATACAGGACTTTGAACTTCTTGTAGCATCAAAATGTTGCATTTGTTAAACATAAACACAAAAAAATCATGTAAAAAAATTGGGTTTTCAGAGGTTGGTTTAGTTCTTCAAGGGGGAACTTTTTTCCCGCTGGACCGATTTTTCTCATTTACGAACTTAACCTGCCTAGGAATATAACACATATTCGTGCCAAATGTTGGGAGTCTAGCTCTTTTATTTTGGACTGCATCGTGTTTACTATAGACGGACAGACTGACAGACGGACGGACAGACGGACGGACATCGCTAGAATGTCTTAGAATCGATCACTGATCATAAATATATATACTTTATGGGGTCCTAGACCGATATTTTGATGCGTTACACACGGAATGACAAAGTGAGTATACCCCCATACTGTAGTTGGAGGGTATAAAAATTTAAATTGGACGGGACGCCCTACTGAGCATGTTTATTTCAACATTTATGTAAAATAAATTAAAAAAAAATAAAAACTGTTAAATTTTCAGAAGAAATTCTGAATTTTTAAAATTTAAACTTAAACATTGTTTATAAAAAATCAAGCCTCAGTTTTATCATTTTTCCTATTTAGCAAATAGCTAAGGCGTATATTTATCTGTTCTGAAATTTTCCAAAATATTTTTTGCCTTGTTTTCAAGAGAAAAAAATTAAACATTCCTCAATGCTTATATTTTAAAATAATGGGGTATATATATGAGTAATAATGAGTAATAAAAACTCTTAAGAAACATTTAAGGTTGAGATGGGATCGTGAGTATAACGTATGCGTATGAGTAATAAAAACTCTTAAGAAACATTTAAGGTAGAGAGGGGATCGTGAGTGATTTTTTTTTTTGACGATCACTCACACTCACGATGGAAACATTTAATCCACGCACAATCTTTTATTTTGCTCATGTTAATGCAGGCTCTCGGGAGAAGGAAAAACCATTTCGGGGGCACGATACTCACGAGAGCGTGATTGAGTCTTATCGAATGGTCTAGGAAAAAAATTTCGAGATTTTTTTAAAAAGTTTTTTGAACGTAGAAAAAAACTATAATTTTTTAAATTTTTTTTAAGCAAATTTAACATGGCGATGATAACTCGAGAACAGATCGACCAATTTCAGACATTATTTGTTCGTATTCAGCATGCTAAAATTATTAAAAATAATAAATATTTTATTATAAAAAATCCAAATTTTTGTTGGCGGAAATTTTTTAAAAATTAATAATTTTTATAAAAGGGCGCCACTGGATAAAATGATCGAATTTGGCTAACATTTTTTTTAAGTGACATTTTGTCTGAAGCTCTATGAAAAAATCAAGAGAAAAAATTTTGGATTTCTACTTTTTTCCTTAACCCTTCCTCTCCCCTTGTATACTACAGTGTACACATCTTTAAAAAATTCTTAAAAATCAACCGTACAATATTTTTGTGTGTTTGTTTGCACAAGATTGATCATTGAAGGGTTATCTTTACGATAGATGTGTTCGGAAAAATAAATTTTCAATCCGGTGGGCTCGATCCGCAATATTCTTGACAAAATGGAAATTTTTCAAATAACTTTAAAAAAATTGCAAAACAAAATAAACGTTAAAAAATTCTCCCAAATCAAATAATAATCGTAAAAGCTTGCTTTAACGCGGATTTTTGAGAACTTTTCGATACAAAAAATTTCAACATTAGAATTTTGGAAAAATGTTGACTCGTTCGAGAGATATCGTATGAGAAAGCTTTAAGTTTGGTTGGATATATCTCCGCTAGAGGACGCAGTAGACCAACGAAATCAACAAAAAGTTTTAACTTAGCAAACATCTACATTTTCACAAATTTTGGTCAAGAAATTCCTAGCCAAAAAAAGTCGGTAGCGAAAGGGTTAAGATTTTTTTTCATAAATATTTTTTTCCATCAATATTTTTATACCCTCCAACTACAGTATAGGGGTATACTCACTTTGTCATTCCGTGTGTAACACATCGAAATATCGGTCTAGGACCCCATAAAGTATATATATTATTGATCAGTGATCGATTCTAAGACATTATAGCGATGTCCGTCTGATACAGTCCAAAATAAAAGTGGTAGACTCCTGAAATTTGGCACATGTATATCTTATGTTCATAGGCTGGTTAAGTTCGGAGATGGGCAAAATCAGACCAGGGGGGAAAAAGTTCTCCCTTGACGAAGTAAACCAACCCATAAAAAAAGAAAACTTTCTATAGTTTTTTTTTTGTACTTTTGTTAAACAAATTTAACATTTTTAGGCATGAAAAAGTTCAAAGTCTTGGACTTGGCCCCAGGGGATTTGAAAATTACTTTTTTTTGGTCCGCCCACTTTTGTGGGCGTGGATATTAGCAAATAATTTATATAATGATGAATTTGTATATCTTTTGTCCAAAAAGCATAGTAATTAAATTTGTAAACATTTTTGACCAGAGAGAAGTTGTCCCCAAGGACCCCCGATAAGCCTCCCCCAAAAAAACGCCCCTGCAATTATTTTAAATTTTTTTTTTAAAAAAACGTTTTTTTAAAGATTCGGCACAGCCGAATTTAAACTCTCACTTGTTTTTCATAATTTTTTTTTTCATCAATATTTTATTCCATCAATATTTTTTTTATACTATATATTTTCTCATTAATATTTTTTTGTCAATATTTTTTTCACCAATACTTTTTTTCGTCAATATTTTTGTCATCAATATTTTTTTTCAGTAATTTTTTCAAATAAAAATTGTAACCGTTGTTATGTCCCTGATTTTTTTTTGTCAATATTTTTTTTTCATCAACATTTTTTTTTATCAATATTTTTTTTCATCAATATTTTTTTTCATCAATATTTTTTTTCCTCAATATTTTTTTTTCATCAATATTTTGTTTCATCAATATTTATTTTCATCAATATTTTTTTATCAATATCTTTTTTTTATCGATATTTTTTCCATCAATATTTTCTTTTTATATCAATATTTTTTTCTCATCAATACTTTTTTTCTTATCAATACTTTTGTTCCTCAATATTTTTTTTCATCAATATTTTTTTCATCAATAATTTTTTTCATTAATAATTTTTTTCATCAATATTTTTTTTTTCCATCAATATTTTTTTTTCGTCAATATTTTTTTTTATATTTCTGTGGCCGTACGAAAAAACTAGTTAACTCCACTTTTTGCGAAAATTGAGATAACACCAAAAATAGAAAGTGCATTCCATTTACTATCACTCTGTCAGATCGAAATTTTGATATATGTTCTCATTAACAAGTTATTTGGAAAACAAAATAATGAAAAATACCAATTTTTATGTAAAAACTAGATAACTCCATGCATTTTTCGAAAAAACAAGATAACTCCATAGTTTCTTAAAAAACATAAAAATTAAAAGTTTAAAACGATGTTCTTTCGAAAACTATGGGAGAAAAAGCTGAAAGAACAAGTTTGAGTCACGACTCCTTTGAGTCCAAATTTTGAACCTAAAAATTTTAACTCCCGAGAATTCATAGATTGCATATAAAAAATGCATACAATTTCTTTTTGCAGATCTTAATTCATAGAATACGACTGCCAAACACCCAAAATAGCTTAAAGTAATAGTTTTTAAGTTATTAATAACTTATGTAGGATAACTTACTTTACACCACCCCAGTAATGCATGCAAATTTTTAGTAAGGTATAAAGTAAATTATCAAGTTTATAACAAAGGATACTAGAAGCAAAAGGTATCAAATACATCATATTTTTAAGGCTACGAGAAAAAAAATAATATACCATACGAGAACATGATATGTAAGGTGTTACAAGCAGTGAACAAGTAACGTTAAATAAATTTTCTCACGTGATTGCAAGTGTGTGTGAGTAGAACAAATATGCTCGTGAGTGTGCGTGATTCGAAAATTCATGTCGTGAGCCCATCTCTAGTTTAAACTAATGCATTTTTGTATAAAATATTTATTTTTTATGTTATTATGTTATTATAATGCATTATTTAAAATTTTGAAATAATACATAATGTTACCAAATAAAGGTCACCCATGATTTAATGTTTAAAAATAATAAATATGAAATACAATTTTTGCAATAATCATGCGTTACGTAACAAGTTATTAGCAAAATATTATTTTTCACCTTGAAATAATATGTTGTTGAACAAATGTTTGGTAAGACATACTAATATAATGCTACAAATAAGGGATATACATTACCTGGTAATGTGTTACATAATTAACACTCATTACAAAAGATTTGCTGGGAAGTTTATGTATAAAAACATACAAAAACTTGGCTTATTTTCGAGATACATAAGAATAAAAGAAAAAAAAAATTTTTTTGAAAAAACTAGTTAACTCCATTTTTTTCGTAAAAAATGGATTATATTAACGTGCTGAGTCAAAAAGTTAATATTTTTCCACATATGATTACTAAAGTTGCCTTAATTTCATAATATATAAGAATTAATTGAAAAAAAAGTTTTTTTTGGAAAAACTAGTTAACTCCATTTTTCGAAAAAACAAGCTAACTGACATCGATTTTCGGATTTAGTGTCCAAAAATGAGTTCAATGGAATTAGAAATCTTTAATATTATTAAAAATTATGTTTCGTCTAATGCGCATGCATAATAACATAAATTCATAATAAATAATTAGTGAAATATGTTATAAACTTCAAGTGTGTTTTTCTCCTGTTTTCAAAAAATGGAGTTAACTAGTTTTTTCGTACGGCCACAGATTTATATATTTTTTCTCATCAATATTTTTTTTCTTCTATATTTTGGTCATCAATATTTTTTTCATCAATATTTTTTTTCATCATAATTTTTTTTATCAATATTTATTTTCATCAATATTTTTTTGTCAATTTTTTTTTTTATAAATACTTTTTTCCCTAATATTTTTTTCATCAAAATTTTTTTCATTAATATTTTTTTTTATAAATATTATTTTCATATTTTTTTAACATGATAATGTTTTTAGGCTGGTGTCTAATTTTAAAAAAGTTGCAGGACGCCACCTCAGTTTGACTATATAAGCTAACAATATACGAAAAAGAAAACAAGAATTATTATTTTAATTTTCTTAAAACCAAAAGTTTTAATAACTTGGGTTTGTAACTTGTATAATAACTCACCTCGTGGTGAATAAAACCGTTTTTCACCAGCTGGTGAATAAAAAGTAACATGATTATTTTTCAACAAAAAATTTTTTTATTTTCATCAATTTTTTTTTTTCATTAATTTTTTTCCCTTCAAATTTTTTTTTCCATAAAAGTTTTTTTTTCATCAAACTTTTTATACCCTCCACTCTAGTGATAGAGGGTATATATAAGTTTGTCATTCCGTTTGTAACACCTCGAAATATTGGTCTAGGACCCCATAAAGTATATATATTCATGATCCTCGATCGATTTTAAGACGATCTAGCGATGTCCGTCCGTCCGTCCGTCTGTCTGTCTGTCTGTTGAAAACACGCTAACTTTTGAAAGACTTTACGGAGGCTCCTGAAGTTTGGCATATATGTTGGGCATTTACCTGGTCAGGTTGGTATTGTAATCCAGCGAAATCGGTCCAGTGGTTCAAAAGTTATGAGCAAATGACTGAATTTCGGCAAGGGTTTTTCGTGAATTTATGAGATAAAAAGCACTATAACTTTCGAAAATCAATTCTGAGGATGCTGAAGCTTGGCATATATATTTTTCGTTCCTCCAGCCTAGTTCGTATTGAATTTCACCCAAATCGGTCCAGTGGTTCAAAAGTTATTAACAAAACCGTGAATATCAGATTGGCTTCACCTTAAATTCACGTGGTGAAAACCCGTTAAACCTGTTTTAAAACCATTGGTAAGTCACAAAAATATTTTAAAACGTATTTTTGTCACTCAAAAATATTTTTATACCAAAACAAAAAAAATACACTCGAAAAAAATTTTACACTCAAAAAAAATTTTACAGTCAAAAAAAAAATTAGTAAATTTTTTTTTATGTAAAATTCGAAAAAATTTTACACTCAAAAAAAAAAAAATAGTAAATTTTTTTTTTGAATGTAAAATTCGAAAAAATTTTACACTCAAAAAAAATTTTACACTCAAAAAAATAGTTAGTATTTTTTTTTTTTTTTTTTTTTAAATTACTAAAAAAAAAATTTTTTACACAAAATAAAATATTTCTAATCATAACTGTTATTTTTTTCACGTTAGAAAATTTACTATCACTTAAAATGGGCATTGTGGAGGGTATTCATAGATTCGGCCAAGTCGAATTTAACTTTTCTACTTGTTTTTTCATCAAATTTTTTTTTTCATAATTTTTTTTTTTCATCATATTTTTTTTTATAAATTTTTTTTTTCGTTAATTTTTATACCCTCCAACTACAGTATGGGGGTATACTCACTTTGTCATTCCGTGTGTAACGCATCGAAATATCGGTCTAGGACCCCATAAAGTATATCGTCGAACTATATTCAATAAATGCCAACTCGAAAAAGCTTACTGTTCAGGAGAGCTAAAAAACTAGTTATTTCGCATATTATTGCAAAAATAAACAATGTACCTTCCACAAGATGGTTTAAATATTCTAAACAATTTTTACCAATGCAAAAATTTTCATATTTTGCACTTGTTTGCGTATTTTTCAGAGATGGCATTTATTACTATATCAAAAAACAAATATTTTTTTAGAGTTGGCATATTTTGTCGGAAAATAAAAATACATTTTTTTTGGAAAAATTTTTAAATTTTTTTTTTTTTTGGTTTTTGTTATCCTTAGTACGGCAATTGCAAAAACTGAACAAAAAATTAAAAATCTTTGCATATTTTTAAAAGTTACTAGCTCCGAAAGCCTTTTAATCTCAGGGTGGTCAACTTTGGCACTCTGTAACTCACGCTGTATTGCAATAGGTTCACTCCAAACCAGCTATTTTGAAAGCTTATATCATTGACTTTATTTGCCCCATTCATAATGTTTCAATCTGATAAATAGTTTGAAAGTTACATAAATATAAGCAATTTTTATTTTTGCAAACACTATTTACCGATATTATTAAAATGGCAATATCTCAAGAACCAGTCATTAGATATCAAAATCTTTACAAGATTCGTGTTTAGCATGGCAAATGCAATAAGATATGTGGTCTAATTTTTTTAAAAAAATTTTTTGAAAATTTTTTTGAAATTTACAATGGGAGTTGGCATTTATTTCCACCAAAAAAATATGTACTTTGAGTTAGCAGAATAACAAAAATGGATGTAAAACGACAACAAATTATTTTTTTGCTCTGAAATTTTTATGGCAGATAGGTATTACACAGGGGAGCTATTTGCCATCGGAAACTCATTTCCGTCAAATTTGAGTTGGCATATTTTGAATATAGGTTCACGATATATATTATTGATCAGTGATCGATTCTAAGACATTCTAGCGATGTCCGTCTGTCCGTCCGTCCGTCCGTCCGTCCGTCTGTCCGTCCGTCCGTCCGTCTGTGGAGGACACGATACAGTCCAAAATAAAAGTGATAGACTCCTGAAATTTGGCACATACATGTCTTATGTTCATAGGCTGGTTAAGTTCGGAGATGGGCAAAATCGGACCAGGGGGGGAAAAGTTCCCCCTTGAAGAACTAAACCAACCTCTGAAAAATATCATATTTTTACATAATTTTTTGTGTTTTTGTTTAACAAATCCAAAATTTTTATGCTACAAGAAGTTCAAGGTCCTTTAAATTTTTTTTTATCAAATTTTTTTTTCATCAATTTTTTTTATCAAATTTTTTTTTCATCAATTTTTTTTTTTAATATTTTTTCTTTCATTAATTTTTTTTCATCAAATTTTTTTTTTCATAAATTTTATCATATTTTCATCAAAAACTTTTTTTCATGAAAATTTTTTTTCACCAAAAATTTTGGGTTCATTAAATTTTTTTTAACATAATTTTTTTTTTTCGTGAAAAAAAAATATTTTTTTTTACCAAAACTACTTTTTCACCAAGTCTAAGCTTTTCGCATAAAAATTTTCCATTTGTTTATCAAATGTACATAAAACAAATGAGAGTGTTATATTCTTTGGTGCCGAATCTTTTATACTCTCCAAAATGTAAAAACACTTTTTTGCACTTATTTTTTCACTCACTTACGAAATGCTCTTTTGGTTTTTTACTGATATTTCAATTTGTTGTGCATGGAATAGCAAGGTAATATAACATTATTTTTTCTAAAAAAAACTTTGCTTTGCCAAGTACGCCCAAATCATCCGCAAAACATTATCATGATTTAATGTTTTGGGCAAGAGTACGAAATTCGCAGTCATTTTTTTTTTGTTTTTTTCATCAATATTTTTTTTTTTCAACAATATTTATTTTCCATCAATATTTTTTTTTCATCAATACCTTTTTTCATATTTTTTTTATCAATATTTTGTTTTTGTCATCAATATTTTTTTTGCATCAATATTTTTTTAATCAATATTTTTTTCATCAATATTTTGTTCATCAATATTTTTTTCATCAATATTTTTTTCATCAAAATTTTGTTTTTCATAGTTTTTTTTTATTTGTTTTCATCAAAATTTTTTTTATCAAGATTTCTTCGTCATCGACCGATATTTTAATGCGTTTTGCATAGAATGACAAATATATGTAGCGTTATTTTTTCTAGAAAAATTTGCCAGAACGTTAAAAATTGTAAGATTTTTTTTTTGCCATACAAAAAAAAAAGCCGATCTAATGTTACATAAACCACAATTTTAAACCTTTAACAACCTCAAATAAAATTATGTGAGAAAAATATTTGTAGAACATCTTAACTTATAAGGATCCTTAATTAGATTTCTGTTTTTAATTCTTGAAAAAGTACTACAATGACCTGACCGCCTCAATTGCCAGACAGAAAGTTAACAAGTTTTCAGAAATGTACCGCCATACAATTTCGTTACAGATATCATACTATATTAAACTAAGATGGACCTTTTTATAATTCTTTTGATATTTTCCTTTGATAAACATTTTAAAACTTTAGTAGGTCATAAAAATGAAATTTGAACTAGCTTTGCAAAGCACTTTGGTGTTTTATGTCTCCAATGGTCTACTTTCATTTCACATTCAAGCCATTGAAGCTGATGGTGATAAACTAAAATTTTTTGTACTGTGTTATTAAAGTGTAGTTAAAAAAACAATTGTTTTTGCTTACTTTTGGCTTGTCATTTGATACTTAGTTTTATTTTTTGAAGCATAATTTTTGGCGAAAAAATATTTTATTATTTTTAGCATAATTTACGGCATTTATTACTAAAAATTCTATATTTTTGTTTGTTCTAACAATTTGAAAATTAATTTTTACTGCATATTCTCATAACCTGCCATTTGATAAATAAAAGTTTTAAAGTATAATTTTAGGAGAAAAACAATCATAATATTTGTAGCATAAGTAAGTGCATTTAATATTAAAATTGCTATTTTTATCCAGCTTGTTTGTTTGCAACAAATTTTCTACTCCTCCCATTTTATTCAATTAAATTCAATTGAATTACATTATGAGTAACTATTTAGAAAAACAACAAAATAAAAAAACTTTTTCTACTAAATAATTTTACAAGAACTTTTTAATATACACTAAGTACTTCTAAATACCTAAAAGTACTTTCAACATAAAATATACAAAAAAAATAAAAAAAATGCCCTTTTCAACTTTGTCCTAAAAATGAGAAAACAGCCAACTAACAAATTTAAATATACAATTTTTACAAATTCTGCACAATAACAGAAAAATAACATTTTTTAATGAGAATTTTTAAAACGAACAATTTTACAATCAAATATCTCTAATCAAATAAATAAAGTAGTTAGTTCTTAAATTTTGCAATGATTTTTTTGTTGTTTTTCGAAAAATTTTTAAATATTTTGCTCTGTTTTGTTTCAAAATTACTTTTAATTTCAAGTTGAAATTAACAAAAAAATACTTTTAATTGATTTCAATTTGTAGTTTGTTGTTTTTTCTACTAAAAAATATTTTCAAAAAAACGAAAAGAAAAACTTTTTATTGTTTTCCAACAAAAAAAAAAAAAGAAAAACTTCACAAAAAACAACTTCATTTGTCATTAAAGTTTGTCTAAATACTTTTTTCCCCCAATAGTCCATGAGTAATTATGCAAAACAAACGGCAGTTTACAATGGCATTGTTAAATTTTACAGTGAAAGGAGTTTAAAGTTAAAAAGAGAGTGAGGTAGAGTAACTGTCTAACCATATGTACAACGGAAATCCTTTATTTTTTTTGTATAATCCCACACACAACTGTGAAAAATCCTGTTTAGCTTTTCATGAGGAATAATTAAAAAGGGATGAACTCTAACTAGGAGTTTTTCTATATGAGAAAATGCATTACAATTAGAAAATTATTGCAGATACTACATGACGGTCATTTGTGTAGTAGGTAGTAGTTGTTGTTTTTAACTACAATTTCAGTTGTTTTTGTATGAAAAATCTCAAACAACTACTTTTTGTAGGCGTTTTAAGAAAAAAAAAAATACAAAAATTACTACATTGTAATAACATTGGTTTTATGTAGTTGTTTTTAGTCTATAAAAAAACTTATAACTTTTTAGAAATTTTTATAAAAACTGATGTCGGTTTTTTCTACGTTTAAGAAATTAAAAAAAAAGTCAAAATTTCCTTTCCATTCATAGAGCTTGAAACAGTCTTCTATTTAAATTTAATTTGAGCCAAATCCGATTTTTTTATCCCGTGGCGACCTTCGATAAAAAAATGACGGATTTTTTCTACGTTCAAAAAATTTAAAATTTCTTTCCCTTGATCCTTTCATAGAGCTTGAAACAGCCTTTCATTTAAATTAAATTTGAACCAAATCCGACCATTTTAACCCGTGTCGCACATCGATCAATTTTGAATTTTTAAGAAAATTTCCACCAAAAGTTTGGATTTCTGAAATATTAAAAATTAAAAAAAAAATATATAAAATCTTTATTGATTTTACGTAATCTTTATTAATTTCGAACAGTTTTCGAATTATCGCAATTTGAAATTTGTCAACAAATATCCAAAAATGTCGGTTTTTCTTCCGTTTAAGAATTTTTTAAATAAAAATCTGAAATTTTTTTTTCACTGGCTTTTTCAGAGAGCTTGAGAAAAGCTTTCATTTCAACTTAATTTGAGCCAAATCAGAACATTTTGACCCATGATAGGTTAGGTTAGGTTGTAAGTGGCTGCTGACGTTTTACGTCAACACACGTAGACTCTGAGCACGGTGAGCCTCAGCGATGTTCAGGTTGAACTTTAGTGTCGACGAAAAGTGTAAATGCAGTTCAATTTCTACATGATTAGTTGTCACAAAACTGTTTTCAGCGAAATCGTAGCTGATCGCATTCGCGAGATATCGCGAAATTAGTGATTTTATATTTTAAAAAATTTTGATATTGAAGTTTTTTAAATATTTTCAAAAACTGAGTATACAGTTTTCATTGTACTTATTTTAAGGTCACAAAACAGTAAACATCGAAATCCTATCTTCTTTAGTTCGCGAGAAATCGCGAAATAACTTTTTTGTCAATTTTTGTTTTTCAACTTTTTCTAGGTTTTTTTCAAATGTTGTGGAAAGCTGATATGCACTTTAATGTGTACGTGATCGAAGGTCATAAGGGTGTTGACAGCAAAGTTGTAGGTGTACACTGTCGCAAGATATCGCGGAATTATTTATATATTTTTTATTTTTATTTTTATTTTTCAATTTTGCATGTTCTTTTTGAAATTGTTTTTACATACACGTGGTATGCATTTTTATTTGTACATGATAAAAAGACATTAAACTGCTAACACAAAAGTCCTATGTGGTCAATTCTTTAAGGAATCGCAAAGTTAATATTAAATCTATTATTTATAAATCTATTACAATACAAAATAAATGAAAAAAAAATTGAAAAATTTTTCGCGATTTTTCGCGAAAATTAGCGTCAATATATAGATTTCAGCAGTTTTACCACCTTCAGTTACGGGGAATTTAAACTGCATACCATATACTTGTCGTTACTTAAATTTTTTTTTTTGATACCAAAGAAAAAAAAATTAATTTATTATAAAAGCTCGTACAGTAATTTTGCGATTTCTCGGGAAATTGATCGTCTATAATTTTTATGCTTGCAGTTTTGTCACCTCTAATAACCTCGAATTCAAACTGCATACCACATTTTTGTCGTTAATTGAAGTATATGTTTTTACAGACCACAAATGACACAAATTAATGAATAAATAGTAGATAAGCGAGTTTTTTTGCGATATCTCGAAGAATTAAGCAGCTAGAATTTAAATGTTAACAGCCTTATGACCTTTGATCAATAGCAAGTCAAACTGCATTTCGTGTTTTTCAACAATGTTAAAGAAATTTCTTTTATTAATCAAAACAAGAAATACCCCCAAAAAGCTGTTTTTCGCTATTTCTCGCGAAAGTGAGCAGCTATAATTTTTTTGGGGGCAGTTTTAATTTCTTCCAGCATGTTCAAATCAAACTGCTTACCACTTTTTTTTATCATTTCTAAAGAACCGGGTTTAAAATATAATAAAAAAATATATATATATATATATATATAATTACGCGATATCTCGCGAAATTTAGCACCTACAATTTTGATGTCAACAGCTGTGTGACCTTTGATTAACCACAAGTAAAACTGCATACCATGTTTTTATGAAATTTGAAAAAATCATATATGAAGATAAAAACAAAAATAAAAACAGCAAAAAAGTAATTTCGCGATTTCTCGCGAAATTGAGAAGATATGATTTCGCTGTTAACTGTGTTGTGACATGTAAATAAATACAATTAAAACTGCATACCCAGTTTTTGAAGATATTTAAAAAACTTCATTGTCAAAATTTTAGAAAATACAAAAACACTAATTTCGCGATATCTCGCGAATGCGATTAGCTACGATTTCGCTGTTAACAGTTTTGTGACATTTATTCATGTAGAAATCGAACTGCGCTTACACTTTTCGTCGACACTAAAGTTCAACCTGAACATCGCTGAGGCTCACCGTGTGTATAGATCCAATGAACGACTTGAGGGCTAAAACCCCATCGTTTTCCAATGGCCCTTTTACAGGAATACAAAGCAATCGTTGCTTTTCTCACCCGTTCCTCAATATTACGCCTGAAATTCAGCTTCCTTTCTAGAAATACTCCAAGATACTTGGCTCCATCTGAGAAGGTGATTTCAGTACCGTCCAGAGAAATAGGATCAAAAGCAGGAATCTTATTTTTCCTTGTAAACAAAACAAGCTCTGTTTTACTAGGATTAACTCCTAGACCACAGTCTCTTGCCCATTTAGACAGATCTTTCAGAGAACCCTGAAGAATGTCCCGCAATGTTGGCAGATGCTTCCCCTTTACCGCTATCGCGACATCGTCAGCATATGCGACAACATGACAACCACGTGGTTCTAGAGACCCATGACCCATGATGCCCTTCGATTAAAGTTTTGAGTTTTTGGTGAACATTTTCTAAATAACCAAACCATAACATTGATCGAAGGGCGGGTTAAAATTATCGAAAAAAAAAAGTTTGTCTAAACCTTTATGAAATGGCCAAAGGAAAAAAAATTTGATTTTTTTTTTTAATTCTTGAACGTAAAAAAAACCCGAAATCCATTATACTGCAATAATGGAAATTTTCCCGAGGAATAATTTTAGTCATTATTTCATATCTCTCATCGTTTTCGTGATAAGCTTAACATGACAATTTTTAGAAGTTTGACCGCGATTATTTAAAAACCGCATCTTGCGAAGATTTTAATTTTTGTCAAAATATAATATACCCCCACATCCCAGATTCGTAATAAAAAAAAAAAAAACATCTACATTGTTTGCAACTTGAGGTTAAAGTTGGTCCGAAAGAAGCGTGTCTTTTTCTTTATAAAAAAACATCATTGCCTACACTTAGGCTTATCATTAAACATACACACTTTATAGAGCCTATATTTCACATAAAAGTCTCCAAACTAAGTTTTGTCCTTTGCCAACCCCTAGTGAAATGTGATGCAGAAAATATTTGTAGAATATTTTAACCCTTTAAACGCACGTTTCAGTGGTGAACAATAAGGGTATTTGAAAAAAGTATCAAAATGATCCCAAAAAATGGGAGCGTTATTATATTTTAAGAACCGCCATAAAATTTCTCTGCAGACATCTATTAACGTTATTTATGTATTTAGAAAATTTTTCTGCAATATAAAAAGTTTACGAATCCAAAATTGTTTTGTACGCGAAAACATTTCTCAGAGTCTAACCTTTTTCTGCACAAGAAATGTCTCTATCTGTTTTTCTAACTCCCACTGGAGCATAGGGCACCAATAATATAAGATTTCCATCTGACAGGGTTCACGCTGGTCACGTGAATTGCGTAACTCACGCATGACTGAGAGCCATTTTCATTTCAAATGTTATTGTGAGAGAACGTGAGTTGAAAAATGCCTGCGAATTTTGTACTCTTGTCCAAAACATTAAATCATGATAGTGTTTTACCGAAAATTTGGGTGTACTTTCCAAAGAAAAATTTTTTTTTTGGAAAAAATAATGTTAAACTCATTTGTCATTCTATGCAAAACGAATTGAAATATCGGTCGTGGACCCCATTAAGTGTATATATTATTGATCAATTTCTAGCTATATACATCCGTCCATCTGACTGTGGAAAGCAAGATGCAGTCCAAACCAAATGAGCTGTAAATTTGATAACCCAGGCAGAAAAATACGAACGGGAGAGCGCTGGCAAAGTACCTTTTATGGTCGCTTGTGTGCTGGGAAAGCATCACAGTTTAGTACTCTCCCAGCGTCCAAAATGATAACCACGGTAAACGGTATGCCGTTGCTATTTTAAAGCGCTTTGAGAGCGCTTTAAAAACAATTATAGCACTTTTAGAACAAAAAAATGGGACGTATCTAAATTGTATACATAAGTCCATAAGACACAACTTTTTGTGGTGTTTATTTGAATAAAGAAATTTATTAAATTAGGATAAAAAATTTATTAACTCATTTATTAGGATAAAAAAATTTTGAACAAACTTTGAACAATTTTCTAGTCCCGGAAAAAAATTGTTTGCAGTTTTCTTTGCGTTTTGGAATAAAAAAATTGATTAAAAATGCTTTTAGGAAAAAATTTGGAAAAGTCCCGAAAATAATTGGTGTATTGAACCAAAACGGGTATGTATCCGGAGTTTTAGGGTAATGTATCCAGACTTTAAGACACTTCCTCACGAAAGAAACAGGTGTTTTTATATAAAAGGTGTCAAGTTTGTAATATGTAGGTCATTGTGTATAAGTGACATATCATGAGAACTATCAAGGACCGGCCACTTATCCTGCAGGGAAATAAAAAATATTCCAATTGCTATGAAAATTAATAAATTTTAATAAAAAATTTATACTTTGAACGGATTTAAATAGAAAAACATTGGCAAAGCGCTTGCAAAGCACTTTTTCGAATTCATACTACCTTCTACACAAAAAATAAAGTGCTTTGCCGAGACTTTTTCTTTGGAACGGTTGGCAGTTTCTGCCTGGGAAATTACTATTTTTGTATTACTTAAGTGCAAAAAACTGTTTTTTAAATTTTAAAGAGTATAAAAGATGCGGCACCGAAGAATTTAATACTTACTCTGTTTGTACATTTGTTAAACAAATGGAACATTTTTATGTCAAAGGTTTAAACTTGATAAAAAAGTAGTTTTGGCAAGAAAAAATGGAAAAAATTAAATTTTTTTCACGAAAAACAAAATTATGAAAAAAATTGTTGATGAAAAAAAATTTTAAAAAAAGTCTTGATGAAAAAAAAAATTTAATATAAAAAAAAGATAAATTTTTGGTGAAAAAAAATTTTTTGATGTAATAAAAATTTTTATAAAAATGAAGTAAAAAATTTAAATGCGGCTTTGTCGAATGTACTGATACCATCCACAATTTAAAAAAGATTATTACAAAAATTTATTTAAAATTTTTTATTTAAAAGGAATTTATTTCAGAGAAAAAAGCAATTTTTTGGGAAAAATTTCCGCGAAAAAAAATTTTTGGTAAAAAAAAACGGGGTTTTTTTTTGTCAAAAAATATGTTTGTATTTTTTTAAATACCATTTGGTGTTCAATTCTATTCCCATGCCGATTTAAAGCATTTTGTATTTTTAGATTACGTTAAATCAGTGGTCGGCATCCATTGCACATTGATTCCGAACATATTCGGCAATACACATGTATTCAACACGAATGTCAACAAAACTCACAAATAAGAGCATAAAAATACAACAACAAGCTGGTTGATGTCGCTTTGTTTAAGAAATATACAAACACATGCATATTTATATTCATACAACAATGCATTCATATAATCTCTTTCTGCCGACCACTGCGTTAAATGCATCAACATTTTTGAGGTGTCCTTACATTTTCGTTCATAACTTTTGAACCGCTGAACCGATATCGCTCAAATGCAATAGCAAACTTCTCGGGAGAACTTCCAATAAATATGTTACATTTCAGTCATCTCCGTGTAATATTTTGACCGTGATCACCATTTCCATAGACATACTGATAGACGGACGGACGGACATTGCTAGAATGTCTTTAAATAGATCGAAGATCGTTAATATATATTCTTTATGGGATCCCAAACCGATATTTCGATGAGTTACAAACGGAATTACAAACTTATATATACCCTCTACCACTAGAGTGGAGGGTAAAAAAAATAAACTTTTGATGAAAAAAAATTTTTGATGAAAAAAAAATTTGATGTAAAAGAAATTTGATTAAAATTTTTTTTTTTGAAAAAAAAGTATGTTACGTTTTATTCACCAGCTGGTGAAAAACGGTTTTATTCACCAGCAGAATTATTATTCAAGTTAAAATCGAAGTTACAAACCATTTTGGTTTAAAGAAAATGAATACAGTAATTCTTATTTTCTTTTTTGTTAGTCAGTAGCTTATATAGCCAAACTGAGGTGGCGACTGCATAATTTATAAAATTAGACACCAGCCCTAAAAGTGAGTGAGTCGACTTTTTTTTTGAGTGATTTTGGGTGATGTGGTTTTTATTTATTAAGGATTTTTTTTTTTTTTATTTTTTGTAAAAAAAATATATTTTAGCAATGTTTTTTTTGGTAAAATAATTGTTTTGCGTGAGTTGAAATTGCGTGACTCACTCGTGAGTCTTATTATATATGGCGTGAGTCACGCGCGAGTTAATTTTTTTACTCAATAGTGAGTGCGAGAAAAAAATGTGCGTGAGTGTGATTCGATTTTTGTTTGCGTGAGCGGGAGTGAGTGTGAGTCAAAATACACGCACCCATCTCTATATAATACCTAAATGCATTCTAAGATATACCCGGTTAATTCATTTTGGATTCTGTTGAACGTCTCCATATTGAAAGTATCACTGATTTTTAAATTTTTTTTGCAAAAAAAAAATGTCTCTGAGATCTGGATCTTTCTAAAAATATTGCTTATGAGAAGAAAAAAATCTTAGAAATTTTGTTAAAAAAAATTTTAGTTTTTTCTGTATTAGAAATGTCCTAGAATCTGAGAATCTTTCTGTAATAAAACAAAAAAAATTGTCACAGAATCCGTTATTTTTCTGCAAAAAAAGATCTCCGAACCGTAGACTTTTTCTATAAGAAAAATGTCTCTGATTCTGAGACTTTGGCTGTAGAAAAATGTATAAAAATCTATGAGAATTTTGTGTAAAAATGTCCACGACTTTTTTATTAAATTTTTCATTGCATACAGTAAGGCTTAAAATAAAATTATTAATATTTTCCCGTTGTTTTAAAAATTGTAATGGATTTTCATATATTTGTTTTTTGTAATTCCAAAAACTGTTTTTTCAAATTAAATTACTTAATACTGTTGGTGAGCATACCATCTTTTTGCATGAGTTATAGCTTTCAAAGTGATGGTAACAGTAGTTGTTTTCTATGTAGTCGTAGTAATCCCAGTAATTAAATTTTTTATACTTGAAAAACAACAACAACAACAACAACAAAAAGTTCTTGAAACAAACAACTCTATATACGAGTATATGGGAAAATTAGTAACTCAAAATTTTTTAGAGGAGTCTACAGTGTTGCATATCATTTGCACGTAAGAAAAACTTTTCGTTTCATTTTCTACAAACGCGCCATTGCATGTAATGTTGCAAGTTATTTTAAATGCTGGCAAGTGTTGTTGTGTGTGTATGTGTGTGTTTGTATCAAGGAATGAGTATGATAAAGTTAAAGCCACTTCCGGTTCGACCTTTTTGTTTTTAACATTCTGCACACACAAAAACGTTATAAAAAAAAGTTACATAAAAGGGAGTTGTTTTTTGTGTTACGGTTGTTCATATTATAGTTTAGGTACTTTTACAGTTATTTTTTTTTTGAGACCATTTGCTTTTAAAAGTTCTTTTGCCTTTGGCCTTGTCTTGAAAAAACGCACTTCAAACATACAAATTTTATTATACTCGCACACACTTTGGTGTTGCAACACTTTAGTCTTTTGCAACAATAGAGGGGACGGGGTCTAGAATATTTCGCATTCATTATAGTTCCACTCTAAAGACTTTTAATAGACATTATTGTCAAGCCATTGTTATGTTCATGTTTTTGTTTGGTTGGGGTTTTTTAAGTGAAATTTTCAGTGTCTAGATTGGGCAATTTTTGTGGCAGTTTTATGCTAATTTTGTTAAAGTTCTTATTTTGTTTTTAACAAAAACTTCATTTCTATTTCTTTTATTTATATTTTATGAGAGTCTTCCACCAAAAACAATGAACGCATTTTCAAAAATTCTAGTCACACTTTTGAGTTTTTTTTGCTTTGCCTTAATATTATTTATTTGTGATTTTATGGAAGTAGTTCAGAGGCGAGACAATTATTTGTAAGGAATTTATGAAAACAATGTTATACAATTTTAATTCTTTTTTTTTTGTAATTTTAGTTATTTTTGCAAAAATGTGGTCATAGAATGAATAATATTGTTCTTTTTGTTTATGGCCCAACTAAGTATGCAATATTAAATTTTTATATTTAAAGCCTTAATGTAGGCAGTGAAATAATTTGTTATTTTTTTTATAGAAACATTTGTTTTATAACAAAAATTATCCGATTTTGAGATAGTTTTCCTAGAAAAAGCTCTTAGATTTTGAGATATTATGTCCTGTATAAAAAAGTTTCAGATCCTGAGACATGTTTCTATATAGAAAAATTCTCGGATTTTAAGACATTTTTTCTATATAGAAAAAGTCTCAGATTCTCAGAAAGTTTTTCTGTATAAAAAAGTCTTAGATTCTAAAACATTTTTTCTATATAGAAAAAGTCCCAGAATCTGAGACATTTTTTCTATATAAAAAAATGTCTCGGTTTCTGAGACATTTGTCCTATATAGAAAAATTCTCGGATTTTGAGAAAATTTTTTTTTATATAGAAAAAGTCTCAGATTTGAGACATTTTTTCTATATAGGAAAAGTCTTAGATTCTGAGATGTTTTTTCTATATAGAAAAGGTCTCAGATTTTGAGACATTTTTTTAGAGACTTTTTTCTATGCAGAAAAATGTTTCCGATAGTTTTCTTGTTTAGATTTATTATGATTTAAGTAAATAGTAAGTAAATAGTAAGAAAAATTTAAGTAAATAGCAAGAAAAAATTGTAGCATACATTAAGGATGCAATTTAAAATATATTTTAAAGCATACTTTTAGGAATGTTTAAAAAATGTTTTTTAAATTCTGAGACAATTTTTCTATATAGAAAAAGTCTAAGATTTTGAGACATTTTTTATATATAGAAATAGTCTCAGATTCTAAGAGATCTTTTCTGTATAGAAAAAGTCTCAGTTTCTGAGACATTTATTCTGTATAGAAAAAGTCTCAGATTCTGAGACATTTATTCTATATAGAAAAAGTCTCAGATTCTGAGAAATTTTATCTATATAGAAAAAGTATCAGATTCTGAGAGATTTTTTCTATTTAAAAAAAAGTCCCAGAATCTGAAAAATTTTTTCTATAAAAAAAAAAAGTTCTCAGATTCTGAGACAATTTTTTTTAAATGGAAAAAGTCTCAGATTCTGAGACACTTTTTCTATGTAGGAATAGTCTTAGATTCTGAGATATTTTTTCTATACAATAAAAGTCTCAGATTGTGAGACATTTTTTCTATATAGAAAAAGTCTCAGATTCTGTGAGACTTTTTGAGACTTTTTTCTATGCAGAAAAATGTTTCCAATAGTTTTCTTGTCTAGATTTATTATGATTTAAGTAAATAGTAAAAAAAAAATTGTAGCATACATTAAGGATGCCATTTAAAATATATTTTAAAGCATACTTTTAGGAATGTTTAAAAAAATGTTTTTCAAATTCTGAGACATTTTTTCAATATAGAAAAAGTCTCAGATTGAGAGACATTTTTTTTAAAAAGGAAAAGTCTCAAATTCTGAGACATTTTTTCTATATAGAAAAGTCTCAGATTATGAGACATTTTTCTATATAGAAAAACTCTCAGATTCTGAGACATTTTTTCTATATAGAAAAAGTCTCAGATTCTGAGAGATTTTTTCTATATAGAAAAAGTCTCAAATTTTGAGACATTTCTATATAGAAAAAGTCTAAGATTCTGAGACATTTTTTCTATTTAGAAAAAGTCTCAGATTCTGAGAGATTTTATCTATATAGAAAAAGTCTCAGATTCTGAGAGATTTTTTCTATTTAGAAAAAGTCCCAGAATCTGAGAAATTTTTTCTATAAAAAAAAAATTCTCAGATTCTGAGACAATTTTTTTTAAATGGAAAAAATCTCAGATTCTGAGACATTTTTTCTATGTAGGAAAATTCTTAGATTCTGAGATATTTTTTCTATACAATAAAAGTCTCAGATTGTGAGACATTTTTTCTATATAGAAAAAGTCTCAGATTCTGAGACATTTGTTCTAGAGACTTTTTGAGACTTTTTTCTATGCAGAAAAATGTTTCCAATAGTTTTCTTGCCTAGATTTATTATGATTTAAGTAAATAGTTAAAAAAAAAAATTGTAGCATACATTAATGATGTCATTTCAAATATATTTTAAAGCACACTTTTAGGAATGTTTTAAAAAATGTTTCTCAGATTCTGAGAAATTTTTTCTATATAGAAAAAGTCTCAGATTCTGAGACATTTTTTTTATATAGAAAAAGTCTCAGATTCTGAGACATTTTTTCTATATAGAAAAAGTCTCAGATTCTGAGAAATTTTTTCTATATAGAAAAAGTCTAAGATTCTGAGACATTTTTTCTATATAGAAAAAGTCTCAAATTCTGAGACATTTCTATGTAGAAAAAGTCTAAGATTCTGAGACATTTTTTCTATTTAGAAAAAGTCTAAGATTCTGAGACATTTTTTCTGTATAGAAAAAGTTTTAGAATCTGAGACACACATTTTTTCTATTTAGAAAAAGTCTCAGAATCTGAGACAGATATTTTTTCTATACATAAAAAGTCTCAGATTCTGAGACATTTTTTCTATATATAAAAAGTCTCAGATTCTGAGACATTTTTTCCATATAGAAAAAGCCTCAGACTCTGAGACATTTTTATATAAAAAAGTCTCAGATTCTGAGACATTTTTCCGTTTGCAAAAAAGTCACAGATTCTGAAACATTTTTCCAAATCCAAAAGGTCTAAGATTCTGAGAAATTTTTCCGTATAGAAAAAGTGTCAGATTTTTTTGTGAGTTTTCCGTATAAAAAGTCTCAGATTCTGAGACATTTTTCTCCACATATGACTCAGAATCTGAGACATTTTCCCGTACAGAAAAAATCTCAGATTCTGAGACATCTTGTTTTCAAAAAAAATAGTTTTTTCTTATAGAAAAAGTTTTAGGTTCTAAAGCGTTTATGAAAAAGTTGATATTTTAAAACGTTCCTAAAAGTATGCTTTAAAAAATATTTTAAATGTCATACTTAATACATGCTGTAACTTTTTCTTAAAAATATTTGCGTTAATAATAATAAATCTAGAAAAAAGTCTCAGATTCCGGGAAATTTTCCCTTACAGAAAAAAAGTCTCAGATTCTGTTACATTTTGTTCGTATAGAAAAATGTCACAGACTGTGATACATTTTTCCGTATAGAAAAAATCTTAGATTCTGAGACATTTTTCTGTATAGAAAAAAGTCTCAGATTCTAAGACACTTTTATGTAGAGAAAAACTTCTCAATTTCTGAAACATTTTTCCATGTTTTGTATATCTGAAGCGTTTATTTTATAAAAAAAGTGGATATTTTAAAACATTCCTAATAGTATGCTTCAAAAAATATTTTAAATGTCATCCTTAATATATACTACAATTTTTTTTTCAAAACTATTTACTTAAATCATAATAAATGTAGACAAGAAAAGTATTGGATACTGATTGTCCGTTATGAAATTTTTTTTTGTTTCAGATTCTAAGACATTTTTCCGTATAGAAAAAATGTCAGATTCTGAGACATTTTTTCTATATAGAAAAAGTGTCAGATTCCGAGACATTTTTTCTATATAGATAAAGAACCAGATTCTGAGACATTTTTTCTATATAGAAAAAATGTCAGATTCTGAGAAATTTTTCTATATAGATTTTGATTCTCAGATTCTGAGGTATTTTTTTAATATACAAAAAGTCTCAGATTTTAAGACATTTTTTTCTTTATAGAAAAAGTTTAAGATTCTGCGACATTTTTTCTATATATTAAAGGTCTCAGATTTTGAGAAATTTTTTTATATAGAAATTCTCAGATTCCTGAAATTTGTTCTACTTATATAGAAAAAGTCTCAGATTCTGAGACATTTTTCGCATATAAAAAAAGTCGCAGATTCTGACGCATTTTCCCGTATTAAAAATCCTCTCAAATTCTGAGACATCTTGCTTTGTAAAAAAAGTTTTTTTCTTATAAAAAAAAGTTTCAGGTTCTAAAGCAGTGGTGCGCACACACATACTATAATATTTATGCTTGTGTGTGTAGTAGCAAGAGAAAAATCAACAAATTTGCTCAAGCAACAGAATTTTATAGTGTACGTGAGTCGACTGCGCACAAGCAGCATTTTTTTGCAAAAAATGCCCATCACTGTTCTAAAGTGTTTATTAAGAAAGTTTATATATAGGCAAACCAAAAATATGCATTTATTAATTAAATTTGAGCCCTAAAAGTATTCAACAACATATTTGAAAATTAAGTCAGACAACCTTAATAAAAATATATACGATTTCTGGTTTATTTAACGATTTTGTTGTTGCATACTTTAAGGGCTTAAATTTAATTAATAAATGCATATTTTTGGTTTGCCTATTTATATATTAAAACATTCCTAAAAGTATGCTTTAAAATATATTTTAAATGTCATCCTTAATATATGCTACAATTTTTTTTTTCAAAAATATTTGTTTAAATCAAATTTAATCTAAAAAAATCTTAGATTCCGAGAAATTTTTCCCTACAGAAAAAAGTCTCAGATTCTGATACATTTTTTTCGTATAGAAAAAAAGTCTCAGGTTCTGAGACACTTTTATGTATAGCAAAAATTCTTAATTTCTGAAACATTTTTCCATGTTTGTGTTTCAGAAGCGTTCATTATTATTATTGATATTTTAAAAATTTGCTAAAAGTATGCTTCAAAAAATATTTTAAATGTCATCCTTAATATATACTACATTTTTTTTCTAAACTATTTACTTAAATCATAATAAATCTAGACAAGAAAACTATTGTTACATTGTTTGTTTTTCAATTTTTTTTTTGAAAAAATTATGAAAAAAATTTATTTTCAAATGAATATTAAAATTAAAGTCACGTATTTATGTTGGCTTTTTTTGTGTGTTATCTTAACAAACATCCTAGGACAATTGGAAAAAGACAAAGAATAAGAAGCAAAAAGATAAAAAAAAGAATCAACTAAACTAGACATGACCAACTCACTCACTGACTCATGCATTCATTGATGGCACTTAATACAATAGTAGTTGTTTAAGAAGCTACTCATGCTTCTGCTGATACTGCTTCTGCTGATGCTGCTACTGCTTCACTTCAGTTCCTGCTGCTGCTGTTCATATCAGCACATCCATCTTTACCATAAACATTTACCATTATTGCAATTGTCACTTTAGACAAATAAAGTAAATGAAAAATATCTTCAACCAAATTGTAAAACAAGACTGTTTTTTTGCCCTTTTTTTATTTGCTAGTGGTGCTGGCGAGAACAACAAATAAGTCGTCTTTTGCAAAAAAAAAAAAAAAAAATAGCACCGAAAAAAATTCAAAAGATTTTTCTTTCAATTTTCTGTTGTTTAACATGAATTCTTTACAAAACTAAGAATGAACAAAAAAATTCCTGCAAGAAAAAATTAAAAATAAAACTACTTGACTTTAGTAAAATTGCAATTTTTTTCGGGTTTCATTTTTCTAAAACAGTGGAAAAGGATAGATTTTCTTTTTTGGAAAAATCCTATTACACTGTTCAGCAAGAACTAAACTAAAATAAAGATGGTTGCGTCTCCTTTAAAATGCCTTATTTGAATTTTATGATTTTCTAGGAAAAATGTCTCTTGAAAGGAAAAACGTCTCAGACTTTTTCCATACAACAAATGCTTCAGAATCTAAGAGTTTTTCTATCCGGAAAAATGTCTCAGAATCATAGACTTTTTCTATACTACAAAATATTTCAGAAACTCCTTCTATAAAAAGAGTTTTATTGTTAAAACGTTTATTAAAAAATTTATATTTTTAAACTTTCCTGAAAGTGTGCTTTAAAAAATATTTTAAATGTCACCCTCAATATATAAATAAAAAATCAATTGATGTCCTATCAAGTTCAAAACCACTCAAATCCTTTAGCATCAATTTTAATGGCAAACGCAACTGAAAAATGTCTCAGAGTCTGAGATTTTTCTATACGGAAAAATATCTCAGAGTCTGAGAATATTTCTATGCGGAAAGTTTCTCAGAGTCTGAGACTCTTCAATAGTTTAAAATGTCTCAGAATCTGAGACTTTTTCTATACGGAAAATGTTTTGGAGTCTGAGAGTTTTTCACACGGAATAAAACTATGACTTCTTTCTATTGAAAGAGTCATATACCTATTGTTAAAACAAAAAAAGGATGATATTTTAAAACTTTTCTAAAAGCATGATTCAAAAAATGTTTTAAATCTCATCCTAAATATATACTATAAGGAAAAATGTCTCAGAGTCAAAGACTTTTTCAATACGGAAAATTGTCTCAGAGTCTGAAACATTTTCAATAAGGAAACATTTTTTTTGAGTCTGAGACTTTTTCTATAAGGAAAATTGTCTCAGAATCAGATATGCTTTCTATAGAAAGAATCCTAGATTGTTAAAACGTTCATTAAAAGGTTGATATTTTAAAACTTTTCTAAAAGTATGCTTCGAAAAATATTTTAAATTTCATCCTTAATATATACTACAATTAAAAAAACATCAGAATCTGAGACTTTTTCCGTATATTTCTATATACAGATAAGTGTCTAAGAATTTGATACTTTTTTGTATGTCTTAGACCTTGAACTTTTTCTTTACGAATAAATGTCTCTGAATCTGTGACATCTTCTATAGGGAAAAATGTCTCAGATTTTGCGACTTTTTCTATTGTAAAATGTTTCAGAACCTGAGACTTCTTCTAAACGAAAATAAAAATTCAGAATCGAGACTTGTTTGATACAGGGAAAATGTCCCAACTTTTTCTATACGGGAAAAATGTCTCAGAATCTGAAACTTTTTCTATACTTGAAAAATGTCACAAAATCTGAGACTTTTTATCGACGGGAAAAATATCTTAGAAAATGAGACTTTTTCTATACGGACAAATGTCTTAGAATCTTAAACTTTAAAAAATTTCTTAGACTCTGAGACTTTTTTTATACGGAAACATGTCTAAGAATTTGGGACTTTTATATAAAAAAAGTCTCAGAATTTGAGACCCTTTCTATGCGAAAAAATGTCTCAGTATCAAAGACTTTTTCTATACGGAAAAACGTCTTAGACTCTGAAACTTTTTCTGTAGAATAAATTGTATCAGAATCTGAGATTTTTTCTATACAAGAAATGTCTCAGAATTTGAAAAAGGTCTTAGAATTGAAAAATGTCTCAGAATCTGAGAATTTTTCTACACGTAAAAATTTCTCAACATAAAAACTTTTTCTATACGGAAAAATGTTTTAGAAGCTGACACTCAGAGTGTCTTTATACGGAAAAATTTCTCAGAATCTGAGACTTTTTTTATACGAAAAATTGTTAAAACGTTTATTAAAAAGTTGATATCTTAAAATTTCCCTAAAAGTATGCTTTAAAAATATTTTAAATGTCATCCTTAATATATACTACAATTTAAAAAAAAAATTCTCGGAATCTGAGACATTTGCTATACGGAAAAATGTCTCAGAATCTGAGAAATTTTCTAGGTTGAAAAATTTCTAACAATCTCAAACCTTTTCTATACCAAAAAATGTTTTCGAATCTAAGACTTTTTCTATACGAAAAAATGTCTCAGAATTTGCGACTTTTTCCATACGGAAAAATGTCTCTGAATCTGAAAAGTTTTTGTACTAAAAATCATGGACTTTTTCTGTATTGAAAAATATCTTAGACTTTATCTATGTGAAAAAATGTCTGAGAATCTGGGACATTTTTATTTGGAAAAATGTCTCACAATCTAAGACTTTTTATATAAAAAAAAAGTATTTTAGAATCTGAGACATTTTTGTTCGGAAAAATGCCTCTGAACCAGAATCTGAAACTTTTTCCATACGGAAAAATTTCTCAAAATCTGAGACTTTTTCTATACAGAAAAATATGTTAATATGAAACTTTTTCTGTGCGGAAATGTGTCTCGGATCTGAGATTTCTTTTAAGTACACCAATACCCCGGTTTGCGTCGTTTCGTTTTGCGTCGTTTCGAAGTTGCGTCGTTTAAAAATTTCTGTGACTTCGAAGTTGCGTCGTTTTTGTTTCAGTTTGCGTCACATGGCTTCAAAGTTGCGTCGGTTATTTTTCAGTTTGCGTCGCATGGCTTCGTTGTTGCGTTGTCAGTGCTTCGTTTTGCGTCGTTAATATTTATTTTTTTACATAAATATAACGGATTTATGTATAAGTGTGTTCACAAAGCTTAAACAGAAAAGGGGAATTTCCCATTTAAGTCTAATATATGTGAAGGTGGTCTACTGGTTGCCTGTTTAAGTTCACTTTAATTGAAAAAAAGTTTTATTTTATTCACTTTTTCAGTTAAAATTATGAATTTCGGAACAAATTAAATGCAAATCAATAGAAACGTATGGGAAATCTTGCTTTGGTTTGCGTCGATTCGGTTTGCGTCGCGTTTCTCCGGTCCCAATTAGCGACGCAAACCGGGGTATTGGTGTATACGAAAATATTTCTCAATAAAAATCCTACATTCTGAGACTTTGCTCAGGGTACTGTAGCACAGTGTTACAAAGTTGCAAGAAGAGCTTTGTCCTTAAACAAAAAACAACAAAATATTGGTTTTTCTTTTGTGTTGTGTTTTAAGTTACAAAAAAAAAAAAAACTGGAAAATGAATTTAAAGAAAAACACATCGAAATTAAAATTTCAGCACCAAACTATCACTGTCATGATCTAAAACCTTTTCTAGTGTATGGCTTTTCAATACAATACTAAGTTCGGCTAGTAAATACCTTGATACCCTACATAAAGCAACGAAATGACGTCTATACATCTGTGGAAGAGACGCTATAGTCCAAACTAAAAGAGCTAGACTCTCAAAGTTTGCCATGAATATATGTTTGGTTGGTAGGCTGGCTAAAATCGTAAATAGGCAATATCGGATGAGGGCAAAAATAGTCCCCCCTCACAGAACTAAACTAATATCTAAACAAGTAAAAAAGTTAAAGTCGGCCTTGCCGAATGTATTGATACCCTCCACAATTTCTAAAAAAATATTGCAAAAACTTTATTTAAAAGGAAATTACTTTTGAAAAAAAAATTTTTTTTTTAAATTTTCCGCGAAAAAAATTGATAATAAAAAATCCGTGATTTTTTTCTTTTATTGTCAAAAAATATGTTCGTACTTGTTCAAATACCATTTGGTGTTCAATTATGTTCACATAAGTCAACCAGCAGCCGAGTTAAAGCATTTTGTATTTTTAGGTTATGTTGAATGTACTAAAATTTTTGAGGTGTCCTTACATTTTCGTTCATAACTTTTGAACCGCTGAATCGATATCGCTTAAATGCAATACAAAACTTCTCGGGAGAACTTACAATAAATATGTTAAGTTTCAGTCATCTCCGTGTTGGCCGTGATCAACATTTCCACAGACAGAAAGACAGTGTCCCGATAACTTTTTATATAAGTAGTTATTTATGCTGCAGGGTATACACAATTCTACATAACCTAAAATTTCATTTTTTTTTGTATTTTTTATGTTAGAGGAACATTTTTAAAATGCAATAACAATGACAAGTATTAAAAAAAATTAAAAACAAATGTGGCAACATTATTGACAATAAGTTAAACTCAATAGAGTTGCCTCTTGGTATGAAATTCCAGTACAAAAGGGGTTATTTTTAGATTGTTACAGTCTATCAAGGGAAGATTTTATATTACCAGAGATTTATCCGGAATTTTTGTGATTGTTTTTTTATTTTTTTCTGATTTTTGTTTTTTTTTTTGATTTTTCCAGAAATTTTCATATTTTTTCTTAAAATTTACTGATTTTTTTATTTCAATACTTTTTATGTTTTTGAATTTTTTCCGATTTTGCCAGATCTTTTTTTTTCTAATTTCTTCAAAGTCTAATTCCTATTTGAATGAAATTAACTGTCGATTTTTTTTTTAAACTTAGCAACCCTTAAAAATAACTTTTAGAATCTATTATAACAAAACACATGAACATAGTACTATTTGTTTTGTAAAATACAAAACCAAATAGTACTGGGCTTAACCAATAACAACCAAGATGCCTTTGGGAATCGATGGACGAGTTCAGTTTATTACAAAAAGAGTAATTATTAAAATTCGAAAAAAGAAGATTTAAAAAAAAGACATCTAACAATTATTATTTTTATACCCTCCAACTACAGTATGGGGGTATACTCACTTTGTCATTCCGTTTGTAACGCATTGAAATATCGGTCGGGGACCCCATAAAGTATTTATATTATTCATCTATGATCCATTCTAAGACTTTTCTAGAATGTCCGTATGTCCGTCCGTCCGTCCGTCTGTATAAGACACGATGCAGTCCAAAATAAAAGAGATAGACTCGCCAAGTTTGGCAGGAATATGTGTTTTGGTCCTAGGCAGTTTAAGTTCGTAAATGGGCAAAATCGCACCAGGGGGAAAAAAGTTCCCCCTTGAAGAACTTAACTTACCTCTGAAAAACGCCATATTTTCACAGGTTTTTTTGTATTTTTGCTGAGCCAATGAAACAATTTGATGTCAAAGAAAGTTCAAGGTCCTGCACTTGGACCCAGGAAATAAAAAAAATCGTTTTTTTTTTGCCCGCCCCCTTTTGTGGGCGTGGATATTAAAAATGTTTTTAAATAATGATAAAATTGTATTACTTAACTCTAAAAGCATATTAAATGAATTTTTAAACATTTACCGCATAGGTTTATGTGTCCCCCAATGACCACTACTGTCCCCCCCCCCCAAAAAAAAACGCCCCTGCAATTTTTTTTTTTATATGTTGGAGGGTATTAAAGATTCGGCACAGCCGAATTTAACACCCTCACTTGTTTTCTTTAAAATTTAAAAATCTTAAAAAAACGCAGCATACTTTTTGGTTAAACAAAGACATATTTATTAATGCATACTTGAGGGAAAATTATTCTCTGAGTTATTTTTCTTACAGAAAAAATATCAGATTCATATATTTTTCTTTAAGAGAAAGTCTTAGATTCCAAAATATTTTTCTTAAAGAAAAATTCTAAGATTCTGAAATTTTTTACAAGAAAAAGACGTTTTTCTTATCGAATAAGTCTAAAAATCGGAAACATTTTTGTTATTGAAAAAGTTTCTAATTTAGACCAAATTTTCGCTGTTTTTATACCCTCCACTCTAGTGATCGAGGGTATATGAGGCATTCCACACCAAATGTCCCGCTACAGAAAAACACGTGTCCCGTAAATTTCTGAATAGGTTGTTTGGATAGCCCTATATGGAACTAAGAAAATTGAGTTTTTGGTTTTTCTAATTTTCAAAAACTGGGCTTAGAAGGCGTGGTCAAATATTGGAAAAATGATAAAATTTGTGGTGAGTTGCCTTGATTAAATATTTATCACATTAAAACGGAATGCACTACAATCTCAAAAATTAACATTCTTATATAGTTTTGTATGTACTATCGATTAAAATTTTTTTTGGCAAATTTTCAGAACCCGTTCTAAAATTTTCCATTTTTTAAAAAAGTCAATTTATCAAAAATCCGGCCACTTTTTTTTCTTTTTTTATTTTTTTTTTAAAGTTCAGATGTTTGTCCATCCACACAAAAAACTTCAGAAAAACATTTTTCGTTTTTTCGAAAAAATCGCATTTGAATTTTAAATTTCATAACAATTTTCTAATTTGTTTGTATTTTCTTGTATTAACGTTGCGAATGAATATTATTAATTGCATGAATATTACTCATTCGCAACGTTAATACAAGAAAATACAAGCAAATTACAAAATTGTTATGAAATTTAAAATTCAAATGCGATTTTCTCGAAAAACACGAAAAATGTTTTTCTGAATTTTTTTGTGTGGATGGACAAACATCTAAACTTAAAAAAAAAAAAATTTAAAAAAAAGAAAAAAAGTGGCCGGATTTTTGATAAATTGACTTTTTTAAAAAATGGAAAATTTCAGAACGGGTTCTGAAAATTTTCCAAAAAAAAAAAAATTTAATCGATACCCAGTTGGAAAATGTGATAAATATTTAATCAAGGCAACTCGCAACAAATTTGGCCATTTTTCCAATATTTGACCACGCCTCCTAAGCCCAGTTTTTGAAAAATTGAAAAACCAAAAACGCAATTTTCTAAGTTCCATATAGGGCTATCCATACAAGCTATTCAGAAGTTTACGGTACACGTGTTTTTTTCCGCTGGACATTTGGTGTGGAATGCCTCATATATAAGTTTGTCATTCCGTTTGTAAAACCTCGAAATTTTGGTCTAGGACGCTAACTTTCTAAAGACAATTCTGGGGATGCTGAAACAAGGTAATACGAACCAGGCTTCCTCTGGCCTGGATCGTGTTGAAATTCAGCCAAATCGGTCTAGTGGTTCAAAAGTTATTAAGTAGCAACACCGTGAATTTCAGATTAGTTTCACCTTGAATTCACGTGTTAAAAACCCGTTAAACATGTTTATTTTACAACGTATTTTTGTCACTCAAAAATATTTTTACACTAAAAAAATACACTCGAACAAAATTTTACACTCAAAAAAACTTTTACACTTAAAAAAATTTTGTAATTGTTTTTTTTTTCAAAAATTCTAATCAAAAATGTTTTTTTTTTTTTCGCGTTAGAAAATTAACTATCATTTAAAAAGGGCATTGGTAACCCGAGTAAAAATTTTTATATATAATTATATATAATTTGATATAACCCACTTTTATCAAATTATATATAATTTGATAAAATTATATATAATTCTATCCAGGAATTGGTGGATAAAATTTTATAAAATTAGATAAAATTATATCAAATTATATATAATTTGATATAATTTTATCTAATTTTATAAAATTATATCCGAAAAAGTTTTTTATCTAATTTTATATAATTTGATATAATTTTATAAAAAATGATATTATTTTATATAATTAGATATGAGAGACCCCCATGTTTTTGGCGGTTTTTTAATTAAAATTTATATAATATTCAGATCTATAATTTGAAAACATCTGAGGTCATATATATATATTTTTTGTATATGTAGATATAATTTATTTATTTTTGCTGTATTAACATTATATTTATTAAAAGACATTTACATGCAAATAGTTACAAAATTCATCACTATTTCACTTACAAACTTTCATTTGGGTCTCAATAAATCTAAGAGCAGTGGTAGTTCTTTACATTGCTTTGGGTCAACTTTTGGGAAATTAAATTTGATTGTGCCACAGTCACATATTCGGCGTATTAAATCGATCCGCTAACAACGCATTATGTTACTATTTGATTCCCTTTATCGTACAGATAAGATCTCAGATGAACATGCTGATTACTTCTCTCAAAGATTTGATTATACGTGTGTATGTCCTATTTAAGGCACATTTATCCATTTTCTTCTAGCTATTCATCTCTTGTTTACAACTCGTACATTTACAAAATCTGCAAAAAAATGGCAACAAATTTAATCATTAAATAAATTTTTACATTTAAAATTTCTTAAACTTTATACTTACGTTTTTTTGTGGTTTATTTAGTAAATTTTGCGATTTTTTAACAAAAACTAAAAATTAAATATGTTTATTTTTTTTTTTTTTAAATTTTTTTTTGACATTTTTTTGAAATGTAATTTAAAAACAAAAATATATGGGAAGTATAACAGAGTTAAGGGAAGTATATGCAAGTGGAGAGGGCAAATAAAAATAAGGTAATTTTTAAAGTTAATAATAATAAAATTGCATTTTCACGACAAAAAATCCATATGTGGGAAACAACTTTTTGTTGACCCATCATGGTACTTTTTTGGACTTCATTTTGTATAAATATTTTAACAATATTACAATGACACTTGTTATTAGCAAAACAAAATGTAAAAATTATTCGGAAATTATACATGTCGTCACTGCCCAGCCGAAAAACCTTTATATAGGGTTTTAAAAAGACCCGGGAAACATTTTTACGTTAACTTTTCATTCCACTCCTTTAAAATAAATTTTGTTTGAAAGAAACTGCAATATTGTTAAACTAACATTGCAATTTTACCGATAAAAAAGAACGTAAAACAAGAAAATAAAAACTTTTGGAGTTTTTCAAAAAATGTAAAAAAAACACATAGAAGTTTTCGTCAGAGTGAGTATACCACCAACCAGTGGTTGTAGGGTATAAAAATATATCATTTGCATGTACGTTATTTTATATTTATTTTTCGCATTAAATAAGACGTATATATAATTATATAAAGCAGATCTAATTATATATAATTATATATAATAATATTTTAATATGAAAAAGTTTATGTATAATTATATATAATTTTATATAAATTTATATAATTTTATAAAATTATATATAATTATATATAAGCTTTTTTACTCGGGAAGTCACAAAAATATTTTACAACGTATTTTTGTCACTCAAAAATATTTTTACACTAAAAAAATACACTCGAACAAAAATTTAAACTCAAAAAAACTTTACACTTAAAAAAAATTTTGTAATTATTTTTTTTTGTTTCAAAAATTTTAATCAAAAATGTTATTTTTTCACGTTAGAAAATTAACTATCACTTAAAAAGGGCATTGTGGAGGATATTCATAGATTCGGCCAAGTCGAATTTAACTTTTCTTCTTGTTTATTTTTATTATCAAAATTTATACTAGAAAATTGAATTGTAATGTGTAAAAAAAATTTTAGTTGATTTTAGAGGAAAAAAAATAAAATTTTTTTAAGAAAACAATTTTTATGTGTCAACTTTTTTTGAATCACAAATACACTGTTGAAATTGAAAGTGTTTTCAACACTTTAATTCACTGTGCTTCAAATACTGTTGCATACATTTAGGCTTAAAATACCACTGCCTACATTTAAGCGCTTTCCTCATAAATTTTATTTAAACAAATCTTTTTAAATATTTTTTGATAAATTTCTTTACAAGAATTCATATTTAAGAAGTATCTATTCAAAATGAGTATTCTCATTAACTAGTGTCAAAATATGATGAGATGTTTTTATTTTTTTATTCAACACAATAAATGTTTGATTTGTTTTGAAACGTGATTTGGCTCATAAATATGAATGTTGATACTTGATCATTTTTTTTCTATATGATGGCAAAAATGTGGCATCTAAGAAAATCATCTAAAAATGTAATGAATTAATCTAATAAGAAGATTACAAAAAAGTGACACTATTTTTGGTATATTGTACATTCTTATGATGTCGAAAGATTATGTTTTTTGGTGAAACATAAGGACATTATTTATGGCACGTAAAATAACGTGTTGTTTTTTTCTATTTTTCTGTTCGTTTTGAAAATCCCTGACAAAATTTTGGCTGTTTTTTGATAAAAAGCCCTATTAAAACAACGAAGGCGTTGACGACCAACAAAATATATAAAAAAAAAAAAATCATAAGTAGCTTAAGGTCATCAATTAAATGAATCTTTTGATATATCAAGGTTTTTTTGTTTGAGGGGTTTTGGAAGTAAGAGTGTCATCAAGTATTTAAACCAAAAAAAAAAAAATCAGAAAATGTAACAAAATAAAAGGTTGATCAAAATAAATGACAAAGATTTTTTTTAATATAAGTTGAACAAAAAAATTAAAATTAAATAGAAAACCATATGACAATGAGAGAGTAAAAAAAAAAACCCTAAAGAAAATTAGCAAACAAATTTTTAATCAACTTTTCCATGGTATTCATTGATAGAAAATACATAGAAAACAAATTTACAATTAGCCAAATAACATGAAAATGTAATTAAAGCAAAGTTGGTATTAAATGAAAAATTTTAATTAAACAAAAAAAGGAAACATGCTCAGATTCTTAAAGGAATTAAATAATTAAGATTTGAGATAAAAATTTAAGGAAAAATGTCTCAGAATCTGAGACTTTTTCTATAAGAAAAATGTCTCAGAATCTGAGACTTTTTCTATAAGAAAAATGTCTCAGAATCTGAGACTTTTTCTATAAAAAAAATGTCTCAGAATCTGAGACTTTTTCTATAAGAAAAATGTCTCAGAATCTGAGACATTTTTTATAAGAAAAATGTCTCAGAATCTGAGACTTTTTCTATAAGAAAAATGTCTCAGAATCTGAGACTTTTTCTATAAGAAAAATGTCTCAGAATCTGAGACTTTTTCTATAAGAAAAATGTCTCAGAATCTGAGACTTTTTCTATAAGAAAAATGTCTCAGAATCTGAGACTTTTTCTATAAGAAAAATGTCTCAGAATCTGAGACTTTTTCTATATGAAAAATATCTCAGAATCTGAGACTTTTTCTATAAGAAAAATGTCTCAGAATCTGAGGCTTTTTCTATAAGAAAAATGTCTCAGAATCTGAGACTTTTTCTATAAGAAAAATGTCTCAGAATCTGAGACTTTTTCTATAAGAAAAATGTCTCAGAATCTGAGACTTTTTCTATAAGAAAAATGTCTCAGAATCTGAGACTTTTTCTATAAGAAAAATGTCTCAGAATCTGAGACTTTTTCTATAAGAAAAATGTCTCAGAATCTGAGACTTTTTCTATAAGAAAAATGTCTCAGAATCTGAGACTTTTTCTATAAGAAAAATGTCTCAGAATCTGAGACTTTTTCTATAAGAAAAATGTCTCAGAATCTGAGACTTTTTCTATAAGAAAAATGTCTCAGAATCTGAGACTTTTTCTATAAGAAAAATGTCTCAGAATCTGAGACTTTTTCTATAAGAAAAATGTCTCAGAATCTGAGACTTTATACGGAGGAGAAAATGGGGAGGATTGTATCCCCCGATTTTTTTTTTACTTGATAATCTTATAGAGAAAGTCCTAAAGAATAAATTCTAAAATTTTTATCCCCCGATTTTTTTTTACTTGGTATTATCAAAGTGCAAGTCCTAATGAACATACTCTACGTCTACAATTTTTATGTTGGGACAACAATGTGATCGACCAAAATCAAAATTTTTCAAAATTTTCCCCCAAAATCAACAAATCGCGACATTCTTGCGCCTCCCATTGGAGTCCCAAGATAAAAATTTCAGGATATGCTCTCTAGAACTTACTCTTAAAAAAAAAAACAAGGTAAAAAAAAATTGGGGGATACTATCCCCCGATTTCCCCCACCCCTTGCCACGATCTTTTAATACAAGCGGCACCCCTAATTTTTTTTATTTTTTTTTTGTGATAGTAATATTGTAGAGCATATTAAGAGCTTTAAAACAAACCAAAAATGGACTCTGTAGCTACAATACAGTCCACGATATTAAATTTGTAATGTGCAAGAGTGTCGTGATTTGGAGATTTTGGGGGAAATTGTGAAAAATTTTGATCTTGGTCGATCTGATTGTTGTCCCAACGTAAAAATTTTAGGATATGTTCATTAGGACTTGCACTTTAAGAATACCAAGTAAAAAAAAATTCGGGGGATACTTTCCCCCCCTTTCCTCCACCCTTTGCCGCGACCTTTAAATAAGGGGGGCACCCTTCCTTTTTTTCTAAAATTTTTTGGTTAAGGTAGGTATTGTAGAGCGTACTATAAGCTTTAAAACAAACAAAAATGGACTCTGTAGCTACGATAGCACTTATGATATTAAATTTTTAAGGTTCAAGAGTGTTGCGATTTGGAGATTTTGCGGGAAATTGTGAAAAATTTTGATTTTGAGCGATCCCATTGTTGTCCCAACTTAAAAATTTTAGAATATATTCTCAAGGACTTTCTCAATAAGATTATCAAGTAAAAAAAAAATCGGGGGATACCATCCTCCCCATTTTCTCCTCCCTTTATCACGACCTTAAAATAAGGGAGGTAACCCTTATTTTTTTCGAAAATTTTTTGGTTACGGTAGTTCTTGTAGAGCATATTGTGAGCTTCAAAACAAACCAAAAATGGGCTTTCTAGCTATAATAGAACCAACGATATTAAGTTTTTACGGTGTAAAGTGTCGCGACTGTGAGATTTTGGGGGAAATTTTGACCCTCCGTATTTTCGGCCCCTGTTGACTTAGATGGCTGAAAATTTGCATTTGTTAGTTTTTAATTTAATTTTTACCAAATTTCATCAATATCGGAGGGGGTCAAAAATATTCATGATTGATTTCACTAATAATGACCCAAAAATGTTCAAATTTGTGGCGAGTTGCCTTGATTAAATATTTATCACATTAAAACGGAATTCACCACAATCTCAAAAATTTACATTCTTATATAGTTTTTTATGGGCTATCGATTAAATTTTTTTTTCTTGGAAAATTTTCAGAACCCGTTCTGAAATTTTCCATTTTTTAAAAAAGTCAATTTATCAAAAATCCGGCCACTTTTTTTTAAAATTTTTTTTTAAAAGTTTAGATGTTTGTCTATCCACACAAAAAAATTCAGAAACATGTTCTTCGTTTTTTTTCGAGAAAATCGCATTTGAATTTTAAATTTAAATAGTAAAAAAACTGAAAAATGTCACTTTCCCCCCCCATACAAATCGACCCCCTTAAAAATGAGTTTGGGCCGCACAAAAAAAATACGTGTCGAATTAATTTTCGTTCTGAATAACATATCCAAATTTCATGAAGATCGGAGTGTGACACCAGGGAGAGTCTAGTTAAACTTTTGATGAATTTCAATTTATGTTTTCAGATTTTAATTGATCCCTTTCGAATATTTTCCAACTTTCGTTGATTTTTTTTGCCAATTTTAGTTGAACTCTTACGAATTGTAATAAATTTTTTCTATGTTGTTTTTTTTTTTTTTTTTTTCAATTTTCATTGATCTTTTACGACATTTAATTGATCTTTTTGAATTTTAGTTGATTTTGTTGAAAGATTTCAATGACAGATTTCAATTTTTTACGAAGTTTCACTGACTTTTTCTAAATTTTATTGATCTTTCAACTAATATTGATATTAACGCAAATGAATTGATTTGTTTTCTTACTTGAGTTGGAATCTTCAAACTCTAACACCGTCCGATAGCCAATATTAAACATGAACCGGATGATATACATCTGAAAGTAGAGATCAAATGAAGTAAAACTGCTCTTACAGTTTTTTTTTTTCATTTCGTGATCCTCCATCCTTTTATAAGGACTTCAAAGTTTTAAAGGATACATTTTGTAAAATATTTGTGAAATATTTGTGCTTATCCTAGGGTAACACTGGTGATGTCAAATTAAGGAGGAAGATCTGCCCTAATTTTTAAATTTTTTATTTTGCCATATCAGGATAAAAGGATGTTAATAAGGTCATTTGAAAACTTTATCAAATATTTTGTTGAAAATTTTGAATGATATCGAAGGATACATTTTTGAAAGGACGTAACTTACCTCCTTTTGCCTGATATGTAAAAATAATAAATTATGGAAATTAGGGGAGATCATCCTCTTTCATTTCCTATCACTAGTGGCATCCTAGGACAAATACAAATATTAAAAAAAAATATCTTATAAAATTTAATCCTCTAAATTTTTGAAAAAGTGTAAATGAAAGAAAAAGTGCAAATGCAGTTTTACTACATTTAGCCTCTAGTTTCAAACGTATATTATCTAGTTCGTGTTTAACGATTTTTTTTTTGATTTTTTTTGGACTGTGCAATTGATCTTTATAGTAATTTAATTGATTTTTTACGAATTTTAATTGATGTTTTGTTCGAAATTGCCACTAAAGCAATCGTTTGTTAGAACAAGTAGTTTTTTTTTGACAATTATTATGAGCAAATGAGAAAAAATAACAAGTAGAAAAATTAAATTCGACTTGGTCGAATCTATGAATACCCTCCACAATGTTATCTGATAGTAATTTTCTAAAAAAAATTCAAAAAATTCCATTACAATTTTTTTATTAGAAATATATTATTTTAAACAAAATTTTTTTTTTTTATCAATCAAATTTTTTTGAGTGTAAAATTTTATCGTCTGTCAACATTTTTTTGAGTGTGACATTTCATTAAAAAAAAAATTAATGTGTAAATTTTTTTTGAGTGTAACATTTTTTTTGAGTGTAAATATTTTTTTTAATAAACAAATTTTTTTGAGTGTAAAATTTTTTTGACTGTCAACATTTTTTTGAGTGTGACATTTCATTAAAAAAAAAATTAATGTGTAAATTTTTTTTTGAGTGTAAATTTTTTTTGAGTGTAAAAATTTTTTTTATCAATCAAATTTTTTTGAGTGTAAAATTTTTTTGACTGTAAGCATTTTTTTGAGTGTGACATTTCATTAAAAAAAATTAATGTGTACATTTTTTTTGAGTGTAACATATTTTTTGAGTGTAAATATTTTTTTTCATCAATCAAATTTTTTTGAGTGTAAAACTTTTTTGACTGTCAACATTTTTTTGAGTGTGACATTTCATTAAAAAAAAAAAAATTAATGTGTGAATTTTTTTTTGAGTGTAACATTTTTTTTGAGTGTAAATATTTTTTTTTAGTGTACAATTTCTTTGAGTAACAAAATTACTTTGTAAAATATTTTTGTTGTCTTATACCTATAAGTACCCAGCAAAACTTAGATTACCAAATAAGGTATAAAATAAGGTATAGGATCTCTTATTTTATACATTGCAGCATTGATGATTTTAACAGGCGATGAGACTCAAAGTAATGCATCCACATTATCACAAAGAATACCAGTAAGGTATAAAATAAGTCATACATTTATAACGAAGAATACGAGTAAGGTGTAAAATATATGATATTTTATAGGTTACGAGTAAGGTATATAATATAGCATACCAGAAGATAATATATAAGGTGTTACGAGTAGTGAAAAAGTAATTTTGTATTAAATTTACTCACGTGATTGTAAGTGAGTGTAAGTAGATAAAATATGCTCGTGAGTGTGTGTCGTTAGAAATTTCCTGTCGTGAGCCCATCTCTAGTTTAAACTTATGCATTTTTTTATAAAATAATTATTTTTTATGTTATTGTAATGCATTATGCATCCAATTATAAATAATGCATTATTTCAAACTTTCAAATAATACATAATGTAACCAAATATAAGTCATCCATGATTTAATGTTTAGAAATAACAAATATGAAATACATTTTTTCCAATAATCATGCATTACGTAGCAAATTATTAGTAATGCATTATTTTTCACTTTAATATAATACGTTGTGGAACAAATGTTTGGTATGGCATCCTAAAATAATGCTACAAATAAGGTATATACATTACCTGGTAATGTGTTATATAATCACTACCCATTACCAAAGTTTTGCTGGGTATGTAATACAAAAAAAAAACTATTTCACATATTTCCCTTTTTTATACCCTCCACTCTTTTATTTTACCATCCTCTTCTTTAAAAACCAAAAACAAACTAACATTCAATCATATGAATCCCACTTTATTTGATTTTTTTACAAAAATACTTCCTATACACCGTTACATACAGTTACAAGAACAATAACAAAACAATAGGAAATATTTACTTGTCTAACAACTAAACTGCACGCCACGGCAGGAAAACAAACAACAACAAGTTTTAAAAAAACTGGTATTTCACCATGCTGTTAAAACTTGTTTAACGAGTTTTCAACAGTTTAAGGTGAAAACAATCTGAAATTCAGAGCATTGCTTATAACTTTTGAACCAATTAACCGATTTTGCTGAAATTCAAAACCAAACAGACTTGGGGAACGACAAATATATGTGCTAAGCTTCAGCCCCGTCAGAATTGTCTTTCGAAAGTTAGAGTGGTTTTAATCTTGTAAATTCGCAAAATACCCTTGCCGAAATTTACTCTTTTGCTCATAACTTTTGAACCACAGGACCGATTTCGCTGGATTGCAATACCAACCTGACCCGGTAAATGGTAAACATATATGTCAAACTTCAGGAGCCTCCGTAAAGTCTTTCAAAAGTTAGCGTGTTTTCAACGGACAGACAGACAGACGGACGGACGGACGGACGGACATCGCTAGATCGACTTAAAATCGATCAAGGATCACTAATATATATACTTTATGGGGTCCTAGACCAATATTTCAATGTGTTACAAACGGAATGACAAACTTATATATACCCTCTATCACTAGAGTGGAGGGTATAAAAAAACTTTTTATACCCTCCAACTACAGTATGGGGGTATACTCACTTTGTCATTCCGTGTGTAACGCATCGAAATATCGGTCGGGGACCCCATGAAGTATATATATTATTGATCAGTGATCGATTCTAAGACATTCTAGCGATGTCCGTCCGTCCGTCCGTCCGTCCGTCCGTCCGTCTGTCCGTCCGTCCGTCCGTCTGTAGTTAACACGATGCAGTCCAAAATAAATAAGCTAGACCCTTCAAGTTTGGCATAAATATGTCTTATGGTCCTAGGCAGGTTAAGTTCGGAAATGGGCCAAATCGGACCAGGGGGAAAAAGTTCCCCCTTGAAGAACTAAACCAACCTCTTAAAAATGCAAATTTTTTTGACGTTTTTATGTATTTTTGTGAACCAAATGAGACATTTTTATGATCGTAAAAGTTTATAGTCCTGCGCTTGGACCCAGGGGATTGAAAAATGTCGCTTTCTTTGCCCCTCCCCCCTTTAAAGGCGTGGATTAAAAAAGAATTTAAATAATTATAAAACTTTAATACTTATGTGCACAAAAGCAGACAAATATGAACTTGTAAACATATACCGTAAGGGCCAAGGAGTCACCCCAGCTCACCGACCCCTCCCCCTACCTTGCCCACCCCCCTAAAAGAACGCCCCTGTCAAATTTTTTTTTAATGTTTCTACATGTTGGAGAGTATAATAGATTCGGCCCAGCCGAATTTAACACTCTCACTTGTTTATATTAAAAACTTTCTTGTAATTACCATAGAGCAAAATATACTAATACATATTTTTTTATTCGATCTACTAAAAACAGTTTTTTGTAGACTTTACTGCATTTTGTTTAAATAATGCAAGATATCCGGCCTACTTCCAGAAAAATCTTCACTTTTGTTGTGTTATTTAGTATCGTCATTATTTTTTCACATTGATATCGTGTTTATATGTTTTCTATAGCTTAAAAGTTGGTGTGGCATACCTCTAATATATGTCTGTGTATGTTTCTGTTATTTTTAAATTAAATCAAAACACATACTTACTTTTTCACGCACGAATAACTTAAAAAAGAAAATTAAATACAAAACAATTACACTTTTAATTACTTAAATCAAATTAAAAACTTAATTAAATTTTTAATTGAATCAATTAAATACTTTATAAAATTTTAAATTCACTTAAATATATAATTAAATAACAACCTATTAATTAAAAATACGTTGGCTTATATGTTTATCTTTTTTTGATAGATGACTTATTCATAACTGAAAATAGTTAGGATAATTTTTTTTGCATCAAAACCATAATATAATTTAATTTAATTTAATTTCAAAAAAAAATTAATTTATTAACAAAATAAAAAACTTTTTTTAACAAAAGTTTAAAAGAAGCCCCTCCATTGCACGCTTTCATAAAATACAAAATCATAAAACATAACTTTTACATTATGAGCTTAAGAAGCAACAAAAAATAATTTTGTAATACCAAAAAAAATAAAGCCATAAAATTCTCACTAGTGTGTATTTTATTTCCACGAACAACTTTATTTTATTAACCACGAGTTTGTTGGAGTATAAAACCATGTTAGGGGGGGTGGGGTGTTGGTATATTGGTCAAATAATAAAGTTTTACAAAACAGTATTCCTTGCATGCTGGCTTCCAACCATAACCAAAAAACCCCTTAAAATCCAATGCGTATGTGTAATAGAAAGGGCGGGAAATATAAAAAAAGTTTTTGAATTCGAAGATTGCAATAGAGTTACAATTGATCAGAGCTATCAGTCTATCATCGTTGTTATTTAAAAAATTGGAAAGACTGGTAGATTTTTTGGAATGTTTTTTGAATTACAATTAATGTTTATTGAATTACTTTTGATCTTTTACGAATAACTATATTATTTGAATTACAATTGATCTTTTTCGAATAACAATTAATCTTTTTCGGATAACAGTTGATCTTTTCGGGATTACAATTGATCTTTTTCGAATAAGAATTGATCTTTTACGAATTACAATTGATCTTTCTCGAACAATTGAAGTTTTCCAATTACATTTGGAATCTTCAAATTACAATTGGAATTTTAAAAATTTCAAATGCAATCCTCCAATTAAAAATAAAATCTTCGAATTACAAATAAAATCTTCAAATTACAAATAAAATCTTTTTTTCTGTTTTTACCCCACTCTAATGTCTTTTTTGTTGTTTTTTTTACAGAAAAAAACTTGACGACGACGTTTATTTTGTTTTATGTATGTATGCGTTTTACTAGAAATGTAAAACTTTTTGATTTTTGTGGTCATATGTCGCTATAAATTTTCTAGCACACATACACACATGTATGTGAATATCTGTGTGCGTATGTGTTTGCTTAAAGTTATAATGTTTATGAATGCAGAAATATGTACGTGTGTGTGTGTGTGTCCGTAACATCTTTTCTCATACTATCATGCATGCGTGTTGGCAGTAATTTAGTTTGATTTTTGAAATATCGCAAAAATGTTAAAGGGCTTTATTGGAAGACAATGATGTATGCGAAATTGTCATATCTTGCAACACATGATGCCAGGGTAAAGTTTAAAAATTTGTTGTCGTTTGGGTTTATCTTTTTTTTGTTGCAACTACTATTTTTGATGTTGCTCTTATTGTTGTCAAACTTCATATATCATAAAGAGTATGCAATGATATGATACTTTAAAGTATATGAGAGGCCGTAGTTTATACACTTTTAAAAATAATAAATTATTTTTAAATATTTTTTATGTTATATACGCCTTTTTGTAATGTTAAAAAATCAATTGAAATTCTCAAATTCTACTTCTTGTTCAAAGTTTCCATTTGTGAATCATAAATTCCAATTGAAATTCAAAAATATTGTAATTATTAATTAAAAACTTCATTGAAAATTCATAAATTTCAATTCATATTTAAAAATCGAATTTTAAGTTAGCAGATTCCAATTGAAATTCGAAAAAGATCAATTGTAATTAGAAAAATATCAACTGAAATTCGCAAAGGCTCAGTTGAAATTTGAAACAATTTTAACAGACCAAAACATTTATTTTTTACCGTTACTTTTCCAATAATCGACCGAATATTCTTTTTCGGCTACGGCTTCGGCCAAAAAGCACTATTCGGCCACTATTTGGCTTCGGTATACGGCCGTATACCGAATAATTGTATAAAATTTGTACTCACGTCTTGAAAACCCACTAAACACACTTTGAATCACCTAGTAAGCCACAAAAACATTTTATTAAGTATTTTTGCAGCTAACAAACTTTAGGTCTATTCGATTACCCATATTTCTTACTATTTTTTACTACAACTGGAAAGTCTTGTTTACTTTTTGTATTGAAAATTTCCAGCTGTAGTAAAATGAGTAAAAAATAGTAGATTGTAGTAAGGTAATCGAATAGACCTTTTAACAAATTTTTCGATCGAAAAAAAATTACACCAAAAAAAATTTTATATACAAAATTGTCTAAAAAATGTTTTTGCTCAAAATAAATCGTTCTAAACAACAATTTTGTACATTCGTGTATTCCGCCAAGTCGAGTTTTACTTTTTTTCTTGTTTTTACTACATAAATATTTTTTTTTTCGAATATTCGGCTTCGGCCGAATAGTAAAAATTTGGCCGAATATTCGGCTTCGGCTACAGTCAAAAAAGGAATAATCGGTAGGACACTAAAAGTATTTTGACAAACTTCTAATGGCCATATCTCGAAAAACGCTGGACCGATTTCAGACATTTTTTGATTTTCATTTAGCATTGATAAAAATTGATAAAAATAATGTATAACAAGATATTGTTGTTTTTATGTTTTCAGTTTTTAAAAATCCAAAATTTTTATGGAAATTTTACAAAAACCCTAAACTTTACTCAAAAAGTGCCACGGGCGAAAATGAATGGATTTGGCTAAAATTAAGTTTACATAAGAGACTGTCTCAAGCTCTGTGAAAGGGTAAAGAGAAAGAAACTTTGAGATATTCTTAAAAAAAAATTTTTAAAGTAGAAAAAAATTTAATTTTTGAAAATTTCAAATAGAAATATTCGGGTTCAGCGCATATTTTTTTTTATTTTTAAGAAATTTTCTAATATCAAAAACTCTGATCGCCGGGCGCGCTGGTTAATTTAATCCGTTTGGCCTCAAGTTTGTACCAAAATCGTTCAAAATCGAAAGAAAAACTATTTTTACAAAAGAATACGAGTCTAATATAAATATGGGACATTCCATGTCAAATCGGACACTTTAAAAACTCCTTCGTTGTAAATTTTAGATTTGATGACTCGTTCACTTAGGGAGTGGAGATAGGGCGTAGGTATGTTTTGAAAAAATGTTGGAGGTTAAAAATTAATGGGGGTCGGTTTCATTTATGACCCCTCTACGACGCACCATTGGACCGGTAGAAGCTGATTAAATTAAACAAATTTATAAAAATAAAAGCTAATTTTATGGGGACCGCCTTAAGAGTTAAAGATAGAAAATGTTAAGGCGTAAAAATTAATGTGGGTCGGTCTTGCAGTTGACCCATCTATGACACATCTATGAATTTAAATGGTCACTGAATTTTGATTTAGAGTTACTTGTCTATCAAATAAGGTATTTAAAATAAAATCGGTTGAAAATTAGCCGAGTTATTACAACTTCCCCCGGCAACTAACGGCGTGGCAGACCACTTGATCAAGGAATTCGAGCCCCATTTTTGAAATTTATTGAAATTATCTACTGTAAGAAAATTTTTTATGCTTCAAGCTTCAATGTACTAACAATAAGATGATGAGTATTTATCATATTGTTCTTTGCTAACTTGTTTTAATTTGATGCTAAAAATGTCTGAATAGTTAAGCAATGTTTTCAAATCTCCAATTTTAAACTTTTTTTTTGTTAAAGAAATTTAAAAAAATCAACTATTGGACTTTAAGGTTTTGTTAAGCAGAAAATAACCCCTCCAAAAATTGTAGGCATTCCTTTTTCCATATGGCAAGTCCAGCTATTTGATTTCGGCGGATTTGGGGAAAACAGCAATTTTGTCACTTTTTTAGCTTTTAGGATTTTTTTTAGTTTTTTTTTAAAAAAATCCATATGTTTTGGCCCGGATTATTATAACACAAGGTAGAGCACTTCAATACTTTAATTAGGGAAAAATTGAGGTACTAAAAATTACCCCTGTTAAAGGTCAAAGGTAAAATTTTAGAAGATTTAAAATTTTTAAACATTTACATGTATTTCTGAGCGGTTATTGATGAAAATATTTAATATTATTTGACAAAGTCTAAAAATAAGTTTTTATTTAAATTCAGAACATTACCCCTAAAGTGCTGTTGGGGTCAATAAGACCCTATGATAAAAATTAAAATACCGTAAAGCGAAAGTATAAAGGATGTTTTTTAAAAACCTGTAATAATCTATTTTTTTTTTCACGGAAAAAATATAATTATATTTTTATCAAAAGGTCATATTGACCCCAGCAGCACTTTAGGGTTAATGTTCTGAATTTAAATAAAAACTTATTATTAGACCTTGTCAAATAATATTAAGTATTTTCATCAATATCCACATGTAAATGTTTACAAATTTAAAATCTTCAAAAATTGTAACCTCAATTTTCCCCTTATTTAAGTATTGAAGTGCTCTACCTTGTGTTATAATAATCCGGGCCAAAACATATGAAGTTTGTTAAAAAAAAAAATAATAAAAAAGTTCTAAAAGCTAAAAAAGTGACAAAAATCACTGTTTTCCCCAAATCCGTCGACATCATATGGCTGGACTAGCCAAATAGAAAAAGGAAAATTTGAATTCAAAATTTGAATTCAAACTTTACTTAAAATATCAAAAAAATTTAAAAAATGAAAAAGTCATATTTTCCCCTTGTAATCCGTTTTTCCAACTTCAGGGCCGATGCGGCACGCCTTACCCACATCCGATTTCCCTATAATTTTGCAAAACATATTTTTACACCCAAATGCATATTTCTAGGGGGAGTTTACGGCCTATATTAACAACTTCATTTTTTTAGAGCACCCTAGCATACATTCCCAAAAACATTTCCTCTGAAACTTCCCTCTCAAATTGCGTTTTCCTTTTTTTATTTATCTCAAGATGATTCCTCTTCTAACACCTCCCTCTCGGCCATATTTAAAATTTTCTTTCAGTGTAATTTCTAAAACTTCATAAATATCTATTCGCTGGCATAAATTAGTTAATGTCATATATTCGGTAGTAAATTAAAACAGTCTTAAAATTTCATTTCTCTACAAAGGAAAACATATTGTAACATGAACTGCTAATGATGATAACATATTGAATGATACTGCAGTGGCACTAACTACTACTACTACTACCACCACCACCACCACAAAATACAACATCATTACAACTACAACTGAAAAATTTCTAATAAACTATGACATTTTTGAAATAAAACTTAATGATACGATAGATGCCATGAAATCTTTCAAACATGTCAAAATACTACTACAACTACCAAACAACAACAAATTTTGCTTAATAGTGTGTGTGTGTGTGTAGAAATTTATGAGTATGTATGAGTCTGCATTACATTATCCTTGTATAATTTAGTAACAGTTTGATTTATAGTATTTAACGCTTGAGTTAAGTTTATTTTTATTTTTTTCTAAGAGAAAAAGTTCCCTTTTTCACAATAAGGATCCTTTTTTGCTAACACATCAAAATTAAAATAGTTAAATGTAGATTTTCCTATCTTATCATTATTATTTTATTGTTATGTTTAGTAGTTTTTCCATTTCGTTTGCTAATTTGTTTAACAAATTTTTCACAATATATACATAATTATAATCACTTTAATGGGTGATAATGATTATATACACATTTTGTATGGACTCTGTGTGTGTTCTTCGGTTGGTTGCCTGGCTGTTTCGTAATTTATACATTTGAACCCAAAATATTTAATTTTAATATTATTTTTATATTATCATAGTTTTTGTTGTTGTTGGTAGTTCAAGTTGTATAACTTTTGTTTCATTTTTTAATCTATGACATTGACATATGTATTTTATATTTTGGATAAGGAAAACTTTTACTTGTCTCTCTAGTTTTTGGGTCAAAAACCATAAATTTTCTTTCATCCAAAAAAAAAGTTTTTATTTTTTAATCAAATATGCATAAAGTTAATAGTTTTTATTTAATCAAAATTTAATTTTATACATTTAAGTTTTTCTTTGTATAATTAATTGACGTAAGTTTAAAGAGGTTTAGGTTTGTACACTAGGGTGATCCTTATTTTTTTTTTGAATTCTTCACAGGACACCTCCTCAGTTTATTAAGAATCATAAAAAAAATTCCCCAAATTTTTTCAAAAATTTCAAAAAGGTTGTAGAGGTCGTGCCAGGCCCTTAAATGTTGGGCCCAGGGCCAAGTAGTCGAAAATCAAAAAAAAAAAAAAAATTAAATCAATTAATAGGAAACCGAGTTTCGTTTACCCTTGACTTTTCATTGACTATTTCATTAAAAATTTATAATTTTTTGGACATGGTTAACCCTTTAGAATATAAGGTAATCAAAAATGTTCTTTTTCTGAAATCTTTCCCAAAGCCACAATTTCATGGCTTTAAAAATTTTATTTACTTAAATTTAAAAATCTCCAAATTTTATTGCTAAATTTTATTGAATATAGTATCTTGGAGCCAAAATGCTAAAATTTTGTAATTTTTCGCTCTTTTCATTTAGCAAATATAGCAATTTTATTTAACCGATTTTCAAGAAAATGCGTTTTTTTAATCAATATTGTTTAGTTACACTGTGCTACAGTGAAAAAATACTTTTAATGTGACTTAGAAAAGATTGTTGGTTTTGTCGAGTAGATCACAAAAATGCCCATTAAACTTGCCAGACGCCCTCAAATTTTAGAGTTGTTGACAAAAAACGTTTTTTTTGACAAACAACTTTTTTTTTGCCAAAAAATTTTTTTTTGTGACATTCCTCACTTAACCTCGTGTAATTCAGAAACTTTTCAATTGATTTTACATTTTTTAACTGTTTTGAATAGAAGAAGGATAGGGCTTTTCATGTGTGTAAATTGGTAATTATAGCTAATTTGTTTGTTATTTTTTGAAAATTTTTCAATTTATCAATTTTTTTTTGCTATAGTTTGTTTAACAACCCAGGCAGAAAAATACGAACGGGAGAGCGCTGGCAAAGTACCTTTTATGGTCGCTTGTGTGCTGGGAAAGCATCACAGTTTAGTACTCTCCCAGCGTTCAAAATGATAGCCACGGTAATATGCCGTTGCTATTTTAAAGCGCTTTGAACGCGCTTTAAAAACAAAAAAATGGGACGTATCTAAATTGTATACATAAGTCCATAAGACACAACTTTTTGTGGTGTTTTTTGAATAAAGAAATTTACTAAATTAGGATAAAAAATTAATTGACTCATTTATTAGGATAAAAAAATTTTAACAAACTCTGAAAAATTTTCCCGGAAAAAATTGTTTGCAGTTTTCTTTGAGTTTCCCAGGAAAATTTTTTGGAACAAATTCCTGGTTCAACAGATTCTTGAATATATTCTACGGTAATCACAACAAAATTTTCTATGTAAAAGTATTTTTCAAAAAAACTACTTGCTCTAAAAAACAATTGCTTTCGGGACAATTTCAAACAAAAATCATTGATTCTGGAATGTTAAAAGTAGAACAGGTTGCAGGGTAGTTTGATACGTTCTGGAACCGATTATTTGGAACAGAAAATTTTGCTGGGTTTGGAATAAAAAATTTATTAAAATGCTTTTAGGAAAAAATTTGGAAAAGTCCCGAAAAAAAGTGGTGTATTGAACCGAAACGGGTATGTATCCGGAGTTTAAGGGTGATGTATCCGGAGTTTAAGACACTTCCTCACGAAAGAAACAGATGTTTTTATATAAAAGGTGACAAGTTTGTAATATGTATTTCATTGTGTATAAGTGACATATCACGAGAATCGGCCACTTATCCTGCAGGGAAATAAAAAATATTTCAATTGTTATGTAAATTAATAAATTTTAATAAAAAGTTTATATTTTGAACGGATTTAAATAGAAAAACATTGGCAAAGCGCATGGAAAGCACTTTTTCGAATTCATACTACCTTCTACACAAAAAAAAGTGCTTTGCCGAGACTTTTTCTTTGGAACGGTTGGAAGTTTCGGCCTGGGAACCTTTATATTTATAACCTATTCTCAAATAAAATTTAACTCTGAAAACGATGAGCTTTATTCTGAAAAAAAAAAATCGAATAACAATTGACAGAGTTGTGATAGTTTTTATAAAAAAGAAAATTAAGTTTTTGCTGAAAATTGATGTTCGGATTACCGAGGCAAAAAAAATAAATTCATCATAAGAAAATTTCAAAAACTAAAATTTCAAAAATCTTTTAAAATTTTCAGCAAAAGTTTTTTTGCTTTTTTTGGGACGAAAAGCCAAATTTTACAAGTTTTTTGTTGCTTTTTTTGGTATGAAAGGAAATATGAAGAGAAAATAAATCATGCAAACTCACGCAAAAAAATCGACTCACGCACACTCACTCACGCAAAAATCTTAATCACGCACACTCACTTACGAATTTTTTTCCCACTCACACTCACCCACAATCACGTGAGTAAAATTGAATTCAGTCACACTCACGCGTGATCACGCGTGAATCACGTGAATCATGTTCTAATCGGCTCATGTGCCCATCTCTAGGACAAACCTCATCGTATTCAGAATTAAATTTTCTTTAAGAATGCTTTTATAAATATAAAGATTGTTAAATGAACTATAGCAGAAAAAAATTGAAAAACTCGAAAAATTTTCAAAAAAAAAAAAAATTATATTATTGAAAAAATCAATACACTTCTTTCTTATATGAGTCATTCCACACAAAATGTCCCGCTACAGAAAAAGATGTGTCCCGTAAATTTCTGAATAGGTTGTTTGGATAGCCCTATATGGAACTAAGAAAATTGCCTTTTTTGTTTTTCTAATTTTCAAAAACTGGGCTTAGAAGGCGTGGTCAAATATTGGAAAAATGGTAAAATTTGTGGCGAGTTGCCTTGATTAAATATTTATCACATTAAAACGGAATGCACCACCATCTCAAAAATTTACATTCTTATATAGTTTATATAGCTATCGATTATTTTTTTTTTTTTTTTGGAAAATTTTGATATTTTCCATTTTTTAAAAAAGTCAATTTATGAAAAATCCGGCCACCTTTTTTTAATTTTTTTTTTTAAAAGTTTAGATGTTTGTCCATCCACACAAAAAAATTCAGACACGCGTTTTTCTTTTTTTTTTCGAGAAAATCGCATTTGAATTTTAAACATCATAACATTTGCTTGTATTTTCTTGTTTTAACGTTGCAATGAGTATTATTAATTGCATAAATATTACTCATACGCTCTGTTGAAACAAGAAAATACAAGCAAATTACTAAATTGTTATGAATGAAATTTAAAAATCAAATGCGATTTTCTCGAAAAAAAAAGGAAAAACGCGTGTCTGAATTTTTTGGTGTGGATGGACAAATATCTAAACTTAAAAAAAAAAAAGTGGCCGGATTTTTGTTAAATTGACTTTTTTAAAAAATTGAAAATTTCTGAAGGGGTTTTGAAAATTAAAAAAAAAAAAAAATAATCAATAGCGCATAAAAAACTATTTAAGAATGTAAATTTTTAAGATTGTGGCGCATTCCGTTTTAATGTGATAAATATTTAATCAAGGCAACTCGTCACAAATTTGACCATTTTTCCAATATTTGACCACGCCTCCTAAGCCCAGTTTTTGAAAAATTGAAATTCCAAGAACGCAATTTTCTAAGTTCCATATAGGGCTATCCATACAACCTATTCAGAAGTATACGGTACACGTGTTTTTTTCGCTGGACATTTGGTGTGGAATGCCTTATATGTATAAAACAATTCACCCTCATGAAAAGACCTATCCTTCTTAAATCAAAAAAAGTTCAAAAATTTAAAATTGGTTGAAAAGTTTTAGCTAAACGTGGTTTAGTGAGAAAAGTAAAAAAAAAAAAAAAAAAAACGTTTAAAATTTAGGGTATATAAATTTTTTTTTTTGTACCACAGTGTAATTAAACAATAATATTAAAAAATAAAAAAATATTTTGTTTTGTATATGGTCTGCCAGGACCGACTACAATTTTCTTACTTGGTTTTAGAGTGTAAAACATCTGTCAGTATGTTTTAGAAAGTCATCCAGTATAAGGCGCGTATAATTTTAAATCCATACTGAACTCAAAACAAAACTATAATTTCTATTTAATTTTCTTTTACTCTACCCGTATTTAGTTAATAAATTGATAAAAGAACAAGAAAAACTAAGAAACATTCTCTTCCTGCACATCTTAGATATTTATCAAGAAAGTATTAAAAAATATCACACCAGTAACAGTGTGACATTATTAAAAGAAAAGTGGATTACAAAAAGCTTGATAAGGATTTTCAACATTTAACTGTAAGTAATTCTGGTGGTAGGAAAAATGAAAAATAAGCAACAGATTTACGGAGTTGTATGAGTTAGAGATGGGCACCAATCACGTGATTAACGTGAATCACGTGAATCACGCATGAATCACGTGATTCGTGAGTATTTTTTTTTTCTACTCACGTGAGCGTGCGTAAGCGTGAGTAACACAAAAAAGTTCGTGCGTGATCGTGCGTGAGTAAAGTTCTTGCGTGAATTTTTCGTGATTTTAATTGTTTCCTAGATTTTTTTTTTCTTCGGTAACGTTTTCTTGATTTTTTCATGGTCTTTAAAAAAATATAAATTTAATAAGTTTTTTAAATGTGTCATTGGGGAATTTGCACTGTGCTTCCATGAGGAAATGCCTTCAGATTCTGACATATAATAGGTAGTTCTTGAGGACATGTCCTAACATTGTCATCAATGAATGTTTGGAAAAATTCTCTAAGACATCTAAAAGGACATAGCTTCACAATAGTTGTATATCAAACTGAACTTTTACATCTGGGCAGTACCGTTTTAATTATTAGGGCAAACTAGGCACGTGCACAGGACCCTCGACCTAAGGGGCCTGAAATGCCAATAAATTCGGTTATACGGTTAATTTCTTTTAAAAGAAAATTTCTTATTTTCTTTCAGAAAAAGTCTCAGAATCTAACAGATTTTTCGTATACACTGAGACTTTTTCTATACACACTAAAGGTGTCCTTACGACTAAGGTAATTTTTCAAAATCACTTTTGAATACGTGGTAGGGTCCTTAATTGTAGTTTAGTATCTAAAAATGAGTGAGCCAAAATTTGGGGACAATCGGATAAAAATAAGTCGTGCCGAAAATGGATTGAAGTTTTGGGACACTCTTATGTGATAAAAAAACACGGTTTTTTTAGTTTTTTGAAAATTATTGGAATATGTTATTTTTTGTTAATTTTTTTTTAAATAATATGAAAATGGTACTAAATTACCTTTTCAAAAAGGTTAAAAAAATGCAAATCGGATAAAAAATAAGCATTTTATGCATACATGCCCCAGACCATTGCATGGTTTTTAAAGCCAAAATTTGAAAATGTTCAAAATTTCTAGGCAAAAAAATAAAAAAAATTAAATTTTACTTTATAATGTTATTAAACACATGTTATAGATAAAAAACTAACAAATATAGTAGTTTAGCTTTTTTTTTAATTTGGCGTGGGTAGTGATATAACTTCCGCGGATTTCGAAGAAAATGTGTTTTTCTATGGTAATTTAGCAAATATGGAAAAAAATGTTTTGTATTGTACTATACCAAGTGTAAAACATAAATTCTGTAGATTTTTAGGGAAATAGGGCATCTTTAACCCCTTTTCATCGAGGTGAAATGACAAATTTGGGACATTACATATTTATATAAATCAGGATATCTGCATATACTTATCCGGTTTCTCAAAAGTTATAGAATTTACATTTGACGCTTCGTTCCGTACAATAAAGAAAAAATTTCCCCATATTTGCTAAATTATTGTGAAAAAACGTATTTTATTTGGAATCCGCGGAAATTTTATCACTACCGGCGAAAAATAAAAAAAATCTTTACTACCATATCTGCTATTTTTAATCGTAAACATGTTTTCAATATGATCATAAAGTAAAATTAATTTTTCTTTATTTTTTTGCTTAAAAATTTTGAAAATTTTGAAATTCTGGCTTTAAAACCCATACAATGGTCTGGGGCATGTATGCGTAAAATGCTTGTTTTTTATCCGAATTTAATTTTATTTGTCTTTTTGGAAAGGAAATTTAGTACCATTTTCGTATTGTTTTACAAAAAAATTAACAAATAATAACAAATACCAACATTTTACCAAAAACTACAAAAAAAGGGTTTTTCTTTCATATAAGAATGCCCCAAAACTTCAATCCATTTCCGGCACGAGTTATTTTTAGCCGATTGTCCCCAAATTTTGGCTCACTCATTTTTAGATACTTAAGAACAATTTAGGACCCTACCAGGTGTCAAAAGATGATTTTCGTTTTTAAGGACACCTCTAATACACACAGAAAACAAATTTGCTAATTTCCAACTGAAATTCAGTTGTTGCAAAAAAAATCGGTTGATGCATTTGTGTTAAGGTTGTGACAACTAAATATCGGTAGTAACAACTAAATTTTGTTAATACAACTATCTTCTAATTGAAACAACTAAAAAAATTCATTTGACACAGCGAAATTTAGTTGCAGCAACCGAATTTTGAGTTGATACAACTGAAAAATTCAGTTGGAAATTAATTTTTCTCTGTGTATGAGAAATTTGTAATATATCAAAAGCTCAAATCCATTGAAATATTTGCTTCATAAAAAGTTTCAGAATGTGAAATATTTTTCGTACGCAAAAAGTTTCAGATTCTGAGATTTTAAAAGTCTAAAGTTCAGAGAAGTTTTTCCAAAATAGAAAGTCTCAGATTCTGAGACACTTTTCGTATGCAAAGTCTCAGATTCTAAGACATTTTTCGTATTGAAAACTCTCAGATTCCGAGACGTTTTTCGTATAAAAATATTCTCAGATTCTGAGACATTTTTCGTACAGGATATGTCTCAGATTCTGAGACATTATTACAACCAAATTCTTTTCACGAATATCATGGTTTTAATAAGTAAAGAAAAATTAACTCAAGCTAAAATATCCGTACCCAAAATATATTTTTTAGTTTATTTTTCTTAAAACAGGTAGTAATATGAATTTAATTTGAACCACAAGAATGTGTTTTTTTTTTGTCGTGCAACTTTTTACTTTCCAGCGGGTCCCCAAATTGGATGGAAGTAGAAACTAATGGAAATACGTAGATTTTTGGCATTTTCATATGACCTATATCAGACATTTCCACAAAGACAACTTAGGGGAAATATCATGGGAATGTCAGCACCCCCTGACAACTGCTGAATATGATTGAGAAAATGTTGAAATTTTTTATGAAACTGTCCTCAACTCGGTATATAGAGATGTCATGGGGATGTCAGGTGTGTCAGCGAGCCGTCACCACGGATGGCTCAAGGACTTTCCCAAATATGACATAAATTTTTTTTACATATTTTAATTCGTGAGTATTTCGTGATCGTGATTACATCGTGAGCGTGATTAAATTTTTTTCTACTCACGTGAGCGTGCGTGAGCGTGAGCAGAAAAAAAATGTTCGTGCGTGATCGTGCGTGATTACAATTTTTTTTTTCGTGAGCGTGCGTGATCGTGATTGAAAAGTCACTCACGATCCCATCTCTAGTATGAGTACAAAACTAAATGAATGAATTGATGATGATTTTGATTTAGTTTATTTGTATTTTTGTAACACCCATTTGAATTTCAAATGTATTTGTGTATAGATTATATTGAAGTGTTACTGTATATATGTATGTGTCCTTAGGGGAAATGATTTTAAAATCCAATAAATTTATATGAATTTACAAGATAGGGATATCACTAGAATAAAGATGAAGATGTGAAATTATGTAAAGTACGAGGGTCGTTATATTTTTTTATGAACAAACTTAATTTCATGTGTTAGCAGATTTAGACTGACAAAAAGGGTTTCAGTGCTATCATTATCAAGGTTTTACCACTTACAACCTGCTAACAAAATGCTAGAAAATTTCCGTTACTTTCCTAACAACCCCCGTTGCAATAGTGGGTATCATTAGGTTTTAAAATCCAGCATTTGTATTGTTTTGTATTTGTTTCTGTTGCATGAGTATTAGTATTAGTATTAAATGCTAAGAGATTAAACAGGTCGACAATAGAAAGTAGAAAATATAGGAAAAACGAACATATTGCTTAAGGAATCTATTATGTCTTTATTTGTTTTTATGACTCACGTTTCAGTCTCTATCTCTCTCTTATGGCTCAAAATAAATATCCATTAAGGTATAAACAAATATAAATGTTTGTGGAATAAATAATCACTACACATACACACATATACAAAACACCTGTACGTGTGTGTGTTAATGTAATAAACACAATTTTCTCACACAAGCACACTTTGAGTATTTGTTTGTAGATATTTTATATCACTTTAAGATACATCTCTATAAATCAATTGTCAAAAGGTAATTATATGATATTACGTGGTATTTGCCTTTTATACACGAACACACACATTGATATGTATGTATGTATTTCCAATACATTAATTGTATTCAATCGTTTGTTGTACGATATACCCTATATTAAGTACAATAAAACAATATTTGTCTTTTTTTTGCTATTCTACTAAACAAAAAAAAAAACTTTTTTTCTGGTACTTTTTATAATTAATCATTAATGGAATTTACGAAATTGAAAAGCGATACATACACCAAAATATTTTCTTTCAAAATGGAAAAAATGGAGTACAATTGGAAAATTGGTACTTTTTAATAACTTTTAAACTAAATACCCGATAATCTCAAAATTTGAATTGATACCCGATAATTCCCAAAAAAAATTGCGGCTTAAACTGTTTTTTAGTCTTTAAAAAGAAATTTTTACCGGCAAAGAAATTTTCCCTTAATATATAAAAAAACTTTATTTTAAGGACGTAACTTACTTAAAATTGGGTCATCATATTTTTTTTCTAGATTTGAGAAAGTTTTTTTTCCACTGATTTAGTAAATTTTTCATAACTGAGAAAAAAAGTTTTTTTCAAAAATCTTAAAATGGCGATCGCTGGTCCTATTTTCATATTTTGAACTCTATTGGCCCTAACTTTGCATCAACAAAATTTGGCATTCCCGAAAAATGTTCATATCTCAATAAATATTGCCGACAAAACAAAATGTAAAAGGCATTTTTGTAATAGTTTTTTATTTATCGAGTTTTTTATATCTATTTAGATCTATAGGACCCCTATATTCTTTCTCTCTTTATTATTTACCCCAGTGATACCATTTTAGCACTTTTAGTGCTAGAAATAGCACTTTTTTTTGGATTTAGCAGAAAAGTTTTGGAAAACAGTGCCAAGTGCTAGATCAGCACTTTTTTAAAATTTTATTAACATTTTTCTCAGAATCTAAAACTTTTTCTATAGAAAAACTGTTTCAGAATCTGAGACTTTTTCTATAGAACAACTGTCTCAGAATCTGAGACTTTTTCTATAGAAAAATTGTCTCAGAATCTGAGACTTTTTCTATAGAACAACTGTCTCAGAATCTGAGACTTTTTCTATAGAAAAATTGTCCAGAATCTTAGACTTTTTCTATAGAAAAATTGTCTCAGAATCTGAGACTTTTTCTATAGAAAAATTGTCTCAGAATCTGAGACTTTTTCTATAGAAAAATTGTCTCAGAATCTGAGACTTTTTCTATAGAAAAATTGTCTCAGAATCTGAGACTTTTTCTATAGAAAAATTGTCTCAGAATCTGAGACTTTTTCTATAGAAAAATTGTCTCAGAATCTGAGACTTTTTCTATAGAAAAATTGTCTCAGAATCTGAGACTTTTTCTATAGAAAAATTGTCTCAGAATCTGAGACTTTTTCTATAGAAAAATTGTCTCAGAATCTGAGACTTTTTCTATAGAAAAATTGTCTCAGAATCTGAGACTTTTTCTATAGAAAAATTGTCTCAGAATCTGAGACTTTTTCTATAGAAAAATTGTCTCAGAATCTGAGACTTTTTCTATAGAAAAATTGTCTCAGAATCTGAGACTTTTTCTATAGAAAAATTGTCTCAGAATCTGAGACTTTTTCTATAGAAAAATTGTCTCAGAATCTGAGACTTTTTCTATAGAAAAATTGTCTCAGAATCTGAGACTTTTTCTATAGAAAAATTGTCTCAGAATCTGAGACTTTTTCTATAGAAAAATTGTCTCAGAATCTGAGACTTTTTCTATAGAAAAACTGTCTCAGAATCTGAGACTTTTTCTATAGAAAAACTGTCTCAGAATCTGAGACTTTTTCTATAGAAAAACTGTCTCAGAATCTGAGACTTTTTCTATAGAAAAACTGTCTCAGAATCTGAGACTTTTTCTATAGAAAAACTGTCTCAGAATCTGAGACTTTTTCTATAGAAAAACTGTCTCAGAATCTGAGCCTTTTTCTATAGAAAAACTGTCTCAGAATCTGAGACTTTTTCTATAGAAAAACTGTCTCAGAATCTCAGACTTTTTCTATAGAAAAACTGTCTCAGAATCTGAGACTTTTTCTATAGAAAAACTGTCTCAGAATCTGAGACTTTTTCTATAGAAAAACTGTCTCAGAATCTGAGACTTTTTCTATAGAAAAACTGTCTCAGAATCTGAGACTTTTTCTATAGAAAAACTGTCTCAGAATCTGAGACTTTTTCTATAGAAAAACTGTCTCAGAATCTGAGACTTTTTCTATAGAAAAACTGTCTCAGAATCTGAGACTTTTTCTATAGAAAAACTGTCTCAGAATCTGAGACTTTTTCTATAGAAAAACTGTCTCAGAATCTGAGACTTTTTCTATAGAAAAACTGTCTCAGAATCTGAGACTTTTTCTATAGAAAAACTGTCTCAGAATCTGAGACTTTTTCTATAGAAAAACTGTCTCAGAATCTGAGACTTTTTCTATAGAAAAACTGTCTCAGAATCTGAGACTTTTTCTATAGAAAAACTGTCTCAGAATCTGAGACTTTTTCTATAGAAAAACTGTCTCAGAATCTGAGACTTTTTCTATAGAAAAACTGTCTCAGAATCTGAGACTTTTTCTATAGAAAAACTGTCTCAGAATCTGAGACTTTTTCTATAGAAAAACTGTCTCAGAATCTGAGACTTTTTCTATAGAAAAACTGTCTCAGAATCTGAGACTTTTTCTATAGAAAAACTGTCTCAGAATCTGAGACTTTTTCTATAGAAAAACTGTCTCAGAATCTGAGACTTTTTCTATAGAAAAACTGTCTCAGAATCTGAGACTTTTTCTATAGAAAAACTGTCTCAGAATCTGAGACTTTTTCTATAGAAAAACTGTCTCAGAATCTGAGACTTTTTCTATAGAAAAACTGTCTCAGAATCTGAGACTTTTTCTATAGAAAAACTGTCTCAGAATCTGAGACTTTTTCTATAGAAAAACTGTCTCAGAATCTGAGACTTTTTCTATAGAAAAACTGTCTCAGAATCTGAGACTTTTTCTATAGAAAAACTGTCTCAGAATCTGAGACTTTTTCTATAGAAAAACTGTCTCAGAATCTGAGACTTTTTCTATAGAAAAACTGTCTCAGAATCTGAGACTTTTTCTATAGAAAAACTGTCTCAGAATCTGAGACTTTTTCTATAGAAAAACTGTCTCAGAATCTGAGACTTTTTCTATAGAAAAACTGTCTCAGAATCTGAGACTTTTTCTATAGAAAAACTGTCTCAGAATCTGAGACTTTTTCTATAGAAAAACTGTCTCAGAATCTGAGACTTTTTCTATAGAAAAACTGTTTTGACAGTTTTTCTATAGAAAAAGTCTCAGATTCTGAGACAGTTTTTCTATAGAAAAAGTCTCAGATTCTGAGACAGTTTTTCTATAGAAAAAGTCTCAGATTCTGAGACTTTTTCTATAGAAAAACTGTCTCAGAATCTGAGACTTTTTCTATAGAAAAACTGTCTCAGAATCTGAGACTTTTTCTATAGAAAAACTGTCTCAGAATCTGAGACTTTTTCTATAGAAAAACTGTCTCAGAATCTGAGACTTTTTCTATAGAAAAACTGTCTCAGAATCTGAGACTTTTTCTATAGAAAAACTGTCTCAGAATCTGAGACTTTTTCTATAGAAAAACTGTCTCAGAATCTGAGACTTTTTCTATAGAAAAACTGTCTCAGAATCTGAGACTTTTTCTATAGAAAAACTGTCTCAGAATCTGAGACTTTTTCTATAGAAAAACTGTCTCAGAATCTGAGACTTTTTCTATAGAAAAACTGTCTCAGAATCTGAGACTTTTTCTATAGAAAAACTGTCTCAGAATCTGAGACTTTTTCTATAGAAAAACTGTTTCAGAATCTTTTTCTTTCATTTTTCATTTTTGCATAAGAATCTTTTTCTTTCATTTTCTCAGAATCTTTTTCTTTCATTTTTCATTTTTGCATAAATAATACTCATACGCTATGTTGAAACAAGAATATACAAGCAGGTTACAACATTCTTATGAAATTTAATATGCAAATGCGATTTTCTAAAAAAAAAAACGAAAAACACGCGTCTGGATTATTTTGTGTGGATAGAAAACACCTAAACTTAGAAAAAAAAATTAAAAAAAGAAAAAAAAAGTGCCCGGAATTTTGATAAATTGACTTTTAAAAAAATAGAAAATTTCTGCACGGTTTTTGAAAATTTTTCAAAATAAAAATTTTTAATTGACAGCCCATAAAAAAATATACAATTATGCAAATTTTTGAGATTATCAAATCATCATATTCCCAATTATTTCAACCCAGTGTGAACTACCGTAAAATAAATAAAAGAAATTTATGATTTTGAAATTCGAACACCAATAACACCAAATATAATGAAATCAGAAGTTTATTTTGCATTGTTTTGTCACAAATTCTATCGTACTAATTGTAAGAGTAGGGTTATAAAGTTTTTTTTTATTTTTATAACAAAATAATGAAAATTTGGTTTAAATTTGAATTACAATTTTCCAATGAAAAAGGTTTTATTCTAGTTCGAGGTCACTTATTGTCCCCGTAATGAATTATCAAGTACTTTTGTTGCAAGTACATATCTTACACTACTTTCTCTCTTAGGATAATCTCCCAATAAATACTTATAGAGTTTCTGCTTTCAAAAATTTGATATTCTAATTTTTAGTATCGAATTGAAATTTTTAAATTATTTAACTAAAATTTTTTATATGACTGGTAATTTTTGTATTAAGATTTCAAATTTAGCGTACTTTATGGTCGGTTTGTATTTCCATTGATTTTTTTCTTTTCTTTAATTCCATATAAGTATCCATTTTAATAATTCATGTATTCTTTACACATTGAATTTAATTTTCATTTAATTGACTTTAAAAATCGATTGTATGTATTACAACATTGTTGTTTTTATGTTTTATATGTATGTTTTTCTCTTCTTTATTTTATTACAAATTTTTTCCAACAAAATTAATTGAATTAAAACATTTTTTTTTTCTGATTGGAATTTATATATAATTTTATATATTTTGTAAAATGCGAATGTTCATCCCAGGAACATCTTTTGGAACAGCTAACTGCAAGTCACTGGTTCTAGAAAATATTCTGAGATTTTATAATGTTTCCAAAAAAATGTTTTTGTAACTAAAGATTTGTTTTGTTTGAAATAGTAGAAGAAGAAATGTTTAAAGAATACTAGAATTAATTTTTCAATTTAGATCCTCGTAGCGTATTTAAATTTATCTCAATCTGGACGCTATCAAGCTTAAATTAAGGTTTGATAAATTACCTATACAACATTTTCTTAAATAATACTTTTGTTATAATGATAAAGTTTGATGTTATGTAATAAACGTTGTCTCAAACAAATTGCTATTTCCTGCACGACTTTTAGTGTGCCCCACTGTACATTTTTTTGGTAGTATGGTACATGGGGCGCATGAATGAGTCTCCTTATATTAATTTCCAGATACGTGCATGTGTGATGTAATTCATTTTGTATATTAATGATGGTTGACTGCATGATGGTGTTGGTGATATTAATAATGAATCCATCGTTAATATTTTATTACTTTGATTTTTGCCTTTACGTGGAATTTTGTTTTTTTAATTTTTCATATGTCTAGGCCAGGTTCATAATGTAACATATTGTTTTAAGTGCCATTAATAAATATTAAATATTTTTGGAGGGGGTTGGGATTACATAAATGTTTTATTGACCCAGCAAACATATTTGAAAAACTTTTTCTATAGAAAAATATCGGACTATGAGACACTTCCCTGCAGGAAAAGTGTGTCTCTCGATCCGAAATCACCGTGACTGGTGAAATCACGTGACTATTGAAAACGGGACATATCACTTAAATGCATATCATGTGACACATAAAAATTGGACTTATCACAAAACTGTCTTAAAAAAATTTATTCCGTGGCCGGAGACAAGAGGAAAAAAACAAATTTTCCAATTTTTACCAAGTCTCAAAAAAAATTAAAAAATTTCCCCACATTTTTTGTGTTTTGTGGTAAAAATTTTATCAAAACGATTTTATAACAAAAAAAAAAATTCATAAAATTTGAAAGAAAAAAAAGGAGCTTGAACAATTTTAAAATTTTTTAACACACCACACCCCTCTTCAAACAACTGTAGGTTGAGTTAAAATGGTGACAAAATCGGGTAATGGCATTTCAATCCTCTTTATTTAGAACTTTGAAAGTCGTTACACAAAAAGCCTAGCTGATCCTGTTTTCGACTTATTGCTAAATAATAACACTGTCCGACAACAAAAACCTCCCAGAGAAAATTCGGAATTATTCATATAGATTTTGCTCTCCTGAATCCAAATCTACCGTTCAGTTTTTTCTACCACATACTCAAATTTGTTTCAGAATCACAATTTTTTCTATAGAAAAAATAAAATCTAAAAAATTTTAGATTTTAAGACATTTTTTATAACAAAAAAATTGAAATTTAAAGACATATCTAGGGCGAAAACTTGTTATATGCAGTGTTATAAAGTAGCAGGTAGCAAGTAGCAAGCTTTGATTGAAAGCCATCGATATGTTCCATAGAAAAACGTCTCAGATTTTGAGACATATTTTGGCGTTCGAGATTTTTTTTTCTACAAAATTCTCAGATTCTTAAGCTTTTTTTCTATAGCAAAAATCAAGGATTCTAAAACATTTTTTTCCTATGGACAAAATCTCTGATTCTGAGACATTTTTGCATTAAAAAAGATCTAAGTTTCTGAGCCCTTATTTTTATAGAAAAAAATTTTTGATTCTGAGACATATTTTGTATAGAAAAAAAAAATCTATAGAAAAAGTGTCTTAGTATCAGAAAAACCTGTGATTTTGTGATAGTTTTTAAAAAAAAAAATCTATAAAAAAAATGTTTCAGTGTCAGCAGCTTTTTTCTATAGAATTAATGTTTTGGAATCTGATATTTTTCTATAGAAAAAATGTTTTAGAATCTGGTATTTTTTTTATAGACACGATTTTTAAGAATCTGGAATTTTTTATTAAAAAGAATATCTAAGAATTTAAATTATTTTCTTTAGAAAAAACTTCTAGACCTTTAAATTTTTTCTGCAGAAATTTTGTTTTCAGAAATTTATATTTTTTTTATAAAAAAAAAATTATAATTTAAGATTTTTTCTATAGAAAATTTTTTTTCAAGAATCGGAAGTTTTTTTCTACAGGAAATATTTCTCAGAATCAGGAATTTTTCTGTAGAAAAAATGATTCAGAAATGGATTTTTTCTTATAAAAGTAATGTCTCAGAATTTGAGATTGTTTTTTGGTAGGAAACATGCCTCAGAATCCGTGAGTTTTTCCATAGATTTTTTCTACAGAAAAAATCTTAGACTCTGCAATTTTTTCAAAGCTTCTTAAACTAACTTTTCAGATTTTTATACTAGAGGTAATAAAACTTTTTACTCACCTTCTGGTGAATAAAAGCATGTTTCACAAGATGGTGAATAAACCTTATCATAATTTTAACAAAAATTTGTTTTTTCATAAATTTTTTGCTATAATTTTTTTTTAATAACATGTTTTTTATCGAAAAATATGTTTTTTTTTCATCAAATTTTTTTTTTTCATCATTTTTTTTTTATATTTTTTTTTATCCATTTTTTTTTTTTTCATCAATATTTTTTTTCATGAACAATTTTTTGTTCGTCAATTTTTTTTTTTCATTAAAAACATTTTTTTCATTAATTTTTTTTTTTTGCATAAATATGTTTTTTTCATAAAATTTTTGTATTTCCATAGACATTTTTATTTCATCAAAAACTTTTTTCATCAAAAAATGTTTTTTTTTTTTCACCAGCATTTGTTTTTTACCAAAACTTGTATTTTAATCAAAAAAATTTTCTTTTTTTTCCTATTTGTTCTTTAACCAAAACTAATTTTTCACCAAGTTTAAAATTCTGTCATAAAAATGTTCCATTTGTTTAACAAATGTACAAAAAACAGGTGAGAGTGTTAAATTTTTCTGTGCCGAATTATTTAAACTTAAGTAATGCCCTCATCTACCAAATTTACAGTTCTTTTGGTTTAGACTGCATTTTTCTTTATATTTTTTCTACAGAAAAAAATCTTAGATTCTGCAATTTTTTCAGAAATTCTTAAACTAATTTTTCATACTAGAGGTAATAAAATATTTTACTCACCTTCTGGTGAATAAAAGTGTGTTTCACCAGATAATGAATAAAACATAACATAAATTCAACAATTTTTTTTTTTTTACTTTTTTTTTATCAATTTTTTTTTAACAAAAAATTTTTTTTTTTTTTAAATATTGTTTTTTTTTTATTTTTTTTATCAATATTTTTTTCATGAAAAATTTTTTGTTCGTCAATTTTTTTATACCCTCCACTTAGTGAAAGAGGGTATATATAAGTTTGTCATTCCGTTTGTAACTCATCGAAATGTCGATCTGGGACGCCATAAAGTATATATATTCATGATGCGCGATCGATTTTAAGACATTCTAGCAATGTCCGTCTGTCCGTCTGTCTGTCTGTCTGTCTGTGGAAAATGCTGTCGCGGACAAAATATTGCACATAGATGACTGAAACTTAACATATTTATTGGAAGTTCTCCCGAGAAGTTTGGTATTGCATTTGAGCGATATCGGTTCAGCGGTTCCAAAGTTATGAACGAAAATGTAAGCACACCTCAAAAATTTCAGTACATTCAACATAACCTAAAAAACCAAAATGCTTTAATTCGGCTTCTGGTTGACATATGTGAACATAATTGAACACCAAATGGTATTTAAACAAGTACGAACATATTTTTTGACAAAAAAAGAAAAAAATCGCGGATTTTTTTTACCAAAATTTTTATTCGCGGAAATTTTTTTTCCAAAAGTAATTTCCTTTTTTTTGCAATAATCTTTTTAAAATTGTGGAGGGTATCACTACATTCGGCAAGGCCGAATTTAACTTTTTTACTTGTTTTTATTAAAAACTTTTTTTCATCAAATTTTTAATTTTATTCATTTTTTTTTGTATAAATATATTTTATCATAATTTTTTTTTTATAAAATTTTTGTATTTCCATAGACATTTTTATTTCATCAAAAACTTTTTTCATCAAAAAATGTTTGTATTTCCATAGACAATTTTATTTCATCAAAAAATGTTTCTTTTTTCACCAACATTTATTTTTTACCAAAACTTTTATTTTAATCAAAAAATTTTCTTTTTTTCCTATTTTTTCTTTAACCAAAACTACTTTTTCACCAAGTCTAAAATTCTGACATAAAAATGTTCCATTTGTTTAACAAATGTACAAAAAAACAAGTGAGAGTGTTAAATTCTTCTGTGTCGAATTATTTATACTCTCCAAAATATAAAAAAAAACTTTTTTGCACTTAAGTAATGCCCTCATCTACCAAATTTACAGTTCTTTTGGTTTATACAGCATTTTTCTATAGATTTTTTCTACAGAAAAAAATCTTAGATTCTGCAATTTTTCAGAACTTCTTAAACTAATTTTTCATACTAGAGGTAATAAAACATTTTACTCACCTTCTGGTGAATAAAAGTATGTTTCACCAGATAGTGAATAAAACATAACATAAATCAATTTTTTTTTAACAAAAATTTATTTTTTAAATATTGTTTTTTTTATCAATATTTTTTTCATGAAAAATTTTTTGTTCGTCAATATTTTTTTCATTAGAAACTTTTTTTCATCAAAATTTTTATTTTTATGCATTTTTTTTTTGTATAAATATATTTTTTTCATATTTTTTTTTTATAAAATTTTTGTATTTTCATAGACATTTTTATTTCATCAAAAACTTTTTCATCAAAAAATGTTTGATTTTCCATAGACAATTTTATTTCATCAAAAAATGTTTCTTTTTTCACCAACATTTATTTTTTACCAAAACTTTTATTTTAATCAAAAAATTTTCTTTTTTTCCTATTTTTCTTTAACCAAAACTACTTTTTCACCAATTCTAAAATTCTGACATAAAAATGTTCCATTGGTTTAACAAATGTACAAAAAAAACAAGTGAGAGTGTTAAATTCTTCTGTGCCGAATTATTTATACTCTCCAAAATATAAAAAAAAACCTTTTTTGCACTTAAGTAATGCCCTCGTCTACCAAATTTACAGTTCTTTTGGTTTAGACTGCATCTTGCTTTCCACAAATAAATGGACTAGATTGTCTTAGAAATGTATCAATAGTATACAAACTTAATGGGGTGCTCGAACTATATTTTAATTCCCCAACATTTTGTCAGAGCAAACCTACCTTAAATTTGCAACCCTTAAGGTGCTCCCAATACATTTTTTTGAGTGGTAAAATCTAAAGTCGACACTTTAATTGAAAAAATTTCAATAACAATTTTAATAATTTTTTTTTTTTTAACATAAAAAGTTAAAATAACTCTAAAAGTGTTTTCAGGCTGAATTTTTTTTGCTTTCAAAATTTTGTTTGGGCATTTTGAAGGTTATTCATTGATTTGGCCTAGTCATCTTTAACTTTTTTTTCCTGACAAGAGCAATATAACAAAAAAGTCAACCAAAATTTATTTAAAAACGTATTATGTTTTTTTTTATATTTCCATATAAATTAATTTCTATTAGTTAATTGAAATAAAAATAAAACAAAAAATCAATTAATTTAAAATTATGCCCACAAGGTTAAATTATGTAAAATATATTAATTAAAATTAAACATGTATGCACGAGTACCTTTTATTTTGTAAATTAATTTGTTGGTTAAAACAATTAGTGGATAATTGTTACCTACAGTAATTAAAATTCAGAGCTATCAACAAAAATATTAATTACATTACAAAAATTTTAAAATTAATATCGCAAAAAGGATATCAACAGTGCATTGTTGCAGTGCAATGTTAACCATATTGTTGATTTACACTTTTTTATAATTATTTTCATATTTTTAAAATTCACTAAAAAATAAACAAATCAAACTAATAAATTTGCAGTTGGTAAAGATCGACCAAATAATGCCCTACACCAGTTTAAACATAAAATTGAAGTTAGTAAGGATCGACCAAATAATACCCTACACCAGTTTTAAACTTAAAATTTAAGTTGGAAAAGATCAACCAAATAATACCCTACACCAGTTTCAAACACTATGTTGTGCATTAAAACATGTACCGCAGAGAAACTTATTTTCGAAATTTTTTAAAAATAATTCGGCCAATCACTAAGTACTGAACGTAATTTTGAGCTTAAGTTTGAACGCTGGACCCCAGATTTGGCACATCCAGGGTGGAACAATTCTAAAATGAAAATTTTCAATATCAAAGAAAAAATCGGGTTATATCACACTAAAGTTTAAACGTGAAAAAAGAGAGACTAAAACAATCTGCATTCTCACTGTATAACTGTTACACTAAAAAAAACCTTGTAAAATGACAAGAAAAACTTGTAACTTTTTTTTTTTGCTACCTGCTATTTGACAAGAATTCCTTGTATTTTGGCAAGCTTTTTACCAATAATTTTGTAATTTTACAAGGGTTTTACCAATAAAATTTAAAATTTACATTTTATTTGACGCGATAAAACTTACAAAGAGGTTTCGTGACTTTACTAAATTTTTTGCTACCTCCTATTTTACGAGAATTCCTGGTAAAAATTACAAGATTTTTTGTAATTTTACAAGCTTTTTACCAATAAAATTGTTAATTTACAACTTTTTTGGCGCAAAAAAAACTTACAAGGAATTATCGTGAATTTACTAGATTAAAAAAAAAAAACTTGGAAATTTGAATTACAAAACAACTGTAAAATTACAAAAAAAAAAAAAATGCTAATTTCAATAAAAAATTGTTTGTTAAAAAACAAGGAAAAACTGTCAAGTATTGGTAAAATGGGATTACTATACTTTTTCTTGTAATTTGACAAGGTTTTTTTTGTGTATCTTCCATCTCGCTCATAGGGTTCTATAGTCGAAAAGTCGAAAAGTCGATTAATCGACTTTTTGTATGAAAAAGTCGAAAAGTCGAAATCGACTTTTTTGTTCTTAAAAAGTCGAAAAGTCGACTTTTGCTTTCGACTTTTTCGACTTTTTTCGATTTTTTTCGATTTTTTTTTTGATTTTTTTACTTTTGCCAGATGAAAATAATTTCTGTCTTCTGAAAAAAAAAAATCAAATGAGAGCCGAGTCTAATAACAACTGAAGCTAAAATGTCAATGCCAAATTCATGAATTTTTGATTATTGTAAACACCTCAGTGATAGGGTTCTATAAATCGAAAGTCGACTCTTTTGCTTTCGATTTCTTCAACCTTTTCAACATTTTCGATTTCTTTGACTTTTTTTAACCTTCATTGGTTCCCAACATTGGTAAATAAAATACAACTAAAAAAATAGCACCTAAATGCTTACAACAAGTCAAAACTAAACTTTATTTACAAAAAAATCTACTTTTTAAAAGTCGAAAAAATTCGGAAAAGTCGAAAAAAGTCGAAAGTTCGAAAAAAGTCGAAAGTCGAAAAAAGTCGACTTTTTAAAAAGTCGAAAGGTCGAAAAGTCGACTTTTTAAAATTTGAAAAAAGTCGAAAAGTGAAAAATCGACTTTTTAGAAATTGAAAAAAGTCGAAAAGTCGAAAAGTCGACTTTTTGTTGCGACTATATAACACTACTCGCTCAGATTTCGATTTGTGATACAATTTCGTAAACAATGTCATATGGGTTTTGTTTATCAGTTTTTCAAACGCCATTTGCCATATATCTATGTACCTCTGGGTCTTATAGTGCGTTTACAGTGGTTTTCTAATCTAGCTTAAAGTAGATTGTGGCTCCAATCTAGTTTCAATCTATTAGATTGCCCATACAAATTTATTTTTTTCAATCTAGTAGTTTAGGCTCTAATCGGCAAACGCAAATCGGCAAAGTTTGATACAACTCTGTATTTCTGTTATTTTCATTTTCCAACACTGAAAAACACCGACACAAAGCCTGCCATTTTGATGACGCCGCAAAGGATGTTTATGCCGCCGACATTGTTAATTGTAAACGCCGTCACTGTCCTTGTTAATCATACGGCGACTAATTACCGTCGCTGTCTTTTGACGCAGTCACACACATTTATTACCAACTTGTTATTTTAAATGCCAATCCTAATCTTCTCAAATGTAAAAAATGCCAATGTAAACGGTACAGATTACAAAGTAGATTAAAATCGTACTTTACTAGATTAGAATTCCTATGTAAACGCACTATTACTATAGGAAATATTGAGTTGTGGGTTATACAAGCCTATAATAAGGAAATTTTTAGGCAAGTCCATAAAAAAGGTTAATACAAAACAATATATAAAGATTTGATGAAAAAAATCCCCCGATTCCCAATTTGTTTGTTAGTTTTGACAATATCATCGTAGTATTTAGTAAAGAAACATGACCTCGAGCTGGAGTTATCTTTCTCAATAGAATTTATAGGTCGAATAATAAATAATTTTTATTAATTTAAAAATTAAAATAGAATTTAAATCGAAAAAATTTACATGTTCTAAAAAAAACTTTTTAACTAAAGGCAGAAAATACCCAGATGTAAAAGCACTCTTTTCTTTTAGAAAAAATCCCCATTTTTTTTAATTTTCAAGATATTGAAATGTGTTTGTTTTAAAAAAATTAGAAAATTATCTAGCTAACTTAAAATTCGGTTTTGAAAATATCGGTGGTAATGTGAACCAGTTATTCCCAAAAAAGTGAACTAGAATCGGGGAATAAATAAAATCACCCATTCAAAGGGCTTTATCTCAGAAAGTATAAGAGATAAATAAATTTCATAAAAATATGATAAGAAACCAAAAAATTACCGAATTATTTCCAAAAAAGTTTTTCAAAATAAACCACTGAAGAACTGTAACGGTATTAAAACCAATACACTCAGAAAAGAAGTGAAGCTCAAACCGATTTTGCTCATTTCATTAACAAGTACTTTCTAAGGTCCTTGAAAACTTTTCTCTCAATTATGCTGTAAATATATTTTTATTATTAATTATGCAATTAAAATCTTATTCAATCCTTAATATAAATTTTTTTAAAGCAAATTTTACAAGTTGTTCATTTTTTTTTGAAGAATCGACAAAATTTTGTAACCCATTAAGTGGCTAAAATGAAATACTTAACATAATGATATGCTGCTAAAGCCGGATTGTCAACTTCCGTTATCCACCCTCAATTTTTCTAACAGCACACTTATTATAACTATGATATTATGACTGTGTGACTGTAACGATGATTATTATGTGTTTATGATTATGATGACATAAATACAACATGACATTTCCCCCTTTTTATTGCAAATATGTTTTTCCATGAAATTCAAACACATTTCTTGTATGAATTTCATACACATAGAAACATTTCAATGATTTTCTTATTGTTGCATGCTAAAAAAATTAAAAAAAAAAATCTTCAATTACCCAATTGAGTCAGCAGTCCTCCGATGGTGACATATATGCATATATAAAAAACTTAAGTATGCTTGACAATATTTTGATTGCAAAATAATTATTTTTCCATTTCTAAAAACATACAACTTGGCAATATAAAGAAAAATAACGTCGCTCATTTACTTTTATAGTGTTATAACTCAAAAAACGTGATTTTTCAATAAATCACGCTTTAAGTGCCACATTTGGCCAATCTAGCACGACAAAAATAAAAAAAAAAGTTCCCCGGTTTTTATGATTTCTTTGTTTGTATTACAAAACATTCCTAATAGCACGGAAATACTCATATAAGAACGATAACTCTGTTCGTTATTAAGATGTGGGTGCATAAAGTTGCATCTTGTAAAATCCTATGAGTAGTATTCATTATTTCGCATTAATTAAGTCGATTTTAAACTGTAGTAACTTTTTTACAAAAAATTATATTTATACACTCTTTTTTGGTAATTTTAAAGGAATTTAAAAGCTTTAAGTCATATCTTTTTTTTTTAAAATTTTTTTCTATTTTTTATTAAATTTTTAACATAATAAAAAATTTTGAAAAGAAAATTATATATATATTTTTTTTTATGGAATATAACTTTTGTTTTTGGTCCCTATTGGTCGCCGGACTTTTTCAGACATATTAACCAATATCCATAGTACTTATTTCAACGGCTAACTTTTGCGACCGTCTGCGACGCCGACTACAGTGGGGCGATATGTAAACATTGTTTTTACATATTTTTTAAACATATTTTTAAATAGTGGGCGTGGAAGTTGTCTGACCGCCCCCTTTTTTTGTGATATTATTTCTACAGTCCTTGAGAGTATATATACCAAGTTTAAAGAAATTACAACCAAAATTAAATTTTTTTTAAAAAGTGGGCGTGGCCGTTAACTGGCCTCCCATATTTTTCATAATGTTGTTTTTGAAGTCAAAACGAACATGTATATCGAATTTCCAGTTTATATAAATAAAATTGGATTTTTGTCGTCCTAGATTGGCCAAATGTGGCACTGTGCAGTGGTCTGCAGAAAGAGGGAAGATTTTTACATTTTTCTAAAACATATCTTCATCTACCCCCTTTTTTAAATGCTACCATGACACTAAATAAAATATTTGTATTTTTAATGCTCTCAGTTGCGAGTTTCGTTGACATTCGCGTTGTCTACGTGCAAATATACAATTTCATTATGCACCTGAGTGCAATAGGTGCCGACCACTGTTTTAAACTCACTCTTTGGGAAGAGAATACGCCATTTTTACATTTTCTAGGTTCTGGCATTTTGCAATGGAAAACCAGTTTCAATTGTAAACTTTAAATGCGTTTTCTGTAAAATCAAATATTTTGAGTTAGGACACTATACAAGTAAATGAACGATATGTAAATGTGTGCATTAAAGAGAACGGCATTTTTTTTTTTTTTTTACGAAAGTCAGCAGAATTTAACACTGAAACGTTTTGAAGAAAAGGATTTTTTTTATTCTTATATTCGCTTAACAATTTTAGAAACTTGCAAAACTTCTTTGTTCGGCCCACTCTATTGTGCATGTGTTAAATACGCATTTTAATATGTCAAAATTGCTCATATAAACTAAACTTAACAATTCCTTTTTAATCATTGTTCATATCGGGGGTTAGAAATCTCTTATTAAGGCGTACCATAGAGTTTTATGGGAAAGTCCATAGAAAATTTAACAGGCGGAATTTTTTCATCAAAAATTTTTTTTTTAATTTTTTTTTCTCATTAACATTTTTTTTTTCATCAAAAACTTTTTACGACAAAATTTTTTTTTTCCATAAATTTTTTTTTGGTGTATCAAATTTTTTTTTTATCAAAGATTTTTTGATGATCAAAAAAATTTTTTTAGTTATTTTATTTTTTTTATCCAAATTATTTGTTTTTCATAAGTTTTTTGTTTTCATCAAAATTAATTTTTTGTGCCACCGATTTGCCTGAAACATTTAGTATATAAAAAGAGACGATTTTATATTTAGGATGTCTCGGCTTATCGGCTATAACGGGGATTTAGGGGTTTAACATTTTTTCTTTTCTCTATTTCTTTTTAAAAACTATATGATGTTTTAATAAGAGAAGAATTGGGGATAACCTCGTAAAAAATCTGTTTTCTTTAATTTTTTTTCCACGGAATTTTGTAAAGTTTTATGTGAAGACACAGACCAACGAAATTTTAGAACACTAATATGGCCGATAAGCCTAAACATCACAACCCTCACATCGTCTCTTTTATATACTTATATTTCAAGTTTCAGGCAAATTTGTGTAGAACGGTTGGAAGACTCAATTTTTAGATACACAATTTTTATTAGTTTTAAAATTGACATGCATATTAATGTTTTATTTTATTTTTTCTTTTAGGTAAGTGATGAATTAAAAAAAAAATACTCTTAACTGTAAGTACAAATAAATTAATTATATTATTTAGTTGGCAAATTTCTTTGTTACTACGATAACATACCGAACGTATTAAAAAATCAAATTTATGAGCAAATTCATGGGAAATTTAAGTGACGGATCACCGATTTGGTTTATTTTTGGTTATTTGATAAAGCTTTGTAAATGATTAAAACTCATATATATATATTTTTTTTTTTGGGTCAATACTTTGGAAGATATGGGCGTTTAAAAAAGCGCTTTTTTGACAATATTGACTTTTAGACAGTTTTTTAACATTTTGTGCTCGAAAACCGTAAGTAGTGCGAAAAAACATTAAAAATCAATATTGTATATAAAATTATGAAGATTTAAAATTAATATATATTCGATTAGAGTTTTATTCTAGTTCGAGGCCCAAAAATATTTCTATTTATGATATTGTCATAATAGAGTATTTTTAATTTATTGCTTTAAAAAAGTTACTATCTCATAGTATGTCTGTACTGATCAGTTTCATCCCCACTAAAGGAATCTTCAGCAGACTTTAGAGAATCATCGTTGGTCAATCAAACATCAAACCAGACATAATATTTGATATATTTCCCAAGTTATATGAGAAGTACTATATGAAGGTCCGAAATCTGTTTTCCAACAAAAATAACTCTTTTAAAGCAAAAATTGTATATATTAAATCACCGTCGGTAACTATTAATATATGTGTTGCTGTTTTTTTACAATAACAACAGTGCCTAACCAAACAATAGTGTTGGTAGGATAAGTCGTACTAAACTTTGTGTTAAATGTTGTTTTTTTATTTTTAGTACCAAAAGGTACATAAAATTTAAAATTAAGAAAATTTTTTTTTTTTTTTTAAATTTCAACAAAAAATGTTGAAAACTATATTTGAATGTCCGTTTTTCCTGGGAAGGACACTATGGATTTCCAAGAACAAATTTTTTTATTAAAGTTAAGAAAATCTTTTTAACGCTATTAAAATTTCAGAGAGGTGTTTTTTCGTATTGTTGAGCAATTCATTTTCAATGTTTGTGAGAGAATCTGTTGGTAAAAGTTTAATAGTTTTTTTACCAACCAAATAATAATACAAATATTTTATAACAGAAAATCTTTTTACCTTACTTAAAATAATAATGATGTTATCGTTACATATAAGTGTAACCTTAATAATATCATTATTACCTTATTCAATTTTTCATGTGTATTAACTATTTTGTTGACTAGTAATAGTGGTGTTATTTTGTGTTAAAGTCTTTAATATATATATAACACCATTATTGCCTTATTCAATTTTCCTGAGTATAATTGTTTTAGTTATACCCAGTCCCAGTTCTCTTATACTCGCATGCTCTTATCTTATTTTCTTATTCATATTCTTAGCAATTGCTAATAAATTATTATTAACAATCACTAACGAACTTCTTAAAAATATAAAAACTGGTTTTAAAAAGAGAGCAGCGGTATATCTGGGAGTGGTAAACAAATTAATACACAAGAAGATTGCATTTATTGTAAAATCAAAATCACTTGCTAAAATCAAATTATTTTTAATTGTATTAGTATAAGTAAAATATTAAAATCCCATGGCTAGAACATTTACTCAATGCTAAAATCATTCTATTCAATTTTGAGACGCCTGGGTAACACAACATTCAACGCAATAAAATTTATAAATAAAATTTCTTTTCAGAATTGTTTTTGTTTTTTTTTTTATTGCAACATTTCTTGTACAACAGTACATTTCATTTTGGATATTTTATAAAGTTTAACTTTATAAAAACATTTATTGGTGCCGAAACCCGGGAACGGTTATTTTGCAGTTTGTGAAGGTTAATTAAGTTAAAACTAAAAAAAATTATATGAAAATATAATACCATTCGAAATAAAATAAAATTGTGTTGTGAATTTAAATTTTAAGTGAATGGTGAGCAGTTTAAAAAAAAAAAAAAGTTCACAAGTTTTAACAAAATTAATCATTGCTTTTACAACTGGTAAAACGATCGTCATATTTTCTTTCCTATGATACAGTTTTTTTATGAATTGTGAAACTAAATTGTAAATTGAAAATTAATTTATTGTCTACAAATTTATTTTGAACTTTACATTCTATTTTCATAATTACAAAATTTCATAATTTATAAAGGAAAAATTTCAACAGAAAAATTTCGATTCGACATATTTTCAAAACGTGCTTAATCTCCACGTTATAACAATATTGTGTTTTTTTTATTTGTGACACCCATTAGACACTGCGTTTGTGAATAGCAAATATAATTAGAAGAAAAATTTCTTCGTGGAGAAAATTAGATTTCATGAATTTCTTGTACAAATTGCATCTTAATTTTCTGGAAAGTTCATTGAAAATCAAATTTAATTTCGATTCTTTATTAGTAATTTTCAATTAATCTGATTCAACTTAAATAAGTCTGAATTGTCTCATCTGTTGCAATTTCATGACATTAGTTTAACTAATATTCTCTGGATTTCCTTCCAAACTTTAGTTAACATTTTTTCTAATCTTTTCTAATGGTAATTGACTAAATATAAATTATTTCATTAAAAGCTTTTACAAATTCTTTTTTTTTGAAGTCGTTTATAGAACTTATATCTTAACAGTTACACTGGACATTTATTGGAAACTATACATACGAAATTGTTTTCCAATTTAATCGTTTTTTGTTAAATTTCGATTAAATATAAATTAAACTATAAAATTCAACACTTTGACTAGTTTGTTTCTTAACTTTCACTTGATTTCTTGTCGTTAATTAAAATGGCAGATCTGGACGATCTCATTGAATCACAACGCGCAATGCTCGAAGATCTTTTTGATTTAAGAGCTTGTTTCAATTCTAAAAACAGTGCCGATAAAACTCGAGGATATCTCGAACATTTGTCCAGTGAACTAGACGGCCATTACGTACAATTTAAAGATCAGCATAAGGAAATCGTTAGGATTCTTAAGGAGACTTCCTTAGCAGCCGACCAGGTACCATATATGACCGAAAAATGCTTTTCTAAATGCAGGGATCTTTACATAACCCTAAAGCGCATGGTGACAGATAGTATGCCATATAATGAGACTGTTAGATCTCCGTTTAGTAGCACGTTTGCTGCAACGACTAATCGCTCTGATCTTTTAACATCAACAGATGTTCGGCTTCCAAAAATCTCGCTTCCTCAATTTTCTGGAGAATATACTGACTGGATTCCCTTTCGGGACATTTATATGTCACTAGTTCACAACAATCCATCTATATCGAATGTCCAGAAATTTTTTTATCTCAAGAGTTCTCTCGCTGGAGAGGCAGCAAATTTAGTGAAGACTATTTCTGTCACCGAAGTCAATTATGACTCCGCTTGGACCACCCTTGAGACAAGATATCACAATATGCGAATTATTGTTGAAACACTTATTGCAAAACTTTTTAACATTCCTAACTCTGATGGGAGTGTTCAAAGCGTTAAGACTATTCATGATACTGCACAAGAATGTCTTTCATCATTACGGAACGTAAACATTGACAGTTCCACTTGGGATCCAATGTTAGTACATTTGCTTCATGAAAAGTTAGATCTGCAGAACAAAAAGGAATGGGAACATTATCTTAAGTCTTCTACGGAGCCTCCGTCAATTAAGGAAATGTTTTCCTTCCTGGAACGTAGTTTTAGAATGTTAGAATCCCTAAGTATGTCATCTTCCACAAATAAATCCGGTCAAAAATACACAAGCATCAATTCTCGTTCTAAGAAAATTTCTTCTCATGCTGGCATTCTTTCTCAGCCTAAACCAATATCCTGTCCATTTTGTGAACGTAGCCATTATCTTTCAAAATGCTACCAGTTTCTGGCATTGTCTTTGAAAAATAAAAATGATTTCCTTACTCAAAAGAACATTTGCAGAAACTGCTTGTCCACTGGTCATAATCACGATAATTGTCCCTCACTTTTTAAGTGTGTGACTTGCAAAAAACCACACCATACAGTGCTTCATGAGGATGAAGCCGTAACGGTTCACAATACTGATTTTGGCCCCTTGTCATCACAGTCTCTAAGCGATTCAATTGAAGCTGAAGTAACTTTTCAAAACGTTCTTTTGTACACCATCAGATTGTTTGTTCGTACTAACCGGGGAATGTTTCCGTTACGTGCTCTCTTAGACCCAGGATCGCAGGGGAGTCTCATCTCAGAATCCTCTGTTCAACTTTTGGGCCTCCACAAACGGAAGGCACACTGTAAAGTTGTTGGTGTTGGCTCTGGAAACGCAAACTTATCTAAATATTCAGTTGAACTTGATTTGTGGTCAAGAAAACGTCAACCAATTCTATCTTGCTCAGCTTTAGTACTATCAAGCATTTCATCGTATACTCCAAGTTTGGCTTCTAAACGTTGGTCTCTACCTACCCTAGAAAGCGACAGCTTGGCTGATCCACTGTATTATAAACCGGACCCTATTGATATAATCTTAGGTTCAGACATATGCTCCAAAATAAAAATCCCTGCAGATTCATTTACTCATAATGATCTGTTTTTTCAAAACACTAACTTTGGCTGGGTTTTCTCTGGCTCCTCAGATTCTATATCTGCAAATACTGTTCATATTCACCATATTAACTTGGAGAATATTCTTCGATCTTTTTGGGAGCAAGAAGAAGTGATAGTTAAAAGGGATGTTACTGACGAAGAGAAGGCTTGTGAGAATTACTTTGAGGCTACTACGAAAAGAACGCCAACTGGTCGTTACGTGGTTAATTTACCATTTAAATCGATTATTGTGAATAACTCGTTTCCAAAACTTCACAATAATATGAATGGGGCTTTGAAACGTTTTAAACAACTGGAAACTTCTTTTTCAAAACGTCCGTTGTTTTCTGAGACCTACAAGGATTTTATGCGTGAATATGAGTCTTTAGGCCATATGACAAAAATTGGTAGGTACCCGGCAAATGTTCAGGAAAACTCATATTTTTTGCCACATCACGGGGTTTTAAAGGAGGATAGCACCACTACTAAATTGAGAGTAGTTTTTGATGGGAGCTCTCACTTAGAGGGAAAAATCTCCCTCAACGAGGAACTCTCTCCAGGTCCTCCTCTTCAAAATGATCTCCCACAGATCATAAATAAATGGAGAAGGCATAAAATAGCCTTTAGTGCGGATATTGAAAAAATGTTCCGGCAGATCGAGGTCTGCCCGGAACATCGCCAATTTCAACAAATATTTTGGCGATTCAGTTCCTCTGATGAGCTCTCTATATACCAACTAAATACCGTGACTTATGGGACCACTTCTGCACCATTCCTTTCAATTCGCGTTTTGCAGAAACTTGCAGAAGACCATAAATCCGATTTTCCGAACGAATCAAATGTTTTGACTTCTGACACCTATGTAGACGATGTCATTTCCGGTGCTGACACGCTGGAAAATGCACTTACTTTACATAGAAATCTATGTACTCTTTTAAAACTCGGTGGTTGTAACCTTCGAAAATGGATAACAAACTCATCAGAATTGTTAAGGGAAATTCCTCAAGAATATAGGGAAAAATCCATTACATTGAATTTTGATCGTGATAACGTAGTGAAAACTCTGGGAATTCAGTGGAACACAACCACTGACTCGTTTTCGTTTAAAGTTAACCTTGACGACACTCGTCCAATATCAAAACGAACTATTTTGTCTGAAACTGCCCGTCTGTACGACCCATTGGGGTGGTTGACACCCTGCACCATTATTGCAAAATCTCTTTTCAAACAGCTTTGGGAGGTTGGCGTAGATTGGGATGCCAAAATTCCTCATGGTATAGAACAACAATGGGTTAATTACAGATCTGATTTACCCAAATTTTCAAACCTAAAAATTCCCAGATGGATCCATTTTTCTAACCATTTTCAATTTGAGCTTCATTGTTTCTGTGATGCTTCAACCATAGCTTATGCTGCAGCAATTTATGCCAGAGTAACTACCTCAAACGGTATTTTTGTCAACCTACTACAAGCGAAATCTAAAGTCTCTCCGATAAAAACCGTCTCAATTCCGAGACTTGAGCTTTGTGCTGCCGTACTCTTAGTCAAACTGGCCAAAAAAGTCGAAAACTCATTTTGTGATTTAAATATCGAGAATATCTGCTTCTGGAGTGATAGCTCTACAGTTTTAAGTTGGATTCGAAAGCCGTATTCCCACTGGACTGTTTACGTCGCCAATCGAGTTGCAGAAATCCAACGTTTTAGCAACCCATTGCAGTGGAAATACGTGCCTTCAGCATTAAATCCAGCCGATTGTGCTTCTAGAGGTATCTTACCTCATGAGCTAATTGATCACCATGCATGGTGGCATGGCCCCCAATTTCTGTGTGAATCACAGTCGTTATGGCCAGCACCTCTTCATCAATTTGAAACTTCTGAAGAAGTTAAAAAACGTCCTGAAACTAAATCTCTCTCTATTCCTGTCTCTAGAACGTTAAAGACCAATGCCAAAATTTCCTCTAATGTATCCGAAATTTCTACTATTAAAACTCTTGCCGAAAAAGTAGAGGAAACATCTCTATACCCATATTTTCTCTTAAGATTTTCAAACCTATCGACGTTACTTAAAGCGATTTCACTTTGCTATCGATTTATCCAAAATACAAGAAACCCAGATCTGAAGGATGTAGGTCCTCTTAAGGTGGCTACTCTTAACAAAACCATGTTAGCTTTGCTTAAAATAACACAGAACATTGATTTCAGCAAAGACATTAAAATGCTCACTTTAAAAAACGAGGCCAAGCAAGGTCCTTTACTCAAACTTATGCCCATCATCGACAATGAGGGCCTTTTACGAGTAGGTGGTCGCTTGCAGAATTCTGAACTGCCTTATAGTGCCAAACATCCAATTCTTTTATCCAAAAGTAATCCGCTCTCAAAACTTATTATTCTAGATTCCCATGAGAAGACTCTACACGGTGGCGTCACTTTAACGATGTCTTACGTTAATCGAAAATACTGGGTTATATCTGGAAACCAGCTAGCTAAAGCTATCATAGGTAGTTGTATGCGATGTTTTAAGTACTATGCCAAAGCCTCCGGTCAAATAATGGGCAACCTACCATCTGTGCGCTTAACTGTAACCAGACCATTTAAACATAGTGGTGTGGACTACGCAGGTCCAATTCCTATAAAAATCTCTACCCTCCGCTCCGCTGTTGTCACCAAAGGATACATTTGTTTGTTCATTTGTATGGTAACCAAAGCCATACACCTAGAAGCCGTCTCCGACTTAACAACTAATGGATTTTTATCTGCTTTTCGTCGATTCATATCTCGCAGAGGTGCATGCACAGACATTTACTCAGACTGTGGTACAAATTTTGTTGGTGCATCGAAGGAACTCCAGGTACTATACAATAGAAGCACAAAGTCGTTATCGGAAGAGTTACGTCATAATTTAATGTCTAGTGGAACAGATTGGCATTTCATTCCCCCCGCCTCACCTAACTTTGGTGGACTATGGGAGGCAGGGGTAAAATCCGTGAAATTCCATTTAAAACGTCTTACCAACGAGAAACCTTTAACTTTTGAAGAACTATCCACTCTCCTTTGCCAAATAGAGAGCTGTTTAAACTCCCGCCCTCTGTGTCCACTATCTTCTGACCCGTCCAGTCTCGACGCCCTTACACCTGCTCATTTCCTCATAGGAGAACCGACCAACTGCATTCAAGAGGAAACTTTATTAGATGCTAACCTTGACCATCTCACCCGGTGGAAAGCGGTGGAAAAGTTAAAACAACATTTCTGGAAGAGATGGTCATCGGAGTTTTTAAACAGGCTGCAAGCACGACCCAAATGGTTAAAAGCTAAACCCGATGCCAAGGTTGGGGACTTGGTTCTTATTACAGATGACAGATGTGGACCCGGACAATGGCATTTAGGCCGCATCCATGAAATACACCCCGGTCCTGATGGTCGGGTTCGGGTTGTATCTATATTTACAAAATACAAAATTATTAAACGACCTATTAGTAAAATTTGCTTTCTTCCCATAGATTCTGCCCATACTGATCCCTCGTCTCATAAGGATTTAAATCATGAAAGGATGGAGCCTGTTGCTGACGCTGTGAGCTGGAGCACAGCGAGGTCCTTGGACTAAATCAAATTACTCCCAACGATAGGCCGTCCTTCAATCATTTTTCTGCTGTAATCAAGAACTGATGTTCTTTGGGAGGGGAATATGTTGGTAAAAGTTTAATAGTTTTTTTACCAACCAAATAATAATACAAATATTTTATAACAGAAAATCTTTTTACCTTACTTAAAATAATAATGATGTTATCGTTACATATAAGTGTAACCTTAATAATATCATTATTACCTTATTCAATTTTTCATGTGTATTAACTATTTTGTTGACTAGTAATAGTGGTGTTATTTTGTGTTAAAGTCTTTAATATATATATAACACCATTATTGCCTTATTCAATTTTCCTGAGTATAATTGTTTTAGTTATACCCAGTCCCAGTTCTCTTATACTCGCATGCTCTTATCTTATTTTCTTATTCATATTCTTAGCAATTGCTAATAAATTATTATTAACAATCACTAACGAACTTCTTAAAAATATAAAAACTGGTTTTAAAAAGAGAGCAGCGGTATATCTGGGAGTGGTAAACAAATTAATACACAAGAAGATTGCATTTATTGTAAAATCAAAATCACTTGCTAAAATCAAATTATTTTTAATTGTATTAGTATAAGTAAAATATTAAAATCCCATGGCTAGAACATTTACTCAATGCTAAAATCATTCTATTCAATTTTGAGACGCCTGGGTAACACAACATTCAACGCAATAAAATTTATAAATAAAATTTCTTTTCAGAATTGTTTTTGTTTTTTTTTTTATTGCAACATTTCTTGTACAACAGTACATTTCATTTTGGATATTTTATAAAGTTTAACTTTATAAAAACAGAATCAAATATTTGATTTTTTAAAAATTTTTGCAAAAAAACAAAAATTAACTCTATAAGTTTGAAAATTTGGTTTTGAAAAGCCATGGTGTCCTTGCTTGAAACAAGAACATTCCAATAATGTTTTCAAACATTTTTATTGAATTTTTTTTTTGAAAAATATTTTTTTTTTCTAAATTTTAAATCTCCATAATTTTATCAAGAATATTTTTACAGAAGATTTTTTCGTACAACTTACGTTTTCCGAGTAAAAATATACTAAAGAACTGTCTAGATCAGTGGTCGGCAGAAAGAGGAAACATTTTTACATTTTTCTAAAACATAGCTTCATCTTCCCGCTTTTTTAAATGCTACCATGACACTAAATAAAATATTTGTATTTTTAATGCTCTCAGTTGCGAGTTTCGTTGACATTCGCGTTGTCTACGTGCAAATAGCCAATTTTATATGCACCTTGGTGCAATGGGTGCCAACCACTGGTCTAGATCCATATTTGATTTTTTTTAAATTTTTGCAAAATTTCAAATATTGGGCTCTCCAACAAACTTAAAAAATGTGTTACCCACCAATACGAAAAAACCCCTCTCTGAAATTTTAACAGCTTTAACCCATTTTGGACCAATATTTAATTTTATTTTTCTTTTTTTGAAAAAAGGTAATTTTTTTAGGGTAATTAGCACCCGTTGATCTCAAAAATCTTGTTAAATTTTTTTTTCAATGTGCCGTTATCCCAGAAAAGCCTGCATTTCAACTTTTTATGCAATTTGAATATTTGGATTTATTTGCTATTTTATTAATTTATTTTATTATTTTCAAAATAAATAGTTTCAAAATGATTCAAATTAGTGGAATTTGATAAAAAATTAAATTTAAAAAAATTTTAAATTAATCAAAAAAATTAAAAGTCGAAAATCAAAAATGTTAAATTTTCGTTTTTGCTTGAAACAATATAAATAGCGGTGGTCAAGTGGGGATGTTTTTTTTAATTGCAGAAAAATGAGACTTAACATTCGTAACCATATTTACCCGAAATTCCAAAATAACCAATTCCAAAATAACCATAAATAACCAAAAATTTACCAAATCGGTGATCCGCCAGTTACGATTCCCATCGATTTGCTCATATTTAAATAAAACTAAATCGATTTTCAGAAATCCACTATGACAGAGCGATAAGGAATTTAATCAGATAAAATTCAAAAGAAGAAAAACTAAAAAAAAATTGGGCAGAAAATACAATTTTCCGCTGTGCGCCGATTTCATGCAAAACCTTAATTTTATTTTTTAGAAAAATTATTACAACTTTCTTAATTTTTATTCGACTCTTTTAGGACAAAGCTTATTAGATTTTGTTTAACAAGGACATTTTCGTATATAAAATGTATCCAATATATGAGGAGCCGCAGAACAAAACGTACTTTTTCGTATATTAAATTTTTTTGGGAAATTGAGGTTTATTTATTTCGCCCCTTTAAAAAACTGCATGAACCTGAATATGGTAACAAGTTTTTTGCTTATCAAGAGATGCATCAAACTGCCATAAGTCACCACATTATATGTTAAGGATGTTTAATATAAAACCACTTTTACTTTGGAAAAAGTACGTTTTGTTAAAAAATAATGAAAAAAGTATGTTTGGTTTAAAAATAATTTAAAAACGACGTTTTGATGTGCATATTTTTTTAGACGATACTATTTTGATCGAGTATTTTAAAAATTTTCTTATTTATTAAAAACTACAAAAGAGCCTCATTGGCTCATATTTAGATACGTTACACACGAATTGGCAAAGTTAATGTACCACCATACTGTAGTTGTGGGGTGTAAATAGACCAATAACAAGAATAAAGGTAGGAACAGAACAAGCCCGGCACGACTTTTTCCATACGATTTGACAGTTAAAAACCGTGACCGGCACGGCAAAAAATTAAAACTTATTTTATTTTATCTCCGGGTTCTCTCAATCTCCCTCCCTCTCACACTCCAGGGTTGCCGCATTTACACAACAATTTTTTATTTTTTCATTCACAATAGTGTCACAAACGTACAGTAGTGCCAACTTAATCACATTGACTATGTGATAAGCGATTTTTTTCCGTAAAATTACACTAATTTTATTAAAAGTTAGCACCACTGAACAAACAAATGACATTTTTTGCCGTAGCCGTCCCCCGTCATTGTTTTGGGCCTATATTCTCCGGCAACGGCAACCGTCCCCCGTGCCGTGCTTGTTCTGTTTTTACCTTAAGGGGGAAATCCTTCGCTGGCCTGCAAGAAGGCCTCAAAAAATATTTGTGGGCATTTATATGAAGGGCTTACTGCAAGAACTTGATAAGCAACATTTTATTTTTTCGTGTTTTTCACCTTCAGCTGAAGTTCCATTGACAGATTTTTGGCAGAAGCTTTGCTTTAGCCCTTCGTACAAGTATATTGAAAATTAAAGTTCTGCAAAAGTTCAATTTTCTACATTATTTTAAAAGTTTTAAGGCAAAAAGCACCATAAAACGAAATGTTGCTTATCGAGTTTTTACAATAAGCCCTTCATATGTATATGGAATATAAGAGTATGTGGCATATTATAAAATTATGAAAAATCTTGCATATGAAATACAATGAAAAAAGTACGTTTTGATAAAAAATTAACAAAAAAGTACGTTTTGTTACACACCAATTTTTAAGGAATCCATTGTTTTGATGATAAACAAAAATAATTCGCGCTATGGAAATTTTTTCTGATAGATTTCGAACCAACTTGCCCCCGTAGGCTAGTTGGTAGCGTGCTATCCTTTCAACGTGGAGGTCGTGGGTTCGATTCCCACCAGAACCCTTGGTTTTTTCGCTACAACGAGACGACGGTCATTGTGTTACCAGTTCTCGGTTTCGGTGGAATTTATTAAAAATGAGTTGTAAATATATAGAAAGAATAAATAAAAATAATTGATCATGTGATCAAACTATTATTATTATTATAAAAAGAACAAAAAATCAATTTGTAAAAAAATGCGAAAAAGTACGTTTTGTTCTGCGACTCCTCATATGATTTAATCGATTGAGTGTATTTTATGCAGTGTTCAAAAAAAAAAAAAGGTACGTTATATAATGTTCGGGTTTTCTCAAAGAACACATTCACTAAAATTTTTTTTAGTGATTGTGTTCGTGTACGCAAACAGAATACCGAACGTTATGTTTGCGAATTGACGAACTCAAACTTTACGATAATATACTGCACTATAAACAGAAACGCTACATCGTAGTTGTTGTGTGTTTTTGAACGATCACAAACAAAATAAAGTACTTTTAGTGTACTGTTTCCGTACTTACAAGGGAAGTATCTCAACCCTTATGAACCGATTTGCCTGAAACTTAAAATATATATTAAAGAGACGATTTTAAGGTTGGGGTGTCTCGGCATATCGGCCATATCGGTGTTTAAAAATTTCGTTGTCCCCTTATGAAACCATTAGGGGGCCCCTGTAGGTTAGTTGGTAGCGTGCTAGCCTATGAAACGGGGGGTCGTGGGTTCGATTCCCACAAAAACCCTTGGTCGATTTCGCTACAACGAGACGACGGTCATTGTTACCAGTTCTCGTGTAGGTTAAAATTGTTAAAAATGATTTGTAATTAAATTGGAAAAATAAAATAAAAAACTGATCATTGGATCAAATTATTATTATTATTATATTATTATATTATGAAACCATGTGGACCTTCGGGAAAATTTTGATAACTTCCGAACTAACAGGAATATCATCTAGGGCAAAAATACGGGTCAACTTAAATTTAATAAAGATTATTTCTTATCCATATGGACATCGAAGGTCTATGTCTTCACATAAGTACCCCCCAAAATTTACACATTTTCCTGAAAAAAATATTTAAAGAAGCCGAATTTTTACAAGGTTATACCACCATTGGATAGGCATTAAAAAAACATTTATTCTCATATGAAAACATCATATAGTTTCTTAAAAAGAAATGTCTTAAAAATCCAAAAAACGATTTTTTCGCCATTTTTTGACCCATGTTTTGAACCCCTAAATCCCCGATATGGCCGATAAGCCGAGACACCCCAACCTTAGAATTGTCTCTTTGATATATATTTCAAGTTTCAGGCAAATCTGTTCATAAGGGTTGAGATACTTCCCTTGTTAGCAGATTTTTTGTTTTAAACTTAAAATGGCGATATCTTGAAAACTAAGCAAGATAGAGCAAAACAAAGTCCACAGAGGCCCGGCGAAATTATGGAGAAACTAAGAACCAAAACTATGCTCCGATTCGCTCTATATTGCTTAGTTTTCGAGATATCGCCATTTTAAGTTTTTGAAAAAAATCTGCTAAGTAACCAAACAGTACATTAAAGTACATTATTTTGTTTGTGTACATAGCACAGTACATAATCGTAAAGATTGTGTTCGTCAAGTCGCAAGCATAACGTTCGGTACTCTGTTTGCGTACACGAACACAACCACTTAAAATAATTTTTAGTGTTTCTGTTTTTCTTGTTGGGAATGTGTTTGGGTATTTCCATCGGCATATTTCAGCACAGAACACTAACGTACCGTTCGTTAGTGTTTTTTTCGAACCCTGATTTTATGATCATTTTTATTAAATCAAATATACAGTCAAACTCGGTTATAACGAATTCTCGGTTATAACGAACGAATTCTAAAGTCCCGACGTTTTAGCATCAATTTTCACACAAAATACTTAATTTATAACGAACTCGGATATAACGAATCCTCGGTTAAAACGAACTGCTTATTATAGTCCCACGAACACAATTTCATGTAAATTTACCTTTTTATAACGAACTCCCACAAATATTTTTTAATGTGTGGCAATTATGTTTATCAAACTAACATAAGGTTGACATTTTTTGGTTTATTTATAAAAAATTTTTCTCAACAAGTAGTTTATTGACGAAAAAAACATCAAACTAAACACAATTTGATTTATTTCTTTGGAAATAAAACTAGGTTGATAAAAAATATACCCCGCTTATAGCGAACTTCGCTTATAACGAACTATTTTTACTGGTCCCTTGGAGTTCTTTATAACCGGGTTCGACTGTACTTTATTACATGAGTGCGTATTATTAATGTAAAATATTTTAAATAAAATTAATCATACGCGCCGTATCACAGTGGGGAAAAATGGACTTTTTTTGTCCAATTTTGCCTACAGGTCGCAGTTCTTAACCGATTTTGGTTTTTCTTTTTTTGTATTTTAGCTAATAAAATTCCGCATTGATCTGTCATGGTGGATTTTTGAAAAAAAAATTTCGGATTACTTTTTATATTTTCCTAAAGTTCAGAAAATTTTAATTTTTTCAGCATTTTTGCAATAAAAAATGTATTAGGCATGGGACAAATATGCTTTATAGATTAAATTAAAGGTATTGGAACCCCTTATCAACGACGTTATTAGTATTTGAAAATATATTATAATTTTGGTTTTTATAACCAGACAAAAATTCAAGAATTTTCACTTTAAACTTTATTAAAGCTTATATTTTGCTTAGTCATAATTGGTTTACAAAATTTTTTAAAAAAAATATTTTATTTTTTGCTAAAATTTTACCTTATGATTTTTGGAATTTTAAAATAATTTTTTAGTCTGTTAAAAAAAAAAAGTTGTTACATTGTAAATTCGAAAAAAAAAATAATTAAACAATTTTGAAAAAATATTTTATTTACCAATAATGGTTAAGAAAATGATAATCTTTAATCTAAAAAAAAAAAATCATTGAAATTGGTACATTATTTTAAATGATATAGGTACTTAAAAGTGAACATTTTTAAGTTTTCATATGTTTATAAAAACCAAAATAATAATAAAATGCTATTAAAGTCATTTATAAGGGGTGCAAATATCTTTAATTTTGTCCATACAGCTTATTGGTCCCCTGCATATTTCATTTATTAGATAAAAAATTCTAAAAAAAATATTATTTTCTGAAATTTAAAAAATTTTTTTTTTTTAGAAATCCACCATGACCGACCGATGAGGAATTTTATTAGCTAAATTTCAAAAGAAGAAAAACTAAAATCGGTTAAGAATTGCGACCTGTAGGCAAAATTGGACAAAAAAAGTAAATTTTTCCCCACTGTGCGTAAATTGAAGTGAAGAAGAACAAAAAAAAAATATTTTAAACGATTTCAATGTGTGGCGATTATTCAAATTTTGATTTTCTTACTCAAATAACCTATTCTTGCTATATGTTTGCTAATTCCAAGTTTTGTGGAATGTTTGAACTATTTAGTGCAAATATAATTCTCTTTAACATGGTTTTTATTACGAGACGAACGGATGTGTACACCACGAGATATAAGGAAAAGAGAAAAAAAAATAAAAAAAACCCTAAAAAATGTTCCTCAAATTACTGAATCCGTGAAAATTTTTTTTTGATAATTTTTTTTGATTTTTAGTGGTATTTAATAAATAAAAAAACAAAGTCACGTTTTGCGCACAGACATTTTTTTTAATTTGTTTACTAGTGTAATTTGTGATTTTTGGTATAGAAAAAAAATCTCACAGTTTCAGACTTTTTGTGTTAGAAAAATTTCTCATAATTCTGTGTTAGAAATTTTCTTTTTCTGCAGGAAAAATATCTCAAAATCTGAGAATTTTTCTAAAGGTTGCTAATCTCTGAATGACTTTATTGTTCTTGTAACTGCATTTTTTGTTGATATTGTTGTTATAAAGAAGTCATATGTATTTAAATTATGCATAAGTTAACACATTGTGTAAACATGCATATCCTTAAGGCGTATTTATGTATGTATGAGTAAGGGTAAATTTAAAATTATATTGGTATATGTAACACACAAGCACTGTATATTTGCATGCCAACGTGTGAATAAAACTAATAACAAAGAAACATATTTTGCAATACATGAATTTAATTTGTGTGTAATTTCTAAATATTTAAAATTTTATTTTATTACATGTTTTCACGTCATACATGAAGTTCAGCACCTATTGCTACTTTGTATGTAGTGAAACCATTAATTCTTTTTGAACCTCTTCGTTTATTTTTTGCTGGGTATGTAGAGGCGCTTGCTTCAGCAATTTAAAATTATTTTATTTAATATACACTTATTATACTTTGAAATTTTCTATCTTTTACATATTTTACATTTGGTTTACAATGCCATCTGTTGCATTTAGTTTGAAAAATAATATTACCACACAACACAGCTATCACCCACTTGACGTTTATGCGCATATTTATTTATGCGTAGTTTTTGTTAGTAATGGTAAAATAGCGTTAACTATTCAATTTTGCAATCTCATGCACTTCAACCGAACTTTCTTTTGAGATTAAACCATAAATCGCCGCCATTAAATCTCCTAGCTGCCATCGAGTAAAGTCCTCTCTTTACTTAAAAAGTGTTCAAGTTTTTTTTCTAAAGTGTCCAAGTTTTTTTTAAAGTTTTTAAACCGATTGAAAATATTTTACTTTCGGGAAAAAGGATAATACATTATCCTTAAAATAATTAGGAAATCTTTTTCTTCATAAATTGTGAGTATTTTTTTTTTACAAAAAGAAAATTTTTTTCCTTTTATTTCCATCTCGGAATTAATTTAATGATTTTTTTTTTAGCATTGGGGTTTTTCTTCTGAATTATTTTCTAGTCCTCACAAAAATATAAAGACATTTTCAACACATAATTTTTGTACGGAGAGTGGCTTAAAATTTTTTTTTGGAAAAATTTTCCTTTGATAAGGCAGAAATTGGCGAAAGTCATCAATTTTTAAATTTTGGCTAATACCAAAATTAATAGGTAAGATTTACTGGCTAAAATAAGATTTTGGTGAAGTTTCCTAATAAAATGCAAAAACCATAATTTTTAGATCAAACCCATCAAAATCTGGTAATTTCCAAAGGTTGGAGTGTATATGGTGTTGCTGCTTCTTTCTTTTTTTTTGTGCCAGTTTTAAATGGTAAATAATAATTAAATCCAACTCTCTTGTATCACTTGAAATTTATTTAAATTTCTTCTTTAATACAGATTGGCACCCAATTGTAAATCTAACAAAAACAAAATCCCTGCTAAATTCTCTGATTTTGTCAGTTATTTAACTTCTGAGGAAGAGCTTTTGTCCATCTCGCTCATCTGTCAAAGTGATTGTCTGAGTCAGTCAAGTGCGGTCAATAAGCTGAACTGTGGTATTAATATTGTCGTCGCGGAAATTAACAAAATACCATCAAAAACTCCAAAAGGGGAGAACGCGGTGTGAAGTGTTTGCAAAAATATTTAACCATAGTAAAATTGCAAAGAAAATGTTAATATTTTGTGTAATAATTTTAAAGTTAATTTTGCTTTAGTTTGGCTTAATTTTTGCCCAGACATAATTTTTTTTAAAATCAAAGAAACCAACATTTCAAAAGAAAAAAACGAAAAAAAACAGAACAAGAAAAAAAAACTAAACCAAGATTAATAACACTATGCAACAAAATCTAGTGCTCGTTATGCAAAAACCATCAGCAGAATATATAAGTGAATCAACGTAAATTCGTAAACTGTTTTTGATTTCAAGTGTTTTTTTTTAATTGGGAAAAAAATTAATTTTAAATAAGTTCAGACAAGTCGTGAAGTGAAGTTAAGATCGGTTCATTAAATTCAAAAATTTGCTTATAAAAATCTAATCTAATTGCTTAACAGAATTTTCTTTTTGATAATTTAATTTTATTTTTTTTTTTTGATTCCTGTTTTTTTAATTAATTCCATTTTTTTTTATTTTTTTTTCTTGTGTTGAATAGTGTACAAGAATTCTGAGTTAAATTTTACAAAATACCTCCAGTGTTTTTTTTTTATGGGATTTAAATCATTTGCATTCTAATTGCAGAGCCTCATATAGATTTACACATACCTAAATAACAATAGAAAACATACATACTAATAGCTAAAAGCTCTTTATTGTTATTTAGTTTGATTTGGCAATACCTTCTGCGTTTAGTGAAATTTAAGAGATAAATTACTTGTTACTCTAGAATTGCAAATGATTTGAAAACTACATAAAAAAGTAGACAATTAGTTTAAAAATAAAATTTTGAAAGTTTTAACAATTAGGTTGTGTTTATTTTAAGAGTGTTTCATGGTTAAATTAAAACAATATAAGGAAAAAATTCTCTTAATCCACTTAACTCTTTAAAAGGAGTACCGTAAATAATCTCTCTCTTAAAATAGCCTCTCTTAAGTGTTTTGTGTGAAGAGATCAACAGAATAAGAGCGAATGAAGGAGTTATTATTTAAACGACATCCACAACAAGCTGCACTCATCGAAAGATCTTTCGGCGTGGGAGCAACAAACATCATAATCAGGGTTGTCAGATTTTTTTTACGCTCATCGCCAAATCGGATGTCAAAAATCGCCAGAAATCGCCAAAACTCAAATATTTACAGTTTTTGTTAAAAAAAATAATTATTTTTATTTAAAAAAAATATATTTTGTTTTATTTATAAAAATACATAAAAATCGCCAAAAGTATTTTTTTTTTTAGTTTTTGTATTTTTTTACTTCAATCGGTAATTTATAAATTACTACATTGAAAAATGTTGCTAATTATTTCTAAAATCTGTCAATAGGCAATAAATTTCACTCAAACTTCATTTATGCTTGTTTTCTGCACTAATGCAAAAACCCCAATCGATCAATGATAATCGGTCTTGAATATTTCTTAATTTTCTTTTCGCTATTTTTACTCAACAACAGTTTACAATAGTGTAAAATTGGAGAAAAAAGTAATTAATTTTTTTGTGATTCGCGTATTATAGTTTTTGACTCTCCTGGACACTGGAAAATTTCCTAAATGTTTTTTGTTTTGTTTTAATTCATAAAGACCCACTTAGACGAGCAGACTTGTAGAAAGTCTGTCGAAAAAAAAAGTTTTAACTGCCTAAGCGCAGCAAAAGTAAATAAAATTTGATAATTTGAAATAATGGCTCTACTAATCTTTTGAAAATATTCAGGAAATAATTTGACAAAATCGCCAAAGAAATCGCCAATCATTTTGTAAATCGCCAAAAAAATCGCCACGTCGCCAAATCGAAAAACTCGTCGCCAAACACATTTCAAAATCGCCACGTTTGGCGAGAAATCGCCATATCTGACAGCCCTGATCATAATGTATGTAAGTTTGTAAAATTTTGTTTTTTTATATACTCTCTTTTTTTTCTTCTTTATTTTAAACTCCAAATTTAAATTTACAAAAAAAATAACATTGAGGTGACCGCATAAAATGTTAATTATTTTAAATTAATTTTACGTTTATTTAATTAAATAATACCGATTTGTAAATTATTTTTGATCGTTTAAATGCGGATTTTAATTATCCATCGGGGGATATAAATTTTATCGCGAGAATTTAATTTTTGTTATCAAATTTTATTGAGTTTTGTTTCCGGAGAATTTTTAGTGGGGTCAATGACCGATCATATGTTTTTCTTATATATTTATTCTTCGATTATACCATGAAGCACCGTAACTTTTATTTTGTCCTTTAAATTTTTTAAATTGTTGGAATGAATTTATAATCAAATTTAATAATTTTTGGCCATTTTGTCATTTAAAAATATTTATTTATCTTTATTATTTTATATTATTTTATTTTTATATTATTATTTTTTTTTATTTTAATTTTTCTTGCTTTGTTTAAATTTGAAAGTGAAATTTTAATGCATAAATGAAGTTAAAAATATTAAAATTGCAGTTAGTTTTTAATTTAGTTTCCGGTTATAAATGAATTTTGTTTCTATAAATAAATCTAAAATGATTTGTGCCTAATTTAAACGTTAGCTGTTTGATTTAAAACTTTTGTAGGGAACCTGCTGTAATCGGATATGGGATCACAGTATTTGTTTTTGGTATATTAAGTCGCTGTGATCATGGTTGGGTGGGCGAAAGTCTGTAGAAAAACCATCTTATCTACAGACCCATTTTCTTTTGCAGATACTAATTTCTTTGTTAGGTTCCTCTCTCTTTAATTTTCCTTTTCTTTTATGATTTCCCTATATGAAATCATATAATTAGCACGCATTAAATAAAATTTAATGGTAGCAAATTTGGCAGGGCCAACGCCGAGCAAAAACCCACCCCTCCGACGAGTAACAGGCTGGACAATATGCGTGCGCTCGCTCAGTCATGCCCCCATGAAAATATTCGCCAAGCCCCAGTGAATTTACTTCCTTGTATGCTACAGGTAATAATTAAATATTCATCAGATTTGGAAAAAAATTTCCTACTTGGCAACACATTTTCATTAATATCTCTGGACTTAGTACGTTCACCAACGCGAAATTTTTAGACCTTGTAGCTAAGACTCAAACCATTAACATATATTTTTTTCAGATTTTTAAAAATGTCGCTTTTTTTGTTATAATTTCGCGAATCGCGATTTGAGCAGAAATACAAAAAAGATCCCAAAATACAATTTTTTGCAAAACGATATATTAAAGGTGATGGTTTTGCCTTTAAAAAAAGCTATCTGGGAGTAATACAGCTCAAATACTTTTCAAGATATAAATATTTAAAATTTACCCTTTAAAAGATTTTCTTGACTATTGAAATGTCATATTTCCAAAACTACGGAAGTTAAAAGTCTTAAACTTTGTTTTAGTATAAGTCTAGTACGTCCCAACATATATACCGAGTTTCATTAAATTTGGGTCGATTGACGTCAAAAATTCATTTTTTTTGCTATGTTGATATGGATTTACTCATGTGTAAAATAAATAATTTTTACAATTAATTTCTTAGGTGTAGTGTTGTTGCAGGGGGTTAAATAAAGCTAATTGTGATTGATGTTTTAGGGCAAAAAAATTTAAGTCAAATTAGCTAATATGTATAGATTTAAAGAATTTTTGTAACAAGTGATAAAACAATTGAAAACCATTCCAGAAATTATTCATTTGTTTTAACAAACATCAACATTTGTTTTTTACTGTTCATAAAATTTTCTAAAAAAATAAAATGGAACTTAAAAAAATAACGTCACTTTTATTTTTTTACCAAAAAATTCGCAAAAAATAAATTACGAAAACATTAAAAATTAATGATTGTAGTGTTATTTTTACCAACAAATTTGAAATAAATTTCATACGAAAACATTGAAAATTAATGATTTCGTAGGTTATTTTTAGAATTTTTCTATTAAATTATTTTTTAAAATTTTTTTAATAAAATTTTGAGGAATCGATCCCGTATGTATTGATGACCTCCACAAAGTAAAAAAAAAATTATTTGCAAAATAAAATTTAAAAAAAAAATATTTCCGCGAAAAAGTTTTTGGTGAAAAAATAAAATTTTGCAATAAAAGTTTTTTTTTTGTAAAAAATATGTTTGTACTTTTTTAAAGTTTTTCAAAACATACACTCAAAAGAAAAACTCTGTCAAAAAATCTGAAAAACGACTTTCAATTTGAATTAGCAATCTTTTAGCAGATTGTTCAGCTGAGAAGGATATTTTTACTAAAATCTCTGTCATTCAGTTTAAGAAAATAACAGACATTTTACTATGTTTATACTGATTTTGTTTGCTGAATTTCATTATTTTTTCAAGAAATTTTTTTATATAAAAAAAAGCAGAACAGATTGTTCTGCTGAAATCAGCAGATTGCTCTGCTGAAATCAGCAGATTGTTCTGCTGAAATCAGCAGATTATTCTGCCCAAATCAGCAGATTGTTCTGCTAAAATCAGCAGATTTTTCTGCAAAAATCAGCAGATATTTCTGCTAAAATCAGATTTCTCTGCTGTCGAAAAACACACATGTTTAATAACTAAAACGCCAGATAAAATTATAAGCTTCCGTAGCGTAGTGGTTAAGAAGTGTACTTTCAAATCGGAAGGTGGCGAGTTCGATGCTGGCTGGCCGCGTATGTTTTTTTTTTCTTGTTATATTTATTTACCTCTTATGACAGATATTTAGCAAACCGTGTCTGCTAAAATCAGCAGATTTTTCATATGGCTCAAAATGGGTATATTTTCAGCAGATTTTTCTGCTGATTGGACAGAGAATTTATTTTGAGTGTACTTATCCCCTATCTCCATTCCCTAAGAGGGTTCCCATACAAATTAGAGTGGGAGCAAATTTTAAAAAAATATAATTTTGTGTGGTAGCACAGTCAGGAAGTTGAGAAAGGGTCACTCTTTTAGCAGTTAGAGCGGTTAGAGCAAATTTTAAGAAATTATATTTTGTATGGTACTTATGTCCCTTAGGAATTAGAGATAGAATATAAGTTTAACTGAAAAACAAATTTTAGGGCTAAATATCATGGTGGAGCAATTTTTGGAGCAAAAAAGAACAGAAACAAAAAAAGAATTTAAGAATAATTTTTTTACAGACCAAAAAAAAAAAATTATCCTAAAATCACTTTTCAAACAATGTTCACAATAAACTAAAATTTTTAGCTAAAAATAAAAAAATGGGAAGAGAGGTTGAGATTGCTAGAAATAGAATTGTAGTGTTGGAAACTGTCTTATTATTCTGTAGAAACTATAAATATTCACATATATAAAAAACAATTTCCATTAACAAGACAAACCGACATTAAAATCATTGATGATAAAACTAACTGTGGTGTTTGAAACGGTATGGGAATACCGGAAATGTAATAAAATAAAATAAAAATTCAATTTTTCTTCTGCATTTTTTCAACTTGAATTTCTAAAAAAAAGTTTCAAATTGTTCTTAACTTTTTGATTTTCAAGTCAAAAAAGGAACCCAAACCCATTGCCCTACAGGGCAAATATTTTTTATACCCTCCAACCACAGTATGGGGCCAAAAAAAAGTATGTTTGAGCAAAATTGGACTAGTGGTTCTCGAGTTATGTCAAAAAAAGGCCACCAATGGTGACAATTTCCCCTATATGATAGTTACTTACTTCAAATCGATATATCTCGATTCCTTGACGTGACCCAGCGAAACGCCGGGACACGTATAACTTCTTTTTTACCGATATAACATTCCCGGTAGTTTGAACCCTTCCCGATCACTGACCCCTACCATTTGTCTCACAGTGTAATATATCGGTAATGAAATTTTATATGATTCTCATATTCTCATTTCTTTAAATGTACGTTTAAATAGCTAATTTTAATCGTACACACCTACAGTGACAATTGAAGAGTGCTGACGAAGGAAGGGTGGCTACTTTCGAAAGCTGTCGACATCTCCACTTAGCCTGTGTTGTCAATTAATTTTTTAGATTTTCTCATTGTACAACGAAAATTATTATTTCTCAGAAATAATTAATATGGACTCATACCGAAATGAATAAAACTTCAGTTAAAAAAAATAATTTAAGTTTCTTTTTTTCTTTCTAAAATTTTCAATAGAATTTTCTTTTTCCCCCGAATTTTGGTAAAATTGAAGCAAGTTTGATGGACATTTTACTGATCTTTTCAACGAGACCTGCAACCTTCACTAGGTTATTTAAAAAGTATGTTAGATTTTTTTTGTAGCACAGTGTAATTAAAACATTTTTTTTTCTTTCTACATAAGATACTTTAAATGTAATTAATATTTTTTTTTCAAAATCGTAATCCAAATATAATTAATTTTGCAATAAATTTTACGCACTACTAATCATGTTTGCTACAAAAAAATTTAATTAACAAAAAAATATTTATTATATTTACACTTGACCGTGATCATCAATCAACAGTGCAGCATAAAATTAAAAGAAAAAAAGTTGAACAAAAGAAAATCTGTGTAAAAAATTAAAAAAAAAATATAAAGTTTTTCTACAAATAGTTAGCATGCCACTTCATGCAACAATGGTTAACCACAACAACTGACTTTTGGCTAAAATGCCAAAAGGTTTAATTTCTTCTTCTTTTATTTTCTTTTGTAAAGCCTGAAGAGCTAAAGTAAAGTACATAATATGTACGTTTACTTTTTAAGTATTTTTTCAGTTTTTTTTTTTGTGGAGTTGAAATAAGGGGTACTTGTTATTTGCTTACACATTGCAAACAAAAGGTTAATTTTTTAAAATCACCAGTAAAGTTAAAGGGTTGAACAAGAAGGAGTGTTATTCTGGGCAATGGGGAATTTCAAATGTACCCTGCAATATATTAATGATGTATTAATGATTTCGAACAAAGTCTTAAACAGACAAGGAAAAAATTCGAATTTTATTTAAAATTCATAAGGTATTTGAAATAAAATTTTTGTTTAATTAATTTCTCAAAAACATTTGAATTTTATTATTTCCAAAAATAAAATTCTCAAAAAAAATTGAATTTTATTTTCCTATAAATAAAATTCTAAAAAATTAAAGATTTTTATTTTTGGTTTGAATTTCATTTTGTAAAACAAATAATAATAAAACAAAGTACAGTCGAACCCGGTTATAACGAACTCCGAGGGACCAGTAATAATAGTTCGTTATAAGCGAAGTTCGTTATAAGCGGGGTATATTTTTTATCAACCTAATTTTATTTCCAAAAAAGTAGATCCAATTTTGTTTTATTTTATGTTTTTTTCGTAATTAAACTACTTATTGAGAAGAAAACATTAAAAATATAAATAAATTTTATCAAAATTATAATATAAACCAAAAATGTCAACGTTTTATGAGTTTTATAAACATGTTTGTGCACATTAAAAAATATTTATGGGAGTTCGTTATAAAAAGGTAAATACACATGAAATTGTATTCTAATAAGCAGTTCGTTTAAACTAGAGATGGGATCGTGAGTGACTTTTCAATCACGATCACGCACGCTCACGAAAAAAAAAATTTAATCACGCACGATCACGCACGAAATTTTTTGTTGTACTCACGCTCACGCACGCTCACGTGAGTAGAAACAATTTTAATCACGCTCACGATGTAATCACGTTCACGAAATACTCACGAATTAAAATGAAAAAAAATTGTATGCCATATTTTTTATTTTTTTAAAATTTATTTAAATTTACAAAGTGTTTTTGTAATTATTAAAGGGCAATTCCAAAATATTAAGAGCCAATTTTAGTAGTTTTTGAGAATGGTTTCTTCAGATTTAATTGAAAATTGGCACATAGATAGCCAACATACCTATGATAATGGAACTTTCTATCGTTTTTTAAATTCGGTTTATTGATCGTATTATGTAAGGTCAAAGCTCGACTTTTTTTTTGCAAAATTAGAAAAACATATCATCACATAAAACATGTTCTAAGTTTTTAACCAATTTTCCGATTTTCACAACTCTTGGCTCATATGAGAGCTTAAGTCTTGTGCTTTTTGGAAATAATTTTAAATACAAAATGATTCATTAAAGAAAAGTATCAAAAATACAAAAACTTTTTTCTTTGCAAATATTTAAAACAACACATCTTCGATTTTTTTTTAAATTCGGTGATAGTCAAAATGTTTTGCATATCATATCCAAAATTCAGAGGGGGATCAAAAGCTATTCTGGTTTGAGTACGAGGTTCCCATAATTTTCCATTAGAAAATATTTTTTTATTTATTTTTGAAATGTTTTAAAAAATTTAACAGGGATAAGATTATATCCCTTATACAGGTTGTATTTTTCTCACTTTTGCTAAAAGTTTTCGACCCGCGATAATTCGAAAACTATACTGAATTTTTAAAATCCAATTATGAAATATGCTGTGGCAAATTCTAATCAATTTGAACAGTGGAGCGAAATTTTTTTAAAATTGCTCAAAAAACTTACTAAATTTAAATTTATTAATTTATTTGAAAGAACTTAAAAAAAAACGGAGAAAAAATTGAAATCACGAAAAAATCACGCAGCAATTTTACTCACGCACGATCACGCACGAACTTTTTTTTGTTACTCACGATCACGCACGCTCACGTGAGTAGAAAATAAAATTACTCACGAATCACGTGATTCACGCGTGATTCACGTGATTCACGGTAATCACGTGATTGGTGCGCATCTCTAGTTTAAACCGAGGATTCGTTATAACCGAGTTCGTTATAAAAGAAGTATTTGGTGAGGAAATTGATGCCAAAACGTCGGGACTTTAGAATTAGTTCGTTATAACCGAGAATTCGTTATAACCGAGTTCGTTATAACCGAGTTTGACTGTAATAACTGTTAGTTTATACTAATGTGGTAAACTAGAATTTTTAAATACTATGTATGTTATTTAATGGTAAATTTTGATTAAAAAGAAGTTAATAAATCCATATTACAATGCAAAAGTTAGTCTCTACATAATAAATTTTTTACATCCTTAAGATAAAATATTTCAGAATTAAAAAAATTGCATATAAAAAACTTAAATGGCATTATAGTCGTGGACATTTTCTAACTGAATCTAACACCTATTTTCATAATTTTCTAAGGGAAAACAAATATCTCAAATATATTTTATAGACAAATGTCTCAGAATTTTAGAAATTATCTTTACAAAATATTTAAATGCTTATTTGACTCTGAATAAAAGAGTTTTTTTATTGAAACATTTTCCACGATTTTAAAAATTTTTCTGTAGGAAAAATATATTAAAGGTTATAACTTCTATAGAAAAAAATCTATAAAAAAAAAATCCCTCAGAAACTGGGAATTTTTGTTATGGAAATATTTTTAAGAATATTATTTTTTTTTTAATCTTTTAGAATCTTAGAATTTTTATATAGGAAAATTTTATAAAAATCATTGATCAATGAACTTTTCTATAGAAAATTATATTAGATGTGAGATTTTTTTTATTATAAAAAATACTATTGCATTATAAGTTTGAACTAGGTTAGGTTAGGTTAGAGGTGGCGGAGTCAAAGACTCCTCACATAGACCGGATGGTCCATAGCGAAACCACAATAATTCCTCAGCGACGCTGATAGAACGCATTTGTCCTTATCGCGAATTGTGCTATTTGCCTTAGGTCGACATTCGAAACCGTTTCCAAGCTCTCGAAGTCATGTCTGCCTAAAATGTGCAGTTGGGTTCTGGCCAAAGCAGGACATTGGCAAAGAATATGTTCGACCGTTTCTTCAGTGTTAGGTTCATCGCACCTTCTACAGCTTGCATCAGAAATAAGTCCCATCTTTTTTCTATGATAACCTATTAGGCAGTGCCCGGTGATCACTCCAGTAAGTACACGGCAGTTCCATCTAGTGAGTGAGAGTAAGTACTCAGTTTTTCTTAGATTGTAGCATGCCCACAATCTTCTACTGATCGCACTTGTTGTTAGCTCTCTCCACTTTCTATTAGCCATTGCAGTGTTTTGAATGTCGCGTAGCGATCTGAAGTGCTGGATTGGTGGATCAATATGCACAGAAATACCAATACCATCAGCAGCTTGTTTCGCGAGCTCGTCCGCTCTCTCGTTTCCTTGAATACCTATTTGACCTGGTACCCATATTAGTTTCACCTTGTTCATACTCCCTAAACTTTGTAAGTTTGAATTAAGTAAATTATTAAATTACATTAAGTTAGAAGATAGTGGCAATTTACTATCATTTGAGGATGTATTTAGCTAATTAAGTTACCTTGATATATAGAAATACTCGAACATTATTAAAATATTTACTTGTTTCAAATATATTTATTTGTATGAAAATAAAATTCTTTTTTTTATTAATAAAATTCTTTTAAGAATTTTAAATAAAATTTTTTAGAATTTTATTTCTTTTAAGAATTTAAAATAGAATTCTTTAGAATTTTATTTAAAATTCAAAATTGAATTTTTTAAAAAATTCAAAATTGAATTTTATCAATAACGAATTTTAATTTTTATTGTTTTTCCTTTTCTGGTCTTAAAGACAATTTAATCTGCAGTTTATATAGACTCAAGTTTTGTTTTCAGATTACACTGTGTGACAGAAAAAAAACCTGGGATGCGATACTTTTTTTCTAGTAGGTGTTGTCGAGTACAACAAAACCCTGTACTTGAAATTTGCGAAACACCTCCAAAATCTTGAGTTACTGGTAAAAAAACGGTTTTTCGAACTTATTACACTTATAGGCCAGTAACTTTGTTGAAAACCAACCTATTTTAATATTTTAAATTTATCGACTGTTTTAGAAAGAGAAACTTAGACCTTTTGAAGATCTGAACACAATATTCAAGTAATATGGAGACAACTGTGCGTATTTCTCCAGCAAACTCATTTAAAAAAAAAAATTCTCTATTTTTCAACTTTGGAGATGTTTTTACACATTTTTTTTGTTAAGGAACCGTATTATTTATGAATTTATTAAAAAAGTATATTTATATGTAAGAAAAACTCAACTTTGATTTTTAAAATCGGTAAAAAATTGACCGAGTTATTAAACTTTTAATAAAAACTAAATTTTGGAATAAATGCCTGCACAATGTTTTTCTACCCTTTAACCGTAGTACGGGGTATATTCACTTTGTCATTCCGTGCGCAACGCATAAAAATATCGGTCTAGAGTCTCACAGCGAATATAATTTTTTGATCAGTGATCGATTCTAAGACATTATAGAGATGGCGAAATATCGGTCTAGAGTCCCATAAAGAATATATTTTTTTTTGATCAGTGATCGATTCTAAGACATTAAAGAGATGTCCGTCATGTGCGGACGTCCGCTTGTAGAAGACATGATAATTTAGTGGAATATAAATCTTGTATAAATGACAATAAGACTCTAAAGCAAAAAAGTTTGGCGAAAGCTCTTGTTCTAAACTGTTGTTGAGAAGGGAAACTCAGCGGCGAGGATGTATGGCCTGCATGGGACACCTTTCCCTTGCGATAAATGGAAATAAAACAAGTAGAAAAGTTAAATTCGACTTTGCCGAATCTATGAATACCCTCCACAATGCATTTTTTAAAGGGTAGTACATTTTAACTTGAGCAAATTAACAATTTTGATTAGAAATATTTTATTTTGAGTAAAAAACTCTTTTTTTGTAATTAAAAAAAAAAAAAAATTACTAATTTACTAATTTTTTTTTTTGAGTGTAAAATTTTTTTCGAGTGTAATGTTTTTTTTCTGTAAAAATATTTCTGAGTGAATGCACGTATGTATGTACACAAAATATTGTCATTTTTGTAAAAAAAAAAAAAGAAAATTTTTTTGAGTGTAAAATTTTTTTTGAGTGTAAAATTTTTTTTGAGTGTAAAATTTTTTTCGAGTGTAATTTTTTTAAGTTACCAATGCTTTTAAAACTAAACAAGTTTAAAAAGCATTGCTTTAAAATTAAACTAGTTTGAAAAGCATTGCTAAGTTACCACCAATGCTTTTTAAACTTGTTAAAACACGTGGCATTTTAAATGAAACTAATCTGAAATTCAGGGTTTTACTTATAACTTTTGAACCACTAGACCGATTGAGCTGAAATTTAATACCAAATAGACCCGGGGAACGGCAAAGATACATGTCAAGCTTCAGTAGTCTCATTATTGTCTTTCGAAAGTTATCGTGTTTTTTATCTCGTAAATTCGCGAAACACCCTTGCCGAAATTTACTCTTTTGCTCATAACTTTTGAACCAATGGACCGATTTGGCTGGATTGCAATACCAACCTGACCAGGTAAATGATAAACATATATGCCAAACTTCAGTAGCCTCTGTAAAGTCTTTCAAAAGTTAGCGTGTTTTCTACGGACGGACAGACAGACAGACAGACGGACGGACGGACGGACGGACGGACGGACGGACATCGCTAGATCGACTTAAAATCGATCGAGGATCATGAATATATATACTTTATGGGGTCCTAGACCAATATTTCGAGGTGTTACAAACGGAATGACAAACTTATATATACCCTCTATCACTAGAGTGGAGGGTATAAAAACTACAAGGACGTTACGCGGATTTGAGGGGGGGGGGGTGGGTTTGTGGGTGATGCTGTCTGGGGACACCTTCCCTAGCGATTAATGTTTACAAATTCATATATTATAATATTTACACTCAAATAATAAAATTTTATATTTATTTTTCGTTTAACCTAAACGGAAAGTGGACCACAAAAATGGCATTGTTTAATACCCTTGGTTCAACAGCAGGTCAATGAACTTCATATGACGCAAAAATGTTTTATTTGTTGAACAAATAGACAAAAAAAACTTTAAAATAAAATAGTATATTTCTGGGGTTGCATTAGTTCTCCAATGGGAAACTTTTTTCCCCTGGTCCGGTTTAGCTCTTTTATAAACTTCACTGTTCTATAAACATAACACATATTCGTGTCAAAACTTCAAGAGTCTAGCTCTTTTATTTTAGACAGTTTCGTGTCTTCTACAGATGGACAAACGGACGGTCAGAAAGACGGACAAAGCTAGAATGTCGTAGAATCGATCACTGATCAAAAATATATACTTTATGGGACCCTAGATCGATATTTCGATGTGTTTCACACAGAATGACAAAGTGAGTATACCCCGCATATTATGGTAGAAAAACATTGTAACTTTTGTTTTTATTAAAAGTTTAATAAATCAGTCAATTTTTAACCGATTTTAAAAACCAACGTTGTAATTTACTCTTAAATAAATATACTTTATAAATAAATGCATAAATGGTACGGTTCCTAAATAAAACAAGTAAAAAAGTTAAATTCGACTTGGCCGAATCTATGAATACCCTCCACAATGCCCTTTTTAAGTGATATTAAATTTTCTAACGTGAAAAAATAAAATTTTTGGTTAGAAATATTTTATTTTGTGTAAAAAAACTTTTTTTTATTAATTTTTGAAAAAAAAAAATACCTTGTAAAATATTTTTTTGACTTACAAATGTTTTTAAAACATGTTTAACGGGTTTTCAACACGTGAATTTAAGGTGAAACTAATCTGAAATTTACGGTTTTGCTAATAACTTTTAAACCGCTAAACCGATTTGGCTGAAATTTAAAACGAACCGGGCCAGAGGAACGACAAATATTTATGCCACACTTCAGCACCTTCAGAATTGCTGTTCGAAAGTTACCGTGTGTTTTATCTCGTAAATTCCAGAAAGACCCTTGCCGAAATTCACTCATTTGCTTATAACTTTTGAACCACTGGACCGATTTCGCTGGATTGTAATACCAACCTGATTAGGTAAATGCCCAACATATATGCCAAACTTCAGGAGCCTCCGTAAAGTGTTTCAAAAGTTAGCGTGTTTTCAACAGACATAGAGACGGACAGACGGACGGACGGACATCGCTAGATCGTCTTAAAATCGATCGAAGATCACGAATATATATACTTTATGGGGTCCTAGACCAATATTTGGAGGTGTTACAAACGGAATGACAAACTTATTTATACCCTCTATCACTAGAGTGGAGGGTATACAAATATGATAAAACATCTTCAAACATAAAAAATAATGATTTTTTTTTGAAAAATTGAGTTTGCTGGAAAAATACGCATAGTTGTTTTAATATTACTTAAATTTTATGTTTGCAACTTCGAAAGATATTAGTTTATTCTTTCTAAAACCGTTGAGAAATTCAAAATCGGTTAATATTCAACAAAGTTACTGGCTTATAAGTGTAAAAAGTTCGAAAAACCGGTTTTTTACCCGTAACTCAAGATTTAGGAGGTGTTCCGCAAATTTCAAGGACAGAATCTTGTTGCACTCGACAACACCTACTAGAAAAAATGTCTCGCATCCCAGGTTTTTCTGTTTCATTAATTTTTGTAACACTGTGTTATTTGTGTACTTCAAATATAAACTGATTATTGGTTGTTGTTACTAAATATCAGTTGTCATAATCGATTAATTGGTTGTCATGACAAAAAACTTGGTTGTCATAAACGCAAAATCTAGTACAACAATATAATCGGTATTGAATCGAAAACACGTTGTCATAACATTATTTGCGAAATTCGTTGGTTTCGAAAATATTTGTTACTCATACGCGATGTTGACACAATAAAATACAAGAGAATTATCCAATATTCAATTCAGATTGGTATGACAAAGTATTTTTGTCACTCAAGAATATTTTTACAATAAAACAAGTAGAAAAGTTAAACTCGACTTGGCCGAATCTATGAATACCCTCCTCAATGCCCTTTTAAAGTGATAGAAAATTTTCTAACGTGAAAAAAATAACATTTTTGATTAGAAATATTTTATTTGTGTAAAAAAACTTTTTTAAAGTAATTTAAAAAAAAAAAAAAAATAACAATTTACAAAATTTTTTTTTGAGTGTAAATTTTTTTTGAGTGTAAAATATTTTTCGAGTGTATTTTTTATTTTTGTTTTAGTGTAAAAATATTTTCGAGTGACCAAAATACGTTGTAAAATATTTTTAAGACTAACCAATGTTTGTAAAACATGTTTAACGGGTTTTCAACATGTGAATTTAAGGTGAACTAATCTGATATATACGGTTTTGCTTATAACTTTTGAACCACTAAACCGATTTTGATCTAATTCAATACGAACCAGGCTAGGTGAACCACAAATGTATATGCCGAGCTTCAGGATCCTCAGAATTGCCTTTTGAAAGTAAGCGTGTTTTTTATCTCGTAAATTCACGAAAAACCGTTGCCGAAATTCAGTCTTTTGCTCATAACTTTTGAACCACAAGACCGATTTCGCTGGATTGCAATACCAGTCTGACTAGATAAATGCTCAAGATATACGCCAAACTTCAGGAGCATCCGTAAAGTATTTCAAAAGTTAGCGGTTTTCAACAGACAAACAGACGGACAGACGGACGGACGGACATCGCTAGATCGTCTTAAAATCGATCGAGGATCATGAACATGTATACTTTATGGGGTCCTAGACCAATATTTCGAGGTGTTATAAACGAAACGACAAACTAATATATACCCTCTATCACTAGAGTGGAGGGTATTAAGAAAAATATTTAAGATAAAAAATAGTAAATTTTTTTCCCAAAAATTACTAACAAAAATTTTTTTACACGAAATAAAATATTTCTAATCAAAACTGTTAATTTTTTCCCCCTTTAGAAAATTTATTACCACTTTAAAAGGACATTGTGGAGGGTGTTCATGGATTCGGACAAGTCGAATTTAACTTTTCTACTTTTTTAAACACAATTCCTGCCTTTACTTCGCTTTAAATATATTTATTAATTAATTTAAAATTCAACTGTCATATTTCATTTAAGACTTTTGTTATTACTCCAAAAAAAAAAACCTTCTTGTTTTACCTCTTAAGTAAAATTTTATGATGCAACTCGTAAAAGAAGCAAAGTCATAAAAAGCAACAAATTTTATCACCTCATTTATGGAAATATAACACTAAAATATATGCGTGTATGATTATATTACTCATATCATAACCAAAGCACACACACACTAACTCAGAGGAATATATAGTTGATTGAAATGGCAAGGAGAGGAGTGGAAGTGGCAATTAAATTTACCGAGCTTGGAGTTGGTTCGCTATTTCAATCTGGCTTAATCTATAATTTAGAAAAAAAACAGCAAATTTTTCATATTTACACAGAGAAAACAGTTTAATTGTGCCAGCCGAATTTAGAGACAACTGCATAGATTGATTACAACAATCGAAATTTTCGGTTGCGATTACCGAAATTTATTTTAACCAACAGAATTTAAATTTTCAAAACAAATTTTGGTTATCGCAACCGAAATTTTTGGTTGTTGTTATTAAACTATGCAGTTGGCTCTAAATTCGACTGGCACAATTAAACTGTTCTCCCTGTGTATGCACCAGCGCAGTGCTATTAAGTAAGCCGTTGGCAATGCCCTTTTTCACATTACAATGATAAAAATGGCAATTTGGTTTTATTTCCACAAAAGAAGTGAAATTAATTTTTCAAAAAAAAAAAATTTAAAAATTTTCGTCATCATTTTTAAACGATCCAACGAATGATATTTTGTCGATCTCCGAAACAATTATGGTTCGTTTTGGTCTAAAAACTTTATGTTTAAATTTTTGATTAATTTTTAGTAAAAAATAAAAATTGTTTTATTCTACCTTTAAAATATTATATTTTGAGTAGGTTTATTCTAGCTCGAGGTCATTATTTCCTTTAGTAATTAAAACTATAATATTATCATTGAATAATTTTCAAGAAAATTATTTTTCTGTTTTAAATTTATTTGTGTTGGCCAGTTTTTGCAAGACTTAATCTTAATCGTCACGTGTTTCGGAATTTGTCAGATTTCATTGTCAAGATTATTTAGCAAAAATAAAAACCCAATACTACAAGAATAAAAGGATTTTTAATGAAAAATCATTAATGATCAAACTAAAATATTAATACATATTCGACTCTACTCCCGTTGGGAATTAGAAGACGAAAATTGTACCATCGTAGTAAGATCACGATCATCAACTCACCAATAAACAAATATTGAAACAGACATACATGAAGCATGTCCTCGAGCTAGAATAAACCTACTTAAAATATAATATTTTTAAGGTCGAGTAAAACAATTTTTATTTTTTAATAAAAATTAATCAGAATTAATTTTTTTTGTTAGAAAAAGTCTAACGGCCGTATTCAAAATGAAATTCTAGACACTGTCTAGATACTGTTTAAGGATTTCTTATTCAAAACACATTTTTCTTAACTATTAACATACGCTGAACATCTCTTGCCTAACTGACGCCATATTGATTTTGTAAAATGTCAACAAAAAATTAAATGCCAAAGAGTAAAATTTATTTTAAAACTCTCGATTTTATTAAAAACAATTTCCACGACTTGCTTTTTTAATTAAAGCCATTTTTAGTAAAAAATTAATATATTTTTTGTGGTTTTTCATAAATTTTTTTTTTTTTTTTCTTATGTGATTTACTAAAACAGGGATGGTCAACTTTTTGTTAAGTAGACTTAACTAAAATCATTTTGAATAGACTCTTGAACAAACAGTGAACAAGCCTTAAAAATATTTTAGTTACGAACTCGATGTTCAGGGTGAACAAACCGTGTCTAAAACTTTATTTTGAATACAGCTGTAAGATTCTAAAACATTTTCTGAGACATAGATAGAAATATACTCAAGTTCTGAAACATTTCATAAAGAAAAAAACTCAGATTCTAAGATATTTTTTCTATAGAAAAAGTACCAGATTCTGAGGTATTTTTTAGTTAAAAAAAGTTTCATATTCCAAAATATTTTTCAAAAAGTAAAAATCTTAGAATCTGACACTTTTTTAACAAAAGTCTAAGATTCTGAGACATTTTTTATATAGAAAATCTAGGATTTCGAGATTTTTTTCTTTTGAAAAATTTAGTGATTCTTAGGCATTTTTCTAAGAAAATAATTCTCAGACTATTTCCGTTCCTGTTTCCTCCACCCTCCTTCTTTGATTTTCCTATAGCAAAAAATCTCAGAATTTTCCCATAGAAAAATTCCGAAAGAAAAATTTCCAAATTTTTCCTATAAAAAATTTTCAGATATTTTTTCCTATAGATACATCCCTAAAATCCCTTGTCGTTTTTCTCATTTTTTTTTTATTCATTCATTTCTTTTTTTTTTTCTTTTAAATTTAGGGAAAAATCTGAGAATTTTTTTACAGTAAAAATCTGAGAATTTTTCTATTGAATAAATCTGAGATTTTTTTTTAAATAATAATTAAAAAGTAAAAACCGAAAAAAAAATGTTTGGTTTGTAAGGGAATTTTTTTTAGGGCAAAACTTTAACCCCCTAGCTGCACGGGAAAAATTTAACAAGGGAAGTATTTTAACCCTTATGAACCGTTTTGCATGAAACTTGAAATATATATAAAAGAGACGATTCTAAGGTTGGGGTGTCTCGGCTTATCGGCCATATCGGGGATTTAAGAGTTCAAACCCTAGGTCAAAAAATTGCGAAAAAATCGTGTTTTGGATTGTTCAGCCATTTCTTTTTAAGAAACTATGTGATGTTTACATATAAGAAGAAAGGTTTTTTTTAATACCTACCCAACAGTGGTATAGTCTTGTAAAAATTCGTCTTCGTTAAATAGTTTTTTCATGAAAATGTGTAAATTTTGGGTGGTAAAAAATCAGTGTTGGCTACCGTTACCCTTTCAATATCGTTACCGATTAAAAACCCTTTAATATTGACTACCGCTACCGTTACCAATACCGAAATAAAAAACTTTAAATACCGTTACCGATAAAAAACCATTACCTTTATTCGGATTTTTACCGGTATTATAACGGTTTTGTTTCGGTTGTCTGAATATTCCTTTTTTTAATTTTTTTGCAGATAAAAAATAAATTAAAATATTTTGAGTGTACATAAAATAAAACAACAAATTTTTGTTCATTGCAAATCGAATTGTTATTTGGACAACATCAATGAGGAAATCGGTCCAACCAATGATCACATTCACAAATAACTAAATTAAGACAAAGCATATGTCGTAATCGGTACAACCAATGATCACATTCCCAATTTGCCTAAAAAGTTCCGAAGAGAAAAGTGAGTGCCACGTAGTGTAAACATTCTTATTCTGAATTGTGCCAAATCGCTAGTGTTGCTGGCGTTGTCATCCAGACAGAAATTTAGCAAACCGCGTTAGCGAAAATCAGCAGATTTCTTAAATGGTTAAAAATGCAGATATTTCTGCTGATTGGACAGACATCTCAGCAGATTTCTTAAATGGCTCAAAATGCAGATATTTCTGCTGACACACGTAAAAAATCAATAATTTATTTGTTGAATTGCAATATTGCGTGAAAATTTTAATTAAATTCTGAGTTAATTAATAAAATGCACTAAATTTATCAGTTTTTTTAATTTTATTAAATAAATTTTTGATTTTTTACGTGTTTTTAACAAATTTGTGACTTTTTAATATGTTTGGTAAATTTTATTCATAATACCGGTATCGTTGTTTCGGTACCGGTATCGTTGTTTCGGTAACGGTTAACCATTACCTAAATAATTCAAAATACCGTTACCTTTACCGTTACCGATATAAAAAATATGTAATACCAATACCCTTATTCGTTTCGGTTGCCAACCCTGATATAAATACGAAGTAATCTTTATTAAATTTAACTCGACACATATTCTTGCTCTAGACGATATTCATGTTAGTTCGGGAGCTATATAAATTTTCCCGAAGGTCCACATTGTTTCATAAGGGGACAACGAAATTTTTAAACACTGATATGGCCGATAAGCCGAGACACCCCAACCTTAAAATCATCTCCTTTATATGTATTTTAAGTTTCAGGCAAATCGATTCAAAAGGGTTGAGATATTTCCCTTTTAAGAATTTTTCTATAGAAAAAATCTAAGATTTTTTTTTTTTTTTAATAATCTAAGAATTTTTCTATAGAACAAATCTGAGAATTTTTGTATAGAAAAATCTGAGAATTTTGCTATAGAAAAAAAATTCTTAGACTTTTTCTGAGAATTTTTGAAGTTTTTCTATAGAAAAAATCTGAAAATTTTTTTATATAGAAAAAATCTTGAGAATTTTTTTTTACAAAAAAAATCTAGAGAAAATCTGAGAATTATTCTATAGAAAAAATTTGAGAATTTTTTTATAGAAAAAAATTTGATAATTTTTCTATAGTTTAAATCTGAGAATTTTTGTATAGAAAAAATCTGATGATTTTTTTATAGAAAAAATCAGAGAATTTTTATAGAAAAAATCAGAGAATTTTTATAGAAAAAATCAGAGAATTTTTATAGAAAAAATCTGAGAATTTTTCTATAGAAAAAATCTGAGAATTTTTCTATACAAAAAATCTCAGAATTTTTACAGTTTTCTTAAGAAAAATTTCTAAGATTTCCATATGGAAAAAATTTAAGATTTTTAGATTTTTTATAGAAAACTTTTCCTAGCAGAAATTTGGCTGAACTGGCAGCAGCTTTTGGAAAGGAAACTTGAGTCAAGGAGCGCATCCAAACCTGCTGAATTCATGCATGATTCTCTAAGGCGATGTCACACTTTAGAGCGCTAGTTGGATACACCGAAAATAGAGCTGCAAAACTATCGATGGTACTATCGATAGTTTTATTTTAAATGGACTATCGATAGTTTTACCCGATAGCGATACTATCGCCGAAAAAACATCAGCTTCAAATTGATTGCTATTTGCTGAAAAATTAATCAAAAAGTCAAAAGTTTTTAATATATTTATATTATTTTGGAACATACCTACTTTTTAAAGTCTAAAGGCAATGATATTAATCTCGTGTTAATGTTATTGCGAGATTAAAGGTCTGAGCAGTACAAACACGGTACAGTGAAAGATCGCCGTAGTTAGTTAAAGTCGACTGAAATGGCAGTGAAGGGCAAAAACTGTCATTTGTGTGTTCCGAAGTACCAAGTTCTGATGAAATAAACGTAATTTTATGCAAAAACTTACAATTCACAAAAGCATTCGATACTATCGATAGTATCGATAGTTTAAAAACAAACTATCGAATGGGCCGACTATCGATAGTTTTGCAGCTCTAACCGAAAAAGCCCTCATAAGATGCTCTGAAGTCACGTCTATTTAGAGCGCTGATAAAAGCACTATAAAGATGAAGTTAATTCATGTACCTTTTTAGAGCTTATTTAAGCAGAATAAATTGAAACACTATTTCTGAAAAACAATTGGAAAATCTGTAATAAAATTGACTATATCTGAAATACAGTTGGAAAATCTTAAAATATAATTGGAAATTTTTGAATTACAAATGGGAATTTATAAAATAAAATTGAACATTTTTGAAATGTAATTGAAAATTTTTTTGTTATAAATGGAAATTTCCGAAATTCAATTGGAAATTTTTAAAATATAATTGGACATTTTTTAAATAAAATTGGAATTTTTAAAATATGATTGGACATTTTTTGTAATATAATATTTATTTTCTGAAATTAAAGTGGAAATGGTGTAGGTACTCAATTTTTTTTTAAATACTAAAAAATATTTTAAATTCTTGCCTATTTGTTATCATCATTTAAAATGTGTTAAAGATGTTATGATTGAAACACTTTTTGCAGCGCCGATAATTGCGCAATAATGATGCAGTCAAATCATATGTCTTTGTCCAAAACTCATGGTTTTTCATTCAAAAAGTGCTGAATATATTAAAAAGGAAAGCAAGTGTAAATTTTAATCGAAAAATAATTTATATTATATAAGTTTTATATAAAAAATCTTAAGAAAAAATTAAAATTGGTTTCCCTTACTTTTACTGCCTCCTTAAGAGCGCTCTTTGAATGAGCTTCGGTATGCTATAAAAAGATGCTGTGTCGCCAAAATCTCGATTTATTTTTGCTGGGTTTGTGATTCTTAGTTTTACTGAACATTTTGCCATTAAAGATTAATTTTTATGAAAATGTGAGATAGATGGTTTTGGGCATTAGCCCTTAATATTTAATAAAAAATCTCAACGTTTTTAAGTATATAACACCAAATATGCTAGAGCCTCTAAAGGACGTACAATTTTTTCAATATCCTTAACATTTTCCATGGTCCACTTTAAATTTCTGCCCACTATATACTTACAACTACCTTAATTTGTATATAAAAATCTCATCAAAAAAGAAAAAAAAAAAATACAGCAACCATCTAAAACTTTGAATATGACTGAGAAAGTCAAAAAAATTCTGCTGGTTACTATGCGTACTCGAATTCATATTTATATATATAAAAAAAAAAAACACAAGAATACAAAATGAAAAAGGGTGTTGAACTGTGTGTGTATGTGTGTGTGAGTGAGCTATAAATGTATCATAAGAAGAATGTTTATGAAATTAATCGAAACAAAATTAGCGCTTCTCAACACATCCACAACTAATAAAGTTGCCATAAGGATCCATCTTTATACATTAACACATTTCTGATATCTTTTACATATAATCATGTCATTTATATACTTGTGTATTAGGGTGGAGCAAAATTTCCTTTTTTTTGGTTTTCTAAATCGTCGGGGTTGGAATAGTTGCCTTATTGGGTCAATATTATCACAAAAAAATATTGGACCTGTAAAACAATAAATTTGGGTTCCTGTATTGACTTGAAAATTGGAGTGTTCCGAAGCAACTTTTCCGACGATTTTGAAATTCGAAAAAAGCTAAATTTGCTCCACCCTATTGTGTATGTGTGTGTTGCTTAATATGAACAAATATGGTTAATATTATTTTATTATTTTGGTGGTGTTCCTTTGGTCCCCTCTCCGTTTATAATCACGTTGGAAATTTGTTTTCATAAAAATACCCTTAAGGTTATTTTATGGTTGATTTTCTCATTTAGAATACGAGATTTCTTATCTAAATGAGGTGCTTAATGTAGTCAATGAAAATACAACTACATTCATACATATATATTTATGTATATATGAAATTTAACCCCGCAAAAATTGTCTCAGAATCTTTTCTAAATAAAAAATTAGAATCTGAGATGTTTTTCCATACATAAAAAATGTATCAGAATCTGAGACTTTTTTCTATATAAAAAAATGTCTCAGAATCTGAGACTTTTTTCTATATAAAAAAATGTCTCAGAATCTGAGACTTTTTTCTATATAAAAAAATGTCTCAGAATCTGAGACTTTTTTCTATATAAAAAAATGTCTCAGAAATTGAGACTTTTTTCTATATAAAAAAATGTCTCAGAATCTGAGACTTTTTTCTATATAAAAAAAATGTCTCAGAATCTGAGACTTTTTTCTATATAAAAAAATGTCTGAGAATTTTTTCTATATAAAAAAATGTCTCAGAATCTGAGACTTTTTTCTATACAAAAAAATGTCTCAGAATCTGAGACTTTTTTCTATATAAAAAAATGTCTCAGAATCTGAGACTTTTTTCTATATAAAAAAATGTCTCAGAATCTGAGACTTTTTTCTATATAAAAAAATGTCTCAGAATCTGAGACTTTTTTCTATATACAAAAAAAATGTCTCAGAATCTGAAAACGTTTTTCTATATAAAAAAATGTCTCAGAATCTGAGACTTTTTTCTATATAAAAAAATGTCTCAGAATCTGAGACTTTTTTCTATATAAAAAAATGTCTCAGAATCTGAGACTTTTTTCTATATAAAAAAATGTCTCAGAATCTGAGACTTTTTTCTATATAAAAAAATGTCTCAGAATCTGAGACTTTTTTCTATATAAAAAAAAATATCTCAGAATCTGAGACTTTTTTCTATATAAAAAAATGTTTCAGAATCTGAGACTTTTTTCTATATAAAAAAATATCTCAGAATCTGAGACTTTTTTCTATATAAAAAAATGTCTCAGAATCTGAGACTTTTTTCTATATAAAAAAATGTCTCAGAATCTGAGACTTTTTTCTATATAAAAAAATGTCTCAGAATCTGAGACTTTTTTCTATATAAAAAAATGTCTCAGAATCTGAGACTTTTTTCTATATAAAAAAATGTCTCAGAATCTGAGACTTTTTTCTATATAAAAAAATGTCTCAGAATCTGAGACTTTTTTCTATATAAAAAAATGTCTCAGAATCTGAGACTTTTTTCTATATAAAAAAATGTCTCAGAATCTGAGACTTTTTTCTATATAAAAAAATGTCTCAGAATCTGAGACTTTTTTCTATATAAAAAAATGTCTCAGAATCTGAGACTTTTTTCTATATAAAAAAATGTCTCAGAATCTGAGACTTTTTTCTATATAAAAAAATGTCTCAGAATCTGAGACTTTTTTCTATATAAAAAAATGTCTCAGAATCTGAGACTTTTTTCTATATAAAAAAATGTCTCAGAATCTGAGACTTTTTTCTATATAAAAAAATGTCTCAGAATCTGAGACTTTTTTCTATATAAAAAAATGTCTCAGAATCTGAGACTTTTTTTTATATAAAAAAAGTGTCTCAGAATCTGAAACATTTTTCTATATAAAAAAATGTTTCAGAATCTGAGACGTGTTTCTATATATAAAAAAATGTCCCAGAATCTGAGACTTTTTTCTATATAAAAAAAAATGTCTCAGAATCTGAGACTTTTTTCTATATAAAAAAATGTTTCAGAATCTGAGACTTTCTTCCATATAAAAAAATGTCTTAGAATCTCAGACTTTTTTCTATATAAAAAAATGTCTCAGAATCTGAGACTTTTTTCTATATAAAAAAATATCTCAGAATCTGAGACTTTTTTCTATATAAAAAAATGTCTCAGAATCTGAGACTTTTTTCTATATAAAAAAATGTCTCAGAATCGGAGACTTTTTTCTATATAATAAAATGTCTCAGAATCTGAGACTTTTTTCTATATAAAAAAATGTCTCAGAATCTGAGACTTTTTTCTATATAAAAAAATGTCTCAGAATCTGAGACTTTTTTCTATATAAAAAAATGTCTCAGAATCTGAGACTTTTTTCTATATAAAAAAATGTCTCAGAATCTGAGACTTTTTTCTATATAAAAAAATGTCTCAGAATCTGAGACTTTTTTCTATATAAAAAAATGTCTCAGAATCTGAGACTTTTTTCTATATAAAAAATGTCTCAGAATCTGAGACTTTTTTCTACATAAAAAAATGTCTCAGAATCTGAGACTTTTTTCTACATAAAAAAATGTCTCAGAATCAAAGACTTTTTTCTATATAAAATAATGTCTCAGAATCAAAGACTTTTTTCTATATAAAAAAATGTCTCAGAATCTGAGACTTTTTTCTATATAAAAAAAATGTCTCAGAATCTGAGACTTTTTTCTATATAAAAAAATGTTTTAGAATCTTAGAGTTTTTTTTTTAATATAAAAAAAGTCTCAGAATCTGAGAGTTTTTTCTATATAAAAAAATGTCTCAGAATCTGAGACTTTTTTCTATATAAAAAAATGTCTCAGAATCTGAGACTTTTTTCTATATAAAAAAATGTCTCAGAATCTGAGACTTTTATCTATATAAAAAAATGTTTTAGAATCTGAGCCTTTTTTCTATATAAAAAATGTCTCAGAATCTGAGACTTTTTTCTATATAAGAAAATGTCTCAGAATATGAGACTTTTTTCTATATAAAAAAATGTCTCAGAATCTGAGACTTTTTTCTATATAAAAAAATGTCTCAGAATCTGAGACTTTTTTCCATATAAAAAAATGTCTCAGAATCTGAGACTTTTTTCTATATAAAAAAATGTCTCAGAATCTGAGACTTTTTTCTATATATAAAAATGTATCAGAATCTGAGAGTTTTTTCTATATAAAAAAATGTCTCTGAATCTGAGACTTTTTTCTACATAAAAAAATGTCTCAGAATCTGAGACTTTTTTCTATATAAAAAGATGTCTCAGAATCAGAGACTTTTTTCTGTATAAAAAAATGTCTCAGAATCTGAGACTTTTTTCTATATAAAAAAATGTTTCAGAATCTGAGACTTTTTTCTATATAAAAAAATGTTTCAGAATCTGAGACTTTTTTCTATATAAAAAAATGTCTCAGAATCTGAGACTTTTTTCTATATAAAAAAATGATTCTGAGACTTTTTTCTATATAAAAAAATGTCTTACAATCTGAGGCTTTTTTTTATATTAAAAATGTCTCAGAATCGGAGACTTTTTTTCTATATAAAAAAATGTCTTAGAATCGGAGACTGTTTTCTGTATAAAAAAATGTCTCAGAATCTGAGACTTTTTTTTATAAAAAAAAATGTCTCAGAATCTGAGACTTTTTTCTATATAAAAAAATGTCTCAGAATCTGAGACTTTTTTCTATTAAACATTTTTTGCTGGGAATCTTAAAATTCATGTGTTGTTTTGTATTTCTATACTTAATATTGATATAAAATGCTGTTAGTAGTTTCTTGTTTTTTTTCGTCTATTTCGTTGGCTCGTCCTCAATATAGATTTTAATTACGGTTCATGGGATTTCATCATAATTCTCGTACATCTCCCTTAACTCCCTTTTTCCTTCATCCAAAATTTTGTTTAATAAAGTTATATGTTTTTTTTTGGCATAAATTTGAATTGGCCACCCTTTTTTCTTTTAATTTTTTGGTTGGTTATCAAGAAATTCCCTTTAGAAACTGCAATTTTCATTAATTATGGTTTATTTGGGGTCTTCTTTTTTTTTTTTTTGTATTGTACTTATTATGAAAAATGATGTTTTAATGTAGTTTCATAAAATTTAATTATTATTTTCTGTTTTTTTTTTTTATTTTTTGTTTGGGGCAATATTCAAAAAAGGACTAATTTGTTTATTTTTTTTTGAAAGGGTCTTTTATGTTAATTTTATTTAAAAATTTTAGTTAAGAAAATTTGTTAAGTAAAACAAACAATTTCAATAATTAGTTTTTTTTAAGTTTTCTTTGATTTGAGTTTTTCTTTCTTAATTAACTTAACAGATCGATTGAAAGGATTAACAATATGTATGAATAAAACGAAAATCCTTTTATTTTTTTTTGAAAACATGCCAGCCTTTATTCATTAATTTTTTGTAAAATAAGAAAGACAAGCCTTTTTAAGGGTTGAATCCAGGGATGGGTTATGAAGATTTCGTTTTGGTATTGAAAAAAAAAAAACATTTTGAAAAGTACTTTTTTTACTAAATTTTTAAAAATTAAATTGAATTTTTTCCATTACACATTTTTCTAAGCTCAGCTCACAATCAGCCAATTTTAAACCGATTGCCAATTTTTTTGGTTTTGCTAAAGAGGCAAAACTCATGTATTTCAAAGAAAACCAAAAAAATAAAAAATCCATGCTACCAGTGGCGTATCCAGGATTTTATTTCGGTGGGGGCCCAACATTTTTTTTTTCAATTTTTTATTTTTTTGCAACAAACTTTCATAGCAGCACATGTTTTAGAATATTTCTCGATCTTTTCTTTGAACTGAATGTAACACAATCAGATTCTTCATTTTTGTTTAAGTTTAAAACTGTTGAGGGAAAAAAATTAAATTTTTTTTATATTTTAAAATTTTTTGAGAGACTTAAGCCTTTTTTTAAAGTGTGAATTGTATTAGATGCTGATACATTTTTAGAAAGAAGATTACCAGAATCTGATTTTTTTTTCAAAGAAAAATCTAGATTCTATGAAAATTTCCAGTTAAGACAGTTTTTGCTATAGAAAATTTCAAGGACTCTAAATCATATTTCCAATGGAAAAAGTTTCTCGGGAAAAAGTCACTTTAGAAAATGATTACATAAAATACTTTTCCAAAAGAAAAGACTCCAATTGTAAGACATTTTCCCAGAATCTGAGATATTTCTAGTCTAGCACATTTTCTCAGATTCTGAAACATTCTACACAAAAAGTTTTAGATTCTGAGAAAATCTTCGCTTTTTCTATAAGAAAAATAATTCAGATTCTGAGATCTTTTTAAAAATAAAACAGTATAAAAAAGTCTTAGAATCTAAAACCTTTTTCCTAAAGAAAAATTTGCGGATTCTGAAAAAATTTTCCTATAGAAAAAGTCAAAAATTCTTAGACATTTTTACTATAGCGAAAGTCTCAGATTCTTAGACATTTTTCCTATAGAAAAAGTTTCAAATTCTGATACATTTTTCATAGAAAATGGCTCAGATTCTCAGACATTTTTCTACAGAAAATTTCTTAGATTCTGAGACACTTTTCTTATCGAATAAAAAGTATAAAATTCTGAGACATTTTCCTAGATTGTAAGAAAAAGTTTCTAAGAATTTTTTTTATAGAAAAAATCTCAGATTTTGAGACATTTTTTAGATTCAGAGACATTATTGCTATAGAAAGTTCTCAGATTCTAAAACATTTTTCATATAGAAAAGCCTCTGATTCTGAGAATTTTTTAAAGAAAAAGTCTCAGATTCTGAGATTTTGGACAACGCTTAACTTTTTTCCAGTTTATATTTACTAATTGTATGTAAATTCAGAAAAAAATTATAAAAAAAAATTCTGGATTTGATTTGACCCATTTTTTAACTAAATAGAGTTAATTCTGAGTAAAAAAATAAAAATTGTTTTATTTGACCTTTAAAATATTATATTTTGAGGATGTTTATTCTGGCTCGAGGTTTTTATTTTTTAATAAAAATTAATCATAATTTGAACATAATGGTTGGAATGCCATAGTGATGAATAGGGATGAGATTTTCATGCACTAAAAAAATCGAAAATATGCGCTAAAAAATTCAAAATATGCACTAAAAACCCTAAAAATATGCACTAAAAAATAAAATGTGTGCAATACAAATCTTGTTTTCATTGGAAAAACTTCTTAAAAAGCAAAAGGTAAAAAGGGTTTAAATAGTAACATTTAAAACTTTATATAAGCAAGATTTTTTAGAAATTAACACAATCTATAAAATAAAAATTTAAAGAAAAAAAAAATAATTTTTCTTATTTCCCAAATAAATTTTTAAAATTTAAAATAGCTTTTAAAACAAATAAATTTCAATTTGGGTTTTTGCTAATTTATGCCAAAATATGCAAAAATATGCACTTAAAAGTTGGAAATATGCACAAAATATGCATTTAAAACCAAAATATGCAAAAATATGCATTTTCACCAAAAAATGCAATAATATGCAAAAAAAAAAATCGATGCCATTTTAACGCAAATTTCTTGATTCGGAAAGATAATTGGTCGATATCGTTTTTAGACTATCGACAAAAAACATGCATTTGCATGAAAATCTCATCCCTAGTGATGAATAACCCTAATATGGTATTATTTCACTCACAACAACAAATAACATAATGTTGTAGTCCAATGGCATCATAGTTAAAATGTTTTAAATATTTTTGTTTGTTATTGACAATCGTTGCTTTACTTGTATAGTACAATCTCTTCGTCTTTTTAATTCCCATTGTGGATAGAGTCGAATATGTACTAATATTTTAGTTTGTGCACAAACGATTTGTCATTAGACTCGTTTGCTACTTTGTAGTAAATCGTTTCTATTTTTGTTAAATAATCTTGACAATGGAATCTGACAAATTCCGAAACACGTGTCGATTAAGTCTTGCAAAAATGACCAACATAAATAAATTTAAAACAAAAAAAATAATTTTCTTGAAAATTATGCTATGAGAATATCATGGTTTTAATTAGTAAAGAAAATAATGACCTCGAGCCAGAATAATCATCCTCAAAATAAAATAGAGTTAATCCTAATCTAAATCCGATCTGCAAAAAACAAGTCTATTTTTTCTATAGAAAAGGTCTCTGTTTCTGAGACATTTTTCCTGTAGAAAAAGTCTTAGATTCTGAGACATTTTTCCTATAGAAATAGTCTCAGATTCTAAGACATTATTCCTATAGAAATAGTCTTAGATTCTCAGACATTTTTCTTATAGAAAGTTTTAGATTATGAAACATTTTTTTTAATAAATAGTCTCGTTCTGACAATTAGGTCCATTTTTTGTGTACGTAAAACTTCAGGCTCTAAGATATTTTTTTATTAGAATCTAAAGTTACAAAGTTTCAAATCTAAGAAAAAATTTTCAGATTTTTTAACAGAAAAATTTTCAGTTTCAAAACATTTTTCTTCCAAAAATTTTAGATTCTTAATGTTTTTCGATTTTTTTAAGAAGTTTTTTAATATTGTACTTGTTTTTTGATACCAAATCCTGAAATTTGTGAAATCATTTCGGGGGGGGGGGCGGGCCCGGGCCACCGCCCCCCCCTGTATACGCCACTGCATGCTATAACATATACTACACGAAGTGATTTAGAAAACTTCTGTACTCTACGGCCGCCAAAAAAGTTCAATTTTCATATAAGAACCCTTGCATAATTTTTGTTGACTTTTGTAGCACAGTGTAATTTAGCACTTTTGGGGTTAATTTTTCCCTAAATTTTAATCATTTTTTTAGTGCTTCTTTGTGAAATGTTTAAGTATACCCAACTGTATTTATATATTCTCCTCATTATTTCCTGTTTTTTTTTAAAAAGATATTTGTATTATATTGTTAAACATTAATGATACATTTATTATTTGTATATAGTAAACATACCCAGCCAGAAATTGCCAACCGTACCAAAAAAATAGTACTGGCAAAGCAATTTATTTTTTGTATAGCAAGCTCTTTTTAGTAAAGTACTTGGTTTCACCGAATTAAGTACTTTGCTAGTACCTTTTTTTTGCCAAACTAAAGGCGGTTTATTTATTTGAAATATTTTTTTTTTAATAATTTAATTAAATTTTAACATTTTATTTGAAAACACTTAATTATGTTATAAAGTTATGACAATGGTGTCATTATCAAATTTAGTATGAATACATTTTGATTCTACTATGTGGATACTGATTTCAATGTTATTTTTATCAAATTTGTTTAACATTGTAGAGTCCTATTTCTCTTGATGGTAGTGGAAATTTAAAAAAATCGCTACATTCAATGAATAAATTGCCTTTCAAAAATATATCATCACATTTGTATTTAGACAGCTTTCTATTTAAAATGTCAGTAACTTTAATTACATTTTCATTGTAAACATACGTTATCTGGATGAATTGGTTTTATTTTAAAACCATTAATGTTTACGAAAGAAAATACAACTCTCGATACCGAGCTTTCTTTTATATTCCTAGAGAGTATTTGGAACTTCTATTAAGAGGATGTAGCAATAAATTAGCGAATTTCTTCATTTTTTGACGTTTTTGCGAAATTAGCCCCTAAATTGTTCTTTGATAAAATACTTGCTTTTACCATCATGTTGAATTTTATCATCATGTTGTATATGGCCGCACCATTTTTCGAGATAATTTAAGAGTCTACCTTTAAGTAAATAATGTGGGAACCTTACAGAATTAACTGATTAAAAACTATTTTTTTTACAAATTTTTCGTCAGTTATTTGTTTAAGGTTACCGCATTATATAGTTAAAGATGGACCCTTAAGTCATCTTGTAAAATGATTCTGCCATAAAAAAAAGTTTTTCGCGATTTTTAACATGATGGTCTATATCACATAGATGTTTTTTGTTCACTATTCGTAGTGTTAGGGAAGCCTTTATGATCCACTAAAAGCAAGTTTTTTTTATCAAATACCAATTTAGAGGTTTATTTCACGAGAACCTCGAAAAATGAAGAAATTCGCGAATTTAAGGGCTTAAGAAAAAGCTTTAAACCAAATTTGCATAAGAAACATTGCTACAAGTCAAGAAAACTGTACCATGCATCGAAAAACGGAGTACGCCATTCGACTCAGCATGTCTCAAATAGATGGAAATGTTGGTCATACCTCTTATTTTCTATAATAGTGGTCACTTTTGTCATGCTGTGTAATTAATATATAATTTATTTAAAATAGAAAAAAATAAAAAAAAAGATTTCTAGGCCGCTGTTCCAAAAAAAGTAATTCACATAAAAAATGTGAAAATGAAAATTTCCGATTTTTTTTGGTGTTCTAGATTTCACATCCGAATTTTTTTTTCGTTTTGTTTCACATAAATAAAATTTGGTGAAAGTAAAACGAATGCACTTTTTTCCTTATAATTTTTTAAATTTTAATTATTTGATTTCAACTTCGAATGAAAACGTGATCAAAAAAACACTAGTCTTGATTTTATGTGATTCGGAAATTTTCATGTGAATTGAAAAGTTGTGAAAGACAGAACAGAGGCCCTAATGTACAAATTATTAAATTAAAAAATTATTTTATTAAATACATTTTAAATTTTGTAATGGATTGTTTTAGTTAAAAAGCTATTTTAAACATTCTCGGATAGTACTTTTTAAAGTACAGGGAAAGCGCTTTTAAAAGTACTTTGCCACTACTAAATGGTGTTATCATTTAGCATCTTAGCAATTACTAAAAACCCAAAAAAAAGGTACTTTGCCAGTATTAATACTACCTTATTAGATACTTTGCCAGATCTGGCCCGTATGTATTTTTCTGCCTGGGTATTTGTTACTTACCAACACATGTATTGAGGTATTTTTGAAATACACAGACACACTTTTTAACAACATCATTAAAACTTCTTTTAGTTTAAAACTGTTTAACAACAAAAATCTTTAAAATACATATACATGACACAAACACATACACAACGACACTGAAAGATTTTTTATGAATTAGGTTATGAAATTAATGAAATGTTCATTGAAAGTGAGACAATGATTTTCTGCACTAAAAATTTATAATGTTACAAGCAAAAGACATATTGGAATGCGAAAAATAAGCATTTCTTAAAAATTGTATAATAACTTTACAATTCATTCGTTAAATCAATCATTAACTTGTTTGACTTCAAATAAAAAATTTATTAATTGATTAACAAAAAATTGGTGGTCAAAAGAATTGGAGGTCAAAAAATGTGGATTTTTGCTACTGTACCTAAAAAATTCCACTGTTTGTTTGGGTTGTTGGAAAAATTATTTGATCACTGAATAAAAACTATTGGACCTTTTTTTAAATTTCTAATGTTTAAACTTCGAAAAAATCTACTCGGAAATATTTTTTAAAAATGTTCTGAAAAATGTCTATAAATTTTTTCATTTTCCACATCGACCCTCGTAACACATTCATTATTTTCCCAATCTGGACGCTATTAAGCTTAAATTAAAGCTTGATAAATTACCTACATAACTTTTTTTATAATACTTGTTTGATAATTATAACGTTTAGTATTGTTAACTTTGCCTTTAACAAAATTCATCTACTATAAAAAAGTTTCCAATGTATTGTCGCCCACTGTATGTATATGAATTTTAATTTGTTCCAGTCTGGAATCGAACAACGGATATTTTTGTCATATTCATACCATTAACATTATACTAAATCTTCGACGCTCTAGCGATGCCAGTTTCTCTGTTAAAAATACACTAACGTCGGAAACTCAACTTAAAGACTGGTTGCTGAATCTTGGCATATACATTTTTGTCATTCTTCACGTCAGGTTTCAGCGAAAGCGGTTCCTGGAGTAAAAAGTTTTACTTAGAATTCACGTGTTGAAAATGCGCCAACTTCCAAAAGAAAGCCAAAAAATATACGTAGTGTTTTTTTACTATAAAAAATTAACTAAAAAAATTTTTCGCACTCAAAAAAAAAAAAAAATAATTTGCACTCAACAAAAAATTTTACCTAATTTTTTTTTTAAACAAAAATAAACAAAAATAACTATAACTAAAAAACTTTTTTTTTTGTTTTTGCATTTAAAAAAAGGTAAATCATTGGAAAACTGGTTTGAACTCTAGTTTTTATCTAGAATAAGTCAAAACCGTACCAAATATATAACATAAGATCTCTTTATTTAATTTTAAGTGTAAAACTGAAACGAAAATTTTAGCCTTTTTTAGCTATTTTTTCGCCGTTTTTAGCCGTTTTTTCGAATGAATTTAGTCGTTTTTGACTACCAAGTTCTGGCAACACTGTTAACATCACAAACACTTGCTGTTGCACTAACGTACACCAGAATCACGCTAAACGGCATTTTCTTTTTCTGCTGAGTTAAGACATTAAAGCAGTGGTGCGCACACACATACTATAACATTTATGCTTGTGTGGAAGTAGCAAGCGAAAACTTAAACATGCAACAGAATTTTATTGTGTACGTATGTCGACAGCGCACAAGCAGCATTTTTAAGCCTATTCCCACGGGAATAGGAATTACAAAAATGCCCGACACTGCATTAAAGCCTTAAGTCCAAAATGGTCCGATTATAATCAGATTTGATAAAGTTATTAAAGTACGTGTTAAACACATACACTAAATTTTAATAAAATATATTACATTAAATTTAAGAGACTTATGTGAATATCAGGAAGGTGGTTTGTTTGGGGGCTACAAGAAGAACTGGTCCGATTCCTTTAAAATTCAGAATGGTGATTATTGAATACAAAACACTTTTGCGTGTAATATTTCTAGAAGTATATATATTATAATACGGTTATTAGAGTCATTTGCCAAAGTTAAAGCGGAACTTTGTATGGAGCTAGGTCTAAACACGCCCGATTTTCTATTTTTAACAGGATTCTTCCTTAGACCAAACAAAGTATAGGTTTCAAATTTCAGCAAAATCGATTAATAAATGCGACCTGTAACGTTTTTACAACGTTTAGATGGACGGACGACAGCCGGACATCGCTAGAAAAACTTAAAAAGCTGTTCTGAGTATATTGGTATACTTGGAAGTGGGTCTAGGACCCATATATCGGGTAGTTACAAACATCAGCACAAAGTCAGAGTGATGTATGGTATAATAATTGTAATATTATTGTCTTTTTTGAATTTTTATATTTCCTCAAAGGGAAACTTTTTTCCACAATGCCCAATTTGGCATATTTAAGAACTTGAATGAACCAGAACCATAAGGCTTAAGGGTTCTAGCTCTTTAGAATCCATCGTTGTTTCTAAAGACGGACATCGCTAGAATGTCTTTAATTTATACTTTATGGGGTCTTGACCTAAATTTAGACACACTCAAAATAATCACTCTGTTAAATTACAGAGATACTCTGCTGAGCCAGCAGAAAATATTATAGATTTCCAACCAGCAAGATTTTTTGTTATTTAACGAAGAAAACTTTGTAAATGATTTCGATACAAAAAAAAAACTGTAAATTTACAGAATTATTTCTAAAATATTAATAAAAGCGACAAGAATTTTACAATTTTATTTACTATTAGATTCCTGATTAATTTCTCTTTCCTTAATGTGCAAGTAGTGTTGACAATTGGAAAATGACGTCGATTAAATTTGCCCGCTTTGATGCTTCCAAATTTTAAATTTCCATTTTTTTTTATTTTTGTGAAAATTACGAGTTTTTTACGAGTACCTCCAATTTTACACGAAATCCTTGTAAAATTTACAAGTTTTTATGGTAATTTATGACGCTTTTTTAAGAGGGGTTGAAATATTTGTATGTTTTTTAAAGATATTTTTATTTGAAAACTGTATTACAGAGCAATAAGTAAAATTATAGATGAAATTTAGTATTTTGATTACGAGAAAAAACAAAGTATTTTTCTAAAATTTGTATTTCAACAAAAAACTAAACAAAAACTATTAATATCTGTAAAATATAGATTACAAATTAAAAAGTAAAATTACTGATAAAATTTTGTTTTTCGATTACAAGAAAATACAAAGTATTTTCTCAAAATCTGTATTTCGGCAGATAACTTTGTCAAATATCTGTCAAATTGAGAGTACAGTCATTTTACAGAGTGTTTAACAGAGAAATTATTTTGAGTGTACGTTAAAGGATACAAAAATAAATAATGCCGTATATCGAAGTTGCAGCGTGTGTGTGTGTTTACTCCACAAACTCACACACACAAATAAGATTGAAGATTAAAAAAAAATGTATCAGGATATGTAACTACAAGTATATTGTTGTTATTACTGTAAAAACAATATGGTTGTTTTTTTAAGTTTGGATCAGTTTGTTGATCATTAAGTTTTTTTTTTGTTTTTGTTTGTTGTTGCCTTGTAAAAATATAAATAAAAACTGTTGTTAGATGCACAATGATGCTTCATAGGTAAACATCGACACAGACTAAAACAGACTCGACAATTATAATAGATGTCAAAAAAGAAACCTTTAACCATATTGTTAATTTCTTTTAAATTATTTTACTAATTAGGTTAGAAAGAGAAAACCTAGTAAAAATGGCCTAGTTATTTCAAAAAAAAAATCGAAAATTAACCACTGTGCAGCACTTGGCTCAAGAGGATTACTGCCCCTTTTGGGGTAGTTATTATAGAAAATAATAAAATTATGTGGTAAAATTGTATTTTACAGTTTTTTTTTGTATTTTTAGTTAAAAATTAAACATTTTAAAGTCAGAAGAAGTTCAAAATCCTTCGCTTAAGCCCAGGGGTTAAAAAATCCAATGTGTTCCCCAACACCTCCCGACGACCTCCCCCTCCTTAAAAAAACACCACAGACAATTGTAATTTGCTAAAATTTTTCCGCGAGGGGGGATTGTGTCACCCAACCCTCCCGCCGACCTCCCCCCTCCTTAAAAAACACCCCAGATTCGGAACAGCCAAATTTAACACTCTAACTTGTTTTTTTTTTAATATTTAATGTTTAACATGAGGTTATACACTGTGCAATACGATATTGTACCTTTGATAGGACAAAAAAAATAAATGAAAGTATACCAAAAGTAGAGGAAAACTCTCGAAGGGTTTTGAAAACTTAGCTCGAGTTCTTTTTTATGGCCCACTGAAGTTTTTGATTTTTTTTTTAAAGGCGTTTTGAAAAAGTAAAAAAGTATTAAATATTGTTTTGAGGTAAATAATGTAAAGACAGGTCTTCAGTGAAATTTGAAGGCGGTTCTTTTCTTAGAATAAATTAACCCTCTATCTCCCATTTTTAGTGGTAATTTGTGTCCGTTTTTAAAATATCCTTATAGAACACCAATAAAACATGCGTTTAAATAGTTAAAATGTTCTACAAAAATTTTCTGCATCAAATTTCACAAGGGGTGCGAAAGTTCGTGCGAAAGTGCAGAACACTTAAAATATTTTGTAGGCAAAAACAAATGAAAAACAGATTTAAAACAAGTGATAAAACATTTGAAAACCATCCCAGTAATTATTCATTTGTTTTAACAAACATCAACATTTATTTTTTACTGTTAATAAAATTTTCTAAAATAAATAACATTGAACATTAAAAAATAACATCACTTTAATTTTTTTTACCAACAAATTCGAAAAAAAAAACTTACGAAAATATTAAAAATTAATGCTTGTTGTGCTATTTTTACCAACAAATTCAAAAAAAAAAAAATACCTACGAAAACACTAAAAATTAATGATTTCGTAGGTTGTTTTTACAATTTTTCTATTGAATTTTATTTTAAAAAAACCTTTAATAAAATTTTTGGGGAATCGATCCCGCAATCAACTACATTCTGGCCAGACACTCTACCCATCGTGCCAAAGTCACTTGATACAAACATGTTTTTATATTTCTATAAATAATTTTTGGAATTTTTTGTCTACAAAAAAAAATAACCAACACAAGTAGGTAAAAACTAATGGCTTTTTTAAAAAAATGCCAACAATTAAAAAAAAAAAAAAATAACGTACATAAATCATTAAAAATTAAAGAAGAATCAGTTATTTTTACTAACAGAACAAAAATAAATGACCTTAAAAATTGAATGCTAACGAAAATCGTTATTTTTTATGTTGTTATTTTTGAAACAAAGAACAGAAATAGTCATTTAAAAAACTGAACATTGAACAAATGTTTTTTCTTTTAAAAACTACAAAACGTAAAACTTTTTAAATAAACTACAAACAGTTAATGACATAATTTTTTTACTTTAAAAAGTAAAAATGTAAAGTATTTTGGTGAAACATAATTTAACTAATTATGATAACTTAAAATTTTCCTTTTTAAACATTTTTCTTATATCGTACGAACTTTTGACCTTTGACAATCCGTAATAAAATTTTATGCAGAAAATGTTTGTAAAACATTTTAACTCTTAAAACGCACTCCTTAGTCTTGTTCTAAGAGGATATTTAAAAAAAGAGCCAAAATTACTCCTAGAAATGGGAGATAGAGTGTTAATATGTTCTAAATTTGAAATTTCACTAAAGACATCTATTATCGTATTTTATGTCAGAGGCTGATTTATAAATTTTTTTCGAGTTATTTCACAAGACTTTGATGAAAAACAATTTAATAGTATAGAGCTGAAACTCCTTAATTCAACCGACGAGTTGACCGCACCCCCTCCAAATTTAATGAAATTAAGTACTGGGTCTTACTTTAACAAAAAAGAGATTTTGCCAGTTTTTCAGGCTTTTGGTCATTCCAGTATTCGAGATATGCGGTCTTGAAAATTAACAAAATCGTATATATTTGACAAAAGTGTCCTGACAAAAAAAAAAATAATAATATAATATATAATAAGACAGCCTTTAAAATGGCATTTCCCAAGATTTTCTTTGAAAAAGTTCAAAGGTCATTGGTTTTAACCTTCATTTTTGGAGAGCTATATCTCAAAAAACGATACTTTTAAAATTTTGGAAAAAATATGTGTTGGTAAGAATTACCTATACTACTTAAGTTTAAATTTTCAGGGTGGAAACTTTATTGGAACTTTTTATATCAATAGAAACATTGTGACAGGAAAGAAAAAGCGGTGTAATTTCCCTTAGAAAAAAAAAATGTCTTTGAAATTCTGGTACCAAAGTTAATTTTTCTGGATGTTTTTGACGTGCTAAGTCCAAATATGACCTTTGAATTGGCCTATCGCTATTACTTTTCAAGATATTTGCACCTAAATGTTTAAAAAAACACAAAAATAGCATTTCAGCAATTTTCACACATTTATGTGCAGATATTTCGAAAACTAATAGCGATAGGCCAGTTCAAATGTCATATATGGACTCAGCACGTCAAAAACATTTAGAAAAAAAAACTTTGGTACCAGAATTTCAAAGACAATTTTTTTTTTCTAAGGGAAATTACACCGCTTTTTCTTTCCTGTCACTATGTTTCTATTAATATTAAAAGTTCCAATGAAGTCTCCATCCTGAAAATTTAAACTGAAGTACTATAGGTGACCCTTAATAACATATATTTTTTCCAAAATCTTAAAAATATTGTTTTTTGAGATATAGCTCTCCAAAAATTAAGGTTAAAACCAATGACCTTTGACCTTTTTCAAAAAAATCTTGGGAACGCCATTTTAAAGGCTGTCTCATTACCTATTATTTGCAACCTGACTGAGACCTGTGTTATTATTACTTTTCGAGTTATCTTTATTTATCTCAGAACACTTTTGTCAAATATATTCGATTTTGCCAATTTTTAAGGCTCCATATCTCGGGAAGAAAAACTACCAGAAGTCCAAAATTTTGGCACTATGATTTTTTTTAAGGGCCCAACTATATTCCAAGTTTTATCAAATTCGAAAGGGGTAAGGTCAAAAATGCTACTTTTTTCGGTTGAATTGAGGTGTTTTAACTCAAGTGCATAACTAAAAAATCACATTTTGATAATTTTGTAGGGGAACCAAAAACTTTTTGACAGTACAAAATATAATATTTTTGAATTTTGATCGTAAAGCAAAATTTTTATATGTATTTTGTTGTTGCCGCAACAACAAAATACATGTAAAAATTTTGCAGTCTGCTGCTGTATTGTGAAGAAACACTTATGTGCAGATATCTCGAAAAATAATAGCGATAGGCCAGTTCAAAGGTCATATATGGACTCAGCACGTCAAAAACATTCAGAAAAATTAACTTTGGTACCAAAATCTCAGAAACAAAAAAAATATTTTTTTTTTAAAGGGAAAATACACCGCTTTTTCTGTCCTGTCATTATGTTTCTATCAATATTAAAAGTTCTAATGAAGTATCCATCCTGAAAATTTAAACTTAAGTAGTACAGGTGACCATTAACAACATATATTTTTCCCAAAATTTTAAAAATATCGCTTTTTGAGATATAGCTCTCCAAAAATTAAGGTTAAAAAACAATGACCTTTGACTTTTTCAAAAAAATCTTGGGAACGCCATTTTAAAGGCTGTCTCATTACCTATTATTTGCAACCTGACTGAGACCTGTGTTATTATTACTTTTCGAGTTATCTTTATTTATCTCAGAACACTTTTGTCAAATATATTCGATTTTGCCAATTTTCAAGGCTCCATATCTCGGGAAGAAAAACTACCAGAAGTCCAAAATTTTGGCACTATGATTTTTTTTAAGGGCCCAACCATATTCCAAGCTTCATCAAATTCGGAAGGGGTAAGGTCAAAAATGCTATTTTTTTCTGTTGAATTGAAGTGTTTTAACTCTATATGATAATTTACAATTTTACTTTTTTAATCATTTTTCACTTTTTGCACGAACTTTTGATCTTCGACAACCCCTAGTAAAATTTGATGCACAACATTTTTGTAGAACATTTTAACCCTTTAAACGCACGTTTTATTGGTGTTCTTTGAGGATATTGTAAGAAAGGATTAAAATGATCCCTAAATATGGGAGATAGAGGGTTAATATATTCTAAGAAGAGATCCGCCATTAACTTTTACTGTAGACATGTGTCTTAACATTATTTAACTCAGAAATAAATTTAATTTTTTTTTTACTTATTCAAAACTCCATTTAAAAAAATTTAAAAAAAAAGAACTCGAGCTAAGTTTTTGAAATCCTTCAGGGGTGTTGTTTTTCTATTGGTATACTTTCACGTTTTTTGGTCCCGTTCAAGATACACACAAAGACCCCAAACTTGGTGCACAGTGTAATTCGGCACATCCGACTAAAACAATCTCTGGTTTTAAACGATTTAATTATGTTTTCATATGTTAACTTTATATACATGATACTTTTTTATACCCTCCACTCTAGTGATAGAGGGTATATATAAGTTTGTCATTCCGTTTGTAACACCTCGAAATATTGGTCTAGGACCCCATAGAGTACATATATTCATGATCCTCGATCGATTTTAAGACGATCTAGCTATGTCCGTCCGTCCGTGTCTCCGTCTGTCTGTCTGTTGAAAACACGCTAAATTTTCAAAGACTTTACGGAGTCTCCTGAAGTTTGGCATGTATGTTGGGCATTTACCTGGTCAGGTTGGTATTGCAATCCAGCGATATCGGTCTAGTGGTGTATAAGTTATGAGCAAATGACTGAATTTCGCAAGGGTTTTTCGTAAAATTACGAGATATAAAACACGCTAACTTTCGGAAGCCTGAAGCAGAATTTGAGGATGCTGAAGCTTGGTATATATATTTGCCGTTCCCCTGGCAAATTTCAGCCAAATTGGTCTAATGGTTCAAAAGTTATTAGCAAAACCGTGGATTTCAGATTAGTTTCAGCTTAAATTCACGTGTTGAAAACCCGTTAAACATTTTTAAAAAACATTGGTAAAGGCCTATTCACATCTGAGGTGAAATCTCGTTTGATCGAGATTTCTATCATATGGTCTGTATCATTTTATACACAAGCATATGATCGAAATCTCGTTCGAACAAGATTTCACCTCAGGTGTGAATTGGGAATAAGTCACAAAAAAATTTTACAACATATTTTTGTCACTCAAAAATATTTTTTTACACAAAAAAAAAAAACGAAAACACTCGAAAAAAATTATGCACTCAAAAAAAAATTTACACTCAAAAAAAGATTTAGTAAATTATTATTTTTTTTTCAAAAATTACTTAAAAAAAAGTTTTTTTACACCAAATAAAATATTTCTAATCAAAAATAATATTTTTTTCACGTTAGAAAATTAACTATGACTTAAAAAGGGCATTGTGGAGGGTATTCATAGATTCGGCCAAGTCGAATTTAACTTTTCACTTGTTTAAATATATATAATTCATGTTTCTTCATTTTACGCTTAATTAATAAATTTATATAAATTTTTCACAATTTTTTCTTTCTTATTTCATTACAGGTAAGTTCGTTTTTATTCTTGACACAACCTTTTATAAAGCTGTTGAGTAAGTAACAACAAGTAATGTTAACAGAACAACAAAGTAGTTGAAAATACATTTTAAACATTAAGTTGGTTGCTATTATATTCTTATGAACGTCACATGTAATACTATAAACTTATACACTTGTAAAGAGAAACCCTTGTAAAGACATTTATAACCCTTTGCAACATTCTGTAGCATAAAACATCTAGTGATATTTTTTAATGACAAAAAATAAATATTGTTGCTTAATTAAACTGTTTCCAAAATGGAAGAATAGTGGAACGAAAATTTTGGAAGATTTACATTTTTTTAAAGAAATTTTCTGTAGAAAAAGGAATGACTTTTACAGAGAATTTTTAGTTATCAGATTTTGTGAGACACAGCAAATTTTCTAGGTGTACTTAAATTTTGCACCGATTAGAACCCATTTTTACATACAAACCAATTTGGTCCATGAAAACTATTAAGGAACTTACATTACCACCCTAGATGTTCTTGATTTTCTAAAAACCTCATATTAACAGACAGGTAGACGAAAATCTCGAGATAGATTTAAAATCAACTTTGCCGATTTTTTAACATTAGTAACAAAATGAGAAACTTTTATTCATTCTCTTCCACACAGAAAATAATATCGTATATTTTATTTTAATTAAAATTTTTATTGTTTTTTAATTTAATATCAATTAAATTATTGATTAATATAATTAATTGTTTAATCAAATTTTTAACTTTTTTTAATTAACATTTTAATTGTTTTTAAATTTAATACTAATTAAATATTTAATTAATAAAATTAATTGTTTAATTAAATTTTTAGATTTACTTATTTTTTTTTTGTTTTGTTTTCCGTGTGTGCGAGTGTGTGTTTATCTCTTGCATTGTTTTACTTATAAAAACAAATACAGAAGTATAAACAGTTTGTTGAAAGCTGATTAAATAAAACTAATTTACAAAAAATAAAAAAAATTGTATGGGGACCGCCTTAACAATTAGAGATAGAGGGTAGGTGTGTTCAGAGAAAATGTTTGGACTAAAAAAATATTGTGGGTCGGTCATACATTTTGTTGCTCTAAGGGCACTATTAGGGCAGTTAGAGCGGTTGGAGCAAATTTTGGAAAAATGTCGTTTTGTGTGGGAGTCCCCTTAGAAATTGGAGATAGGGTATTAGTTTGTTCCAAAGAAATGTTAAGACGTAAAAATTAATGGGGGTCGGTCTTATAAATGACCCCTCTCGGACGCACCATTCGAGCAGTAGAAATGATTTTAAGATTAAAAAATTACAATAAATTTTTTTCAAAAAATTTAAAAAAATAGTAATAATCGTTATCCCACGATCCTCTTGGGCAAAACATTTGTAGAATCGATAGAAGTTTTACACAAAAAAATTAAAAAAAAAATCGAAGAGTACAAACATTTTCAAAAATAAGATTTAAATTTAAAAACTTAAAAATCGCATACTAGAGCGCTTTTAAGAATTTTTTGAGATTTTTTTGTAAAAAGTACGCAAAAAAACAAAATTTTTGAAAAAAAAAATTTGAAATTTGGACCATTATTGAAGAAGTTATAAGTAAAAGAAGTTTGAGTAAAGGAACAAACTACCAATTTTAAAAAATTCGATATCTTTTGAACGGGACATCAAAAAATCTGAAAGTTTACCTCGAAGGGGTTTTCGAAGGGTACTAAAAACTGTAAATAAATTGGGAAAATCAAAAAAAAATTTTTTTCAAAGTGTCCGATTTCACATGGAATGCCCCATATGTAAATTTCAAAACAATCGGAGTATATGTAAGTCATGTGATATCTTCCTTGTAAGTGGAGGGTATGAAAATGGAAACTGTTTATATAGTTATAGTTTTCCGAACAAGTAGCTTTTCTATAAGTATATAAACCTTAACTGCAGACATATTTTACACATGCAAAGAAGAACAGTAACTCACACCTCTTTTCGTGCAGTAAATCGTAGATACATTTGATAAAGACAAATCTAACAATATTTATAACACCGTCCGACAAAAATAAAATAAAATCGTTGAACTGGATTATATACATACGTTTTTTTAATATTTGTACTTGTCCAAGGATGCCCCTAGTGATAGCATATGAAAGAGGAGGCTATCCCCTAATTTTCCTATTATATTATTTAAACATATCAGAATAAGGAGTTTAGTTACGCTCTTTCAAAAATTTATCCTTCAATATTATTCAAATTTTTCAACTAAATATTTTGATAAAGTTTTCAAATGACTTTATTCACATCCCTTTATCCTGATATGTCAAAGTAATAAAATGAAAAAATTTGGGGAGATCCTTCTGTTTCCTTTGCCATCACCAGTGTCATCCTAGAACAAGTACAAATATTTCAAAAATATTTTATAAAATTTAACACTCCAAAACTTTGAAGTCCTTTTAAAAGGAAACAGGTTCACGAAATGAAAAAAATTAAATGCAGTTTTACTCCATTTGATCTCTACTTTCAGACGTATGTCATCCGATTCATGTTTAATTATGGCTGTCGGACGGTGTTATTTGAAACAAATTCGCAAGATAACATTTTTTGTATTTTATTTTAAAAATTCTTTCAAAAACATTAAATAAAATTTTTAAAAATAAATTTGAATTCAATTTTTAAAAACTGTATTTTAAAATCTTTCTTAAATTGTTTCTAAAAATTTAAAATTGAATTTTATCAATAAGGTATTTTAAATTTAAGAAATTTTACAGTTCGACCCTCGTAGCACATTTGTCATTAACTCAATCTGGACGACGTCAAGCTTAAATTAAATTTCCATATTTTTATCTATTTATCTAACTAATTGCTACCTACAGTACGATATAAGGAAAGCGTCACTGTTTGAACCAGTATGGAAAAATATTAATGCTGTAACATTTTGATACGTGTAGTTGGTGTCTTAAGAAATTCGTTTTAAAATGCTAAGGCAAATTATGTGCAAAAGTATGTGTGTGTGTGTGTGGATATTACTTTGTTTCATTAGTTGAAGTCTATTGTAGACTTAAGAAATAATTTCATTTATCTAAAGAACTTTTTTATCTACACCATGTCTTGTGGGATGTTTTATAATTGTGTGTGTGTATTTGAGTCTACCACCATCAGACTCAAATCTGCTAAGACATTTGTTGAAGGCAGCAATTTTGGTCGTTAACTTTAAAAAACCTATACCTCTCTAAAGAGCTCGTTACTCAATTAGTAAAGTAAGAAAGCAAGATCAAAATGGATTAGATTTAAACGTAAAATATCAATAAAACAGTGACACAAAATCGAACATTCCGAATCGGAATGGGATAAAACCAAAAGCAAATAAAAGTTGACAAAACCCTCAATGCGTTTTTTAGTTCAGCGCTAGATTATTTTTTACACGCATTTAAAGTTGGTGATTTTAAAGCATTTAAAGTTTTTGTGTACTAAACATGTCCTACTTCAGGGGCGCCTGGTAGTGTCCTTATTGGACATGTGGGGTCCAGCGTGCACACTTAAGGTCGAAATTACGTTAGCTATATACACAACAAACTTCTTCCATTCTGATCTGTCTTCTGCCAAATTTTTTATTTCACGCCAGCTTTTTCGAGTTGATTGTATTTCGCTTTCAAGCATCCTTCTCCAAGTATGAGACGGCCTTCCTGGTCGCCTACTGCCTTGTGGATTCCAGTCAATTGCCATTCGTGCAATATCTTCTTGTGGTCAACCAATTCCGTTTTCTCTTGAGGATTTCACTTTGAACAGGTATCTGGTTTGTCCTTCTCCACAGCTCAGTGTTTGATATTGTTGCTGGCCAAAAAATGTGAAGGATTCTTCTTAGGGACTTATTGACAAAAACCTGCAGGCTGTTAATCTGGCGATGAAAAGTGTTCCAGGATTCACAACCATATAGAAGGGTGGATGTCACATTTGAGGAAAAAAACCGTAATATTGTTTTTATTGAGTACTGAGAGGATCTCCATACGGGTTGTAGAGCTCCAAATGCCTGCTTAGCCTTGTTTATACGACTTTTGATATCGTCATCAGATCCTCCAGAGGTCGAAATTATGCTTCCTAAGTAGCAAAAGCTGCTTACATCTTCTAATTCATTTTCATTTATTTTGAGCTTTGTTGTATTGTTGGTGTTAATTCGCATTACTTTTGTTTTAGCAAAGTTGATCTTTAAACCGACTTTCATTCCCAATTCATGAATCATGTTGAGTTTGGTCGACATATCCTTAAAGTTATGTGAAAGTAAGCATATGTCGTCTGCAAAGTCCAAATCCTCTAATCTACCCTGTAAGCCCCATGTAATACCTCTTCTCATAGTCGTTGCCTTTCGCATCACTGTGTCTAGAACGATATTAAATAGGAGTGGTGATAAAATGCAGCCTTGTCGTACACCAACATTTATGGGAAGATTTTCACCCAGTTGACCTTCGTGCAAGACTCGACAACAGGCAGAATCATATAGCTCTTTGATGAGTTCAATTATCTTTTCCGGCACACCTCTACACTTAAGAATTTTCCATACAGCATGATGGTTAAGGGTGTCAAAGGCTTTTTCAAAATCTATGAAGGCTAAGTATAGTGGTGAGCGCCATTCAACAGATTGCTCTACGATTACCCGGAGACTATTTAGTTGATCCACACAAGAGTGGCCAGGTCTAAAGCCAGCTTGTTCACATCTTAGGTCGTTCATAAATGGTGACAACCTCGTGTAGATGATGCGTGTTATGGTTTTGTTTATCAGACTTAGAAGCGTTATTCCTCTCCAGTTTTTGCATTTTGAAAGGTCCCCTTTTTTGGGAAGTTTGATAATAACACCTTCTTTAATCTCGGATGGCAAACACTTTAGGTTCCAAAAGTCATCAACGATCGGTTTAATGATAAGTGCACTAGTGGAAGGGTCGACTTTTAGAAGTTCTGGAGATATAGAGTCAATACCAGCTGCTTTATTGTTCTTGAGGGACTTTATTGCATTTTCAACTTCTGTAATGTTGGGACAACTCACATCTATATCAGTGCTTTCTTCATGATTTTCGCATTGGCAGTTCCATTCAGAGGCTGTAGGTGTTGTTGAGAGCATATTGTTATAATAATTAGTCCAAATTTTCAGTTGCTCTTCCTTAGACGTAAGCGGTACGCCATTATTGTCTTTTAAAAGGTGACCAGCGATATATGATCGGCTAGTGAGCTGTTTTGTTATTCTATATAGATCCCTTGATCTATTTGTTTCAGCTGCAGATTGAGCTTCAGTGGCTAAGTTTTCCGCCCATTTTCGTTTATCCTGTCGAGCACTTTTCTTTACTTGTCGATCTATAGTACTATACTGACTTTGCAAATTTTGCTTTGCAGATCGAGTTTTAGCGTTGTTTAATTTTGATTTTAGTTCTTTTCTTTCCTCGATTATACTCCAAGTTCGATCAGACATCCAAACTTTTCTATCTCTGTTTTTGTAACCTACATGTTGCTTAGCAGCGCTTAGAAATACTTCCTTTATTTCCTTCCAATCTCTTGAGTTGTGTGCATTAAGGTTTTGATACGCATTTCGTAATGAGTTTGTATAGTCATCCCTTACATTTTCTAAATGAAGCTTCTCAATTGCAAATTTTCTCTGTGGTGTACGATTTAGCAATAACCGTTTGATTTTTGCTGCAATTGGTCATGCACCTACTTACTGAATAGTCAAATTATTAAAAATAATCCACTGTGCACCGTTGCGTATGATTGTTATTAAGGGCAATTACAAAATTAAGCATACGCCTTATACAGTTTTCAAGCAAGTATTAATATAATTAAAGATCACGAACTTCAAATGCGTGTATAAAAAAACTAGCGTTGACCTAAAAAAAGCCTCGAGGCTTTTGTTGCGGAATATGTCAACTTTCGTTTGCTTTTGGTTTCACCCCATTCCGATTTTGGTTCTTGCGCTATGTAATCGTAAGCAAATATTGTCGAGTAACAAATAGAAATCATCTGATTTGAATATCAAGTAACGAGCCCTTAAGTCTTCAAGGATTTGTTACAAATATTTTACTACAAAACGTTGTAAGTTTTCTCATACATGTGCATGTGTCTTTATGGACAACCATATTGGTTTGTTAGTTACACAGCAGGTAGTCGTTTCTATGTATTTGTATGTGCATGTATTTGGAGTTATTGTTTTAATATATCAAACCACTACAAAGTGTTTTACCACTTGTTAAAATGACTTTTACACATATAATTAATTTATATTAAACAATTTTATAAAACATCTATGAGAAATGTACTAGCACCACTAACACACGTACTAGTATAATAATTGAAATGGATTTAAAATGTTTAAAAAAATAAAAACTGCATACTTTAAGGAGTATTAAGCATAGAGTATTTTTAAGGAAGTAACTTTTTAAACATATAAAAGCTGCATATCTTTTTAATAATCACAAAATCTGAAACATTTTTTTTTAAATATCAAGATATAATATCAAATTTGTATATACCCTCCAATCACAGTATGGGGTTTATAATCACTTTGTTATTACATGTGTAATACATCGAAATACCGTTCGTCCGTCTGTCTGTCTGTCTGTCTGTCTGTCTGTCTGTCTGTCTGTCTGTCTGTCTGTCTGTCTGTCTGTCTGTCTGTCTGTCTGTCTGTCTGTCTGTCTGTCTGTCTGTCTGTCTGTCTGTCTGTCTGTCTGTCTGTCTGTCTGTCTGTCTGTCTGTCTGTCTGTCTGTCTGTCTGTCTGTCTGTCTGTCTGTCTGTCTGTCTGTCTGTCTGTCTGTCTGTCTGTCTGTCTGTCTGTCTGTCTGTCTGTCTGTCTGTCTGTCTGTCTGTCTGTCTGTCTGTCTGTCTGTCTGTCTGTCTGTCTGTCTGTCTGTCTGTCTGTCTGTCTGTCTGTCTGTCTGTCTGTCTGTCTGTCTGTCTGTCTGTCTGTCTGTCTGTCTGTCTGTCTGTCTGTCTGTCTGTCTGTCTGTCTGTCTGTCTGTCTGTCTGTCTGTCTGTCTGTCTGTCTGTCTGTCTGTCTGTCTGTCTGTCTGTCTGTCTGTCTGTCTGTCTGTCTGTCTGTCTGTCTGTCTGTCTGTCTGTCTGTCTGTCTGTCTGTCTGTCTGTCTGTCTGTCTGTCTGTCTGTCTGTCTGTCTGTCTGTCTGTCTGTCTGTCTGTCTGTCTGTCTGTCTGTCTGTCTGTCTGTCTGTCTGTCTGTCTGTCTGTCTGTCTGTCTGTCTGTCTGTCTGTCTGTCTGTCTGTCTGTCTGTCTGTCTGTCTGTCTGTCTGTCTGTCTGTCTGTCTGTCTGTCTGTCTGTCTGTCTGTCTGTCTGTCTGTCTGTCTGTCTGTCTGTCTGTCTGTCTGTCTGTCTGTCTGTCTGTCTGTCTGTCTGTCTGTCTGTCTGTCTGTCTGTCTGTCTGTCTGTCTGTCTGTCTGTCTGTCTGTCTGTCTGTCTGTCTGTCTGTCTGTCTGTCTGTCTGTCTGTCTGTCTGTCTGTCTGTCTGTCTGTCTGTCTGTCTGTCTGTCTGTCTGTCTGTCTGTCTGTCTGTCTGTCTGTCTGTCTGTCTGTCTGTCTGTCTGTCTGTCTGTCTGTCTGTCTGTCTGTCTGTCTGTCTGTCTGTCTGTCTGTCTGTCTGTCTGTCTGTCTGTCTGTCTGTCTGTCTGTCTGTCTGTCTGTCTGTCTGTCTGTCTGTCTGTCTGTCTGTCTGTCTGTCTGTCTGTCTGTCTGTCTGTCTGTCTGTCTGTCTGTCTGTCTGTCTGTCTGTCTGTCTGTCTGTCTGTCTGTCTGTCTGTCTGTCTGTCTGTCTGTCTGTCTGTCTGTCTGTCTGTCTGTCTGTCTGTCTGTCTGTCTGTCTGTCTGTCTGTCTGTCTGTCTGTCTGTCTGTCTGTCTGTCTGTCTGTCTGTCTGTCTGTCTGTCTGTCTGTCTGTCTGTCTGTCTGTCTGTCTGTCTGTCTGTCTGTCTGTCTGTCTGTCTGTCTGTCTGTCTGTCTGTCTGTCTGTCTGTCTGTCTGTCTGTCTGTCTGTCTGTCTGTCTGTCTGTCTGTCTGTCTGTCTGTCTGTCTGTCTGTCTGTCTGTCTGTCTGTCTGTCTGTCTGTCTGTCTGTCTGTCTGTCTGTCTGTCTGTCTGTCTGTCTGTCTGTCTGTCTGTCTGTCTGTCTGTCTGTCTGTCTGTCTGTCTGTCTGTCTGTCTGTCTGTCTGTCTGTCTGTCTGTCTGTCTGTCTGTCTGTCTGTCTGTCTGTCTGTCTGTCTGTCTGTCTGTCTGTCTGTCTGTCTGTCTGTCTGTCTGTCTGTCTGTCTGTCTGTCTGTCTGTCTGTCTGTCTGTCTGTCTGTCTGTCTGTCTGTCTGTCTGTCTGTCTGTCTGTCTGTCTGTCTGTCTGTCTGTCTGTCTGTCTGTCTGTCTGTCTGTCTGTCTGTCTGTCTGTCTGTCTGTCTGTCTGTCTGTCTGTCTGTCTGTCTGTCTGTCTGTCTGTCTGTCTGTCTGTCTGTCTGTCTGTCTGTCTGTCTGTCTGTCTGTCTGTCTGTCTGTCTGTCTGTCTGTCTGTCTGTCTGTCTGTCTGTCTGTCTGTCTGTCTGTCTGTCTGTCTGTCTGTCTGTCTGTCTGTCTGTCTGTCTGTCTGTCTGTCTGTCTGTCTGTCTGTCTGTCTGTCTGTCTGTCTGTCTGTCTGTCTGTCTGTCTGTCTGTCTGTCTGTCTGTCTGTCTGTCTGTCTGTCTGTCTGTCTGTCTGTCTGTCTGTCTGTCTGTCTGTCTGTCTGTCTGTCTGTCTGTCTGTCTGTCTGTCTGTCTGTCTGTCTGTCTGTCTGTCTGTCTGTCTGTCTGTCTGTCTGTCTGTCTGTCTGTCTGTCTGTCTGTCTGTCTGTCTGTCTGTCTGTCTGTCTGTCTGTCTGTCTGTCTGTCTGTCTGTCTGTCTGTCTGTCTGTCTGTCTGTCTGTCTGTCTGTCTGTCTGTCTGTCTGTCTGTCTGTCTGTCTGTCTGTCTGTCTGTCTGTCTGTCTGTCTGTCTGTCTGTCTGTCTGTCTGTCTGTCTGTCTGTCTGTCTGTCTGTCTGTCTGTCTGTCTGTCTGTCTGTCTGTCTGTCTGTCTGTCTGTCTGTCTGTCTGTCTGTCTGTCTGTCTGTCTGTCTGTCTGTCTGTCTGTCTGTCTGTCTGTCTGTCTGTCTGTCTGTCTGTCTGTCTGTCTGTCTGTCTGTCTGTCTGTCTGTCTGTCTGTCTGTCTGTCTGTCTGTCTGTCTGTCTGTCTGTCTGTCTGTCTGTCTGTCTGTCTGTCTGTCTGTCTGTCTGTCTGTCTGTCTGTCTGTCTGTCTGTCTGTCTGTCTGTCTGTCTGTCTGTCTGTCTGTCTGTCTGTCTGTCTGTCTGTCTGTCTGTCTGTCTGTCTGTCTGTCTGTCTGTCTGTCTGTCTGTCTGTCTGTCTGTCTGTCTGTCTGTCTGTCTGTCTGTCTGTCTGTCTGTCTGTCTGTCTGTCTGTCTGTCTGTCTGTCTGTCTGTCTGTCTGTCTGTCTGTCTGTCTGTCTGTCTGTCTGTCTGTCTGTCTGTCTGTCTGTCTGTCTGTCTGTCTGTCTGTCTGTCTGTCTGTCTGTCTGTCTGTCTGTCTGTCTGTCTGTCTGTCTGTCTGTCTGTCTGTCTGTCTGTCTGTCTGTCTGTCTGTCTGTCTGTCTGTCTGTCTGTCTGTCTGTCTGTCTGTCTGTCTGTCTGTCTGTCTGTCTGTCTGTCTGTCTGTCTGTCTGTCTGTCTGTCTGTCTGTCTGTCTGTCTGTCTGTCTGTCTGTCTGTCTGTCTGTCTGTCTGTCTGTCTGTCTGTCTGTCTGTCTGTCTGTCTGTCTGTCTGTCTGTCTGTCTGTCTGTCTGTCTGTCTGTCTGTCTGTCTGTCTGTCTGTCTGTCTGTCTGTCTGTCTGTCTGTCTGTCTGTCTGTCTGTCTGTCTGTCTGTCTGTCTGTCTGTCTGTCTGTCTGTCTGTCTGTCTGTCTGTCTGTCTGTCTGTCTGTCTGTCTGTCTGTCTGTCTGTCTGTCTGTCTGTCTGTCTGTCTGTCTGTCTGTCTGTCTGTCTGTCTGTCTGTCTGTCTGTCTGTCTGTCTGTCTGTCTGTCTGTCTGTCTGTCTGTCTGTCTGTCTGTCTGTCTGTCTGTCTGTCTGTCTGTCTGTCTGTCTGTCTGTCTGTCTGTCTGTCTGTCTGTCTGTCTGTCTGTCTGTCTGTCTGTCTGTCTGTCTGTCTGTCTGTCTGTCTGTCTGTCTGTCTGTCTGTCTGTCTGTCTGTCTGTCTGTCTGTCTGTCTGTCTGTCTGTCTGTCTGTCTGTCTGTCTGTCTGTCTGTCTGTCTGTCTGTCTGTCTGTCTGTCTGTCTGTCTGTCTGTCTGTCTGTCTGTCTGTCTGTCTGTCTGTCTGTCTGTCTGTCTGTCTGTCTGTCTGTCTGTCTGTCTGTCTGTCTGTCTGTCTGTCTGTCTGTCTGTCTGTCTGTCTGTCTGTCTGTCTGTCTGTCTGTCTGTCTGTCTGTCTGTCTGTCTGTCTGTCTGTCTGTCTGTCTGTCTGTCTGTCTGTCTGTCTGTCTGTCTGTCTGTCTGTCTGTCTGTCTGTCTGTCTGTCTGTCTGTCTGTCTGTCTGTCTGTCTGTCTGTCTGTCTGTCTGTCTGTCTGTCTGTCTGTCTGTCTGTCTGTCTGTCTGTCTGTCTGTCTGTCTGTCTGTCTGTCTGTCTGTCTGTCTGTCTGTCTGTCTGTCTGTCTGTCTGTCTGTCTGTCTGTCTGTCTGTCTGTCTGTCTGTCTGTCTGTCTGTCTGTCTGTCTGTCTGTCTGTCTGTCTGTCTGTCTGTCTGTCTGTCTGTCTGTCTGTCTGTCTGTCTGTCTGTCTGTCTGTCTGTCTGTCTGTCTGTCTGTCTGTCTGTCTGTCTGTCTGTCTGTCTGTCTGTCTGTCTGTCTGTCTGTCTGTCTGTCTGTCTGTCTGTCTGTCTGTCTGTCTGTCTGTCTGTCTGTCTGTCTGTCTGTCTGTCTGTCTGTCTGTCTGTCTGTCTGTCTGTCTGTCTGTCTGTCTGTCTGTCTGTCTGTCTGTCTGTCTGTCTGTCTGTCTGTCTGTCTGTCTGTCTGTCTGTCTGTCTGTCTGTCTGTCTGTCTGTCTGTCTGTCTGTCTGTCTGTCTGTCTGTCTGTCTGTCTGTCTGTCTGTCTGTCTGTCTGTCTGTCTGTCTGTCTGTCTGTCTGTCTGTCTGTCTGTCTGTCTGTCTGTCTGTCTGTCTGTCTGTCTGTCTGTCTGTCTGTCTGTCTGTCTGTCTGTCTGTCTGTCTGTCTGTCTGTCTGTCTGTCTGTCTGTCTGTCTGTCTGTCTGTCTGTCTGTCTGTCTGTCTGTCTGTCTGTCTGTCTGTCTGTCTGTCTGTCTGTCTGTCTGTCTGTCTGTCTGTCTGTCTGTCTGTCTGTCTGTCTGTCTGTCTGTCTGTCTGTCTGTCTGTCTGTCTGTCTGTCTGTCTGTCTGTCTGTCTGTCTGTCTGTCTGTCTGTCTGTCTGTCTGTCTGTCTGTCTGTCTGTCTGTCTGTCTGTCTGTCTGTCTGTCTGTCTGTCTGTCTGTCTGTCTGTCTGTCTGTCTGTCTGTCTGTCTGTCTGTCTGTCTGTCTGTCTGTCTGTCTGTCTGTCTGTCTGTCTGTCTGTCTGTCTGTCTGTCTGTCTGTCTGTCTGTCTGTCTGTCTGTCTGTCTGTCTGTCTGTCTGTCTGTCTGTCTGTCTGTCTGTCTGTCTGTCTGTCTGTCTGTCTGTCTGTCTGTCTGTCTGTCTGTCTGTCTGTCTGTCTGTCTGTCTGTCTGTCTGTCTGTCTGTCTGTCTGTCTGTCTGTCTGTCTGTCTGTCTGTCTGTCTGTCTGTCTGTCTGTCTGTCTGTCTGTCTGTCTGTCTGTCTGTCTGTCTGTCTGTCTGTCTGTCTGTCTGTCTGTCTGTCTGTCTGTCTGTCTGTCTGTCTGTCTGTCTGTCTGTCTGTCTGTCTGTCTGTCTGTCTGTCTGTCTGTCTGTCTGTCTGTCTGTCTGTCTGTCTGTCTGTCTGTCTGTCTGTCTGTCTGTCTGTCTGTCTGTCTGTCTGTCTGTCTGTCTGTCTGTCTGTCTGTCTGTCTGTCTGTCTGTCTGTCTGTCTGTCTGTCTGTCTGTCTGTCTGTCTGTCTGTCTGTCTGTCTGTCTGTCTGTCTGTCTGTCTGTCTGTCTGTCTGTCTGTCTGTCTGTCTGTCTGTCTGTCTGTCTGTCTGTCTGTCTGTCTGTCTGTCTGTCTGTCTGTCTGTCTGTCTGTCTGTCTGTCTGTCTGTCTGTCTGTCTGTCTGTCTGTCTGTCTGTCTGTCTGTCTGTCTGTCTGTCTGTCTGTCTGTCTGTCTGTCTGTCTGTCTGTCTGTCTGTCTGTCTGTCTGTCTGTCTGTCTGTCTGTCTGTCTGTCTGTCTGTCTGTCTGTCTGTCTGTCTGTCTGTCTGTCTGTCTGTCTGTCTGTCTGTCTGTCTGTCTGTCTGTCTGTCTGTCTGTCTGTCTGTCTGTCTGTCTGTCTGTCTGTCTGTCTGTCTGTCTGTCTGTCTGTCTGTCTGTCTGTCTGTCTGTCTGTCTGTCTGTCTGTCTGTCTGTCTGTCTGTCTGTCTGTCTGTCTGTCTGTCTGTCTGTCTGTCTGTCTGTCTGTCTGTCTGTCTGTCTGTCTGTCTGTCTGTCTGTCTGTCTGTCTGTCTGTCTGTCTGTCTGTCTGTCTGTCTGTCTGTCTGTCTGTCTGTCTGTCTGTCTGTCTGTCTGTCTGTCTGTCTGTCTGTCTGTCTGTCTGTCTGTCTGTCTGTCTGTCTGTCTGTCTGTCTGTCTGTCTGTCTGTCTGTCTGTCTGTCTGTCTGTCTGTCTGTCTGTCTGTCTGTCTGTCTGTCTGTCTGTCTGTCTGTCTGTCTGTCTGTCTGTCTGTCTGTCTGTCTGTCTGTCTGTCTGTCTGTCTGTCTGTCTGTCTGTCTGTCTGTCTGTCTGTCTGTCTGTCTGTCTGTCTGTCTGTCTGTCTGTCTGTCTGTCTGTCTGTCTGTCTGTCTGTCTGTCTGTCTGTCTGTCTGTCTGTCTGTCTGTCTGTCTGTCTGTCTGTCTGTCTGTCTGTCTGTCTGTCTGTCTGTCTGTCTGTCTGTCTGTCTGTCTGTCTGTCTGTCTGTCTGTCTGTCTGTCTGTCTGTCTGTCTGTCTGTCTGTCTGTCTGTCTGTCTGTCTGTCTGTCTGTCTGTCTGTCTGTCTGTCTGTCTGTCTGTCTGTCTGTCTGTCTGTCTGTCTGTCTGTCTGTCTGTCTGTCTGTCTGTCTGTCTGTCTGTCTGTCTGTCTGTCTGTCTGTCTGTCTGTCTGTCTGTCTGTCTGTCTGTCTGTCTGTCTGTCTGTCTGTCTGTCTGTCTGTCTGTCTGTCTGTCTGTCTGTCTGTCTGTCTGTCTGTCTGTCTGTCTGTCTGTCTGTCTGTCTGTCTGTCTGTCTGTCTGTCTGTCTGTCTGTCTGTCTGTCTGTCTGTCTGTCTGTCTGTCTGTCTGTCTGTCTGTCTGTCTGTCTGTCTGTCTGTCTGTCTGTCTGTCTGTCTGTCTGTCTGTCTGTCTGTCTGTCTGTCTGTCTGTCTGTCTGTCTGTCTGTCTGTCTGTCTGTCTGTCTGTCTGTCTGTCTGTCTGTCTGTCTGTCTGTCTGTCTGTCTGTCTGTCTGTCTGTCTGTCTGTCTGTCTGTCTGTCTGTCTGTCTGTCTGTCTGTCTGTCTGTCTGTCTGTCTGTCTGTCTGTCTCTAAAAGATTCGTTACATGAATGGTAAAAGAGCTTGACCCCTGAAGTTTGGCAGATGCCTCATGGTCAAAGGCTGGTTAAGTTCAAAGATGGACACAATCGAACCTGGGGGAAAAAGTTTCCCCATGAACAACTTAAACTACCCCTGAGAACACAATGTACTTTAAATTATATTTTTGTATATTTGTTCAATAAAGAAAAAAAATGTTATTCCATATGAAGTTGGTTGACCTGCACTAGGGCCAAAGCGATCAGAAAAATAATTTTTTTATGGCCCGCATTTTTTTGGGGTCATGGATATACAAAATTATTAAAATTAATGATAAAATTGAGTTGGATAAAACGTCGGTTTTTTGAAACCGCTATTTTTTTTTTTTAAATTCGTGATTTCTTTTAAAATAATGACGGAATTTAATTTAATAATTTAATTTTAAGATTTAGCTATTGAAATAGAGTTAAATCTTTTCTTACCATGACACTGTGGGCCAGAATTTCCATTTTTTGGCCACTAAGGTCTGTAAGGCAACACATATTTTAAAATATTTTTTCAAAAGGTCGACATCTTTTTATTTTTATATTACAATGTATTTTATTCAAATTTTTGCGACCCTATGCGACCGGTCGTAAACTTTTGACATAGAGGCAATAAACCAAAATATGTCGTTAAGAAATGCCCTAAAATGGAACTTCAACATTTTTTTGATATTTTTTTGTTTATTGATTTCTAATAAAAAATTTCCCATTTTGACATAAATGGCGTGATAACTGGAAATGGGCACGCTTAATTTCGATCACTTTGAATCACGCTCACTTTAACAATTTCGTGCTAACCGAATTTAGAGCCAACAACCGAATTTTTCGGTTGCAATTACCGAAATTTATTTGAACCAACAGAAGTTAAGTTGTTATAAACAAATTTCGGTTATCGCGACCGAAATTATCAGTTGTTGTTATTATACCATGACTGTGATCACGTAAAACGATAGTTAACTATCGTCGATTTTCAGAGTCTTGTTGCTCCAAAACTATACAGCATGCTTCCAAATTTTTTTATATTTCTGGGTTAGACAACAGTCTTTAATAATGCAATAAAGAAAAACTTTCAAATTTCCCCACAAAACGATATGTATTTTGATGTCGTTTATGCATCGTCAATCGTTTCCGTTTTACGTGATTAGCCCCCATGTATTTGACTCTAAATTCGGCTGGCACAACTAAACTCTTTTCTCTGTGCATTTAAGCGGGCACATTTTAAATATGTTTTATGAAATTGTTAGCTAAAGAATCTTAAATTTAAACTTGACGCCATATTCTTTCCGCCATTTTGAATTTTAAAAGTATGAGCTTATGTTCGTTTTTAACGATCCCAAATACATCAAAAATGATTAAAGTAAATACAATAAGCAAAGAATTTAAAAATCATGCCCGCCATTTTGGATCCGCCAATTTGAATTGCAAATCTTTAATTCCAAAATCAGTTTTAACATCCGAAAAACCATCAAAATCGGAGTTTTTTATCCAAAACAGACAACATTTTTTTTACATCCCAGCAAAAACTTGGTAATGACACATCATTATCATTCGAATTACTTAGTAATGACAGAAAATTACCTTTAGCATTATTTTGAAATGTAAAATAAGGACTTATTAATAATGACTTACCTAAGTCATTATAATAAAATAAAAAAAAAATAAAAACTAGATTTTCACTTTTTGACTCACTGTATATTATTTTGATTAAAAAGAAAATAAAATTAAATATTTTTTTATTTTTAAAATTTTTTTTTTTAAATAATTTTTTAATTACCTATAAGTATTTATGTAATTAGTTATTAATACTGGTTTGATAATCATTACATTTGGCACATTTGCCTGTAAATGTAATGGGAAAGGTAATTCGAATCAGAAGTAGTTATAACTTTTGAATTTCCCATTACACATTTCATTACTTGGTAATGCAAGTTTTTGCTGGGATGTTAAATTTAAACTTGTCACCGTATTGGATTCGCCATTTTGAATTTTAAAGTTTTGATTTTTTTAGATTTTTTATTTTTTTTACTGTTTTTAGTACTAATCAGAAACTTCTTTGTGGTAAATTATCAATTTTTTTTTAAGAAACTTTCAAAAGATATCGATTTTTTAAAAATTTGGAGCAAATTTCATTTAATCATAGTTTCTTCAAAAATGGTCTAATTTCCATTTTTTAAATTTTTTTTATGTACTTTTAAATTCCTAAAAAATTCTTTAAAGTGTTTTATTATGCGATTTTAAAGTTAAAAAATGTTTTTATTCTTTGATTTTTTTTGAAAATTTTTTGTGGAAATCTTTTATCGATTCTACAATTTGTGTGCCAAGTAAGATCGTTGGATTACTATTATTACTATTTTTTGGATTTTTGAAAAACTTATATTGCAAAGTCCATTTTCCCACTGTGCGATATGCGAGTTGAATTGTAACAGGTACAAACATATTTTTACATAAAAAACGTGTCCGGCGAATTTTTGTGTAAAAAATCTTTTTTCTGCGAAGATTTTTTTGTCAAAATTTGTTTACAAAATATTGTTTTCATTAATTTTTAGCTAATAAAGTTTTTTTGCAATAACCTTTTTTACATTGTGTAGGCTCTTATAATTAATTAAACTTTTTTTGAAATAAATAAAATTTCTTTCAAAGCGTTATTTTTTTAGTGTTTTGTTGAATCATTTGTACAATATTATTATCATTTATTTTAATTAAGTTTATAAATACTTTTGCAACAAAATAAAATTTCTATGATAAAAAGTGTTTTTCATGAATTGCATTTTCCACTAATTAGCACCACTAAACTTTTGATTTTCAAATGGCAAACAAAAAACAAAAAGATATAAACGCTTTTATTGCAAATGCGAAAAAAAATATGTAAAATGATGTTGCAAAAGCCAGGGACAATAATAATTGTGAGGAATAATAAATAAAACAAATTAACCTTAAAATGATTAAAATTTGTTAATCCAATTAAAAACAGTAAAATAGTAGAATTACTAAGAAAAAGAGGTCCTCAAAAATCCATTTCCCCATTTTTGTGTCTACGTGACTTAAGAAAATTTATAAAAAAAAAATTATACTAAAAACATTTTTGAAAAATTTTTTGCTGCCTAAAATCTAATAAAAATCTCCGAAAATTTCTTCCTCATTTTGGTTTCTCCAAAACACTTTTTTTATTATTTGGGTTTCTCCGATTTACTTTCTTTCTGATTACCTACAGTTAACAATTAATTTGTGGACTCGAAATCGTCAAATTTCGTAACCGAAACTATTTATGTTTTCTTTTATCATCACAGGGTTAATTTACAACAAATGGCAAAAGGTATAATTTTTGCATAATACATTTTTCAAACAATTTCAAAAACTTTGCAATTACACAAATTAAATATGATCAACTTTAAATAACAATAAAGTTGTTTATTCATTAATTTTTCCAAGTATCCTTGGAACAATTTTTCTATTCTTTTGTTAAAAAATTCTATAGTTGGGAAAATCTCATGCTAAACTCCTTTTATCATCCAAAACTCTTGGCTTATTATTTAGCAGTATCATTTTTATGCAAGCAAACCGACCATTGAAATCAACCACCCACTAATTTAATTTCTAAAGAACTCTTCAATTTAAATGACGTTTATGATAGGACAGGAAAAGTACAAGGAAATGTTAATACAGTAAAACACCGTTGCCTTTCTTATTTTTTAAATTCCTTTTATAGTGAAATGTCTAAGAAAACTTTTCTATACAAAAAATGTCTCAGAGTCGAAGACTTTTTCTGTACGGAAAAAATTCAGAAGAATTTTTCTCAAAAAAAAAAATGCCTTAAAATCTGCGTCTTTCACTTTTTCTTTACGGAAAAAAATTTTCAGAAAAAATCTTGTATACGGAAAAATGTCGTAGAGTCTGAGACTTTTTCTATACGGAAAAATGTCTCAGAATCTGAGACTTTTTCTATACGAAAAAATGTGTCAGAATCGAATAATAAGAATTTTTTTAAACAGAAAATGTTTCAGAATCTGAGAATTTGTTTACATAAAAAAAAACTCAGAATCGGAGAATTTTTTTTTATTCAGAAAAATTTATCAAATTTTGAGAATTCTTCCATACAGAAAATTTTTTAGAATCCGAGACCTTTTTGTACCGAAAAATGTCTCAGAATCTAAGACTTTGCCTATACGGAAAAATTCTCAGATTCTGAGACTTTTTCTTCACCGAAAAATGTCTCAGAATCTGAGAATTTTTCTATACAAAAAAATGTCGTGGAATCTGAGACTTTTTGTTGACGAAAATGTTTTAGAATCTGAAATTTTTTTTATACGGAAAATGCCTTAGAATCCTTAGAAAAATGTCTCTGTTAAAATGTCTTAGAATCTGAGACTTTTTCAATACGGAAAAATGTGCAAGAATTTCAAAATGTCAGACTTTTTCTGTTCGGAACAATGTCTTAGAATCTGCGACCTTTTCTATACGGAAAGATGACTCAGAATTTGAGACTTTTTTTATACGAAAAAATGTCTCAGAATTTGAGCCTTTTTCTATACGAAAAAAGTATCTCGAATCTGACACCTTTCTATACGGAAAAATGTCTTAGAATCTGAGACTTTTTTCTTTACGGAAAAATGTCTCAGAATCTTTTTCTATACGGGAAATTGTTTCAGAACTGACACTTTTTCTATACAGAAAAATGTCTCAGAATCTGAGACATTTTTAATAAGGAAAAATGTCTCAGACTATAAGATTTTTTTTATACAAACAAATTTTCCACAAATTGACTGTTTTTTCTATACGGAGAAACGACTTTTTCTATAAGGAAAAATGTCTCAGACTATAAGACTTTTTATACAAAAAAATGTCCCACATTTGACTATTTTTTCTATACGTAGAAATGTCTGAAAATCTGAGATTTTTTGATTACGGATTAATACGGAATAATGTCTCAGAATCTGAGAAAATGTTTTAGAATCTGAGAAATTTTCTATAGGGAAAAATGTCTCAGAGTCTGAGACTTTTTCTATACGGAAATTTTCTATACGGAAAAATATCGCAGAGTCTTAGACTCTATACGGAAACATGTCTTAGAATCTGACACTTTTTCTATGCGGCAAAATGTCTCAGAGTCTGATACGTCTTCTATACGGAAAAATGTCTCTGAATTTGAGAAATTTTCTATACGAAAGAGAAATTTTCTATACGGAAGAAAAATTTTATATGCGCAAAAATGTTTCAGAATATGAGACTTTTTTTATACGGAAAAATGTTCCAGAATCTGAGACATTTTCTTTATGGAAAAATGTCTCAGAATCTGAGAAATTTTCTATACGGAAAAATGTTCCAGAATCTGAGACGATTTCTTTATGCAAAAATGTCCCAGAATCTGAGGCATTTTCTATATTGAAAAATGTCTCAGAATTTATGAATTTTCTGTAAAAATGCCTCAAAATCGAAGAATTTTTCTATACAGAAAAATGTCTCAGAATCTGAGTCTTTTCCTACACGGAAAAATGTCATAGAATCTGAGACTTTTTATACGGAAAAATGCCTCAGAGTCTAAGACTTTTTCCTTTAAGAAAAATGTTTCAGAATCTTAATTTTTTTCTATAAGGAAAAATGTCTTCCTTAGATTTTGAGACATTTTCTATGCATAAAATTTTTTAGAATTTAAGACTTTTCTCTAGTAAAAATGTCTCAAAATCAAAGACTTTTTGTATACGGAAAAATGTCTCAAAGATGAAGATATTTTTTAGTACGGAAAAACGTCTCATAATCGAAAAAAAATTTTAGAAGGAAAAGATTTTTTTTCTATACACAGAAAAAAATATGGAGGAAACAAATTTGAGTAATCACTTTTTAAATTTAAATTTAAAAACAAAAATTGAGTAATTTTTTAATTAACGCAACTAAAAATTTACTTAAAAATTTTAAAAACAATTTAAGTAAATAATTTAATAAAAATTTAATAGTTTTTTATTTTTTTAACTCTCATAGTTTTTTGAATTCTCGTTTAGTTTATAGTTTTTTGTGTATGTATATGAAAGTTTGTAATCGTCTTTATAAAATTTTCAAATGTTTTTGAGACAAATATATTTTGTAAAGTTAGAAAAAAACAAGTTTTTTGTTTTTTTTTTTGTAAAAAAATGTGAACCTTTTTTAGGGTCGAACCAGAATCAAATGCGTAGCGCAAGACGTAAAAAAAAAACAAAAACAAACACATCAAATTTGAAATTTTTACGCCCGTTTGATTTAGGTAACTCAAATTTAAATATTAGAAACGAAAAAATTATTGGGCGTTACGCCTTACGCGACGTAATTTGATTCAGGTTGGACGCTTAAACTTTAAAAAAAATGTATAGATAAATGATAAGTAAATGTTTAATTGTGTCAATTAAAAATTTACTCAATTTTTTTTCAAACATTTAATAAATTTTTATTAAAAATTTACTCAATACTATTAAATCGTTTACTGGTGCAAAATTGAGTAATTTTTTACTCAATAGTATTAAAAATTTACTCAAATATTTTTTTTATTTTTTTCTGTGTACGAAAAATGTCTCAGAATCTAAAACTTGTTTTTTGATTAGAAAAATGTTTCAGAATCTATGACTCTTTTCCGATTGGAAAAATGTTCCTGAATCTGAATTCTTTTTCTATAGGAAAAATATTTCAGAATCTGAAACTTTTTCTATACGGAATAATGTTTCATATTTATTTTTTGATACAAAATTTGTTTCAGAATGTGAAATTTTTTCTATACGGAAAAATGTCTCAGAGTATTACACTCTTTACCCATATAAAAATCGGTTTGATCTTATCAGATGTGCTTTGATCTTATAATATATAATTGGATCTGATGGTATATATTTGTATCTGATCAGATAAAAAAATATCAAATTAGTGCCAATGTTGACCAAATCCGAGATATAATTAGATCTCGATTTAGGTCATTTCAGATATAATTGTATCTAATCAGACATGATCATATATAAAAAAGATATAAACAGATCAAATAAGATCTAATCCATTTTTGCACGGGTAGGAATATTGCCTTAGATTCTGTGACTGTTGTTCTATAGAAAAAATAGAACAACAGTCACGAATCTGAAACGGGTTTACTAATTGAAACATCCCGAGTAAAAATAATTTAATATGATCTTATATACTTTTATATAGTCATATTATTTCATATATGATCATGTGTGACACTATGTATTGCGAGATAAATTTATATAATAAATTTTTATGTGCGATTTTTTTAAGATATCGCCATACATGACTATATGTTGTAATATCTGGTCCCATGTATCATTCCAAATGTCTTAAGTGTTTTATATAAAATTTTATATGTCTCCATTATTTTTTAATTTTTCAAAGTTTTTTTCAAGAACATATTTTTATCGCGAATATTTTCAAAGTGTTTTATATAAAATTTCATATGACTCCATATTTTATATTTTTCCAAGTTTTTTTCAAGCCTACTTTTTTATCACGAATATTTTCTAAGTGTTTTATATAAAATTTTATATGACTCCATCTTTTTAATTTTTTCTAAGTTTTTTTCAAGGAAATTTTTTTTTCGCAAATATTTTCTAAGTGTTTTATATAAAATTTTATATGACTCCATTTTTAAATATTTTTCTAAGTTTTTCCAAGGAAAAATTTTTTATGAGAATATTTTCTAAGTGTTTTATATAAAATTTAACATGACTCCATGTTTTGAAATTTTTCTAAGTTTTTTTGAAAATTTTGAAATGTTGAAATTTTAATTTTTCAACTTTTTATTAAAAACTAAAAAAACATCCGATTTATAAAATTGTATAAATTTTAATATAATTGGATATAATTTTATATCATTGGATTAGACCAAAACTCGTATCAAAGTCGATGTAAAGTTATATAAACTGATATTATTAGATAATATTCGATCAAATCTTATGAAACCATTTTTCGTATAAAATTATATCAAAATAGACACGAACTCATATAAAATTATGGATGTCTTAAAATCTGAAACTGGCTTTCTTTAGAAAAATATTCTTAGAATCTGAAAATATTTTTTTACAGGAAATATTTCTCAGAATCTGAGACTGTTTTTCTAAAGGAAAAATTTCTCAGAATCTAAGACTCTTTTTATATAGAAAAAAAATCTTAGAAACTGAGACGGTTTTTCTATAGACAAAATGTCTCAGAATCTAAAACTGTTTTTGCAACATAAATATATCTCAAAATCAGAGATTCTGTCACTATTTTCCAATTGAAAACAGTCTCAGATTTAGAGACTCTGAGAGGTTTTCCAATAGAAAAAACAGTCTCAAATTCAGAGACTCTGAAACGTTTCTCCAATTAAACTCTTATACTCTTTTTCTATAAGAAAAATTTCTCAGAATCTGAGACAGTTTTTCTATTGTCAGAAATTGAACCTGTTTTTCGATACGAAAATGATTCAGAATCAGAAACAGTCTTTTAATTTTTATAATAAGAAAAAATGTCTAAGAATCTGAAACTCTTAAGAAATATGTCTCAGAATATTTTAACCTGTAGAAAAATTGTTTAAGAATCTGTGACTCTTTTTATATTGAAAAAATGTCTGAAAATCTGAAACGGAAACATTTCTCATAATCTAAAACGGGCTTTCTATAAAAAAATTGTCTCTGAATCTAATACTGTTTTTCTATAAGAAAAATCTCTCAGAATCTGAGACTGTTTGTTTTTTTTGGAAAAATTTCTCAGAACCTTAGACTATTTTTCTATAGATAAAAATGGAACAGTATCTGAAATTATTTTTCTAAAAGAAAAATGTTTCAGTATCTTAGACTTTTTTTAAGATAGGAAAACTATCTCAGAATCTGAGATTTTTCAATACGGAAAATATCTCGAGACTTTTTCTATTCAGAAAGTGTCGCTGATTGTTAGACATTTGAAATACGGATAAATGTCTCAGAATTTGAGATGTCAGAATTTGAGACATTTTCTTAAAGAAAAACGTAACCATAATTCCATTAATTTTAAAAATTTTTGAGAAAATTTTCTTGTACAACTTGGTTTTTAAAATCTTTAAAAAATCTTGTAAATTTTTGTTTACCTACGATTATATTGACATTTTTGGTGTTGTGGTCTATTGTTAATATTGCCACTATTGGCAAAAGCTCCTGTCAGCTTCTTTAATTATAGAATTACCAATATTGAATATATTTACAGTAATTATTACTAGCATTCAAACCCAGAGAATTTAATAAATTCTTTGAATATTCAACGATGGTTTTTACTGCTTTACAAATTTGACAATGTAAATTGTTGAAGTGCTACAAAAAGATAAAAAAAAAAATACAAAACACTAAATAAACCAAATATTTGAATGACAGGAATGTTGAATTTTGGTTGGTTTTTGTGACAAATAATATTAACAACTATTGAATTTTCGTATAAAGAGATTCAGAGTAAAGAAAAGGAAAAGGAAAAGAATAATTAATGAGCTTAGCATGAAAATTTTGTGAAATTGCTATTTTTTAAAGATAATTTATAATTTATTGTAAACTGTAGTTAATTAGTTTTCATACTCTTTAGAGAAATATCGAGAAATTTTTCAAAAACTAATTAGTGCCATTAGTATATAAAATATTTATATTGATTCCCCTAAAAGTATACTTTAAAAATTCATTTAGTTCTTAGCCTTAGGGTATGCAATACAATTTTTTAATATTCATTTATTTCTCTGTATTATTTTGTTTTTGTTCTATTGTTTGCTATTTTTTTTTTATTTTTTTGTTCTAGTAACATTGTTTTCTTGATTACATTTTCAATTATTTGCAATTCTTTACAATTTCTCTACTTGTATTTCAAATAACAACAATAGCATCCACTGCAACAAAAAGTGTCAACTCTTCACGTTTTTTTTTCGTTAATCGAAAAAATATAAGGACTATACCAAAAAAAAAATACAAGTTGTTCCATTTTCAATTCTAATAAAACGTGGGAATTTCACAAGCACTTTACAATCAAATCAAATGCATGTTAGATATGTATCACTTCCTTTCCATATTTTTTTTTTTTACTTTTTATGTTTGTGCCACCATACAATATTTCATACTATACTCTCATCAGCACCATCTCACTATTACAATCATATGATAGACAGCAAACTATATAACCGTGGTTGCTGGTTGAATATTTAAAATGAAGCAAATAGGAAGGATCCCTTGATTTATTATTCGGGATATTTTTCGGAGAGAAAAACTTATCAGATTCTGAGACATTTTTGCCTCTTAACAAAGGTTTAGACTCAGAGATATTTTTAAAACGAAAAAAATTTAAAAATCTTAGAAATTTTTCTATAGAATTTTTTTTTTCAGAATCTGGAAATTTTTCTATATACTGAGACATTTTTTGTATAGAAAAAAAGTGTAAGAATCTGAGAAATTTTTTTCCAATAGAAAAAATCTGATATTCTGAAACACTTTTTCCTGCGGAAAAGGCTTCATATTCTGAGACATTTTTTCCCCATAAAAAATCAAATATTCTGAGATCTTATTTTCAAATTCAAAGAAATGCTTTCTGTAAAAAAAAGTCTCAGTCAGATTCTGATACATTTTTTTCTATAGAAGAAAGTCTCAAATTCTGAGACATTTTTTTCCTATAGAAAGAAGTCTCAGATTCTTAGACATTTTACCTTTAAAAAAGTTTCAGATTCTGAAACATTTTTCCTTTAAAAAAGTTACAGATTCTGTGACATTTTTCCTTTAGAAAAAAAGTCTCAGATTCTAAGACATTTTTTCCTATAGAAAAGATTGCAGATTGTAAGACATTTTTTCCTTTAAAATAAATTTCAGATTCTGAGACATTTTTTCCTATAGAAAAAAGTCTCAGATTCTAAGACATTTTTGCCTATAGAAAACATTCTTGGACATTTTTTTCGATAGAAAAAAGTCTGACATTCTGAGACATATTTTCCTTTAGCAAAAAGTGTCAGATTATGAGACATTTTTTCCTATAGAAAAAAATCGCAGATTCTGAGACATTGTTTCCTATAGAAAAATGTCTGAGATTCTGAAAAATTTTTTCCGATAAAAAAAAACCTCAGATTCTGAGACATTTTTTCTTATAAAAAAAAGTCTCAGACTCTCAGATATTTTTTTCTATAGAAAAAAGTCTCAGATTCTGAGATATTGTTTCTATAGAAAACATTCTTGGACATTTTTATGGAAAGAAAAAAGTCTGAGATTCTGAGACATATTTTCCTATAGAAAAAAGTGTCAGATTATGAGACATTTTTCCTATATAAAAAAATCTCAGATTCTGAGATATAGTTTCCTATAGAAAAAAGTCTGAGATTCTGAAAAATTTGTTCCTATAGAAAAAAGCCTCAGATTCTAAAACATTTTTTCCTATAAAAAAAAGTCTCAGATTCCAAGACATTTTTTCCTATCGAAATAAGTCTCAGATAATGAGAAATTTTTTCTTATAGAAAAAAGTCTCAGATTCTGTGATATTTTTCCTTTAGAAAAAAGTATCAAATTCTGAGATATTTTTTCACAAAGAAAAAAGTAATTTTTTTCTATGGAAAAAATTCTCTGATTCTGAGACATTTTCTCCTATAACAAATGTCGCAAATTCTGAGACATTTTTTCCTACAGAAAAAGCCTCAGATTCTGAGACATTTTTTACTATAGAAAAAAGTATCAGATTCTGAGACATTTTTTCATATAGAAAAAAGCCTCATATTCTGAGACTTTTTTTCCTACAGAAAAAAGCATCAGATTTTGTGAAATTTTTTCCTAAGAAAAAAGTCTGAGATTCCGAGACATATTTTCCTTTAGAAAAAAGTGTCAGATTATGAGACATTATATAAAAAAATCTTAGATTCTGAAACATAGTTTCCTATAAAAAAAAGTCTGAGATTCTGAAAAATTTGTTCCTATAGAAAAAAGTCTCAGATTCTGATACATTTTTTCCTATAAAAAAGAGTCTCAGATTCTGATTGTGAGACATTTTTTCTTATAGAAAATAATCTTAGATTCTGAGACATTTTTAACTATATAAAAATGTGTCAAAATCTCATACTTTTTTCTCGAAACGAAAAGGTCTTAGAATCTAAATTTTAGAAGAAATTTTTCTATAAGAATTTTTTTTTATTCAAAAATTACTATGATTCTCATATTCTGAGACATTTTTTTCCTATAAAAAGAAGTCTCAGATTCTATTCTATACTGAGACATTTTTTCCTATAGAAAAAAGTCTCAGATTCTGAGAAATTTTTTCCTATAAAAAAATTCTCAGATTCTGATACATTTTTTCTTATAGAAAAAAATCTCAGATTCTGAAACATTTTTACCGATATAAAAATGTGTCAAAATCTAATACTTTTTTCTCTAAACGAAAAGGTCTTAGAAAAAAGTCTCAAATTCAGAGTAATTTTTTCCTACAGAAAACAGTCTCAGATTCTGAGATATTTTTTTCTATAGAAAAAAGTCTCAGATTCTGAGACATTTTTTCCTATAAAAAAATTCTCAGATTCTGATACATTTTTTCTTATAGAAAAAAATCTCAGATTCTGAAACATTTTTACCGATATAAAAATGTGTCAAAATCTAATACTTTTTTCTCTAAACGAAAAGGTCTTAGAATCTAAATTTCAGAAGAAATTTTTCTATAAGAAATTTTATCTATGCAAAAATTACTCTGATTCTCAGATTCTGAGACATTTTTTTCTATAGAAAAAAGTATCAAATTAAAATTCTGCGACATTTTTCCTATAGCAAAAAGTCTCAAATTCTGAAAAAGTCTCATATTCAGAGACTTTTTTTATATAAAATAAGTCTAAAATTTTTTTCCTATAGAAAGAAGTTTCCGATTCTGAGCCATCTTTGTCTATAGAAACTAGTCTCAGATTCTGAGACATTTCTCAGATTCTGAAAAAATAATTCTAAAGAAAGAAATCTTAGATTCGGAAAATTTTTCCAATAGAAAAAGTCTCAGATTCTTTTAATTTTTTTTTTATATAGAAAAAGTCACAGATTCTGAGAATACTTTTTTTATAATAAAAAGGCCTCTGTTCTGTCTTTCACAACTTTTCAATTCACATGAAAATTTCCGAATCACATAAAATCAAGTTTAGTGTTTTGTTGATCACGTTTTCATTCAAAGTTGAAATCAAATAATTTAAATCTAAAAAATTATTAGGAAAAAAGTTCATTCGTTTTACATTCAACAAATTTTATTTATGTGAAACAAAACGAAAAATAAATTCGGATGTGAAATCTAGAACACCAAAAAAATTCGGAAATTTTCATTTTCACATTTTTTATGTGAATTACTTTTTTTGGAACAGTGGCCAAAGTCTCAGATTCTGAGACATTTTTTTCTTTAGCAAAATATACTACATTCTGAAAAAATTGTTTTTTCTATAGAAAAAAGTCTTCGATTCTGATAAATTTTTTCATGTTCTTTCCTCCTCCAACCTTCCTTATCAGTTAAAAACAAAAAAAAAAAAAACCTATTCAAAATTTAACAGATGTGGGATGTCTCATATGTGGGTCTACTATGACATACGGCTAACACTCCTCTATACATGCATGCAAACACACACACATATACATTTATGCATTCATTTGTATAACCAACACAAGCTCACATACATATAACACACACATACACAGAGATATCCTTAACGGTGAATATATCAAAAAAAATAACATTCAACCATTAGAGAGACACTGTTCAACAAAAGCAGCAACAACTGTTATGTTGCATTTCATGCTGTAAATTTCATATCCTGACAAACATCCAAAAACATCATCTACTCAATGAACACAATGGAGAAAAATATTCCTAGTTCGGGGTTTTTGTTTTTTTTGTTTGGGATATCAACCACCACTCAAAATAAAAATGAAGCTTAACTTTAAGTTTGTTATACCATTGCACATTGGTCTGGCAAGCCACATTTTTTGGCCAAAACTAAAATAATCACTTACATACATGAATTCAAATAAAAGACAATATTAACACTAAAAAACATAGATTCTATAAAGTTTTGAAAAATTTTAATCTATTTTTTAACCCATCTAGAGCCGAGGGCACATATTTTCTTCATGTTTTTCTATTTTTTTTTTTTACTATAACACTGTGCAAACGCTTTTTATATTGGATGGGACCAACAAAAATTAAAGTATACCAATAGTAGACCAAAATCCGAAGGGTTTTAAAAACTAAGATCGACCTAATTTTGTATAGCCCACTGAAGTTTTCAGTGGATAAATAATGTTACAAGATGTCTTATAACATATTAACCCTCTATCTCTCATTTTTAGGAGTCATAATTCTTCTTTTTAAAATATTCTCATAAAACACCACTAAAACGTGCGTTAAAAGGGTTAAAATGATATACAAAAAATGCAAAATGCTTAAAAAAGTAAAATTATAAATTAATAAATTGTTTTTCACCAAAGTCGTGTGAAAAAAAATTTTAAATCTGTTTCTAAGCTAAATAATGTTAACAGATGTCTTCAGTGAAACTTTATGGCGGTTCTGTTCTTGTAACATATTAACCGCTATGTTCCATTTTTATGGGCCATTTTGGACCTTTTTCGCAAATATTCTCTTAGAACACCACTAAAACGAGCGATTAAAAGGTTAAAATGTCCTACAAATATTTTATGAATTAAATTTCATTCTTTGTTGGCAAATGCTTTAAGTTTGTGCGAATAGTTCAAAATGCTTAAAAAAGTAAAATTGTAAAGTATCATAGTGAAACACAATTTAACAAAATATGATAATTTCAAAATTTCCTTTTTTAAACATTTTGGTTATATCGCACTAATTTTTAGCCGTTGATAACCCGTAGTGAAATTGTATGCAAAACATTTTTTAGAACATTTTAACTCTTTAAACGCACGCCTTAGTGGTGTTCTATGAGGATATTTGAAAAAAGGGCCAAAATGACCCCTAGAAATGGGATATAGAGGGTTAATATGTTTTAAGAAAAGAACAGCCATTCAATTTTACAGAAAAAGTATTTTTGTTTCTTCCAATTTCTCCAAAAAAAAAGTTCCGGTTGTTCTTGTTTTTTATTTCCACTCTGCCAAACTGTGAGTAAATCACAATTTTTGAAGCAAAAGTTTCCTGAAACAAAAATTGATTTCTTGAAAATAAGCAACAACTAGCAAAAAGTCATTGATGATTTTTAAGCACCAAATATCACTTTAATTTTTTGTGTTTTTAGGTCGTTGAAATCGCTTGAAATTTTATAAGATTTATACTATATTTTCTTTTATAAAAAGCAAAAATCACTGATTTTGAGGTTATGAAAGTTTTCATGTATTTGGCTATTTTCATAATTTTTATTGAATATTTCACTATTAAAAATTCAAATACTTATCATCGTCATTAATTTTCATAACTAATAGATTGAAAAAGTTTTTTTATTTTCGTCTAACAAGTATCCTAAGAAAACAAAAAATTACACCACGTGTTTCAGTTTACCACTGCACATAAAACATTGAACTTTCTCACTTCATAGAATACAATTTAATTAAAGTCTGCAAAAACAAATAATTTTTTTTGTTTATCTGAATTGTTTGCTTCAATATTCCAACGACAAATCTAGAAAAAAAAGTTTTGAGTTTTGGCCAAAAAAATGGATCTTGGAGACCATTGTGCATTGGTAATACATCGATCTAGGAAATTTAATATGGCTTTTAAACCATTTAGCAATGTTTTTCTATTTGTCCGTTTGTCAAAATCATGGTCAGAACGATTTTAAATAATTAAAAATATATATGATTCCATACGACATAAAAGCAGTAGATGTGTCACTGCGACATATTGTCGATAATGCAGTTCTATTAAAATTTTCAATATTCCTAATAAAAATAAATAAATTGTTCGTTTTTATAAATAAAAGTGACACTCGTAAACCTCAACTAGATGGCGTGTTTTAATATGATTTCCACAAAAATCCATTTCTACATTAAAAGTCGATAATGTCGATAATGCAGTTTTAATTTTAATAAGATCTACTCGATAATGATAAAAAAAAAATCTTGTGTAGTGTATAATGAAATTCGTTTTTCTCCTCTATAACACTTTTACCAATTTTAAATTCCCCTGTTTTTTACCATCATCTAGTTGTAGAAACTTACGTTCAGTTGTTTTTTTAGAATACTTCAAATCATGATCAACAATTTTTTTATTTAGAAAAAAATATTGTGCCACCTTTTCTTTAGCAACAACAACAAAAAAGCACTGTCATTGTCTTTATAAGAATTTCAATAGAAATTCAAATAAAAACAATAAAAATCATTGTTTCGTAAGTGTTAAATGTTAGCGTTTGGTAAATAATACACTTTTTTTCTATACACCGTTGTATGTACAAAATTTTCAATAAAGTTATGCTGTATTCTTTTTTTTTTAATTTTACTATTTCTTTTTACTCGTGTACATTTGTTACACTCGAAATTAAATGATTGTCGCATAAATAGAAAGATCTTTTAGGTTGGATTACTCAATGCTCCGTTATAAAATAACTCTCCTTTAAATTTAACTTTTTCATACAAATTTTGACATAAGGCTTCGTTAAATCGGCAGTTAGCAGATAACTTTTCGTTGAGTAATCTGCCCTTAACAGTATTAAAATATATGGAGTTTATTCAATTTGTTGATATTAGCAAACGCGGCTTCCCAATATCTTTGATTTAAAAAATTTCTAACAGGACTGCAGAAAACTAGTGTCGATTCTGAGTGTAGCAGTTTATAGTTCGATTATACCAAAAAAAAAATGAAGTAGTATGTAAAATGGGGTGACGTTTATTTTTGACCATTTTCTATACATAAAACAGAAAATATCGAGGCGGCCATATTGAAAAACTGTCACAAGAAATTCTAAAAATGTCAATTCGAAATTTGTAAATATTAAAAATTTTTGAATATTTTAAAAATATCCCATCCATAAAGTTCACCCTAATGTGTGTTAGTGTCTCAGTGTATAATTTTGTTCATTTGTGTCTCTTTCTATGTAGTATGTATGACTGCTTCAGTTACAGTTACATTTAACAACGGAAATCATCAAATGATTTTACATCGTTTACAATTGTACGTACTTAAAATGCATTTGATTCTTTTAACATTTCCGTCAATCGTTCTATGTGTAAAATTCTATATGTATGTGTTTAACAATGTGAGAGTGTTTATTTAAAGGGTGCTGTTTAGTCAGGGAAATACATTTAGTAGCTGGTGGAACAATGTGAATAAGATTGTTTTGATTAGGGTTTGCAGATCACTAGAAAACACATGTGAGACAATGAAAATCTTGATGTAGTTCTGAAAAATTAAATTGTTCGTTTTTCGATTTAATGCACAGGCCACAGTTTAAACATGTTAAAAAATGTCTGCGAAGTTTGTACTCTTGCCCAAACCATTGAATCATGATAATGTTTTGCGGTATGTGATCTTTCTAAAGCAAAATTTTTCTATTTTTCGATGCAAAACACGTCGAAATATCGTTCGGGATCAATAATACTACTATATTTTTATATATTATTGATCCGAGAGAAAAAAATGTTCCAAATATCCAACTGAAATTCAGTTAATACAACTAAAAATGGGTTGATACATTTATATATAGGTCGTCTCAATTGAATTTCGGTAGTATCAACTAAAATTCGGTTGATACAGCAGACATTTAGTTGAAATAACAACAAAATACGGTTATCACACCAAAAAATTGGTAGCGACAACCGAATTATGTGTTGATGCAACTTAAAAATTTGATTGGAAACTTATTTTTCTGTGTGCGTAAAGGTTTCTAAGACATTTTAGTGATATCCATCAATCTGTTTGTCTGTGTTTGTCGATAAAAAACTTTTTTATGAAAAAAAGTTTTTAATGAAAAAAGATTATTGATTAAAAAATATTTGATAAAAAAAAAAATTGGCTAAGGTGCACTTTACGAGACACGAATATTTTCAAAAACAAAAATATGCCACGATTAAAATTTAAGGGGACTGGGCCCCGGAAGACCCCCTGGAGCAAAACAACAGCCCCACCCACCAACATGTATGTATGGGTATTCAAATGAAACGTAATTTGCTAACTATTGCAAATATGTATTTTTTGTATGTATTTTAACAATATTGTACCCCCTAGATCCATTTTAGTATCTTTCTGTTCAATAGTTTAGCCATTTAGTTATTAACCGGGTAAAAGGCTTGATACACAAAACAAATTTTATTTTGCGATGCCACTAAATTAATTTATGGGGTAGTCCCTGAGCCCGGCCGAAAGACCGGCTGGACGTTCTTTTTAATAATTTAGAAAAATTTTATATTTTTTTGGAAAAAGTCCTAGACGACGGTCTTATGGACCTAAAAGGCCCTTGGGACCTAGACCTCTTTATATTTATTTTTCTTTTTTAATTACCTTTAATTTAAGTATCCACACAAACCTGAAGGCCCTTTTGGCTTCAGGTGGGTCCGGGGCCCAGCCCCTTAAATTTTAATTTCGTGTTTTCTTCCAAAAAATGTTTGTGCTCCGTAAAGTGCACTTTTGCCAAAAAATTTATAAAAAAAATATTGATGAAAAAAAATTTATGATAAAACAAGTAAAAATGATACCCTCCACAATTTCAAAAAGATTATTGAAAAAAACTTTATTTAAAAGGAAATTACTTAAAAAAAAAAATTTGAAAAAAAAAAAATTTCCGCAAAAAAAAAAAAAAAATGGGAAAAAACCGCGATTTTTTTCTCTTTTTGTCAAAAAATATGTTCGTACTTGTTTAAATACCATTTGGTGTTCAATTACGTTCACATATGCATATGTCAACCAGCAGCCGAATTAAAGCATTTCGTATTTTTAGGTTATGTTGAATGTACTAAAATTTTGGAGGTGTCCTTACATTTTCGTTCATAACTTTTGAACCGCTAAACCGATATCGCTCAAATGCAATACCAAACTTCTCGGGAAAATTTCCAATAAAAAAAGTTTCAGTCACCTCCGTGTAATATTTTGGCCGTGATCACCATTTCCAAAGACAGACAGACGGACAGACGGAAATCGCTAGAATGTCTTATCGATCGGTGATCATGAATATATATATCGGTGATCATGAATATATATACTTTATGGGGTCCCAGACCGATATTTCGATGAGTTACAAACGGAATGACAAACTTATGTATACCCTCTATTACAAAGTGGAGGGTATAAAAATATTGATGAACAAAACAATTCGATGAAAAAAAAATTTGATAAAAAAAATATTGATGAAAAAAATATTCATGAAAAAAAAATTGATAAAAAAAAAATATTGATAAAAAAAAGTAGTCCTGAAAAAAATATTGATGAAAAAAAAATATTGATGAAAAAAAAAATATTGATGAAAAAAAACTTATGAAGAAAAAAAAAAAAAAAAAAATATTGATAAAAAAAAAATATTGATGAAAAAGAAATAATGATGAAAAAAAAATATTAATGAAAAAAGAATATTGATAAAAAAAATATTGATGAATAAAAAAATATTGATGAAAAAAAATTTGATAAAAAAAATGGATGAAAAAAAAAATATTGATCAACACAAAAAAACAAAAAAAAATTAATGAAAAAAAAAAAATTTTTATGAAAAAAAAAAATATTGATGAAAAAAAAATAAATATTAAGGAAAAAAAAATATTGATGAAAAAAAAAAAATATTGATGCAAAATAATTATGTTACGTTTTATTTCCCATCTGGTGAATATTTGTTTTATTCCCCACGAGGTGAATTATTATCCAAGTTACAAACCCAAGTTACACAAATTTTTGGTTTTAAGAAAATGAAAACAGTAATTCCAATTTTCTTTTTTGTTAATCGTTAGCTTATATAGTCAAACTGAGGTGGAGTCCTGCAACTTTTTTAAAATTGAACATCACCCTAAAAACATTATCATGTTAAAAAAATTAGCAGGGGCGTTTTTTTGGGAGGGGCAGGGGAACGGTGTCGGTAGTGTTCATGGGGGACACGTTTTCCCTCGCAGTAAATGTTTACATATTCATTTCTAATAATTTTTGAACTTAAGAAATTCAATTTTAACATTATTTTAATATATATGGGGCATTCCATGCCAAATCACTCACTTTTAGGCCCGACCCCCTTCGATTAATTTTATTTTTGGATATGTTTTAGTACGTATTAAATGCAACTTGCAGCCAAATTTTCAGCCTTTTATACCAAGGTGGTGTTGAGTAATCAATTTTTCAAAATGGCGATTTTTTCCAAAAAATTAAAAAATTTAAATTTTCAATCAATTTTGACCAGTAAAAAATATAGATATTTTAAAAAAAGTTGGACAACGTTTTGTTGGTATTTAAATGTAGTTTTAGAAAAAAAATAAGAAAAAATTATTCGAAGTAATTATCACTTATTTTTTGACGTTTAAAAATTAAAATCGACTTTTTGAAAAAGTCCGAAACCTTCGATTTTTTTTGTAAAAAACTATAAGAATTCTACTCTAAATTATGCAACTTTTAAGCCATAACTCGAGATGTGATCACAATTCTTTCTATTTTTTTTTTAATTTTTAAAATTGCACCTTTTATGTTTTGGCTCTGATTTATTTTATATGGAGCTCCAAAAAAAAAAAAAAATGGTAGATACTGACCCTAACTTACCCTAAATATATTCATTTGGAGGTAAATATACGTCTCACAAAAATTTAGGACGATCGGACATGTGTAAGGCGCTTAGCATGGTCATTGAAGTTTAAAAAACGGATTACAAGGAAAAATATGAATTTTTTTCTGTTTTCGCAATTTCTTTGGTATTTTAAGTTAAGTTTTAATTCAAGTGATTACAGAATTATGATGTGGAGTAAAATGCCTTTCTAATAAGGTACTAAAAACTAAAATCGGTTGAAAATCAGCCACGTTATTACAACTTCCCCAGGCATCTAGCGTGTGCCATACAACTTGATTAAAAAATACGAGGCCCTTTTTTTAAATTTATTGAAATTTTCTACTGTAATAACATTTTTTCATTATTCATGTTTTAGTGTAATTTTTTTTGACTTTTCCAAATTTTAAAACAAAAAAAATATATTTTTTTTTTAAAATAGAGATCTCAAAAGGGTGTGGAAAATGCAGGCATTTTTAGCACAAATTTAAAAAATGTTAGCAAAACACAATATGAAAAATACTTGTCATCTAATAACATTTGAACTTGAAGAATAAAAAAATGTTATTACAGTAGAAAATTTCAATGAATTTCAAAAATCGGATAGTATTGATTAATCAAGTTGTCTGCCACACGTTAGATGCCTGGGGAAGTTGTAATAACTTGGCTGATTTTAAACCGATTTCGGTTTTTATGACCTTAATAGAGAGACATTTTACTCTACATTTCAATTCTGTAACCACTTGAATTCAAAATTAACTTAAAATACCAAAAAAATTGAGAAAACAGAAAAAAATGCATATTTTCCCTTGTAATCCGATTTTCAAACTTCAAAGCCGATGCGGCACGCCTTACCCATGTCCGATCATCCTAAAATTTTCTGAGACGTATTTTTACACCCAAGTTAATATATCTAGGGGAAGTTACGGTCAATATTTACCAAATTATTTTTTTTGGAGCCCCATATAAAATAAACCAGAGTCAAAAAAAAAAAAAGTGCAATTTTCAAAATTTGAATAAAAATAGAACGAATTACGATCACATCTCGAATTATGACTTAAAAGTTGCGTAATTTAGAGTAGAATTTTTTGACATTTTAAAAAAAAAATCGAAGGTTTCGGACTTTTTCAAAAAGTCGATTTTAATTTTTATACGATAAAAAACAAGTGATAATTACTTCGAATAATTTTTCATATTTTTTTTCTAAAACTACATTTAACTACCAACAAAATGTTGTCCATCTTTTTTTAATATATCTATATTTTTACTGGTCAAAATTGATTGAAAATTTAAATTTTTTCATTTTTTGGAAAAAATCGCCATTTTGAAAAATTGATTACTCAACACCACCTTGGTATAAAAGGCTGAAAATTTGGCTGGAAGTTGCATTTAATACGTAGTAAAACATATCCAAAAATAAAATTAATCGAAGGGGGTCGGGCCTAAAAGTGAGTGATTTGGCATGGAATGCCCCATATATATCCACCCTCAATCTATCGTGGATCAATAACAAACTTTTTATGGTGTCCCCGACCGATATTTAGATCCGATACGTACGGAATGACAAATTAAGTCATTCCACCCATACCGTGTTTGGAGGGTATAAAAATATTACTAAATTTATCTTTTCAAGTTTCAGTTGCTTTTAGAAAATTAATGACAGAGAATTTTGTATTAATATTAATTTTAGCAGAAAAATCTATTAAAAATCTGTTATTTTAATTGGAAAATTATTTTACAGATTTTTTGACATTGGTTTCATTTTGAAAGTAAAAAAACTTAGCATTCTTCGGTATAAAATTCTACTAGAATTTATTGAATATTGAACTAGATTTATTGAATTTGTATGAGTGGGGATAGGAGTTTGTCAGATTTTTTTATACATATTCAACAAGAATTAACTACATTTACTACTACAATAAAATTGTGTAAAAAAAAATCAACCTTATAAAACAATAAAATATACATTAACAGAGGTATTGTAAAAATCTATAAAAAAAAATTAAAAGCATCAAAGTATGTATTTTCCAAAATCCCCACAAACATAAAGTCTTCTATCCCAGCAAAAATAAATCGAGATTTTGGCGACACAGCATCTTTTTACACCATACCGAAGCGCATCCAAAGAGCGATCTTGAGGATGCAGTAAAAGTAAAGGGAAAAAATTTTAATTTTTTGTTAAGATTTTTTGTATAAAACTTACAACATAAAATTATTTTTTTAATAAAATTTCATACTTGCTCTCCTTTTTAAAATTTTTAACATTTTTTGAATGAAAAACATTGAGTTTTGGACAAAGACACATGATTTGACTGCATCATTATTGCGCATTAATCGGCGCTGCAAAGAGTGCTTCAATCATAACAAATTTAACACATTTTGAATGATGGCGAATACGACGACAAAAAAACAGCAAATGCTTTTTTGTTATTTCAAAGAATAAATAAATTTCCATTTATATTACAGAAATTTCTATTTATGTTTCAGAAATTTCCAATTGTATTTAAGAAATTTAAATTTGTATTTCCAAAATTTTCTAAATGCGTTTGAAAAAATTCCATTTGTATTTTAAAAAATTTCCATTTGCATTTCAAAATTTTAGAATTGCTATTAAGAAAATTTTATTTAAATAAAAAAAATAAAAAAAAATCCACGTATATTTTAGAAATTTCCAATTGTATTTCAAAAATTTCTATTTGTATTTCAAAATTTTCTTTTTATATTTCCATCATTTATAAAAATTTTGAAACACAAACGGAAATTTCCTTTATACAGTTTAAAATTTCTGAAACACAAATAGATGTTTCTGAAATATAAATGGGAATTTCTGATATCAAAATAGAAATTTCTGAAATATAAATGGAAATTTCGGAAATAAATTTTGTATTTTCTGAAATAATAGTGAAAATGCTGTAGTCAGACCTGTGAACTATTTTTTACATAAAAATCTTTAATTTTTTTTAACAATGCTGCAAAATAAACTAAAAAATATTTTTATTTCAGAAATATTTAACGGATTTCTGAACTAGTCAATTGCATATAAGATTTTCCAATTATATTTCACAAATAGCCAATTGTATTTCAGATTTTCCAATTGTATTTTAGAAATAGTCAAATATATTTCATCTTTATTCTGCTTAAATCAGCTCTAAAAAGATACATGAATTCACTGCATCTTTTCTGTGCTTTAATCAGCGCTCTAAATAAACCTGATTTCAGTGCATCTTAAGAGCGCTTTTTATGTGTATCCAACTAGCGCTCTAAAGTGTGAATCATACATGAATCATACATGAATTCAGCAGGTTTGGATGCGCTCCTTGACTCGAGTTTCCTTTCCAAAAGCTGCTGCCAGTTCAGCAAAATTTCTGCTGGGATGTAACAGAATATTAAGAAAGCAACAATGTTGTTATATACAATCATATGTTAGTAAAAATCCCTCAGTTATATAATAATATAACAATAAAACAGTAAATTTTTCTTTTACAAGCATCAAAAACATGCAACATTCATTCTTTTATAAATAAAGAGAGGAAGCCATTTTTGAAATCACATCAAATAGAATTGTAACGTATGTGGAAAGATATTTTCGCAAATAAACATATAAATTGAAGAAAAAATAACAATAGGTTAACCCATAAATAACCTACTCTGAAAAAAGATGTTGGCTCTTTTTCAATTAAAACATTGTACAAGCAAAAAATTTAATTGAATTAACAAGAACAATAACTGATTTTTAATTAAACAACACAAATTTGTCAATACAATTAAATTGTTTGTTAGTACAGCAACATTTTAATTTAAAATAATAATAAAAATATTTTCTTGTGTACAAATAACTTTTTGTTTTTTTTATGCAAAAGACTGTTTATTTACTAACAAAACGAAGTCAAATATTGATATCAACAAAATCATGGGCCTGTTTTAAATGGGTTAATATTTCAGAGTTGTTAGTACTACTTTTTGTATGTTTCAGTTTTGACAACATTTTCTGTTAACAATATAAAGTACTTAGAACATAAACAATAATAATATTTGGATTTTAAACATGTTTTATTAATATGGTAGCACATATTACAAAAAAACAAAACTGGGAGTTTTTAAAGGTGGCTTTCGTTCTTCAAGGCGGACTTTTTTTGCCCGTTTACAAACTTAATCTCTCCAAGATCATAACACATATTCGTGCCAAATTTTATCGATGTTTTTTTGTTTTTTTTTTTTTTTTGGTTTGGACTGGATCGGACTTTTCACAGACAGACGGACATACTACTAGGGAAGTTTCCCAACTGCTATACACTGATTTGCCTTAAGCTTAAAATATATATAAAGGAGACGATTTAAAGGTTGGGGTGTCTCGGATTATCATCTACATAAGTTTAAAAAAAAATCTTTGCCACCTTATCAAAAAATGTGGTCCTTCGGAAAAAATTCCGATAACTCCCCAACTTATACAAATATAGTTCAGAGCAAAAATATAAAATTTTAAAATACATTCGGACAATTTTAAAATATCCCGAGTAAAAATAATCATATATAACAATATATACCTTGATGCAAACATAATAAATCATATATGATTATACATCGCGTGAGATATTTTCAAAATTTTTTAAATGCAGTCATATGAAGTTATAAATAATTGAATCATGATTCGGATTAAAAGGTGTGTGTACGGTTAATATAATTATATAAAATTATATGAGGGTCAATACAAAATTTGATTTTCTGTATAATTTAACATAAAATTATATATAGCTTATTCTGTTCCATATAAAACTATATATGTTTCCAATTAACCAAAAATGTTCTAAGTTTTTTAGGCAAAGTATAAGAAACATTTTAAAATGTTCCTAAACATTTCCTTGTTAGGGTTATGTATATCACCTATCTGGTTCGAAGCGAACCCAAACATTTTTTTGTTTTAGAAAATTATATGTTTGGTGAATGTATCGTTGACCTGTGGTGTGTCTCAACCCAAACCAAAAAACACCAGGATTTTACATGTTTTTATGCAATTAGATCTAATTAGATCCACTAATATATGGCAATGTCTGGTCAAAACTCGGATGAAATCAAATCATATTTTATATAAGTTGATCTTTTTTAATGCAAAAACATCCACCATTATTCGGATCAAATTGCGTATAAATATATATTGTGTTACATACAATTATATATTGTATCATATAAAAATTTTTACTCGGGTAAGCCGAACTATCCGTATGTGGAATATACTTCCTTTAGAGGTCTTCCCTGTCAACTACAATTTGGAAAAGTTCAAATCAAATATCCACAAACACTACTCCCTCTATCCTCCCTCCCATAACCTACTTTCCTAATTATCAACACAATGCACTGCATTTATAGGGGACATCCCCTGAGTGTTGGTTAAGTCAAAAAAAATAAGGCCTATGCGTGCTAAGCTTTATCGATGTTTTTTTTTTTTTTTTGGTTTGGACTGAATTGGACTTTTCACAGACAGACTGATATACTACTAAGGAAGTTTCCCAACTGCTATACACCGATTTGCCTTTAATTTAAAATATGGGGGTTTTCGTGTCAAGTGACACAACTTTTGAAATCGATGTCTTTCGATTTTGCACCAAGGTATGGGAGCCCCTTTAGGAAGTGGAAATAGAGGTTAGGTATGTTCAAAAAAAATGTTGGGGGCAGAAAATTATTGGAGGTCGGTCTCACATTGCACCCCTCCAGGGGCGTTTATAGGGCAGTTGTTGGGCTTTTTGAGGATTTTTACCTCTTTACGCCTAACTTTGACCTCGACCGCCCTTATTTTTTGGCAAATGCTTTTTTTTCGAACATATAAATATTAGAGGGTGCCCCGAATCGAAATCGAAAACTGGTGAGCTATCCCAAGCCTAATAGAGCAAATTTAAAAACCGTTTTTTGTGTTCCAAAGTTACAAAAATTTTTTTTTCATAGATATCATCCCACTAAGCGACCCCATAGCTCTTAAAGGAAAAGACCTAAGCTTTCTGTTGAGTCAAAAAAAGGGGCCCAATTTGAGTAAAAAGTCAAAAAAGTCAAAAAAAGCTTGCTTCTTAAATTTGAAAAAAAAAAAAAATAAAAAAAAAAAGTTTTGGATTATAAAAAAAAAAAAAAAAATTTTAATTTTTTTTTTATTTTTTTTTTCGAAAGATTGAAGAAATAGCTATCTAATCTGTTTAGAACACATTTTGCTAAAAACAATAGGTAAGAAGTTACATGGATGAGAATAAATACCTCTTTTGTCAAAATATCAAATTTCGACTTCCTTGAACTACTGAACTACTATTCGGTAGGACTAACCTTGGTGAAAATTTCATCCCGATCGAAAGTTATCGGTTTCAAAAGTTGTGTCAGTTGACACGAAAACCCCCATATATATATAAAAGAGACGATTTAAAGGTTGGGTGTCTTTGCTATATACACGGTGAGTGTCAGCGATGTTTAGGTTGAACTTTAGTGTCGACGAAAAGTGTAGGCGCAGTTCGATTTCTACAAGATTGAATGTCACAAAACTGTTAACAGCGAAATCGTAGTTGCTTGCATTTGCGAGATAGCCCGAAATTAGTGTTTTTTTTTGTATTTTTTAAAATTTTGACATTGAAGTTTTTTAAATATTTTCAAAAACTGAGTATACAGATTTAATAGTACTTACTTAAAGGTCACAAAAACAGTGAACATAAAAATCCTATCTTCTTTAGTTCGCGAGAAATCGGGAAATTAATTTTGTGCTGTTTTTGTTTTCGCTTTTTATCTTTAGATAGGTTTCTTCAAAATTTTGTAAAAACATGGTATGAAGATTTACTTGTGATTGATCAAATGTCAGACAGCTGTTGATATCGAAATTGTAGGTGTTAAATTTCGCGAGATATCGCGTAATTATATATATTTTTTTTTTAATATTTATTTATATTTTTGTTTGATGGTGATGTAAAGTGTCATGATGACTGTGTTGTTTATTTATATTTTAAAAAAAGTGGTATGCAGTTTGATTTGAGCATGTTGGAAAAAATTAAAACTGTCCACAAAAAAATTATAGCTGCTCACTTTCGCGAGAAATAGCGAAAAACATCTTTTTGGAGGTATTTCTTGTTTTGATTAATAAAAGAAGTTTCTTTAACATTGTAATTTTACAAGATTTTTACCAAAAAAAAATTGGCGAAATAAAACTTACAAGCATTCTCGTAAATTTACTAGATTTTTTTTGTAAAAAACCTTGGAAATTTGTAAAATTACAAGAAAAACTGTAAAATTACAAAAAAAGTTAAATTTTGATGAAAAATTATTTATTAAAAAACAGGGAAAACTGTCAAATATTGGTAAAATGGGATAACGAGACTTTTTCTAGTAATTTTTTTTTACGAGTAAAATTTAAAGTAAAAATTACTTTAAAAATTTTGTAATTTTCAAAAAAAAAATTGTTAAATTACAAAAAAAAATGAATTTCATTCGACCACTACAAAAAAAAAAATTTGTTTAAAATCAAAGAAAATTGTCAAATATTGTTAAAATGAGATAACGAGACTTTTGTTTAATAATTTGACAAGGTTTTTTGTTTTGAGTGTAAAAAAAGTTTGAGTGAAGGAACAAGCTCCGAATTTTTGAAAAACCGTTTTCTTTTGAACGGGTTCTAAAAAAAAATTATATTTACCACGAAGGAGTTTTCGAAAAGTACTAAAAATTAAAAAAAAAAAACTAAATTTCCGATTTGGCATGGAATGAATTAAAAATTTTAGGAAAATTGGCGAATAAGGGTTTAAACCTTCCCTTGTTAGAAAATTTTAAAACTTTTTTCGGAACTAAGAAAATTATTCAACACTTGGGTTTTCCAAAAATATAGAAACTATAAAAATAGCCTAAGGGGGGCCCCCGTAGGCTAGTTGGTAGTGTGCTAGCCTTTGAACGTGGGGGTCGTGGGTTCGATTCCCACGACGGTCATTGTTACCAGTTCTCGGTTAGGTTGAATTTATTAAAAATGAGTTGTAAACAGGGTTGGCAACCGAAACGAATAACGGTATCGGTAACGGTATTAGTATTATATATTTTTTATATCGGTAACGGTAAAGGTAACGGTATTTTCGATTATTTCGGTAACGGTAAACCGTTACCGAAACATCAATACCGGTACGTACCGGCATTATAAATAAAATGTTAACAAGTCACAAATTTGTTAAAAATCCGAAAAAAAAAATTAAAAAAAAACTGCTATATTCTGTACCTTTTCTATACAGAATTATATATGTACTAATATTAAATACTATGAATTTCATCAGGGATGTTAAATGGGATTTCAATTTTGTACCAACTTTCAAAAAAAATTGTACTTTTTTGACCCTCACGGTACCATTTTTTTTAATTAATAAAAACTTAACTAAAACAAATGAGAAGGTAAATTCGGTTGTACTAAATCTTGTATACCCTCCCCCACCCCCCCCAAAAAAAAGTGCAAAAAAAAACATTTTTCAGGGGCGTTTATGAACAATTTCTTGAAATATATTCTGCAGACAAATGTCTCATTGTCGAATATTTTATCTATAGGAAAAATTTTCAGAATTCTAGAATTTTGTATCTGAGTGTGTAAACACGAAAAATGTATCAAGATCTCAGAATTCTTCTAACGATGAAAGGTGTCAAAATCTGCAATTAATAATATCTTCATTAATTGTCTATAAATAACAGATTCTTCTGTGGAAAATTCGGAGACGTTTTGTTTGATAAGAGAGAGTAAGAATTTTTTTTCTCAAGTGTCTAATTGTGATAACTTTTTTTTTTGTAACAAATTTTTAGAAAAAATTTATTTGAAAATTACTTTAAACTGTTTTAAAACAACAAAAAAAGTCTCATTTATGGTGTAAATCGGTCTAAAATTAGTACCTTTGTGAGCATTTTTTTAAAGTAAAGAAAAATGTTGGGGTCTTTTTCCGATGTTTCGATGAGTTATAAAGAAATTGGAAATTTTAAAATTGTACCAAATGAGTCGCGGTAGTACCACGGTACTTTTGAAGGTTAAAATGTACCAAAAAAAGTACAATTGTACCAACTTTAACATCATTGCTATGAATTAATTCAGAATTATAATAAAACATTCACGCAATAATGTAATTCAACAAATACGAACTCATGTTCGTAGAGACACCTTTGTCCAATAAGCAAAAAAATCTGCATTTTACGCCATATGAGAAATCTGCATTTTGAGCCAGTTGAGAAATCTGCTGATTATAGCAGACGCGGTTTGCTAAATTTCTGTCTGGATAATCCAGGTAGAATCTGCTAAAAAACCGTCAAGACAGCAGACAAATCTGCTGATTTTAATAGAGATATCTGCTGATTTCAAATAAACAGTTCAGAATGTGATCAAAATTGTTTGTCCTGTTGTTAAAAAAAATCGGCAGGGATAAAAAAAAAATTGGCAAGGATGTTACAGGGGATGTTTTTTAACGAGGAGGGTGGGCGGTATCGGAGGGACACCTTTCCTCTCGCCATAGATGTTGGGAAATTAATTTTATTTTCAATTTAGTTAAATTTGGTCAGTTTTTTAATCTTTGTTGTGTTGTTTAAGCTAGTCGGACCTATGGTTTCTTCAATGTAAATAAAAATGCATTTATATTACCAATTTATATTTACGTATAAATACTTAATACAATTTTATCAATATTTAATTTAATTTGCTATAGCCAAGCACCCAAAAGGTTCAGACCGAAAAAAATCGCATTTTCTAATCTTGGTCAATGAACTTCACACGGCACACAAAAATTTTTCATTTTCTAAACAAATAGACAAAAAAATTAAATAAAATATGTTTTCTGGGGTTTTGTAAGTTTTTCAAATGGGAACTTTTTTCATCTGTTCCGATTTTCCCATTCCGGAACTTAACCAGCCTATGACCATAAGACGTATTCGTACCAGAAGAGTAGCACGTTTATTTTGGATCGTATCGTATCTTCTACAGATGGAAAGACGAACATCAAATACAATCGATCACTGATTAATAATATAAAATCTTTATGAGGTCCAAGACCTATATTCGAATTTTGTTAATTGCGAATGTAATCATTGGTTGGATTGGCAATGAACAAAAATTTGTTATTTTATTTTAAGTATATTAAAAATATTTTAATATGTTTTTAATCCACAAAAAAATTAAAATAAGTAATATTACTGTAACCGAAACAAAACCGTTATAATACCGGTAAAAAACCGAATAAAGGTAACGGTTTTTTATTGGTAACGGTATTTATAAATTTTTATTTCGGTATTGGTAACGGTAACGGTAGTAAATATTAAAGGGTTTTTAATCGGTAACGGTATTGAAAGGGTAACGGTAGCCAACACTGGTTGTAAATAAATGGAAGAGAATAAATAAAAATAATTGATCATGTGATCAAAACTATTAATTAATTATTAAAAAATTAATTAATATTTAAAAAAAAAGAAAAAAAAAGAAAAATATTGGAATTAGAAAATTTTTAATATATTTTTTCGGGCTTCGGAATTTTTTTTTTAATTTTTGTTTTTTCTTAAAATTATTAATGAATTTCTTTTACTGATTAACGTGCTCTAACTTTTTCCCTTGTTAGAAAATTTTAAAACTTTTTTCGGAACTAAGAAAATTATTCAACACTTGGGTTTTCCAAAAATATAGAAACTATAAAAATTGCAAATATTGGAATTAGAAAATTTTTAATATATTTTTTCGGGCTTCGGAATTTTTTTTTATATTTTTCTTAAAATTATTAATGAAATTCTTTTACTGATTACTTTTTATTAAACAATAAAAATTGTTTTATTCGATCTTTAAAATGTTATATTTTGAGGATGTTTCTTCTGGCTCGAGGTCATTATTTTCTTTACTTATTAAAACCATGATATTCTCATAGCATGATTTTCAAAAAATTTTTTTTTTGGTTTTATTACACTCACAACGACAAATAACATATTGTTGTAGGTCAATGGACTATCATATGTAAAAATGTTTTAAATAATTTTGTTGGTTATTGACAATCGTTGCCTTACTAGTACAGTACAATTTCTTCGTCTTTCTAATTCCCATTGTGGATAGAGTCAAATATGTATTAATATAGTAGTTTGTGCACAAACGATTTGTCATTAGACTCGTTTGCTACTTTGTAGTAAATCGTTTCTATTTTTGCTAAATAATCTTGACAATGGAATCTGACAAATTCCGAAACACGTGTCGATTCAGTCTTGCAAAAATGACTAACATAAATAAATTTAAAACAAAAAAAATAATTTTCTTGAAAATTATGCTATGAGAATGTCATGGTTTTAATTAGTAAAGAAAATAATGACGTCGACCCAGAATAAACATCCTAAAAAAAACAAGTAAGAGTGTTAAATTCGGCTGTGCCGAATCTTTTATACACTCCAACACGTTTAAAATTAAAAAAAAAAATTGCAGGGACGTCTTTTTTTGTGGGGGGGGGTCGGTGGAGTTGGTGGGGGACACCTGTTCCCCCGCCTTATATGTTTACAAATTATTTGTTTATGATATTTACGCTTATATAATAAATTTTTATGATTATTTTTAATTAATTTCTATAACCACGCCCCTAAAGGGGGGCGGCCTGAAAAAAAAACGAATTTCCTAACCCCCTTGGTCCAAGCGCGGTCTATCAACATAATATGGCATAAAAATGTTACATTTGTTGAGCAAAAATTAAAAAAACTCGTAAAAATATCGTGTTTTTCGGCGGTCGTTTTAGTTCTTCAAGGGGGAACTTTTTTCCCCTGGTCCGATTTGGCCCATCTTCGAACTTAGCCTTACCAGTAACATAAGAGATATTCTTGCCCAATTTCAGGGGTCTAGCTCTTTTCGTTTGGACTGCATCGTTATTTCTACAGACGGACGGACGGACGGACGGACGGACGGACGGACATCGCTAGAATGTCTTAGATTCTATCATGGATCATTATTATATATACTTTGTGGGGTCCCCGACCGATATTTCGATATGTTACACACGGAATGACAAAGTGAGTATACCCCCATACTGTGGTTGGAGGGTATAAAAATAAAGCAGAATTCTTTTAAATTTAAATGTTTTTTTTTTTGGTACTGGAGTAACTAAATAACAGTTAATTTTTGTAAACAACGTACTAAATTTACGTTATAAAATAATTTTTTTGTAAAATCACAGTTTTTTGTTTACCTTAGAAATTTGTAGTACAAATTTAAGTAAAAAAAAAAAAAAAACACTAGATTTTAATCGACAAAAATTTGAGGTTTTGTGTTTTTGTCGTTGGGTAGATGCTGAGTAAAATTAATATACCAACAAATATTTCTTATACAAAATTTTGCAGTTGTGAGACTCCCAGGATAATTATATACAGTTTTTCTTAAATTTTGTTTTAATATAAAGAGTTTCATTTCTATAAAAAAGCCTTAGTTTTTCATAAACACTTTTTTTTTATTTTTTCTATTTTTCCTCCTGACAGATTAGATTAAGATATAAGTTATATCAATCACCAAAATAATGGGTGATTATTTAATATTTTTTCAATAAAACATTTTTCGATTTTTATTACAAATTTGATAAATTTTTTCATTTGCAGTCAATCAAAATTTTGATTGATTTAACGAATGAATTGTAAGCTCATAAAATAATTGTGATAAAATGCTTATTTCTTGACTTCCATTATGTTACAACAATAAAAAAAAAAATCCCAATTATTTTGTATATTTTTGAAATTAATCGGCCTTACCACAGAACAATAAAATAAATTAAAATCGATTTTTAATTTTATTTCCATACGAAAATACACATTTAATTTAATCTTTAGAAGACACAAACAACAAATTAAATACACTTGGCTTACGCCGAAAAAATATAATAAATAGAAATACTGACAAAAAATGTCGCTCGTGTGGGCAATTCACTTTAACTATGCGTTACTGTAGTGTGAAGAACAAAAAATTCTCCACTATAGTAAAGTTTGCATAAAATAAAGTAAATGAAAGATTAAGAAAATTGTTGTTGGTCTCTAGATTAAATGCATTGCTTGAGTTAGAGAAAAAGCTTTTCTGCATACATCACACACAAACCTACTGTGAGTTAAAAACAAACTACGTTTAGTCACTGATGTTTGTACACCGAGTATATCCTAGTGGTTAGAGCTTCGGTTTATAAAACATGAGTGATTTAATGACACAGGTTCGAAGCTCATGTCAGGCTAGTCTGTTGACAAAAAAACATATAAAGAATTTTTCTAGCAAATATCAAATAATCAATATAATGTAATTGCCTACTGATGACGTATAAGTGGCTACAGAAACCATGGTCTAGGGTAAATCCACATTTAATTTAATCTTTAGAAGACACAATTTTCTTCTTCAATCAGAAAAACACAAACAACGAATTGTTTTTTAAATAAATTAAAGCAACAAAAAATTGGTATGTTAACAAATTGTAATTCGACAGAGAAAGAAAATAACAAAATTTTTTATCAAAATAATGATTTAGGGCTGGTAACTCAACATAATATAATCAATGATTAAGGCTAATCAATGTTTGCAAACGTCAAATTTATGTGAAATTAATCAATGATTAACATTAATCATTTATTAGCTTTTGATAAGTTACCAGTCCTTATTCATTTAAATTTTGTTGATCAATAAAATTAATTGAAAATTTTTAGCAAATAATTGCTGAGTGCAATTTGGAAGTACATCTCTACATTTAAAAGACTATAACACTCAGCAAAGTTACGTAAAAAAATAAATTTCACCCTAATTTGTTGATATTTTTGTAAGTACGAGTACTAAAACGGAAGTGGTTAAAAATCATAAAATAAATAATTGTATAAAAATTTTCGAGTATATGTATTTATGATATTAAAAAATCTTTTTAAAAAATAACTGTTGCTAAACATTAAAATCTTCTAAAATAAGTGACGGCATGACTGACGTTTTTCTTTATATGTGAAGGTGCAAAACAGAAAAAAAAAATCCTTTTCTTATTTTTGTGAAATTTTTTACTTTTTCTTTTAAACAAGGATTTAAAAAATATAAAAAAAAAATTGTATGAGTATTGTAAAAATCATAAGAACAAATAAGAAACCATTAAAATATTCTACTTATGTTAAGTCGGTACAATAGTAAAACATGAACTTATTTTTATGTTTGTGCCCTATGCAAAATAAGTGGATACATTGTGTTTGACATGGAAAAAGTCTTAGAATGTGAGACGTTTTCTGTAGGAAAAATGTCAGATTTTCAGAAATTTTTCTTATAGAAAGTCTCAGATTCTGAGACAATTTTCTTATAGAAAAAGTCTCAGATTCTGAGACAATTTTCTTATAGAAATAGTCTCAGATTCTGAGACAATTTTCTTATAGAAATAGTCTCAGATTCTGAGACATTTTTCTTATAGAAAAAGTCTCAGATTCTGAGACATTTTTCTTATAGAAAAAGTCTCAGATTCTGAGACATTTTTCTTATAGAAAAAGTCTCAGATTCTGAGACATTTTTCTTATAGAAAAAGTCTCAGATTCTGAGACATTTTTCTTATAGAAAAAGTCTCAGATTCTGAGACATTTTTCTTATAGAAAAAGTCTCAGATTCTGAGACATTTTTCTTATAGAAAAAGTCTCAGATTCTGAGACATTTTTCTTATAGAAAAAGTCTCAGATTCTGAGACATTTTTCTTATAGAAAAAGTCTCAGATTCTGAGACATTTTTCTTATAGAAAAAGTCTCAGATTCTGAGACATTTTTCTTATAGAAAAAGTCTCAGATTCTGAGACATTTTTCTTATAGAAAAAGTCTCAGATTCTGAGACATTTTTCTTATAGAAAAAGTCTCAGATTCTGAGACATTTTTCTTATAGAAAAAGTCTCAGATTCTGAGACATTTTTCTTATAGAAAAAGTCTCAGATTCTGAGACATTTTTCTTATAGAAAAAGTCTCAGATTCTGAGACATTTTTCTTATAGAAAAAGTCTCAGATTCTGAGATATTTTTCTTATAGAAAAAGTCTCAGATTCTGAGACATTTTTCTTATAGAAAAAGTCTCAGATTCTGAGACATTTTTCATATTGAAAAAGTCTCACATTCTGAGACATTTTTCTTATAGAAAAAATCTTAGATTCTGAGACAGTTTTCATATACAAAAAGTCTGAGGATCTGAGACTTATTCTGTAGAAAAATTACTTTAGCACAGTAAAAAATTTTTTGTTAAATATATGTATAATATTTATGTTTTTTTCTTCTCTTTGCAGGTATGTTGAAAAATCATAAATTTTTAACTTGGCTTGGTAAGCTAAATTTTAAACATATCCTAAAGTTTTGTCTGACTTTATTTTGTACAACTTTAGAAAATTTTCAAAAAATTTTAATTTAAAAGTTGCTCCAACTGTAGAGTGGTTTATTGCCGTTCCAAATCATATATAAAATCCTTATATATATATAAAAATGACATGTTAGTTTGTTTGTTTGTTTGTTTGTTTGTGTCGCTTTCAGAAGAAAAATACTGAACCGATTGAAATGAAATTTGGCATGTAGATAGAGAATTTTCTGGAATGAAAAATGCGACCAATGGCATCTCGATTGGATGACCCGCCCCCTTTTACGCCCACTTTTTGTGAATTTCAGATTTTTCAATATATTTGGTTGTTTGTTATTGTATTTGGGTGTTTGTTACAGATTAGCATGAAATTTGGCATATTAATATGGTGTTTTTTGCAAGGAAATCCCGCATCTTGATTGGAAGCCACGCCTCCTTTTATGCCCACTTTTTGTAAATATAATATCCTCACAAAGGGGCGTGGCATCCTTTGGTTTTTCTTTTTATCTGGTTCACAACCACGGATAAACGGCTAAACCGATTTACATGAAATTTTAACCACAGATAGTACTGAGGCGGGAACTATACGTCAAAAGAGAGGCCGATCGGCCAAGTGGGCGTAAAATGCCACGCCCCTTTGTATTACATTGAACGTTATTTCTGCCTTTCAGCAATTACGTTTAAACAGCTGAACCGATTTTAAAGAAATTTTCACCACATATAGTACTAATCTAAACATAGTTCATAATAGGACGGGGACAGACAAAGGGGTGGAAATGCCACGCCCATTTGTATTACATGGAAAGTTATTTCTACCTGTTCCGTAATCACGCTTAAACGTCTGAACCGGTTTTAATGAAAATTTCACCACACATAGTACTAACTCAGGCGGGCACTCTAGGGTATAATAGGAGAGCGCTCTGACGGATGGGCGTATAAGTCCACTCCCCTTTATTCTACATTGGAAGTTAATTCTGCATATTCCGTAATCTTTCTTAAACGTCTGAACAGATTTTATTGAAATTTTTAACACAGATAGTACTAACCGAAGCGGGAACAATATGCCATTTCAGCACGTGATTGGGCAAAGGCGTTGTACTAATTCAAAATTACTATTGCTGCTATAATAAAGCGCGTCTGGAAAAAAAAGCATTAGTTGCAACGCTTCTTTGTACTATACTAAAAGTTGTTTCTGTCAGTTCCGTAATGACGCATCAACGGCTGAACCAATTAACACAAAATTTTTGCAACAAATAGTAAACGATGCGGGAACTATAGGACATAAAATGAGCGATCAGACAAAGAGGCATAAAATGACGCCCCTGTTAAACTTATTGCACGTTCTTTTCGCTATTTTCACAATTACGCTTTTTCGGCTTATACCCTATTCACACGTACAGTTTTAAATCGTTTTATATTATTCGCAATATTTTTAGCACTTTATTTATTCTATTAGAGTATATTGACAGCAAATGCTAAAAATAATTGCTAAAAACGGTTTAAAACTGTAAGTGTGAATAGGGTATTAACTGGTTTAGAAGAAATTTCCACACACATATAATACTAACCGAGGCGTAAATGAGTGCGATTTGACAAAGGGGAGTATAATCCCACGCTCTTTTGTATTAAATTGAAAGTTATTTCTGCCTGTTCCATAATCATGCTTAAACGCCTTAACCGATTTTAATGGAATATTCATCATATATAGTACTTCCGAAGCGGGAACTAGAAACCATAATAGATCGATAGGCGTAAGTTGCCACGCCCCATTGCACCACACTAGAAGTTTTTTCTGTCTGTTCCGCAATAACGCTTAAGCGCCTTAACTGATTTTAACAAAACTTCCACAACATATAGCACTTACCGAGGCGGTAACAGCATACCATATTAGCGCGTGATGGGGCAAAGGCGTTGTGGAATGCTGCACCCCCTCGCACTATTTGAAAATTATTTTTGACAGTTCCGCAATCACACAAAAATGGCTGAGCCGATTTCTACAGCTGACTAACCGATGCGGGGCCATATCAGCATGCGATTGAACAAAAGGACGTAAAATACCACACGCCTCTGTAATATATTAAAAGTTATTTCTGCCTATTGGATAATCACTCTTAAAAGTCGAGTACTAACCGACGCGTGAACAATGGGCCATATCAGCGGGCGATCGGACAGAGGTTTTGTAAAATGATGCGAAATTTAAATTTTCACCAGATGTAGTGCTAACCGAGGATGGAACCATAGGGCATTACTAACTATCATTCATTGCATAATATTTTTTCAACCCGGGCAACGCCGGGTGCAAAACAGCTAGTATAAAAATATACTTTCTTATATTTTTATGACATATCTTATCCATAAGTTTATGTATGATGAAATATAACAGCTACGAGTATAACAAAGGTTGCATTAAATTCAGTTATTTTTTTTTATCCACAAACGATTCTGTGGAGAAAAGCTAATGCGTTTATATTTGTAGGAAATGTTTTTTTTTTTTGTATTTTTTTACAAGGATATATAAATATAAGTGTAGTAAAAAAATAAAATATATAAAAAAGAAATCCATTGTAAATGTGAAAATACTCACACGATTATAATAACTTGCAATCTCAAATATCCCAGTCAAAAATAATGGTACTTCTTCGTAACGAAGTGGTTTAAAAAAACAACAAATGTAGTTAAATGTAACGAAATGTAACAAAAGCAAGTAAAATAAGTATAAAAGCTAAATTCGACTTGGCCGAAACTATGAATATCCTCCACAATGCCCTTTTAAAAGGATAGTAAATTTTTTAATGTGAAAAAAATTTACAATTTGATTAGAAATATTTTATTTAAAAAAAACCCTATTTTTGTCATTTTTGTAAAAAAAAAAAATAATTTACTAATTTTTTTCGAGTGTAAAATTTTTTTCGAGTGTAATTTTTTTTAGTGTAAAAATATTTCTGAGGGACAAAATTACTCCGTAAAGTAATTTTGTGGCTTATCATTGTTTTTAAAGCTTGTTGTTTTTTAAAACTCGGGTTTTTCAACACGGGAATTTTAGGTGAAACCAATCTGGAATTTAGGGTTTTGCTTATAACTTTTGAACCACTGGACCGATTTGGCTGAAATTTAAAAGGAACTAGACCAGAGGATTGGCAAATATATATGCCAGATCTTAGCATCCTCAGAATTTTCGTTCGAAAGTTACCGTGTGCTTTATCCCGTAAATTCGCGAAAAAAAACCCTTGCCGAAATGCAGTCTTTTGCTTATAACTTTTGAACTACTGGACCGATTTCGCTGGATTGCAATACCAACCTGACCAGGTAAATGTCCAACATATATGCCAAACTTCAGGAGCCTCCGTAAAGTCTTTCAAAAGTTAACGTGTTTTTAACAGACAGACAGACGGACAGACAGACGGACGGACATCTCTAGATCGTCGTAAACTCGATCGAGGATCATGAATTATACACTTTATGGGGTCCAAGGCCAATATTTCGAGGTGTTACAGAATGACAAACTTATATATACCCTCTATCACTAGAGTGGAGGGTATAAAAAGATTAATTTGACTTGGCCGAAGAAAATAAACAAGTAAAAAAGTTAAATTCGGCAAAAAACTTTATTTTAAAAAGAAATTACTTAAAAAAAAAAAAATTAAAAAAATCCGTGATTTATAAAAATAAATCATAAAAAAATCAAGACGGCATTTTTCGTATTTTATGCGAAAATCGCATTTGAATATTGGAACAACACCGCGTATGAGTAACGAATATTTGCGAAACCAAATTTTCGTTACTCATACGCGGTGTTACACTATAAAATTCAAGAGAATTACAGATTTTTTTATGAAATCCAATATTCAAATGCGATTTTCGTGAAAAATGCGACAAATGGACTCCTGATTTTTTTGTGTGAATAGACAAACATCTAAACTTAAAAAAAAAAATTCAAAAAAAGTGGCCGTATTTTTGATAAATCATTTTTAAAAATGATTTTTTAAGAAATGAAAAATTTCAGAATGGCTTCTGAAAATTAAAAAAAAAAAAATTTAGTCGATAGCCCATACAAACCTATAAAAGAATGTAAATTTTTAAGATTGTGGTGCATTCCGTTTTTATTTTGATAAATATTTTATCAAGGCAACTCGAAACAAATTTGACAATTTTTCCAATATTTGACCACGCCTCCTAAGCCCAGTTTTTAAACAATTGAAAAACGAAAAACACAATTTCCTTAGTTCCACAGAGGGCTATCCATACAACATATTCAGAAATTAACGGGACATATGTTTTTCTGTAGCGGGACATTTGGTGTGGAATGCCCCATATGGGTAAATAATATTTGATTTAATAATGTATTATATATATGGGGGTTTTCGTGTCAACAGACCGAACTTTTGAACCGATGTCTTCCGATCGGTATGAAATTTACAACAAGGTTAGTCCTATTGGATAGTAGTTCAGACACAATTTTTTAACGAGATCGCTCAAGGACTCTCTGACACCCTCTAATTTTTATAGGTTCGAAAAACAAAGCATGAGCCATAAAATAAGGGTCCATAAAATAAGGGTCCGATAAGGTCCATATGGCCCTTATCGGGGTCAAAGTTGGGCGTAAAGAGGTAAAAATCCTCGAAACGCCCCACAACTGCCCCAGAATTGCCCCAGGTGGGGCGCAATGTGAGACCAACCTCCAATTATTTTCTTCTCCAACATTTTTCTTGAACATACCTAACCCTTTTTTCCACTTCCTAAGGGGGCTCCCATACAAAACATTTTTAAAAAATTTGTTCCTACCGTTCTAAGTAACTTACGCTAAAGTGCCCATAGTGGAGTCAAATGTATGACCGACCTCCATTATTTTATTATTTCCAAAATTTTTTGCAAGCATACCTACAATGTATCTTTAACCCTTAAGGTGGTCCCCATACATTCTTTTTTATTTTTTATAAATTTTTTTTATTAAACCAGCTCCTATCGCCCCTACCATGCTTCCAAGAGAGGTATAAACTATGACCAACCCAAATTATTTTTTAGTTACCAACATTTTGTCCGAACATAAAACACCCTATCTCCACTCCCTGAGGGGGCTCCCTTACATTATAAAAACATGTATTTTTAAAAACTAAAAAAAACAAGTAAGAAAATTATAGTCGGTCAAGACCGACCATATAATACCCTACACCAAGGTTTCCCGGTGTAGGGGGTCACATGGATCGATTAGATCTATATGTTGTAAAACCTTTAATAAGTGAAGAAAACACTCACAAATCAAATTTGAGTGAAATAGGCTTCTATTTGTTGACAATAAACCGCTTTAACTGAATATCGGGCGAAATTTTCACAAGGGGCCTGAGTCCAAAACTGGTCCGATGATTATCAGGTTTGATAAGGTTATTTAAGTACGCGTTTAACATACACAACCAAAATTTAAATTAAATATTTTCTATTTTCATGAAATTTGAGACATTTATGTGAAAATCGGGAAGGTGGTTTGTATGGGGGCTACAAGAAGAACTGGTCCGATTTCTTTGAAATTCGGAATGATGATATGTGAAGACAAAACATGTTTACCATCCAAATTTCAAAGCGATACCTTCTAAAATACGGTTATTAGAGTCATTTGAGCCAAAACTAAAGAGGACCTTTGTATGGGGGCTAGGTCTAAATATGGACCGATTTCTTCCAATTTCAATAGGCTTCGTCCTTGGGCCAAGAGAGACTTAAGTTTCAAATTTCAAGTCAATTGATTAAAAATTGCGACCTGTATCGTGTTTACACCGTTTACATGGACAGACAGACAGACAGACGGACGGACGGACAGACGGACGGACGGACGGACGGACATCGCTAAATCGACTCAAAAAGTGATTCTGAGTCGATCGGTATACTTAAAGGTGGGTCTAGGACCAATATTTCGGGTAGTTACAAACATCAGCACAAACTCATTATACCCTGTACCACAGTGTGGTGTAGGGTATAATTATGGGGACCCCCTTAAAAGTTGAAAATAAATGGTAAGTATATTCTGAGAAAATGTTGGAGTTGAAAAAATATTGGGGTCGGTCATACAATTTACTTCTCTAGGGGCAACCTATGGACAATTAGAGCAGTACCCAGCAAAACTTTGGTAATGGGTAGTGATTATATAACACATTACCAGGTAATGTATATACCTTATTTGTAGTATTATTTTAGGATGTCTTACCAAACATTTGTTCCACAACGTATTATTTTCAAGTGAAAAATAATGCATTACTAATAGTTTGCTACGTAATGCATGATTATTGGAAAAAATGTATTTCATATTTGTTATTTCTAAACATTAAATCATGGATGACTTATATTTGGTTACATTATGTATTATTTGAAAGTTTGAAATAATGCATTATTTATAATTGGAAGCATAATGCATTACAATAACATAAAAATAATTATTTTATAAAAAAAATGCATAAGTTTAAACTAGAGATGGGCTCACGACAGGAAATTTCTAACGACACACACTCACGAGCATATTTTTTCTACTTACACTCAGTTATAATCACGTGAGTAAATTTAATACAAAATTACTTTTTCACTACCCGTAACACCTTATATATTATCTTCTGGTATGCTATATTATTTCATTTCTCGTAACCTATAAAATATCATATATTTTACACCTTACTCGTATTCTTCGTTATAAATTTATGACTTATTTTATACCTTACTGGTATTCTTTGTGATAATGTATATGCATTACTTTGAGTCTCATCGCCTGTTAAAATCATCAATGCTGCAATGTATAAAATAAGAGATCCTATACCTTATTTTATACCTTATTTGGTAATCTAAGTTTTGCTGGGTAGGAGCAAATTTTATAAAAATGTCATTTTGTATGGGAGCCCCCTTAGGAAGTGGAAATAGAGGTTATAAATGTTCAAGAAAAATGTTGGGGGCAGAAAATGGAGGTCGCTCTCACATTGCCCCCCTCCAGGGGCAATTCTATGGCAGTTGTGGGGCCTTATTAGGATTTTTACCTCTTTACTCCCAACTTTGACCCCGATTAGAGACCATATGGCCCCACCCCACCGCCCTTATTTTTTGGCTCATGCTTTCTTTTTCGAACACAAAAAAGTTACAGGGTGTCCCGGATCGAAATCGAAAACTGGTGAGCTATCCCACGCCTAATAGTGCAGATTGAAGAACCGTTTTTTGTGTTCCAAAGTTAAAAAAATAAATTCATAGATATCCCACTCGCATCCAACTAAGCGACCCCATAGCTCTTCAAGGAAAAGACCTAAGCTTTCTTTTGAGTAAAAAAAGGGCCCAATTTGACGAAAAAGTCAAAAAAGTTTTGGATTTAAAAAAAAAAAAAAAATCGAAAATTTATTTTTTATTTTTTTTATAATTTTTTTTTGAAAGATTGAAGAAATCTAAACTATTTTGAACACATTTTGCTAAAAACAATAGGTAAGAAGTTACATGGATGACAATAAACACCTCTTTGGCCAAAATGTCAAATTTCGACCCCCTCTAACTCAGAGAGTCCTTTACCGATCTCGTTGAAAATACATCGGAAGACATCGGTTTCAAAAGTTGTGTCAGTTGACACGAAAAACCCCTATATTTATGATTAAAAAATTTTAATTTGGCCTTGACGAATGTTTTGCTACCCTTCACAATGTAAAAAAAAAAATTAAAAAAAAAGAAAACATTTTCGAAAAAAATTCCGATGAAAAAAAAATGGTGAAAAATCCGCGAAAAAAAATATTTTTTATAAAAAACATGTTTGTAGTTGTTTAAATAAACGGAATGAATATTTTGATATTTACTTTAGACTGTTCTTACTGGTCCTAAATCTGAACATCGTTTTACCGTACTGTAACTCTCAAATTTATGGATCTTAACAAAACTCTGTCACTTCCATTGATAGTTATCAAATTCAACACTCTAAAGCCAACAAACATATTTCAAGTATATTTTTCAAAAAAAAAAAAAAAATCTTCCTTTCCAATTTTCAATTTAAAAACTTCTTGTTAAAAATATGTCACAATGTTTTTTTTTATTATTAAAACTTTAGGTCTACTTTATTTCCATAAATTCTTTATATTTTCGACATGTCAATTGCAACGATAGTAAATTGCTTATCACTTCACTTACTAGTTGTTCAAAATATTACAAATACAGTGAGTGGCCAATATATAATGGGCGAAGAGAAAAGTTTGAAAAAGAGAAAATATGAAAATTTAAACAAATTTAGCATATTAAATTAAAAGGTTTTATTCCAGTTTTTAAAGCATCACGACTGCTGAAAAAAATGTCTCAAAAACTAAGATTTTTTCTATAGAAAAAGTTTTTCAGAATCTGAGAAATTTTCTGTAATATAAATTTCTAAGTATGTGAGACTTTTTCTACAGACAAAAATTTCTTAAAATCTGATATATTTTCAAAAAGAAAAATATCCTAAAATCGAAAACTTTTTCTGTTGAAAATTTTTTCAACAGAAAAAGTCTCAGCATGTGAGACTTTTTCTATAGGCAAAAATATCTTAAAATCTGATACATTTTCAAAAGGAAAAATGTCTTAAAATCGAAAACTTTTTCAGCAGAATCTGAAATTATTTCTTTAGGAAAAGGTACTTCAAATCTACAGCATTTTCCTAAAAAAAAAAAATATTTCAGAGTCCGCGACTTAAAAAACACATATTCCTTCTTTTCCCGAACATCTCCCAAAAACTGGCCAATCACTTTAAAACTATTTTCATCTTGTGTCATATTGTTCATAGCATCCATTGTATGTTGATGTGATGTAGTGGTGTAAATGTTAAAAAGCAAAAATAAAAAACCAACACCATTTTAAGAAAAATCAACATTTGACAAGTCAATCATAAATTGACAATGAAGTCATCATTCTGTCCATATTGGTAGAAAACTTTATAAAGCTAAAGAAAGAATATACTATAAAGGAAAAAAAAAACTAAAAACGACAATTGTATGCATTCTGCATAATAAAAATGAAAATAATTTCATGATAACAATAACTTGCCAAGTAAATAATAATGTATGGTTTTATGATAGAAAAATAATATGTTGTTATATGAGGAGGATATGAAGGATGTAAAGTAGGGCCTAGTAGAAAATTTTTAATATAAGTGTTTTATTGGAAAATAACAAAGCTCAACACTCATTTTCCGGTTTGAATTCTGGTGATCAATTTTAGTAGACTTTGATCTCCTGATTCCAAATCTGTTCTCCAAATTTTTCCACCAAGTCCAGATTTTTAGTTATTCATGGTTAAAAATGCGAGAAATGACGATTTTTGCATTATTTGAAAGCCTGCACAGCAGCCATTCAGTGGAATACAAATCTGGTATAAAGCGCAAAAGTATAATTTGTCTATGGTCTCCAACATAGAAAACAATTTATTTCTAATTATTGCGTTTGGTGGGGTTACACTTGCGTTTTAAAATGATACTGTGAAAATTATAATTTTTGTAAAAAAGGTAAGGTAGACAGATACCTTAGTTCTTTTTGATATTTTTCAAATAAAATCTAAAAAAAATATATTATAAAAATTCAAGTTTTCTGTGTTATTTTTCGTATAAACCGGAAGATATCTTTAATGGGTTTAAAAGTCTATAAGAAAGAATGAACTTTTGCCCAAATTTTGAGCTCATCACAATACAAATTGATCATCTAGTTTTTGTTTTAGAGCCTTTTAAAAATTGTATTTTTTCTAATTTTTTTCACAGTGTTTTTTTTTAAATACATGTTTGACCAATAATAGTGCAACAACTTCAAATTTTTTTGATCATATATTTGAGATCATAGTTCAATTATACTCTAACGCTTTGTACCAGACTTTTATTCCACCCAGTGGCTGCTGTGCAGGCTTTCAAAAAAGGCAAAAATCGCGTTTTTCGAATTTTTAACCGCGAATAATTTAAATTATATATGTGATGGAAAAATTTGGAGCACAGATTTGGAATCAGCGAGTCAAAATCTTTAAAAATTTTATATAAAACTTCAAACCGGAGTCAAAAACCTTAGATTTGTTGAGAGGTGTAATCTATAGAAAACGAAATTAATAATTCCAATTGGTAATAAGAAAATCCAATTTAAATTAAACAAATTCCAATTACAATTTAGAATTCTCCAATATAGTTCTAAAGCACCAGTTGAAATTAAGAAAAGCCCTAGTGGACATTCAGAAAAGCATAATGAAACTTAAACAAGTAAAAAATTAAATTATACCTTGCCGAATGTAGTGATACCCTCCACAATGTAAAAAAAGTTTATTTGCAAAAATAATACAGGCGTTGATCCACGGGGGGAAAGAAAAGGAAAAGAAAGAAAAAAAAAAAAAAAAAAGAAAAAAGAAAGAAAGAAGAAAAGAAAAAAAGAAAAGGAAAGAATAGGAAAAAAAGGAAATAATCTGAGAATTTGATTCTATGAAAATTGTTTGAGAGTCTTAAAATGGTTCTAAAGGTAAAATTTCTAGGAATATAAGAATTTTTCTATATGAAATATTTTGAGAAATTTTCTATAGGAAAAATTTTAGACTTTCTCTTTAGGAAAAATAAAGAATTTTTGTATGTGAATAATTTGAATTTAGAATTTATCTATAAGAGAATTTTTTTATAGAAATTCTTCTTTGAAAAATGTCTAAAAATCTTAAAATTTGTAATAATTTGCAAATTTTTCTAAAACAAAAATTAGAGAACTTTTTATAGGAAAAATCTGACAATTTTTCTATAGGAAAAATTTTAGAATTTTTTTGTAAGAAAAATGTAAGAATTGTCTAGAGGGAAAATCTGACAATCTTTCTTTTAAAAAAAGGAAAGCGAAAAAGAAAACTAAATTATGTGAGAAGTTTTTTCTAGGAAAAATGTAAAATTTTTTTTAATCTTATAATTTTTTAATGTTTAATAGAAAAAAAAACCGAAATCTTTAAATGTTTCTATAAGAAAATATTCTTCAGGGAAAATTTGAGAATTTTTCTATTAAAAAAATTAATTAGAATCTAAGAAATTTTTTATAGAAAAAAATTACACAGAATCTGTGACTTTTTCTTAAAAAAAAAAAAAAAAACGACACAGACTCTGAAAAAAAATGTCTCAGAATCTAAAACTTTTTCTGAAGAAAATAAATGAGACTCAGACTTTCAGACTTTTCCACACTCAAAACCATGTTAAATGTCAAGAAAAGCTTGAAATTTTTATTTTTTGCCTCCTATTTAACGAGAATTCCTAGTAAAAATTAAACGATTTGTAATTTTACAAGCTTTTACCAATAAAATTATAAATTTACAACTTTTTGCCGCGGTAAAACTTACAAGCAATTCTCGTGACTTTACCAGATTTTTTGCTACCTCCTATTTTACGATAATTTGTACTAGAATTCATAGTCAAAATATCAAGCTTTTTGTATATTTACAAGCTTTGTGGTAATAAAATTGATAATATACAACTTTTTTGACGCAATAAAATTTACAAGCAGTTTTCGTGATTTTACTAAATTTAAACTTCGAAGTTTGTAAAATTACAAAAAAACAAGTAGAAAGTTAAATTCGACTTGGCCGAATCTATGAATACCCTCCACAATGCCCTTTTTAAGTTATAGTAAATTTTCTAAAGTGAAAATATAACATTTTTGATTAGAAATATTTTATTTTCTGTAAAAAAAAACTTTTTTTTTAGTAATTTTTGAAAAAAAAAAAAAATAATTTACCAATTTTTTTTGAGTGTAAAATTTTTTTTGAGTGTAAAATTTTTTTCGAGTCTATATTTTTTCTCTTTTAGTGAAAAAATATTTTTGACAGACAAAAACGCGTTGTAAAATATTTTTGTGACTTACCAATGTTTTTAAAACATGTTTAACGGGTTTTCAACACGTGAATTTAAGGTGAGGCGAATCTGAAATTTTCGGTTTTGCTAATAACTTTTGAACCACTGGACCGGTTTGGCTGAAATTCAATACGAACTAGCCCTGGGGAACGACAAATATATATGCTAAGCTTCAGCATTCTCAGAATTGCCTTTAAAAGTTATCGTGTTTATTATCTTGTAAATTCGTGAAAAACCCTTGCCGAAATTCAATCTTTTGCTCATAACTTTTGAACCACTGGACCGATTGTGCTGGGTTGCAATACCAACCTGACCAGGTAAATGCCCACCATATATGCCAAACTTCAGGAGCCTCCGTAAAGTCTTTCAAAAGTTAGCGTGTTTTCAACAGACAGACAGACGGACGGACGGACATCGCTCTTAGAATCGAACGAGGATCATGAATATATACGTTACAAACGGACTGACAAACTTATATATACCCTCTATCACTAGAGTGGAGGGTATAAAAAAATAAAAAATTGTTAAAAAAACAAGGAAAACTGTCAGATATTGGTAAAATGGTATAACGAGAATGGAAGTTGTATCACAAAATTATACTTTTTGTATAAAAAAAAATTCTCAGAATCTAGGAAATTGCCTCAAAAAATTTTAAAAAGCATTTAAGTTTTTAATTTCCCAATCCTTTTCTCTAGAAAAATAGAATAGAAAATAATATTTCAGAAACTAAGGCCTCTGTTCTGTCTTTCACAACTTTTCAATTCACATGAAAATTTCCGAATCACATGAAATCAAGTTTAGTATTTTGTTGATCACGTTTTCATTCGAAGTTGAAATCGAATAATTAAAATTAAAAAAATTATAAGGAAAAAAGTGCATTCGTTTTACTTTCACCAACTTTTATTTATGTTAAACAAAACGAAAAGAAATTCGGATGTGAAATCTAGAACACCAAAAAAATTCGGTAATTTTCATTTTCACATTTTTTATGTGAATTACTTTTTTTGGAACAGCGGCCTAAGATGATTTGTATGGGAAGATGTTTTAGAATCTGGGTCTTCTGATGTCAAAAAAATGCTTTAGAATCTGATAATTTCTTGAGAAGACATTTTTCAATATATCAAACAATTTTTCAGTCCTGTAAGTCAACCTGTAAGAAATGTTTCTATATAAAAAATCATAATAAACACTAAAAGCCCTTAACTACACCTAGAAAAGTTTTACAGTAACTATTTACGGTTATTCAAAAAGTTTTTAGTTAAAGTTGTTTTAAACGTTTTATCGTTTGTTTTTCAATGAAAATAAAATATTGAACGATTTATACAGTTGTTAAAATAATAAACTACAAAAGTTACGGAAAAATATTTTTATCAGTTAAATTATTTGTGACTGATTATACCGTATAATTTTACAGAAGTACGGTTTTTGTAGTTTGTTATTAAAAAAATTTTATTTTTACTTCACAAAATAAAAAATTGTAAACAGTTAAAATAACTGAAATATCGTTTGTTTTAACGGAATGTCTAGTCATTTATTAACGTTTAAAAATAACTGAAAAAGTATGTTGTTTCAAATGAAATATAAGTAGTCCGTTTTTTAAAAGGAAAAACGATTGTTTTAAACGTTTTTTCAGTTGAATTTACTTACAAAATATTTTGAGTGTAATGTTTCAAATCCGACCTGAGGTTCCCTGAAAAAAAAATTTTGAGTAAAAAAAAGTTTCCACCCCAAACCCAAGTTCTGGATCCGCGCCTGACGCCCTAAAATGGGGCGGGTCAAAAACAAAATTTTTTAATCTACCGGGTCCTTGTGTAGGATTCTGAAATTCTTCTAGCATAAATAATATTTATTAAATATATTTCATTTGTTAAAAAAAAATAAAAAAAAACACTTAAAAAATTTTTGCGTGTTTTCAGAAGTTGGTTTAGTTTTTCAAGGGGGAACTTTTTTCCCCCTGGTCCGATTTTGCCCATTTCCGAATTTAACCTGCCTAGTACCATAAGACGTATTCGAGCCAAACGAACCCATAATGGATCGATAACACCGTTCGACAGCCAATATTAAACATTAACCGGAGGATATACGTCTGAAAGTAGAGATTAAATGGAGTAAAACTGCATTTACAGTTTTTCATTGCGTGATCCTGTTTTCTTTTAAAAGGACTTCAGAATTTTAAAGGATACATTTTATAAAATATTTGTACTTGTGCTAGGATGACACTGGTGGTGGAAAATGAAAGAGAAGGTTCTCCCCTAATTTTTCCATTTTTTTTATTTTGCCATATCAGGATAAAAGATGTAAATAAAATCATTTAAAAACTTTATCAAAATAATTTGTTGAAAATATTGAATGATATTGAAGGATACATGTTTGAAAGGACGTAACTTATCTCCTTTTTCCTGACATGTTAACATAATAAAATAGGAAAATTAGGGGAGATACTCCTCTTTCATTTGCTATCACAAGTGGCATCCTAGGATAGGTACAAAATTTAATCCTCCAAAACTTTGAAGTCATTTTAAAAGAAAACATCACGAAAAGAAAAACTGTAAATTAAGTTTTTACTACATTTAGTTTCTAGTTTCAAACGTATATTATGCAGTTCGTGTTTAACGACTTTTTTCTTTTTGCTGGACGGTGTAATGTGTATTCTTTATGGGGTCCCCGATCAATATTTCAATGTGTTACACATGTAATGACAAAGTCAGTATTCCTCAATACTTTGTTTTGAGGGTTTTAAAAATTAGAAAAAAAAAACAGACAAGTAAAGAAAAATTTTAAATTCCGAAAAAAATTAGGTTTCCTCCTTTCATCTTTTTAAGAAATTAAAACAAATGTTCAACCTGTAATAACTTGGCTTTCGCCTTGTGGAAGTTTTTATAAATTAATTATGCAGTTGAGTGGTTAACACAATTCCACATGGGTTTTCGGTTTGGCTTTTGGCACTTATAAAGCAGTTTATAAATGTACTTTTTTTTCCCCTATTTATATGTGTGTGTGTTAAACTTATACAACAATAAAACGGGAAATTATATTATTGATACATAGTTTTTCCTTTAGCCTGACAAAAGAACTGAACAGCAAAAAAAAAAAAAAAAACGAAGAAATAAAGAGAAACACTTTTCAATATACAAATCAACATACAGAAACTCAAACAACGGCGCAATACAACAATGACATACATTTTTTTTTTTTTTTTAAGTCTTACATTGACATAACACGAACAATAATAAGATGAATTGAAGGTGCAAAATATGTTGCAAATAAAAAAACACACTCACATACTCATGTAAAATATGTTCACTCAACTCATACATAAAGTACATGTGCTGCACACAAGTTATTTTCGTATTTTTCTTTACATGTATAAACAAGATGTATTTATTAAAAATTTTATGGATTTACACTTTTTTACACTTATAAAATTGTTATCAACAAAAATGTATGAAAAAAATAAAATTTATAGAAAATAAGAAAAAACGTGAAGGAAAATCGTGATTTATATTACAATACATTATGTCAAGGCAGACAAAGAACTGCAAGAAACTTAAAAAGAAGAAATGCTAAAAGACATACACACACATGATACATGAAATGTATTTCTCTGATAACTGAAATTCCTTAATAATATATACACAAATCATATTGTAGCATTGTAGGTACATTTCCATGAATATTTTGTCACATAATTCAGTTTGACAAAAAAATAAACATCGAGAAAATATTGTAAAACATATGCCAATTTTACATGCATGACAGACGTCAGGTATGAACGTAAGTATTTGAATGAGCGAAAAGAAAATTTTTGCTTTTTTCTATTATTGAAAAATTGTCAACAATCATTTTAATAAAAAAAATAGTTTTCTCTCAAGGTATACAGATGTAAATAAAAACTTAGAAAAATATTGAATTTTCCTATAATTTTTTTTTTTAACTTTTTCTATAGAAAAACTCTTTGAATTTTTCTATAAAAAAATTTTTGAATTTTTCTATAAAAATTTTTTTGATTGTGAATTTTTCTATAGAAAAAATCTGTGAATTTTTCTATAGAAAAAATTTGTGAATTTTCTTACAGAAAAAATCTGTCAATTTTTCTATAGAAAAAAATCTGTGAATTTTTCTATACAAAACATCTGTGAATTTTTCTATAGAAAAAGTCTGTGAATTTTTCTATAGAAAAAGTCTGTGAATTTTTCTATAGAAAAAAATCTGTGAATTTTTCTATAGAAAAAAATCTGTGAATTTTTCTATAGAAAAAAATCTGTGAATTTTTCTATAGAAAAAAATCTGTGAATTTTTCTATAGAAAAAAATCTGTGAATTTTTCTATAGAAAAAAAACTGTGAATTTTTCTATAGAAAAAAAACTGTGAATTTTTCTATAGAAAAAAATCTGTGAATTTTTCTATAGAAAAAAATCTGTGAATTTTTCTATAGAAAAAAATCTGTGAATTTTTCTATAGAAAAAAATCTGTGAATTTTTCTATAGAAAAAAATCTGTGAATTTTTCTATAAAAAAAATCTATGAATTTTTCTATAGGAAAAATCCATGAATTTTTCTATAGGAAAAATCCATGAATTTTTCTATAGAAAAAATCTGTGAATTTTTCTATAGAAAAAATCTGTGAATTTTTCTATAGAAAAAATCTGTGAATTTTTCTATAGAAAAAATCTGTGAATTTTTCTATAGAAAAAATCTGTGAATTTTTCTATAGAAAAAATCTGTGAATTTTTCTATAGAAAAAATCTGTGAATTTTTCTATAGAAAAAATCTGTGAATTTTTCTATAGAAAAAATCTGTGAATTTTTCTATAGAAAAAATCTGTGAATTTTTCTATAGAAAAAATCTGTGAATTTTTCTATAGAAAAAATCTGTGAATTTTTCTATAGAAAAAATCTGTGAATTTTTCTATAGAAAAAATCTGTGAATTTTTCTATAGAAAAAATCTGTGAATTTTTCTATAGAAAAAATCTGTGAATTTTTCTATAGAAAAAATCTGTGAATTTTTCTATAGAAAAAATCTGTGAATTTTTCTATAGAAAAAATCTGTGAATTTTTCTATAGAAAAAATCTGTGAATTTTTCTATAGAAAAAATCTGTGAATTTTTCTATAGAAAAAATCTGTGAATTTTTCTATAGAAAAAATCGATTAATTTTTCTATAGAAAAAATATGTGAATTTTTCTATGGAAAAAATCTGTGAATCTTTCTATAGAAAACATCTCTGAATTTTTCTATAGAAAAAATCAATGAATTTTTCTATAGAAAAAATCTATGAATTTTTCTATAGAAAAAATCTATGAATTTTTCTATAGAAAAAATCTATAAATTTTTCTATAGAAAAAATCTATGAATTTTTCTATAGAAAAAATTTATGAATTTTTCTATAGAAAAAATCTATAAATTTTTCTATAGAAAAAATCTGTGAATTTTTCTATAGAAAAAATCTTTTAATTTTTCTATAGAAATATCTGTGAATTTTTCTACAGGAAAAATCTGCGAATTTTTCTATGGAAAAAATCTGTGAATTTTTATATGGAAAAAATCTATGAATTTTTCTATAGAAAAAATCTGTGAATTTTTCTATAGAAAAAAATCTGTGAATTATTCTACAGAAAACATCTATGAATTTTTCTATAGAAAAAATCTGTGAATTTTTCTATAGAAAAAATCTGTGAATTTTTCTATAGAAAAAATCTGTGAATTTTTCTATAGAAAAAATCTGTGAATTTTTCTATAGAAAAAATCTGTGAATTTTTCTATAGAAAAAATCTGTGAATTTTTCTATAGAAAAAATCTGTGAATTTTTCTATAGAAAAAATCTGTGAATTTTTCTATAGAAAAAATCTGTGAATTTTTCTATAGAAAAAATCTGTGAATTTTTCTATAGAAAAAATCTGTGAATTTTTCTATAGAAAAAATCTGTGAATTTTTCTATAGAAAAAATCTGTGAATTTTTCTATAGAAAAAATCTGTGAATTTTTCTATAGAAAAAATCTGTGAATTTTTCTATAGAAAAAATCTGTGAATTTTTCTATAGAAAAAATCTGTGAATTTTTCTATAGAAAAAATCTGTGAATTTTTCTATAGAAAAAAATCTGTGAATTTTTCTATAGAAAAAATCTGTGAATTTTTCTATAGAAAAAATCTGTGAATTTTTCTATAGAAAAAATCTGTGAATTTTTCTATAGAAAAAATCTGTGAATTTTTCTATAGAAAAAATCTGTGAATTTTTCAATAGAAAAAATCTGTGAATTTTTCTAGAGAAAAAATCTGCGAATTTTTCTATAGAAAAATTATATGGAAAAAATCTATGAATTTTTCTATAGAAAAAATCTGTGAATTTTTCTATAGAAAAAATCTGCGAATTTTTCTATAGAAAAAAACCTGTGAATTTTTCTATAGAAAAAAATCTGTGAATTCTTCTATAGAAAAAATCTGTGAATTTTTCTATAGAAAAAATCTGTGAATTTTTCTATAGAAAAAATCTGTGAATTTTTCTATAGAAAAAATCTGTGAATTTTTCTATAGAAAAAATCTGTGAATTTTTCTATAGAAAAAAATCTGTGAATTTTTCTATAGAAAAAATCTGTGAATTTTTCTATAGAAAAAATCTGTGAATTTTTCTATAGAAAAAATCTGTGAATTTTTCTATAGAAAAAATCTGTGAATTTTTCTATAGAAAAAATCTGCGAATTTTTCTAGAGAAAAAATCTGCGAATTTTTCTATAGAAAAAATCTGAGAATTTTTCTATAGAAAAAATCTGCGAATTTTTCTATAGAAAAAATCTGTGAATTTTTCTATAGAAAAAATCTGTGAATTTTCACTGATTTTTTCTATAGAAAGGTTTGAAATTTTCAATAGAATTTTCCGAAACGAAAATCTTTGAAAAAATCCCCCAAAACTGTCTTAATATTTTTATTACCATGTCTGTTAACATTGAAGAATATGCGCTTCAAAATATGTTAGCAGAAAATCTGCCACATATTTAGTCATTCATAGACATTTAAATGTTTTTCGACATTGCTTTTTTTTATTTTTATTGTTGTTGTTATTCATTCGTTCTTCCTTTTTACTTAGTTTAGTTGTTTACAACAAATTTGTCAACATAACTACCATGACATGTCGCAAATCTTAGTATGTAGATGAACGTATGTGTGTGTGTAGCTATGCTCTAAGCATGTGTGTGAGTTTGTTTGTATTTGCTTAGTACTAACATACAATACATGTATGAATATTTGTAGGTATTTATTTTCCTTGAGCATGGCATACTTTAAATGGTTTGTGTTCTGCTTTATTTTCATTCATTCTGTCTGTCTGTCTGTTTGTCGTTTTTTTACTGTTATCGTTATTTAAGCGGAAACGGAAGTTGAAAATTTCACGTATATTTACATAAAAGACAACAAATATGTTGTAAAACACATATTGTATTACTAATACATGCATACGTATACACATGTACACATAATTCTTTGTATGTGTAAATATAAATTTGTAAATTTATTATAGAAGGTAAAAATATTTTTTGTATTTCCTACGCTACGTATATTTATTTATGAATTTAATACACAAATTTTTTGTGTTACGTTACTGAAAGGCAGCGTTTATTAAACCATAAAATTTTTGAAAATTTATAGAATGTGTCGTTATTGACACGATTAAACACACACAGAAACACACACTCACACATACACAATCTCAGTTATATATAGATATAACGACATATGTTATTTTGCATGTGTTTGTGTTAAGGATCAACGAAAATGTTGTAAAATATCTCACATACCACCTTACAACTACACCCCATTATCATCATCATCATCATCTACATCCCCCCTCAGCATCATTCTTTAAACAGTCAAAAGTCATAGTATAGTTTTAGGGGGATGAGTTCTTGATATTTATTATGCAGGCAAATATTTTAATAACATTTTAAAATATTTATATAGAGCTAAACAACAAAAAAAAAATAAAAAACAGAAAATTTGAAAACAAACTAAGAATGTATGTATGTATGCATGTATGTATCATAAAATGTAAATTTAAAATTTGGCTGGGAGTTTTTTTTTTTAAATGGAAGGGAGTAAATATTTTTTAATACGCTGATTTATTTACAAAACATTTTTTGGAAAAAAGGGGAAAAAATATAAAAAATATGTTATGCAAATATGCACACAATAAATAGTTTTTAAATTTTTATAAATAAAAGAATATACAAAGTATTTAAAACTTTTTTATTTTTAAGGTGCGTTCACACGAGAAAGAAATCTCGATAGAAAAATCGAAAATTTGTCAACTCTAGCCTTTTTAAATATCATCTCTAAAAAAAATAAAATTTGTTTACGTTATAATTTTTTTATTAAACAAAATACAGACTTCAAATCAAAAATAATATCAATCTCTTCCAAAAATCTGTAACATTATCAAAAAAATGTAAGAAATAATTAGTTTTAGATGAATTTGATTTGACACACTTATTGAAAAAGTAAAATTCACAGGTACACAGAGTCGTTTTTTGGTCTTTGTCTAGCCGTTTTCTCTCCCGTGTAAACGCGCCTTTATAAATAAATTCTTCACACCAAAAATAAAATAGAAATTAGTTTTACATTTTCTACACTCAAAAAAAGTAAACTAAAATCTAGGAAAATTAACTAAATTTTGAGAAAAAGAGGTAATGATTTGGCTCCAAAGATTTTTTTTCTTGGTTTTAGTTCATAATTTTCTCAAAAATAAGAAAAACAATGTTATTTAATTTTAAGCCAATTTTAACTAGAAAATGGGAAAAATTATATTACACTTTGGTTTATTCACAGTTTAGAACTAGATTGGGTCTAGACCCTGGACCCATGGGTTAACTCGAGACCCCGTTGTGTCCTTTAAGGGTCCCCATAGATTTTGACCCAAAACTTGTGTCCGTTTCGCTCTACCTTGCTTAGTTTTTGAGATACGGTAATATGGGGTCTGATAGGGTCTTGAGAGTCTTAAAAACTGGATAACTGAAAAACTATTAATCGGAGGGCTTTTGGGTATTTTGCGGAAGTGTTCTACGAGTCAAGAGCTACAAAAATGCCGTTGGACCTTTTCTCGTGTTGACAGTATTTACCTAGATATAAGACTGGCATTTTTCAGTATAGCAAAATTTTTTCTTCTCCGATTTTCAAAGTCCGGTCATTTTTTTATTCTACTAGGCATAAACCTCATGTGGTACCAATTTGAGGCTAATCGGATTAAATTAACCCGTGGCGCCCGGCGGTCAAAGTTTTGGATTTTTGAAAAATTAAAAAAAATATATATATCTTTCGACACATCATATTTGTTTATTTTGATGTGCTGAGCACGAATATCAAAATAAAATTAAAATCAGTCGAACAGTTTTCGAGACATCGCTTTTTGAAATTTGCAAAAAATGGCGGTTTTTTCCTACGTTCAAGAAATTTTTTAAAAAAAGTCTCAAAATTTCATTCCACCGACCCTTTGGTAAAGCTTGAGACAATCTTGCATTTAAAACTAATTTGAGCCAAATCCGATCATTTTAAGCCGTCGATCAAAGTTTTGGACTTTTGAAAAATTTCCACCAAAATTTAGTATTTTTGAAAATGAAAAAATAAAAAAAATATATACCTTGCGATACATTATTTTTAATAATTTTAGCATGCTGAATACGAATATCAAAAAATTTATAAAATCGGTCGAACGGTTTCCGAGATATCGCCATTTAAAATTTGTCAAAAAATTGCAAAATGGGCGAGTTTTTCCTACGTTTAAGAATTTTTTTTAAAAAAACTCTAAAAATTTATATATTTTAACCCTTTCATAGAGCTTGATACAATCTTTCATTTAAGCTTAATTTGAGCCAAATCAGATCATTTTAACCCGAGGCACCCTTCGATCAAAGTTCAGGGTTTTTAGTAAAAAGTTTCTAAAAAGGCATAACTTTGATCGATGGGCGCCACGGCTTAAAATTATCGGATTTGGCTCAAATTAGTTTTAAATGAAAGATTGTCTCAAGCTCTACAAAAGGTTCGTTGGAATGAAGTTTTGAGACTTTCTTTAAAAAATTTCTTTAACGTAGAAAAAAACCGTAATTTTTTACAAATCTGAAATGGCGATATCTCGAAAACCGATCGGGCGATTTTAAATTTTTTTTAGATATTCGTGCTCAGCGCACCGAAATTAACAAATATGATGTGTCGAAAGATAAATATTTTCTTAATTTTATTTTTAAAAATTTTTCAAAAATCCAAAACTTTGACCGCCGAGCGCCACGGGTTAGTTTAATCCGATTGACTTCAAATTTGTACCACTTAAGTTTTAGACAAAAAAAATTTGCTCGGACACTTGGGAAAATCGAAAGTTGACAAAAAATGCCAGTCTCATGTGCATATATAAAATCTCGGGAATTTCAAATTTTAGATCTAAAATTAGGGTCTTGAGACTCCGACAGATATGCAGAGCTAGGCTATTCCATATTTTTCTTTGTAGTCTTTTGAAAATTTCATCCGTTTCGCTCTATCTCGCTTAGTTTTTGAGATATCGTCATTTTGAATTTTTAACTAAATTCTAAGGAGTTATTTACTAAATTCTCAGAACATAATAACTAAATTCTAAGAAGCACACATCCTCAATTCAAAGAAGAGAAAAGCGATGATGTTTTTTTTTTTTAGTAAATTTTAACTAAACTTGAACTAAATTGTTTTTTAAGAAATATGTCTTTAAAATAAAGATACGTTTCTTAGATTTGTGAAAAATTTCTTTGGCAGTAAGATTTTTTTTTCCTAATATTAAAAAATTCCATTTAAAGAAACCTATGAACTAATTATAAGTAAATGAATTAAAATTTTTTCTTCATAGCTAAGAATATTTCCCTTTTTTAAGTTAAATTTAACTAAATTTTAGGAAAATTCATGATAAATTTTCAAAGACATTTTTTCCTTAATATTAGTTATGTCTTTTTTTTCAGTGTAAAACTTTGTAAAATGGTTTTGACAAAAAAAATACTGTTAATTTACAGAGTTTATAGTAAAATATTGTTTAAATATGAGCGCCTACTGGCAGAGAAAACTCTGTAATTCTACATTAAAACTCTGTAAAATGATTTGGACAAAAAACTGTTATTTTACAGAGTTTCTTGTTAAATATTTGTTAAATAAACCACTATTTACCGAAGAAAAACTCTGTAAATTTACATATACTTGTAAAATGCATTTGATGCAAACGAAATTTTACAGAAAAAAAATTTACATAATTTAGTAAAATGCATGTTTTTTTGTTTAATTTTTATAAGATTTCTAAAAAGATTTTTTTATAACTTTTTTTGATACTCTTTCTCAAACAAAAAACTGATCAAATTTAAGTGTTTGGTAACAAAATAAATTTGCTCAAAACATTTTTTTTTACTGAAAATTGAGTTTTTAACTTTGAAATTAAGATTACTGGATAATAAGTTAAAAAAAACTGATAAAACTTGGTTTTTTGGTTACAAAAAAATACAAAGTATATTGCTAAAATCTGTATTTTAGAAAATGATATGTTTTCTGTAAAAATATCGTTTTTCATAAATAACAATTTTGTATAAAATTGGAAAAAATACAACTTTATAAAATTCTTAATATGAACGAACCAAAAAAAAGGTATCCCAGCAAAACTTAGATTACCAAATAAGGTATAAAATAAGGTATATGATCTCTTATTTTATACATTGCAGCATTGATGATTTTAACAGGCGATGAGACTCAAAGTAATGCATCCACATTATCACATAGAATACCAGTAAGGTATAAAATAAGTCATAAATTTATAACGAAGAATACCAGTAAGGTGTAAAATATATGATATTTTATAGGTTACGAGTAAGGTATATAATATAGCATACCAGAACGTAATATATAAGGTGTTAAGAGTAGTGAAAAAGTAATTTTGTATTAAATTTACTTACGTGATTGTAAGTGAGTGTAAGTAGATATAATATGCTAGTGAGTGTGTGTCGTTAGAAATTTCTTGTCGTGAGCCCATCTCTAGTTTAAACTTATGCATTTTTTATAAAATAATTATTTTGTATGTTATTGTAATGCATTATGCATTTAATTATAAATAATGCATTATTTCAAACTTTCAAATAATACATAATGTAACCAAATATAAATCATCCATGATATAATGTTTAGAAATAATAAATATGAAATACATTTTTCCAATAATCATGCATTACGTAGCAAATTATTAGTAATGCATTATTTTTCACTTTAAAATAATACGTTGTGGAACAAATGTTTGGTAAGACATCCTAAAATAATGCTACAAATAAGGTATATACATTACCTGGTAATGTGTTATATAATCACTACCCATTACCAAAGTTTTGCTGGGATGTCGCAAAAATAACACAACATACACTCTTATAATAAGAAAATAAGATAACAAAACAAATTTAAAAAAATATATAAATCGACATGTCTTGACAAGCACACACACATGAAACAAATGAAAACAAAACATACACAATTTAAATAAAAAATCTTTTGAAATTTGTCATTCCAAGGGTGCCCAGCAAAACTTAGATTACCAAATAAGGTATAAAATAAGGTATAGGATCTCTTATTTTATACATTGCAGCATTGATGATTTTAACAGGCGATGAGACTCAAAGTAATGCATCCACATTATCACAAAGAATACCAGTAAGGTATAAAATAAGTCATAAATTTATAACGAAGAATACGAGTAAGGTGTAAAATATATGATATTTTACAGGTTACGAGAAATGAAATAATATAGCATACCAGAAGATAATATATAAGGTGTTACGAGTAGTGAAAAAGTAATTTTGTATTAAATTTACTCTCGTGATTGTAAGTGAGTGTAAGTAGATAAAATATGCTTGTGAGTGTGTGTCGTTAGAAATTTCCTGTCGTAAGCTCATCTCTAGTTTAAACTTATGCATTTTTTTATAAAACAATTATTTTTTATGTTATTGTAATGCATTATGCATCCAATTATAAATAATACATTATTTTAAACTTTCAAATAATACATAATGTAACCAAATATAAGTCATCCATGATTTAATGTTTAGAAATTATAAATATGAAATACATTTTTTCCAATTATCATGCATTACGTAGCAAATTATAAGTAATGCATTATTTTTCACTTGAAAATAATACGTTGTGGAACAAATGTTTGGTAAGACATCATAAAATAATGCTACAAATAAGTTATGTGCATTACCTGGTAATGTGTTATATAATCACTACCCATTACCAAAGTTTTGCTGGGTGGTTTTGAATTTTTTATTGTTACGTTTGCGTACATGAACGGCAGAACTTCTCTTCTTGAAAAGCAGCAACAAACTGGCAAAAAATTATCTTTTGTGTATGATTTGTTTGTTTATGTTCTTTTACATTATATATTATTAAAGCTTACATATTTTGTGATGCATTTAACCGGGAGCTATTTATATTCGTGCACTTTAATTTTCAGATAGGGATGTTTGATTTTCATTTTCGCTAGGCCGACATCTAAAAAAAATACTTAAAAAGGGATAACAAAAATATCTGTTAAATTTGCAAATAATCTGTTGAAAATCTGCTCAAAAATTAAAAAAAATACTTAAAAAAGATAGCAAAAAATATCTGTTAAATTAGCAAAATAATTTGCTGAAAATCTGCACAAAACCTTTGTAAAACTTAGCAAACAGAATCAGTAAAAGCTCTGCAAAATTCCTGTTGTTTTCAGAAATTAAATAGCGGAGAATTCTGCTAAAATATTAATTTCAGCAGAAAAATCTGCTAAAAATTTGTTATTCTTGATTGAAAGTCATTTTACAGATTTTTTGACAGAGTTTTTCTTTTGAGTGTACAATAAAAACGATATTTTTAAACTTTTGCTTTTTTGTTCGCGAAAAATCTTTATTTTCGTTAAAAAATTGGTTCAATACAAATATTTTTAGTTTGATTTGAATATACGACAGCCATCTGGTAAAACTAGTTCGTGTACACTAAATCACATTGTAATATCAGTTTTTTCAAAGTTAGCGTATGTATAAGCGATATTCGCAATTATTTTTTTTTTTTGTTTTTAAGTAAAAAAAGCTATTTTTTTCATATTATTTAGACAATTGCTGAATTTTTATTATCTAAACTCTATTGAATATACAGGGTAATTCCAAAAATTTTCGCCCCACTGTTCGGAAACATGCCTTTGGACGCCACTGAGAATTTGGCTCATAAATATCCACGTTTATATGAGATATGTTGCATTTTTGGATTTTCAAAATTTGTTGTAGTTTTCAAATTATCGCGGGTCAAAGTTCGACTTTTTTAGCAAAAGTCAGAAAAATACATGACGTTTAACGTGCTCTAACTTTTTAACTAGTAATCCGATTATCACAAGTAATGGCTCATATGAAAGCTTAATTCTTCTTCTTTTAGGAAATATTTTCAAAAGAATACGGTTACTGTTTTGTACAACATATCCAAAATTCAGAGTGGGATCCCAATGGGATCAAAAAATATTCTGGTTTTAGTACGAAGTTCTTAAATTTTACCTTAGAAAATTAAAATTTTATGTTTCTTTAATATAAAAATTTAAATTTTCAAAGAAAATTATACTATTAAAATTTTGAAAACATTAGAAATTTAAATTTTCTAAGGGAAAAATATGAGAACCTCGTACTTAAAACAGAATATTTTTTGATCCCATGGAGATCCCACTCTGAATTTTGAATATGTTATACAAAACATTGTTATTTTTCACCAGAAATTTTTTTAAAAAAATCGAAGATGTGTTTTTTTAAATATTCGAAAAGAAAAAATGTTTTTGCATTTTTGCATCATTTCTGCAAAAAAAACTGTGTTATTTTAAAAATATTTTCTAAAAGAAGAACCCCAGCTTTCACATGAGCCTAAATTTGTGAAAATCGGGTCATTGGTTAAGAAGTTACAGCTCTTTAAACGTGATGTATTTTTCTTACTTTTGCATAAAAAGTCAATCTTTGACCCGCCATAATTCGTTAAATACACAAAATGTAAAAAAACGATATATGGTACATATATCATATTTATGAGGGCTATCTATGTGTCAAGGTTCAAATTAATCTGAGACACCATTTCCAAAAATGACTAAAATTTTATTCGCGGAAATTTTTTTCCCAATTTTTTTTATTTTATGAAAATGAGTAGTATACCATACATTACAGACACAAAATTAAAAAAAAAAAAAATTTTCGCGGATTTTTTTTTTCGCGAAAAAACAATGGATTTTGTATATATGCATTCCATGTCAAATCGGACATTTTCAAAATTTTTTTATTAGATTTTCCCAATTTCTTTACAGTTTTTAGTACCCTTCGAAAACTCCTTCGTGGTAAATTTTCAGATTTTTTTGATGACCCGTTCAAAAGATATCAAATTTTTTAAAATTGGTAGTTTGTTCCTTTACACTCCTACACTTACACTTCTCTTACTCATAACTTCTTCAATATTGGTCCAAATTTCAAATTTTTTTTTTTCAAAATTTTTGTTTTTTTACGTACTCTTAAAAAAAACCCAAAAAAATTCTTAAAAGCGCTTTAGTATGCGATTTTAAAGTTTTAAAATTTAAATCTCATTTTTGAAAATGTTTGTACTCTTCGATTGTTTTGAAATTTTTTTGTGTAAAACTTCTATCGATTCTACAAATTTTTTGCCCCGGAGGATCTTGGGATAACGATTATTACTATTTTTTAAAATTATTTGAAAAAATTTTATTGTAATTTTCCAATAATAAAATCATTTCTACTGCTCCAATGGTGCGTCATAGAGGGGTCCTTTGCAAGACCGACCCCCACTAATTTTTTCGTCTTAACATTTCTTTGGAACAAACTAATACCCTATCTCCAATTTCTAAGGGGGCTCCCACACAAAACGACATTATTTAAAATTTGCTCCAACAGCTCTAACTGCCCTAATAGTGGCCTTAGAACAACAACATGTATGACCGATCCACATTATTTTTTTAGTCCAAACATTTTCTCTGAACACACCTACCCTCTATCTTTAACTGTTAAGGCGGTCCCCATAATTTTTTTTTATTTTATGTAAATTTGTTTTATTTAATCAGCTTCTACCGGTCCAATGGTGCGTCCGAGAGGGGACATTAGTGAGACCGACCCCCAATTATTTTTACCCTACAACATTTTTTTAAAATATACCTACGCCCTATCTCCACTCCCTAAGCAGGCTCCCATACAAATAACAGTTGGAGAAAATTTTTTAAAAATGTAATTTTGTATGGGAATCTACTTAGGGAGTGGAGCTAGGGCGTAGGTATATTTAAAAAAATGGTGTAGGGTAAAAATAAATGGGGGTCGGTCTCACTATTGACCCCTCTCGGACGCACCATTGGACCGGCAGAAGCTGATTAAATAAAACAAATTTACAAAAAATAAAAAAAATTGTATGGGGACCGTCTTAACAATTAGAGATATAGGGTATGTTCAGGGTGTGTTCAGAGAAAATGTTTGGACTAAAAAAATATTGTGGGTCGGTCATACATTTTGTTGCTCTAAGGCAGTGGTCGGCAGAAAGAGGGAACATTTTTACATTTTTCTAAAACATAGCTTCATCTACCCGCTTTTTTAAATGCTACCATGACACTAAATAAAATATTTTTATTTTTAATGCTCTCAGTTGTGAGTTTCGTTGACATTCGCGTTGTCTACGTGCAAATAGCCAATTTCAATATGCACCTGGGTGCAATGGGTGCCGACCACTGCTCTAAGGGCACTATTAGGGCAGTTAGAGCGGTTGGGGACTTGTAGAATTGTATGGGGACCGTCTTAACAATTAGAGATAGAGGGTAGGTGTGTTCAGAGAAAATGTTTGGACAAAAAAAATATTGTGGGTCGGTCATACATTTTGTTGCTCTAAGGGCACTATTAGGGCAGTTAGAGCGGTTGGAACAAATTTTAAAAAATGTCGTTTTGTGTGGGAGCCCCCTTAGAAATTGGAGATATGGCATTAGTTTGTTCCTTAACATTTAAGACGTAAAAATTAATGGGGGTCGGTCTTATAAAGGACCCTCTATGACGCACCATTGGAGCAGTAGAAATGATTTTATTATTGGAAAATAACAATAAAATTTTTTCAAAAAATTAAAAAAAAATAATAATAATCATTATCCCACGATCCTCCTGGGCAAAAAATTTGTAGAATCGATAGATGTTTTACACAAAAAAATTTCAAAAAAATCAAAGAGTACAAACATTTTCAAAAATGAGATTTAAATTTTAAAACTTAAAAATCGCATACTAAAGCGCTTTTAAGAATTTTTTGGGTTTTTTTTTTTTAAGTACGTAAAAAACAAAAATTAAAAAAAAAAAAATTAAATTTGGACCATTAATGAAGAAGTTATGAGTAAAAGAAGTGTAAGTGTAGAAGTGTAAAGGAACAAACTACCAATTTTAAAAAAATTTGATATCTTTTGAACGGGTCATCAAAAAAATCTGAAAATTTACCACGAAGGAGTTTTCGAAGGGTACTAAAAAATGTAAACAAATTGGGAAAATCTAAAAAAAAAATGTTCAAAGTGTCCGATTTGACATGGAATGCCCCATATATATATTTAAAAACTATACCAAAAGCATAAAAATAAATTTTTTGTAGTACCTTGGCTTTACAATTTTAAATCGCGAATATCGCGAATACGAGCGCTAACTTCCAAAAACGGCTAGCACCGTTGAATTCAGCGTACCCGAATTAGCTTTACCAGCAGGGGGCCCAGCTTGTTAATTTTTGCGACTAGCACAATGTTATGTTTTTTATGAAAGAAGAGAAGTAAATTTTTTAATATTTTGAGTTTATATTAGCATAATTTTAACAAAAATCAAAATTAAAATATTTTTCAAAAATGGTCACGGTTAGTACTACACTCAAAAATAATCCTTGTAAGTTACCAAAAAATTCTCGTAAAATAGGAGGTAGGTAAACTTCTCGTAAAATTATGAGGATTTCCTCGTAATTTTGATTGCGCCAAAAATTGGTAAAATAACCAATTTTATTGGTAAAAATATTGTTTTAAAACCACAAAAATAAAACAAATGGTAAATTTACAAGAAAAAATGGTAAATATGTTTAAAAAAATGGTAAATTTACAAACCAAAATGGAAAATTTACAAAAAAATTTTTGTTAAACAACAAAATCCTCGTAATAAAATCATTATTGTAAAATAACTGTTTTTTTTTTTGTAAATTAACTAGAATCCTCGCAATAATTCTTTCAAAATTTTGTCAACTTTTTTTTAAATATTTTTCAATAAAAAAAAAATGTTGTCCGGGACTTGGAAATTTAAAAAAAAAAATAGAAAGTTTACAAAAAAAAATGTTTTTTTTTTTTTTTGTTCAACAACATAAATCCTCTTATAACATAATGTTTGTAAAATAACAGTTTTTTATTTAGAATCCTCGTAATAAAAACTTTGTTGTAAAATTAGTTTTTTTTTTTTGTAAAATAACCTTTCAGAATCGTTGAATACAATTTCGAAAATAAATTTTTAAAATTACCAATAAAACAAGATTTTTTGTTAAAAAACAAGGAAAATTGATAAATATTGGCAAAACGGGATTACAAGGCATTTTACCAGCTTTTTTTGAGTGTAGAGAACTTAATAATCTACAAATCAAAAAAAAAATATCAAAATCGGTCTTTTAGCTGTACAACTGGAGCCGATTTTGTCTTAAACAAAAAAGAATTCTACAATTGAGTGGCAACTCTGTGAATTCTTGCTGACCAAATTTTGTGTTATAAAGTTTTTAAAAATATTTGTCCGCACGTCGCACAGTGGGTTTAATGATAGGCAAAATGGGTATTAATTCAGGGCTGCCGTAATTTTGAAATATTATAATTTTTTATTGATGAATACTTATTAATCAACAAAAAACTACTATTTTGAAAAAAAAAAAATATGGAAAAAAATTTTTTTTTAACCTGCTAGGCACTTTTTCGATTTTTGGAAAAACTTATCTTGAGTCACAATTTTTGCTGTAACTTTGGAAGCAAAAGCGATAAATTAATAATTCAAATTGCAAATTAAAGAATATTTAATGCGGTTTTATTAAATTTAAAAAAAAAAAAATTAATACGTATTATTATTAGAATAAATTTTTTATAAAATTTTATTTTTGTGGTTCATAAAATTAAAAAAATTTAAAATTTTCTTAAAAAAAAAGGAAGTACAATTTTTTTTTTATTTAAAAATCATATAAAATCAAAAAATTTAACAAATAAATACAAAAATAAACAATATTTTCATTTCATTGTTTTTATTTGGTTTAAAATGTTTTTTACTACAGCTATTTCAAAAATTTCTGAAATTTATGGCATACCAGGCATTGTATTGTAAAACTTTTTTTTAATAAATTATTTAAACAATACGACTAAAGTTTTTGTTTTTTTATTAAACAGTTAAACTTAACAAATTACTCCAAAAACTGCAAAAAATAGAAGAGGCCATACATAATTAAATAGAGTTGGCCATTTTGAATACGTGACTATATTTCCACAATAATCTGGATTATCGGAGCAGCCTTAATCTATTAGTTGCGTTAAGCGAGGTTGCACTGTATTTCTTATTGAGTATATACAATATAGTGGACTGAAAATCCATTATGACAAATTTTAAAATTTGCAGCTGTTTAGATATTTTAAGTGTTTTGCACTTTAAAAACTTTTAATGCTCAATTTGTAATATAAATAATGCTGTTTTTATACCGCGATCATGGCAAAAATATTAACCAGATATCACTGAAACTTAACATATTTACTTCTAGTTATCCTAAGCAGTTTGGTATTGCATTTAAGCGATATCGGTGTTGCGGTTTAAAGGTTATGAACGAAAATCTAAGGACACCTCGAAAATTTTGGTACATTCCACATAACCTAAAAATACTAAATGCTTTGCTGGCTGAGAAATATGAACAAAATTTGATACCGAATGTAATTTAAACATTTAAACAATTTCGCGATTTTTTTTTTTCAAAAACTGTATGGGATATGTACTTTTTAGTATTTTAAGCAAAAACATTACCAATATCGATAAAAAGTAGCTTTACACCCCACTCTAATATATATGATAATTAAAATTATTTGTTATTATAATTATTTTACACATTTACAATAAATAGCAATAAACAAAAACGGTAAACAACATAACGACAATCGAAAAACTAAAACAAAAAACAAGTATTAGCTATTAGGATTTCGAGCATATAATTTTTTTACACTGGAGATGTTTAAAAAGAATCTCTTATATTTTTCGTATTGGCAAGTTTTGGCATTGGTTCTTTCATTGATTTTAAAGTAAAAATCCTATATTTTATCACTATGTTCTCAGATTCGCCCGAGCTCATCAGAGTAGCAACAAAAACTCAATATATATGTAAAAAATACCCTATTTTTAGGATATTTTTAAAAAAACTATTAAAACTATTTTTTCAACTTTTATCTTAACAACCGCTTGTCAATAATATAGTTAAATACCTGTAGTTTGTGAATCCATTTTACAAAAATTTTTATTTTTAGTTGAAAATAAAAAAAAAAACACTTGAAATATGTCGTTTTTCACTTTTTCACACTGTACACTAAATTAATTAAAATTATTAAACTTTGAGAGAACATAGCAAAAAAAGTAAACAACTTAGAACATTAATTTTGACAGCATTTGATGGAGAATTTTATCCTCTTTAAACCCATAAAAAAAAAATATTACAATATACCAACTTCAAATTTTGAATTAATCCTCAGTTTTGATAGTGTTTAACCCAATGTGCGTCGGACAAACTTTTAACCACTGACAACCCTTAAATACATTTTATGAAGAGAAAATCTTAATCCTTTAAATCCTTCTGTGTTTAATTTTTGAAAAATAACTAAAATGACCCATTAAAATGGCAGTTAGAGGAGTAATATGTCCTATGAAAAGAACCGCCATATTATTTATAATTTTTGGTGTTAATAAACCTGGTAAATTGTGTGATCTCACAAAAAATCTTTTTATATATATTTTTGGGGATTTTTTTTTTTTTTGCGAATGTTCTCTGAATTTCGGGATATTTCTTGGGAAGTAAAAAGTTCGTAAAAAGAAGACTCTTAGTTTTCATGGATTCTACCAAGTCGAATTTTAATGTTTTTCTTATATGAATTTCTTTATATTTTGTTGGTTTCATTTTAACTCAAACTGACATAACATACTAACACTTTTATTGAATTCTATTTTTAAATTAACTGTAGTTTCCATAGCAAGATTCATCTCAAAAGAAAGTTCACATAACCCAAATTGTAATGAGGAAAAAGTAATTTTAATTTTTTAATTTTTCAGGTTTTTCGTCTCTTTAACTTTTTTACCTTCTTTTCATTTGAATGCTCCTTTAATATATTTTGCTTATAATTGTTAATTCAGTCGGAATCTTGCTTTAAAATTAATTAATTTTAAATTAAGATAATGCGTTTCAAGTAAAATTTTGCGTTAAAAACACAGTTCGACAAAATTTTTGTATTTTCAACGCATAAAAAAGATGCCTGGGGAAGTTGTAATAACTTGGCTGATTTTAAACCAATTTTGGTTTTTATTGCCTTATTAAGAGATATTTTACTATAAATTACAACTCTGTAACCACTTGAATTCAAACTTAAGTTAAAATACCAAAAAAGAGAAAATCCCAGCAAAACTTTGGTAATGGGTAGTGATTATATAACACATTACCAGGTAATGTATATACCTTATTTGTAGCATTATTTTAGGATGTCTTACCAAACATTTGTTCCACAACGTATTATTTTCAAGTGAAAAATAATGCATTACTAATAATTTGCTACGTAATACATGATTATTGGAAAAAATGTATTTCATAGTTATAATTTCTAAACATTAAATCATGGATGACTTATATTTGGTTACATTATGTATTATTTGAAAGTTTGAAATAATGCATTATTTATAATTGGATGCATAATGCATTACAATAACATAAAAAATAATTATTTTATAAAAAAATGCATAAGTTTAAACTAGAGATGGGCTCACGACAGAAAATTTCTAACACACACACTCACGAGCATATTTTATCTACTTACACTCACTTACAATCACGTGAGTAAATTTAATACAAAATTACTTTTTCACTACTCGTAACACCTTATATATTATCTTCTGGTATGCTATATTATTTCATTTCTCGTAACCTATAAAATATCATATATTTTACACCTTACTCGTATTCTTCGTTATAAATTTATGACTTATTTTATACCTTACTGGTATTCTTTGTGATAATGTGGATGCATTACTTTGAGTCTCATCGCCTGTTAAAATCATCAATGCTGCAATGCATAAAATAAGAGATCCTATACCTTATTTTATACCTTATTTGGTAATCTGAGTTTTGCTGGGATAGAAACAATTTATATTTTCTCTTGTAATAAGTTTTTTTTTAACTACAATGCCGATGCGGCACACCTTACTCAAGTCCCATCATCCCAAATTTTTGTGACAGGTATTAATACACTCAAATGAATATATTTAGGGTAAATAACGGTCAATATCTATCAATTCAATTTTTGGAGCACAATAAAAATAAATCGGAGTCAAAACAAGTACAATTTTCCAAATTAAAAAAAAAAAAATAAATAGAAGGAATAGTGATCACATATCGAATTATAGCTTAAAAGTTGCGTAATTTAGAGTACAATTGAAGGGCTTACTGCAAAATCTTGATACGAAAAATTTTATTTTTTTGTTGTTTTTCGCTTTCTACTGATCTTCCATTGACAAATTTTCGGCAGAAGTCTTACTTTAACCCTTCGTACAAGTATCTTGAGAATGAATGTTTTGCAAAAGTTATATTTTCTACACTATTTTGAAAGTTTTAAGGCAAAAACCACAATAGAATGAAATGTTGCTTATCAAGTTTTTACAATAAGCCCTTCAATTAAAAATCGGAGGTTTCGGACTTTTTTAAAAAGTCGATTTTAATTTTTACACGTTAAAAAATAAGTGATAGTTACTTTGAAAAATTTTTTATAAATTTTTTTTCTAAAACTACATTTAAATACCAACAAAATGTTGTACAACTTTTTTTAAGATATCGATATTTTTTACTTGTCAAAATTAATTCATAATTTTAGTTTCTTATTTTTTTTTTTTAAATTGCCATTTTTAAAAATTGATTACTCTACACCATCTTGGATTAAAAGGCTTAAAATTGGGTTGCATTTTATACAGAAACATATCCAAAAATGAAATAAATCAATGGGGGTCGGGATTAAAAGTGTGCGATTTGGCATGGTCCATATATAAATACTAGATTATCTGGTTTATGTGTTGTACTGTGTCATTAACAAGATTTTAATATTAATTCCCTTTAAAGTTGCCTGCTTTAAGGCTTATCAATTTGAAAGCTTTTGTAGTATGCTTTGATGAGTTTAAGTTGTGTGTTCCACTTTTATTGTTTAATGTTTAAATATTCGATTCGTTTGATGTTTAAATACAAAATTGAAATTCCATGTACTTAAAATTAAACAAGTTATGTATTGTGTTTATTGAAAGAATAAGTAGTAGAAACTTAAAAACTTTAACTCCATTTTTACGAACTGAACTTCGAATGCTAAATTTATAGATTGAAAATTTTGTTTGGAAATCTTAGGGCCTAACCAAATATCGGTCTAGGACTCCATATGCACAGTGATTGTCAACTAATTAGAAACATTTCTATAGTAAAACTAATTAGAAACGCTTCTATAGTATAATACTTAACCTGACCAACTGTTTTTGTCTGAAAAGCGGGATGGAAAGGTTGAAAAAGCGGGATTTTGGTCTAAAAAGCGGGACCGCTTACAAGGAAGGTCTTTTACAGGGCACCCACCGATTGTCCTGAAACTTTAATATGTGAATGAAGGGAAAAAATAAGAGTTACTTGTTTTTTTTAGCTAATAGGAATTTCGCCAAACGAAAAATACGGGTCAGCTTAATTTTGATAGAGATTATTTTATATGATTTTGGCGGTCGTACGTATATACATCTCCATATGTTTGTTGAAAACACACTTACTTTCGAAAGAAAGTAGTTTGTAATTTATACGGTCAGGTTGATATTAAAGTTCAGTGAAATCGGTCCTGTGGTTTAGAAGTTATGTGGAAAACCGTGAAATTTGGATTGGTTTCGCCTCCAATTCACGTGTTTAATAAAACGTTGAACACGCTTCTAAAGACCACAAAAATAGTTTTCAAAATATTTTTGTCACTTCAAAAAAATTGTACACTCAAAAAAAATTACATAAAACAGGGTAGATTTTTTTGTTGAAAATTTTGGATTTTTGTTGCTCCTTAAACCCGATTTGTTAAACGAGCTGAAATAACTGGCAATTTTGTTAGAGAAAATTTGAAAAAAAAAAAAAATATTTTGCAGATTTGAAAAATGTTTCAAATTCAAAAATATTTTTTTTTTACCAAATTAAGGTGGGTTACCAATATTTAGAAAATTATATATTTCTTATCTGAGTACGTTTGGGCAACGTTAAACAAAAATTGTTTTATTATTTTGTTTTGAGCATATTTATAAAATCAAGCTTTTTTTCTTAAATTTAGAGAATTTTTGCCAAAACTCGAAACTTTGACTGATTTTCGCGGGGTCAAAAATTTAACCGATTCGGCTCAAAATTTTACTAGGTACTTATTTCAGGTCATTTAAAAATTTTCAAAATAAGGACCACCCTATTGAACACGTCTCGAAAAAATAGATTTAAAAAAAAAATAAAAATTAATTGAAATAAAAATAAACCTTAAAAATTTGTTTCTGAACTATAACTTTTTTTAATTTTTAAATTAAAAAATAATTTAAAATAAAATGAAAATCAATTTATATTTTTTTCAAAAATAAACGTTTAAAAGTTGTTGGAAATTTTGTCGAGTTTCAACACAATTTTAGGAGTAATTTTTTAAGCGCGGTAAGAAATTCAAAATGTTACCATATTTATATGCTCAAAAATCGAAATAAATCGCTTAAAATTACTTCAGAATAATCATACTCAAAATATTTTTTAAACAATTTTAAATTGTACTGTGCTATTCCTAAAGTCAAAAAGCGGGATAAAGCGGGATGAAGCGGGACTTTTGTTTAAAAAGCGGGATAGAAATTCAAGGCGGGATGAGACATCAAAAAGCGGGATAATCCCGCCAAAAGCGGGATGGTTGGTCAGGTTAATAATACTAAACGTTGTTATTATCAATTTAAAAAAAAATTATATAGATAATTTATAAAGCTTTAATTAAAGCTTGATAGCGTCCGGATTGACTTAATAATAAATGTGCTACAAGGATCGATATGGAAAATTAAATTATTTATAGAAATTTCTTAGAACATTTTTAAAAAAATATTTCTAAGTCGATTTTTACTAAGTTCAAACATTAAAAGTTTAAAAAATGTTCCAATAGTTTTTATTATGTAATCAACTGATTTTTCCAGCAACCAAAACAAAAAATGCCTGCGAATTATGGTCTCTTGCCCAAAACATTAAATCATGATAATGTTTTGCGGACGATTTGGATGTACTTGCCAAAGCAAATTTTTTTTTAGAAAAAATAATGTTACATTACTTTGCTATTCCATGCAAAACGAATTGAAATTTCAGTCGAGGACCACATTAAAAACCCAAAAGAGCTGTACATTTCGTAAGTGAGTGCAAAAATAAGTGCAAAAAAGTGTTTTTTTCATTTTGGAGAGTATAAAAGATTCGGCACCAAAGAATATAACACTCCCACTTGTTTTATGTACATTTGATAAAGAAATGAAAAATTTTTATGCGAAAAGTAGTTTTGGTAAAAACAAAATGATTTTTTTTACGAAAAAAATAATTATGTTAAAAAAAATTTAATGAACCCAAAATTTTTGGTGAAAAAAATTTTGATGAAAAAAAGTTTTTGATGAATTTTTTTGATGAAAAGAAAAATTTTTTGATGTAAAAAAAAAATGATGAAAAAAAAAAATTGGTGAGAAAAAAATTGATAATAAAAAATTTGAAAAAAAAACTTGACGAAAAAAAATATGATGAAAAAAAAATTTGATGAAAAAAATTTGATGAAAAAAAAAAAAATTGATGGAAAAAAAAGTTGGATATGAAAAGAAAAAAAAATTTGATGGAAAAAAAAAATTTATGAAAAAAAAAAATTTGATGGGGAAAAAAAAATTGACGAAAAAAAAAAATTTATGAAAACAAAAAAAATTTATGAAAAAAAATTGATGATTTGATGATTTTTTTTTTCATTTGATGAAAAAAAAAATTTGATGAAAAAAAATTTGATAAAAAAAAATTGATAAAAAAATGATGAAAAAAAAAATTGATGAAAAAAAAAATTTGATGAAAAAAAAAAAAAATTTGATGAAAAACAAGTAAAAAAGTTAAATTCGGCCTTGCCGAATGCAGTGATACCCTCCACAATTTCAAAAAGATTATTGCAAAAAACTTTATTTAAAAGGAAATTACTTTTGAAAAAAAAAATTTTGAAAAAAAATTTCAGCGAAAAAAAAAATTTGGTAAAAAAAAAAATCCGCGATTTTTTTCTTTTTTTTGTCAAAAAATATGTTCGTACTTGTTTAAATACCATTTGGTGTTCAATTACGTTCACATATGTCAACCAGAAGCCGAATTAGAGCATTTTGTATTTTTAGGTTATGTTGAATGTACTGAAATTTTTGAGGTGTGCTTACATTTTCGTTCATAACTTTTGAACCGCTGAACCGATATCGCTCAAATGCAATACCAAACTTCTCGGGAGAACTTCCAATATATGTTTTAAGTTTCAGTCATCTCTGTGCAATATTTTGTCCGCGAGAGCATTTTCCACAGACAGACAGACAGACAGACAGACAGACGGACAGACGGACAGACGGACAGACGGACAGACGGACATCGCTAGAATGTCTTAAAATCGATTGGGCATCATGAATATATATACTTTATGGGGTCCCAGACCGATATTTCGATGAGTTACAAACGGAATGACAAACTTATACATACCCTCTATCACTAAGTGGAGGGTATAAAAAGTTTGATGAAAAAAAAAATTTGATGAAAAAAAAATTTGATGAAAAAAAATTTGATAAAAAAAAATGTTGAAAATAAAATTTGACGAAAAAAAAAAAACTTTGATGAAAAAAAAATGAAAAAAAAAATAAATTTTGATGAAAAAAAAAAAAATTGATGAAAAAAATTTTTTTTTGTCGAAAGATAATTATGTTACTTTTTATTCACCAGCTGGTGAAAAACGGATTTATTCACCACGATGTGAATAATTATCCAAGTTACAAACCCAAGTTATTAAAATTTTTGGTTTTAAGAAAATGAAAATAGTAATTCTTGTTATCTTTTTCGTTAACTGTTAGCTTCTATAGTCAAACTGAGGTGGCGTCCTGCAACTTTTTGAAAATTAGACACCAGCCTAAAAACATTATCATGTTAAAATAAAATTTTTTAAAAGCGGTAAAATCCCCATTTTTTGACCTTCAATTCATTTGACCACCAATTTTATGTAACCAAAGAAAAATTTAAATTATTTTAATATCTCAATATCATTAAATAACAAGTAGAAAGTTAAATTCGACTTGGTCGAATCTATGAATACCTTCCACAATGCACTTTTTAAGTGATAGTACATTTTCAAACGTGAAAAAAATATAACATTTTTGATTAGAAATATTTTATTTTGTGTAAAAAGACTTTTTTTAGTAATTAAAAAAAAAAAAAATATTTATTAAATTTTTTTTTTGAGTGTAAATTTTTTTTTTGAGTGTAAATTTTTTTTTTTTGTTTTAGTGTAAAAATATTTTGGAGTGAAAAAAATACGTTGTAAAATATTTTTGTGACTTACCAATCATGAATATATATGGGGCATTCCATGTCAAATCGGACACTTTGATTTTTTTTTTTTTTAGATTTTCCCAATTTGTTTACAATTTTTAGTACCCTTCGAAAACTCCTTCATGGTAAATTTTCAAATATTTTTGAAGACCCGTGCAAAAGATATCGAATTTTTAAAAACTGGTAGTTTGTTCCCTTACTCAAACTTCTTTTACTAATAACTTCTTCAATAATGGTCCAAATTTCAATTTTTTTTTTCAAAATTTTTGTTTTTTTACGTACTTTAAAAAAAAAATCCCACAAAATTCTTAAAAGCGCTCTAGTATGCGATTTTTAAGTTTTAAAATTTAAATCGCAATTATGAAAATGTTTGTACTCTTCGATTTTTTTGAATTTTTTTTTTGTGTAAAACTTTTATCGATTCTACAAATTTTTTGCCCAGGAAGATTGTGGGATAACGATTATTACTATTTTTTTTTAAAATTTTGGAAAAAAATTTATTGTAATTTTCCAATCTTAAAATAATTTCTGCTGCTCCAATGGTGCGTGATAGGGGGGTCATTTATAAGAGCGACCCCCATTAATTTTTACGTATTAACATTTATTTGGAACAAATTAATACCCTATCTCCAATTTCTAAGGGGGCTCCCACACAAAATGATATTTTTTTAAATTTGCTCCAACCGCTCTAACTGCCCTAATATTGCCCTTAGAGCAACAAAATGTATGACCGACCCACAATATTTTTTTAGTCCAAAAATTTTCTCTGAACACACCTACCCTCTATCTCTAATTGTTAAGGCGGTCCCCATACAATTTTTTTTCATTATACCCTCCACTCTAGTGATAGAGGGTATATATAAGTTTGTCATTCCGTTTGTAACACATCGAAATATTGGTCTAGGACCCCATAAAGTATATATATTCATGATCCTTGATCGATTTTAAGTCGATCTAGCGATGTCCGTCCGTCCGTCCGTCTGTCTGTCTGTCCGTTGAAAACACGCTAACTTTTGAAAGACTTTACGGAGGCTCCTGAAGTTTGACATATATGTTCTTCATTTACCGGGTCAGGTTGGTATTGCAATCCAGCGAAATCGGTCCAGTGGTTCAAAAGTTATGAGCAAAATAGTAAATTTCGGGAAGGGTATTTTTCGAATTTACAAGATTAAAACCACTATAACTTTCGAAAGACAATTCTGAGGGGACTGAAACTTAGCATATATATTTGTTGTTCCCCAAGGCTGTTTGGTTTTGAATTTCAGTAAAATCGGTTTAGTGGTTCAAAAGTTATAAGCAATGCACTGAATTTCAGATTTGTTTTACCTTAAACTGTTGAAAACTCGTTAAACAAGTTTTAAAGCACGGTGAAATACCAGTTTTGTAAAACTTGTTGTTGTTTGTTTTCTTGTCGTGTGGTGCAGTTTAGTTGTTAGACAAGTAAATATTTGTTATTGTTAGTGTAACTGTATGTAACTGGAAAAAATCAAATAAAGTATGTGTATGATTGACTGTTAATTTGTTTTTGGTTTTTAAAGAAAAGGATGGTAATATAAAAAGAGGAAAATATGTGAAATAGTTTTTTTTTTGTATTACATATATGTAGGTATAAAACAACAAAAATATTTTACAAAGTAATTTGTTACTCAAAGAATTTGTACACTAAAAAAAATTTACACTCAAAAAATAATTTAAACTCAAAAAAAAATGTTACACTCAAAAAAAAAATTTACACATTATTATTTTTTTGAATGAAATGGCAGACTCAAAAAAATGTTGACAGTCAAAAAAATTGTACACTCAAAAAAATTTGATTGATTAAAAGAAAGTTTGACTCAAAATAATATACATATTTCTAATAAAAAATTTGTAATGCAATTTTTTTAAATTTTTTTTAGAAAATTACTATCAGATAACATTGTGGAGGGTATTCATAAATTCGACCAAGTCGAATTAAATTTTTCTACTTGTTTTTTTGTAAATTTGTTTTATTTAATCAGCATCTACCGGCCCAATGGTGCGTCCGAGAGGGGTCATTAGTTAGACCGACCCCCATTTATTTTTACCCTACAATATTTTTTTAAAGCATACCTACGCCCTATCTCCACTCAATAAGTAGGCTTCCATTCAAAATTACATTTTTATAAAATTTGCTCCAACTGTTATTTGTATGGGAACCTACTTAGGGAGTGGTGATAAGGTGTCGGTATGCTTTAAAAAAATGTTGTAGGGTAAAAATAAATGGGGGTCGGTCTCACTAATGACCCCTCTCGGACGCACCATTGGACCGGTAGATGCTGATTAAATAAAACAAATTTACAAAAAATAAAAAAAATTGTATGTGGACCGCCTTAACAATTAGAGATAGTGGGTAGGTGTTTTTAGAGAAAATGTTTGGACTAAAAAAATATTGTAGGTCGGTCATACATTTTGTTGCTCTAAGGGCACTTTTAGGGCAGTTAGAGCGGTTGGAGCAAATTTTAAAAAATTTCGTTTTATGTGGGAGCCCCCTTAGAAATTGGAGATAGGGTATTAGTATGTTCCAAAGAAATGTTAAGGCGGACAAATTAATGAGGGTCGGTCTTATAAATGACCCCTTTATGACTCACCATTGGAGCAGTAGAAATGATTTTAAGATTGGAAAATTACAGTAAATTTGTTTCAAAAAATTTTAAAAAATAGTAATAATCGTTATCCCACGATCCTCCTGGGCAAAAAAATTGTAGAATCGATAGAAGTTTTACACAAAAAAAATTTCAAAAAAATCAAAGAGTACAAACTTTTTAAAAAATTAGATTTTAATTTTAAAACTTAAAAATCGAATACTAGAGCGCTTTTAAGAATTTTTTGGGGTTTTTTTTATACCCTCCACTCTAGTGATAGAGGGTATATATAAGTTTGCCATTCCGTTTGTAACACCTCGAAATATTAATCTAGGACCCCATAAAGTATATATATCTATGATCCTCGATCGATTTTAAGACGATCTAGCGATGTCCGTTCGTCTGTCTGTCCGTCTGTCCGTCTGTCTGTCTGTTGAAAACACGCTAACTTTTGAAAGACTTTACAGAGGCTCCTGAAGTTTGGCGTATATGTTGGGCATTTACCTGGTCAGGTTGGTATTGCAATCCAGCGAAATCGGTCCAGTGGTTCAAAAGTTATAAGCAAATGAGTGAATTTCGGCAAGGGTTTTTCTGGAATTTACGTGATAAAATACACGGTAACAATTCTGAGGGTGCTGAAGTGTGGCATATATATTTTCCGTTTCTCTGGTCCAGTTCGTTTTAAATTTGAGCCAAATCGGTCCAGTGGTTCAAAAGTTATTAGCAAAACCGTAAATTTCAGATTCGCCATACCTTAAATTCACGTGTTGAAACCCCGTTAAACCGGTTTTAAAAACATTGGTAAGTCACAAAAATATTTTACAACGCATTTTTGTCACTCAAAAATATTTTTACACTAAAAGAAAAAAAAAAATACACTCGAAAAAAATTTTACACTCAAAAAAAATTTTACACTCAAAAAAAAATTTTGTAAATTATTTTTTTTTTTTCAAAAATTAGTTAAAAAAAAAAAAATTTTAAACAAAATAAAATATTTCTAATCAAAAATGTTATTTTTTCACTCTAGAAAATTTACTATAACTTAAAAAGGGCATTGTGGAGGGTATTCATAGATTCGGCCAAGTCGAATTTAACTTTTTTACTTGTTTTTTTTTTTAAAGTACGTAAAAAAACAAAAATTTTGACAAAAAATATTTAAAATTTGGACCATTATTGAAGAAGTTATGAGTAAAAGAAGTTTGAGTAAAGGAACAAACTACCAATTTTTAAAAATTCGATATTTTTTGAACGGGTCATCAAAAAAATCTGAAAATTTACCACGAAGGAGTTTTCGAAAAAAAAAAAAAATTTCAATGTGTCCAATTTGACATGGAATGCCCCATATACTTTATGGGGTCTTAGACCAATATTTCGAGGTGGTCAAACGAATTTTAGGTCAAAAATGCGAATTTTATTTTTTGTTTGGGTTGTTGGAAAAATTAGGTGATAACTGCATAAAATCTATTGGACCATTTTTAAATTTTTTATGTTTGAACTTAGAAAAAATCGACTTAGAAATATTTTTAAAATATTTTCTAAAAAATGTCTACAAATTATTTAATTTTCCAGATCGACCCTCGTAGCACGTTTATTATTTATTCAATCAAAATAATGAAATTTTAATTTATTTAATTCTTTTAAATTTGGTTACAGAAGTTCCATGTAAGTACCTACTTTGTAACATTAGAATGTGTTTGAGCAAAAAATTATTTCGTCGGAATCTTATTTCTTTTAAAAGGATTTTTAGAAAATTTATTTTAGCAGATTTTTGTTTTTATTTTTTCAAGAAAGACCACCGCTATGTCTACAAAAGGAGTTAAATTAAAAAAAAAAAAAAACATTTTAACTTGATTCTCTTGTTTTCAGAGGTTTCCTAAAATTATTTATGAAACACCTTTTCTAAAAAATCCTCAAATTCACCAAAATGAGTCTCCTTTTATGGGTCAACTAAGAAAATTTTAAAAGGCATATAAGTCGTTTTGTCAGCAAAGGGACTGCATGTGTGCACTTATGTTTAGGTCTTCATATTTTCTTAGTATAACGAAAACATACTCTTATCATATAATGTTGAAATTAGAAAACAGACAAACCAACTACTTACTATGTTTTACATGACATATCTTTCATTTCTGCAACAAAGTATTTTTGAATAATTTATTAGACATTCCCTTTTACCAAAGATTACCAGTGTGCAAATGGACTTTACTTGTTACTCAATCATACAAAAGAAATGTTAGAAAAATTAAAAAGAAAAAATTCATCCGAATAGAAACCAAGAAACGCACTCAAGACAAAAATGTTTGCAAAAAAATTAAATGAAAATTGATAAAGGGGATAAAAGCAAACATACTTTGTAACTTTATTTTCTGGCAACACTTGTCATAAGATGATATGCTTGTTTTTGCTTTTTTAATAAAAGGAACATAAAGGATAAATTGATAAATGGGATGTGGACAAGCAATAAAAGGACATGTGAGCTTATTTAAAAACTTGTGACAAAACTTTAAATAACACTGCCCAGGCAGAAAAATACAAGCGGGAAAAAACTGGTCCAGTATCGTGAACGGTAGAACAAGTATTGACGGGACGTAGTTTTTTTGGTATTTCAGTACTGACCCGGTTACCCAAATGATAACTCTGATCTACGTTTGGCCCAGACGTTCAGACAGCATCGTAAAAGCACTGTAAAAACCAAAAAACTAGCGTTTATCCAGTACTTTAAAAACAAAAATATCTGTATTTCCACAGCTTCAAATAGAAAAATTACAGTGTTTTTTTTTCGTCTGAAAGGTGTACCGTTAAAGGTGGAACTATTAACAACACTCGAGTTTTTAAGGAAACTACCTGCGAAGAACGTACTATGCACTCGTTTAGAGACAAACTAAACCCAATACATCATTTATCAAAAGAAGACAGCCCACTATTGGATATTGAGAATTTTGATTCCATTAAGAATATCATTCTTGATGAAATGCATATGCTTTATCCAGAGCTTCGAACGAATTAATTCTATTGAAAATTAATTCACAAAAAGTTTAATTCTGTTTTAAAAAGTTTTGAATTATCATTCCTTACTAGCATTCAACACGAATTAATTCAAAGGCTTAATACTCAAAGCTTAAATCAAATTGAATTAATTCCCAAGAGAATTAATTCCTAGCAAGCTAATCATTCTATTGAATGATCAACATTTTTCATCATTCAAATCTATTACAAATTGAATGATGACTTTTTATTGCATTCCCTTTGTATTTTCAAAAATGTGTTGCTTGAGTGCTTTTTAAGCATCTTCGTGTATAAACCATCGGCTGTTATTTTGTCGCGTCTCGTCTGCTGCTTCCCACACAAGCATTAATGTGTGTGTATGTGTGTATCGCTTCAGAGAATAATCAAAATTGGAGCGGGAAGCGTTTTTCCGCAACTGTTCACATACGTTTTATATGACAACAAAATTCCACCGCGTTTTTCCGCTCCAATTGTGACTATTCTCTTACTGTTTTAAATTGAATGATAACAAAATTTCACCATTCAATTTGTAGTAGACTGATTTGGATAAAAAAATATTGATTCAAGTCAATCATGAAAGCTGAATGATTTTAGCGAATGCCAATTTCTATTTTTTTAATTCGAATTAGTAATTGAATTAAAGAATTAATTTTTTTTGAACCTTTGGCTTCATCTTGGAATAAACAAATTTATTATCCAGACATTAGTTTTAAAAAACCGAATTTCATATAATATTTAAATAAATATACATATGGTAGATGTTAAGTGTATCCTCATGACATTAAATAATGAAAGAGTTGCTATTGCACTATTACATATAGTTATAATTCACACCAAAAATGTAAAAAATGTCAAAATAAAAAAAAAAATAAACAGTTGCGTTTTTTTGTAAAAAAGTACTTATAAAGCACTTTTATGGTTGTTATTTCCAACACTGAAACAATACTCTATTTTCCAAAAAAAAGGCACTTTGCCAGTACTATATTTTTTGTACCGCTGGCAACTTCTGGCTGGGTGCGGAACACTAAAAAATAAACAAGAGTTACGACCATCATTTCGACATATTTCGGACATGCAGATTCGAATGGCGTACTCCGTTTTTTGATGTATGGTACAGTTTCCTTGCAAAATGTCTTTAAAGATTTGCTGATTTCGAGCCAGTTTTTTAACAAAAAAATTTGCAAAGTTAATGATTTATAAATTTTATGGCATGGAAAACAAAGATATGATTTGTAGCAATATTTCCTACGCAAATTTGGTTTAAAGCTTTTCATCATAAGCCCTTAAATTCGCGAATTTCTCCATCTTTTAAGTTTTTCGCGAAATTAACAGCCAAATTGGTCTTTGATTAAAAACTTGCTTTCAGTGAATCAAAAAGGCATCCCTAACAATACGAATGGTGGACAAACAACAGATATGTTCTATTGATCATTATGATGAAAATCGCGAAAAACCGTTTTTTTGTATATGGCAGCATCACTTTACGAGATGATTTAAGGCTCCATCATTTAGTATATAATGTGGGAACCTTAAACAACTAACTGACCAAAAATTTGGCCAAAAAAGTTTTCATTTGCAAAAGTTATCTTAAAAAAAATATTATTTCAGTGCTTGCCACACAATAATTATAGTTCTTGTTAAGATTACTTTGTTTATGGTTCCCACATTAAATATTTAAAGATGGAGCCTTAAATCATCTCGTAAAATGATGCTGCCATATACAAAAAAACGGTTTTTCGAGATTTTTATCATGATGGTCCATATAACATAGCTGTTTTTTGTCCACTTTTCCTATTGTTAGGGATGCCTTTTTGATTCACTAAAAGCAAGTTTTTATTCAAAAACCAATTTGGGGGTTTATTTCGCGAAAACATTAAAAAATTAAGAAATCCGCGAATTTAAGGGAATAAGATGAAAAGCTTTAAACCAAATTTACATTAGAAATATTGTTACAAGTTATATCCTTGTTTTCCATGCCATAACATTTAAAAATACTTAGCGAGAATCTATTTTTCGATATTAAAAATATCTCAGAATTTTTGAGTTTTAATATTAAAAAAATATTCTAAAATCTTTGACTTTTTCGAAAGGAAAAATAACTCAGAATCCAAGTCTTTTTCTATAAAAATTGCCTTAGACTCTAAGAATTTTAGAAAAAATTTCGGAGACTCAGACTCTGAGACTTTTTCTATGGGAAAAATGACTCAGAAACTAGAACATTTTTTTGGGAAAACATTTCTTAGACTCTCTTATGAAAATATTTCTCAGAAAATGCTTGACTATCTTATATATTTCTAGGGAAAAGTTTCTCAGAAAACAAAACTTTTTTAATAAAAAAATGTCTCAGAATCTAGAAAATTGCATCCAAAAATTTTAAAATGCATTAAAGTCTTAAATTTTTCTAATCTAAGGTATTTTTCTACGGAATATTTTTCAACCCTTAAAATTTTGGTGCAGAAAGATCGTTTCGGTATCTTAAACCATTTCTGTAGAAAAATCAAATAGAACAAATTTTTAATATTTCAGAAGTTTTCAATGGGAAAAAACTCACTAAATATGTGATTTTTTCTTTACGAAAATTTTTTCTAAGTATAGAAATTTTTAGTGTGAGAATTGTATAATTATCTGAGAATTTTGTATATGAAGGTGTTTCAGAAATTAAATTTTTTTGTATAAATTCTGATTAATTTTTATTTAAAAATAAAAATCATTACATTATTTACATTCTTTAAAATATTAAATTTTTAGCAGGTTTATTCTAGCTCGAGGTCATTATTTCCTTTAAACTTTAAAAGCTTTTCTGTATCAACATGCCTCAGAACCTCAGAAGTTTTCTATTGGGATAACGTCTCAGAATCATATACTTTCTATTAGAAAATTATGTCAAAATCTGGGTCTTTTGCTGTCAGCAAAATGCTTTAGAACCTGAAAATTTCTTGAAGAGACATTTTCCAAAATATCAAATATTTAAGTTTTTTTCTCATTATAGGAATAAATTATTAAAATTTGAAAATGTTGCTATAAAAAAAACATAATAGGTCTATTCGATTACCCAAGTTTCTTACTATTTTTTACTACAACTGGAAAGTGTTGTTTACTTTTTGTATTGAAAATTTCCAGCTGTAGTAAAATGAGTAAAATATAGTAGATTGTAGTAAGGTAATCGAATAGATCTAATAAATAAGAATTGAACAGTAAAAAACCTTAACAAATGATTCAAATTCGACGCCTGCAAAAAAAAAAATTGAGCAAAAAAAATTTTTCCCCCCAAACCCAAGAGCTGGATCCGCGCCTGCTACAATGTAGTATAATTTTTTGTATTTATTTTTTGAAACTACTACAAAAAAAGTTGTTTGAGATTTTTTTATACAAAAACGACTGAAATTGTAGTTAAAAACAACAACTACTACTTACTAAACAAACGACTGTCATGTAGTAACTGCAATAATTTTCTGAGTGTAGACAATTAAGAACTAATTTTAGCAAAATCTAAAAGAAAATAATTTTTATTGTAAATTTCACTTACACTAAGATTAAATTTTTTAAAAATATATTTGTTTGCTTACCCTTCAAGTCTGATGTATTGCGAAAAAACTAAGGCGATTTTACGAAAATTTGTGAAAAATTGTAAAAGTTACATGCTTTTGAGTAACATTTCGACGGCTCCATTCTAAAACATGCTAACAAGGGTAGTATTTCAACCAATATGAACCGATTTGCATGAAACTTTAAATATATATAAAGGAGGCGATTAAAAGGTTGGGGTATCTAGGCTTATCGGCCATATTGGGGAGTTGGGGCATAAAAAAATGGGTAAAAATGTGCCGAAATTTTTTTTTTGGATTTTCAGCCATTTCTGAAAAATATTGGTGTTTCCATATGAGAAGAAAGGTTTTTTTTGTTGCCTATCTAACGAAGGAATAACCTTGAAAGAAATCGGCTTCATTAAATATTTGTTTCATCAAAATGTGTAAATTTTGGGCGTAGACGTACGATATCCATTTGAATACAAAATAATCTTTATTAAATTTAAGTCGACACGTCCCAGCAAAAAAAATGCGAAGTACTTCTATTTGAAGTGCTTTAAAACTATAACAAATGTAATGAAATACAACAAAAATAACAAAAAACACAAGATAAAATCGCTAAGGACTTCTTTTCTACTCCATAAAAAGTTGATATTCAGCTCTTAACTCATTACCTTCCGCGACACTCCCATACAAAAGTAAGTAGATATTCAGTAGATAAGAAGTACTCCGAGATTTCAAACAACTTCCAACTACTTCCCTGGAGTAGTTCTTATCTACTGAATATCTACTTACATTTGTATGGATGTGTCGCGATAGGTAATGAGTTAAGAGCTGAATATCTATGAATTCTGGAGTAGAAAAAACTGTTTGTGTGTTTTTTGTCTTGTGTTTTTTATACCCTCCACTCTAGTGATAGAGGGTATATATAAGTTTGTCATTCCGTTTGTAACACCTCGAAATATTGGTCTAGGACCCCATAAAGTATATATATTCATGATCCTCGATCGATTTTAAGACGATCTAGCGATGTCCGTCCGTCCGTCCGTCTGTCTGTCTGTTGAAAACACGCTAACTTTTGAAAGACTTTACGGAGCCTCCTGAAGTTTGGCATATATGTTGGACATTTACCTGGTCAGGTTGTTATTGCCATCCAGCGAAATCGGTCCAGTGGTTCAAAAGTTATAAGTGAAAATGAGTGAATTTCGGCAAGGTTTTTCTGGAATTTACGAAATAAAACACACGGTAACTTTCGAACGGCAATTCTGAGGATGCTGAATATATGTGGCATATATGTTTGCCGTTCCTCTGGTCCAGTTCGTTTTAAATTTCAGCCAAATCGGTCCAGTGGTTCAAAAGTTATTAGCAAAACCGTAAATTTCAGACTAGTTTCACCTTAAATTCACGTGTTGAAACCCCGTTAAACATATTTTAAAAACATTTGTAAGTCAGAAAACTATTTTACAAGGTATTTTTTTCACTCAAAAATATTTTTACACTAAAAAAAAAAATACAGTCAAAAAAAATTGTACACTCAAAAAAAATTTTACACTGAAAAAAAAAATTAGTAAATTATTTTTTTTTTTTTCAAAAACTACTAAAAAAAAAGTTTTTTAACAGAAAATAAATTATTTCTAACCAAAAATGTTATTTTTTTCACGTTAGAAAATTTACTATCATTTAAAAAGGGCATTGTGGAGGGTATTCATAGATTCGGCCAAGTCGAATTTAACTTTTCTACTTGTTGTTATTTTTGTTGTATTTTATTACATTTGTTTTAGTTTTAAAGCACTCCACTGGGAAGTGGTAATGACTTTTTTTGCAGGGGTGTTTTTGCTTTAGACGATATTCCTGTTAGTTTGGGAGTTATAGAAATTTTCCCGTAGGTATACATTGTTTCATAAGGGACAACGAAATTTATAATCACTGATATGGCCACTAAGCCGACACACCCCAACCTTAAAATCGTCTGTTATATAAATTTTAAGTTTTAAGCAAATCGGTTCATAAGGGTTGATATTAGGGTTTCTATTCGGGAAAAATTTCCCGGGAATTCCCGGGAAATATTTTTCTTAAAATCCCGGGATTTTTTCTTCGGGAAATTTCTGGAATTCGTCGCTAATTTTTTAATAAAAATGAATTTTATTTACACATTTTTAACACAATCTAAAATGATTTAAAAAAAAATGACATTAAAACTTTGAAAGAATTAAAATTTTTAAAGAAAAACTAGTGATGATTTGATTCAGCTTGTATATTATTTAGGGCTAATAATTATTTTTCTTTAATCGATTGCGTGACAAAATACGGAATCAAACTAAATTTCATTTCAAATGTTGGTTGCAAATTGGCAAAAGTTTTCTTAATATTAAATTCCAATGATTTCTTCTTCACGAAATTTAGTATTTCATATTCAGAACAACAATCTTTATAGTGATTAAATAGAAATATCGATATTTTAAAGAATATATAACAAACCTGGTTTTCAGCTTAAAATTTCATATATGAAGTAAAAGCCTGATATCTATTGGCCGTGAAAAAAAAATATTTTGTAACGAACCTTTGCCGCCGCGAGTTCTATCCCAGCAACCAGTGAAAATACGTCGTTACAATGGCTATATAGTACATTAGTGTTCTCATTTTGGCCGGAATGCCTTAAACCAATTAATTTTAATAATTCGAAAGTTTAATTAAATATATCTTCAAGATATATTTTCTTACGGTTGGCGTAGTAAAAATTAGAAAAATTTTCCAAAAAGTTATTAAAACCGCATTTGATGCAAAATCGGATATTTCCGAATTGTGAACAATTTAGCATGGAGTGGAACTATGATAAGGTCCAATATTTCTACAAAAAAAAGGTTTTATGAACTTTCTACGTATATTTTAACGGTAAGTAAAACTATTTTACAAAAGAATACATCTAAAATGGTTTTAAATTGGAAAATATGACCATAATTTGTAATATAACAATTTTTATATGGTAAAGTTCAAAATTTGTTTTAAAAAAACATTCCCGGGAATTCCCGGGAATACGATTTTTTTAAAACGATTTCCCGGGAATTGAAAAAGTCCGGGAATTTAGAAACCCTAGTTGAGATACTTTCCTTGTTAGAAAATTGTGATACATTTCACATAACCTAAAAATACAAAATGCTTTTACTTGGCTGCTGGTTGACATAATTTCTTTATATTTTTTTTGCGTTTTTTTCACAAAAACAAAAATTTCTGCAGATGTTTATTTTTCTAAGCGCACGACTTTGCTTGCTTTTCACATAAAAAACACAAGATTTTCTCAAATATTTTTTGTTAATGTAAATCTTTTATTTAAAGTAGAACCTACTCGTATTAACAGATAAATATTCTTTTTTTTTTTGTAAATAACTTATAAAATGTGTTAACAAAGTAATAAACTCATTTTCATTTGTTAACAACTACACTCAAAAAATTATGTCATTAACTGTTTGTAGTTTATTTAAAAAGTTTTCCGTTTAGTCGTTTTTAAAAGAAAAAACATTTGTTTGATGCTTAGTTTTTATTAATGACTACATCAGTCCTTTGTTTCAAAAATAACACACTAAAAAATAAAGACTTTCACTAACATTTAATTTATAAAGTCATTTATTTTTGTTCTGTAAGTAAAAACTACTGATTATTCTTTAAATTTTTAATGATTTGTGTAAGTAATTTTTTTTTGAATTGTTGGTATTTTTTAATGATATATCATTAGTTTTTACCTACACAAGTCAGTTATTTGTTTGTAGAAAAAAAATTCAAAAAATTATTTATAGAAATATAAAAACATATTTGTATCAAGTGGCTTTGGCACGATGGGTAGAGTGTCTGGCCAGAATGTAGTTGATTGCGGGATCGATTCCCCAAAATTTTATTAAAAAATTTTAAAAAAATATTTCAATAGAAAATTGTATAAAATAACCTACGAAATCATTAATTTTTAATGTTTTGGTAGGTTATTTTTTTGGAATTTTTTGGTAAAAATAACAGAACTAGCATTATTTTTTAATGTTTTCGTAGGTTATTTGGTAAAAAAGAATGAAAAAACCGAAATTTTTTAATGTTTAGTGTTTTTTATTTTAGAAAATTTTGCCAACAGTAAAAAATAAATGTTGATGTTTTTAAAACAAATGAATAATTACTGGGATGGTTTTCAATTGTTTATTCACTGGTTTTAAGTGTGTTTTTCTTTTGTTTTTGCCTACAAAATATTTTGAGTGTAACTGCTAAACTAACTTTTTTTTTTATTTTTTTCAACTACATCCATCCATTTGTTCCTAATCAAATTTTCTTAACTTTACCCAACACGCTTGGGGTGATCATTCACTAACTTAATTCACAAAATTAATGTTGCAGGACATGAAACTATTTAATTTCTATTTGCATACTTGGTACGAATTTCGGAAAAAATAAAAATTGAACAAACAATTTTAAAAACTTGTAATTAAATTTTATTAGAAAAAAAAAACTTAATTTTAAATATTACAAGATACATTGTAAAGTAACACAAAAAACAGATCCCTTTTTTTGAATACATATGAGACAAGCCACACTTAATGTTCCGCTGCAGGAAAATATATGAGCCATGAATATCTGAATAGGTGGCATGGATATGGAACTAAAAAAATAGCGTTTTTGGTTTTTTAATTTTTAAAAAACTGGCTAAATATTGGGAAAATGCTCAAATTTGTTTCGAGTTACCTTGAATAAATATTTATCAAATTAAAACGAAATGCACCACAATTTCAAAAATTTATCTTATTGTATATTTTGTTATGGGGGTATTGATTAAAAATTCTTATATTTTGAAAATTTTCAGAACCTGTTCTGAAATCTTTCTTTTTTTTTAAATGTCAATTTATGAAAAATCCGGCCACATTTTTATTTTTAAAGTTTTGATGTTGTCTATTAGGGTGGGGCGATTTGAACATCTTAATGGGCGCATCGCGTTTCTGATTCTTGGGATTGTACTGAGCAAAAAAGTCAACTAGACCATACGTCTACGGTGAAAATCGAGCCTCCCGATTTTGACTTGAAGTTTTTTCTCAGACTTTATTTTTTTGGAAAATTTGCAAATTTTCTTGGGCTCATATTTCGTAAACTATTTGAAATTTTGAATTATTTTCAAAAGTAAAGTTGTAGCTATTGTCTCGGGCTACAATTTCTCTGAACATATTACTTAAAAAAAACTTCGTTTTCATGGTCAAAAAGTCGAAAATGTAGAAAATTTACCACTTTTTGTAATTTTTTTTTTGATATTTTGGCCTATAACAGCCAAACCATTGAGATTTTCGATCCAATACTAAGACAAAAATTGTAGCCAAGACAATAGTTAAGAACTCTCTAGTACATAGTAAAAGCAGTAGAACGCTCCTTCAGGCAGTTTTGGCCATGTGAAAGTGCAAATTTTTTGTGAAAATATTGATAAAATACCATTTTCAGTTGTTCATAGCGCAAAATCATAAAAATGTTCTATTTCTTATTTTTTCCACTTTTTTTATCCAAAAATATAATGTTTTTTTTTTGTTTTGTTCAATATTTATTTTGAAAATTCATTTAAAGTACAAAGTAATTGTATTGGTAGAGACAAGGTATGAATCAAGAAGAATTCCAATTTAGTGTATTTTTCATTCAAAGATTGCCTTCAAAATCTTTTCGAGATTCCATACGAGGCGCTTTCTTTCGGCCTTCAGATACAGATGCCATTATACCTTCACGGCTTTTGTCGATTGAGCGCTTAGCAACACTAGCTACACTCAAAATAACACATTAGTAGATTTACTAATTTTTTTTTGCTAATGCTGGTTAGCTAACTTTTAGCAAATTTTTAGTTGAGATTAGCATGTTAGCAAAAATATCTTGTAAACTTCATTTAGCTCATTAGCAATTTTAAACAAAATTTGAACTAATTTTTTTTGCTAGATTTAAAATTGAGTTGACCAAATTTTTACAAGCTTTTTAATGGGCCCTAACTTTGGATCCAAGAAAGTTAGCATTCCCGAAAATTTTAAAATGCATATATCTCGGTAAATATTGACGACACAACAAAAAGTCCGAAAGCATTTTTGTAGCTCTCAACACGTAGAACAAGACGAAAGCTCTCCGAGTAATATTTTTAAAGTTATCGAGGTTTTTAATTCTCAAGAACCCAGTGGTCCCCTACAATCACTTATCTCAAAACCTAAGCAAGTTAGAGCGAAACGGACACAAATTTTGGATCAAAAACTATGACGATTTTTAAGGAACCCAACTAGGTCTAGGCCCATCGGGGTCTGGACCTATCGGGTCCGAACTCAATAGGGTCCTCAGATGTGTATGAACTAAGTTCAAAAAAAATTTAGTTAACTAATTATTGGCAAAACATTTTTGCTAACTTTAGCAAAAAAATTGTGGGTTCAAAATCAGCTAATTTTCTTGTAGGTTTACAAGCTTTTTTTGCTAACATTACAGTTTTTTTTGAGTGTAGTAGCCTGAAGGAACATTCCAATGCTTTTGCGATGTCCTAGAGAGTTCTTAACTATTGTCTTGGCTACAATTTTTGTCTGAGTATTGGATCGAAAATCTCAATGGTTTGGCTGTTATAGGCCAAAATATCAAAAAAAAAATCACAAAAAGTGGTGAATTTTCTACATTTTCCACTTTTTGACCATGAAAACGAAGTTTTTTTCTAAGTAATATGTTCAGAGAAATTGTAGCCCGAGACAATAGCTACAACTTTACTTTTGAAAATAAGTCAAAATTTCAGATAGTTTACGAAATATGAGCCCAAGAAAATTTGCAAATTTCCCAAAAAAAATAAAGTCTGAGAAAAAACTTCAAGTCAAAATCGGGAGGCTCGATTTTCACCGTAGACGTATGGTCTAGTTGACTTTTTTGATCAGTACAATCCCAAGAATCAGAAACGCGAAGCGCCCATTAAGATTTTTTTCCTTCCTTACTAATCGCCCCACCCTATTGTCTATGCACACAAGAAAAATCAGGATCGTATTTTTCGAGAAATTCGCATTTAAATATTTGATTTTATAAAAATTCTGTCACTTGTATTTTATTGGGTCAACACTGCGTATGAGTAACGAATATTTGCGAAACCAACGAATTTCCGTTACTCATACGCGGTGTTGACAGAACAAAATAGAGAAGAACATTACAGTTTATGAAATCCAATATTCAACTGCGACTTTCTTGAAAAATATGAAAAATGCCATCCTGAATTTTTTTGTGTGGAAAGACAAAAATCTAAACTAAAACAAGTAGAAAAGATAAATTCGACTTTGCCGAATCTATGAATACCCTCCACAATGCATTTTCTTTAAAGGGAAGTACATTTTTTAACGTGAAAAACTTAACAATTTTGATTAGAAATATTTTATTTTGAGTTAAAAACTCTTTTTTTGTAATTTTTTTTTTTTTTTTAAAAGAAAAATTACTATTTTTTTTTTTTTTTGAGTGTAAAATTTTTTTCGAGTGTAATGTTTTTTTTTACTGTGAAAATATTTCTGAGTGAATGCACGTACGTATGTACACAAAATATTGTCATTTTTGAAAAAAAAGCAAAATTTTTTTTTTGTGTAATTTTTTTTTTGAGTGTAAAATTTTTTTGAGTGTAAAATTTTTTTTGAGTGTGAAATTTTTTTCGAGTGTAATTTTTAAGTTACCAATGATTTTAAAACTAAACAAGTTTAAAAAGAATTGCTTTAAAATTGAACAAGTTTGAAAAGCATTGTTTAGTTACCACCAATGCTTTTAAAACTTGTTAAAACAAGTGGCATTTTAGATGAAACTAATCTGAAATTCAGGGTTTTGCTTATAACTTTTGAACCACCGGACCGATTGAGCTGACATTTGAAACCAAACAGACCCGGCGAACGACAAAGATACGTGCCAAGCTTCAGTAGTCTCATTATTGTCTTTCGAAAGTTATTGTGTTTTTTATCTCGTAAATTCGCGAAATACCCTTGCCGAAATTTACTCTTTTGCTCATAACTTTTGAACCACTGGACCGATTTGGCTGGATTGCAATACCAACCTGACCAGGTAAATGACAAACATATATGCCAAACTTCAGTAGCCTCTGTAAAGTCTTTCAAAAATTAGCGTGTTTTCTACGGACAGACAGACAGACGGACGGACGGACGGACGGACGGACATCGCTAGATCGACTTAAAATCGATCGAGGATCATAAATATATATACTTTATGGGGTCCTAGACCAATATTTCGAGGTGTTACAAACGGAATGACAAACTTATATATACCCTCTATCACTAGAGTGGAGGGTATAAAAAAAAAACATGTGAGCGTGTTAAATTCGGCTGTGCAGAATCTTTTATACCCTCCAAAATGAAAAAAAAATTAAAATGTCAGGGTCGTTTTTTTGAGGGGAAGGCGAAGAGGGGGTGATGTTCTCATTAGGGGACGTTTAGAGCACCTTCTCATCTCGAAAAATATACCAAATGTTTCATTTATTTAACAAAAATACAAAACAAAAACATGTAAAAAAGTGTATTTTTTGGTTCAGTTCTTCAAGGGGGAACTTTTTTTCCTTGCCCGATTTTGCCCATTCCCGATCTTAACTTACCTATGAACACGAGACATATTTGTGCCAAACTTCAGATGTCTAGCTGTTTTATTTTGAACTGATCGGGTTAGACAGACAGACGGAGAGATGGACATTCATATAATGTAATCGATAATGGATCAATAACACTGTGCTACAGTGAAAAAATACTTCAGATGTGACACAGTATACTATAGGTTGTTGGTCTTTTCGAGTAGATCACAAAAATGCCCGTTAACTTGCCAGACACCCCCAAATTTTAGAGTTATTGTCAAAAAACGTTTTTTGGGACTTTTCTCACTAAACTTTGTGTAATTCAAAAAATTTTCAACTGATTTTAAATTTTTTAACTGTTTTAGATAGAAGAAGTATAGGGCTTTCCATGTGTGTGAATTGGTCTACACATATAAGAAAGATATCTATTGATTTTTTCTATAAAATTTAATTTTTTGTTATTTTTTGAAAATTTTTCGATTTTATCGATTTTTTTCTGCTACAGTTCGTTTAACAACTTTTATATTTATAAACGTATTTTTAAAGAAAATTTAATTTTGAATACGATAAGCTTTATTCTGAAAAAATCGGATAGCAATTGAGAGAGTTATGATAATTTTTATAACTAATAAAATTAAGATTTTGCAGGAAATCGCCGTCCAGATAACCCAGGTAAAAACAAGTAAGAAAAATTATAGTCGGTCAAGACCGACCATATAACACCCTACACCAGAGTTTCCCGGAAAATGGGTCCCAAGTTCAAACATGGACTGATTGGATCTATAATTTGGCAAATCTTAATAAGTGTAAAAAACACTCACTAATTAATTTTTGAGTAAAGTAGGCTTCTTTTTGTTGACAATAAACCGCTTCAACTGAATTTCGGGCGAAAATTTCACATAGGACCTAAGTCCAAAAATGGTCCGATGATAATCAGATTTGATAAGGTTATTAAAGTACGCGTTTAACATACACAAACAGAAATTTAATTAAATATTTTCTATTTTCATGAAATTTGAGAGATTTATGTGAAAATCGGGAAGGTGGTTTGTATGGGGACTACAAGAAGAACTGGTCCGGTTTCTTTAAAATTCGGAATGGTGATTTGTGTGGACGAAACATGATTACCTGCATACCGAAACAAGATACTTATTAAAATGCGGCTATTAGAGTCATAAGCCAAAACTAAAGAAGACCTTTGCATGGGGGCTAGGCCTAAATATGGACTGATTTTTTCCAATTTCAATAGGCTTCGCCCTTGAGGCTTAAGTTTCAAATTTCAAGTCATTCGATTAAATATTGCGCCCTGTATCGTGCTTACACCGTTTACATGGACAGACAGACGGACAGACGGACTGACGGACATCGCTAAATCGATTCAAAAATTTATTCTAAGTCGATCGGTATACTTAAAAGTGGGTCTAGGACCAATATTTCAGGAGTTACAAACATCAGCACAAACTCATTATACCCTGTACCACAGTGTGGTGTAGGGTTTAAAAAAATGTAAATTTTGATCGAAAATTATTTCCTAAAAGCAAGGAAAACTGTCAAATATTGGTAAAATGGGATTACGAAACTTTTTCTAGTAATTTGACAAGGTTTTTTTCTTGTGTAAGAACATTGCGTTTTTGGTTTTTCAAATTTTGAAAAACTTGGTAAATATTGGAAAAAGAGTCAAATTGGTTTCGAGTTACCATTAATAAATACATATTTATCAAATTAAAACGAAATGCACCACAATTTAAAAAATTTATATTCTTGTAAATTTTTTTTAGGGATATCGATTGAAAATTCGTATTTTGGAAAACCAGTTCTGAAAGTTTTTATTTTGTAAAAAAGTCAGTTTATCAAAATGGTCAAATTTATATCGAGTTCCCTAGATTAAATATTTTTCAAATTAAAACAAAATGCACCACAATCTCCAAAATTTATATTCCTGTATATTGTTTTATGGGCTATCGATTAAAAATTGTTATTTTGAAAATTTTCAGAACCTGTTCTGAAAGTTTTTAATTTTAAAATGTCAATGTATCAAAAATCGGGCCACATTTTTTTTTTTAAGTTTTGATGTTTGTCTATCCACACAAGAAAAATCCAAAGGGCATTTTTCGTGTATTTCCAGAAAATCGCATTTGAATATTGGATTTCATAAAAATTATGTAATTCTCTCATTCAACACTGCGTATGAGTAACGAATATTTAAAAAACCAACGAATTTACGTTATTCATACGCGGTGTTGACACAACAAAATACAAGAGAATTACAGAATTTTTATGACATCCAATATTCAAATGCTATTTGCTCGAAAAATACGAAAAATGCCCTGTTGATTTTTCTTGTGTGGATAGACAAACATCTAAACTTAAAAAAAAAAAAAAAATAAAAAAATGTCGCCTGATTTTTGATAAATTGACTTTTTTAAAAAATGAAAAGTTTCAGAAATACTCCAAAATAAAAAATGTTAATCGAAAGCTCATGAAAAATAAACAAGAATCTAAATTTTTGAGATTGTGGTGCATTTCGCTTTAATTTGATAAATATTTAATAAAGGGAACTCAACACAAATTTGATTTTTTTTTTTTAAGTTCCATATAGAGCTATCCACACCGCCTATTCAGCCATTCATTGAACACATGCTTTTTTTCGCTGGAAATTTGGTGTGGAATGCCTCATATGTATGTAAGTACATGATTGGCTTCACAAAGCATGTAATTCTATAATAAAGGGAATTTTTATTACATAAAAAAAATGTACAGATTAAGCACAGTCACTTCTTTTTATCATCAAAATCATTACAGAGGATTCTTCGGAAAGGAAGGAAGCTGCGAAAATAAAATATAATAAAATTTTTTGACTCGTCATGCAAATATTTTTTTGTTTTTTTTTTTTTTTTTGTATACAAATTAATTCCTCATTCCCCTTAGGTTTTATATATCTATTTGTAAACTATTTTTATGTGTATTATATAGTCTTTAGTTTAATAAAGCAGAGACGTCCGTATCTTGAATTTGAACTAATTAAGAAATGTATTTTTTTTAATAATAAAACCTTTAAATGATCATTTTCAAATATTTAAAAAATCAGTTATTTGATTATTTTTTTAAAAAAATATTGTTATTTATTCATTTCGTTATTTCAATCATAGCATACAGCTATGCTTATTATACCCTTTATCACATGGATGTCTAGGGAGTTAATATTTCGCATTCTTTATATTCGAAATACGTCTCTGCACTCGTTAAAACTACTAGTGCTGCTTAATTTAATTTTTTACATACATAAATACTTAAAAATACTTGTGCATCATGGCGTATAAGTTATTTTTTTTTAGCATCATTGCTTATACGTACTGTTTTGTCAATATATGTGTTTTGAAAATCCCAAAACAGTATGTAAGTGCAGATGTATTTATATCCCCATATACATAATTGCAAATTTTGGATAAAAAAAAAACATACAAAACAGTTCATACAAAACCAGTTTATTTATTTTGAAAAACAGCGTTACCAAGTACTTTTGCCATTGTCCCCCACAAAAAAAAAAAAACAAAAATATACCCAAAATTCCAAATATTGTAAAAATTTCTATACCCGAGTAAAAAGGAATTTATATAAATGTATATTATTTTATATGTTTTCATAAAACCATATAAAACTATATGAGTCAAAGTATAAAATTATATCTCACTTTGAAATTTTCCAATTTTTTTAAATGATGTCATATAAAATCATATCTAATTATATTGTTCATAATATATTAATATAAATGGTAGATGTAATCATACGTTGCACATAAAACTTAATCCGATTTCATACATTATTATACGTGACTTTATATCTAATTATGTATCGGACTTTACTAAACATAAAATCCAGTATCAATTTATGTATAATTATATATGACTAATATAATACCACAGACTATATACAGACTCGACAGTAGAGTTTTATAAGGAAAAATGGGGGGAAACTAAGCGATTTTAGGAGAAAACAGAGCGGGTTTTAGTCCGTTTTACGCTAACATGACAACACTTTCTACGACTTAGGAGTGAGTGAAACAACAAAAACCGATCTGGCATCCATTTTTCTTATGGCGCGTTATATCAGTTTTCTCTTTCTAACCTACTTAATTCGTAGAATAATTTGAAAATATTAACCATATGGTTAAAGAATACTTTTTTGACACCTGTCACTTATGTCGAGTCTGTATTAGTCTGTGATAATACCATTTAAAACTATATATGGTTCCATACTAAAAAAATTTCCAACAAAAATAATAGATATAATTATATGTGTCTTAAAGGATAACATATCTGTATTTGTATGGTACTGTATATACGCAAATTTCGTCTAAACTCAATATATATTTATAAATGGTCGCATATGTAATGGAATATATATTTTGATATAATCATGTATATAAAAAATATTTTTTTGACCAAACAACTAGCCATATATAATTATATATGGCAGTATTTCAAAATTTATTTTTGTGTGGCAACATATATGATTATACAAAACTTTTTATTGGATCATATAAGATTACATATGATTTTTGGGAACCCGAGTTCGATTCCCGGCCCAGTCGAGAAAAAAAAGTTTTTTTTTTATTTTTTTTAAATAGAAAACACTTTTTTATTGCATTTAATTTTTTTAGAACTAAAAAATTTTCATTTTTGGAATTTTTGCAATCATTTTTAAAAAATTATTTTTCTTTTATTTAGTTATATATGATGTAATCATATATTACTATATGTTAGATCAATTTGATATAATTAGATACGATCAATTTATTTAAAACTTAGTCTTTTAAAGTTATTATTTGCTAACAACGTCCGCTGGTCTAGAGGGTAGAGATTGCGATTACAAAACGGAAGACTTGTGGTTCTAATCTCCGTCCGTTCGAAGTTTTTTTTTTTTTTTTTATTTATTTATTTTCAGTTTGACATTATTATATCTAAAAATAAATCTAAAAACAGAAACATTTTTTGGATAAAAATGTATCCAATATTTTTTTTATAAAATCAAGATATCAGATATTATAAGATAACTTTGGCGCGGCCAAATTTCGGATGAAATTACATTATATAATATCCAATTTAATATAAAATCATGATATTGGATATTTTAAGATAACTTTGGCGCGGCCAATTTCCGGATGAAATTACATCATATCATATCATATTTAATACATAATCATGATAATAGATAATTTGGGATAACTTTGGCGCGGCCAATTTCTGGATGAAATCACGTACAATCAAATATTAAACTGTAACTTCATATATTATAAGATGTTATGAGATAACTTTGGCGCGGCCAATTTTCGGATGAAATTTAGCAAAATCAGATCCAATAAATTATATATAATTTTATAAGATAACATGTTTTACCATACAATTTTTTTTTACTCGGGTATCTTTTTTTGACATAATATTTTTTTTTTCACTTCAAAAATTATAATTTATGAAAATTTAATTTAATTTTGTTTTTTTGGGAGATTTATCAATTTAAGAATTCCCATAAATACCAAAACTGTAAAAAAAATTTTTTTTGGGATTTTTTTTTTTTTAAATATTTAACACCCAATAAACGGGAGTTTTATTGAGTTAGATTTGCAAAAGGCTGCCAGAAAAACTAAATTTAAAATTCGGTGATTACATGAAATTCAGCCGGGTATATTGAAACTATAAAATATTTGATATACCCTAAAAACCCAGAAATATGTTTGGAAATCCCCAATCCCCAAATAAACTCCGGCATAAAATCTCCAACACTGGCATACCTGCTTGTATACATATGAATGTGTGTGTGTTGTATATGTATGTACTTGTATATCTATGTATGTATAAATTTCATCATTTTATGCATGTAAATTTTCTAGACAGTCGTCTCGGTCTGTGTATTTCAAACTGTTATGTGGTTGGTGCTTGTGTTTGTTTGATGTTGAGTACAACGACAACAACAATAACAAACATGCATCAAAACATGTCAAATCAACGTTGATCCATTAATCATTTTGCTACATACATTCAAACATATTAAGGGTATTTTCTATATATTATTTCACATAAGCACAAAAAAATTTTACACTATGGTCGTTTAGATTTATTCATTATACCGTCCGAAAGCCAATATTAAACATGAACCGGATGATAGAGATCAAATGGAGATCAAATGGAATAAAACTGCATTTGCAGATGTTCATTTCGTGATTCTGTTTCCGTTTAAAAATACTTTAAAGTTTTAAGGGATTGTATTTTGTAAAATATTTTTAAAATATGTGTACTTGTGGTAGGATGCCGCTGGTGGTGGAAATTGAAAGAGGAAGATCTCTGCTAATTTTTTTAATGTTTTTATTTTGCCATACCGGGGTAAAAGTATGAGAATAAAGTCATTTTAAAACTTAATCAAAATATTTTGTTGAAAATTTTGAGTGATATTGAAGTTTAAAGTTTTGAAAGGATGTTACTTACCTGATTTTTCATAATAAGAAAAAATAATAAAATTGGAAAATTTGGGGAGATCATTTTCCATCACTAGTGGCATCCTTGGATAAATACAAATATTAAAAAAATATTTTATAAAACTAAATTCTATAAAACTTTGAAGTCCTTTTAAAAGAAAACAGGATCACAAAATAAAAAACTGTGAATGCAGTTTTACTACATTTTGTCTTTTGTCTCAAACGTATATTATCCAGTTGTTGAGAACAAAGGATATTCCTCTGAAGGAGAAATATCCTTGATCTCTAAAGTTCTGAAAAGGAAAAAGAAAGATAAAACCCTACTGTTGTCAATCTTTGATCACAGAGCGGTGACGTGCTCCAATCTACAGGCCTACGCCCAATTCTTATAATAAATTTAAGGAGTTATACTTACGGTGGGGGGACTAACCTGAAAATAAAACAATTATGTTTTCAATGCGAGGCGACAGCACCTCTGACGCCCGCTCACTCATTAGACACCCTTTTATTTTTTAACAATCATATTTATATTCTTAAACTCTTCCCGTTCATTAACTGACCTACTTTAATAAAGCAATAAACAAATATTAAACAAAAACAATTGTGGAATTTAAAGTCAACGAACGGGTATCGAGTTACTTATGACAAAAATAAAATTAATTGTAGACAAAATTAAATTAACCCTTAAAAGTAACTTAAAAATAGCTTACCTCTAATCTGATACCCAACACAGTTCGTGTTTAATGACTTTTTTTGATTTTTATCGGACGGCGTTATTTATACATACGTCCACTTAAGAAGGCGGGCAAAAAAATTCTTTATCTGTTCACCTTGGTACAAGTGCATAAAAATCAATTATTTTTTTTTTCTCAATACAATTCAATTGTTTGTTAACAAAACATCGTTGTAATTGAACTTGAGACAACACTATGTTTTTTTCTGTAAATTTTTTATGCACTCTAAAACACCGTCCGAAAGCCAATATTTAACATGTGTCAGATGATATATATAAGTCTTAATAAAGAGATAAAATGGAGCAAAACTGTATTAACAGTCTTTCATTTCGTGATCCTGTTTCATTTTAAAAGGACTTCAAAGTTTTAAAGGACCACATTTTGTAAAATATTTTTTTAAATATTTGTAATTGTCGTTGGATGACACTAGTGAAGGCAAATGAATTTTTATTATACCCTACACCACTCTGTGGTACAGGGTATAATGAGTTTGTGCTGATGTTTGTAACTACCCTAAATATTGGTCCTAGACCCACTTTCAAGTATACCGATCGACTCAGAATCACTTTTTGAGTCGATTTAGCTATGTCCGTCCGTCCGTCCGTCTGTCCGTCCGTCCATGTAAACGTTGTGCGCACATACAGGTCGCAATTTTTAACCGATTTGTCTGAAATTTGAGACTTGAGCTTCTCTTGATCCAAGGACGAACGCTTTTGAAATTGAAAAAAAAATCGGTCCATGTGTTGACCTAGCCCCCATACAAACGTCCCCTTTAAATTTGGGTTAAATGACCCTAAAAACCGTATTTTAATAGATATCCTTTCAAAATTTGGCAGGTAAACGTTTTTTGTATTCACAAATCACCGTTCCGAATTTCGAAGGAATCGGACTAGTTCTTCTTGTAGTCCCCATACAAACCACCCTCCCGATATTCACATAAATCTATAAAATTTTATGAAAATAGAAAAATTTTTAATAAAATTTTGTTTGTGTGTGCTTAACGCATACTTTAATAATCCAAAAATCTGATTATAATCGGACCATTTTTGGACTTAGGCCCCATATGAAAATTTCGCCCAATATTGCTAAAAGCGGTTTATTTACAACAAATATAAGCCAATTTCACCCAAATTTGGTATGTGAGTGTTTTGTAGACTTATTAAAGACTTCACAAATGATAGACCCAATTGGTCTATGTTTAGACTTGGTACCCAATTTCCGGGAAACACTGGTGTAGGGTATTGTATGGTCGGTCATGACCGACTATAATTTTCTTACTTGTTTTTTTTTCTTTATTTTGCCATCTTAGGAAAAGCATGTGAATAATCTCATTTCAAATCTTTATCAAAATATTCTGTTGAACATTTTCAATGATATTAAGGGGTAAAGTTTTGAATGGACGTTACCATTTTCTCCTGATATGTAAAACTTATAAAATAAGAAAATTAGGGGAGACCCTCTTCTTTCATTTGACATCACTTGCAACATCCTATGACAATTAAAAATGTTTAAATAATATTTTACAAAATCTAATTATTTAAAACTTTGAAGTCCTTAGAAGTACGTCTTTTTGTCGGACGGTGAAACATTCACTCAGTTTTAACAAATTTATTTATTATGAGTTCTGCCCTAAAGTAATATGATTTTATCATTATTTATAAAAACTTAATATCCCATATTTTGGAAATGTTGGAAATGTTGAGACGGTACCCCCTATTTTTTCCATTTGACTAAAAAATAACTCCCCGAGTAAAAAAGTTTATATATAATTATATATAATTTGATAAAATTATATATAATTATATATATTTGATAAAATTAGATAAAATTATATATAATTTGATAAAATTATATATAATTATATCCGAATTTTTTTTATAAAAAATTTTATAAAATTATATCTAATTATATATAATTTGATAAAATTTTATAAAATTATATAAAATTATATAAGATTTGATAACATTTTATATAAAAAAAAATCGGATATAATTTCATATAATTTTATCAAATTATATATAATTTTATATAATTTTATCAAATTTTTTGAAAACAAAAACTTCTTTATATAATTTTATATAATTATATATAATTTTATCAAATTTTATATAATTATATAAAATTATATATAAAACTTTTTTACTCGGGTCAGGAAACATTTTACGCCCCTACGACCACGCCTTCCCTACGCGACGGGGCCTTAAAGAGCGGGCCTTAAAAATCATTTTTCCATACAAACCAAACATTTTTTTTTGTATTTTTAATTTTTTTGTTATAAATTATTATATAACTTGGTTGGCTTATTCACGACAAAAAATTTGATTTTGGTGGGATAAGGCTTTCAGCTCTAAAAAATTTAAAAATATTTTTTTTTAGTTTTGACAAGCAAAGGTTTTAGTTGTTATGTTGCTTTGTATCGAAAAACATCAAAAATGCATTTTTTACCCTTTCTTAGAACACGATAAAGATCTCACAGATAGGAATAATATTTTTTTATGAATATATAAAAAATTAAAAATTTTTTACCGTAGTACCCCAACGGCTCTAAATTTTTTTTTCGAAAATTTTTTTTGAGCTGAAAGCCTTATCCCTCCCAAATTAAATTTTTTGTCGTGAATAAGCTAACCTAGTAATATAATTAATAATTAATTAACAACAAAAAAAAAATAAAAATCCAAAAAAAAAATTTTGGTTTGTATGAAAAAGTGATTTTTAAGGCTCCAAAATAAGGGACACTCTAATCCACACCCACAAAAGGAAGCAAGCCGAATAAAAAATAAATTTGCTTGTTCTATGCGTCCTAGTTCAGGACATGGAAATTCTTCTGATATAAAAGTGGTTTATTTTCTTAACACCAGACAAAATCTAAATTTTCTAAAATCCGCATACTTTCTAATTTCAGTTTACATGAAATTGTTAAAACTGGATTCTTCTTTGTTTTCTGAAGGAATTATTTTTTTATTGTATTTTGTTTCTTTTCAATTTAATTTTTATGGTTTATTTGTTTTTCATTGGGGAATTTATTAATTCATTTTATTTTATTTTATTTTATTTTATTTTATTTTCTTAAGCAACAATGCTTTTCTTAAAATATTTCAATGATAAAGCAAGAAAATTACAAGAAAATTTTTCTAAAAACATGATTTTGGATGAATGGAGAAGAATTAGAAATTTAAAGCACGCCTTCAAACATATATGGTGTTTCAAATAGTCTTTTTAAAAATGTGTAAATGTTTAATGTGGCTTCAAATTTATAATTTCAATGCATGTTTGTGTTTTTATATACGAACAAATCCAAGGGAAATTTAACTGACGGCTTACCGATTTTGTTAATTTTTATTTTTTTGATACAGCTTTGTAAATTATTAAAGAACATATTTTTTTTTTTGGATCAATACTTTGGAAGATATGAGAGTTAAAAGAAGTACTTTATTGACAATATTGACTTTTATACAGTTTTTTAACATTTTTATACTCGGAAACCATAAGTGTTACGAAAAAACATGTAAAAACAATATTTTTTATAAAATTATTGAGATTTATAATTTAAAAAAAAAAGAATTTACAAAATTTCAACTAAAAATTTTAAAGCCATATTTGAATGTCCTTTTTTGCTGATAAGGACACCATGGATTTCCAAAACCAAAATTATATATTAAAGTTTAGAATGTCATTTTAACGCTATTAAAATTTCAGAGAGGTGTTTTTTCGTATTGATGAGCAATACATTTTAAAAGTTTTTTAGATAGCCAAGTATTTGATTTTTTTCAAAATTTTGGCCAAAAATCAAATAGTTGGTTTTAGACAGTTCATTTGTGTTTTTCTACTCGAAAACCGTACACTCAAAAAATTATGTAGGTAAATTCCAGTGAATATTCACTTAAAACAAATGAACTTTTATTTAAAAACCATTCCAGTGTTTTTTCATTTAAAATAAAAACACAATACAGTCAATTTTAAATGTTAATTTAATGACTAACCAAAACATTAAAAAACTAGTTAATATTCAGTTATTTTGTATTGAAAAACAGTAAAACTATAGAAGAATTTTTTTACTGCCAAAATTAAATGTAACAGAAAATTCGTTTTTAATACAGTAAATTATTTTTTTTTAACTACAGAATGAAGACAAAATGAATGATTTTTCTTTTAAAATAACTTTACTGATTACTTTTTAAAATAACCCACAAACAGTTAATGACATAATTTTCTTAGTGTAAGTTGTACGAAAAAGCTTTGATTGACAATATTGTTTATTACGTTATGGAGATTTAAGATTTAGAAACAATAAATGTTAAAACAATATCGGAATGTCCTTTTTTCCTGTCAAGGACACCATGAATTTGAAAAAAATCAAATCTGCCTAACAAACTTTGAAAATTTATTGCTCAACAATACGAAAAAACACCTCTCTGGAATTTTAATAGCGTTAAAAGGACGTTTTAAACTTTAACACATTTTTTTAAATCCTTGGTGTCCGTCCCGGAAAAAAGGACAGTTAAATATGGAGCTAAGAAATTGCGTTTTTGGTTTTTCGATTTTTGAAAAACTGGGCAAAGGAGGCATGATTAAATATTGGAAAATTGTCAAATTTGTGTCGAGTTTCCTTGATTAAATATTTTTCAGCTTATCAAGGAATGTACTACAATTTAAAAAGTTTACGTTCTTGTATATTTTTTTATAAGCTATTGATTATTTTTTTTTTTATTTTGGAAAATTGAATTTTTATTTAGTTCGGTTTGAGTTCATATTAATTATTTCTGAGAAATAATAATTGTTGTACAATGAGAAAATCTGAAAAAAATCAAGTGACAACACAGGCTAAGTGGAGATGTCGACAGCTTTCGGAAGATGCCACCCTTCCATCATCAGCACTCCTTCGATTTCCACACACTTAATGTGTGTCAGATTAAAATTAGCCATTTAAATGAAACTTTTGAAGAAATTAAGAATTGGAATTACTCCTCTTTGTGTTGAATAACCCGTATTCGCCATTAATTCGTGTTGTATTCATTTGGCAGAAACTTAATTCATCTTAACTTTTAACAGAGTTGTATTTTTCGGAAAATTTTCCGAACCTGTTCTGAAATTTTTAATTTTTTAAAAAAGTAAAATTATCAAAAATTCAGCCACATTTATTAAAAAATTTAGATTTTTGTCTATCCACACAAAAAAAATCAGAACGGCATTTTTTGTACTTTTCGAGAAAATCGCATTTAAATTTTATTTTATTTAATTTTTTTATTTTATTTTATTCTCTTGTATTTTATTGAGACAACACTGCGTATGAGTAATGAATATTTGCAAAGCCAATGAATTTCCGTTACTCATACGCGGTGATGACACAACAAAATACAAGAGAATTATAGAATATTTATGAAATCCAATATTCAAATCCAATTTCTCGAAAAGTAAGAAAAATGACATCCTGAATTTTTTTGTGTGGATAGACAATCATCTACACTTAAAAAAAAAATGGGGGAAAAAAAATGTGACCGGATTTTTGATAAATTGATATTTTTAAAAAATTCAAAAATTCAAAACGGGTTCTTAAAGTTTTCCACAATAAAAATTTTGATCGATAACCCATAAAAATATATACAAGAATGTTCATTTTTTATTGAATCAAGGGAAACCGACACAAAAACTGATAACCCAAAAACACAATTTTCTTAGTTCCATATAGGATCCATTGGCTTGATTTTTATTCTTCTAGACTTTAAACTTATTTAGCACAATTTTAAGGCCTTTCGGATTATTTTTTTTTGTCTATGCTTTTATTATTTAGTAATTTTGAAAGCAGAAAAAAATTATTTGTCATATAATATGCTTGTTGTTGTTGGTTGGATTAGTAAAAGTAAAAATATAAGTATAAGCATGTGGTTTTTTTACATGCTTAAGGGGGGTTTAAAGAAAAAAAAAAAGGCTTAACGTGTGCAATTTTTAAACAGCTATAAAAATATAAATAATCAGTATTTACTAATTCTGTTTTTTTATTTGAAAGATGAATTATTGTTATATTTTTAAAATTTTATAACACAAAATTTGGTCAACAAGTATTGCCAGGGTTGCCACTCAATTGCAGAAATCGTTTTTTTAAAAGACAAAATTTGATGAAGTTGTACAGCAAAAACTACTAAACCGATTTTGTTGTTTTTTTTTTTTTTATTTGTTAACACCGCTCTACAAATCTGAGGTTTGTCGCTGCGTTTTGAGTGAAACCAAAAATAGTTTATAGGTATTGGTTTCCCGATTCCAAAACGGTCACTAAAATTTTTCTATCACGTCACAATTTTGAGAAAATCGCGGTTAAAGTGTCAAAAAAGGCCCATTTTGGCCATTTTTTAGGGCCTATAAAATAAGATCCTGACATGCGAATGACTTGATATTAAGCTCATTCGAAAGTGCGTAATTTTTTCTTTAAGACAAAATCAAATTTTCTTGGAATTTAATTTTTTATAATGGTGAAAAAATCGTTAGCCACAAGTGCTTTAAATCTAATATTTACGTGTGTATTTGTATGGAAATTTGTTCAAAAACACTGTGTAAATAAACTAAATATTTAAAAAATGGAAGGTTTTTTGTTAATGATTTTTTTACCATTTTAGAAAATTAAGTTCCAAGATAATTTTATCTTGTCTTATAGAAAAAATCCCATACTTTTGAATGAGATTGATACCAAGTCAATCGCATGTCAGCATCTTATATTATAAGCTTTCAAAAAGGGTCCAAAATGGCCTTTTTCGGCACTTTATCCGCGAATAACTCAAAATTCTGACGTGATAGACATATTTGGGTCGCAGATTTGGAATCAGCGCAACAAACACTACCTTAATCAATTACCAGAATCCAATACGCATTTTCATGTTGAGCTGTGTAATTATTAAATTTTCTGGTACTTACCGTGGTATAAAAAAATATATGGGGCATTCCAGGCCAAGTCACTCACTTTTAGACCCGACCCCTTTCGATTTATTTTATTTTTGGATATGTTTTAGTACTTATTAAATGCAACTTGGACACCAATTTTTAGTTTTTTATTCCAATATGGTGTCAATTTTTCAAAATGGCGATTTTTTCAAAAAAATTAAAAATTTGAAATTTTCAATTAATTTTGAAAAGTTAAAAATATAGAATACTTTCAAAAAGTTGAAAAACGTTTTGTTGGTATTTAAATGTAGTTTAAAAAAAAATTATTCGAAGTAATTATCACTTATTTTTTAACGTTTAAAAATTTAAATCAACTTTTTGAAAAAGTCCGAAACCTTAGATTTTTTTTTTTTTAAAACATATAAACGTTCTACTCTAAATTGCGCAACTTTAAGGCTATAATTCGAGATGTGATCGCAACTTGTTCTATTTTTTTTTTTAAATTTTGAAAATTGCACGTATCATTTTTTGACTCTGATTTATTTTATACTAGCTGGCCCGGTCCGCGTTGCTGGCCCAAATGTTAGATAAGTATTATATTTCGTCTCGCTTTAAATATATAGCCCTGCAAAAAAAGTAATGAATTTCTTGGCTTAGAAAAATTTGTGGGCGTGGTTTTAAAGACCCGATTAAGCAGATAATCATCTTCAAATTGTATTTTGGGAACTAAAAAAAAATACCATGTCTTCGACTTTGCGAACTGTTTAAATTTAAAACTTCTTTAGTATCATTACGAAAAACACAAAAATAAATTACGCATATTCTTCATTCTTATCGTGAGCTATTGTCTTAAGTTCAAACAAACCTTTATAGTTTTCCCGGATTTTCCGCTTTTCCGTGACACTTTTCTCAGGACAATAAATATTTCCGTAAAGTCCTTACTTGGACTATAATGATCATAAAAAAAAAATTAGCAAATCAGGCCAATCGTTCGCCGATTTTAGATGTATTGAGAAAAGTGGGAGTGGACAATTTTTCCTTTCGTTAAAACCTTAGTTGTACTATCACGAACGTCAACAAATACCAAATACGCCAAATCGGCCCTGCGTTTTTTTCTATTTTAGATATATCGAAATAAAAGTGGGCGTGAAAAATTTTTATTTCCGTTGGACTATGACTATAAAAAATAATGTTTAGTCAAATCGATCAAAGGAGGCGTAAAAGTACACCCAAAAAAAAACGTGGGTATTCAATACTAAAAATTTAACTAATTTTAGTCCAAAAGGACCTAGTGCAGAAATTGGTAACCAATACTAAAATTTTTAACTAATATTAGTCAAAACCAGTAAAAATTACTAATGTTAGTACTTTGAAGATACTAAAATTAGTAACCAATTAGTAGATTTTGGTACAATATCACTTACTAAACCTTTTACTGTAGAATTATTTTGAGTGTATGAGTGATTATTTTTTTTTTTCGAAAAAACCTAAAACGAACATTTTAAAAAAATATTATTCAAATCGGTCAGTTCTCAAGTGATGCGATAAGAACGAACTATGTACATTTGATTTTAATTTATATTTAATTATTCTATATTTTATTGTTCTATATTTTATTATTCTATATTTTATTTTTCTATAGCATAAAAACCTTATTTGAATTTAACCAAATCGGTCCATCCGTTTAAAAGTGGGCGTACAAATGGAAAATTGTTTTATTTACGGAAATCTTAGTTGGACTATGACGAACATTAAAAACAAAATTAGACAAATTGATCCAGCCATTTCATGATTGAAAATATATATATCGGGAAAAGTGAGCGTAAAAATAGGCGTGGACAATTGTTCTTTCCTTAAAAATCTTTTGCGGACTATAACCAAATCGGGCTAGCCGTTATAGTTTTTTCGATACATAAAAAAAGTGAGGGTGGGAAATTTTACTATGCGTAAACCTTAATTGAATTATGACGAACATTTTCAACAAAAATTAGCCAAAGTGGGCGTGTTCAATTTCTGATTTCGTAAAAACCAAAGTTGGAATGTGATGATAATTCATTTAAAAAAAATTTAGTCAAATCGGTCCAGCAATTCTCAGATTTTTGATAAATTGAAAAAGTGGGCGTAAAAGTAGGTGTGGTCGATTTTTCTTTCAGTAAAAACTTCAAATACTTTATTATGATCCTTAAAATAAAAAATTACCCTGATCGGTGCAGCCGTTTTCCAATTTTATATAAATCAAAAAAAGTGGGCGTAAAAGTGGGCGTGGTCAAATTTTCTTTACGTAAAAACCTAAGTTGGACTATTACGAACATTTCAAAAAAAAAATCATTCAAATCGGTCCATCCTTTCTCAACTGATGCTGTTACCAACGAACGACAATTGATTTTTATTTATATAGATGGTGCTCCAAAAAAAATAAATTGGTAGATACTGAACCTAACTTACCCTAGATATGTTAATTTAGAGGTAAGAATATGCCTCACAAAAATTAAGAACGATCGGACATGGATAAGGCGTTCCGCATGGGCCTTGAAATTTAGAAACGGATTACAAGGAAAAATATGAACTTTTTTCTGTTTTCTTAATTTTTTTGGTATTTTAAGTTAAGTTTAAATTTAAGTGTTTACAGAATTATAATACGGAGTTAAATGCCTCTCTAATAAGGTACCAAAAACTAAAATCGGTTGAAAATCAGCCAAGTTTTTACAACTTCCCCAGGCATCTAACGAGTGGCAGACCACTTGATTAAGCAATACAATCCGATTTTTGAAATTCATTGAAATTTTCTACTGTAATAAAATTTTTTTATTCTTCAAGTTCAAATGTAATTAGATGACAAGTATTTTTCATATTGTGTTTTGGAAATATGTTTTAGATTAATACTAAAAATGCCTGCACCCTTTTGAAATCTCTATTTAAAAAAATTTTTGTTTTTTTGTTTTAAAATTTGGAAAAACCAAAAAAATATTACACTGAAACATGAATAATGAAAAAATGTTATTACAGTAAAAAATTTCAATAAATTTAAAAAAAGGGACTCGTAATCTTTAATCAAGTGGTATGACACACGCTAGATGCCTGGGGAAGTTATAATAAATTGGCTGATTTTCAACTGATTTTAGTTTTTAGTACCTTATTAGAAAGGAATTTTACTCCACATCATTATTCTGTAATCACTTGAATTAAAACTTAGGGTGGCAGCTAAATTTCAACTTTGGATTTTCAACATCTCCCGGGCGGAATATTGTGCCACATGGTCTAAAACTGATGTGGACAAAATTTCAGCCAAATCGGATAACTTTAACCCGTGCCCCTTTGAGGTCAAAGTTCAAATGATAAAAAAAAAATTTCCATACAAGCAAAAAAAAAAATTTCGTTTTTTTTTTTTTTTTTTTTTTTTTAATATTAGTTTACTTTATTAGATTACTAGCTGGCCCGGTCCGCGTTGCTGGCCCAAGTATAAGATCAGTTTAATTTCGCTTCAAATATATAACCCTGCCAAAAATGTAATGAATAATTTCTTAGCTTAGAAAACTTTGTGGGCGTGGTTTCAAAGACCTGGTTAGGCAGATAATCATCTTCAAATTGTATTTTAGGAACTAAATAAAGTTACCATGTATTCGACTTTGCGAACTGTACATATTTAAAACTTTTTTAGTATCATTTCGAACAACACAAAAATAAATTACGCATATCCTTCGTTCTTATTATGAGCTATAGTCGTTAGTTAAAACAAACCTTTATAGTTTTCCCGAATTTTCAATTTTTCCGGGACACTTTTCTCATTTATATTTCGTAAAAAGCCTAATTAGAACTATAATTAACACAAAAACAATTGGTCCAGACATTAGTAGTCGATATATTTAGACAAAAGTGGGCGTTAAAATTTGTGTTGTAAGTTTAACTTGTACATACATATGTAAGCAATACCTAAGGATTTAAAATCGTTTGTGCCAAGTTTCCCAATTCATCGTTCTCCGATTTTAGATTTGGACACTAATAGCCAAATCGGCCCTGCCGTTCTTCTACTTGGATACATCGGAATAAAATAACTATGACAAACATTACAAAAAAATCGTCAAATCGATCCAGCCGTTCTCCGAGTTTAGATATATCGAAAAAAGGAGGGTTAAGTGGGTGTGATTAATTTGTTTTCCGCAAAAACCTAAGACGAACATTTAAAAAAAAATTTATCCAAATCGGTCAGTTCTCAAGTGATGTGATTACCAACGAACTACATTTGATTTTTATTTATATTATATTATTCTATAAAGCAAGTTTTATATACATATATCAAAAAAAAAAGGAGTCGGTACACATCTTTTCTTACCGTAAAAACCCTTATTGAATTTAACCAACTCGGTCCGTCCATTCACCGTGGGCGTGGAAATGGAAAATTGCTCTTTCAGAAAAAACTTAGTTGGAGTATGACGAACATTAAAAACAAAATTAGACAAATTGATCCAGCCATTCCATGATTTAAAATATATATATCGGGAAAGTGAGCGTAATAGTGGGCGCGGACAATTTTTCTTTTCTTAAAAATGTTGCGTACTATAACCAAATCGGTCTAGCCGTTATAGTTCTTTCGATACATGGAAAAAGTGGGCGTGGGAAATTTTGCTATCCGTAAAAACTTTAGTTAAATTATGACGAACATTTTCAACAAAAATTATTCAAATGGGCGTGGTCAATATATTTTTTCATAAAAACCATAGTTGGAATATGACGAAAATTCCGTTCAAAAAAAATTTGATCAAATCGGTACAGCCATTCTCAGACTTTAGATAAATTGAAAAAGTGGGCGTAAAAGTGGGTGTGGTAATTTTTTTTCAGTAAAAACTTAAATTGGATTACTGCGAACATTTAAGTAAAAAATTACCCAAATCGGTGAAGCCGTTTTCCTATTTTAGATAAATCGAAAAAAGTGGGCGTAAAGTTGAGCGTGGTCAATTTTTCTTTACGTAAAAACCTAAGTTGGACTATGACGAACATTTCAAAAAAAACATTGTACAAATCGGTCCAGCCGTTCTTAACTGATGCGGTTACCAACGAACGACAATTGATTTTTATTTATATAGATTAACGACAAAAAATCTCATTTCGATCGGACAAGATTTTCAGTTTCTAAAGTGACTCCGAAAAAAAATTTGAGGCTTGTTAGGGGCTTACTCTAAAAAATTTTCAAAAAAATTTTTTTTTTAGTTTTGATAAGCTCACACTAAAGATTTTTTGTTGCTCTTAATACCAGGTTTTTTAAATTTTTTTAAAAAAATTTTTTTTGACATCGCATTTTTGTTCTAAGTTGGGGTAAAAAACTGGAAAAATGCAGTTTTTGGCCCTATTTAAGAGCATGATTACAATGTCCCAGAAAGAAAAAAAATTACTGATTTGGAATATGTATTATCAAGAGAAACAAACAAAAGCTATTTTGTAAACTTTTAAAAACTAAAAAAAATATTTTTTTAAGAGTATGTCTGTCTCAAGAGAGTCTCAATTTTTTTTTTCAAGACCACTTTTGTAACAGAAAATCTTGTCTGATCGAAATGAAATTTTTTGTTGTTAATAAGCTAATAAAGCTAACTAACTTTTTTTTGGCTCTGACAAGCACACATTAAAGATTTTTCGTCGCTCTTGATAACAGTTTTTCTTTTTATTTTTTTTTTGGTGACATCGAAGTTTTGTTCTAAATTGGGGCCAAAAGCTGCAAAAATTTAGTTTTTGGCCCTATTAAAAAACAAAATTACGACGTCACAAAAAATTTTTAAAAAAACCTATTATTAAGAGCGACAAAATATCTTTAATGTATGCTTGTCAAAACTATTGAAAATTTTTTAGAGTAAGCCCCTAACAAGCCTGAAATTTTTTTTTCAGAGTCACTTTTGAAACTAAAAATCTTGTCTGATCGAATTGAAATTTTTTGTTGTTAATAAGCTAATAAAGCTAACTAATATTAAAAAATAAAAAAAATAAAAAATCGAAAAAAAATTTTTTTGTTTGTATGGAATTTTTTTTTTTTATCATTTGAACTTTGACCTCAAAGGGGCACGGGTTAAAGTTATCCGATTTGGCTGAAATTTTTTCGACATCAATTTTAGACCATGTGGCACAATATTCCGCCCGGGAGACATCAATATTAATACAAAAAAAAATTGCTCCATACATTTCGCTGCCACCCTAATGTACATATGTGTCCATATATGGTTCATATATGGTCATATATCGTCATATATATAACCATATACCCTCGTATATGTTTCCATATACGAACATTTTTCACCGGGTATCTATATTTTTTAATGGTCAAAATTAATTAAAAATTTCATTTTTTTAATTTTTTTGAGAAAATCGCCATTTTGAAAAATTGATTGCTCAACACCATCTTGGAATAAAAGGCTGAAAATTTGTGTCCAAGTTGCATTTAATAAGTGCTTAAACATATTTTAAAAGGAAACAGGATCACGAAAAGAAAAACTGTAAATGCTGTTTTACTTCAGTTAGTCTCTAGTTTTAAACATTTACTATCCAGTTTGTGTTTTACGACTTTTTTTAATTTTTGTTGGATGGTGTAATTTTTAGAAATTAAAAAGACATTTTTCAACTTAAACCCCTTTAACAAAAAAAGAACATTTTAAATTTAAACGATAATTTTTACTAATCATTAAAAACATAATACTTTTGCAAAGCAATAAATGTTGGGCTTTATAACTTGGCTAAGTTTATTCTTCTTTTACCTAAATTCAGTTATGAGTACATGGAAGTAAAACTAAACCATTTTCAAAAACTCTTGTATACAAATTATACATAAACAATCAAGTTTTCCTTTTTGAAAATAAAAAGTTTTCTTGTGAGTATTTTTTTGCCAGAAAATAAGATTATATTTATTAGTCTGTCCCGAAAAAAAAATTATGGTAATATAATAAAACTGATGCTCCTTCGAGAGCTGATGACACTGTGCAAAAAGAAAAATGAGTCCTAAAATTTATTTTCATTTGGCATTGGAACCATTAAAGCTCATTTTTCTTGTTGCACAGTGTTATCAGCTCAGTAACAGACTTCAAAAAATGTTATTTCCGGGACAGTCTTTTAAACATGTCTATTAAATAAAGTATAAATTACAGGTAATCTAGATAAAATTTAATTTCTAAATTGAACAGAAATCACAAAAAAAAAACTTTTAACAAAGTTACTTAAACATAATATGTATGTATGTGTGTAGTAAAAGTAGTTAAATTCTATTTACTTGGCTTATTTAATTGTATTTGTTATTGAGTAAACATGAATAGAGTAAAAGATTTAAGTAATTCAATTAAGTCAGGTAATTTGTATTAGTAAGAAAAGTTTTAGATTTAGTGTTTCGGACAAACAAATAAGTCAAATAAAACTTACTTAAGTTCAAAATCTTGTTTGCTAAAACAAAAAAAAAAAAATAAAAATTCAAGAACCTGAAAAATGTCCTGTCGATTAAATGAAACACATGCGTGTATGTGTCACAAAATGTTACAAATTAAATGTTTAACAAAGCCTGGCTAAATCTATGAAGCAAATCTTTTCTTTTCAGCTTTTTGTATTTGTAAGTAAAGTCCTGTCTCTTTTGCCAGTTAAACCCATCAATCAATCAGTTTGTGCAAAAAAATGCGACTTTTATTTTGTTACAATTAGAGATATAAAGACATTAACAAACCTTTTTCTCATTACACTCCTTCTTTGTGCATGTATGACCAAACAAATGTTTGAAAATTTAAGAAATGGAATATTTATGGGTGATTATAGTCGAATTTTAGATGTACTTCACTTTTTCTATAAAAAAAATCTGAGACTTATCCTATGGAAAAAATCTGATACTTTTTTATAGAAAAAATCTGAGACTTTTTCTTTCGAAAAAATCTGTCTCTTTTTGTATAGAAAAAATCTGAGATTTTTTCTATTGAAAAAATCTGAGACTTTTTCTTTAGAAAAAAATCTGATCATTTTTGTATAGAAAAAATCAAAAACATTTTCCATAGAAAAAATCTGATACTTTTCCTATAGAAAAAATCTGAGATATTTTTTATAGAAAAAATCTGAGACTTTTTCTATAAAAAACGCTGAGACTTTTTCTATAAAAAAAATCTGAGACTTTTTCTATAGAAAAAATCAGAGAAATTTTTTATATAAAACTCTGAGACTTTTTCTATAGAAAAAAATGGGACTTTTGCTACAAAAAATCTGAGACATTTGCTATAAAAAAAAACTGAGACTTTTTCTATAGAAAAAATCTGATACGTTTTCTATAAAAAAAATCTGAGACTTTTTCTATAGAAAAAATTTGAGAATTTTTCTATAGAAAAAATTTGAAAATTTTTCTGTAGAAAGAACTTGAGAATTTCTTTATAGAAAAAATTGGGAAAATTTTTCTATAAAAAAAAATTTAGAATTTTTCTATAGAAAAAAATCTGAGAATTTTTCTGTAGAAAAAATCGTAGACTTTTTCTTTAGAAAACATCTGAGACTTTTCTACTACAAAATATCTGAGACTTTTTCTATAAAAAAAAACTAAGAGTTTTTGTATAGAAAACTCTGAGACTTTTTTTAAAGAAAAAGTCTGCGACTTTTTGTATAGAAAAAACCGAGTCTTTTTCTATTGCAAAAATAAGAGACTTTTTTATAGAAAAGATCTGAGACGTTTTCTATTAAAAAAATCAGCGACTTTTTTTATAGAGACTTATCTGAGACTTTTTCTATAGAAAAAGTCTGAGACTTTTTTTATAGAAAAAACCTGAGACTTTTTCTATAGAAAAAATCTAAGACTTTTTCTATAGAAAAAATCTAAGACTTTTTCTATAGAAAAAATCTAAGACTTTTTCTATAACAAAAATTTAAGAATTTTTCTATAGAAGAAAATCTAAAACTTTTTCTATAGAAAAAATCTAAGACTTTTGCTATACAAAAAATCTGTGACTTTTTCTATAGAAAACATCTGTGACTTTTTCTATAGATAAAAATCTAAAACTTTTTCTATAGCAAAAAATCTGAGACTTTTTCTATAGAAAAAATCGGAGACTTTTTCTATAGAAAAAATCGGAGACTTTTTCTATAGAAAAAATCGGAGACTTTTTCTATAGAAAAAATCGGAGACTTTTTCTATAGAAAAAATCGGAGACTTTTTCTATAGAAAAAATCGGAGACTTTTTCTATAGAAAAAATCGGAGACTTTTTCTATAGAAAAAACCGGAGACTTTTTCTATAGAAAAAATCGGAGACTTTTTCTATAGAAAAAATCGGAGACTTTTTCTATAGAAAAAATCGGAGAATTTTTCTATAGAAAAAATCGGAGACTTTTTCTATAGAAAAAAATCGGAGACTTTTTCTATAGAAAAAATCGGAGACTTTTTCTATAGAAAAAATCAGAGACTTTTTCTATAGAAAAAATCGGAGACTTTTTCTATAGAAAAAATCGGAGACTTTTTCTATAGAAAAATTCGGAGACTTTTTCTATAGAAAAATTCGGAGACTTTTTCTATAGAAAAAATCGGAGACTTTTTCTATAGAAAAAATCGGAGACTTTTTCTATAGAAAAAATCGGAGACTTTTTCTATAGAAAAAATCGGAGACTTTTTCTATAGAAAAAATCGGAGACTTTTTCTATAGAAAAAAACGGAGACTTTTTCTATAGAAAATAATCTGAGAATTTTTCTATATGCAAAATTTGAGCCTTTTTCTATAGAAAATATCTGAGAGTTTTTCTATAGAAAACATCTGAGAGTTTTTCTATAGAAAACATCTGAGAGTTTTTCTATAGAAAACATCTGAGAGTTTTTCTATAGAAAAAATCTGAGACTTTTTCTATAAAAAAAATCTGAGACTTATTCTATAGCAAAAATCTGAGACTTTTTCTATAGAAAAAATCTGAGACTTTTTCTATAGAAAAAATTGGAGACTTTTTCGGAGACTTTTTCTATAGAAAAAATCGAAGACTTTTTCTATAGAAAAAATCTGAGACCTTTTTTATAGAAAAAATCTGAGACTTTTTCTATAGAAAAAATCTGAGACTTTTTCTATAGAAAAAATCTAAGACTTTTTCTATAGAAAAAATCTAAGACTTTTTCTATAGAAAAAATCTAAGACTTTTTCTATAGAAAAAATCTGAGACTTTTTCTACAGAAAAAATCTGAGACTTATTCTATAGAAAAAATCTAAGACTTTCTACAGAAAAAATCTGAGACTTTTTCTATAGAAAAAATCTGAGACTTTTTCTATAGACAAAATCTGAGACTTTTTCTATAGAAAAAAATTTAAGACTTTTTCTATAGAAAAAATCTGAGACTTTTTCTATAGAAAAAAATCTGACAGTTTTGCGATAGAAAAAATCGAAGACATTTCCTATAAAAAAAAGACTTATTCTAAATAAATTGGAGCCTTTTTCCATAGCAAAACTTTGAGACTTTTTCTATAGAAAAACTTTGAGACTTTTTCTACAGAAAAATTTGAGGCTTTTTTTATAGAAAAAAGTTACGACTTTTTTTATAGAAAAAATTTGAGGCTTTTTTTATAGAAAAAATTTGAGACCTTTTCTATAGAAAAAACCCAAGACTCTTTGTATAGATAAAATTTGTGACTTTTTTTATAGAAAAAATCTAAGAATTTTTCTATAGAAAAAGTCTGAGAATTTTTCTTTTTCTATAGAAAAATCTAATAATTTTTCTATAGAAAAAATCTGATAGTTTTTCTATATAAAAAATGTTAAATTTTTCTATAGAAAAAAATTTTAGACTTTTTCTGTAGAAAAAATCTGTGACTTTTCTATAGAAAACATCTGTGACTTTTTCTATAGATAAAAATCTAAAACTTTTTCTATAGCAAAAAATCTGAGACTTTTTCTATAGAAAAAATCTGAGACGTTTTCTATAGAAAAAAATTGAGACTTTTTCTATAGAAAAAATCTGACCTTTTTGTATAAAAAAAATCTGTGAATTTTTCTATAGAAAAAATCAGAGACTTTTTCTACAGAAAAAATCAGAGACTTTTTCTATAGAAAAATCTGAGACTTTTTCTATAGAAAAAATCTGAGACTTTTTCTATAGAAAAAATCTGAGACTTTTTCTATAGAAAAAATCTGAGACTTTTTCTATAGAAAAAGTCTGAAACTTTTTCTATAGAAAAAGTCTGAAACTTTTTCTATAGAAAAAGTCTGAAACTTTTTCTATAGAAAAAATCTGAGAATTTTTCAAAAAAATCAGAAAAACATTTTTCGTTTTTTTCGAGAAAATCGCATTTGAATTTTAAATTTCATAACAATTTTGTTTTGCTTGTATTTGCTTGTATTTTCCAAAAAAAAAAAAAATTGTCGATAGCCCATTAGAGTTTTTCACGGGAATTCCCGGGACGGGATTTCCCGGGAATTCCCGTAAATTTTCGATCCCGAAATCCCGGGAAATGGAGCGGGAATTCCTGGGAAATTTAATTTCTTTGAAATTAATGATTTTTCGACTTCTATTGAATATTTTGTATGTGATTTTTTAGAGATTTTATTAAAGTTCTTGATAATTGATGGCAGAAACGTAAACAGGGACCAGGAGCGCCTAAAAGTATTCCTTCTAACTAAAAAATGTCATAAAATCTGAGACTTACTAAATGAAAATTACTTTTTTTTCAGAAGCTGAAAATTTTTCTTTCTGAGACCTGCATTACAAAAATTTGCAGTATGATTATTTGTTTCTATAGAAACTATTTACTTCTCTGGACATGATTTTTTTTTTAAATCAATAAGTTGATATAAAATCTGTGTAAGGAATGACGGGTTAACGGGTTTTTCTTTTAGAAACCAGATTTTTTAAATTTTTTAAATAATTTTATGGCGTAAATTTTCCTATAATTACATTTCTCTGAAACAGTTACACTCAGTTTCAGAGACAAAATTAAGAAATTCCTCTGAATATGTTTCATTGTGTTTTAGAGGCAAAGCGTTGAGAACCAATTGTAAAAATCAACTGAGGCGAATTAGAATAAATGATGAATTTTTATTATTAAAACAGATAAAGCGATGTAAAATAAAATATTTCCTTAAAAATACTTTTAAAAGGCTTCGACATATTTGGGCCATTTTTTTATAAAAACTGTGTAACAAAAATTGTTAATTTTTCTCGAAACTTATTTATTTTTTTTTTGTTTGTTTTAAAGGCTAAGTTGAGGGTGGATTGTACAAGCCCAAAAATAAGTAAATTTTCTAGGCAAGTCCATGGCGCTCAGACTTAAAATAGTCCATTGTGCCGTGTTTTAAAGGTACTTAATAAGATTTTTATGGTGTAAATAAACACTAAAAATAGTGTAATCGCAATCATAAGGTTTTTATAAAAAAAAATTTCAGTTTTTATTTTTGCGGGAATTCCCGGGATCCCGGGAAATTTAAAAATGAATCCCGCTTTCCCGGGAAGTGAAAAAGTCCGGGAAAAGAAAAACTCTATAGCCCATACAAAACTATATAAGAATGTAAATTTTTAAGATTGTGGTGCATTCCGTTTTAATGTGATAAATATTTAATCAAGGCAACTCGCCACAAATTTAACCATTTTTCCAATATTAGACACGCCTCCTAAGCCCAGTTTTTGAAATATTGAAAAACCAAAAACGCAATTTTCTAAGTTCCATATAGGGCTATCCATACAAGCTATTCAGAAGTTTACGGTACACGTGTTTTTTTTCGCTGGACATTTGGTGTGGAATGCCTAAATTTTCTCAGAAATAAGGAATAAGTTCTGTTATTGAAATATTCACAAATTCTGCGAATTTTGTGCAGAATTTAGATTGCCTTAAGAATTCCAAAAAATTCATTGGAAAACCACAACAAACGTAGAGTACATTGAAAGCACACACAACAAAATGTCACAATCAAAAACCTAAATTTCAAAAATTTATATACAACTACGACATTTTTATTGGTTTTTTATTTAGTTGACATTTAATAGAAATTCAACTGTCTTATTTGAAATGAAAATCATGCAAACGAAAGTCACCATCACAAACATAATGAAAAACAGAGACATGTCCCAACAAACATCAATTCCAGCCTTTGAAAAAAAATCAAACTGGCACTAAATATCAAGGGTGTTTTTCAAATGGTTTTCAGTGACAAAAATTTAAACATTTAAACTAAATTTGAAACATGTTGGAAATATTTGTTTTTTCCTATGCTATTAATTCTTTTCAAAAAAATATAAACATCTAATTGATTTGTAATGTTTCTCAAACCTAATATCAAACATTAATTACACTGTGCAACAAATTTTGGGTCATCGCATTGAGCCTCAATGCCTTCAACGCCATATAACAGTAGACCATCAAGTGGACAAAATCACCAAAGGGTTTTCCAAAGTCAGTTCGGATTTCTTTTTTAAAGCCCACTGAAGTTTTAATTTTTTTTATCAAAGACGTTTGGAAAACGTCAAAAATACTATAATAAGAACACATCTGAGCTTCAAAATATGATTTGATGTCTTTAGTGAAATTTTATAGCGGTTCTTTTCTTAGAACATTTTAACCCTCTAACTGCCATTTTAAGGGGTCGTTTTAGTCCTTTTTCAAAAACTAAACACAGAAGTCTAATAAAACGTCCATTTAGAGGGTTAAAATGTTCTACAAATATTTTTCTCATAAAATTTCACTAGGGGTTGTCAAATGGTCAAAGTTTGTGCGACATGCGCAAAGTGCTTAAAAAGGGTCAAGTATAAATAATCAATGTTAGTTATTTTTTTTTTACCAATGCAGTGTTAAAAAATATCGACAAAAAACAGTGCAAATATACTTTTGAGCTAAAAATGATGTTCTGATGCTCCACCAACAAATTTCCGCTAGAACGGCATCACGCGACTTCTTCCCAAGATATCTGATATGGTGATCACGACCAAAGTATACCAAAACCAAAACAAACTAAGCAGTTTGGTATTGCATTTGAGCGAAATCGGTTCAGCGGTTCAAAAGTTATGAACAATAATGTAAGAACACCTCGAAAATTGTGGTACATTCAACATAAATTAAAAACACAAAATGTTTTAATTCGGATGCTGGTTGACACATGTGAACAGAATTGATCACCGAATGGCATTTAAACAAGTACAAACATATTAAAAAAAAAAAAAATTTTCGTCGAATTTTTTTTTTAACAAAAAATTTTTTAGTGGATTTTTTTTTTAATTTTTTTTTGCTTTTTTTTGCAAATAAATTTTTTACATAGTGGAGGGTATTAATACATTCGACAAAGTCGAATTTAACTTTGTAACTAGTTTTTTTTTTTTTATATTTCGGCCCAAAAAATATATAATTAAAAAATTTGAATACTTTAAAATTTTTAAGCATTTTCTATATGCCGGGCGAACTTTCTGTCTTAGACGTGCCCTAGTAAAATTTGATGCAGAAAATATTTGTAAAATATTTTAACCCTCTAACTGCCTTTTAGATAGACTTTTTTGTATTTCTTTTAAAAAAAGACAAAAATGACCCTTTAAAACGGGAGCTAGAGGGTTAATTTGGTCAAAGAAAAGAATCATCACAAAATTTTATAAAACACATCAGAACATAATTTTAAGCTCAAAAGTATATTTGCACTGTTTTTTGTCGATATTTTTTAACACTGCTTTGGTAAAAAAAATAACTAACATTGATTATTTATACTTGACCCTTTTTAAGCACTTTGCACATGTCGCACAAACTTTGAACATTTGACAACCTCTAGTGAAATTTTATGGGGAAAATATTTGTAGAACATATTAACCCTCTAAATGGACATTTTATTAGACTTCTGTGTTTAGTTTTTGAAAAAGGACTAAAATGACCCCTTAAAATGGCAGTTAGAGGGTTAAAATGTTCCAAGAAAAGAACCGCCATAAAATTTCACTGAAGACATCAAATCATATTTTGAAGCTCAGATGTGTTCTTATTATAGTATTTTTGACGTTTTCCAAACGCCTTTGATAAAAAAAATAAAAACTTCAGTGGGCTATAAAAAAGAAATCCGAACTGACTTTGCAAAACCCTTTGGTGATTTTGTCCATTTGATGGTCTACTTTCATATGGCGTTGAAGCCATTGAGGCTCATTTTTCTTGTTGCACAGTGTTATGGGTGGAAATAATTTTGTTTTCAAATGTTGTTCAATTCCGAATTTCAAATTGTCAGAAAACTTAAAATTTTGTTTTAAAAATTAAGATGAAAAATATAGAAATTTTATGTATTTTTATGCATTTTTATGCATTATAAAAACTTGCATAAACGTTTAAAAAGTAAGTACACATGAGTTTATCAAAAAAAAGTTATACATTTTATAACGTCTTTTCTTTTCTTTAAAGATTTCGAATTTTAAAGAGCAGACGGCTGAAGAAGAAGACCTGGAAGGAGACGACCTCAAAAATGGCATTCGATGTAATTTTTTGTTAACAATTTTTAGTGCAAATAAATAGCAAATATTATTAAAATTCGTATTTACATTTTTTTTATAAAAAATAGTATTGAGGTTCAATTGAAAAATAATGTTAAATTATCATTATAAATAAGGCTGAGAATTCTTTGAAAACTACACTAAAATTCAATTAGATAGTAAGCATATTTTCAAGCTAAAAATATTTGTGTACATTGGAGAAACATTATACATTCAAAAAATCTCAAACTATCTATCAAATCTAAATAAACTTGAAAATTTTACTTGAGAACTAACATGCCGTTTTCTTTGAGAATGCTATTGTTTTCACGTTGAGAACTATGTTATTCTCAACTCGTTTTCAAGGCTAAGGTTTAAATTTTAAACTTGCTATCAATATAATATTCAATGTATTTCAAAGGTAAATGTTTGTTGGGGTGACTTCGAAATAACACACAAAAAAAAAAACATTGAAACACGCATTTCGCAGTGTTTATTATTGACAGGAAATTGACATGTGTATACGTGTGAGTAAGTCCTTGTATTATGTATTTTTATGCTTACGAGTGTGTGTGTATTTTAATGTTGTAGGCTCTTTTATACATCTGTATTAGGGTGGGGAAAATTTTAATTTTTTTTTTTTAATTTTAGAAACGAAAGGTGCGGATTAGTTGCCTTTTAGTGTCAATATTAACACACAAAAAATCTTGGGAAATATCTTTTTCGGAAAGAACCGAACAAAGTGAAAACAATTTTTTTTTTTGATTTTTTTTGGTTTTTAGCTTTAAATATTAATTAATATTTAGACATTACTGTAGATTTTTTGGTCTGTTAAAAATACATATATATTTTCCCCCCTTTTTTTACAAAAAAAAAAATATTTTTAATTTGTTCTTTTGATAAAAATTTAGCGTTATATTAGCAAAAAATTTAAAAGATGTATATTTTTAAATATTTTCTTTTATTTTTGCAATTTGAAATTAAATAAAAAAAAAAACAAATTTCTGTAAAAAAAAATCATTTTCCAAAAAATTTTGTAAGGTCGAAAAACATTTTTTATCATAAAAATACTTTTTCAGTAATGTTCAAATATTATCTTATATTTTTAGCTAAAAAAAAATTAAAAACCCTTTTTTCACTTTTTTGGGAACTTTACAGTTTCGACGCTAATCAAAATCGCTAAAAAACGAAAAATCGTTTTACCCTAATGTATAATGTAACGGATATTAGATTTGTGGTTTGTTGTATTTAAATATGTTTATTTGATTTTTATTTTAAAGATTATTTTTTGTCGTGCGTGTTGCTGGTTTTAGTTTTGTATTTGTCAAATATCCAAGACAATATATGCGTGATTAGGGTTTGATGCTTTTATTGGATAAGAGGGATATGTTATGCCTAGTATACGTTGACATCAAATTCTGTGACTTTAATAGATATATGAAAGAAAAAAAATTAAAAAAAAAAAAACAAAATATGAAAATCACAAAGGGAGGTGCATCACTTTTGCCAGTTCCAATTCAAATACAGAGAAACTTATGCAATTAATTTTAAAACTTATTTTATTAAGGACATCAGCTCCCAGAAATATGAAGAGGTAAAATGTATGACCGACCCGCATTACTTTCCCCCTCCCCCCAACATTTTTTAAGAACATACCTACCTCCTTTCTACACTAAAAAAAAAACCTTGTCAAATTACTAGAAAAAGTCTCGTAATCCCATTTTACCAATATTTGACAGTTTTTCTTGTTTTTTAACAAATAATTTTCGATCAAAATTTATTTTTTTTTTGTAATATTACAGTTTTTCTTGTAATTTTACAAATTTTAAAGGTTTTTTACAAAAAAGAAATCTAGTAAATTTACAAGAATTCCATGTAAACTTTGTTTGGCAAAAAAAAGTTGTAAATTTACAATTTTCTTGAAAAAATCTTGTAAAATTACAAAACAGCTCGTAATTTATACTAGAAATTCTCGTAAAATAGGATGTAACAATAAATCTAGTAAAGTCACGAAACCACCTTTTAAGATTTATCCAGTCCGAAAAATTGTAAATTTACTATTTTATTGATAAAAATCTTGTAAAATTACAAAATTATTGGTAAAAAGTTTGTAAAATAACAAGGAATTCTTGTCAAATAGGAAGTAGCAAAAAAAAACTACAAACTGGTTTTTTTTGGAGTGTAGACTTCCTTAGGGGCTCCCATACAAAAACAATTTTGATTCAAAATATTGGGCGAAACTTTAACATAAAAATTTTCATTATTTTTTTTTTTGAGCATATTGTATTGAAAATTTTGACACGCTATTTTTTTTAAACTCATCTACGTGATTTTGAGTTTCAGATCAATCAAAAAAGTTTACAGATTCTGAACGAAAGCAAAAGAGTGTTGATTAAACCTGTTCTTAAATACAGGTGAAATTTTTGAAAATGTATTTTTCTAACATAAATGGTTTTGTTTGTTGGTATCTAAAAATTGAAAATTTTGAATTTGGAGACAATCGGATAAGAGGAACGAGTGCCGAAAATCGGTTAAAATTTTTTTAAGGGGAAAAACAATTTTTTTTTTGGTTTTTGAAAACAAAAAAATGTACTTTAAAATTAATAAAGTGAATTTATTACACTCAAAATAATAACTCTGTAAAATATACTATAAAATGACTGTAATCTCAATTCAACAGATATTTGACAGAGATTTCTGTCAAAATATAGATTTAAAGAAACTTCCTTGTATTTTTATTTTATTATATTTTTTCGGCGTAAGCCAAGTGTATTTAATTTGTTGTTTGTGTTTTTCTGATTGAAGAAGAAAATTGTGTCTTCTAAAGATTAAATTAAATGTGGATTTACCCTAGACCATGGTTTCTGTAGCCACTTCTACGTCATCAGTAGGCAATTAAATTAAATTGATTATTTGATATTTGCTAGAAAAATTCTTAATATGTTTTTTTATCAACAGACTAGCCTGACATGAGCTTCGAACCTGTGTCGTTAAATCACTTATGTTTTGTAAGCCGAAGCCATAACCACTAGGCTATACTCGGTGTATAAACATCAGTGACTAAACGTCGTTTGTTTTTAACTCACAGTAGGTTTCGTGTGTGACGTATACAGAAAAGCTTTTTCTCTAACTCAAGCAATGCATTTAATCTAGAGACCAACAACAATTTTCTTAATCTTTCATTTACTTTATTTTATGCTTTATTTTATGCATCTTTCATTTACTTTTATTTTGTTGTGACAAAAAAACAGAGTTTCCTCTGTTATATTACTTTTTACTTTGTAATCTTAATTTTACAGATAATTAACAGAGTTTTCTGCTAAAATACAGATTTAAGCAAAATAATTCTTGTTTTTATAACCAAAAAAGTTTTCTGTTTTGAGTAGTTTTTGTTTTTGTTACCAAACATCAAAATTTTAACTGTATATTTACCTAAACTCTGTAAATTTTCTGTAAATTTGTTTGCATCAAATGCATTTTACAAATATATATTAATTTACATAGTGTTCTTTGCTGAATGGTGGTTTATTTAACCAATAATTTACTAGAAACTCTGTAAATTAACAGTTTTTATTGTCGAAATCATTTTACAGAGTTTGAAGTAAAATTACAGAGTTTGCTCTGTCAAAAAACTTTCATATTTAACCAATATTTTACTATAAACTCTGTAAATTAACAGTTTTTATTTGTCAAAACCATTTTACAGAGTATTTTAGTAAAATTACCAATAAATGTTGTTAGCTGGAAAAGTATGGTGTACTCTGTTAAATTAGCAAAGTTTTTCTGTAATTTAACAGAGTTTTTATTTTGAGTGTAAATAAAAAACACAATAACTTTTGAAAGAGCTTAAAAGATGATAGAGCTTGGCATATATATTTATCATTTCCCTGGCTTACTTCGTATTGAATTTCAGCCAAATCGGTCCTGTGGTTCAAAAGTTATTAGCAAAACCGGGAATTTCAGATTAGTTTCACTTTAAATTCATGTGTTGAAAACCCGTTAAGAATGTTTTAAAACATTGGTAAGTCACAAAAACGTATTTTTGTCACTCAAAAATATTTTTACACTAAAAAAAAAATGCACTCGAAAAAAGTTATACACTCAAAAGAAATTTTACACTCAAAAAAATTTCGTAAATTATTTTTTTTTCAAATGTTACTTAAAAAAAGCTTTTTTACACAAAACAAAATGTTTTTTTTTTTCAATCAAAAATGGTGTTTTTTTCACGTTAGAAAATTTACAATTACTTAAAAAGGGCATTGTGGAGGGTATTCATAGATTCGGCCAAGTCGAATTTAACTTTTCTACTTGTTTCCTTTAAAATCACTTTACAACTTTCAATCGATTTACGGCACGTGTTTTTTTTTTAACTTTTGAAATATCAAAAAACTATCTAGTTATGTACATAAAAATTCAGGTTTGCCAAAAAATCGGACCTTATGTGACCAAGATATTCCCGAAAAAAAGGACCAGGATCAGTGAAAATTTAAATTTTCCCTATTCAAATAGTTATAAATCTGAAAGTAAAAGATATAACGACTACTTCTTAAGGCATTTACAAGCGCTTTATAAAAATCTAAATTTTATAAAAACCTGCTAATAAACAACAAATTGGAGGTACCCCTATTAGAAAAATTAAGCTCGAAATTACATTAGCTATAACCGATATAAATTTCACTGCAATCTGTTTAGTACTTATTAAATGGCCGAATTATTTCCAAAACAAATCGATAATAGACCACTGTATAGAGTGGTGTAGGGTATAAAAATACCGTTTTCAAAAATTTATTTAGTTCTTCAATGGGGAACTTTTCCCTCTTGTCCTTTTTCGCCCAAGTACGAACTTAACCTGTCTATGACCATGAGACATTTTTGTAACAATCTTCAGGAGTCTAGCTGTTTTATTTTGGACTGCATCGTTTTATCTACAGACTAGTGCTTGGGGTCCAGGAATATCCGGGTCGGATTTCCCGGGAAAAGACTGACGGGATTTTTTTTAAGTTTTTCCCGGGAAATCAGGAAATTTTTTTAAAATAAACCATTTTACATAAAAAACGTTTATTTTAATTTAATTTTTAATATTTTTTACATACAGGTATAATTAAATTTGCCATTTTTTGTATTTTTTCTATTTGGAAGAACAGTGCAAATATATATTCATAGGAAAACTGACCAAGTGTAAAAGTATGATAATATCATGAAAAAACTTAAAAAGCCAAAAAATATACGTCGGTTAATGATAATTTTGTAAGACTGTCAAAAAAAAAAATATAAAATTTTTGAACCCAGAATTTACATTTCCAGAACAAACATTAAAAGTGCTGCCAACTATATTAGTTTTTGCTCGAATAACGCAGTTTAAATTTTTTTGGCGATTTTTAGCTATTTTTTGACGATTTTTTTGTGGGGAAAAAAGTTGCAATATTTTTTTTCTGTTTTATTGTATTTCAGTATTTTTATACCCTCCACTCTGGTGATAGAGGGTATATATAAGTTTGTCATTCCGTATGTAACACATTGAAATATTGATTTAGGACCCCATAAAGTATATATATTCATGATCCTTGATCGATTTTAAGTCGATCTAACGATGTCCGTCTGTCTGTCTGTCTGTCTGTCTGTCTGTCTGTCTGTCTGTCTGTCTGTCTGTCTGTCTGTCTGTCTGTCTGTCTGTCTGTCTGTCTGTCTGTCTGTCTGTCTGTCTGTCTGTCTGTCTGTCTGTCTGTCTGTCTGTCTGTCTGTCTGTCTGTCTGTCTGTCTGTCTGTCTGTCTGTCTGTCTGTCTGTCTGTCTGTCTGTCTGTCTGTCTGTCTGTCTGTCTGTCTGTCTGTCTGTCTGTCTGTCTGTCTGTCTGTCTGTCTGTCTGTCTGTCTGTCTGTCTGTCTGTCTGTCTGTCTGTCTGTCTGTCTGTCTGTCTGTCTGTCTGTCTGTCTGTCTGTCTGTCTGTCTGTCTGTCTGTCTGTCTGTCTGTCTGTCTGTCTGTCTGTCTGTCTGTCTGTCTGTCTGTCTGTCTGTCTGTCTGTCTGTCTGTCTGTCTGTCTGTCTGTCTGTCTGTCTGTCTGTCTGTCTGTCTGTCTGTCTGTCTGTCTGTCTGTCTGTCTGTCTGTCTGTCTGTCTGTCTGTCTGTCTGTCTGTCTGTCTGTCTGTCTGTCTGTCTGTCTGTCTGTCTGTCTGTCTGTCTGTCTGTCTGTCTGTCTGTCTGTCTGTCTGTCTGTCTGTCTGTCTGTCTGTCTGTCTGTCTGTCTGTCTGTCTGTCTGTCTGTCTGTCTGTCTGTCTGTCTGTCTGTCTGTCTGTCTGTCTGTCTGTCTGTCTGTCTGTCTGTCTGTCTGTCTGTCTGTCTGTCTGTCTGTCTGTCTGTCTGTCTGTCTGTCTGTCTGTCTGTCTGTCTGTCTGTCTGTCTGTCTGTCTGTCTGTCTGTCTGTCTGTCTGTCTGTCTGTCTGTCTGTCTGTCTGTCTGTCTGTCTGTCTGTCTGTCTGTCTGTCTGTCTGTCTGTCTGTCTGTCTGTCTGTCTGTCTGTCTGTCTGTCTGTCTGTCTGTCTGTCTGTCTGTCTGTCTGTCTGTCTGTCTGTCTGTCTGTCTGTCTGTCTGTCTGTCTGTCTGTCTGTCTGTCTGTCTGTCTGTCTGTCTGTCTGTCTGTCTGTCTGTCTGTCTGTCTGTCTGTCTGTCTGTCTGTCTGTCTGTCTGTCTGTCTGTCTGTCTGTCTGTCTGTCTGTCTGTCTGTCTGTCTGTCTGTCTGTCTGTCTGTCTGTCTGTCTGTCTGTCTGTCTGTCTGTCTGTCTGTCTGTCTGTCTGTCTGTCTGTCTGTCTGTCTGTCTGTCTGTCTGTCTGTCTGTCTGTCTGTCTGTCTGTCTGTCTGTCTGTCTGTCTGTCTGTCTGTCTGTCTGTCTGTCTGTCTGTCTGTCTGTCTGTCTGTCTGTCTGTCTGTCTGTCTGTCTGTCTGTCTGTCTGTCTGTCTGTCTGTCTGTCTGTCTGTCTGTCTGTCTGTCTGTCTGTCTGTCTGTCTGTCTGTCTGTCTGTCTGTCTGTCTGTCTGTCTGTCTGTCTGTCTGTCTGTCTGTCTGTCTGTCTGTCTGTCTGTCTGTCTGTCTGTCTGTCTGTCTGTCTGTCTGTCTGTCTGTCTGTCTGTCTGTCTGTCTGTCTGTCTGTCTGTCTGTCTGTCTGTCTGTCTGTCTGTCTGTCTGTCTGTCTGTCTGTCTGTCTGTCTGTCTGTCTGTCTGTCTGTCTGTCTGTCTGTCTGTCTGTCTGTCTGTCTGTCTGTCTGTCTGTCTGTCTGTCTGTCTGTCTGTCTGTCTGTCTGTCTGTCTGTCTGTCTGTCTGTCTGTCTGTCTGTCTGTCTGTCTGTCTGTCTGTCTGTCTGTCTGTCTGTCTGTCTGTCTGTCTGTCTGTCTGTCTGTCTGTCTGTCTGTCTGTCTGTCTGTCTGTCTGTCTGTCTGTCTGTCTGTCTGTCTGTCTGTCTGTCTGTCTGTCTGTCTGTCTGTCTGTCTGTCTGTCTGTCTGTCTGTCTGTCTGTCTGTCTGTCTGTCTGTCTGTCTGTCTGTCTGTCTGTCTGTCTGTCTGTCTGTCTGTCTGTCTGTCTGTCTGTCTGTCTGTCTGTCTGTCTGTCTGTCTGTCTGTCTGTCTGTCTGTCTGTCTGTCTGTCTGTCTGTCTGTCTGTCTGTCTGTCTGTCTGTCTGTTGAAATCACGTTTTTGGCAATAATCCGGAACCGATTTAAACGCCTGGGCTACCAAAAGTTGCGGAATTTATCCAGGAAAAAACTGATGTATTTGTTTTTGAAATCGGTTAAGTATTTTAAAAGTTATGAGTGAATTTCTGGAAAAAGTCTAAGGTATTTTCATCATAACCCTGAATTAACTCATATTTAATGTAGATACATAACAAAGAATACGGAAATGAAAAAAAAAAAAAACGGAGAAAAAGAAAAAAATCTTTACAAAAAAACTTTAAAATATGTAAAACAAAATCTAAATCAAATGGCGTTTTCTTTTCTGGAAAAAAATATCGCACTTTCTGCACTTTTTTTTCTTTAATAACTCTTTGTGCACAGTTATGCACAGTAAATATAGACATGTTTGGTATCAAAAGAAAGGTATTTTCAAGGCCTATCTAATGCTATATAAAGCATTTTAAAATAATACTCAGTTTTTGAGGCCAATTCTATAAATGTAAAAATTTATGGGTTTTTGATACTTAATTGAATAAAATAATCCTGTTTCGACATTTTATTATAAACAGTTAGATAGAACAGGACAATACCTTTCTTTTAGTACCAAACATGTCTATACTTACTGCTCATTACTTTACACAAAGAGTCATTAAAGAAAAAAAAGTGCAGAAAGTGCAACATTTTTTTCCAGAAAAGAAAACGCCATAATAAAAAAACGTTCGTTAAGTAACAATAAAAAAATTGATTTATTTTTAAGTACATTGCATGTGCGTGTGTGTGTCCGTTTTTTGCTTCGTCATATTAACGGGGTTGCCAGATTTTTTTTTTTGGCTTTGTCTCAAAATCGGATGTAAAATATCGCCAAAATTCAATTTTGTTCAGATTTCTTAAAAAAAAAATATTTTCTTTAAAAAAAATTAATTTTGTTAAATAATAAAAGGCAAAAATAAACTTTATGGCAAAAATCGCCCAAATCCCGAAAATCTATATATATAAAAGAGTAATGTGACTGACTGACATACCCAATCATCATCGCCCAGCCCAAACCGCTGAAGTTAGAGACTTGAAATTTGGACTGTAGGTTGACCTCCCGGAATAAAGATCCACTAAGGCTGGATTTTTGCCAATGTTGATTCTAAGGGGGTAAAAAGGGTAAAAACTGTACTTTTGGTATTTTTTATATCTCCCGATATAATGGTCATAGAGACTTGAAATTTGGACTGTATGGACCTCCCGCAATATAGATCCACTATGGCTGGAGTTTGCCAGTGTTGATTCTAAGGGGGTAAAAAGGGTAAAAAACTGTACTTTTGGTACTTTTTATATCTCCCGATATAATGGTCATAGAGACTTGAAATTTGGACTGTATGGACCTCCCGCAATATAGATCCACTATGGCTGGATTTTTGCCAGTGTTGATTCTGAGGGGGTCAAATGGGTAAAAAACTGTACTTTTGGTGCTTTTTATATCTCCTGAAATAATGGTCATAGAAACTTGAAATTTGGACAGTATATTCATATCCTGGAATATGGATTTTTGCCAATGTTGATTATAAGGGGGTAAAATGGGAAAAAATCTGTACTTTTGGTAATTTGGACTGAATGTTCACCTCCCGGAATATAGATCCCCTTAGACTTGGTTTTTGCGAATGATGTTTCTAATAGGGTAAAAAGAGTAAAAATAAGTACTTTTGTTACATTTTATATTTCCTTAAATAATGGTACTAGAAAATTGAAATTTGCAATGTCGGTTCACCTTCCGGAAGAAAGATTCACTAAGGCTCGGGTTTTGCCAATGTTGATTCTACTGGGGTAAAATGGGTAAAAAAGTACTTTTGGTACTTTTTTTTTATTTATTGAAATAATGGTTATTCAAACTTGAAATTTAGAATGTAGCATCCTTTAGTGAAATAAAACATTCTAGAACAAGTACTTTCCGAAAATTCTGTACCGTTTTCAAAAAGTATAAAATGTACCTTTTATAAAAAGTACCTTTTATAAAAAGTACCTTTTATAAAAAGTACCATTTATAAAAAGTAGCTTTTATAAAAAGTACCTTTTATAAAAAGTACCTTTTATAAAAAGTACCTTTTATAAAAAGTACCTTTTATAAAAAGTACCTTTTATATAAAGTACCTTTTATAAAAAGTACCTTTTATAAAAAGTACCTTTTATAAAAAGTACCTTTTATAAAAAGTACCTTTTATAAAAAGTACCTTTTATAAAAAGTACCTTTTATAAAAAGTACCTTTTATAAAAAGTACCTTTTATAAAAAGTACCTTTTATAAAAAGTACCTTTTATAAAAAGTACCTTTTATAAAAAGTACCTTTTATAAAAAGTACCTTTTATAAAAAGTACCTTTTATAAAAAGTACCTTTTATAAAAAGTACCTTTTATAAAAAGTACCTTTTATAAAAAGTACCTTTTATAAAAAGTACCTTTTATAAAAAGTACCTTTTATAAAAAGTACCTTTTATAAAAAGTACCTTTTATAAAAAGTACCTTTTATCAAAAGTACCTTTTATAAAAAGTACCTTTTATAAAAAAGTACCTTTTATAAAAAGTACCTTTTATAAAAAGTACCATTTATAAAAAGTACCTTTTATAAAAAGTACCTTTTATAAAAAGTACCTTTTATAAAAAGTACCTTTTATAAAAAGTACCTTTTATAAAAGGTACCATTTATAAAATTACCTTTTATAAAAAGTACCTTTTATAAAAAGTACCTTTTATAAAAAGTACCTTTTATAAAAAGTACCTTTTATAAAAAGTACCTTTTATAAAAAGTACCTTTTATAAAAAGTACCTTTTATAAAAAGTACCTTTTATAAAAAGTACCTTTTATAAAAAGTACCTTTTATAAAAAGTACCTTTTATAAAAAGTACCTTTTATAAAAAGTACCTTTTATAAAAAGTACCTTTTATAAAAAGTACCTTTTATAAAAAGTACCTTTTATAAAAAGTACCTTTTATAAAAAGTACCTTTTATAAAATGTACCTTTTATAAAAAGTACCTTTTATAAAATGTACCTTTTATAAAATTACTTTTTATTAAAAGTACCATTTATAAAAGTACCTTTTATAAAAAGTACCCTTTATAAAAAGTACCTTATATAAAAAGCACCTTTTATAAAAAGTACCTTTTATAAAAAGTACCTTTTATAAAAAGTAGCTTTTATAAAAAGTACCTTTTATAAAAAGTACCTTTTATAAAAAGTACCTTTTATAAAAAGTACCTTTTATAAAAAGTACCTTTTATAAAAAGTACCTTTTATAAAAAGTACCTTTTATAAAAAGTACCACTCATAAAAAGTACCTTTTATAAAAAGTACCTTTTATAAAAAAGTGCCTTTTATAAAAAACACCTTTTATAAAAAGTACCCTTTATAAAAAGTACCTTTTATAAAAAGTACCTTTCATTTAAAGTACCTTTTATTAAAAGTACCTTTTATTAAAAGTACCGGATGTACACTTTTTGGTACTTTTTAATTTCCTGAGGTATAAATAAAACAAACTTTTTTGTTTTTTAAATCATTACATTGGTGGAGGGTATTTAAAGATTCGGCACAGCCGAATATAGCTTTCTTACTTGTTTACTTTAATTTTTTGATTTTTTATGTTTATAATAAAAAGATGGTCAAATTTTAATGTTTTTTATGATTTTTATTAATAATAAATATTTCCCGGGAAATAAATTATTTTTTTCCCGTTTCCCAAGAAATTGAAAAGTCCGGGAATTCCTAAACACTACTACAGATAGATGGACGAACTGCCAAACGGTTATTCATAGAACGTCATAGAATCGATCATGGATCAATAATATATATACTTTATAGGGCCCGACCGATATATCGATTCGATAAAAACGGAATGACAAAGTAAGTATACCCCCATACCCTGGTTGGAGGGTATAAAAAACTTTTGCGTCAAATCATTCTCTTTTTTTCATTTAGGTAATTTTTCTATTTTTTTGTATACAGTATATTTTTGCCATAATTTAGACCGGGCTTGGTTAGTTTAGGTATATTTTTTTCGTCGGTACGTTTAGTGTTAAATGACCTAAAACTAAAACTGCGTGCACTGTAACCCAAAATTGTTATAAACGCCAAACTTTTAGATCACAAAAAACAATCGAAGCATTCTAGAAAACAACCTAACCTGCAGCCATAAAAACAACTCCAACAATAGGAAAATATAAAAAAAAAACAACCCGAGTAAAAATTTTCTGGTCTAATCATATATAATTTGATCCAATCTTATATGAGTTAATATGCTTCCGTATAAATTTATATAAAATTGTATCTATCTCTTTGATACGGTTGATCCACTTTATATGGTTAGATATTGCTCCATATATGATTAGATTCGTATTTTGGTTTTGCTCATCAAATTATATAAAAATAGATATTATAAGATCAATTTGATCTAATTAGATTTGACCAAATTCAGGATCAAATTGTATCAATTTTTATATTTTTTGATCTAAAGTAATACAATTAGATATTATTTGATACAACCATTTTACGGATCAAATTAGATCTATTTAGTAAAATTAGCATAATATTTTTACTAGGGAAGTGAAAGTGATAAATTCGGCTGTGCCAAACATTTTATACCCTACAAAATAAAATGATTATAAAACAAATATAAAAGTTAAATTCTGCCATGCCGAATGTGTGTAAAGTAATTAAAAATATGGAATAAAAGTTCATTAAAAAAAAAAAGTTGTTAAAACAACAGAATTGCATTTTGAGATAAAAAATATTTTTGTAAAAAAAAAATCTGTGAAAAAAAATTTACTTAAAAAAAAAAAAATTCCGCGGAAAAAATTTTTTGTAAAAAAATTTTGAAAAATAATTCTTGAAAAAAAAAAAATTCGCGAAAAAATTTTGTGGTAAAATATGTTTTTACTTCAAATACCTTTTAGTATGCAATTCTGAACCACATATGTCAACCAGCAGCCGAATTAAAGCATTTTGTATTTTGAGGTTATGTAGAGTGTATCAAAATTTTCGAGTGGTCCGCACAGTTTCCATCATAACTTTTGAACCGCTAAACCGATATCGATTAAATGATATACCAAACTTTTCGATTCAACAACAAGTAAATATGTTAAGTTTCAGTCATATCAGTGTAATATTTTGGACGTGATCGCCATTTTAACAGACAGAATGTCGCTAGAATGTCTTAAAATTGATCACTGATTAATATACATACTTTTGGTCCCAGACCGATATTTCGATTGAGTTACAAACGACATGACAAATTTATATATATCATCTACCGCTACGTGGAGGGTATAAAAAAAATTGTTGTACCTTTAGGTATTTTAACTACATTTTACAACAATTGTTAGGTTACTTTTAGTTTTTTTTTTTTTTTTTCATAGCAAATTCTGTTTTTTTAACAATTTTCTTTTCCTATTTTTTCTTCCAACCCACATAGTTTCCTCAACACTGGCACAACAATTGAAATCCAATCAGGAGGACCCATGTAAATATAAAGGTCGTGTCGTTGGTGATGTTTCCTATTGCGACCGTTATTGGGAGTGTGTTAATAATCAAGCGGAATTGTATGATTGTCCAAATGGTCTTGTCTTTGCCGGTAAACATCGTGGTGTAACGGAAGGTTGTGATTACCCGTGGCGTGAAAACTATTGTGAGGATAAACAATTAGCAAGTGAGTATGAATTTTTAGATGTTTTTTTTGTTAGAAATATTTTAGACAAAAGAAGCATTTTTTGTTTTTATGGATTAAAATCCATAACATTTTACCAATTGTAAGTGTTGTTGTCACTAAAAAAAATATTGCACTACAAAAAAATTTTTGTAGTCATTTTTGAAAAAAAAAAAAATTGTAGTAATTTTTTGCTCAAAATTTTGAACAGGTTCATGGTGTCACAGAAATTTGATATATTTTTTCCAAGCAAAAAGTTATGATTAAATGTTTAATAAATTAAAAGTCTGTTAAAACAGTTAATTTTAATCTGACACACTTACATTGACAATCGAAGGGTGCTGACGAATAAAGGATGATTTCTTCCGAAAGACTGTAATAATTTTGAAACTTATAAGTTTATATAATTATACAATCATATTTGCTCAACATAGTGCTTTTTTAAAGATTTTTTTTTTTTAACTCTAACATATGTTCTGAATTTGTACACAATCTAGTTAATCATAAAATCCAATTAAGGCATATGTTCTCTTAAAAGGAGACTGCAATAAATTTAAGACAAAATGAAAAAAAAAGCAACAGAAACATAGATTGATTCTAAAATACAACCATTAAATGGTCAATTCAATAAGACCATAACAACAAAAATTCAAAAGATTCATTGAGATCCATAATACAACATATTTTAGTACAGGGTTTCTCACTAACTTTGGCATTACGACCTTCTGCTATTGGTACCAGGGAGTCCCGTAAAATTTAAATTTTCGAATTTCATGTCGTAATACCTGCCAAACGATGGCCACCTTAGAGCTGATTGTGGGAAAATTTATGAAAAAATTTTGCTAGGTCATCTTCAGTCGGCAACCTGCGGTTAAAGTTGAAAAAATGACGTATTTCGACCAAAATTCATATCAGAATTTTTTACCAAATACAGCTCAAAAATTCGGAAATTTAGCGCACTTCGTTGGAAAATATTTAAAAAATTCCAAAACCGCGATTTTGTTTCACAGATGTTGATTTTTAAACATTAAAATTATTTTTTATCCAAATTGTTCTCAGAAGTTGGAAACTGTTAAGTGTGTTATCTAAAAAATATAAAAACACGATTTTGGTCCGAAAATGCTGATCAGCATCTGTGTACTAAAATCGCGTTTTTATGTTTTTTTAAATATTTTTTAAACAGCACACCTAACATTTTCCAACTTTTGTTATCTAAAAAAAATATTAAAAAATATAAAAACACGATTTTGGTCCGAAAATGCGGATCAAAATCGCAGATCAGCAGTTTTGAACCAAAATCGCGTTTTTTTTTTTTCTATTTTTATTACTAGCTGACCCGGTCCGCGTTGCTGGATTCTGTTTCTAGTGCATCTCGATCTTAATATACATTGTCGGACAAAACTGAAGCACGGGACCGGGTCCAGAAGTAGACCTTATTTCCACCTCTGGTAAGCACTATCTATAGAGAAATCTATAGAGAAACAGATAGACGCAACGTTAATTATATTTCGAAAGGGGCGTGTCATTTTACGCATTCTTATTGAATCTTGGCTTTTAATATAGCTAAAGTTCCAAGTTGCATCCTCGGTAAGTACTATCTATGCTGCCAATTTCCATGAAATCGGTTTAGCCGTTTTTGTGTGATTGCGGAAGAAATAACTTTTATTAAATCAAAAAAAAGGGAGTGGCATTTTTTACCCCTTTGCCGAATCGCGCTCTAAAATGAACTATAAGCAGTTCCAGCTCGGTTAGTACTATCAGTAGTAAAAGATAAAATAGCTTTGAGTCGAGGAAACTTACGCCTCATTGTCGAATCGTGTTCCTATATGTCCTGTAGTTCCACCCTCTTTTAGCACTATCTGTGCAGGAAATTTCATTAGGATCGGATATGTCGTTATTGCTTCATTGCGGAAGTGGTAGGAATATATTTTTATTTGATTGTTTGACCAACGCTCAGTGGATGCCCCCTATAAATTAAATTCATTGTGTTTTCGCGTCTTTTTACAATTATAATCTTATATGGCCAACATATTCAATTGATAAGCAATATCTTGATTACAAACGCCAAGAGAATCGGTTCAACTGTTTTTGAGTAACTGCCATCGTAGTGTAACATGACCTATAGTTCCGCACTCCGTTGGTACCATCAGTGCTAAAAATTTAATTAAAATCGTATCAGCCGTTTTTTCAGAAATATTTTCAATTCAATACAAAGAGGCGTGGCATTTTACACACATTTTACCGATAACGCTCTAATTTGGCACATATTTAGTACTCGATTAGTTCTATCTTTGGTTTAAATTTCATCAAAATCGGTTTATTCCTTTTTTATATACAGATGTCAATAATGATGCAATGTAAAAATTCGATTTTGCCACGCCCCTCCGCCCACAGACTGAGAATAGAAAATCTGACTGCACAGTCATACTCCTCAGGATATTCTGAATATTCCCTGAAAGTTTCATCAAGATCGGTCCAGACGTTTTCGCGTCCATAATTAACATACATATGTACAGCCGTTTTTGCATTATTGCAAATCATGCAGTAATATTTTCAGTTCAATACAAAGGGGTGTGGCATTTAACGCCCCTTTGTCCAATAACGCTCTAGTTTGGAACATAGGTAGTACTCGGTTAGTACTGTCTTTGGTTTAAATTTCAGCAAAATCGGTCTATCCGCCTTGTTTATATATAGATGTCATTAGTGGTGGAATGCAAAAATTTCATTTTGCCACGCCCCTCCGCCCACAATCAGAAAATCAAAAATCTGACCACACAGTGTTACTCCCCAGACTATTCTGAATATTCCCTGAAAATTTCATCAAGATCGGACCAGCCGTTTTCGAGTTCATACGGAACATACATACACACATACATACATACACACATCCATTTTTATATATATAGAAGATAGATAGATATTTTTTAGATAATAAGATAACACACTTAAAGTTTTCCAACTTTTGAAACCAATTTGTATATTCTGAATATTCCCTGAAAATTTCATCAAGATCGGACCAGCCGTTTTCGAGTTCATACGGAACATACATACACACATACATACATACACACATCCATTTTTATATATATAGAAGATAGATAGATATTTTTTAGATAATAAGATAACACACTTAAAGTTTTCCAACTTTTGAGACCAATTTGTATAACAAAATAATTTTCATGTTTAAAAATCCGAATCCGTGGACCAAAATCGCGGTTTTGGATTTTTTAAATATTTTTCCAAAAAGTACGCAAAATTTCTGAATATTTGAGTCATCGTTTGGCAAGTATTACGAGTCGTAATTTACGACATGGAATTCGAAAATATAAATTTGACGGGACGCCCTAATAGGAACACAGAAAATAATATCGTAAATGTTATTTCAATTAAAACTATTAATTGTTTTTTTATTTAATATTAAATAAATATTTAATTGATTCAAATAAAATTTTAATTACATTTTTAATTTTCTAATTAACTTTGTTTTGTTTTCCGTTTGTGTGTGAGCTGATTTTTTAAACGATTTTGAATTTTATTTTTAACAAAATTTTTAATTCAAATTAAAACTTTTATTATATTTCTAATTAATTTTCTTATTAATTGTTAAATAAGCCTTCAAAACCGAAAAATTATTTAATATTGGAAAAGTGTATGTTAAATTTATTCATATTTTTTTATACAAATTAATAATAAAATCACCTAACTTTTGAAAGAAATCCGGACTCGATACGATCGAGGATACCATCAGAACACTACTTATAAGGAATTTCAAAATGTCCGCTTTTTGGTTTTATCCTTATAAGTATCCGAATTTTGCAAGAAATTTCCTGTTCATAGCAGAAAATATCCGCAATTCCCGAAAAGTGGCCTGACGGATAACCACTTTATTTCACATTTTTCTTCTCCAAGGTGTTCTTAATGAATTCGGAAAGAAAAAATTATATATTTTACATTTTTTTTAATAAAATTTTCCAATTTTGAAAAGGTGTTTTGGTATCAAGTTTCAACGGGTTAATGATACCGTAAAATCTTTAAATTTCATATTTAAGTATCTACGATCAAATGTTATACAAAAATAATTTTTCAATTATTTTAAAAAAACACTTTAATTCTTTTTAAGTCCCTTTTTGCAAAAATCCCAATTTTGAGGCTCAAAGTGGAGACAGAAGATAAACTCCGATCGAAGTGATATTTTGCATGTGAGTTACCCTTAGGTGACCGACACTTTTGGCGGGTATTAGAATTTGATCAGAGAGAAAAGCCCAAAAACGAGCCATCTTAAAATTCAAAACCCATTGAGTATATCCAGAAATATTTGCAAAAGAAAAAAAAAATGTCGGTTTTGAGGGATTGGCCCACAAAAATTGAAAATGCTTATATCTCGAGAATGTTATTTGATACAATTTTTCTGATGTCATATTCGTGTTAAGAAGGCAAAAATATTTTAGGAAAAAAATCATAAAAAATTGTAATTAAAAAATTTTATGAAAAAAATATGCAAATTTGGCAAAAATTTTGACTTTCTTGCAAATATTTCTGGATACACTCAATGGGTTTTGGATTTTAACCCAAGGTTCTTTTTAAAGTTTATAGCAAAATTCGGATACTTATAAGGACATAACCAAAAAAACAACATTTCGAAATTTCTTATAATGTCCTGATGGTATCCGTGATCGTATCGAGTCCAGACTTCTTGCAAAAGTTAGGTAATTTTATTGGGATTTCGAATAAAAAAAAAATGAATAACTTTAACATAAACTTTTCCAATATTAAATTTTTTTTCTGTTTTGAGGGTTTGTTCCGCAAAAAGTGAAAATGCCTATATCTCGAGAAGGCGATTTGGTACAAGTTTTCTGATGACAGATTCGTGTTTAGGAGGCCAAAATACTTTAAAAACTGTACTTTAAAAGTCTATTCAAATAAAAAGTTGATTTTTGTTGAGTAGTGTTATTTACTCAGAGAAGATACATGATTGTGGCAACCTTAATTTAAGATCGCCAAATTATGATTTAAAATTGTATCATAATATGTTAACAATCACAAAATTTTTGTAGTAATCATATTAAAGTTCTAAATAATGTTACAATAAGAATCATAACATGATTGCAGAAAGAAATGTTATTGTTGCCACAAAGAAATTATGTTAAAGTTTTCAGTCATTATATGACACTTTTTAGTTATGATTTCCACAATCATATCTCTTCTTTGTGTGTTGGTAATCTCGGCTACTTAAAATGCTGCAATGACCCCCTAAAGGGTTCCCGACCCACCATTTAAGAAGTGCTGCTATAATGCATTTGTACGAGAACAGACCAAATAATACTTTACCTACAATTGACAAAATCCCAATTGCTTTAATAGATTTAAGCTGCCTTTTTTTTTTTGTTAAAAAGGTATCTTACGTGAACTATATGATTGGGGGTATAGAATAGATGAACAGAAAAAAAAATAAATGTTCACAGAAAATTCGTTGTATTTTTACGTTATGATGTTGTCGTTGTCGTATTTTGTTGCTGTTGAACCAAATACCAAATGGTTAAAACACAGCAAGCAAAACTATTAAAGTGACAATTTATGGGAAATGACCATTCCAAACGAACGAAAGAATGAACGAAAGATCGTATGAACGGACACTAAAATGAACATAGTACAATAAACAAACGTGTTAAATTGAATGTTGCAAGTTTTTTTTTTCTACTTATTGGTCTGTTTTTACGTTTTTGTGAAAAATTTTCTTGTTAGTGGTGTTATTTTTGAAAATCTATTTACCCAAAATATTTTTATGCAATTGATACATTAATTGTTTACCTCTAGTAGTGTATATTCAGGTACCTACACTATGGGGGCGGAAAAAGATTTTTTATACCCTAAAACCACAATATGGTATACTTTGTCGTATATTGTGTAACGCATCAAAACATCGGCTTATGAACCCATAAAGTATATATCGCTCAATTAATTGAATAGTGTCATAACTCAAAATAATGGATTTTTCAACTTGGTTTCTATTGAAAAAGGCCGGTACATAGAAAATGTAATAATGACGTGTTCTCTTCGCAAACGGTGTGTTTAAAATTAATACAATAAGACGATTAAGTTTTCAGATTTTATTTATTTACAACTTTCAATTTACAAACAAATTTAAAATCAAAGACAAATTGTTTTCCAAAATTTAAATACAGTGTAACAAAGTATTTTTTTTATAAAATTACGGAGATTGGACTTCATAAATACAGTCCCACAATATTAATTTTTGACACAAAACAAAGCAATATATAGCCAAAAATACTGTATTGTTAACTAAAAAAATCACGTTTCTTGAGTTAGGACACTATTCAAGTAAATAAGAGATATATTACACTAGTTTACAAATTAAAAAAAAGTTTTTGATCCACGACATTTTGCATATATTTTCTGTATAAAATTTTACAAAAAAATTTTATTCACTCGAAATTTTTAAAAGTAGAAAAGTTTTCGAGATATTGCCAACTTTTCAAATTTTCATCTTTTTAAAAATGGGGTTTTACTTAAATTAAAATATCTTCAACACAAATTGATGGATTTCATTGTTTTTGGTTTTAAATTAAAGGTAATTTAATGACCTCTTATTTTCTTCGGAATAGATCAGACTTGATTTGTAAAGAGAGAAATGAATTAACATTTTTTTTTTTCATTCTGAAATTTTCAATTGAATTTACTTTTTTCACCGAATTTTGGTAAAATTGCAGCTATATCGATTAATAGCTTGAAAAATGTTGTATGTAGGATTGATAGATCATTAAATTACTTTTAATTTAAATTCAAAAATAATAAAATCCATCAATATTTTAGATTAAGCAATACCACTTTTTTTTTTTTTTTTTTTGAAAATATGATAATTTGAAAAGTTGTCGATATCTCAAAAACTGTTCTTCTTTTGAAACTTTAGAGTAGATTTTCGGATACAGGGTAAGATTTTACGTGAAAATTGAATGCAATATTTCGTGTATCAAAATCTCTGTAAACTAGTGTTATTTATCGATTCTAAGATATTCTAGAGATGTCCGTCTGTTCTTCCGTCTGTCTGTGGAAGACACGATACAGTTGAAAATAAGAGAGCTACACTCCTGAAGTTTGGCACGAGTATGTTTTATGATCATAGGCTAGTTAGTGGGGTGGAACAAATAAAACTTTTTTCCGAATTTAGAAAACGTCGGGGTCGGGAAAGATGCATTTCGGGGTCGATATTAACCCACAAAAATATTGATCCTTGGTCGATTTTAAGACGATCCACTGTGGGCCAGCATCCCTGAATTTTGGCCATTAATAGACCGCTTAACCTATATGTCAAAAAAGTATTATATATGGATGTTAAAGGATTGCTGATTACGATTCTGGAAAAAAAAATTGAAAATTCAAAATGGCGGACTCAAAATGGCGGAAATGATTTTTTAATTCTTTGCTTATTGTATTTACTATAATCATTGCCGATGTATTTTTGGTCGTTAATAACGAATATGAGCTCAGACTTTTAAAATTCAAAATGGCGGATCCAATATGGCGACAAATTTAAATTTAAGATTTTTTATATGTTGTCTTTTTTTTGCCAAAAACTTAAATTTTAATGGTTTTTCGAATGTTAAAACTGATTTTGGAATTAAAGACTCCAAATGCAAAATGGCGGATTCAATATGGCGGATATAATTTTTTAATTCTTTGCTTATTGTATTTACTATAATCCTTTTCGATGCATTTAGGGTCGGCAATTACGAATATGAGCTCCAATTTTTTAAATTCAAAATGGCGGATCCAATATGGCGACAAATAAAATAAACCATAAATTTTGTTTCTATGTTGTCTGATTTTAACGGTTTTTCGGATGCCAAATCTGATTTCAGAGTCAAATATTTAAAATAGCGGATCCAATATGGCGGACAAGATATTTAAATTATTGATTAATATGAAATCAAAATGGCGGATCCAAAATGTAGAACATAGTATTTAAAAAAAATGTACAATGTATACATTCCTTAGTTTTTATAAAACCTTCTTTTTGCTTTTATCAGAGAATTTTAATAACATTTTCTCTTTTAAATGCGTAAAAATGTTAATATATCCAGTGGGACATTTAAGAGAGAACTCTTTTATTTCCAGTTAGCACTTGCCATCCTAAATGTACAAATAAAGCTACTAGCTTTCAATTTCACAAAAAATATTAAAAATGCTATCGCCATAATATGCCCTCTTAAATGCGTTCCCACTTATAATGTTTAGCACTAGAGATGGACGCTGGTCAAGTGACTCAAATTTTTTGTTCATGAGTGATAAGTGAGTGAGACTTTTTTGTATGAGGTATTCGCAGTGAGTACCATTTTTTTGCGTGAGTCAAAATTATTTAATTGTATTGATATATGCCCGCTTAAATGCGTTACTAGTTTTAATTTTAGCACTAGAGATGTACGCTGGTCAGGTAAATCACGCGTGATCGAAAGTGAGCGTGTCTCAAATTTTTCGTTCGTGAGTAACAAGTGAGTCAGACATTTTTTGCGTGAGTGATTCGTATTGTCTTACAACTTTTTCGTGTTTAAAATGTTTAGCGTGAGTCACACGTGAGTGGTGTTTTGCTTACTCACGTAAATAGTGAGTAAGTGTGAGAAAAAAAACGATTGGGAAAATTATGTTTTTTTTTGCGTGAGCGTGAGTAAACCTGAGTCAAAACTCACTCACGCGGTCATCTCCAGTTATCACGCCAATGTTGCGAAGTGGGAAATTTTTTATTAGGAATCAATAGAAACAAAAATATCAACAAATTTTTTAAGTTCGATTTTAGGCCATTTATCAACGCCATATTTTGGTTTATTGCTTCTATGTCAAAAGATTATGAACGGTCGCACAGGGTCGCAAAAATGTGAATAGAATACACTGTTAGAGACAGATTGTAATTCAAGGTTTCGTTTGGACTTTTTTGGACTTTTGTTTTGAAAAAAGGCGGATTTCAACAAAAGTATGAATTTCCATAATTTATTAAAAAAATTATATACTTTTAGCTTACTTTTTGGTAGTTTATCTCATGTGTTGGGCTAACAGGTACATTAGGGGTGGGATAGTGCACGAGTTTTCGATTTCGACACGCTAGAACCTCTTATTTTGTGAGGTTCGTAAAAAAAATGCATGGGCCAAAAAATGGGGCAGATCGGATAGGATCTAGGGGTCGCTCATCGGGGTCAAAGTTGGGCGTAGAGGGGAAAAAATCCACAAAAAGGCCCAAAACTCCCCTGGTTTTGCTCCTAGAGGGGTCAAATGTGAGACCGGCCCCCATTATTTTTTCCCCCTGAACACTTTTTCCAAACATACCTAAGCCCTATCTCCAATCCCTAAGGGGGTCCCATACAAAGGTTCAATTTTTAAAAAATCTTGCTCCTACCGCTCTAGCTGTCCTAGAAGTCACCCTAGAGGAATCAAATGTATGACCGACCCCCAATATTTTTTCAACCCCAACATTTTCTTAGAACATACCTACCCCCTATCTTCAATCCTTAGGGTGGTCCCCAAACATTTTTTTTTATTTTTTCTTAAATTGTCATATTAAATCAGCTCCTACCGGTCCAATGGTGCCTCCTAGAGGGGTCATTATCAACACCAACCCCCATTAATTTTTAGCCCCCAACACTTCTTCTGAACATACCAATTCCATATCTCCAATTTCTAAGGGGTCTCCCACACAAAATGACATTTTTGTAAAACTTGCTCTCACCGCTCTAACTATCGCAGGGGTGACCCTAGAGAAGTTCAATGTGTGACCGACCCCCAATATTTTTTCAGCCCCAACATTTTCCCCAAACAAACCTACCCTCTATTTTAAATCCTTAAGGGTGTCCCCACACATTTTTTTTATTTTTTAATTTTTTTTATAAAATCTGCGCCTACCGCTCCCATTCTGCCTTTTATGAACGGTAAATGCAGACTGGCCGCCATTAATTTTTGCCCCCTACATTTTTTCTGAACATACCTACGCCGTATTTCCACTTTGTAGGGGTGCTCCCCTGGGGAAAACTAAATTAGTAATGTATGTAGAGAAGTCAAACGTATGACCTGCCCATATATTTTTTTAGCCAAAACATTTTCTTCAAACATACCTACCCTCTATCTTCAAGGTGTTACCCCACAATTTTTTTATTTATTTTATCGAGAAATCCGAGGTCTTTAATTTGTAATTTAATAGTAACTTTTGTTAAGCGTAAAAAAATATTTTTTTTAACTTGAAAATAATAAAAAATGAAAAATAATATAACTATAAATCAAATTAATTTATTTTTATCGTGTGATGGATATTGTTTCCGATTTTCGGCCACGACCTGAAGCAAAACTATTTTTTCCTCCTCGTTACGGCACAACACGTTGTTATAGTCTTCTATTAATTTTACGCCTCTTTCGGCAGCGTCGTTGACAACATGTAATTTACGTAATATTTGCAGCGCTCGCTGGTAGTCCTGACGATTTTCCCAAGTATTTGGATCGGAAGCAATGAAATTTGTTGTTATTCCGAAGCGTGCAAAAAATTTTGGAGTCTCAGGTGTGACGTAGTGGCTTAAATCAGTTTTCATGAGTCCTTGATTCACTTGTTTCGATGCCATGTTAATTCTTTTCACACCTTCGAATCCAACAACATGCACTGGAGGATTACAATCCTTGTTGCCACTGTCGCCGCTATCCTCTGAGGCATCTTCTTCCCCGATATCATCGTCTTCTTCTTCCTCGCTGTCTTCGTTAGACGATTCGTCCATCTCATCGTCAGATAACTCTTCCTCCAATTCCACTTTCTCTTCTTCAAATATACGAATTGCATTCAACATTTTTCGTTTTATTTCACAAGAGATATTCGGATCAAATAGTGCGAGAGCAACAGCTTCGCCACTGAGATACCAGAGATGTCCACAGAATCTCTTGACCAATCGTTGCGACAGAATCTTATCAATTGAAGCATAATTGGCAATCGCTTTCAAAAAATTCAAATCATTATTTGGAGCTTCTATTGCTTTGGTAGCGCTAAACCAAGCTTTTACGTAAATTGTTATGATGAAAACGGTCACATCAAGAAGTGCATTTAATTCTTTTTTGGCCAAACCTATATATTTTCGGAACAAAAACATTTTTAGGCAATATATGCCTTTTGCCATCCATCGAGCATGGCTGATGGGTCCTGGTGGGCTAAAATGCTTATTAGGAATATTTTCGCCAAGGTATAATAAAACAATTTCAAGAAACTCCTTGTAGTCGTCTCTGGGTTGCTTTTCTTTTATTTGAGCCCAACAAAACAACTTGATGTCAGTTTGGACTTGAGCTGGTATGTTGCCTGCCACTTCCTCATCTTATATGCCAAGACTGTACGGTTTGTCTTTTATATTTTCCCACTGCTCTTTAATACGCGCAACATTACCACTCCTGGTCCAGACGTTTTGCCGAATTTGGTTTCAAACACTTAGTTTTCCCCAGGGGAGCACCCCTACAAAGTGGAAATAAGGCGTAGATATGTTCAGAAAAAATGTAGGGGACAAAAATTAATGGGGGTCAGTCTGCATTTCCCGTCCCTAACAGGCACAGTGGGAACGGTAGGCGCAAATTTTATAAAAAAAATTAAAAAAAAAAAAATTGTGTGGGGACACCCTTAAGGCTTAAAAATAGAGGGTAGGTTTGTTTGGGGAAAATGTTGGGGCTGAAAAAATATTGGGGGTCGGTCACACATTTAACTTCTCTAGGGTCACCCCTGCGATAGTTAGAGCGGTGGGAGCAAGATTTACAAAAATGTCGTTTTGTGTGGGAGACCCCTTAGGAATTGGAGATATGGAATTGGTATGTTCAGAAGAAGTGTTGGGGGCTAAAAATTAATGGGGGTTGGTCTTGATAATGACCCCTCTAGGAGGCACCATTGGACCGGTAGGAGCTGATTTAATATGACAATTTAAGAAAAAATAAAAAAAATGTATGGGGACCACCCTAAGGATTGAAGATAGGGGGTTGGTATGTTCTAAGAAAATGTTGGGGTTGAAAAAATATTGGGGGTCGGTCATACATTTGATTCCTCTAGGGTGACTTCTAGGACAGCTAGAGCGGTAGGAGCAAGATTTTTTAAAAATTGAACCTTTGTATGGGACCCCCCTTAGGGATTGGAGATAGGGCTTAGGTATGTTTGGCAAAAGTGTTCAGGGGGAAAAAATAATGGGGGCCGGTCTCATATTTGACCCCTCTAGGAGCAAAACCAGGGGAGTTTTGGACCTTTTTGTGGATTTTTTCCCCTCTACGCCCAACTTTGACCCCGATGAGCGACCCCTAGATCCTATCCGACCTCCCCCATTTTTTGGCTCATACACTTTTTTTACCAACCTCACAAAATGAGCGGTTCTAGCGCTTCCAAATATTGCTGCTTAAAATCTCACACAACACTATCCCACCCTTAAGGTACATATGTCTTTTGGAGAACTTGGCAGAAAATTTGAAAAAATATTGTGTTCAAGTACAAAAAAAATTATTTCTTTCATGAATAAAAAATATAAAAAAAATCTCAAACTTTAACTTTAACCTCATGCAAGAAAAAACCTTAAGCTACAGTAAAAAGAAATTTAAGATGCGCAAAATTCAAGATGTTGACATTCTGAAAAAATATTTTTAAATATTTTGTTGCCTTACAGACCTTATTGGCCAAAAAATGGAAAGCTTGGCCCACAGTGCGATCTAGCGATGTCCGGCTTGTCGTCTGTCTGTTGAAAACAAGATAACTTTTGAAAGACTTTACGCACGCTCCAGAAGATTAGCGTATATATTAGTCATTAACCTGGTCAGGTTGGTATTGCAATTCAGCGAAATCAGTGCAGTGCACTGTGGGCCAGCATCCCTGAATTTTGGACATAAATAGACCGCTTAACCTATATGTCAAAAAAGTATTGCATATGAGTGTCAAAAGATCGCTGATCACGATTCTGGAAAAAAAAATTCAAAATGGCGGACATGATTTTTTAATTCTTTGTTTAATGTGTTTAATATAATCATTATCGATGTATTTGGGATCGTTAATAACGAATGTGAGCTCAGACTTTTAAAATTCAAAATGGCGGATCCAATATGGCGACAAATTTAAATTTAAAATTGTTTATGTGTTGTCTCTTTTGGCCAAAAACTTCGATTTTAATGGTTTTTCGGATTTAAAAACTGATTTTGGAATTAAAGATTTGAAATTCAAAATGGCGGATCCAATATGGCGAATATGCTTTTGTAATTCTAATTGTACTTAAATTAGTAATTTTTTATGTATTTAGAGTCAGTAATTACGAATATGAGCTCCGATTTTTTAAATTCAAAATGGCGGATCCAATATGGCGTCAAATAAAATATTAAGTTTTTTTCTATGTTGTCTGATTTTGATGGTTTTTGGAATGCCAAATCTGATTTAAGAATAAAATATTCAAAATAGCGGATCAATATGGCGGACAAGATATTTAAATTATTGATTAATGTTTCAAAATATCACTAGGAAATGATTGCACAACACGAATACGAACTCAGATTTTTTGAAATCAAAATGGCGGATCCAAAATTTAGGACATAGCTTTTTAAAAAAATGTACAATGTTTAAATTTCTAAGTTTTTATAAATCCCTCTTTTTGCTTTTATCAGAAGATTTTAATAAAATATTTCTCTTTTAAATGCGTCAAAAAGTTGATATATTCAGTGGCTCATTTAAGAGAGAATTTTTTTATTTCCAATAAGCATTTGCCATCCTAAATGTACAAATAATGCTACAAGCTTACAATTTCGTAAAAAATATTAAAAATGCTGTTGCCAAAATAAGCCCGCTTAAATGCGTTACCAGCTTTAATGTTTAGCACTAGAGATGGACGCTTGTCACGTGAATTACTCGTGATCGAAAGTGAGCGTGATTATAATTTTTTGTTCGTGAGTGATAAGTGAGTGAGACAATTTTTTGCGTGTGTGATTCGTAGTGAGTGCAATTTTTTTGCGTGAGTCAAAACTATTTAATTGTATTGATTCAGTTTTTACAATTTTTTCGTGTTTTTAATGTATAGCGTGATTTACGAGTGAGCGTGAGTCACACGTGTGTGGTGTTTTGTTTACTCACGTAAATAGTGAGTAAGTGTGAGAAAAAAAACTGTTGAGTAAATTATGTTTTTTTTTTCGTGAGCGTGAGTCAACGTGAGTCAAAATTCACTCACGTGCCCATCAGCAGTTATCACGCCAATGTTGAAAAAGTAAGGCATTTTTTATTAGAAATCAATAGAAACAAAAATATCGAAAAATGTTGAAGTTCCATTTTAGGGCATTTCTAAACGTCATATTTTGGTTTATTGTCTCTAGATCAAAAGTTTATGAACGGTCGCACAGGGTCGCAAAAATGTGAATAGAAAACATTGTCAGAGACAGATCGTAGTTCGAGGTTTGTCAATATCGTTTGGACTTTTTTGGACTTTGGTGTTGAAAAAAGGCGGATTTCAACAAAAGTATAAATTTCCAAAATTTATTTAAAAAAAAATATCCTTATAGCTTACTTTTTGGCAGTTTATATCATGTGTTGAACAAACAGGTATGCCTTTAGGAGAACTTCACCGAAAATTTGAAAAAAATATTGTGTCGAAGTACAAAAAAAAAATATTTGTTTCATAAATAAAAAATATAAAAAAAATCTCAAACATTGACTTTAACCTCATGCAAAAAAAACTTTAAGCTATAATAAAAAGATATTAAAGGTGGACAAAATTCAAGATGTCGACATTCCGAAAAAATATTTTTTAATATGTGTTGCCTTACAGACCTTATTGGCCAAAAAATGGAAATCCTGGCCCACAGTGCAGTGGTTCAAAAGTTATAAGCAAAAGAGTGAATTTTGGCTGGTGTTTTTCGCGAATTTACGAGATGAAAAACACGTTAACTTTCGAAAAACCATTCTAAGGATGCTGAAACTTGACATAAATATTTGTCGATCCAATTTCTTTTTCGTATTGAATTTTAGCGAAATCGGTTTAGCGGTTTAGAAGTTATTAGCAAAACCGTGAATTTCACATTGGTAAAAATTAAATTCACATGTTGGAAAAATCAAGCTTTAAAAACATTGGTAAGCCACAAAATTACTTTGCAATGTATTGTTGTAACTAAAAAATATTTTAACGCTAAAAAAATCTACACTCGAAAAAATTTTTACAATTTTTTAAAAATGTTGTAGGTTTTTGTTTGGCTGAAGGTCTTAAAAATTAAAAAAAAAATATGCAAATTTTGTATTTTGTATCAACAGTTGATGAAAACATACAAACGGTAAAGACGTATCAACTCGCCTTTATAAAAACCAGTGATTTAAATATCCCATGAAGATGACCATCGAAGTTGGTGGAAATATTGGAAATAATAAAAAACAAAATTAAAAATACAATATTTGCAGATTTTTATTTTAATTTTTATGACCTTTAGCCAAACAAAAACCTACAACATAAATAGTCAACACTGGTCAACAAAAAATATAGAACATTTTTTAAAAATGTTTCTCATTTTTTTAAAAATGACAAAAAAAAGTTTTGCACTCAAAATAAAATATTTCTAAACAAAATTGTTAATTTTTTTTACTATCCTTTAAAAAGGGCATTGTGGAGGGTATTCATAGATTCGGTCAAGTCGAATTTAACTGTTCAACTTGTTTTTAATTTTTTTTTTGTTTTTTTGCGTACTTTTCAGAAAAAATATTAAAATTTTTTTAAAAGTTTGCGATTTTTAAGTTTTAAAATTTAAATTTCATTTTTGAAGATGTTTGTACTTTTTGATTTTTTTAAAATTTTTGTGGAAAAATTCTATCGATTCTACAATTTTTTTGCACAGGGATTATGATTATTTACTTATGATTATTACTATTTTTTATTATTATTACTATTTTTTTTAGATTTTTTGAAAAAAACTTGTTACAGTTTTTCAGTCGTTATATTAGATTCACTGATCCAATGGTGCCTCCTAGAGACGTCAATACCAAGACCCCCGGGTTTGAAAAAAAATTTGCCCGGACGTTCGAAGTCGAAAGAAATTTTTTTTTGCTGCACTTTTGTATGACGCTCCAATAAATATGTGCGAAAATTGGCAGCGTGTGTTCATATTTCACATGCTTGAAAAAAACATGTTTGGGAATCTTAAACATTTTTTTATCAAAGATTTCTAAGTATTCCAAGCTTTTTTTAAACGGATATATTTTCAAAAGATAGAAACTTAGACTCAAAAGAAAACCTCTGTCAAAAATTCTGTAAAATGACTTTCAATTAAGAATAACAAATTTTTAGCAGATTTTTAGGCTGAAATTAATATTTTAGCAAAATTCTCTGCTATTCAGTTTCTGAAAACAACAGAAATTTTGCAGAACATTTACTGATTCTATTTGCTAAGTTTCACAAAGATTTTGTGCAGATTTTCAGCAAATTATTTTGCTAATTTAACAGATATTTTTTTGTCTTTGTTTTAAGTACTTTTTTGCGTCTGCTAAATGCATCAGATTTCTCATATGGCTCAAAATGGGTGTATTTTCAGCAGATTTTTCTGATTGGACAGAGAATTTATTTTGAGTGTATTATTTCTTTTATCAATAATTTTTTAGAATATTATTATTATATTACAAAAATGAAAAAAAGTCGTTCAACACGAACTGCATAATATACGTTTGGAACTAGAAACTAAATGTAGTAAAACTGCATTTTGCATTTACAGTTTTTGTTTTCGTGATTCTGTTTTGTTTTAAAAGAACTTAAAACTTTTAGAGGATTAAATTTTATAAAATATTTTTTTAATGTTTGTACTTAACCTGGATGCCACTAGTCATAGCAAATAAAGGCGAGGATCTCCCCTAATTTCAACATTTTATAATTTTTCCATTTTATTAAAAAGCTGGTAAGTTACGTCTTTTCAAAAATGTATGCTTCAAAATCATTCGAAATTTTCAACCATATATTTTGATAAAGTTTTCAAATTCCTTTATTCACATCCTTTTATCTTGATATGATAAAACAAAAAATCGGAAAAATTATTGGAGATCCTCCTCTTTCATGACACCATCACCAGTGTCATCTTAGGACAAGTAATATATTTAAAAAATATTTTACAAAATGTATCCTTTTATACTTTGAAGTCCTTTTAAAAGAAAACAGGATCACGAAATGAAAAACTGTAAATACAGATTTACTCCATTTGATCTCTACTTTCGGACGTACACAAAAAAAAAAAATTGAGTAAATTTTTAATAATATTGAGTAAAAAATTACTCATTACAAATTTGAGTAAATTTTTAATTGACACAATTAAAACTTTACTTAAACTTTTTTTAAGTAACTTTTTAATTGTGTCAAGTAAGAATTTACCCGAAATTTATCTTTTTTTTTTTCAAGTTTAAAAAAGTTTCACATTAAAAAAAAAAAAAAAAGTTTTTTCAAACTTTACAAAATATATTTATTCCTTAAAGACATAGGAAAATTTCATAAAGATAATTTCAAACTTTCATATACATATACGAAAAACTATAAACAAAATGAGAATTCAAAACAAAAATAGAATAAAAAAATTAAAAAAAAAAATGATTAAATTTGTATTACATTATTTACTCAATTTTTTTTAATTTTTGAGTAAATTTTTAATTGCGTTAATTAAAAAATTACTTAAATTTTTGTTTAAGAATTTAAACAAGTGATTACACAAATTATTTTTCTCAATATTTTTTTCTGTGTATAAGACAGTATCCGGTTATTACAGTAACCACCATCGAAATCTCTCGCCTTGGAAGCGATATCAGCTTACTTGTGAGCTTCTGATTGGGAGAAGGCCAAATCTGCTGTGTAGTCTCACACGTCCATACATGTGCCCATCCCTCGTAGATTTTGCTTAAAGTAAATCCACTTTTTTTAAAAAGTTTAAAACTTAAAATGTTAGAAATATCTCGAAAACTGTTATACTTTTGAAAGTGTGGACTTGTCGTGGTTAAAAATTTTTGTAAATAAATGTAATTAAAAATTTAATCCCATTATTTTTAAAACAATTTCCCATAGTGCAAATTGTATGTGAGTGTTTGTGTGTGAGTGCTTTACTTAAAACACAAGGTGCTTTTAGTTCTTGTTTTTATCTAGTACTTTAAGCTTTGTTTTAATGCTCTATGTGTATTGAATGTACCTACTGGCAGTAGAGGTACATTGTGGTTTTTATTAATTCAACATTTTCAGTTTGTTTTTTTTTTTTTTTTGTTTTCTATATTTTTCATGTCCTCTTGTCTTTTTTATCAACAGATGGTCCAATTTCAACTGAACATTGTGACTGGTTGTATGGTATATTTGGTCATGAAACATCATGCACACGTTACTGGACTTGTTGGAATGGTACGGCGACAGAACAACTTTGCATTGGTGGTTTGCTCTACAATGAAAATGCACACAGCTGTGATTGGCCTGAAAATGTCGATGGTTGTCAAAAACATCGTAAGTATTACACATATTTTTTATTTTTTTGTCATATATTTAATAGAGCTAAATTGATGATCATGGATTTAGATGATCATAGATGGTATGATGAAGGTTTTGACAAAAATGTGATTGTGGTGCAAAAAAAAAAAATACTAAATTTAATTACACTGTGCAACAAGAACAATGAGCCTCAATGACTTCAACGCCATGTGAAAGTAGACCATCAAATAGACAAAGTCACCAAGGGGTTTTGCAAAGTCAGTTTGGATTCATTTTTTATGGCCTTCAGAAATTTATAATTTTTTAACAAAGTCGTTTTTTGTTTCGTGAAGAATGTTTAGAAATTTATTTATTATGCTTTCCCACTAAATACAATTAAATAAATTTTTAATTTATTTTATAATATCCACGCCCACAAAAGGGGCCGACCGAACAAAAGGACATTATCCAATTTTTTTCCTCGTCCGCTTCTGCCAGTTTAAGAACTTTAACTGGCGACTACCATAAGACATATTCGTGCCAAACTTCAGGGGTCTAGTGTTTTTTATTTTGGACTACATCGTGTCTTATACAGTCGTACCGACGGGCATAATCATACATATTCCAGGAATGTTTTAGATTCGATCACTAATCAATAATATGTATTCCATGGGCATTCCATGTAAAATCGCACACTTTGATTTATTTTTTTGTAGATTTTCTCGATTTGCTTACAGTTTTTATTACCCTTTATAAACTCCTTCGTGGTAAATTTTCAAACTTTTTTTACTCATGAATTTTGCAAAAATGGTCCAAGTTCCATTTTTTTTTAATTTTTTGCGTAATTTTGAAAAAAAAATCGTAAAAAATTCCTAGTATGCAATTTTTAAGTTTTAAAATTTAAATCTTTTTTTTTTAAATGCTTGTACTCTTGAATTTTCTTGAAAATTTTCTTGTAATTTTTAAAATCTTAAAATCATTTCTTCTGCTACCATGGTGGGTGGTAGAGGGGTCAGTGACAAGACTGACCCTCATTAACTTTTACGCCTTAACATTTTTTCAGAACAAACTAACAAGCCTATTCACAGTTATGACTGGTTATGACTAGGGATGAGATTTCCATGCAAATGCATGTTTTTTGTCGATAGTCTAAAAACGATATCGACCAATTATCTTTCCGAATCAAGAAATTTGCGTTAAAATGGCATCGATTTGTTTTTGCATATTTTTGCATATTTTAATGAAAATGCATATTTTTGCATATTTTGGTTTTAAATGCATATTTTGTGCATATTTCCATCTTTTAAGTGCATAAATAAATTAGCAAAAACACAAATTGAAATTTATTTGTTTCAAAAACTATTTTAAATTTTAAAAATTTATTTTGGAAATAAGAAAAATTATTTTTTTTCTTTAAAATTGTTTTTATAGATTGTCTTAATTCCTTAAAAAGATCTTGCTTATATAAAGTTTTAAATGTTACTATTTAAACACGGAGTTACTTTTTGCTTTTAAAGAAGTTTTTCCTATGAAAACAAGATTTTTATTGCACACATATTATTTTTTAGTGCATATTTTAAGGTTTTGTAGTGCATATTTTGAATTTTCAGCGCATATTTTCGATTTTTTAGTGCATGAAAATCTCATCCCTAGTTATGACTAATTTTATTATTTTTAAACTTCATATTCCCTGTGTTTGTTGTAAACACAATCATTAAAAGTCTCAAAATTCTAAATTGTTTGTCAATTTTGAGACCATTTGGGTAATTTTCAAACAAAATTTGAATTTTTTATGATTGTTTACAACAACCACATGATAAAAATTGACTATTTTCTGTGAATCGGCCCCTAATACTATCTGCAATTCCTAAGGATGATTTTTTTACGTTTGCACAATCCGCTCTGACGGCCCTAAGAGTGCCCCTAGAGCAGTCAAATGTATGAAATTTATGCGTCCTAGAGGTCTTATTAGTGAGACCGACCTCCATTAATTCTTACCCTCCAACATTTTTTCAAAACATATATAAGCCCTATCTCAACTTCCTAAGTGGCATCCCATACAAATTACAGTTGGAGCAAATTTTAAAAAAATGCTATTTTGAGTGGAATTTAGAGAGTGGAGATAGAGCGTAGGTATTTTAAAAAAAAAATTTGGACGGTAAAAAAAAATGGGAGTCGGTCTCACTAATCACCACTCTAGGACGCACCATTGGACCGGTAGCAGCTGATTAAATAAAACAAATTTAAAAAACATAAAAAAAAGATGTATGGGGTCCGCCTTGAGAGTTTAAGATAGAGGGTATGTTCAGAGAAACGTTTGGATTAAAAACAATTTTGTGGGTAGGTCATAAATTCGACTGCACTAGGGGCACTCTTAGGGCAGTTAGAACGGTTGGAGTAAATTAAAAAAAAATATGTTGTATGAGAGCCCCTTAGAAATTGGAGATAGAAAATTAGTTTGTTCTGAAAAAATGTTTACACTTAAAAAATTATGTCATTAACTGTTTGTAGTTTATTTTAAAAATCTTACGTTTAGTCGTTTTTAAAAGAAAAAACATTTGTTTGATGTTTAGTTTTTATTAATGACTACTTCTGTCCTTTGTTTCAAAAATAACACACTAAAAAATAAAGACTTTCATTAACATTTAATTTTTAAATTCATTTATTTTTGTTCTGTAAGTAAAAACTACTGATTATTCTTCAAATTTTTAATGATTTGTGTAAGTAATTTTTTTTTAAATTGTTGGTATTTTTTAATGATATATCATTAGTTTTTACCTACACAAGTAGGTTATTTTTTTTTGTAGAAAAAAAATTCAAAAAAATATTTATAGAAATACAAAAACATGTTTGCGTCAAGTGACTTTGGCACGATGGGTAGAGTGTCTGGCCAGAATGTAGTTGATTGCGGGATCGATTCCCCAAAATTTTATTAAAAATTTTTAAAAAAATATTTCAATAGAAAATTGTAAAAAAATAACCTACGAAAACATTAAAAATTAATGATTTCGTATGTTATTTTTTTGGAATTTGTTGGTAAAAATAACAGAACTATCATTAATTTTTAATGTTTTCGTTGGTTATTTTTTTCGAATTTGTTGGTAAAAAAGAGTGAAAAAACAGTAATTTTTTAATGTTTAATGGTATTTAGTTTAGAAAATTTTGTCAACAGTAAAAAATAAATGTTGATGTTTGTTAAAACAAATGACTAATTACTGGGATGGTTTTCAATTGTTTATTCACTGGTTTTAAGTGTGTTTTTCATTTGTTTTTTGCCTACAAAATATTTTGAGTGTAAGGATGATTTTTTTTAAGTTTGCACCATCCGCTCTAACGGCCCTTAGAGTGCCCCTAGAGCAGTCAAATGTATGAAATGTATGCGTCCTAGAGGTGTCATTAGTGAGACCGACCTCCATTTATTCTTACCCTTCAACACTTTTTCAAAACATATCTACGCCCTATCTCCACTTCCTAAGTAGGATCCCATGCAAATTACAGTTGGAGCAAATTTTATAAAAATGCTATTTTGAGTGGAATTTAGGGAGTGGAGATAGAGCGAAGATATTTAAAAAAAAAATTTGGATGGTAAAAAAAATGGCAGTCGGTCTCACTAATGACCCCTCTGGGACGCACCATTGGACCGGTAGCAGCTGATTAAATAAAACAAATTTATAAAAAATACAAAAAGTTGTATCGGGACCGCCTTAAGAGTTAAAGATATAGGGTAGATTTGTTCAGAGAAATGTTTGGATTAAAAACAAATTTTGTCATAAATTTTACTGCGGGGCACTCTTAGGGCAGTTAGAACGGTTGGAGCAATTTAAAAAAAAAAACAAGTAAGAGTGCTAAATTCGGCTGTGCCGAATCTTATATACCCTCCAACACGTTAAAAAAAACAGGGGCGTCTTTTTTTTTGGGGGGGGGGGGGGGGGTTCGGCGGTGGTAGACAACAGACGGACGGACAGACGGACATCGCTAGAATGTCTTAGAATCGATCCCTGATCAAAAATATATATACATTATGGGGTCCCCGACCGATATTTCGATGCGTTACACACAAAGTGTGAGTATATGACAAAGTGAGTATACCCCCATACTGTGGTTGGAGGGTATAAAATTTTAGTTTGTTCTGAAAAAATTTTTAGGCGTAATAATTAATGTGGGTCAGCCTTGCTACTGACCCCTCTACGACGGGAGCAGTAAATGTGATTTTAAGATTTGAAAATTAAAATAAAATTTTTTCAAAAAATTTAAGAAAAAAGATAGTAATAGTCGTTATCTTACGATCCTACTGGGCAAAAAATTTGTAGAATCGACTTTAGTTTTCCACAAAAAATTTCAAGAACATCAAAGAGTACACACATTTTCAAAAATGAGATTTAAATTTTTAAACTTATTTTTTTTTCAAAATTACTTAAAGAAACAAAAGTTAAGGAACAAACTACCAGTTTTTAAAAATTCGATATATTTTGAATGTGTCATCAAAAAAATCTGAAAATTTACCACGAAGAAGTTTTCGAAGGGTACACTCAAAAAATTATGTAGGTAAATTCCAGTAAATATTCACTTAAAACAATTGAATTTTTATTTAAAAACCATTCCACTGTTTTTTCATTTAAAATAAAATCATATTACAGTCAATTTTTATTGTTAGTTTAATGACTAACCAAAACATTAAACAACTAATGAATATTCACTTATTTTGTATTGAAAAACATTAAAACTATAAAAGAAAATTTTACAGCCAAAATTGAATGTAACAGAAAATTCAGTTTAAAACAGTAAATTATTTTTTTAAATTGCAGAAATAGTAGAAAACAATAAATCCTCTATAAAATAAGTGATTTTTCTTTTAAAATAACTTTACTGATTACATTTTAAAATAACCTACAAACAATTAATGACATAATTTTCTTTGTGTACTAAAAACTGTAAAATAATTGGAAAATCTAAAAAAAACAAGTGTGAGTGTTAAATTCGGCTGTGCCGAATCTTTTATACCCTCCAAAATGTAAAAAAAAAATAATAAAAAAAAATTGTCAGGGGCGTTTGTTTTTGGGGATGGGGGGGGGGGTGATGGGGGTCAGTGGGGGACGTTGAGAGCACCTTCCCATCCCGATAAATATAACAAATGTTTCATTTATTTAACAAAAATACAAAAAAACACGTAAAAAAGTGTATTTTTTCAGAGGTTGGTTCAGTTCTCCAAGAGGGAACTTTTTCCCCCGTGTTCCGATTTTGCCCATTTCTGAACTTAACCTGCCTAGGAATATAAGACATATTCGTGCCAAACTTCGAAAGCCTAGCTCTTTTATTTTGGACTGTATCCTGTCCTCTACAGACGGACAGACGGACGGACGGACAGACGGACGGACGGACGGACGGACATCGCTAGAATATCTTAGAATCGATCACTGATCAATAATATATATACTTTATGGGGTCCTAGACCGATATTTCGATGCGTTACACACGGAATGACAAAGTGAGTATACCCCCATACTGTGGGTGGAGGGTATAAAAAAAATTTAAGTGCCCGATTTGACGTGGAGTGCTTTTGATGCATTACACACAGAATGACAAAGTGATTATATCCGCGTGTTTGGAGAGCATAAAAATGCCATATTCTTACTTTTAAACCAGTGGTCGGCACAAAGAGGCATATGAAAGTATTAGTGTTTTAATAAAAATATGCATGTGTTGGTGTATTTCTTCAACAAAGCGACATCAACCTGCTTTGAAGAAAGTCAGCTTGCTACTGAATAAAATATTTGTTTTTTTTATGCTCTTTGTTGATTTTTTGTTGACATTCGTGTTGTATACATGTGAATTGCCGATTGTGTTCGGCTCCAGCGTGCAATGGGTGCCGATCACTGTTTTAAACTGTCCTGCAGTGCGTATGATTATTATTGGTTGAAAATAAATATTAATCATACGCCTTCAACACGTCACCAATTAAGTTTGCTTTAAAATTCTTTTATGATATTTTTAAACTCTCACTATAGGTTTTACTTAATTCCATTAAATATTTTTATGATTTATGTAAATTTACGTTTGTTTTATTCTTTTTCTTCTTTAAAATTCCCTACTGATTGTTTTATTTTTTATTTTTTTATTTACCCGTTCACCATAAAATAAAATACCATCAAAACAACAACAACAACACAAAATGTGGAATACAAACATCATTTTACATATTTATGCAAAAAAAAAAAAATAAAAAAAACATTCAGCTCTTTGCAATGAGGATGCTAATGGTAATGTTCCTTTGGGTAAATCATGCAATCGTTATTGGCAATGTCAGGGTGGTTATCCACGTTTGCAACGTTGCCCAGCCATGCTTGTATTCGATAGGCATTCATTGCGTTGCGTTGTGCCACCAACAGAAGAATGTGATATACCAACAACACCGAATCCCCTAGACAGTGATGATGAAAATAATAATGTCAGCAATGGTCAACTAGCGAAAGATGAACAGGAACGTAAGGTAAGTGAAAAAAAACTCGTATAGAGTTGTACTCTTTAGTATTTGTTGAATGGACATGAGTTTTGTTATGACTCTAACTAAGAGACAGACTGAAAGGAGTTTGTTATTTGAAACAACATTTTTTTTAAATAAATATAATTTTTATTTATGTATGTATTTAAGTAGGTGTATGTTTGTGTTATTAACGTTAAGTGCTTGATTTATGTTTTTATGTTTTCGTTGGTACATTTTTTTGCTTTTATTTTTTTGTTTTTGCTTTTAAACCTCATATGGTATAGTTTGATACAAGAACGCCCCACAGTGGATAAAACTGTTCAACAAATTTGATGGTAAATGTATTTGGAGTCAGACAAAAAGAAAATAATTTACGTTCTGGTAGATCGAAATTAATTTTTTTTTGTAATTTAACAAATTTATTTTCCTAAAAATTAGTTTTTTCTAAAAATTAATAAAAAAATTTTAAATTTTCAAATTCCCGCATTCAAGAGTTAAAAAATTTCATTAAAATTCTCTTAGAAAATAAAATAAATACAATTTATTTCAAGTCGCGAACACAAAAATATGTAAATTTACAATTTTATTTACTAATTAATTGAAAATTTTTCTATTGGATTAATTTGCGAATTTTTCGATAGGAAAAACTTTAGAATTTTTCTATAGGAAAAATCTGAATTTTTCTATGGGAGAAGGTTTTTAAAAAACTGTCTTGGAATGTTTGAGTTTTTCTATATGAAAAAGTCTCGGAATACTTAAATTTTTCCTAGAAAATTAAAAGAATTGTCAACACTATTTCCAATAGTATTTTAAAAATTCCAAAATGTATTTTAAAATTTTCCAAATATATTTTAAAATTATCCAAATATATTTTAAAATAGTCCAAATGAATTATAAAATTATCCAAATGTATCTAAAAATTGTCCAAATGTATTTAAAATTGTCCAAATATATTTGAAAATTGTACAAATTAATTTTAAAATTTTCCAAATATATTTTAAAATTGTCCAAATGTAGATTAAAATTTTCCAAATGTATTTTAAAAATTGCCAAATGTGTTTTAGAATTATCCAATTGTACAGTCGAACCCGGTTATAACGAACTCCGAGGGACCAGTAAAAATAATTCGTTGTAAGCGAAGTTCGCTATAAGCGGGGTATATTTTTTATCAATCTAGTTTTATTTCCAAAAAAATAGATCCAATTTTGTTTTATTTGATTTTTTTTGTAAATAAACTACTTATTGAGAAGAAATCATTAAAAATATAAATAAATTTTATCAAAATTAAAATATAAACCAAAAAATTCCAGCCTTTTGTTAATTTGATAAACATGATTGCCACACATTAAAAAATATTTATAGGAGTTCGTTATAAAATGGTAAATATATATGAAATTCTGTTCGTTGGACTATAATAAGCAGTTCGCTTTAACCGAGGATTCGTTATAGAAGGATTCCAAAATTTTTGAAAACAAAAAAAACACTTTTTCGACCTTACCTATTTTAATTTGCATAAAAATTGGCATATCAATTCTCGAGATCTGTGTCGAATTTCGGTTTTTGTTATTTAGTCAAAATTGTGAATGGTTCGCGTTTTATCGCTGTTCAAAGTTGGTATTTTGCAACAATTTAATGAAAAATACATGATGTTTAAATTATCGTATCTTTGGAACGCATCATCCGATTGTCACGAAATAAAGCGCAAAATAATGGTTATGTCCTGGTCTTAAAATAGAATTTTGAAAAAGGATAGGATGCTTTGCAAAAAGGATATTGAAATTAAAAAAATGTCCTTAATTTGCAAATATCTCAAAATGCGTGTCTTTAATTTTCCTATATTTTTTTGCACATATAGCCCTAAATATACTTAACAACATATGCAAATCCCAAATTGGGATGGTAAGCGGTTTAATTGTAAACGCGGTTTCATGAAACGCCTTATTGATTTTTGTTAATAACTCTCGTTTACAAATGAAAAACAATTTCTGCGCACTAACCGCGAATAATTTTTTTATATGTATTTTTGATCGCTAAACTCAAAAATTTCATCAAAAGAACATTTCGCGAATAACTTTTTGTTTAATGAATTTTTTAGCGTTTTTTGGAGGTATTTTGACTATTTTTCTTATATCTTAAGTTCTGTTTATCTGATTCTCTCGCAATAAAAACCAAATTAAAGACAATCAAATTTCCAACAAATCCTACATTCATCATTTTTTCATAAGTTCATAGCTTTACGCGCAAATAATTTTTTTTAGCGTTATTTGGAGGTATTTTGACTATTTTTCTTATATCTTGAGTTCCGTTCATCTGATCTTTTCGCAATAAGAACCAAATTAAAGACAATCAAATTTCCAACAAATCCTTCATTCGTTATTTTTATATCAGTTCATAACTTTACGCGCAATAGGCAAACAAGGAAAAACTATTTTTTATTAACAAAGCTCATTTTTTAAAAATTTTAAAAACAGAAATTGTAAAAAAATATCATTTTTTTTTTGTATTTTATCATGTATATTCATAAAATTTGTGATAACTTCGGAGTAAACCTATAGATTTTCATCAAATCAACTTTATTATATTTCTCAATGTTCAGGCTTTGCAGATAAATAAAAAGATGCAATTAATTGCAAAGATTTCTATTTCTTAAACTTTTTTTAAATGATTTGTTAATCAAAAAACTTATTTTAGTCATATGTTTGCCTATTGCGCGTAAAGTTATGAACTGATATAAAAATAATGGATGAAGAATTTGTTGGAAATTTTATTGTCTTTAATTTGGTTCTTATTGCGAAAAGATCAGATGAACGGAACTCAAGATATAAGAAAAATAGTCAAAATACCTCCAAATAACGCTAAAAAAATTATTTGCGCGTAAAGCTATGAACTTATGAAAAAATGATGAATGTAGGATTTGTTGGAAATTTGATTATCTTTAGTTTGGTTTTTATTGCGAGAAGATCAGATAAACAGAACTTAAGATATAAGAAAAATAGTCAAAATACCTCCAAAAAACGCTAAAAAATTCATTAAACAAAAAGTTATTCGCGAAATGTTCTTTTGATGAAATTTTTGAGTTTAGCGATCAAAAATACATATAAAAAAATTATTCGCGGTTAGTGCGCAGAAATTGTTTTTCATTTGTAAACGAGAGTTATTAACAAAAATCAATAAGGCGTTTCATGAAACCGCGTTTACAATTAAACCGCTTACCATCCCAATTTGGGATTTGCATATGTTGTTAAGTATATTTAGGGCTATATGTGCAAAAAAATATAGGAAAATTAAAGATACGCATTTTGAGATATTTGCAAATTAAGGACATTTTTTTAATTTCAATATCCTTTTTGCAAAGCATCCTATCCTTTTTCAAAATTCTATTTTAAGACCAGGACATAACCATTATTTTGCGCTTTATTTCGTGACAATCGGATGATGCGTTCCAAAGATACGATCATTTAAACATTATGTATTTTTCATAAAATTGTTGCAAAATACCAACTTTGAACAGCGATAAAACGCGAACCATTCACAATTTCGACTAAATAACAAAAACCGAAATTCAATAAAAATCAGAAGAATGGATATATTAATTTTTGGATAAATTGAACCACCATCGGCTGATTGCCTATGCTATTTAAAATGGAACCAGTCTATAACCGAGTTCGTTATAAAAGAAGTATTTTGTGTGAAAATTGATGCTAAAACGTTGGGACTTTAGAATTAGTTTGTTATAACCGAGAATTCGTTATAACCGAGTTCGTTATAAACGAGTTTGACTCTATATTTAAATTTTCCAAAAGTATTTTCAAAATTGTCCAAATGTATTTTAAAATTGTCCAAATGTATTTTAAAAGTGTCCAAATGTATTTTCAAATTATATTTTAAAATTGTCCAAATAAATTTTAAAATTGTCCGCATGTTTTTTTTTTAAATTGTTCAGATGTAGTTTAAGATTTTCCGAATTTATTTTAAAATTGTTCAGATGTAGTTTTGAATTTTCCAAATGTATTTTAAAGTTGTCCAAATGTATATTTTGAGGATGTTTATTCTGGCTCGAGGTCATTATTTTCTTTACTAATTAAAACCATGATATTCTCATAGCATAATTTTCAAGAAAATTATTTTTTTTTGTTTTAAATTTATTTATGTTGGTCATTTTTGCAAGACTTAATCGACACGTGTTTCGGAATTTGTCAAGATTCCATTGTCAAGATTATTTAGCAAAAATAGAAACGATTCACAACAAAGTAGCAAACGAGTCTAATGACAAATCGTTTGTGCACAAACTACAATATTAATACATATTCGCCTCTATTCACAACGAGAATTAGAAAGACGAAGAAATTGTACCATAAAACAATTTTAAATAACTATTTTTGTTGGTTCTTGACAATCGTTGCCTTATTAGTATGGTACAATTTCTTCGTCTTTCTAATTCTCGTTGTTAATAGAGGCGCATATGTATTAATATTCTAGTTTGTGCACAAACGATTTGTCATTAGACTCGTTTGCTACTTTGTAGTAAATCGTTTCTATTTTTGCTAAATAATCTTGACAATGGAATCTTGACAAATTCCGAAACACGTGTCGATTAAGTCTTGCAAAGATGATCAACATAAATAAATTTTAAACAAAAAAATAATTTTCTTGAAAATTATGCTATGAGAATATCATGGTTTTAATTAGTAAAGAAAATATTGACCTCGAGGCAGAATAAACATCCTCAAAATATTGTCCAAATATATTTTAAAAATTTCCAAATGTGATTTAAAATTATCCAATTGTATTTTTTGGGAATTATACAAAGAATATTTAAAAATACATTTGGAAAATTTAAAAATACAATTTGACAATTTAAAAATACATTTGGTCAATTTTAAAATAAATTTGGAAAATTGAAAACTACATCTTAACAATTTTAAAATAAATTTGGAAAATCTTAAACTACATCTGAACAATTTTAAAAAAACATGCGGACAATTTTAAAATTAATTTGGACAATTTTAAAATATTATTGGACAATTTTAAAATACATTTGGACACTTTTAAAATGCATTTGGACATTTTTAAAATTCATTTGGACAACTTTAAAATATATTTGGAAAATTTTAAAACACAATTGGAAATGGTGATGGCGAAAATTTTGAGAATTTTTCTATAGGACAAATTTGAGATTTTTTTTTTCTATACGGATAATTTGCGAATTTTTCTATATAAAAAACATTAGAATTTTTGTATAGGAGAAACCTAACAATTTTTCTATAGGAGAAATTTTGTATAGAAATTCTTCTATAAAAAATAACTTAAAGTATTAAAATTTTTCTAAGGTCTTCTGTCTCGGAATGTTAAAATTTTTCTATATAAAAAAGTCTCGGAATATGAGATTTTTTATACCCTCCACTCTAGTGATAGAGGGTATATATAAGTTTGTCATTCCGTTTGTAACACCTCGAAATATTGGTCTAAGACCCCATAAAGTATATATATTCATGATCCTCGATCGATTTTAAGACGATCTAGCGATGTCCGTCCGTCCGTCCGTCTGTCCGTCTGTCTGTCTGTCTGTCTGTCTGTCTGTTGAAAACACGCTAACTTTTGAAAGACTTTACGGAGGCTCCTGAAGTTTGTTATATATGTTGGGCATTTACCTGGTCAGGTTGGTATTGCAATCCAGCAAAATCGGTCCAGTGGTTCAAAAGTTATGAGCAAAAGACTGAATTTCGGCAAGGGTTTTTCATGAATTTTTGAGATAAAAAGCCCTATAACTTTCGAAAGGCAATTTTGAGGACGCTGAAGCTTAGCATATATATTTTGCGTTCCTCCAGCCTCGTTCGTATTGAATTTCAGCCAAATCGGTTCAGTGGTTCAAAAGTTATTAGCAAAATCGTGAATTTCAGATTAGCTTCACCTTAAATTCACGTGTTGAAAACCCGTTAAACCTGTTTTAAAAACATTGGTATGTCACAAAAATATTTTGCAACGTATTTTTGTCACTCAAAAATATTTTTATACCAAAAAAAAAAAAAAATCGCTCGAAAAAAATTTTACACTCAAAAAAAATTTTACACTCAAAAAAAATTTTACACTCAAAAAAAAAAAAATTAGTAAATTATTTTTTTTTTTTTTCAAAAATTACTAAAAAAAAATTTTGTACACAAAATAAAATATTTCTAATCAAAACTGTTATCTTTTCACGTTAGAAAATTAACTATCACTTAAAATGGGCATTGTGGAGGGTATTCATAGATTCGGCCAAGTCGAATTTAACTTTTCTACTTGTTTTTTTTGGAATTTTTCTGTAGGAAAAATTTGGGTATTTTTCTATCGGACAAAAATTATATTATATTTCTAGGTATATTATGCGAACTTTTTTTAGAATATTTCTATAGAAAAAATTTAAGAATTTTGTGAAAAATCTGAGAATTTTCTGTAGGGAAAAACTGATAACGATTCCGTCAAAAATATCTGAGAAGAAGATGGGTAAAAGGAAAGAGAAAAATTAAAGGAAAAAATTAATGCGACAATTTTTTTCAAGAAAAATGTCCAAGAATCTTAAAATTTTTCTATAGGAAAAATATTTCTAAATCTTAGAGTTTTTTATAAGTAAAAAGTCTAGAAATCTTTAAATTTTTCTATATCAAAAACTAGAAAATTTTCCTAAGGAAAATTTGCTACTTTTTGATAGAAAAAATGTATTAGAATATAAAAAAAACACAGATGCTGTTTGTTTTTTCTATAGAAAAAAGGTATCGGAAACTGAGATTTTTGTGTCAAAAAATTTCTTAGAATTTAAGACTTTTTTTATGAAAAATACCTCAGGGTATAAATTTTTTCTATTTGATAAAGATTCCAGCATCTAAGACTTTTTTTTGGAGAATCAAAGACCTTTTCTGAAGAAAAATGACGCAGAGTTTTGTACTCTTGCCCAAAATATTAAATCATGATAATGTTTTATTTAATAAAAACTTTTTACGAATAACCCTCACATATTTGCAAAAAATATGTAAGGGTTAAAAAAAATATTCAGAAAAAAATAACTACAAGAAATTTCTCAAATTTATTCAATATTCACAAAAACTTTGGAAAACTAAGAACAAATCAAGAAAATACAAAAAATATGTCAGAAAAATGCAGATATATTCAGAAAATATCACAAAATTCAGAAAAAAAACTAGAAAATTTAGAAAAATCTGAATATATAATTTTTTTTATTTATAATTAAATAAAAAAGTACAAAAGTATAATTAATGCAAATTTTTCCCTAACAAAAAGAAATGTACAAGCTAAAAATAAAAAAAAAACAAGTAGAAAAGTTAAATTCGACTTTGCCGAATCTATGAATACCCTCCACAATGCCTTTTTTTAAGGATAGTTAATTTTTAACGTGAAAAAAATTTACAATTTTGGTTGGAAATATTTTATTTTGAGTAAAAAGCTCTTTTTTGTCATTCAAAAAAAAAAAAAAAATTACAAATTTTTTTTTTGAGTGTAAAACTTTTTTTCGAGTGTAATGTTTTTTTACTGTAAAAATATTTCTGAGTGAATGCACGTACGTATGTTCACAAAATATTGACATTTTTGTAAAAAAAAACTAAATTTTCTTTTGAGCGTAAAATTTTTTTTGAGTGTAAAATTTTTTTCGAGTGTAAAATTTTTTTCGAGTATAATTTTATAGTTACCAATGTTTTTAAAACTAAACAAGTTTAAAAAGCATTGCTTTTAAACTAAAAAAGTTTGAAATGCATTGCTTAGTTACCACCAATGCTTTTAAAACTTGTTTTCCACGTGGCATTTAAGATGAACAAAACCTGAATTTCGGGGTTTTGCTTATAACCAATATTTCGATTTGTTACAAACGGAATGACAAACTTATATATACCCTCTGTCACTAGAGTGGAGGGTATAAAAAATAATAAGTCGACAGATCAGGACCTTATGTTTTCCAGTCTGGCCTTGCTGAAGCCACCGTAGCTTATTTAAATAATTATTTAAATTTTGTTATGTTTCAATTGCTTGTAGATATTCGATTTTCAAATATACTGGTTAGTGTTGCCATGTGGTAATATTTTATTGGAAAAAATTTGAGATGATGGTAACTAATCTAATTGGAAAGGCGATATTTGGTATGGCGATACTGCGTTAGTCGAGTGACACCTGTCGCCGCTAGGTGTCACTACCAGAACTATGTGTTTTTTTATTTTATTTATTAATTTTAAATTATTGTCGTAGTTTAAGGCTGTAACAAAATGAAAACTATAATTCTTATTTTCTTTTTTTGTTTAATCGTTAGCTTATATAGTCAAACTGAGGTGGCGTCCTGCAACTTTTTTTAAAATTACACCAGCCTAAAAACATTATCATTTTAAAAAATTCTTAGAATCCTAAAAAAATCTTAGTCTCTTTCGATAGGAAAATTGTCTCAGAATTCGTGAGTTTTTTATATAGAAACAAGTAAAAAATTTAAATTCGGCCTTGCAGAATGTAGTGATACCCTCCACAATTTCAAAAAGATTATTGCAAAAAACTTTATTTAAAAGGAAATAACTTTAAAAAAAAAAAAAAATTGAAAAAAAAAGTTCCGCGAAAAAAAATTTTGGTAAAAAAAATCCGCGATTTTTTTCTTTTTTTGTCAAAAAATATGTTCGTACTTGTTTAAATACCATTTTGTGTTCAATTATGTTCACATATGTCAACCAGAAGCCGAATTAAAGCATTTTGTATTTTTACGTTATGTTGAATGTACTGAAATTTTTGAGGTGTGCTTACATTTTCGTTCATAACTTTTGAACCGCTGAACCGATATCGCTCAAATGCAATACCAAACTTCTCGGGAGAACTTCCAATAAATATGTTAAGTTTCAGTCATCTCTGTGCAATTGTCCGTGAGAGCATTTTCCACAGACAGACAGACAGACAGACGGACAGACGGACAGACGGACATCGCTAGAATGTCTTAAAATCGATCGGGCATCATAAATATATATACTTTATGGGGTCCCAGACCGATATTTCGATGAGTTACAAACAGAATGACAAACTTATATATACCCTCTATTACTAAGTGGAGGGTATAAAAATATTGTAGGAAAAATAACTCAGAATCAGACACTTTTTCTTAAGAAAAAAATGCTTCAGAATCTGAGATTTTAAGAAAAATTATCCCAGAATCTGAGAAATTTTCTATATGAAAAATGTCTTAAAATCTAAGTCTTCTTCTGTAGGAAAATATCTGATACTTTTTCTATAGGAAAAATGAGACCTAATCTATAGAGAAAATGTCTTAGAATCAAAGACGGTTTTTTTTAGCAAAAATGACCTAGATTCAACGACTTTTCAATAAGAAATATGTCTTAGAAAATGTTTGATGATCTTCTAAGGAAAAGTGTCTTTTCATAAAAAAATATCTAGGAAATTGCCTAAAAAAATTTAAAAAGCATGATCTGAAGTACTTTTTATAAAATTGTTTTTTAAAACCTGAATATTTTGGTGAAGAATGAAGGTTTCGGTATCTTAGAATTTTTCTGTAGAAAAATATAGTATAAAAAATATTTTAGAACCTAAAAAGTTTTCTATAGAGAAAAAGTCACTAAATCTGGTAATCTTTTAATACGAAGAATTTTTCTTAATATAAAAATTTTTGTTGGGAAAATAGCCTTATTACCTGAGAATTTTCTATATAAAAGTGTATCAGAATCTGAACATTTTTTTATTGCAAGTATTTCAAAAATTCTAAAAGCTTTTTTTGTAGCAAACTGCCTTAGAAACTCTGAATTTTTCTATTGGAACAATGTCTCAGATTCAAAAAAATTCTCTTTTAGCAATTGCCTCAGTTAAATTTTGAAATCCGTTAACTTTTTTGAATAAACATATTTTAAATCTGATATATTTTCTATTGGAAAATTTTTTCCAGATCTGGATACTTTGAATAAATTTTTAAAATTTGGAAATGTTTCTGAGTCTGGTTATCAGCAGCCAAAATTTGCGAAAAAATTTTAAATTTACAGGAAAAAGTTGTTTAGGAATTCAAGTGATTTTACGAGAAAAAAACTTGTAAAGTGACATAAAACTCGTAATTCTCGCAAAATAGGAGGTAGATAAAAAAAATTATTTATTAAAGTCACGAGGATTCCTTGTAAGTTTTATCGCGTCAAAAAAGTTATAAATTTAAAATTTATTGGTACAAAGCTTGTAAAATTACAAAAAAGCTCATAATTTTTACAAGGATTTCTTGTAAAATAGCAAAAAAATAAAAATACCAAGCTTTCCCAGGCATTTTAAAAGTTTTTTTTGAGTTCCCGATATTCTGTTAAAAAGGTCTATTGCACCGTCCGACAAAAAGGCAAAAATTTCGTTAAACACGAACTGATTCTCCTCTTTTATTTGCAATCAATAGTGACATTATAAGACAAGTACAAATATTTAAAAAATATTTTACAAAATGTCATCCATTAAAAAGTCCTTTTAAAGGAAACAGGATCACGAAATGAAAAACTGTAAATGCAGTTTTAATCCATTTGATCTCTTCTTTCAGACTTATATCATCCGGTTCATGTTTAATAAAAATCAATCAATTACACTTAAAATTATGTTATATGTCTTGACCGGATAAAATTTTCCTACTTGTTTTATATTTCTTTTCCTTCATTATAATCCCTTGTAGGGTTAATACTTTTGTTATCAAAACCATGTTTAGATATAACAAAATATTTGTTTTATATGTTCCACCTTTCTTTCCCGCCTGTTATTACAACAAATTTACTTATTTTTAATGACTCCTCTTATACTGTTTATAGTTGTTAAAAGGGTTCTTCCCATTTATGTCTGCTATACTGCACAGTAAAACAGTAAGAAATTTACATATTTCTAAAATTGTTTTGTGATTAATTGTTATTTGTATATTGGGTGGAGGTGGTGTTTTTCTATTATTTTTGGTATTTATTTTGTTTAGCAAAATTTATTTGGTTCTGTTCTTTTGTTTTCTTTTCATTTTGTTAGTCCGTAGTCTGTCCTGTCCGCCCAATTTGTAAAAAAGAACATTTGTGTTCCATTGTAATATTTTTGGCTTTTGTTTAATAGAAAATTGTTGTGGCCAAGTTAAGGAAATTAAGTCGGAAATGAAAGAGTTATTTATCTTTTGTTTGAATATGTTTGGGATTTGTGTGAGTGTGTGTGTTTTTTTTGGTGTATATTATTTTTGTTATTGTTAGTTGTAAATAATGCAATCAGTTTACAAATGATGTGTTAACATTTTTTTGGGGAGTTTTGTTGTGTTTTTTTTTTTTTATTCAACTTGTTGATTTAATGATAATAATTTGACTATTTTAAAGCATGTAAATTTTTCATTATAATCATTTGTTGTATTTTTACGTCTAAATTCATAAAAAATAAAAGCGTTTAATAACAGGTTTATTAATCGAATTTCCACACGAAATTTTCTTGATAAACCTTTTATAAACCTTTTGTAACTTTTATGAATTTGAAAGTTAATATTTATTTTTAAGATTCATCCAGGGGGCCCCTGTAGGCTAGTTGGTAGCGTGTTAGCCTATGAAACAGGGTGTCGTGGGTTCGATTCCTACCAAAACCCTTGGTAGATTTCGCTACAACGAGACGACGGTCATTGTTACCAGTTCTCGGTTAGGTTAAAATTATTTAAAATGAGTTGTAAATAAAAATTGGAAAAATAAATAAAAACTGATCATTGGATCATTGGATAATGATGATGATGATATATATATAAGATTCATAAATGTTAAAAAAAAAAACGGAAACATGTTAAATCCAAAACATTTAGAAAATTATTAAAATGGTTAGGAAATTTAGCACAAATAAAAAAAAAAAGTTTGGAAATTTTTTAAAAATAAAAAAAACAAGTAGATAAGTTAAATTCGACTTGGCCGAATCTATGAATACCCTTCACAATGACCTTTTTTAAGGATAGTAAATTTTTTAACGTGAAAAAAATTAACAATTTTGATTAGAAATATTTTATTTTGACCAAAAAAACTTTTTTTTGTCATTTTTGTAAAAAAAAAAATTACTAATTTTTTTTTGAGTGTAAAAATTTTTTTTGGGTGTATTTTTTTTTTTTGAGTGTAAAATTATTGCTGAGTGACAAAAATAATTTGTAAAATAATTTTGTGGCTTACCAGATTGTTTTTTTAAAACCCGGTTTTTCAACACGTGGATTTAAGGTAAAGCGAATCTGAAATTTACGGTTTTGCTAATAACTTTGGAACCACTGGACCGATTTGGCTGAAATTCAATACGAACCAGACCAGGGGAACGACAAATATATATCCTAAGCTTCAGTAACCTCAGAATTGCCTTGAGAATGTTATAGTGTTTTTTATCTCTTAAATTCGCGAAAACCCCTTGCCAAAATTCACTCTTTTGCTCATAACTTTTGAACCAATGGATTGCAATACCAATCTGACCAGGTAAATGCCCAACATATATGCCAAACTTCAGAAGCCTCCGTAAAGTCTTTCAAAAGTTAGTGTTTTCAACAGACAGACAGACGAACAGACGGACGAACATCGCTAGATCGTCTTAGAATCGAACGAGGATCATAAATATATGGGGAATACTTTATGGGGTCTTAGACCAATATTTCGAGGTGTAACACACGGAATGACAAACTTATATATATCCTCTGTCACTAGAGTGGTATAAAAATAGTATTTTTCAGAGGTTGGTTTAGTTCATCAAGAGGGAACTTTTTTCCCCCTGATCCGATTTGGCTCATTTACGAACTTAACCTGCCTAGGAACATAAGACATATTCGTGTCAAATGTCGGGAGTCTAGCTCTTTTATTTTGGACTGCATCGTGTTAACTAGAGACGGACAGACAGACGGACAGACAGACGGACGGACAGACGGACGGACATCGCTAGAATGTCTTAGAATCGATCACTGATCAATAATATATATACTTTATGTGGTCCTAGACCGATATTTCGATTTTCCAAAATTTCAAGAGTGGAGTAGTTTTCAAGATATTTACAAATTTTTAACTTTTAATAAAAGTGGTTTTACCAAAATTAAAATATCTCCCAACCAAATCGGTGGATTTTATATTTTTGGTTTTAAATTATAGGAAATTTAGGGAAAAAGTAAATTCTATTGCAAAATTCAGAAAGAATCAAAAATTATAAAATTTATTGTCGACGAAAAGTGTAAACGCAGTTCAATTTCTACATGATCAAATGTCACAAAACTGTTAACAGCGAAATCGTAGCTGCTCGCATTCGAGAGATATCGCGAATTTAGTGTTTTTGTATTTTCTAAAATTTTGAAAATGAAGTTTTTAAATGTCTTAAAAAAAAAATCATATCATATCTCAATTTCGCGAAAAACAGCAAAATTAAAAAAAAAAAAAAATTGGAAAAAATTTTATTTTTGCGTTAATTAGCAGTCAAGATATTAGGTTAGGTTAGGTTAGGTTGTAAGTGGCTGCTGACGTTTTACGTCAACACACGTAGACTCTGAGGTCCATTGTGATACCACGGGACCGTAATAGGTTTCCCTACTAGTCCCTGTCGTTAAACCATTTTGAGCTTCTTATAAAACTCCTTAGATGTTGAATTTTGACATCCAACAAATCAGAAAGATCGTACAGCTCCCTAGATCCCAGTGAAGCAAGTCTCTGACCAGAAAGTGCCGGGCAATGGCAAATAAAGTGTTCGATAGTTTCCAACTCCTCTTCATCCATGCAACTTCGGCAAAAATCATTCGACGGCACATTTAACCGCTCTGCGTGCTTCCCTATAAGACAGTGTCCGGTAATTATAGAAACCACCGTCGAAATCTCTCCTCTTGGAAGCGATATCAGCTCACTTGTGCGCCCCTGATTAAGAGAAGGCCAAATCAGTCGTGTTGTCTCACACGTCCATCCATTTGCCCATCTTTGATTAGTCTCCGTCGCAGAACAAAGCCGTAGGTTTTGCTTGCAAGTTTCTAGAGGCATACCAACACATTCCAATTCTGTTGGAACCTGTAAGGTAGTTCCTAGTCTTGCAAGCTCATCGGCTTTGCAATTCCCTGGAATGTCTCTGTGCCCTGGGACCCATATGAGTCGTATGTTAAACTGCTTGGCCATCTCATTTAAAGACGTGCGGCAGTTAAGGGCAGATCTTGTTTTCAGAAACATTGAATCCAGGGACTTGACCGCGGCTTGACTGTCAGTATAGATGTTGACTGCGGTTGTAGACAAGACATTGCAGCTCAACCAGTCAGCCACTTCTTTTATTGCCAGCATCTCTGCCTGGTAAACACTGCAATGATCTGGCAATCTACGAGCCAGGCTCAACCCAAGCTCTTCCGAATAGACTCCAAAGCCCACTTGTTCGTGCAGCCTCGATCCATCTGTGTAAAAATTTATGGTAGCTCCACTACCCGGAGTATCCCCCATCCAAGACTCCCTGGATGGTATCATAGTGGTAAAGTGGCGCTCAAAGAGGCTCAAAGAGGGAGCACAGTCCACATTTTGTGGTATTGTTATCTTTTTCAAGATCGCGCTATGGCCACAATCACTGCTCCTCCATTGCAGCGTGCTATTAAGTCGAATTGCCGACGCAGCCGCATACTGCCTACCCAATATGTCCAAGGGTATCAGGTGAAGGAGGATTTCTAATGCAGCCGTAGGTGTAGTACGAAGAGCACCAGTGATGCACATTGACGCCATTCTCTGTACCTTCGTGATAAAGACAAGGTTCGCTTTTGTTTCCAAAGCAGGCCACCAGACAATGATTCCATACAGCAAAATTGGACGCACCACTGCTGTATAGATCCAATGAACGACTTGAGGGCTAAAACCCCATCGTTTTCCAATGGCCCTTTTACAGGAATACAAAGCAATCGTTGCTTTTCTCACCCGTTCCTCAATATTACGCCTGAAATTCAGCTTCCTATCTAGAAATACTCCAAGATACTTGGCTCCATCTGAGAAGGTGATTTCAGTACCGTCCAGAGAAATAGGATCAAAAGCAGGAATCTTATTTTTCCTTGTAAACAAAACAAGCTCTGTTTTACTAGGATTAACTCCTAGACCACAGTCTCTTGCCCATTTAGACAGATCTTTCAGAGAACCCTGAAGAATGTCCCGCAATGTTGGCAGATGCTTCCCCTTTACCGCTATCGCGACATCGTCAGCATATGCGATAACATGACAACCACGTGCTTCTAGAGATAGTAGCATTGAATTCAGTGCCAGGTTCCAAAGAAGCGGCGAAAGAACACCTCCTTGTGGTGTGCCCCTATTGACAAATCGAGATATGACGGACGCTCCCAATTCAGACGTTATACGTCTATTGGCAAGTAGGTTTTCCACCATTAAAACGATTTCACGCTTTACTCCCAGACCAGACAATGCCAATATTATCGATTCTGGAATGACATTATTAAAAGCCCCCTCAATATCAAGAAAGGCCACCATAGTGTACTCCTTTACCGAAAGCGATCTCTCGATGGTACCAACGAGCTCATGAAGAGCTGTTTCCGTTGATCGTCCCTTGCTGTATGCATGTTGCTTTGTCGAAAGCAACCTCGGGTCAATCACTCTACGCAAATATGAGTCTATCATTCGTTCCATTGTCTTTAACAAAAAAGAAGACAGACTAATTGGTCTGAAATCCTTCGGAGCTGTGTGGGAACTTTTCCCAGCCTTCGGGATAAATACGACTCTGGTATCCCTCCATTTTAAAGGAATATACGACCAGTTGATGCATGCTGTGTATAGATTATACAGCAACGGGGCTATATAGTCCAACACTTGCTGCAACTCAGCCGGGATTATACCATCAGGTCCCGGGGATTTATAGGGCCTGAAGCTTTTTATCGCCCAGATTAATGTTGGCATATTTATTATTTCCGAAGCAATTTCAGATGCTTGGGCGTCAGAACGTTCCAAAGCTTGAAACGGCGTCATGGAATTGCCCGGAAAATGCGTGTTTAAAAGGAGATCCAGCGACTCTCCACTGGAGGAAGACCACACCCCATTAGGATCTTTCAGGTATCCTAGGGTGCAAGGAGAAGAAGCCAGAACCTTGCGAAGCCTGGATGCCTCAGAAACGTCTTCTATGTTTCCACAGAAGTTTTTCCAAGAATCACATTTTGCATTTCTGATCATCTTTTTATAACTCTTAAGTTGCAGCCTGTATGCAGACCAGTCCTCGTCCGCTCTTGAAAATTTAGCCTTATTAAAGAGCTTTCTGCAGGAATCTCTGCTCGTCTGCAACTCATTTGACCACCAAGGTGGCTTTTTTTTCCCTCTAGGCTTTGCAGAAGGGCAAGACGCATCCAGGCACCTATTACAAACATTTGTTATATGTTCAACCAGACAGTCAATTTCCGCTAAACTATGCGGTTCAGATAGGGGTACTTCATCCAAAAGCAAAGAAAAAGTCTCCCTATATTTCACCCAGTTTGTTCTCCTCAGATTTCTAGAGACTGTCTCAACCGGGGCACGCTCCCTGAGTAAAAACTCAATGTAGCGATGATCTGAGAAAGAATGCTCTTCCAAAACTCTCCAGTCATCAATTCTATCAGACAATGTATCTGATACAAGTGTTACGTCAAGAACCTCTTGCCGCGTACTTGTAACGAAAGTTGGTTCACTACCCTTGTTACAAATATACAGGTTAGTGCTTAACAAAAACTCCAAAAGTGATTCGCCTCTATCATTTGTGTCTGTACTACCCCATATCGAATGATGTGCATTAGCATCACAGCACACTAGTAACTGGTGTTCCCTAGATTCAGACTCCCGAATCAGACCGCCAACCTTCTCCGGGGGTATTGGCCCCGGATTAGGAAAATACGCAGAGGCGAGCCAAATAGATTTCCCATGAAGCTCTAAGCTAGCCGCTGTAACATCCATATCACTAAAAGTTGATAAAAAGAATATATTTAAGCCATTTTTCGCCAAGATGCAGGCTCTTGGTGAGCCCTCACCTTTGGCAACCATCAACTTAAACCCAGGGGTCTTCAATCCGCAAACCCTGCCACCCCGCACCCAGGGCTCTTGGATAAAAACCAAGTCAACTGCTCCTGTCGTCAGGCGCAGCAATAGTGCAGCTGAGGCTGCCTTACAGTGATGGAGGTTTATTTGTAGGAACCGCAACATCTTGCTTTTTTTCCACCATCCTTTCCACCACCGTGTTATTGGCTTCATCCTCCGTGTTATCATAGAGGTCGCATTCGTCCCCAGATTCGGTTTCGAATAAGCCAGATATGTGTCCCATCTGTTCTGAATCGGAGGCAACAGAACTCTCCGAATTCCTCACTGCATGGGCCTCGTCCTGAATGTCACCCATAGTGGCATCAGCTTTATCCTCCGTGCCATCACAGAGGTCGCATTCGTTACCAGATTCGGTTTCGAAAATGCCAGATGCATCTCCCATCAGCCTAGAATCGGTCAGCTGAATATCAACCTTTTCCAGATTCTCCTCCCCAGCCGACTCTGCCACTGGCTTGTCTGCTTCCAAAATAGGCTTCTGGTCGCCCTTGTAGACATTGACTCTTATATGAAAAAAAGCCAAATCTAATAATGCCGTCAGTCCTGGCTAAAAGCGGAAGCGATTCCTCATTAACCAAGACCACTGCTTGACGACGAGCGCCCTCCATCTCACCCAATCTGGCAATTTGCCAATTCTGAGTTGGAAGGTCAGGATTGCAGACTTTTATCATCTTTAGAATCACCGCAGTGTCACTTGTAGCCATTGGGATCCATGCATGAGCTCTGGGTTGCGAGGGGATATCATGTTTTTCCACAACGTCCAGTCTGGCTCCAGGCCATAACTCTCCCACTTGGCTAATGGCAACCTTAAACACGGCTGCGGATCTTTCGTTTCCAAAAGCAACGAGTTTTACTCGCCCCTGATACCAACCTGCGTTGACAGTAGTAGGGAGAAAATCAGGCATACTCTCAAGAAGCCTATAGTAGATTTCATTTAGTTTAGTTTCAACTAAACTCCACTTGTCCCTTGGAATACTACAATCCCCATTTTGCCTGTTTATCACAGCCCTAACGAAGTTACCTTTCACCACTTCACTAAAAGACTGAGTCCAGACGTTGCCGGTCACCTTAGATCTTTTAGGTAAAGGTTTCTCGTCGGGCGAGCGCAACCTTTTACCAGACTTCGATGACGAGGCCGAAACAGCGCTCTGTTTGTCAGATGCGCGCATTGCCGAAAGTTTGTCCTGTTCTTCAATGACTCCTTTCGCCCATGATAGCGACGCCCTCTCACGTTCGGAGAGCTTTGTTCCATCGAGTTGGCTTAGTCTGTTAATTATTTTCAAACAAAGCCTTCTCTGGTTGTGCCTGACCTTTGATGGCTTAAGTTTCTTTTTCTTTTTACCACCAATATTAGTCTGAGCACCCCTACCAGAATCAAGGCCGGACTTCAAGGTCGCAACCCTAAGACCAGTGCTAGGACCAGCACCAGTCGGTGAGGCAGAGCCTCGAACTAAATCGGTATCATTTGTGTCCATATTTTCATTTTCCTTGATGTGGTAATGAAAATATCACAAAAATACCTATTACGAACAAACCTATTACGAACAATTTTAGTAATTCAATTTATAGCACGGAGTTAAAATAAAACACGTCCACACTCGTCAACAGTTGAACGTCAAGATATTGATTTGGGCAGTTTTGCCACCTTCAACTGCATAAACTTTAAACTGCATACCATATATTTGTCGTTTCTTGATTTTGTTCCTTCGTTTTAGACACCAAAGAAAAAATAACTTAATTAATTTAAAACTTTGAACAGTAATTTCCAAGGTTGGCAATCGAAACGAATAACGGTATCGATATCGGTATTGGTATCGTTTTTTTTATTTATTTCGGTATCGGTTACGGTATTTGAGTTGAATCGGTTACGGTATTACCGATACCGAAACGTCGATACCAGTACGTACCGGTATTATCAAAAAAAAATGCTAAAAACATAAAAACCGCATAAAAAATTTGAAAAAATATTTTTTTTTCAATTTTAATACTAAAACACGTATTTACGTATTTAATTTTAGTATTTTTGCTAAAATGCCCTTAAAAATGTGAAAAAAATAAAATATCGTTTTCTTAGGGTGTCGGCGGGGACGTTGCCGGACCACACTTACACTTCCCTTGATCAGTAAAAAAAAAATATGTAAAAAAAGTAGAAGAGTTAAATTCGACTTAGCCGAAGCCTTGAATATCCACGGTTCCCTTTTTAAGTCATAGTTAGTTTTCTAACTTAAAAAAAATTAACAATGTTTATTAGAAGTATTTTATTTTGAGTAAAAGAGCTTTTTTAGTCATTTTTGAAAAAAAAAAAAATTACAACATTTTTTTTGAGTGTAAAATTTTTTTCGAGTGTAAGTTTTTTTGCTTAATTGTAAAAATATTTTGAGTCACAAAAATATTTTGTAAAAAAAATTTCTGACGATTTTCAACACGTGTACTAAAGGTGAAACCAATTTAAAATTCACGGTTTTGCTAATAATTTTTGAACCACGAAGTCCTATAAATATCAAAAAAAAAATCCTTGGGCACACACATCGCGGATTAAATAAAAATCTCCAAAAAACTAAACTATACTAAGGGGTTCAGAAAGTTTCTATTAAGAGTCTAAATGATTTCAAAAAAATTTCGCGAAAATCAATAATTTTCTTCTGCTCCCGCATAGCGGTTGAAGTATGATTTTTTTTTTTTGGAAATTTTTACTTAATACACGATGTAGGTGCCCAAAAAATTTTTTTAAATTTTATGAGACTTGGAGTACGATTTTTCATTTACAAAAACCAAAAAAAATAAAAATTTTCTATTTTTTTTTGTAAAAAAACATGTTTTTTTAGGAAAAACTGTTTCAATACCGGTACGTACCGGTACCGAAGGAAAAGGTTTTTGGATACCGGTATCCGATACCAAAACTGAGTTTCGGTATTGGTATTGGTACCGGTATTCAATTTAAAGGGTTTTGAAACGGATAACGGTATTGAAAAGGTATCTATGGCCAACATTGGTAATTTCGCTATATTTCGGAAAATTAATTATATATAATTTTTATGCATACAGTTTTGTCACCTCTGATAACCTCGAATTTAAACTGCATACCACAATTTTGTCGTTAATTGAACTACATCTTTTTTCAGATCAAAAATAGCACAAAGTAATGACAAAATAATAGTTCAGTCAGTTTTTTGGCGATATCTCGAAGAATTGAGCAGCTAGAATTTTGATGTTAACAGCCTTATGACCATTGATCAATAACAAGTCAAACTGTATATCGTGTTTTTAACAGTTTTAAAGAAACTTCCCTTATTAATCAAAAGAAGAAATAACCCAAAAAAATTGTTTTTCGCCATTTCTCGCGAAAGTGAGCAGATATAATTTTTTTGTGGGCAGTTTTAATTTCTTCCAACATGCTCAAATCAGACTGCATACCACTTTTTTTATTATTTCTAAAGAACCGGTTTTAAAATATAAATAAATAAAAAAAAAATACATAATTACGCGATATCTCGCGACATTCAACACTTACAATTTCCATCTTAACAGCTGTGTGACCTTTGATCAACTGCAAGTAAAACTGCATACCATGTTTTTACAAAATTTTAAAGAAACCTATCTTAGGATAAAAAACGAAAACAAAAACAGCAAAAAATTTATTTTGCGATTTCTCGCGAACTTGAGAAGATAGTATTTTGATGTTTACTGTTTTTTGACCTGTAAAAAAGTACAAAAAAGACTGTATACTCAGTTTTTGAAAATATTTAAAAAACTTCAGTGTCAAAATTAAAGAAAATACAAAAACACTAATTTCGCTTTACCTCACGAATGCAAGCAGCTACGATTTCGCTGTTAACAGTTTTGTGTCATTTAATTACGTAGAAATCAAACTGCGCTTACACTTTTCGTCGACACTAAAGTTCAAACTAAACATCGCTGAGACTCACCGTGTTTATATGAAGAGATATAAACAGATCAGGTTAGATCTTAGCCATTTTTACACGGGTTGGAATAATATTTTCATAACATTTATTTGTGTTATTTGATAGTGACATAAAGACGAATACTCGGTAATTGATTTTATAGTGACACGAAATTACTTGTTTTTTTTTTTTGCTGAACATTTGGCGTGGAATGCCTCATGTGTTTTATTGTAACATATTCCTCAAATAGATATTTTTAGGCCAAAGTTCTCTTATCGTGTTATACACTCTTATTAATACAAATCTGTGTTTGACAACTTGGAAACATTCCTTGAAATATTTATAATTAATTTAAGATTTGCAAATACTTCCGAAGTAAATAGTTAGTAAGTTCTATATAATATTACATTTTGCTAAAGTTTATCATTCTGCTGTTATGAAACAAACTTTTAATCACCTTTCATAAATGATAAAATAAAAAAAAAAAACTAAACAAAAATTTTCCAACTAAAGGTAACAACGTCATTAAAAAACTTGTTTTTGTAAATGTCATTGTAGCAAAAGTTTCAAATAAAAATCATGGAAAATAAAAAAAAAATATATCTAAAAGGATTGATATCACAAAGTTGAATAAATCATTATTTTCTGCAACAAACAAAATCCTTTAGATACAAACTCAAAAGGAAAGAGAAACTTTAAAACAGTAAATAATATATAAACTAATGAACTAACAAGAAAACTAAAAAAACAGTGTTGGTAAAATTAAAATTTTTAAATTAAACTTTCATTTTTAAACATCTCATTTTAAAGGAAAACTGCTGGAGGATCTGATAATTTTTTTCAAATCGGAGACTTTTTGTAAAAGGAAAAATTATTGAAATTGTATTATTCGAACTTTCCAATTTTTAATAAATAACAATTCTTCGAGCTCGGTCCAGTTTGTTTCTTGTAAATAAATATTCTTTTATTCCATTCCAATATTTCGATCCTCTATGAGAATCATCATCAGGGGATTTATTGAATTTTTAAACACACAACAACTTAAAAATATGTTCCCGAGTAAAAATAAACATATATAACAATATATAACTTGATACAAACATAATAAATCTTATATGATTATACATCCCGTGAGGTATTTTCTAATTTTTTTAAATGCAGTCATATGTTGTAATATATAATTTAATCATGATTCGGATTAAAAGGTATACGGTTGATATAAATATATGAAATAATATTAGGGCCAATACAAAATCTGTTTTTCTGTATAATTTAATATAAAATTTTATATAGCTTATTCTGTTTCATATATAAATGTTTCCAATTAAATGTTTCCAATTAACCAAAAATGTTCTAAGTTTTTTAAGCAAAGTATAAGAAACTTTTAAAATGTTCCTAAACATTTCCTTGTTAGGGTTATGTATATCACCTATCTGGTTCGAAGCGTATCCAAACATTTTTTTGTTTTAGAAAATTATATGTTTGGTGAATGTATCGTTGACCTGTGGTGTAACTCACCCAAACCAAAACACACCAAGATTTTTTATGTTTTTATGCAATTAGATCTAATTGGATCCAATGAAATATGGCAATGTCTGGTCAAAACTCGGATGAAATCGAATCATATTTTATACAAGTTGATATTTTTTAATGCAAAAACATCCACCATTATTCGGATTAAATTGCGTATAAATATATATTGTGTTATATATCATTATGTATTGCATCATATAAAAATTTTTACTCGGGTTTTGAACGCATTGCCATATAAAATTGCACAGTGCAATTTAAGATGTTTTTAAGTTTTTGTGTGTATAAAAATTCACTAAATACCCTGATGATGATTCTCATTGAGGATCGAAATATTGCAATGAAATAAAAGAATATTTATTAACAAGAAAAAAACTGGCCTCGAGCTCGAACTTTTTTATTTATATAAGGAAAAATGTCCCAAATTCTGAGAAAGAATCTCAGAATCTATGTCTTCTTTCTTTACGAAAAAAATGGCTCAGAATCTGAGACTTTTTTGAAAAATATCTCAGAGTCTGAGAATTTTTCTATATAGAATTTTTTTTTTTGTTTCAAAAAATGTCTCAGAATCTGATACTTTTTCTCTATATATATAAAATATCTCAGAGTCTGAAACTTTTTCTATACTGAAAAATAACTCAATATCTGAGACTTTTTTATATAAGAAAAATGTCTCAGAATCTGAGATTTTTTCTATATGGGAAAAATAACTCAGAATCTGAGACTTTTTTTATATAGAAAAAATGTCTATATAAGCAAAATGTCTCGGAGTCTAAGACTTTTTCTATATAAAAAAATGTCTCAGAGTCTTAGACTTTTTCTATACTGAAAAATAACTCAAAATATGAGAATTTTATACGGAAAAATGTCTCAGAATCTAATGCCCCGATTCAGTATGTCGTACGAAGTGAGTGACTAGAAATTTTGTACGTAAAACAAAAACAAATTTCAGTTTTTTGTTTTTGTTTTACGTACAAACTTTGTAGTCACTCACTTCGACCGAGATAGCGAATCGCACAGTAAGACTTTTATTCTATACGGAAAAATAACTCAAAATCTGAGGCTTTTTTTTTGTACGGAAAAATGTCTCAGAATCTAATGCCCTGATTCAGTATGCCGTTCAAAGTGAGTGACTAAAAATTTTGTACGTAAAACAAAAACAAATTTGAGTTTTTTGTTTTTGTTTTATGTACAAATTTTGTAGTCACTCCCCAGCAAAAATTGGCATTACTAGTAATGGGTTTTGTAATACGAAGCAGATGTTAATAAGTAGTTACTTATTGAATGAAACACTAATTATTTTAACAAGGGCGTGAGACAAAAATAAGTAGTGAAGAGTATGTAGATAAATAAGTAGTTACTGACTCGGATTACTAAAAAGGAGTAAAAACCCATTACCAATAAGATGTAAAATAATTAGTTAATTAAAACATTTAAAATTTAACTTGTTTTTACTAAAACTTAAAAATTGCGTAATTTTTTGAAGTTTTAGAGTACTTTTTAAGTTAATTGAATTGTAAAGGTTAAAAACTGCAAGTGCAAGGAGATGTTATTACTTAGATGTGCTTTTATAACATATTACTGAGAAGTAGTTACTTTTGGGCTTAAAATAATGTTAATGGTAATGGGTACTCATTATTAATAATGTACTTGGTAATGATTACTTTTCACAACTCATTACCATGTTTTTGCTGGGTCACTTCGACCGAGATAGCGAATCGCACAGTAAGACTTTTTTCTGTACGGAGAAATATCTCAGAATCTTAGAGTTTTTTCATAATGTATCAGAATCTGAGACCTTTTCTATATAAAAAAAATGTCTCAGAATCTGAGACTTTTTCTATATCATGAAATCCAGCAAAGATTTTATAAAATCTGACCGAGGGTCTTCAAATTTATCTAATTTTTTGTACACATGTGCTCTATAGAGCCAATTAAACATATCCATTTTCAGTTTTTTATATTTAAAAAAAATCGCGATTTTTTCGCGAATTTAATTTTCTTCAAAAATTGAAAAAATCAAAAAAGTATGCTACTTTGAATAGCCATATCTTCGGAAGTATCTATCGAATTTCTTCAATTCAAAAAGCATTCGATTCAGACGATAGTCTTACTTTATATTAATGTAATAAAAAAAAATATTTTTAAAAAAAAGTGCATTTTTGATGCAAATGCATTTTTTGGATGCATTTTTTAAAACTTTTTCCCCCTTCAATTTTTTTTAAACCTACATAAATCGAAAATATAGCATTTTTTACACAAAATTGCGTACAGCTTTTTTTGTGACGGAGTTTCGTAAAAATTTTGTAATTTTTTTAAAAATACCTTATTGGTTTTTCCATACAATTTTTTCATAAAATTCATAAAATAACAAAAAAAAATTTTAGTCTAAGGAAAAACTACGTAAGCATTTTTTAAAAAAATCACTAAAATTTTGTAAAACGCCGTCACAAAAAAAAATGTACCCAATTTTATGTAAAAAATTCTATATTTTCGATTTATGCAGGTTTCAGACAAATTGAAGGGGGAGAAAGTTTTAAAAAATGCATCCAAAAATTGCATTTGCATCAAAAATGCATTTTTTTAAAAAAATATTTTTTGTTAGTGCATTGTTATAAAAACGGATAATCAGTTGAATCGAATGCTTTTTGAGGCGTAGAAATCCGATAGATACTTTCGAAGAAATGGCTTTTTAAAGTTACATACTTTTTTGATAAAATTGCAAAATAAATATTAAATTGATTTTTTGTATGGAAAAAATCAAATAAGTAGTTTTAAAAAAATCACGAAAATTTTTTGAAACGCCGTCACAAAAAAAACGGTACTCAATTTTGTGTAAAAAATGCCATATTTTCGAATTATGCAGGTTTCAAAAAAATTGAAGGGGGAGAAAGTTTTGAAAAATGCATCAAAATATTGCATTTGCATCAAAAATGCACTTTTTTTGGAAAAACTTTTTTTTTATTGCATTGGTATAAAAAAGGACGAACGTTTGAATCAAATGCATTTTGAATCGTAGGAATCCGATAGATACTTTAGCAGATATGGCTCTTCAAATTAACATACTTTTTTGATTTTTAAAATTTTTGAAGAAAATTAAATTCGCGAAAAAATCGCGATTTTTTTAAAATTAAAAAAACTGAAAATGGTTATGTTTTATTAGCTTTATGGAGAATGCATACCGTTAATATAAAGAAAATCGAAAGACCTAAGGTCAGAAAATAGCATTTTTTATGTGTTTTCTGGTGGATTTTGTGATATAGAAAAAAATTTCCCAGAATCTGAGATTTTTCTTTAAGAAAAAATATCTCAGAATCTGAGACATTTTCTATAAAGAAAAAATGTCTCAGAATCTAAAATTTTCTAATAGAAAAATGTCTCAGATTCTGAAATATTTTTTTCTTATAGAAAAATCCCAGATTCTGGGAAATTTTTTCTATACAGAAAATGTCTCAGATTCTGAGACTTTTCTTATAGAAAAAAATTTTCCGTATGTGAAATTTTTTCTATATAAAAATAAATGCCTTAGAATCTCCGACTTTTTCTCTATAGAAAAAATGTCTCAGGATCTGATAAAAAATATTTTAGAATCTGAGAATTTTTTTATATAGACAAATGTTTCAGAAATCTGAGAATAAAAATGTCTCACAATCTGAGACTTTTTCTATATAAAAAAAATGTTTTAGAATCTAAAACTTTGTCTATATAGAAAAAATGTCTCTGAATCTATGACTTTTTCTATATAGAAAAACTGTCTCAGAATCTATGACTTTTGCAATATAGAAAAAATGTCTCAGAATCTGAGACTTTTTTTATACAGAAAAATTGTCTCATAATTTGATACTTTTTCTATATAGAGAAAATAACTCAGAATGTGTCTCAGAATCTAAGACTTTTTCTATATAGAAAAATTCTCAGATTCTGAGACATTTTTTCTATATAGAAAAATTCTCAGATTCTGAGATTTCTATATAGAAAAAGTCTCAGATTCTTAGAAATTTTTACTATATTGGAAAAGTCTTAGATTCTGAGACAGTTTTTCTATATAGAAACTGCCTCAGATTCTAAGACTTTTTTCTATATAGAAAAAGTCATAGAATCAGAGACATTTTTTTTTTATATACACTCTTATAAATTTTTGTTGAAATTTACCCACATTATTGTAGGTAACTGTTCTCCTACTATAAAGTGGGTAAAAATACACTATGTGTTTAAATTTCAACATTTGAACACAAAGTGTGTATTACTAAAAAACATTTTGTGTGCACACCTACATGTTTGACGCTTGGAAAATTCTCCAGAAATAAACACAAAATGTGTAATTTTAAAATGTTTGTGTTTAAAAAAGCGTTTGATGTGTGCAAAAATGGATTAAAAATGCTTAAAATTGTATTTATATTTTTTTTTGTGCTCTATTCCTATAAAAAAAATTACGCATTTTTATTTTTAAGCTTTTTATTTTAATTAAAGTGCAATTATAATAGTAGTATTTAGATAATACATATATCCATTAATTGTAAAAACTGAAATGTTACAAAAGAAAATTAGTAGTGTTATAATAACACACTTATAAATATTAAAAATTATAAATTACAATTAACAAGTATAAGATTTATTTAACGGCGCCGCATGCAAAATTTATTAAAATCCGAGTTTTGATAATATTAATCTGTTGTCCAAATCTGCAAATATATAAAAATTAAAAATAATTAATATTTATAAGAATCTAATACATTTTTCCTATTAAAAAATTCTTAGAATCTATCTATTTTGTTACATAAAAAATTTCAGAAGCTGAGTCATTTTATCAATAGAAAGAATCAAAAAAAATGCTCTTTAGCAAAATTCTCAGAATCTGAAACTTTTTTTTTATAGAAAAATTCTCTAGTTCTAATAACTGTTTTTTATAAAAAAAAAAACTTAGAATTTTTTCTTTAGAAAAATTGTCAAAATACCAGACATTTTTTCTATAGAAAAATACACAAAATTTGTGAGATTTTTTCTAAAGAAAAATTTTCAGAATCTTAGACATTTTATCTATAGAAAAATTCATAGAATCTGAGACATTTTTTTGTAGAAAAATTCTCAGAATCATTTTTTCTATAGAAAAATTTTCAAATATTAAACACTTTTTTTTAGAAAAATTCTCTGGTTCTGAGATATTTTGTTTTTCTATAAAAAAAATTCTGAGACATTTTTTTATAGAAAATTTCTCAGAATCTGAGTCATTTTTTCTATAGAAAATTTCTCAGAATCTGAGACATTTTTTTATAGAAAATTTCTCAGAATCTGAGACATTTTTTCTATAGAAAATTTCTCAGAATCTGAGACATTTTTTCTATAGAAAATTTCTCAGAATCTGAGACATTTTTTCTATAGAAAATTTCTCAGAATCTGAGACATTTTTTCTATCGAAAATTTCTCAGAATCTGAGACATTTTTTCTATAGAAAATTTCTCAGAATATGAGACATTTTTTCTATAGAAAATTTCGCAGAATCTGAGACAATTTTTCTATAGAAAATTTCGCAGAATCTGAGACATTATTTCTATAGAAAATTTCTCAGAATCTGAGACATTATTTCTATAGAAAATTTCTCAGAATCTGAGACATTATTTCTATAGAAAATTTCTCAGAATCTGAGACATTTTTGCTATAGAAAATTTCTCAGATTCTAAGACAATTTTTCTATTAAAAATTTTTCGAAATCTGAGACATTTTATAGAAAATTTCTCAGAATCATAGAAATTTTTTATAGAAAATTTCTCAGAACATTTTTTCTATAGAAAATTTTTCAGAATCTGAGACATTTTTTTCTATTGAAAATTTCTCAGAATCTGAGACATTTTTTCTATAGAAAATTTCTCAGAATCAGAGACATTTTTTCTATAGAAAATTTCTTAGAATCTGAGACGTTTTTTTCTTTAGAAAATTTGTTAGAATCTGAGTCATTTTTTCAATAGAAAATTTTTCAGAATCTGAGACGTTCTTTCTAAAAAAAAAAATTCTCAAAATCTGAGACATTTTTTCCATAGAAAATTTATCAGAATCTAAGACATTTTTTCTATAGAAAATTTTTTGGCGTCTGAAATATTTTTCAACAGAAAATTTAAATAAGAAGCTGAGACGTTTTTTCTAAAAAAAAAAAATAAATTGTGAGACATTATTTTTAGAATACTTTTCATAATCTGAAACATTTTTTTAGTACAATTCTCAGATTCTGAGTAATTCTTAGAGTCTGAGAGATTTTTTTACAGAAAAATTTTGCATATTGATTAATTTGTAGAATCTCTCACATATTCTGTTTAAAAAAATCTCTGAATCAAAGACATTTTCTAATTCTGTAAAATTTCAAAAGTCTGAGAGTTTTTGTATGATATTTCTTTAATGATAATCTCACAGAATCTTACATAGATATTTTATAAAGAAAAATTCTCAGATTCCGTGATATTGTTTCTGAAAAAACATTCAATATGATGATGATTTACTTACCTTTATGATTTATAATTGCCAAATTTTTTTACACCAACAAGACTTCTAAATTATTTATATTATTGCGTATGATATTCGCATACATTCTCAGATTTATTATTATTTTTATCGCGCTTTTTTATTTTATTTGCAAGAGCCAGAAATTTATGATTTTATTTCTCTTTTTCTTTTAATTTTAATTTGACAATTTCAATTATTTTTTTTTAAATTTCGAAAATTTTGAAAATTAAACACAAAATGCCCATTATACACATTAAATGTTTAATTTTAAAAGTCTTGTGTTTATTTTTCAACGAATATATTTATCAACACACAAAATACTGTATAATGTGCGTAATTTTAAAATTTTTGTGTTTAAATTAGATTTTTGAACACTTGGTGTTTAATTTTAGGCGTTGTGTGTTATTTTACATAGAAATTTACCCACTTGATTGTAGTAATTTTACAACGATTTTTTAGAGTGTAGAAAAAGTTTTAGATTCTTGCAACAAGACATTTTTTCTATATAGAAAATGTCTCAAATTCTGAAACATTTTTTTTCTATATAGAAAAAGTCTCAGATTCTGAGACATTTTTCTATATCAAAAATGTCTCAGATTCTAAAACATTTTTTATCAGATCCTGAGACATTTTTTCTATTTAGAAAAAAATCTCAGATTCAGAGAAATTTTTTCTATATAGAAAAATTCTCAGATTCTGAGACATTTTTTCTATATAAGTAGAATAATTCTCAGATTCTGAGACATTTTTTCTATATAGAAAAATTCTCAGAATCTGAGACTTTTTCTATATAGAAAAATTGAATCTATAAATGTCTCAGAATCTGAGAATTTTTCTATATAGAAAAAATGTCTCAGAATCTGAGAATTTTCCTATATAGAAAAAGTCTCAGATTCTGAGACATTTTTCTATATAGAAAAATTCTCAGATTCTGAGACACTTTTTCTATATAGAAAAGTTCTTAGATTCTGAGACATTTTTTCTATATAGAAAAATTCTCAGATTCTGATACATTTTTTCTATATAGAAAAATTCTCAGATTCTGAGACATTTTTTCTATATAGAAAAATTCTCAGATTCTGAAACATTTTTTCTATATAGAAAAATTCTCAGATTCTGAGACATTTTTTCTATATAGAAAAATTCTCAGATTCTGAGACATTTTTTCTATATAGAAAAATTCTCAGATTCTGGGACAATATGTCTCAGAATGTCAGATTCTGAGAAAATTTTTCTAAGATTCCGAGACTATTTTTCTAAGATTCTGAGACAATTTTTCTATATAGAAAAAGTCTCATATTCTGAGACAATTTTTCTATACAGAAAACTTCTCAGATTCTGAGACAATGTGTCTCAGAATGTCTCAGATTCTGAGATATTTTTTCTATATAGAAAAATTCTTAAGTTCTAAGACATATTCTGAGACATATTGTCTCAGAATCTGAGACTTTTTCTGTATAGAAAAAATGTCTCAGAATCTGAGACTTTTTCTGTATAGAAAAAATGTTTCAGAATCTTAGAATTTTTCTATATAGAAAAAATGTCTCAGAATCTGAGACGTTTTCTAAATAGAAAAAATGTCTCAGAATCTGAGGCTTTTTCTATATAGAAAAAATGTCTTAGAATCTGAGACTTTTTCTATATGGAAAAACTGCCTTACAATCTGGGACTTTTTCTATAGAAAAAATGTTTCAGGATCTGAGATTTTTCTATATAGAAAAATTGTCTCAGAATCTGAGACTTTTTCTATATAGAAAAATTGTCTCAGAATCTGAGACTTTTTCTATATAGAAAAATTGTCTCAGAATCTGAGACTTTTTCTATATAGAAAAATTGTCTCAGAATCTGAGACTTTTTCTATATAGAAAAATTGTCTCAGAATCTGAGACTTTTTCTATATAGAAAAATTGTCTCAGAATCTGAGACTTTTTCTATATAGAAAAATTGTCTCAGAATCTGAGACTTTTTCTATATAGAAAAATTGTCTCAGAATCTGAGACTTTTTCTATATAGAAAAATTGTCTCAGAATCTGAGACTTTTTCTATATAGAAAAATTGTCTCAGAATCTGAGACTTTTTCTATATAGAAAAATTGTCTCAGAATCTGAGACTTTTTCTATATAGAAAAATTGTCTCAGAATCTGAGACTTTTTCTATATAGAAAAATTGTCTCAGAAGCTGAGACTTTTTCTATATAGAAAAATTGTCTCAGAATCTGAGACTTTTTCTATATAGAAAAATTGTCTCAGAATCTGAGACTTTTTCTATATAGAAAAATTGTCTCAGAATCTGAGACTTTTTCTATATAGAAAAATTGTCTCAGAATCTGAGACTTTTTCTATATAGAAAAATTGTCTCAGAATCTGAGACTTTTTCTATATAGAAAAATTGTCTCAGAATCTGAGCCTTTTCTATATAGAAAAATTGTCTCAGAATCTGAGACTTTTTCTATATAGAAAAATTGTCTCAGAATCTGAGACTTTTTCTATATAGAAAAATTGTCTCAGAATCTGAGACTTTTTCTATATAGAAAAATTGTCTCAGAATCTGAGACTTTTTCTATATAGAAAAATTGTCTCAGAATCTGAAACTTTTTCTATATAGAAAAATTGTCTCAGAATCTGAGACTTTTTCTATATAGAAAAATTGTCTCAGAATCTGAGACTTTTTCTATATAGAAAAATTGTCTCAGAATCTGAGACTTTTTCTATATAGAAAAATTGTCTCAGAATCTGAGACTTTTTCTATATAGAAAAATTGTCTCAGAATCTGAGACTTTTTCTATATAGAAAAATTGTCTCAGAATCTGAGACTTTTTCTATATAGAAAAATTGTCTCAGAATCTGAGACTTTTTCTATATAGAAAAATTGTCTCAGAATCTGAGACTTTTTCTATATAGAAAAATTGTCTCAGAATCTGAGACTTTTTCTATATAGAAAAAATGTCTCAGAATCTGAGACTTTTTCTATATAGAAAAAATGTCTCAGAATCTAAGACTTTTTCTATATAGAAAAAATGTTTTAGAATCTGAGACTTTTTCTATATAGAAAAAATGTCTCAGAATCTGTGACTTTTTCTATATAGAAAAAATGTCTCAGAATCTGAGACTTTTTCTATATAGAAAAAAATATCTCAGAATCTGAGACTTTTTCTATATAGAAATAAATGTCTCAGAATCTGAGACTTTTTCTATATAGAATCTGAGACTTTTTTATATAGAACAAAATGCCTCAGAATCTGATAGTTTTTCTTTATAGCAACAATATCTCAAAATCTAAGATTTTTTTATTAAAAAGATGTCTCAGAATCTGAGAAAATTTATTTACCTTTAAACTTATATAAAAATCGCTCAATTGGCAACACTAATTTCAACATAAAAAATAAAACTAAATAACAATAGACCACATTAAAATAACAATGGTGGCAACATTTGTGGTGATGATAAGAACTAACATAAATAATGATAAACGCTTTAACATGACGATAATACGCTAAAATAAAACTATCACGCACTATAAAATCTAAGACGATAAGTCAAATAAGAAAAATAGTAACAAAAGCCATCCCTGGGTGCAAAGCAACAACGGCAGAGTAAAAACTGCTAGTAACCTGCAACTCTTTAAGCTATCTACTGCTGTATTTCAAAGAATGTCAGAACACTGATGTAAGACAGCTCAGTTTTGCCACAAACTATACACTCAAACAAATAAATTAGTAGGTTTAAATTTTTTTTTTTATGTTAACACAAAATTTAACAGAAAAAGGTTCTGACCAGCCCAACAAATCTCAATAAACTCGAATCTGCAATCGAAAAAAAACTCTATCGTTAGGATTTCCTGTAATCGTACAAGAAAGTTCCAAAATGTGACAACTCGAGATTTTTTGAAATGTACGCACAAGATAGATAAAAAAATATTAAATTGAATCTTTATTTATTTTAACCTCCTGAACTCGATTCCGCTCAGAAAGGTCGATCTCAAATTTTTTTTTCTATCTTGTGTAAAAATTTTAAAGAGAACAGGTTGCACTTTGTGGACTTTCCTTGTTAGCTTACTAGAATTCCGATCTGACGGCGGAATCGAGTTAAGGAGGTCAAAATACATAAAAATTCGATACAGATTTTTTTTATAAATTTTAAAGAAATTTAAAATAATCCCTTTTTGGACTTTCTTTGTTAGATTTCAACATATATTTTTAATGCCAGATTTGAGTTCAGGGGGTCGAAAAACATTAAAATTTGTTGGTCTGGTTTTCTTTTTATGTAGAACTGTGTAATTAATAATTTTAACTTAAATAAAAAATGAGTAAATCAAGTCAGACAATTTTTTTTTATGTTAAGCCAGAATTTTGTTTCATTATGTTTACTTACATTTTTTTGTGAATGTAGCAGCTCATGTTTAGTAAATATATTTTAAGGATGGTTTATTCAGAACACAGACAGAAGGAATCCAAAGGTGAAAGTGTATTTATTTAGTACTAGGTTGTGACATAACGATGTCATTATTTAAAATCCTATTAGTGTAGAACAATCACAAGATGGTTAGGGAAATAGAACTCTACATAAAAAATGTACTGAACTCTGACGAACTCTATTACATGGTTAATACAGTAGTTTCCGCTATAATGCGCCAAGGTGATTTTATAACATAAGGAAAAATATATTAATACTAGTCAGGCGCCTCAGTTTGCTAGTTGGTATCGTACTAGCCTATGAGTGTTAGGGTCGTGGGTCCGATTACCACCAGAGGCCTTGGTCTATTTTGCTGCACCACGACAATGGTAATTTTTCCTGCTCTCGGATAGGTTAAATTAGTAAATATATATTTTAACTTAATTTAACTTTATTATTTTCTGTAAGAAAAATTCGAAGATTCTGACAGTTTTGTCTTTATAAAAACATATTTTTACGTTTTGATATATTTTTCCGCATTTTAAAATTCTGAGATAATTTATCTGAGCAAGCATTTTTTTCGTTTGAAAATATTAGAAATAAGAAGACATTTTTCCATACAGAATATTTTTTCGTTATAGGAAAATTCTAAGATTCTAAATTTTTCCGAATAGAAAAATTCTTACATTCCGAGACGTTGCTTCCTTTTTAAAAAATTCTTAAATTCAGAGTAATTTTTTCGTCCAAAAAAATTCTAAGATTCTGTAACATTTTTCTGTAAAGAATTTGTCTGTGTTGGAAAATTCGTAGATTTAGAGACAAAAAAACATATAGAAAATTTAAAAATAGTTTAAGCCAAAAGCGGTGGGAGCTCATTTATGGGAAAACTACTGTATGTGAAAGTGTTGCAGTGCTGTTTACAATGGGCTCAAATTGGATACGTTTCTTTTAAGTTTTTTGATTATGTAATTTAGATGTTTCTATTGAAAAAAAGAATTTTCAGAATCTAAGATTTTGTCTTTAGGAAAAACCAATTAATTCTTTGAGAATCTCAGTCTTTTTCTATAAAAAAATGCAAGGACATTGAGAAATACTGCCTCAGAATCTAAGAATAATGGAATAATGCTTCAGAATCTGAGACTTTGCTCGGAGTCTAAGAAAATGTCTCAGTATCTAAAATTTTTCAAAATATAAAATATCTCAGAATCAGAGACTTTTTCTATGAAAATCTCTCAAACCCAGAAACTTTTGCTATCAAAAACTTTTTTAATTAGAGAAAACTTTCAGAATCTTAGACTTTTTCTATAGGAAAAACTGCTTAGAATCTGAAACTTTTTTTCATAATTTAAAAAAAAAAAATATTATTCCACACCCATAGAAGGGGCGTGGACCAAAAAAACGATATTTTCTAATTCTCAAGGTCCAAATGCAGGACTTTGAACTTCTTGTAGCATAAAAATGTTGCATTTGTTAAACAACACCACAAAAAATCATGTAAAAAAGTGATATTTTTCAGAGGTTGGTTTAGTTCTTCAAGGGGGAACTTTTTTCCCCCTGGTCCGATTTTTCTCATTTACAAACTTAACCTGTCTAGGAACATAAGACATATTCCTGATAAATGTCGAGAGCCTAGCTCTTTTATTTTGGACCGTATCGTGTTAACTACAGATGGACAGATGAACAGACGGACAGACGGACAGACAGACAGACGGACAGACGGACGGACATCGCTAGAATGTCTTAGAATCGATCACTGATCATAAATATATATACTTTATGGGGTCCTAGACCGATATTTTGATGCGTTACACACGGAATGACAAAGTGAGTATACCCCATACTGTAGTTGGAGGGTATAAAAAGCCATAAAGTCTGAGACATTTACTATAGAAAAAATCTGAGACTTTTTGTATAGAAAATTGTCTAAGAATCTGAAACTATTCGTAGAGGAAAAGTTTTTCATAATTTTATACTTTTTCGAAAGGAAAAATGACTCAGCATCTGAAACTTTTTTATAGAAACAAATTTTCAAAATCTGATTGTGAGACTTTTTTTAAGGAAAAATATCTCTGAGTCTAAAACTATTTCTATTGGGAAAAATGTCTTAGAATCTGAGACGTTTTCGATATAAAAAATTTCTGAGAATCTGAGAATTTTTTATAAAAAATATATCTCAGAACCTGAAACTTTTTCTGAATAAAAAATGTCTCAAGATCGGAAACTTTTTCTATTTTAAAAATGTTTCATAATCTGAGACTTTTTCTATGTGAAAAATATCTCAGAATCTGAAAGTTTCTCTATATGAAAGATTTCTCAAAATCTGAGACATTTTCTACATGAAAAATGTCTCAGAATCTAAGACTTTTGCTGCATAAAAAATGTCTGAGAATCTGATACTTTTTCTATACGAAACATGCCTAAGAATCTGAGACTTTGTCTATATGAAAAATATCTTAGAAACTGAGACTTGTTTTATATGCAAAATATTTCAGAATATGAGACTTTTTCTATATGAAAAAGTCTCAAAATCTGAGATTTTTTCTGGATGAAAAATGTCTCAGAATCTGAGACTTTTTCTACATAAAAAAATTCTTAGAATCTGACACTTTGGCACCTAAAAAATGTCTCAAATTCTGAGGCTTTTTCTATTTGAAAAATGTCTCGAAATCTGAGACTTATTCAACATGAAAATTTTTTCAGAATCTGAGACTTTTTCTACATAAAAAATTTCATAGAATCTGAAACTTTTTCTAAATGAAAAATGTCTTAGAATCTGTGATTTTTTTGTATTTTTTTTTCTGAGATTTTTGCTGCATAAAAAATGTCTTAGAATCTGATACTTTTCTATACGAAACATGTCTACGAATCTGAGACTTTGTCTATATGAAAAATATTTTAGAATCTGAGACTTTTTTTAATATGAAAAATGTCGCAGAATTTGAGACTATTTTATATGAAAAATGTCGCTGAATTTGAGACTTTTTCTAAAGGGAAAATGTCTGAGAACCTGAGACTTTTTAAAGAAAAAATGCAGGCGCCCCAGTAGGCTAGTTGGTAGTGTGCTAGCCTATGAGTCTGGGGGTCGTGGGTTCGATTCCCACCAGAGGCCTTGGTCTGTTTCACTACAACGAGACGAAGGTCATTGTTACCAGTTCTCGGTTAGGTAAAATTAGTATATGATTTGTAATTATATGGTAATTCTTAATAAAATAAAAAAAAAAGAAAAATAAAAAAAAAAGAAAAAATGTCTGAGAAGCTGAGACTCTTTCTGTAGGAAAGATGTTTCAGAAGAAGATTCTTTTTCTATAAAAAAAAATTCCCAGAATCTCAGACTTTTTCTGTATTAAAAATGTACAACAATCTGAGATTTTTTGTATGAAAAATGTATCAGAATGTGAGACTTTTTCTATACGAAAAATGTCTCAGAATCTGAGACTTTTACTATATGAAAAATGTTTCAGTATATGAGAGTGTTTCTATATAAAAAATGTCTCAAAATCTGACACTTATTCGATATGAAGAATATCTCAAAATCTGAGACTTTTTCTATATGAAAAAGTCTTTTCTATAGGAAAGATATTTTAGAATCTGATTCTTTTTCTATTAAGAAATTTTTTCAGAATCTTACACTTTTTCTATATGAAAATGTTTCAGAATCTAACAAGGGAAGTATCTCAACCCTTATGGACCGATTTGCATGAAACGTAAAATATATATAATAGAGAGAATTCTAAGGTTGGGGTGTCTCGGCTTATCGGCCATATCGGGGATTTAGGGGTTCAAAACATGGGTCAAAAAATGTCGAAAAAATGTTTTTTTTCGATTTTTCAGCCATTTCTTTCTAAGAAACTATATGATGTTTACATATGAGAAGAAAGGTTTTTTTAATGCCTATCCAACGGTGGCGTAACCTTGTAAAAGTTTCGCTTCGTTAAATACTTTTTTCATGAAAATGTGTAAATTTTGGGCGGTATTTATATGAAGACCTAGGCCTACGATGCCCATATGAATACGAAATAATCTTTATTAAATTTAAGTCGACACGTATTTTTTCTCTAGAGGATGATCCTGTTAGTTCGGGAGTTATCGAAATTTTCCCGGAGGTCCACGCTGTTTCATAAGGGGACAACGAAATTTTAAAACACTGATATGGCCGAAAAGCCGAGACACCCCAACCATAAAATCGTCTCATTTATATATATTTTAAGTTTCAGGCAAATCGGTTCATAAGGGTTGAGATACTTCCCTTGTAAGACATTTTCTATTTGAAAAATGCCTTAGCATCTGAGACTTTTTCTATATGAAAAATTTCTCAGAATCTGAGACTTTTTTTATATGAAAAATTTCTCAGAATCTGAGACTGTTTCTATATGAAAAATGTCACAAAATCCGAGACTTTTTCTTTATGAAAAATGCCTTATAAACTGAGACTTTTTTATATGAAAAATGTCTCAGTATTCGAGACTTTTTTATTATGATAAATGTCGCAGAATCTGAGACTTTTTCTATATAAAAAATGTCTCAGAATCTGAGACTTTTCTTTTTGAAAAATGTCTTAGAATCTGAGACTTTTTCTGTATGAAAAATGTCACAGAATCTTACACTTTTTCTGTATGGAAAATGTCTCAGAAACTGAGACAAACAAATTTCTCAGAATCTTTCCTATTGAAAAGTCTTTGTACCAAAATTATTTGTTCGTAGCGAAAAAGTCAAGAGTTTTTCAGAAACTAAGACTTTTTGTGTAAGAAAAATTCTTTAGAATCTGAAAAAATATCCTAGACATTTTCTATTGGCAAATTTGTTGTCCTACTATCGGAGTCTTTTCTTTTAGAATCATTTTCTAAAGGAAATTTTTTCCTAGAAACTTTTTTAATTGGAAATAGTTATGAAATAGAGTTTAGAATTTCGTTTATCACTTAAACTTTCATAAGGAAACTGTTATGGGGTTTAATACTTTTCTTGGAAACAATTTTTTAGATTCTAATAATTTTTTTAAGAAAAATGTTTTAGAATCTGATTTATTATAAAGAATGTCTTAAAGAATGTTTTAAATCTCTCAGAATTTTTTTAAAAAATGTTTGAAAGTTCTTTTGACAAAATTTACAAACTTTATTAAAATTAAGAATTTTTTATTGAAAAGGTATTTCGAGAAAAAAAAAATTATCAGAATCAGCTTAATTCTAGGAAAAGACGTTCGTAAAAAAATGTCAAAATATGTGATGTTAGGTAAATTATTTTATCAATAATAAAATAAAAATAAAAAAAATATTTGGGCTCCCTTCGAAAAAATTCTGGATACGCCCCTGGTGTAATCAGCATAAATTATTGCCCCATAGTTAATTCATACTTTCATTCAGTTTACTGCAGCGTCTTTGGCACTTTCAATAAAGGATTGCTTCTGTTGCTGCAACTACATGCATGGCTTAAACCAAAGGCACAATGTTAAAAATAATAAAAACAACAATCTTAAGCTTTTGAAGACATAATGATGCTGATAAAGATGTCAATGTTGTTGTCATAGATGATGTTATAAAGTTGATGTTGCTGCATTATCTTGTAAAGAAAAACTATTTAATATTTCTTAGCTTAATATTTCTAAACTGACTGATAATACTGTCAATAGTGGTGATGATGATGGGGATGATGATGACCAGGGAAACCAAACATGTGAACTAAAAAACACAGTTTTATGCTCTTAAAATATGCAGAAAAAAAATGGAAAATATGCTCTTAAACGTTCAGCTCTTCTATAAAATTCGACATATAAACTGTGAAAATACAAACTTTTGAAGTCTTATTTAAGAAATCTATAGTAAAAACTACTATTTCGGAAATTTTTCACAAATTAGCTCAAGCCAAACAATTTGTAAACTAACATCTATTTATTTTTTTTTATATAAAAAGTCAAATTTTTTTAACTCGCAAAAAAGTTCCTCACAATTTTTTAGCAAAAGATTTTTACTGTTGTCGCCACGACATAAAATATATGCATTTTTTTGTAAAATATGCTCTAAAAACACCTAAATATGCCCTAAAAATATGCTTTTGTGCCAAAATATGCTATTATGACTGAAATATGCAAAAATATGCTCTAACAAATCGATGACAGATTTATTTAATTGCTCTCAAACGTATAAATACCTTACCCATATATCAATACAATGCGTTGGAAAAAACATGAAATTGCATATTTTTGGTTTCCCTGATGATGACAATATTATTGTAGTAACCAAAACCCAGCCAGCAACTAAACTAAATTATCTCACAAACCGGCATATGGAAATTCTTCTACAGTTTTACTATTTTTTTTATTATGTTTTAGTTATTATAAAGTCATGTCAAAACTACATCACTAACAGACATGATTTAATAACGATTAATGTTGTCTGCAATATGCTCAACAACATTTTCAAATAAAATTCTATTGTTGATAAATAACACAGTCAGGCATTGAAGCAGACAGAAGCTGTTGCTTTAAAGAAAAATCTTTAATGTCACTACTATCACAAGTTTTTACACATATTTAAAGTCACAAACAATCCTTTATGTTTTCTTATTTTTTGCTTTCTTTGTCTCAGCAGCATCAATAAAGGTGGCTGATTCTACTACCTTTCGAATAGATTCATTTTACTGATCAGCATGTAGTCATCAATAACTGACTTAACCCCTCAAGTTGCTTTCAGTTTAAGAAAATCAATTGCATGTGAAAGCAGTTTAAACAATTCCTCTTATTGCTGTTGCTACTTACTACGTATTTTAGTGCTGTTGCTTGCTGCATCATGTGGTTAGTTTTGCTGCAAATATTAACTGCACATTACGAATAACAAATGATTTTTGTTATTCAATAAGAAAGAACAACTTGTGAAGTCGGTAGTTTACCTAGTAGACTTTGAATCTTTTGTAATATGTATTCATGTATTCATGTTTGCAACTTGAAATATCTTCTTTATTGTAAAAAAAAATATTTGTTGAATACCAGAGAAACACAAGTACTAATGTCTATATTTTAAAAAGCTAATAAATGCTAGAAATTGTATTAAAAATAAATATCTGTATTTTAAAGAATTTAATGAGTTTTAATTTTAAATTAAATTAAAAGTTTTTAATTTTTTTTTAGTTTTCACTTGAAAGGATTTTAGCTATATGTCGCTTTTAATGATTCATGTCCACAAAAAAATATTATTCCTATCTGTGACAATTGTATCAAAAACAGCAAAAATGCACTTTTTACCCTTTTTTTGCATTTTACGTATTATCACAAAAAATTACTTTTGTCGAATTTTTTGTTTGTACAAAAAATTAACCCCCAGGGGCACTGAATAAAATTGACGATTTGGACAAGTTTTTAGACCACAACGAACGGTAATTTGCCAGGCAATCTTCAAACGTATTTTTTTGTGAAAATACATAACATTTGAAAAAAAGAGTAAAAAACGCATTGTTTTGCTGTTTTTTTATGCGTTTCAGAACACGACAAAGATGTCACAGATAGGAATAATATTTTTTTTGTGGATATGTATCATTAAAATAAACATCTCAGCAAAAATGTTTTCAAGTCAAAATTAAAAAAAAAAATAAAAAAATTTTTAGAGTAGGACCCCAACCGCCCTAAATTTTTTTTAAGTTAATTATGAAGCGGAAGGGTTAATCCTACCAAAATGAAAAAGTTAGGCTAATCAAGTAAAAAAAAAAAATTGATTTTGGGAAGAAATTTTTTTTGGGGCAAAACTTTAACCCCCCAAAGGCACCGGCTAATTTTGTCCGATTTTGCTAAAAACTTAAACATAGAGTTTTTAGACCAAAACGAACCATACCATACAAAACTTTTCCGGCGATCGACGAAATTCTAAAAAATCAAAATTCATGCCACCCTAGTATATATGGGGCATTCCATGCCAAATCGCACACTTTCGGAGCCGACCCCTTTCGATTTATTTCATTTTTGGATATGTTTTAGTACGCATTAAATTCAACTTGCACATTTTTCCAAGATGGTGTTGAGTTATAATTTTTTAAAAATGGCGATCTTTTCAAAAAAATTAAAAAATTTAAATTTTCAACTAATTTTGACCAGTAAAGAATATCGGTATCAAAAAAAGTTGGAGTTTTGTTGGTGGGAAATTCCAATATTTCGCCCCACATTTCGGTAACATGCCTTTGCACGTCACTGAAGATTTTGGCTTATAGATATCCACGTTTTTATGAGATATCTTGCTTAATTAGATTTTCAAAATTGGGTGTTGTTTTCAAATTATCGCTGGTCAAAGTTCGACTTTTTTAGCAAAAGTCAGAAAAATACATCACGTGAAATTTTAAGAAAAAAGTTATTAAAAAAGAGAATATTTTAAAATTCAGCCAACAGAATCAGTAAAATTTATGAACGTTTTTAGATGTCTTCCAAAAGTAAATAAAATTTAAGTTAAAATATCCATTTCATTGTTTTTTCCAAAAAAAAATATTCGAAATTATTTTGTTTTTTTTAACATGATAATGTTTTTAGGCTGGTATCTAATTTTAAAAAAGTTGCAGGACGCCACCTCAGTTTGACTATATAATAGGGTGGGGCGATTAGTAAGGAAGGAAAAAAATCTTAATGGGCGCTTCGCGTTTCTGATTCTTGGGATTGTACTGAGCAAAAAAGTCAACAAGACCATACGTCTACGGTGAAAATCGAGCCTCCCGATTTTGACTTGAAGTTTTTTCTCAGACTTTATTTTTTTTGGAAAATTTGCAAATTTTCTTGGGCTCATATTTCGTAAACTATTTGAAATTTTGACTTATTTTCAAAAGTAAAGTTGTAGCTATTGTCTCGGGCTACAATTTCTCTGAACATAGTACTTAGAAAAAACTTCGTTTTCATGGTCAAAAAGTTCTACTACAAATTTAAAATCAAAATATCTCGGGATTTTGAGCTAACTTTTCAAAACGGGGTACAGCACTGGATTCTACGGCCCAAAATTAGGTTGACGTGTCTCGGCGTTTTGGTGTGTCATTTTCTCCTACTTACAGTGTTATCATAGTTTTTTTCATCAAATTTTTTTATTAAATTTTTTATTTTCATCAATTTTTTTTCATCAAATTTTTTTATCAAATTTTTTATTATCAATTTTTTTTTCACCAAATTTTTTTTTTTCATATTTTTTTTTCATCAATTTTTTTTACGTCAAAAAATTTTTCTTTTCATCAAAAAAATTCATCAAAAAATTTTTTTCATAAAAAAATTTTTTCACCAAAAATTTTGGGTTCATTCATTTTTTTTAACATAATTTTGTTTTTATAGAAAAAAAAAATATTTTTTTTTTACCAAACCTATTTTTTCACCAAGTCTAAGAAGCTTTTCGTATAAAAATTTTCCATTTGTTTATCAAATGTACATAAAACAAGTGAGAATTTTTTATACTCTCCAAAATGTAAAAACACTTTTTTGCACCTATTTTTGCACTCACTTACGAAATGTACAGCTCTTTTTGTTTTTTAATGGGGTCCTCGACTGATATTTCAATTCGTTTTGCATGGAATAGCAAAGTAATATAACATTATTTTTTCTAAAAAAAATTTGCTTTGGCAAGTAGACCCAAATCTTCCGCAAAACATTATTATGATTTAATGTTTTGGTTAAGAGTACAAAATTCGCAGGCATTTTTGTTTTTATCGTTTATCAATTTTTTTGAAATTTTTTTTCAACAATTAATATTTACAAACGTTAGTTCATTTCACAAAAATCCGTATAGGAGCACTTTCAGTGAAAAAGTTAATTGTATTCACAAATATGGGGGTCAATATAACAATTCGTTTTTTTCTGTGTAGTTTTGGTAAAAAAAATGATTATTTTTTCACGAAAAACTAAATTATGTTAAAAAAAAATTAATGAACCCAAAATTTTTGGTGAAAAAAAAAATTTAATGAAAAAAATTTTTTGATGAAAAGAAAAATTTTTTGATGAAAAAAAAAAAATTTTTGAGGTAAAAAAAATTGATGAAAAAAATATGAAAAAAATTTTTTTTTTGGTGAGAAAAAAATTGATAATAAAAAATTTGATAAAAAAATTTGATGAAAAAAATACGATAAAAAAAATATGAAAAAAAATTTGAATGAAAAAAAAAAATTATGAAAAAAATGAATAAAAAAAAATTGATGAAAAAAACAATTGATGAAAAAAAAATTTGATGAAAAAAAATTGATGAAAAAAAATTGATAAAAAAAAACATTGATGAAAAAAAAAAAATAATAAAAAAAAAAAAATTTGATTGAAAAAAAAAATTTAAAGGAAAAAAAAATTGATGAAAAAAAAAAAAAAAATTTGATGAAAAAAAAAATTTGATGAATAAAAAAAATTTTTTTTTGTTGAAAAACGGTTTTATTTACCACGAAATGAATTATTATCCAAGTTACAAACCCAAGTAATTAAAATTTTTGGTTTTAAGAAAATGAAAATAGTAATTCTTGTTTTCTTTTTCGTTAATTGTTAGCTTATATAGTCAAACTGAAGTGGCGTCCTGCAACTTTTTTAAAATTAGACACCAGCCTAAATACTAGAGTTGTCAGTCGATTAAGAATAATTCGATTAATCGATCAAACAAAACCCAACTTTTGTTCGAATAATTCAAAAATGACGATTTTCGAATAACGAATAAATCGATTAATTAATGTCGATTAATCGAACAATTTTTTTTAATTAAAAAATTAAATAAATGCTTAGAATTTGATTTATTCTCATAAATTTTGAAAGATTTTATACAAAATGTAGGAAAGTTAAAATATATTGTAGCCATAGCCCTGGATAGCACATCCATTATAGAATTAGGAAAAATTAATAATTCTTTTGCATCAGACTTACTAAAACGTATTAAAATAAGAATTAATGAGAGACGTATAAAAGTGTTAAATACGGTAATAATTTTTCTAAATTCTGGAAATTTTCCGAGCAATGAAAGTTTCTTAAAATATTCTCCAAAAAGCGAAACAAAATAATATGCAAATGAATTATACTCCAGATTATTTTATGTTGAAAGTAATCACAATAATTCAGATAAAAGTATTGAAATAGAGGAAGTTACTAGTAATAAAAATAATAATCTTTTATGCGAGTTAAATAATTCAATTCAAAGTATTAAAAATTCAGAAAAAGGACTTTAGCGATATATCAGACGATATATCTATATATTTGGAATTTATGCTCTTCTTACTATATCACCTACTTCAACAATTAGCGAAAGAGTGTTTTCAAAATCTAATTTAATAAAAACAAAAAACCAAAAATCGTTTGAAAGCAAAAAAATTAAGTCAACTTTTATTTTTAAAAGATTATTTCTTAAGAACAACTTAAATTGTCTTATTTGACAAAAATTAAAATCATTTATGATATATTTTGTCTGAATATTTCAAATAATAATTTGTATTTGAATTATTTCTCAACAAGTATTAAAATCGACATCCATTAATTAAAAGTGATCTCAGTTATTCAATTTTTAAGTTTTTTTAACTTTTAACTATTTTATTTTTAAGTTTTGTATGCATTTTTTCGTTAATAAAAATTTTAACTTTCTTATTTTAAGATTTTTTATATGAATTGTTTATTTTTTGGTTAATAAAAATATTTTTTAAAATAATTTATTTATTCGTTATTCTCTTCGATTAATCGAATAAATTTTGATCTTTATTCGTTTGATCGAACGAGGAAAAACAATTATTTGAATTATTCGAACAAAGTTGAAAGTCGAATAATTGACAACTCTACTAAATACATTATCATGTTAAAAAAATTCGGATGTGAAATCCGGAACACCAAAAAAATTCGGAAATTTTCATTTTCACATTTTTTATGTGAATTACTTTTTTTTTTGAATAGCGGCCTTAATTAAGTTTTAAATTTAACTTTTACCAAATATGTTTTGTTTTAAAACTTCTAAATTTTGAATTATAAATTGTTATATTTTGAATAAATTAATATAAAAAAAAAAAAAAAAAAAATTTTAAATATTTTTAATAAATTATTTATTAATGTAATTGATTTGATTGCATCAATGTTCTTTAAGATTTTTTATATGAAATTAAATTTGAATAGTTGAAATATTTTTTTATAAGAAAAGCTTTAAAAATATTGACCTTATTTAAAAAAATAGTTTACCAACAACCATTATTTGCTATTGAAACAGTTGCACCTTGTGCTAGTTTTAGTCACTTGCAGAATTGATAAAAAGAAAATAAAAAATTTATAAATAAATTTTCTTTAAAAATACTAAATTTTACATAATTTGCATATTTTACTGCATATTTATATTCTAATTGTTTGTATAAAAAAAATAAGATTTATGTCTATGAATGTGTCTTAGAGTGGGTTAAAAATAAAAAATTGATTTGTTGAAATTAAAATTAAAATAACAAGGGAATTTGTTGAAGTAAAAAAATTTTGGAATATAATTTGGCAAGTTGGAAGATATATTAAAAAGAAGAATATAAAAAAACAAGCAAAATTCAATCTGACGGATATAAAACCACCACAATGTTATAAAATTATGTCAAAATATTTTATTTGAAAAACAAAAAAATAAAAAATTGTAAAAATTTTTGTTAAATTGGCAAAAGAAATTAATTTTAACACAAAATTAAAAAAAAAGCACGAAAAAGAGTTAATATTTCTGTTCACAATATTAATAAAAAATTATATTAAAAAAATATAAAGTCAATTTCACTTGATTTTACCTAAACTGATAGAAAAATGCTTCATATCACTAATGAATGAAATTCATTAACGTTGTTTCATTACAACAATGAAATATTTCATATGCTGAATGAAATTTCATACATACACAGTACAACATTTTTCAGTTAATTGATTGCCAACTCAATTCTGTGAACTGTATGTGAAATTAGACCCAAAAAGAAGAATTTCTGCATCATTCGTTTTGTCTTCTTACCTGCGAAAATATTGTTAATATCGATTTGAAGTTAGTACTATCGTATAGGGGAATTTATCACGTTTTAGGCCCTGTTGTTTGACATAGCTCGACAACCACTAGCCCAATTTAGTTGAAATAAATTTTAAAAAATTAAGAATTACAATTCCCTTAATCTGTTCATATATTGTTTTCCTATACAAGCAACAGTTTCCAAGTTAAAAATAAGCGCATGAAGAAAAATATTTTTTTTTTTTATTAAACTCATAAAAAATACAAAACGGAAATAAGTTTCAAGTCTAGTTATTTTTTCGCAAAGTCACATAACCTATGAGCAAAATGAGACAAAGATCATAAAAATCGATGCACGCGTTTCGCTTTTATTCGCAATTGAGTAAAGGTATGAATTTCAAAAATCAGTTATAGCCACCACCCTTAAAATAAAAATAAAAATTAAAATTAAAAAATTATCATGCAAAAAAAAAACTTTATTTATAAAAACTTAATGAAAATAAAATAATATGCAATTAATACGCAATTATAATATACATAAAAACAAAATTTAGAACATTTTTTCAATTATTGGCAATATCCATCCTTGTAGAAGTTGACGCTTGTGGTTCTGATGATCTTGTTTTCTTCGTAGGTTGTTCATATTCATGGTCTGAGTCTGTATCGTCATCCGAGATACACATACTATTCAAGGGCGTGTTTCTTTCACTGTGTCCACCAATTTAAATGTCTTCATCTTCGGTGCTTTCTTCAAACTGCATAATTGTGGAACTCCACCAACAAACCTCCGCAAGCAATGCATCCAATTTTTTGCTTTTGAACCGCTTTTCAAATGGCATGGTCACCTGGTGGAACCTCTCTCCTTGTTCGTCTGATTCCTGAGGTGATTGTGCCAAAAAAGTATCGAGGTGGTGGTGCAAGAAATGCAATTTCAGCGTCATGGATGCACCGATTTTTTCGAAATAAAACAGCAACCTGTCCACTCGTTGCTGTATCTCTTCTCGCTGGACACGGTTCTTTCCTAGAACGCCTTCTATTACTTCTTTCAATGCGTTCCATGCATGTTGGTGGTCGTGATGCTCTGAAAGCAAATGTGTGAAAGAATCACTTTTGATCAATTTCCGAATATCAGGTCCATTGAGAATACCTGTTTTAAATACATAAGAAAAACGAAAAAATTATTGGTAATGCGAATGTATAGAAATTAACAAATTTAGATATGACAATATTGAAATACAGAGTACGATACGTACCGTTTTTAATTTTCTCATCACTGAGTTTCGGAAAGATGGATTTCAAACAGTCAAAGGCGCCGTTAACTTTTTTGACCACCACTTCAACGAATTTCCCAGCTATTCCCAGTTTCATGTGGAGCGGTGGCAACAAAATATCATCCAGGTCCTTTATCATAGGTTCATTGCGTAATTTTAATTGTTTGTTGAGCTAGGGAGTTCTTCCTTTCCAATCTTTACATTGATATTGATTTCCTTTGTATCGTGAATCCCAATTACAAAGGAAGCAGAAGTATTTTGGATATCCGCCCTTTTCTATAATCCCTTGTAGTATGTTGACCACCTTCAGATCGCAACAAATGTTCCATTTGTGTTCATCGTATTTGATTTTCTTCAAAATTTCGCCCAATGCTTCATACGTTTCCTTCATAGTTGTGCTGAATCCCAATGGAATGCATGGTTTTTTATTTTTTTTGTGCAGCAGCACAGCCTTCAAACTAGTAACTGAACCATCGATGAATAAACGCCAGTCGCCAGCGATATAATCCATTCCCAATTTTTTCACTAAACCTGGGATATCATGGCAGTACGTGAACGTATTTGCTTCTTCAACGGAATAAAATTTCTGAAAATCAGCTTGGCGTTGTCGGTATGATGTTGCGCTGACATTTTGCTGTGTGAGTTTTCTTCTTTTCAAAAATGATGTCAGCCATTCGGAGTCGTGTTGTGATAGTCCCAGCTTGGCCACAATGTAATCCATTTCGATTTGTGGTAGCGGTTGTGGTGCACTATTTTCAATATCGGGTATCCAATCAGCATCATCCAAATCGGTCGGATTGGTGAAAACGGTTTCGGCTAGCAGGGACACAGTACCCGCACTCGGAGGTTTAGGTGCATCGGTATCAGCAGGTGCACTATTTTCAATATCGGGTATCCAATCAGCATCATCCAAATCGGTCGGATTGGTGAAAACGGTTTCGGCTAGCAGGGACACAGTATCCGCACTCGGAGGTTTAGGTGCATCGGTATCAGCAGGGCGTTGCACTGGAAGTGTGGCAGTAAATGCAGCAGTGTATACTTTTGTTTTCAATTGTTGTCTGTTTAATCCAGGACGAAAATTTATGCATGCATAGCACCTGGATTCATCATGTCCAGTTGTGTCTTCCACCCAAATTACTGGATTCATAAAAGAGAACTTTCTACTTTTTCCGTGAATCCATCGAAATAATTACAATACGCGGTTTTGAATTGCTCAGTAAACAAATTTTTTCGATCTTTTTTCTGTATTTTTCGGACGATATGACCACAAACGTAACAATATTCATCCAAATTTGGGCACTTGTTGTTTTCCATATTGATATATTTTATGTTTTGTTGTTATTCACTTTTAAAAACTGGAGAAAAATCACTTTTACTGTTCGCGTTCGTCGGCACTGGCTGAATGCCAAAAATCGATCAATGCACACCTATAAATACTACGTATTTTTGAATATTTTACTGCCAGGTACTTATAAATGGGCGCATATTTTAAGGGCGGCTGGCTATATACCTGATTCAGCACTTGTACGTTTCAAACTGTGCAAAACTTTCCAAATAATGACCACCCTTAAATGTGGGTGCAATTTCTGTAAAAAAAAATCATATAGGTAGCCACCGGAAAAACCCAAATAATAAAAAGGTCCACTTTCCGTTTAATTGTCCACGTACATTTATTAGCGTTTCAGCACGTGTGCGTTTTAAATTTTTCGAAACATTGCAAAACATGAGCACTCATAAATGTGGGTGCAATTTCTGTAAAAAAATCATGCAGGTAGCCAGGTAGTAGTCCACATTCATTTTTTCCTTTTAATTGTCCACGTACATTTATTAGTGTTTATTACTTTGCTACCGCAATCATAAAAATCAAATAACCTTTTGTTTATTCCTTTTTTTTTAATTCTCAGAATCATGAAAAAGGTGTCAATGTTTTCTCCAAATAATGTTGTGCATATCTCGAGCAAATTTTTGAAATTCATACATTTACTTAATTGTGAATAAATGACAAACGCGTGCATCGATTTTCATGATCTATGCCTTATTTTGCTCATAGGTCATGTGACTTTACGCGAAAGTTATAAGATTAGACACTTTTTTCCATTTTGGATTTTTTATGTATTTTAAAAAAAAAAAAAATTAAATTTTTAGGCAAAAAATACTTTTTTCCCTTCATACATTCATTTTTAACTTCGAAAATGTTACTTGTATAGGAAAACAATATATGAACAGATTAAGGGAATTGTAATTCTTAATTTTTTAAAATTTATTTCAACTAAATCGGGCTAGTGGTTGTCGAGCTATGTCAAACAACAGGGCCTAAAACGTGATAAATTCCCCTATACGATAGTACTAACTTCAAATCGATATTAAAAATATTTTCGCAGGTAAGCAGACAAAACGAATGATGCAGAAGTTCTTCTTTTTGGGTCTAATTTCACATACAGTTCACAGAATTGAGTTGGCAAATCATGTGTTGTACTGTGATATTGTGCAAGATTTTCATTATTTTTGATTCATTAGATTTCGTAGTTTCATTAACAAATTTTATAAAGTTTTGTTTATACAATTTGCTGTTTTTTGACACCTGTCGTGTCGCATCTGTTTGTTAGTTTAGTCTGTTAGTTTACGCGCGCAAAAAATAGCTGATCAGAGCGGCACGAAATATTTTGTGATTTTTTTTTAGAATTTTTTTACGAAATTTAACATAAAATGTTATTGACTAATTATAAGTGTTTATTAAACTCGCGTTGTTTTATATTATTTCGTGATTTTACTTATGTGTTAAATGGTAGAATAAAATTTTGCGTAAGAAAACTAAGTGAAATCTATAGATAAAATAAAAAATATGTGAAAGTGTTTTTAACTTGGTTATTTTGTGATTTTTTCAGATTTTTTATGAAATTTTAAATAAAAATTAAATTATTAACTTTTTATTTACTAAATTCACTGTTTCATTTTACTTTATGATTTTAATAATGTAATACGAATTTTGTGCGAGAAAACTAAGTGAAAACCATTTTTTGTTATTTTTAATTCTATAAAAAGATCTTTACAATTTCATACATACATATGTATATTTCATTTTAAAAACAAAAGTGGCATTTATTCAATGAAAGTATTTCATTTCAAAAATAAAATGTAGGATTGATTCAATGAAAGTATTTCATAACAATTTAATACTTTTTTCATTAAAGTAATGAAAAATTTTCCTAAAATATAATTTGTATTTTGAATGAACAATTTTCATTAATTTAATGAAACTTGTTCCTGCAATTACATTTTATGATACCTATTTCATTAATTCAATGACATAGGTTCCTTTTTAACGTCATTTTTCATAACATTAATGTAGATTTTCATTATTGTCATGTACAAATTTCTATCAGTGTACAACATTTTATAAGTGTATTGGCTGCATTCTCCCTGCAATACGTAGAAAGAGAATAAAGTTCCATACTCTCATGAACATACATATTAATTGTACAGGATTTGTTTAACGTGCCTAAGTAGTGGCGACTACTAAATTGGTTCGTTTATATTTTCTGAATTTCAATTGTGATTTTTAAATTTCAATTTGGCTTTTCTTAATTTCAATTGTGCTTTTCAGAATTAAAATTCGGTTTTTCTTAATTTCAATTATGTTTTCTGAATTTCAATTGGGCTTTTTTGTGATTTTCTGATTTTTTATTAAGATTTCTAAATTTCGATTAATTTTTTCTGAATTTCAATTGTGCTTTTCTGAATTTCAATTGGGCTTTTCTGAATTTCAATTGTGGTTTTCTGAATTTCAATTGGGCTTTTCTGAATTTTAATTGGGCTTTTCTAAATTTCAATTGTGATTTTCTGAATTTAAATTGTGTTTTTTTGAATTTCAATTGGACTTTTCTGAATTTCAATTACGATTTCTGAATTTCGATGGTGCTTTTCTGAATTTAAATTAAGGTTTTCTGAATTTCAATTGGGCTTTTCTAAATTTCAATTGTGATTTTCTGAATTTAAATTGTGATTTTTTGAATTTCAATTGGACTTTTCTGAATTTCAATTACGATTTCTGAATTTCAATGGTGCTTTTCTGAATTTCAATTAAGGTTTTCTGAATTTCAATTGGGCTTTTCTGAATTTCAATTGTGCTTTTCTGAATTTCAATTGTGCTTTTCTGAATTTCAATTGTGACTTTCTCAATTTCAATTGTGTTTTTTCTGAATTTCAATTATGATTTTCTGAATTTCAATTATGATTTCTTAAATTCAATTGGGCTATTCTGAATTTCAATTGGTATTTCTGAATTTCAATTGTGACTTTCTCAATTTCAATTGTGTTTTTTCTGAATTTCAATTATGATTTTCTGAACTTCAATTGTATTTTGCTGAATTTCAATTATGATTTCTGAATTTCAATTGGGCTGTTCTGAATTTTAATTACGATTTCTGAATTTTAATTGTGATTTCTGAATTAAAATTGATGTTTTCTGAATTTCAATTGGAAAGGGTGTAATTACTCATTTTCATTATAAACCCCTAAGTTAATTACTTTTTAATGGAATGTTCTTGCCTCATTTTTTAGGTTGTTCCAACCTGCCATTACAACTACACTTCGGTTGTCTCAACCGTATAGCGATTGCCATAACCACATTGAGGTTGTGACAATCGCATGACCTGGTACCATAACCTCAAAAAAGTGGTTGGAATATTTACGGTTGTGACAATATTGTAAACAATTTTCATTCAACAACTTTAACAAATAAACTTTTTTCAGCCAACTCTAATATTGCTAGTGCTTTGGGAAATAGGAGCAAAACCTTAGAACAGATTGAAAAATACCTCTATGTAGAAAAATATTTATAAATAATAACGAACGGAAAACGTGTCAAAGTAGAAATAAAGTATTTCCGACTACATTTTCACAAGCGATTGAGACAATTTAAAACTCCAAGTAAATAAATGAAAAAAAAAACTGAAAAATATGTTTGATATCAATATATATGGAACAACAAACACAGTTGTAAAATTTATATGAACCAGGGAGGCATTTTTTTAATGGATTCATAGGATCCCAAAAAAAAAGTAATTTTAATTTAGAATCTGCACCTATCAGGGCACTAACAGACAGATAACACCGCTCTACAAATCTGAGGTTTGTCGCTGCGTTTTGGATGAAACCAAAAAAAGTTGATAGGGTTTGGTGCCCCGATTCCAAAACGGTCACTCAAATTTTTCTATCACGACACAATTTTGAGAAAATCGCGGTTAAAGTGTCAAAAAATGCCCATTTTGACCATTTTTGAACGCCTATAAAATAAGATCCTGACATGCAAATGACTTAGTATCACGTCCATTCGAAAGTGTGTAATTTTCTCTTTTAGACAAGATCAAATCTTCTTGGAATTTAATTTTCTAAAATGGTAAAAAAAATCATTAGCCACAAGTGCTTTAAATCTAAAATTTACGTATGAATTTGTATGGAAATTTGTTAAAAAACACTGTGTAAATAAACTAAATATTGAAAAAATGGAAGGTTTTTTGCTAATGATTTTCTTACCATTTTAGAAAATTAAATTTTTAGAAAATTTTATCTTATCTTTAAGAGAAAATTACAGGCTTTCCAATGAGCTTGATACTAAGTCATTTGCATGTCAGGATCTTATTTTATAAGCTTTTAAAAAGGGTCAAAAATGCCATTTTTCGGCACTTTAACCGCGAATTACTCAAAATCCTGATGTGATAGCCAAATTTGGGCTACGGATTTGGAATCAGTGCAACATACACTATCCAAATCACTAACCAGAATCCAATACGCATTTTCTTGTTGAGCTGTGTAATTTAAGAGAATCTATAGTGGAAAAATATTTTTCTTGAAGTAAGGGTCCCTTTTTTCTCTTGAGGCTTTTTAGTAGATACTTTTTTATGACAACTGAATTGTTTGGCCATCGATTGCTTAAGTTTCATCCTCTTCGTTTTCCTAACAAAATTAAGTGCCACTTTAATAAATTTTATTGCAATATTTTCTAGATTGACTTAACTTTGTGCCCAACCATGGTAACAAAATAATTTTTTTTATATGAAAAGAAATATTCATATCACGGGTACAAATCTTGACTATACATGTGTCAACATGTTGTACTATATAGTATAAAACGGTGGCGTCAAAATTGTTAAAAGAAGCAAAAAGAAATGTTGTGCTTCTCTCTATAGCTGATTTCAAGTTATTTTTGCAATGTTGAAAAAAAAATTAATAAAAAACCGATTTATATTGAATAAATTCTATCGATGCCTTGTGGGCTTTAGAAAAGTTTAATACGATGAAAATATAGTTACAACAAAGCGCTCTCAGGCACTACCATACCTGGCAACATCTATACAAATAATCACTTGCATTATTTTGCATTATATTGCTACGACTACTACTTGTCAGCAACAGTGGTTGTTAGTTTTTCAAAGGGTTTGAACAAAATCAAAGCACTGACAACAGCTACAATATTTCAAAAGTTGAAACAATAGTTGCAAGAACATCCCCTTCTTTAAAAAGATAATAACAGAAAAACACGAAACTTTTAAAATTCATGGCCCTTACCACAAGAAAACAAAAAGTCTATTTTAACAAAAGTTTTATTTTAAATTTCAAATTTTCAATACATTTTTTGAAAGTCGATTTTAAAAACAAAAACAATTTGTATGGAAATAAAATTAAAAGCTGATTTTAAATATATTTTATTTTTCTATGGTAAGGCTGCATGTGTTTTAAAATTTATTGAAAGAAAAAATAATCCTTTAAACTCTATATTGTGGACGAAGATTGTATTTAATTTACTATGATTTTTTTTACAGATAAGGGAAAATTTTCAATCGAAAAAATTTTTAAAATCTGATAACATTTTTTAAAATAATTTTTTTCACGATCTGACACACTTTTTCAAAAGAAATTTTTTTCTGACACACCTTTTCTACCGAAAGACTTTCTCAGAATCTGATACATCTTTCCTATAGCAAAAATTTCTCAAAACCTGAAATATTTTCTATAAACAAAAACTTCTCAAAATTTAAGACTTTTTCTATAGAAAAAAAATAAAGAAAAGGTTTTTTAAATCCAACACTATTTTTCTATAGAAAAAATGCATCAGATACAATTGTTTGTATTCACTGCATTCAAAAATACATATTTTTGCAAAAGATGTTGTAACAGAACTATTGCTCAATTGTAATAGCATAAAGAACAGAGCGACATGATTTGCGAAAACATGTGTTTTTGAATACAACGAAAACATAACATAAGACTTTTTTTCTACGGGAAAAATTTCTCATAATCTGAAGACTTTTGCAATTGAAAAAAAAATCTCACAATCAAACAATATAAGACTTTTTCTCACAACCTAAGATTTTTTTTGTATAGAAAAAATTTCTTAAATCTAAGACTTCTAATAAAAAACAAGAAAAAAATCTGGCAAAAAATAAAGGAATCTGCCACTTTTTTCTATAGAAAAAATTCATCAGAAGATGAGATTCTTTTTTTATACAAAAAATTCATCATAATCTGAGACTTTTTCAATAGAAAAAGTGTCTCAAGTTCTGAAAAACATTTTCCTATAGAAAAAATTCTCTATTTCACAATCTGAATCAGACGCGGGGGGAAAGTAAATTTCCCCCCCAAGCCGAATTCGAAACAAAAAAAGGAAAAAAAGAAAAACAAAGAAAAAAAAAAGAAAAGGAAAGGAGAGCAAAAAAGAAATTGAAAAAGAAAATGAAATAATCTGAAAATTTTTTTCTATGAAAAATGTCTAAGAATCTTAAAATTTTTCTGAAGGAAAAATATCTCCGAATGTTAGAATTTTAAAGTTGAAATTTTAAAAGAAATTCATAGGTTTAATTTGAATTTTTGTATAGGAGAAATTTTTTATGGAAATTACAAGTCTGGGAATCTTAAAATTTTTCTAAAGAAAAAATGTCTCGGAATGTTAAAATTTTTTTATCGAATTAATATAATAATAGTTTTCATTAGAAAAAATACGTGAATTTTTCTCGACAAAAAATTTGCTAATTTTTCTGAACGAAAAATTTGATATTTTTTTCTTGACAAGGAATTTTTAGACGAAAAATTTGAGAATTTTTCTATCGTAAAAATTTTAGACTTTTTTGATAGGAACAATTTGTAATTTTTTTTTAGATTTTTTTTTTTTTATACAGGAAAATCTAACAATTTTTCTTTAAATCTGAGAATTTATTATAGGAAAAATCTGACAATTTTTTATTAGGAAAAATCTGATAATTCTGCTTTGGAAAAATTTGAGAAGAAGGTAGCTGAAATGGAAAAATAAATGGAAATTATGGGAGAGTTTTTCTCAGGAAAAAAGCAGAATCTCAAAATTTGTCTTTAGCAAGAAATTTTATAAATTCTAAAAGATTTTTGTAGGAAACTACCTCAGAAACTCTGAATTTTTCTATTGGGATATACTTTCTCTTTAAGCATGACTCAGAAAAATTTCAAAATCAGGAAACTTTTTTTAAATAAACGTGAAATTTGATATATTTTCTATTGGAAAAATGTTTCAGAATCTGGGTCTGACAGAAAAATGCTTTAGGACCTGAGAATTTCTTGAGTTGACAAATCCTACCTGAGGTTCCCTACAAAATTTTTTTTGGAGTAAAAAAAATTTCCCCCCCCCTCCCAAACCCAAGAGCTGGATCCGCGCCTGATCTGAATAAAATCGAATCGGCGAATTTTTAATGAAAGTCAAGAAAAAAATTCTAGTCAAATTGAAATAGAATCTGTTTTTAAACAGAAAAAATTTCTCAGAATCTTAGAAATTTGCTATAGAAATAATTCCTCAGTATCGGAGGCACTTTTTTATAATAAAAAATTCTTAGAATCTGAGAATTTTGTGTATAAACAAAAAAAATTAATCTGAGTTACTTTTCATATAAAAAAATTTCTCAGAATCTAAGAATTTATTTCTTATGAAAAATGTCTTAGATTCTTAAATATTTTTTCTATAGAAAAAACTCTCAAAATTCGAGAATCGGAGACACTTTTTTTGAGAAAAAAAAAATCCAGAAGCTGCGACTTTCTTCCTATAGAAAAAATTGCCATAATTGGAGACACTTTTTTCATAGAAAAATATTCTTAGAATAGGACACACTTCTTCTATAGAATCTGAATCTGAGATATTTTTTCTATATAAAAAATGTCACAGAATTTGAGATACTTTTTGTATAGAAAAATTTATCGGAATTCGAAACAACAAAAAAAAAAAAAAATCTCCGAATTTTAGGCACTTTTATTTAGAAAAATATTTTCAGAATCTGAGACACTCTTCCTTGAGAAAAATTTTTTCAGAATCTGGACTCTTTTTAATTGGTAAAAACTATCAGAATCTGCGACAGTTTCTGGAAAAAAGAATATTACTTAAAATCTGAGACTTTTTTTTATAGAAAAAAATGTCAAAGTGTCAGAAAATTTTTCTAAAGAAAAAATTTTTCAGAGTTTGAGAAAAATTTCTCTGAACCTGAAGCATTTTTTTTACAAAAAAAATTCTCAGAATCTGAGACACAGAAAAAATTTCAAAAAATCTAAGACACTTTTTTTTATAGAAAATATTTAACAGAATCAAGGAAATTTTTTGTATAGAAAAAATTCTTAGAACCTGAGACACTTTTGCTATAGAAAAAATTTCTCAGAATCTGAAAAAATGTTCACAAAATCGGAAACAAAAGTTTTATAGAAAAAATTTCTTTAATCTTGAACACTTTTTCTATGAAAAAATTTTTGCAGAAAATGAGACACAAATATAAAATACTTGCCATATAAAAAAATCTCAAATTCTGAAATTATTTTTCTATAGAATAAAATTTCACAGAGTTTAAGACAAATTTCTCTAAATCTGAAACTTTTTTTCTATACCAAAAAATTATCAGAATTTAAAACACTTTTTCTAAAAAAAAAAAATTGTAGGAAACTGAACATTTTTTTCTAAAGAAATAATGTCTTAAAATCTGAGAGACTTTTTCTATGGAAAAAAAATTATTAGGATATAAAAAACTTTTTCCCTAGAAAACACTTGTTCTATAAAAAACATTACTTACAATCTAAAGCACTTTTTATAAAAAAAATCTCAAAATATGAGACTATTTTTCTATAGAAAAAATTTCTCAGACCTTGAGACAAATTTCTCTGAACCCTAAGCTTTTATTTCAGAATCTGAGACACTCCTTCATTTTAAAAAAATGTCGGTATTTGCTACATTTTTGCTTCAGTAAATTTTTTAGATCTGAGTCACTTTTTCTTAATTTTTTTTTCGGAATCTTAGCCACTTTTCTCACTTTCTATAGACAAAAAAATCTCAAAATCTGAGATTATGTTTCTAAAGAAAAAAATTCTCAGAGTTTGAGACAAATTTCTCTGAAGCTGAAACTTTCTTGTATAAAAAAAAAAATTCAGAATCTGATACATATTATACAGAAAATATTCATAAGAAACTGTGACACTTATTCTATGGAAAGCAATTATCAGAATCTTAAACACTTCTTCTATAGAAAAAATTCAAGATCATTTCAAGACACTTAAAAAAAAAATACAGAATCTGAGACACATTTTCTATAGAAAAAAGAGAATCTGAGACATTTGCACAGACCTTTTTTTCAGAACCTCAGACACTTTTTAGAGAAATAATTTCATGGAATATGAGAAACTTTTTGTATAGAAAACATTTCATAGAACCTGAGACACTTTTTATAGAAAACAAATCTCAAAATCTGAGATTATTCTTATACAGAAAAAATTTCTCAGAGTTTGAGACAAATTTCTCTGGATCTGAATCTTGTTCTTTATAAAAAAAATCTCAGAATCTGAGACACTTTTTTAAAGGAACAAATTTGTCTGAATCTGAGACCCATTTTCTATAAAAAAAATTTAAAAAAAAATCTTAAATTTTTCAGAATCTGAGACACATTCTACAGATTTTTTTTAGATTCTAAGACACTTTTTAAAGAAATAATTTATTTCAATATGAGACATTTTATATAGAAAGCATGTCTTAAAATCTGAGACCCATTTTATAGAAAACAAATCTCAAAATCTGAAATACTGAAAATTTCTCAGTTTTGAGCTAAATTTCTCGGGATCGAAACTTGTTTTTTTCACTAAAAACATTGAAAACATTTACTCGAATCTGAAATACTTTTTTTATAGAAAAAATCTCAGAACCTGGGACACTTTTTTTTATAAAAAAAAAATAAAAAAATTTTCTAAAAAAATCTTTTTCTAAAAAAAAAATCTATAAATCTCACACACTTTTTCTATAGAACAAATTTCTAAGAATCTAAGACACTTTTACTATAGAAACATTTGTCATGCTCTTGTAGGGTATCGTGGATTTAACCAAAGATTTTTTTTCTTCCTTATTTGAAACTATATATTATTTCAATTTATATATTTTTTTTTTTCGTAAAAAAAAAATATTAAAAAACTATAAAATAAGTTAAGGGAAATAGCTCAATACACACACCTACACTCTCAATCAGTAAAATCTATTGACAAAATCACTACAAATTTTAGCGTTAACAAAAATTTGTTGTTTTCTTTTTATTTCATCCAACTTTTACAATACTTGATTTGTTTTTTTTTTTTTTTTTTTTTTGTCAATGTTCAAATCCGTAACTGTATAGTGAATTAAGCAGTTATTCTTCTATATAGATGAGTGAAACATAAGTAAGAACAGGAACAATATGAAAAAATAAAAAAAAAACTCAAGCATTTTGGTGGAATGAATTATACTTTTGTAAAAATACTTTTTTTTTTGTCAGTTTTTCAATCAAAGCACCTCCTGCAACAACATAGAAGGTGTCGACAACATCAGTTACCGTAAAATGTTGCATTTTGTTCAATAACAACATCATCACACAGACATCGACTACATCGTTGTTGTCGTTCTGAATGCTTAAAAACTGCAGAAAAACTATAAGTACAAGTTGTGCAAAAAAAAAATAAATAGAAAAAAAAATCGAAATATACGAAGAATCGTGCTCTACAATGATATCAAGCGGAAAATTTTCTCAAAGGAGAAAAATTTCAATTTCCGCTTCAAAACGACGATAACAACGATATTTGATATTTCTTTTAATACATTTTTCTTTCGGTTTTTTTAATTTCATTTCAAAAAAAAAAATACACAAACTTCATTGGTTTTTCTTTTCAGAAGGTTTAGGATGATATAAAAGTAAATTATTTTAACAATTTTTATCTTATTATAACTATATATTTTTTTTATTTTTAACTGATATTTGAGTGGAGGTTGGTAAATTGCGGAAGATAGATTATAAATATATAAATATATATGGGACATTCCATTTTAAAACGCACACTTTGAATTTTTTTTTTTTAGATTTTCATAATTTTTTAACAGTTGCCAGATAAATAGTACCTTTTCAACGCTCATTACTGGTAAAATTTCAGATTTTTCTGTGATCCTATTCAAGAGATATGAAATTTTAAAAAAACGAAGCTTGTTCTTTTACTCAAATTTTTTTGTGGAAAATTGTCTGCCCTAGGGAATAAGAAAAATTTGTTTTGTTTTGGTCCGCGTGGATATTGAAAATTTATTTAAATAATGATACAAATTGGATTACTAAAGTGCAAAGAACATAATAAATAAATTTGTAAACCTTTACTGCCAGGAAAAAAGCCCCTAACGATCCCGTAATTTTTTTTTTTATTCTGCTACACTTAAATATAGAAAAATTTCTTTACATTAAAAAATTCTTCGTATAGAAATATTCTCAGATTAAGTGACTTTTTACCCATAGTAAACATCTTAGGTTAGGTTAGGTTAGGTTGTAAGTGGCTGCTGACGTTTTACGTCAACACACGTAGACTCTGTTGTCCATTGTGATACCACGGGACCGTAATAGGTTTCCCTACTAGTCCCTGTCGTTAAACCAGTTTGAGCTTCTTATAAAACTCCTTAGATGTTGAATTTTGACATGCGACAAATCAGAAAGATCGTACAGCTCCCTAGATCCCAGTTAAGCAAGTCTCTGACCAGAAAGTGCCGGGCAATGGCAAATAAAGTGTTTGATAGTTTCCAACTCCTCTTCATCCATGCAACTTCGGCAAAAGTCATTCGACGGCACATTTAACCGCTCTGCGTGCTTCCCTATAAGACAGTGTCCGGTAATTATAGAAACCACCGTCGAAATCTCTCTTCTTGGAAGCGATATCAGCTCACTTGTGCGCCCCTGATTAAGAGAAAGCCAAATCAGTCGTGTTGTCTCACACGTCCATCCATTTGCCCATCTTTGATTGGTCTCCGTCGCAGAACAAAGCCGTAGGTTTTGCTTGCAAGTTTCTAGAGGAATACCAACACATTCCAATTCTGTTGGAACCTGTAAGGTAGTTCCTAGTCTTGCAAGCTCATCGGCTTTGCAATTCCCTGGAATGTCTCTGTGCCCTGGGACCCATATGAGTCGTATGTTAAACTGCTTGGCCATCTCATTTACAGACGTGCGGCAGTTAAGGGCAGATCTTGTTTTCAGAAACATTGAATCCAGGGACTTGACCGCGGCTTGACTGTCAGTATAGATGTTGACTGCGGTTGTTGACAAGACATTGCAGCTCAACCAGTCAGCCACTTCCATTATTGCCAGCATCTCTGCCTGGTAAACACTGCAATGATCTGGCAATCTTCGATCCAGGCTCAATCCAAGCTCTTCCGAATAGACTCCAAAGCCCACTTGTTCGTGCAGCCTCGATCCATCTGTGTAAAAATTTATGGTGGCTCCACTACCCGGAATATCCCCTATCCAAGACTCCCTGGATGGTATCATAGTGGTAAAGTGGCGCTCAAAGATATAACAATTTCAAAAAAACTTTATTTAAAAGGAAATTTCTTTTAAAAAAAATAAAAAAATTTTGAAAAAAAATTTCAGCGAAAAAAAATTTTGGTAAAAAAAATCCGCGATTTTTTTCCTTTTTTGTAAAAAAATATGTCGTACTTGTTTAAATACCATTTGGTGTTCAATTATGTTCACATATGTCAACCAGAAGCCGAATTAAAGCATTTTATATTTTTAGGTTATGTTGAATGTACTGAAATTTTTTAGGTGTGCTTAAATTTTCGTTCATAACTTTTGAACTGCTGAACCAATATTGCTCAAATGCAATACGAAACTTCTCGGGAGAACTTTCAATAAATATGTTAAGTTTCATTCATCTCTGTGCAACATTTTGTCCGTGATAACATTTTCCACAGACTGACGGACATCGCTAGAATGTCTTCAAATCGATCGGACATCATGAAGATATATACTTTATGGGGTCCCAGACCTATATTTCGATGAGTTACAAACGGAATGACAAACTTATAAATACCCTCTATCACTAACAAGGGAAGTATCTCAACCCATATGAACTGATTTGCATGAAACGTAAAATATATGTAAAAGTGACAATTCTAAGGTTGGGGTGTCTCGGCTTATCGGCCATATTGGGAATTTAAGGGTTCAAAACATGGGTCAAAAAATGGCGAAAAAACGTTTTTTGGATTTTTCAGCCATTTTTTTCTAAAAACTATATGATGTTTACATATGAGAAGAAAGGTTTTTTTTAATGCCTACCCAACAGTGGCATAACATTGTAAAAGTTCGGCTTTCTTAAATACTTTTTTTCACGAAAATGTGTAAATTTTGGGGGGTATTTATATGAAGACATAGATCTACGATGTCCATATGAATACGAAATAATCTTTATTAAATTTAAGTCGACACGTATTTTTGCCCTAGAGGATATTCCTATTAGTTCGGGAGTTATCAAAATTTTCCCGAAGGTCCACTTTGTTTCATAAGGGCACAACGAAATTTTAAAACTCTGATATGGCCGATAAGCCGAGACACCCCAACCTTAAAATCGTCTCTTTTATATATATTTTAAGTTTCAGGCATATCGGTTTATAAGAGTTGAGATACTTCCCTTGTAAGTGGAGGGTATAAAAAAAAACCTGAGAAAAGAAAAATTAAAGACTTTAATGCTTTTTAAAATTCTATGAGGCAATTTTCTAGATTCTGAGACATTTTTCTATAGAATAAGTATAGTTTTCTGAGACGATTTAACTAAGAAAAAGTCTAAGATTCTCAGAAATTTTCTGAGCCATATTTTTTATTGTAAAATCTGAGAATCTAAGAAATTTTTCCTACAAAAAATGTCTCTTTCCTACAAAACAATGTCTCTTTTTTCCTAAAAAAAATTTCTCTTTTTTCCTACAAAAAAAAGGTCTCAGCTTCTTAGACATTATTCCCAAAGAAAAAGTCTCAGAGTCTGAGTCTCATAAATGTTCATACAATAAACTTAGATTTTGAGACATTTTTCAAATAAAAATGTCAGAATCTTTAACATTTTCTCAAATTCTGTGACATTTTTCCTAAAAGTCTCTGATTCTGAGGCACTTTTTCTAAAGAAAAAGTCCCAGATTTTGAGGCACTTTTTCTATAGAAGAAGTCCCAGATTCTGAGACATTCTTCCTATAGAAATAGTCTCAGATTCCAGAAAGTTTTTTCTATAAAAACTCCATAGTTCCGACACATCTTCCTATCGAAAAAGTCTAATTTTTTTTTGTACACCATTACCAACTGTATTTTAAAAATTTCCAAATGTATTTTAAAATTTTTCAAATATATTTTAAAATTGTCCAAATGAATTTTAAAATTGTCATAATGTATTTTAAAATTGCCCAAAATTAAATTATTAAAAAATTATTAAAATTGTCCAAATATATTTTAAAATTGTCCAATTTAATTTTAATATTGCTCAAATGTATTTTATACTTGTCAAAATACTTTTTAAAATTGTCCAAATGTATTTTAAAATTGTCCAAATGTATTTTAAAATTGTGCAAGTGTATTTTAAATTGTCCAATTGTATTTTAAAATTTTTTAAATGAGTATGTTTATTCTGGCTCGATGTCATTATTTTCTTTACTAATTAAAACCATGATATTCTCATAGCATAATTTTTAAGAAAACTATTTTTTTTTTGTTTTAAATTTATTTATGTTGGTAATTTTTGCAAGACTTAACCGACACGTGTTTCGGAATTATACTAGTAAGGCAACAATTATCAATAAATATTTTTGTTTGTTATTTACAATCGTTGCCTTACTAGTATTATACAGTTTCTTCGTCTTTCTAATTCCCATTATGGATAGAGTCGAATATGTATTAATATTTTAGTTTGTGCACAAAAGATTTGTCATTAGACTCGTTTGCTACTTTGTAATAAATCGTTTCTATTTTTGCTAAATAATCTTGACAATGGATTCTGACAAATTCCGAAACACGTGTCGATTAAGTCTTGCAAAAATGACCAACATAAATTAATTTAAAACAAAAAAAATAATTTTCTTGAAAAGTATGCTATGAGAATATCATGGTTTTAATTAGCAAAGAAAATAATGACCTCGAGCCAGAATAAACATCCTCAAAATATAATATTTTAAAGGTCGAATAAAACAATTTTTATTGTTTAATAAAAATTAATCAGAATTTGAATTTTCCAAATGTTTTTTAAAATATTCTATGTATAATTCTATTTAAAATATTTTAAAATACATTTGGAACATTTTAAAATACAAGTGGACAATTTTAAAATACATTTGGACAATTTTTAACTACATTTGGACAATTTTAAAATACATTAGGACAATTTTAAAATACATTTAGACAATTTTGAAAATACATTGGAAAATTTAAAATACAAATGGACAATTTTAAAATCCATTTGGACAATTTTAAAATATATTTGGACAATTTTAAACTACATTTGGAAAATTTTAAACTTCATTTGGACAATTTTTAAATACATTTAGACAATTTTGAAAATACATTCGGAAAATTTTAGAATACAATTAGACCATTTTAAAATACATTTCGAAATTTTTAAAATACATTTAGAAAATTTTAAACTACATTTGGACAATTTTAAAATACATTTAGACAATTTTAAAATATATGTGGACAATTTTAAAATACATTTGGAAAATTTTAAACTACCCAGCAAAAAAAAACATTACTTGGAACAATGATAAAAAGGACTTCTACTGCTTCTGGAGTAGTGAATATCTACTGAATATCTCATTACATTTTCATATAGTTGTCGCAGCAAGTAAGTAGTTGTTTCAACTCGTTTTTCAGTACATATGAAGTGGTCTTCATACTATTCTATAACTTTGAACTTTTGAGTATACTTATTAACCACTTCATTGCGAATGCATAATATTGTATATTTAAGAAGTGATTAAACACTACACTCAAAAAATTATGTTAGTAAAATCAACTGAAAATGTCAGTTAAAATAACTACTTTGTTTTGGGGTCAACTACTTTTTCAGTTAAATCAACTAACAATGTTAGGTATTTTAACTGACACAAAACAACTGACTTATGTAGTAAAAACTTCTAACATTTGCAGTCAAAACAATAAAAATGTAGTAAAAATAAAATAACAAGCGCGGGTACAAGGGGGGGAAAGGGGAAATTACCCCCCCAGACCAAATTTCAAAAAGAAAAAAAAAAAAGAAAGAAAAAGGAAGGAAAAGAAAAAAAGGAGGAATCGCATACGACTCGTTTTAAATTAAACGACTCGTTTTAGCTCATCATTCTATTACCATATAGTGTCATTTCGTTGTAATGGAATAAATACTAAACGAGTCGTTTAATTTAAAATTAAAAGACGTATATGAGAATACGGGATTATAGCACATTCGCATTGATATGGTAAAACACGGTTTAGTTGAAACATTGTTTTATGATTCGTTTAACCCTTTCGGTTATTCTATGCCATATGGCATAGTCGCTTTTTAGTGCGTGTTTTAAGAGAAAATACTAACAAATACCTTTTTTTTTATTTTTTATATTTTTCTTTGAAGTTTTTAGTAGAAATCTATGAAAAAAAAATTTGATTAGTGGACTCACTAAATATTTAGGGTTCTTAAAGCGAACGTGCCTTTTGAGTTACACTATTTTTAAAAAAAGATCACTATGTACTTTTATAATTTCTATTGCAAAAAAAAAAATATTTGATAACTTTTTGTTAGTAATTTAGTAGACAATCATTGACTTAGTATGTGCAAAAAAAGTTAGACCCCAAACATAGTTTAATAAGGCTCTACGATTTTTTTTATTTCATACTATGCCATATGGCATAGATTTTACCCAACGGAAATTTTATTTGATTGAACACAGTTGCAGCGGCTGAACGTAATGACAATGTCTAGTAAACTAAACTTCGAACAAATTGAAAATATTTTAATTAATTTTAATAACTCAGATTTATCTGACTTTGACGATGATGAAGAAGAAGAAAATGATGTTTTAGAAACGCTATTGGAAACTCTCAATGATAATAACAACAACTCCTTTTTAATCGAGGAGTTAACTAATCCAGATGGGAATCCCGATTTATTTGAAAAAAATTTAGATGCAGGAGTGGATTCACTGGATTTGGATAAAGCTACGGATCCATCATTTCAAAAAATTCTTCAATTTCGATGGACCAAAAGAACGTGGAGCACTCCAAGCTCAGATTTTGCTGAAAGTTATCCTAAACAAGATGTCAAAACTCCTGTTTCATATTTTTTAAAGTATTTTCCATATGATTTTATTGACACTATTGTTCAGGCAACTAATCAAGCTACACTTATGAAAACCGGAACTGCCATTAATGTTGTTAGAGAGGAGATTCTGACATTAATGGGTTTAGAAATTATTATTGGAACAATCGGCTATCCTCGTTTAGCGATGTACTGGAGTAGTGCTACTGAAATACCAGCCTTTCGTAAGCACAGGACAAAAAATAGGTTTCATTTAATACGCACTAATCTAAAGTTCAGCGTAGAGGAGAACTCGAGTGACAAACTTTATAAAGTCCGTCCACTCATAAATACGTTTTTGAAAAGAACTTATGATATTCCAAAAGATGAATACTGTTGCTCTGATGAAATGATGATTCCGTGCAAAGCTAAAACTGGGTTGAAGCAGTATATGCCCAAAAAGCCCATCAAAAGGGGTATAAAAGTGTTTTGCCTATGTAGCTCGAATGGAATTGTATATGATCTCGAAATATACCAAGGGAAAAATACAATTGTTGGAGAATCAAAATTAGGGTTTTGCTCGGATATTGTCATTCACCTCTGTAAAACGATTCCGGCAAATAAAAACCACAAACTATTTTTTGATAATTACTTTACTAAAATAAATTTATTAATATATTTGCGAGAAATGGGAATATGGGCAACAGGCACCATACGAGGAAACAGAACCGGAAAAGCTCCCCTTGCAACAGAAAAGGATTAAAAAAAGTTAGGAAGAGGAAGTTATGACTATTGCATTGAAAGGAACCAAAACATTTTTCTTCTAAAATGGCTGGATGGGGGCTGCGTTCAATTGGCATCGTCTATTTATGGCGATGAAGACACAAAAGAGGTCACCAGATTTTGTGGTGAACAAAAAAAGAAAATCGTTGTACCACAACCTAACGTTGTAGGTGTATATAATAAATATATGGGAGGAGTCGACAAGATAGACTTTTTGCTGTCGTTATACCGAATTTCCATTCGGTCAAAAAAGTGGGCACTAAAAATTTTCGACCATTTCATCGACTTAGCGATATGCAACTCTTGGTTGGAATATCGCAATGATAGCGATAGTAGTAATATAAGAAAAAAGATCAAATGGATTTATTAGCGTTCCGGAATGATGTAGCTGATGGATTACTAGCATTGACATCAGCTCAAGGGCTCTCTCGAAAACGAGGACGACCTAGAGCAACTAAAGAAGTCGATCTTTCGATCACCACAACAACTTCGAAGCCAAAGCTATCATATGAAAGGGCTCCTTCAGTTTCGACTCGTTTCGATGGCATTGAACATTGGCCGGAGTATACAACTGTAAAACGTATATGTAAACTACAAGGATGAAAGGGATATTCTAGATACTCTTGTTCAAAATGCAACGCCCATCTCTGCATTCCGAATGGTGCCAGAAATTGTTTCAGATTATACCATGAAAAATAGGGTTAGTTTAATTGACATTCTTATATGTATTTGAATTGATTTTCTTATTGCTTCTTTTCAGGGAAAATACAAAGGCAGACTAACGGATAAGACTGAGAGGCGGGATCTCACATTTTTTATTTAGTTAATTTTTTATATGAGAAATGATTTTTTTTTATATTTTTCTTGTGAATTATAAAGTTTAAATTAAAAATAATAATTTGAATGGTTTTTTTTTTTTGAAAAAAAGTGTATTTGTATCTTTTTAATCATAAAATCGTTAAAATTGCATTAAAAAATAAAATTTATGTTTTTGTATTTTTTTTTTTCCTTTAAAATCATTCTATGCCATATGGCATGGTGCTCAAAAACCACTTTTGGAATCAAAATTAAAAAAAATAACTTTGGATTAGTAGTAGGCTTAAACAGTTACAATATAAAAAAAAATATTTTTAAAATCAAAAACAAAAATGAAGTACCGAAAGGGCTAACCATATATTTTGATAGCAAGAAACATTAGCCCTGTTTTCGCGTAACCGTTTATATTTTAACATTAAAATTTTAAATTTTTTTGGCACCACTTTTATTGAATGTCAAAGTTTATTTAAGCAAACACGGAAAAAAACATTTTATTTTCAAATGCGAACTTGGCTTCACTTTTTATCGAAACTTAAATTTAATGCCAATAATTATACAAGTTTAAAATAAGCGTGAGTAGTTTAAAATTTGTATAGGTAAGCGTATATACGGTTATGCGAAAACAGTGCTATTGCTAAAACCGAGTTTATAATAGTCATAAACTTGAATATTACCAAAAAAAGCTGTAGGAAAAAGCTATAGAAAACAAAAATCAAACCCAATATTCTGAATTTTCATGATATTTCCTTACTATACGTAAGAACCCAGCAAAAATTGGCATTGCTAGTAATGGGTTTGTAATCCGAAACAGATGTTAATAAGTAGTTACTTATTGAATGAAACACTAATTATTTTAACAAGGGCGTGAGACAAAAATAATTAGTGAAGAGTATAGAGTTAAATAAGTAGTTACTGACTCGGATTACTAATAAGGAGTAAAAACCCATTACCAATAAGAAGTAAAATAATTAGTTAATTAAAACATTTTTTTTTACTAAAAATAAAAAATTGAGTAATTTTTATTAAGTTTTTAAGTACTTTTTAAGTTAATTGAATTGTAAAGGTTAAAAAATGCAAGTGCAAGGAGATATTATTACTTGAAAGTACTTTTATAGCATATTACTGAAAAGTAGTTACTTTTAGGCTTAAAATAATGTTAATGGTAATGTGTAGTCATTATAAATAATGTACTTGGTAATGATTACTTTTCACAACTCATTACCATGTTTTTGCTGGGAAGCTTAATATAATTTATAAATACATTCCTTAATTGAATTATTTCATGTAATTTTTAAATATAAACCATTTGTAAAATAACCAATATTTATTAAATAATTATTGATAATTTCCAAATTTTTTAATGAATTTTTATCGTGGGGTTTTTTTTAGTGAGGAAGTGCATACTAATGTCTATATTTGGAAGTGGTGCAAGCCATAATTTATGACATTATATATCAATTTTTGGAAGTTGTTTAAAAGTATCTCCATTTGAATAATAAATCAGGGGTTAACTGCTTTTTTTGGAGTACTTCAGAAGTGGATTGATTTGGACTACTTCCCTTATTTTTTGCTGGGTACATTTGGATAATTTTAAAATACATTTGGACAATTTAAAAATTTATTCGGAGAATTTTAAAATATATTTGGAAAATTTTAAAATACAATTCAAAATGGTGTAAAATTCAGAGACTTTTTCCTATAGACAAAGTCTTAACTTTTTGTATAAGTCTTAGATTCTGAGAAATTTTTTAAATAGAAGACATTTTTTCTAAAGAAAAATTCTTTGATCTTGAGACTTTTTTAAATAGAAATAATCTCAGATTCCACAAGATTTTACTATAGGAAAAAAGTCACAGATTATGGGTAATTTTTTCTACAGAAAAAATTTCAGAATTATATACAAATTTTTAATAGAAAAATTCTCAAATTTTCCTTGAAGACAATTTTCTTACTCTTCCTACAGAAAAATTTAAGGTTTCCGAGATATTTTTCCTAAAATACAACTATAAGATTCAAAAATTATTAGAAAAATTTTGACAGTTGTTGGTTGTCAAATTTTCCTTATAGAAAACTCTCAGATTTTTGAAAAATCATTTTTCCTACACAAAAATTCTCAGGGTTTTTCTTCAGAAAATTGTCAGATTTTTCCCTATAGAAAAATGCTAAGAAATAATTCCAAATTGTATGATTTTTAGACATTTTCCATGAGGGAGTTTCAATAAATCTATAAATTCTATAGAAAAGCTGCCTTTTAGAATCGAATTAACACACACAAATATTGGAGTTGAAGGATAACAACTTTTCCGATACCGACATTTTCGAAGTTCGAAAAAAGCAAAATTTGCTCCACCCTATTGTAAATGTACATTTAATGCATTATTGTAAATGTACATTTAGACATTTTCCATGAGGGAGTTTCAATAAATCTATAAATTCTATAGAAAAGCTGCCTTTTAGAATCGAATTAACACACACAAATATTGGAGTTGAAGGATAACAACTTTTCCGATACCGACATTTTCGAAGTTCGAAAAAAGCAAAATTTGCTCCACCCTATTGTAAATGTACATTTAATGCAACCCTGAGTGCATACTACTTATGTACTGCGGTTTTGACTAAGTTTTTGACTCTTCAACCAGATTTTTATTCAATTTTATTGCGTTCATAAGTTTTTTGTTTATTATTACTCCTAACAGCCTTGCAAAACAAGATACTTAACGTTGTTTTACCTTTTAATATCCCCTTGAAGATTAAAAACCAATACTAGCATGTCCCGAAATTAGGAAATTTGGAATTTCTTTAGGGCATACCACTAGAACGATGCTTATTGAAAAGTTGATTACGGGGGAAAAAAATCTAAAAAAAAATTGGAGGTTATGATCAGGGCGCCCCGGCTTGTATTCGTAGTGCATTTTGTTAAAAAAAAAAATTTTGTTTTTTTTTTTTGTAAATTGGTGCCAAAAGTTTTGTAATGCCCGAGTAAAAATAAACATATATAACAATATATAACTTGATGCAAACATAATAAATCATATATGATTATACATCGCGTGAGATATTTTCAAAATTTTTTAAATGCAGTCATATGTAGTTATAAATAATTGAACCATGATTCGGATTAAAAGGTGTACGGTTGATATAATTATATAAAATTATAAAAAATTATTAAAGGGTCAATACAAAATTAGTTTTTCTGTATAATTTAATATAAAATTATATATATCCTGTTCTGTTCCATATATAACACTGTATGTTTCCATTTAACCAACAATTTTCTAAGTTTTTAAGGCAAAGTATAAGAAACTTTTTAAAATGTTCCGAAACATTTTCTTGTTAGGGTTATGTATATCACCTATCTGGTTCGAAGCGTACCCGAACATTTTTTTGTTTAAGAATATTATATGTTTGGTGAATGTGTCGTTGACCTGTGGTGTAACTCAACCCAAACCAAAAAACACCAGGATTTTACATGTTTTTATGCAATTAGATCTAATTAGATCCACTAATATATGCCAATGTCTGGTCAAAACTCGGATGAAATCAAATCATATTTTATACATGTTGATCTTTTTTAATGCAAAAACATCCACCATTATTCGGATCAAATTGCGTATAAATATATATTGTGTTACATATCATTATATATTGTATCATATAAAAATTTTTACTCGGGTGTAGAGTACTTTGCGGAAAAAAATATTTATATAGTTTTCTTGGAGCAATTTTGGTACATCACACTTTTTTCAAATTTTGAAGATATTTAATTTATTTCATACTATTTTTTTTTTAAGTTCTTTTTAAAAAACTCCGATTTATACAAAAACTTAAACTAAAATTCAGTTTTATTCAAAAACCCTTTTTATTCAAAGAACTCTTACAAACTCCGTTTTATAAAAAAAATAAAAAAAAAAATAAAAAAAAAAATAAAAAAAAAAATAAAAAATTACACATTTTCAAAATTTCAAAATATTGAGCTGGACCAAAATTGCACTATGAAAACTTTATAAATATTTTTTTCTCAATGTACTCTACACTCAAAAAAAAAAAAAAATTGTAAAATGACAAGAAAATATGTTATTTTTATTTTTTGCTACCTTTTTACCAATTATTTTGAAATTTTACCACTTTTTTACCAATAAAATTGTAAATTTTAAAATTTTGTACGCAATACAATTTTCAAGGAATGACTTTACTAGATTTTTTGCTACCACCTATTCTACGAGAATTCTTAGTAAAAATTACGAGATTTTTTGTAATTTTACAACATTTTTACCAATAAAATTGTAAATTTACAACATTTTTGGCGAAATAAAACTTGCAAGGAATTTTCGTAAATCTACTAGATTTTTTTTATAAAATTATTTTGGAAATTTGTAAAATTACAAAAAAAAAATGTAAATTTACAAAATAATTTAAACTTTGATCGAAATTAGTTTGTTAAAACACAAGAAAAACTGACAAATATTGGTACACTAAAAATATTTTGTAGGAAAAAACAAAGGAAAACACACTTAAAACCAGTGAATAAACAATTGAAAACCATCCCAGTAATTATTCATTTGTTTTAACAAACATCAACATTTATTTTTTATTGTTGATAAAATTTTCTAAATAAAATAACATTAAACATTAAAAAATTACGTTTTTTCATTCATTTTTACCAACAAATTCGAAAAAATAACCTACGAAAACATTAAAAATTAATGACAGTTCTATTATTTTTACCAACAAATTCCAAAAAAATAACCCACGAAAACATTAAAAATTAATGATTTCGTAGGTTATTTTTTACAATTTTCTATTGAAATATTTTTTTAAAAGTTTTTAATAAAATTTTGGGGAATCGATCCCGCAATCAACTACATTCTGGACACTCTACCCATCGTGCCAAAGTCACTTGATTCAAACATGTTTTTATATTTCTATAAATAATTTTTTGAATTTTTTTTTTTACAAAAAAATAATCTACTTGTGTAGGTAAAAACTAATGATATCTCATTAAAAAATATCAACAATTTAAAAAAAAATGACTTACACAAATCTTTAAAAACTTAAAGAATAATCAGTAGTTTTAACTTACAGAACAAAAATAAATGACTTTAAAGATTAAATGTTAATGAAAATCTTTATTTTTTAGTGTGTTATTTTTGAAACAAAGGACAGAAGTAGTCATTAATAAAAACTGAACATCAAACAAATGTTTTTTCTTTTAAAAACGACTAAACGGAAAACTTTTTAAATAAACTACAAACAGTTAATGACATAATTTTTTGAGTGTAAAATGGGATTAAGATACGTTTTCTAGTAATTTGACAAGTTTTTTTTTTTTTTTTGAGTGTAAATACCAAAATTTTGGCACCAATTTTAAAAATAAAAAAATATTTTTTTTTTACCAAATGCACTATGGATGCAAACTTTAAACGTTGGTTGCGCCCTGAAGATGATCTCCAATTTTTTTTTTCATATTAATCAGCTCTTCATCGTTTTAGAAATCTTCTATAAAAATTTGCATTTTCGGGACACGCTTACCATCACCCACATATCTCTTGCATTTGTAATTATAAACTCAATATGCAATAAATATGAAACATTGAAAACACTTGACTTATTTACACTTCGTCGAATAGACAACAATTCGAAAAAGAAAAAACTTTTTTATTCATAAAGTGGTTTTTATGATACAATATACTTTCTTCATAAAATACATATTAAAATGTCAAGAAAATCAAGTGATTTAAACCGCAAGGCAAATATATAAAATGTAATCTTCATAATTTATAATTTGTACTCAAAGAAATACATTTATGTAGATCTAAAAAATATTTTACCCTTACAAAAAATTTTCCGCCTAAAGTCATTTAAAGCTTGTTTTTTCTAATTAACACCAATTAAGTTTGTTAGAAAAAATGGCAACAAAAAAATCTTTAAATAAGGAAAAATAACACCATAGAGTAACCCAGACTAAAACATAAACCTTAATTAAATGACCAAAAAAAAAGTGTACTATGTATATAAAAAATGAAAGATATACAATTTTTATGAATTAGCATTAAAAAAAACAAACAACAACTCTGCAAGAGAGAAACAAAAACGTAACAGCAACAAAACAATTTCCGTTTCCGCTTAAAAAAAGGAAAAACATAAATTTGTGTTTGTATGTTGGTATTTTTTTTTTGTTTGTTCGTGTCGCCTTTTTTTTAACATGTTTAGTATTTTTATGGCTAATTGCCGTAAACATACTTTTTGTCGTTTTCCTTTTATTTTTATTTTTTTTTTCTTCTAAGGAAACAAATTTTGAAAGCAACAAAAAAAATCTCATTTAACATAATTTTAAGTTAATTTATAATAACATTTTCTTTTTTTGGGCTTTGGTTTTTTATTAGTGATATTTTAATTAATTTTGTTTATGATAAGTTTAATACTTTTTAAACAAAATAAAGGACAACATAATTATTAGAGTTAATTTTAAAAAATAGATTTTTGGATATCATCACTTTTTAGAAGGTTTTTGTATCAATAAAAATAATGGCGTATTTTTTTGTTTTAAATTCCAACTCCTTCCCGTGCCTATAGGCGACTCAAATTGCGGAATTTGGGTCCCTTTTCACATACAACAAAAACGGCTGAATATATGTCAAATTTGACTTCACTATTCGATTATACAGGAAAACTTAGGCCTATAACCTTTTTTTTAGTTTTTGGAATGCACCAGAATGCATGATTAGAGTGGTCCAAAAAACAATGAAAAAATAGTTACATCTGAGAAAAATGGTCCAAAAATTTTAATTTTGTTGTTACCCGTTCAAAAGTTATTAAAGTTTAAAAATTTAATTTTTTAGTGAATACAAAATAATTTATTAGTTTTGTTATTTCTATTTAACAACAATAATTTTAATCAATTATATTCCTTTCAATAGCATATAAAGCTAAACAATTTAAATTATCTTTATTTTTAACTAAACACGAGTTGTTCAGGCGCGAAATTTTACCACCGAACAACTTGTTGGTAAAATTTCGCGCCTGAACAACTCGTGTTTAGTTAAAAATAAAGATAATTTAAATTGTTTAGCTTTATATGCTGTCGACAGGAATAGAATTAATTAGAATTGCTCTTAAATAGAAATTACAAAACCAATAAATTATTTTGTATTCACTAACAAATTAAATTTTTAAACTTTAATAACTTATGAACGGGTAACTACAAAATTAAAATTTTTGGACCATTTTTCTCAGATGTAAGTATTTTTTCATTGTATATTAACAAAAAAAATATTTCAATTTTTAAAAAAAAAAAAATATTTTTTTGGACCACTCTAATTATGCATTCTGGTGCATTCTTAAAACTAGAAAAAAGCTTATGGGCCTAAGTTTTCCCGTAGAATCGAATACTGAAGTCATATTTGACATACATTTAGCCGTTTTTGTTGTATGTGAAAAGGGACTCAAAATCCGCGATTTGAGTCGCCTATAGGCACGGGAAAGAGTTGGAATTTATTAAAAAAAAGTACGCCATTATTTTTATTGATACAAAAACCTTCTAAAAAGTGATAATATCCAGAAATCAGAATCAAAAAAAAAATTTGAAAACGAACTCTAATAATTATAAACCAAAAGTTTTTTGGTGCAAACGAACGGTATATTTCAGAATCTGAAGATTTTTTTACTTTAAATATCACAGAAACTATGGATTTTCTACATGATTTTTGTTTTAGAATATAAGATTTTTTCTATAGAAAAAATATATCAGAAGAAAAAAAAATATATTAAGGAAAATGTCTCAGAATCTGACAACATTTCTTGAGAAAGAATGAAACTACATTTTGTTTATAAAAAAATTTTCTTGAGATTCTCTGAAATTTTCTATTAAAAAAATATACCGATCAAAATTATGATACAACACCACAAATCTGGACGAGGGTCTTCAGATTTTTTTTTTTATATTATGAACACAGATGCTCACAAAAAATTTAAAAAGTGGTGAAGTTTGAAGAGCTATAACTTCTTAATTAAATATTAGATTTTTATAATCGAAATTGCAATTAAAAGATAAAGGTTCTACTTTAAACATAAAAAATGCCTGAGAATTTTGTACTTTTGCCCAAAACATTAAATCATGATAACTCTCAAAATATTTTGTAGGCAAAAACAAATGAAAAACACACTTAAAACCAGTGAATAAACAATTGAAACCCATCCCAGTAATTATTCATTTGTTTTAACAAACATCAACATTTATTTTTTACTGTTGACAAAATTTTCTAAAATAAATAACATTAAACATTAAAAAATTATGTTTTTTTCACTCTATTTTACCAACAAATTCGAAAAAAATAACCAACGAAAACATTAAAAATTAATGATAGTTCTGTTATTTTTACCAACAAATTTCAAAATAATAACCTACGAAAACAATAAAAATTAATGATTTCGTAGGTAATTTTTTACAATTTTTTATTGAAATATTTTTTTAAAAATTTTTTATAAAATTTTTGGGGAATCGATCCCGCAATCAACTACATTCTGGCCAGACACTTTACCCATCGTGCCAAAGTCACTTGATACAAACATGTTTTTATATTTCTATAAATAATTTTTAGATTTTTTTTTCTACAAAAAAATAACTGACTTGTGTAGGTAAAAACTAATGATATTTCATTAAAAAATACCAACAATTTAAAAAAAAATACTTACACAAATCATTAAAAATCAAAAGAATAATCAGTAGTTTTTACTTACAGAACAAAAATAAATGACTTTAAAAATTAAATGCAAATGAAAGTCTATATTTTTTAGTGTGTTATTTTTGAAACAAAGGAGTGAAGTAGTCATTAATAAAAACTGAACATCAAACAAATGTTTTTTCTTTTAAAAAGGACTAAAAGGAAAACTTTTTAAATAAACTACAAACAGTTAATGACATTATTTTTTGAGTGAATGTTTTGCGTAAGATTTGGGTGTACTTGCCAAAACAAAGCTTGGGTGTACTTGCCAAAGCAAAAAAAATGCATTAAAAAACCAAAAGAGCTGTACATTTCGAAAGTGAGTGCAAAAATAAGTGCAAAAAAGTGTTTTGACATTTTTTTGAATATAACGCTCTCACTTGTTTTATGTACATTTGATAAACAAATGGAAAATTTTTATGCGAAAAGCTTAGACTTGGTCAAAAAGTAGTTTTGGTAAAAAAAATGTTTTTTTTTTTTTCACAAAAAACAAAATAAGGTTAAACAAGTAAAAAAGTTAAATTCGGCCGAATGTAGTGATACCCTCCACAATTTCAAAAAGATTATTGCCAAAAACTTTATTTAAAAGGAAATTACTTAAAAAAAAAAATTTGAAAAAAAAAATTTCCGCGAAAAAAAAAATTTGGTAAAAAAAATCCGCGATTTTTTTCTGTTTTTGTCAAAAAAATATGTTCGTACTTGTTTAAATACCATTTGGTGTTCAATTATGTTCACATATGTCAACAGAAGCCGAATTAAAGCATTTTGTATATTTAGGTTATGTTGAATGTACTGAAATTTTTGTGGTGTGCTTACATTTTCGCTCATAACTTTTGAACCGCTGAACCGATATCGCTCAAATGCAATACCAATCTTCAAGGGAGAACTTCCAATAAATATGTTAAGTTTCAGTCATCTCTGTGCAATATTTTGTCAGTGATAGCATTTTCCACAGACTGACAGACAGACAGACAGACAGACAGACAGACAGACAGACAGACAGACAGACAGACAGACAGACAGACAGACAGACAGACAGACAGACAGACAGACAGACAGACAGACAGACAGACAGACAGACAGACAGACAGACAGACAGACAGACAGACAGACAGACAGACAGACAGACAGACAGACAGACAGACAGACAGACAGACAGACAGACAGACAGACAGACAGACAGACAGACAGACAGACAGACAGACAGACAGACAGACAGACAGACAGACAGACAGACAGACAGACAGACAGACAGACAGACAGACAGACAGACAGACAGACAGACAGACAGACAGACAGACAGACAGACAGACAGACAGACAGACAGACAGACAGACAGACAGACAGACAGACAGACAGACAGACAGACAGACAGACAGACAGACAGACAGACAGACAGACAGACAGACAGACAGACAGACAGACAGACAGACAGACAGACAGACAGACAGACAGACAGACAGACAGACAGACAGACAGACAGACAGACAGACAGACAGACAGACAGACAGACAGACAGACAGACAGACAGACAGACAGACAGACAGACAGACAGACAGACAGACAGACAGACAGACAGACAGACAGACAGACAGACAGACAGACAGACAGACAGACAGACAGACAGACAGACAGACAGACAGACAGACAGACAGACAGACAGACAGACAGACAGACAGACAGACAGACAGACAGACAGACAGACAGACAGACAGACAGACAGACAGACAGACAGACAGACAGACAGACAGACAGACAGACAGACAGACAGACAGACAGACAGACAGACAGACAGACAGACAGACAGACAGACAGACAGACAGACAGACAGACAGACAGACAGACAGACAGACAGACAGACAGACAGACAGACAGACAGACAGACAGACAGACAGACAGACAGACAGACAGACAGACAGACAGACAGACAGACAGACAGACAGACAGACAGACAGACAGACAGACAGACAGACAGACAGACAGACAGACAGACAGACAGACAGACAGACAGACAGACAGACAGACAGACAGACAGACAGACAGACAGACAGACAGACAGACAGACAGACAGACAGACAGACAGACAGACAGACAGACAGACAGACAGACAGACAGACAGACAGACAGACAGACAGACAGACAGACAGACAGACAGACAGACAGACAGACAGACAGACAGACAGACAGACAGACAGACAGACAGACAGACAGACAGACAGACAGACAGACAGACAGACAGACAGACAGACAGACAGACAGACAGACAGACAGACAGACAGACAGACAGACAGACAGACAGACAGACAGACAGACAGACAGACAGACAGACAGACAGACAGACAGACAGACAGACAGACAGACAGACAGACAGACAGACAGACAGACAGACAGACAGACAGACAGACAGACAGACAGACAGACAGACAGACAGACAGACAGACAGACAGACAGACAGACAGACAGACAGACAGACAGACAGACAGACAGACAGACAGACAGACAGACAGACAGACAGACAGACAGACAGACAGACAGACAGACAGACAGACAGACAGACAGACAGACAGACAGACAGACAGACAGACAGACAGACAGACAGACAGACAGACAGACAGACAGACAGACAGACAGACAGACAGACAGACAGACAGACAGACAGACAGACAGACAGACAGACAGACAGACAGACAGACAGACAGACAGACAGACAGACAGACAGACAGACAGACAGACAGACAGACAGACAGACAGACAGACAGACAGACAGACAGACAGACAGACAGACAGACAGACAGACAGACAGACAGACAGACAGACAGACAGACAGACAGACAGACAGACAGACAGACAGACAGACAGACAGACAGACAGACAGACAGACAGACAGACAGACAGACAGACAGACAGACAGACAGACAGACAGACAGACAGACAGACAGACAGACAGACAGACAGACAGACAGACAGACAGACAGACAGACAGACAGACAGACAGACAGACAGACAGACAGACAGACAGACAGACAGACAGACAGACAGACAGACAGACAGACAGACAGACAGACAGACAGACAGACAGACAGACAGACAGACAGACAGACAGACAGACAGACAGACAGACAGACAGACAGACAGACAGACAGACAGACAGACAGACAGACAGACAGACAGACAGACAGACAGACAGACAGACAGACAGACAGACAGACAGACAGACAGACAGACAGACAGACAGACAGACAGACAGACAGACAGACAGACAGACAGACAGACAGACAGACAGACAGACAGACAGACAGACAGACAGACAGACAGACAGACAGACAGACAGACAGACAGACAGACAGACAGACAGACAGACAGACAGACAGACAGACAGACAGACAGACAGACAGACAGACAGACAGACAGACAGACAGACAGACAGACAGACAGACAGACAGACAGACAGACAGACAGACAGACAGACAGACAGACAGACAGACAGACAGACAGACAGACAGACAGACAGACAGACAGACAGACAGACAGACAGACAGACAGACAGACAGACAGACAGACAGACAGACAGACAGACAGACAGACAGACAGACAGACAGACAGACAGACAGACAGACAGACAGACAGACAGACAGACAGACAGACAGACAGACAGACAGACAGACAGACAGACAGACAGACAGACAGACAGACAGACAGACAGACAGACAGACAGACAGACAGACAGACAGACAGACAGACAGACAGACAGACAGACAGACAGACAGACAGACAGACAGACAGACAGACAGACAGACAGACAGACAGACAGACAGACAGACAGACAGACAGACAGACAGACAGACAGACAGACAGACAGACAGACAGACAGACAGACAGACAGACAGACAGACAGACAGACAGACAGACAGACAGACAGACAGACAGACAGACAGACAGACAGCCAGACAGACAGACAGACAGACAGACAGACAGACGGACAACGCTAGAATGTCTTAAAATCGATCGGGCATCATGAATATATATACTTTATGGTGTCCTAGACCGATATTTTGATGAGTTACAAACGGAATGACAAACTTATATATACCCTCTATCACTAAGTGGAGGGTATAAAAAAATTTAATGAACCCAAAATTTTTGAGTGTTTTTATCGGCGCATGCCATATTCTGTTTTGTTATTAAGGGTTTGTGATTGAAGAAGAAAACATTGTATTTCTAAAGATTATTTTTAATGTGGATTTATTCCAGACCATGGTTTCTGTAGCCACCTCTACGTCATCAGTGGAGAAAATTACATTAGATTTAAATTGTTTGATTATTTGTAAGACTGTTTTTCTATATGTTTTTTCATCAACAGACTTAACTCTGAGTGGAATAGAACCCACGTTCTTCAAATTTTCCATCAGTTTGCAAAGCAAGTACTCTACCATCTGAGCTATCGCCCTGCTTGACAAACTAACAGCAGAAGTTGGTTTGTTCGTATTTCATTACAGATGTTAAGTGTGTGACTTCAACAGAAGATTTTTATTTTACACCAACAATTACGATCCTTCGAAACAACAACATTCCTTAATCTCTCTTTGTCTCGTTTTTGCACATAACAATTTTAGCGCTGAATTATTTGTTCATACACGTTAAAGATGAGTGCATATATTTGAGACTACTTGCCCGTAGGGCGACATATATTTGCATATATTTTTGTCAATTCTGTATTTTTAAGTGTTTTTATCGGCGCATGCCATATTCTGTTTTGTTATTAAGGGTTTGTGATTGAAGAAGAAAACATTGTATTTCTAAAGATTATTTTTTGGTGGAAAAAAATTGTGATCAAAAAAAGTTTTTGATGAATTTTTTTGATGAAAAGAAAAATTTTTTGATGTAAAAAAAATAAGAAAAATATTTTTTTTTGGTGAGAAAAAAATTGATAATAAAAAATTTGATAAAAAAATTTGATAAAAAAATGGATCAAAAAAATATGCTAACAAAAAAAATTTTGATGAAAAAAAAATTTGATAAAAAAAAAATTAATGAAAAAAATTGATGAAAAAAAAAAAAAAATTTGATGAAAAAAAAAATTGATGAATAAAAAATTTGATGAAAAAAAATTGATGAAAAAAAAAATTTATAAAAAAAAATGATGAAGAAAAAAAAGTTTGATGAAAAAAAAAAAAATTGATGAAAAAAAAAAAAAAAAATTATGAAAAAAAAAATTTATGAAAAAAAAATATTTGATGAAAAACAAAGTTTGATGAAAAAAAAATTAAGAAAAAAAAAAAAAAAAAAATTGATGAAAAAAAAAATTTGATGAAAGAAAAAAAATTTGATGAAATTTTTTTTTTTTTTTTTTTGTTGAAAAATAATTATGTTATGTTATTATGTTTTTATTCATAAGCTGGTGAAAAACGGGTTTATTCACCACGAGGTGAAGAATTATTATCCAAGTTACAAACCCAAGTTATTAAAGTTTTTGGTTTTAAGAAAATGAAAATAGTAATTCTTGTTTTCTTTTTCGTTAATTGTTAGCTTATATAGTCAAACTAAGGTGGCGTCCTGCAACTTTTTTAAAACTATACACCAGCCTAAAAACATTGTCATGTTTAAATAAAAAAAAATTTGTGTCATTAAAAAAATGCATTCTAAATGCAAATGCATTTTTGGGGTGCATTTTCATCAACTTTTACCCCTTTTGATTTTTTTTAGTTAACATATTATTAAAGTACAACATTTTTACAAACAAATTCAGTCATCATTTTCATGGGACACAAAGGTCTTCCATTTTTAATATATTTCTTTAAAAAATTGTGCTCATTTTTTTCATACAAAAAATAAAAAAAAATATTGATTTTTTTTGTTTTTTAAAATTTGGATGTTTTCTAAATTGTTTTGCAATGAATTTTTGAAGAGCCATAACTCATTAAGTAAATATCGGCTTCCTACAGACAAAATTGAAATAGAAAGCTAGAATCCTTTACTTTAAACGTAAAAGTTCACAAAAAATTTCTTAACATAAAAATACATTTAAAATGCAAATGCAAATTTTTAATGCATTAAAAATGCATTTTTTTATTGACACAATTTTTTTGAACTTTTTCGTTGAAAGTAGAGAACTCTAGCTTACCATTTCAATTTTGATTATAGAAATCTGATATTTATTTAAAGAGTTATGGCTCTTCAAAAATACATTGAATAACAATTTAGAAACATTTAATTAAAAAATTTTTAAAAACAAAAAAAAAATCTATCTTTTTTTAATTTTTGTATGGAAAAAAATGAGCAACATTTTTAAAAAAATTATATTAAAAACAGAAGACCTTTGTGTCCCATGAAAATGATGACTGACCTATTTTGTTAAAAAGTTGTACTTTAATAATATGTTAACTAAAAAAAATAAAAAGGGGTAAAAGTTGACGAAAATGCACCCCAAAAATGCATTTGCATTTAGAATGCACTTTTTTAATGAAACATTTTTTTTTAATTTTTATGTTTAAAGTAGAGGACTTAAGCTTTTAATTTCAATTTCGATTATAAAAATCCGATATTTACTTAAGAAGTTATAGCTCTTCAAATTGCACCACTTTTTTAATTTTTTGTGATTTTTAAAAAATGAAAATCGCGAATAAAATCGCGAGTTTTTGGAATTTAATAAAACTGTAAATGGGAATGTGTAAATAGGTCCATAGGGTATTTTTATACACAATATGAAAAAAATTTGAAGACACCAAGTCAAAAAATACCATTTTTCTCGTATTGGAAAAGGTGATATATCACAAAATCTTTTTTAAATTTCAACTCAGTGAAACTGAAATAAATGTTTAAAAAAACAGAAATTTTTGGAATTTAGAAAAATTGTAAATGCAGTTGTGTAAACAAGACCTTGAACCATCACTGAGCAATGTTTAAGGATTACCCCAATTTACCTGTAAAAGTTTCAGAGGGTTAAATTTGAAAAATCGATAAAAATGGCTTGAAATAATCCATAGTTTTTACTTTCATTCGCTTTTTTTTAAGTTCTCCTTATATTTAAATCTTTTCCAGCATAACACAAAGTCAGTACATATAAGAGATTATTTTAATGTTGGTTTGATAGATGCTTCATCGCTTGGTAAGAAGTTATAAGACGGTTAAGTTTTGAAACCAAAAATTAAGAGTTTTTAAATTTTCAAAGTTTTTTGATCAGGGATTTCGGTCCCCTCTATAAAATGAAAAAAGTTGAACTAGAGTTGGTAGCTGTTGTATTTCTTAACATTTTGGAATCAATCCCGTTAATGTGCCACGAATAGTTAAGGAGTTTCAGCAAATCAAATTTCGAAAGAAAAAACGTAATTTTTTTAAAATGACAGTTTTTCGCGAGGCACATTCGCGGTTTCATTCGTAATTTGGTGGACTCTTGCGTAAACCGAGTTTTTTGTGAGTTTACATAAAAAAATCACTGGCGGGTTAATAAAAAATAAATTGCAAAAATTTTATGGCATTTTTGAAAATTGTGCGAAATTTGCAAATATGTTTCCTATTTTTTTTAGTAGCAATTAATGCATCATGTTCATTTTAATACACCAAAAGACGTGCCTTAACGAGTAGAACTGATTTGCTTTTTGACTTTTTACTTTAAGCCATTCTGAGCGCAAAGCGCGATGATTTTATCTAAACCTGTTTTCATCTGGCACATCCAAGGCTTTACACGAAATCGGATGATTTTTTTTTTAATGAAAGCCCACTTGATGTGTCATCATAAAATCAGAGGCGGGTTAAAAAATTTTGATGGTTATAGATTGTTTGGACCATATTAAATTTTCTTGTTTTAAAAATGCATCACCGATTTTTTTTAAACTACTGGTACAATGATACGATTTTCCGTGATTTTTTTCAGTAATACTAACGCGCATTGCCTAAATATGTTATAAAAAAATTGTGATTTTAGGTACTTAGATATTTTTTTTAAATCGTTTGGTTTAAAGGGTTAAATTTATATCATATATTTTAGAAGAAATGATATATCCTGGTATGTTTTAATAACGCATGCAACAAATGTGTAGAAAAAAAATCTTTAAAATATTTTTAAGATTTTTAAAACCCCTAAATCTTAAAACCGCCATAACTTTTGACCCCCTTGCGCGATTTAATTGACGCGAACGAATCTCTTATTCTTAAATATCTTCTAATATTTATGCCAACTTTCGTCGATGTGCCATGAAAACAAAAATCACATCTTTTTTACCTCGAAATTTAAGTCTTAGACGGAACTCCTCATATATCAAAACTTTTATTACACTGTGCAACACGATTTTGTATCTTGGATGGGACCCACAAAATATGAAAGTTTACCAACAGTAAAGCAAAACTCCGAAAGGGTTTTGAAACCTTGGCTCGAGTTCTTTTTTTATGGACCACTGAAGTTTTTAAATTTTGAATAAGTCAAAAAATAAGTATTTAATCTAATTCTAAGGAAAATGAAATTAGGACATGCCTTCAGTAAAATTTGTTAGTGGTTCTTTTCATAAAATATATTAACCCTTTATCCTCAAATTTAGGGGTCATTTTGGTCCTTTTTTCAAATATCCTTATAAAACACCAATACAACGTGCGTTTAAAGGGTTAAAATGTTTTACAAAAAATTTCTGCATCAAATTCAAATTTTACTAGGGGTTGCCGACGGTCAAAAGTTCGTGCGAAAAGTGCAGAATGCTTTAAAAAGTCAAAGTGTAAGTATTTTGGTGAAAAATAATTTAACTAATTCTGATAAGGGCCATTCCAGAAAATTTAGCTCAAATTTTAGTCATTTTTGGAAATGGTGTCTCAGATTAATTTGAACCTTGACACATAGATAGCCCTCATAAATATGATATATGTACCGTATATCGTGTTTTTACATTTGGTGTATTTAACGAATTATGGCGGGTCAAAGATTGACTTTTTAAGCAAAAGTAAGAAAAATACATCACGTTTAAAGAGCTGTAACTTCTTAACCAATGACCCGATTTTCACAAATTTAGGCTCATGTGAAAGCTGGGGTTCTTCTTTTAGAAAACATTTCTAAAATAACACAGTTTTTTTTTACAGAAATGATGCAAAAACGCAAAAACATTTTTTCTTTTCGAATATTTAAAAAAACACATCTTCGATTTTTTTAAAAAAAATTCTGGTGAAAAATAACAATGTTTTGTATTGCATATTCAAAATTCAGAGTGGGATCTCCATGGGATCAAAAACTATTCTGTTTTAAGTACGAGGTTCTCATATTTTTCCCTTAGAAAATTTAAATTTCTAGTGTTTTGAATGTTTTTCAAAATTTTAATAGTATAATTTTCTTTGAAAATTTAAATTTTTATATTGAAGAAATATAAAATTTTAATTTTCTAAGGTAAAATTTAAGAACTTCGTACTAAAACCAGAATATTTTTTGATCCCATTGGGATCCCACTCTGAATTTTGGATATGTTGTACAAAACAGTATTGTTTATCACCAAACTTTTTTTTTTAAAAATCGAAGATGTGTTTTTTTAAATATTCGCAAAAAAAAATGTTTTGAATTTTTGCAACACTTCTGAAAAAAAACCGTATGTTTTTGAAAATATTTCGTAAAAGAAGAAGAATTAAGCTTTAATATGAGCCATTACTTGTGATAATCGGATTACTAGTTAAAAAGTAAGAGCACGTACAACGTCATGTATTTTTCTGACTTTTGCTAAAAAAGTCGAACTTTGACCCGCGATAATTTGAAAACTACAGCAAATTTTGAAAATCCAAAAATGCAACATATCTCATATAAACGTGGATATCTATGAGCCAAATTCTCAGTGGCGTCCAAAGGCATGTTTCCGAACAGCGCACATTGGGTTGAACACTATCAAAACTGAGGATTAATTCATAATTTGAATTTGGTATATTGTAATATATTTTTTATGGGTTTAAAGAGGATAAAATTCTCCATCAATAACTGTCAAAATTAGTGTTCTAAGTTGTTTACTTTTTTTGCTATGCTCTCTCAAAGTTTAATAATTTTAATTAATTTTGTGTACAGTGGTAAAAAGTCAAAAACGAGATATTTCAAGTGATTTTTTTTTTTGTTTTCAACTAAAAATAAAAATTTTTGTTAAATGGATTCACAAATTAAAGGTATTTAACTATATTATTGACAAGCGGTTGTTAAGATAAATGTTGAAAAAATTAGTTTAATAATTTTTTAAAAAATATCCTAAAAATAGGGTATTTTTTACATATATGTTGAGTTCTGGTTGCTACTCTGATGAGCTCGGGCGTATCTGAGAACATAGTGATAAAATACAGGATTTTTGCTTTAAAATCCATGAAAGAACCAATGCCAAGACTTGCCAATACGAAAAATACAAGAGATTCTTTTTAAACATCTCCAGTGTAAAAAAATTATATGCTCGAAATCTTAATAGCTAATACTTGTTTTTCTATTGTCTTTATGTTGTTTACCGTTTTTGTTTATTGCTATTTATTGTAAATGTGTAATTTAATTATATTAACAAATAATTTTAATGATCATATACATTAGAGTGGGGTGTAAAGTTACTTTTTAACGAAATTGGTAATGTTTTTTCTTAAAATACTAAAAAGCATATCCCATGCAGTTTTTCAAAAAAAAATTCGCGAAATTGTTTAAATGTTTAAATTACATTTGGTATTAAATTTTGTTCATGTTTCTCATCCAGAAACCAAATTAAAGCATTTAGTATTTTTAGGTTATGTGGAATGTACCAAAATCGCTCAAATGCATACCAAACTGCTTAGGATAACTAGAAGTAAATATGTTTTTCTTAAAGAATATAATGAATTGTTAAAACTTAAAACAAAAATTATAATTTTTTAATTGAGTAATTATGAATTTACTCAAAAATGAAAAAAAAAAAATTAGTAAATAATTTAATAAAAATTTAGTAGTTTTTTTATTGATTTGCTCAAATTTTTCGATAAATTTTATTAACTATTTACTCAACACTTTTAAATTGTTTACTGGTGAAAAATTAAGTTATTATCAATTAATACTCTTAAAAATTTACTCAACATTTTTTTCAGTGGTTTCAGTATAATTAAATTTGAATTTTAATTTATTAAGTTATCGATTTTAATTTTAAAGTTACAACAAAATTTATGAATCAATATTTTTTATCGACAATTTTGATTTTTTTGCATTAGTTTTGATTTTTAAATAAAAAAATATAGTATTTAAAATATGTTAATCAAGTTTTGTTTTGAAAATGTTTATTTTTTTTTATTTATACGATTTTTAAATAAAAAAAAAATGTGATTCCTTTTTTAAAAGAAAATTTAAATTTTTTTAATTTTATGAACCACAAAAATAAAATTTTATAAAAAATTTATTCTAATAAAAATACGTATTTATTTTTTTTTTAATCTAATAAAAACTCATTAAATATTCTTTAATTTGAAATTTGATTCATTAATTTATCGCTTTTGCTTCCAAAGTTACAGCAAAAATTGTGACTCAAGATAAGTTTTTCCAAAAATCGAAAAAGTGCCTAGCAGGTTAAAACAAAATTTTTTCCATATTTTTATTTTTCAAAATAGTATTTTTTTGTTAATTAATAAGTATTCATCAATAAAAAATTATAATATTTCAAAATTACGGCATCCCTGAATTAATCCCCATTTTGCCTATCGTTCAACCCACTGTGCAGCGGGGCGAAAATTTTTGGAATTGCCCATAACTAAAATTTTCTTTTTTTAATATTTTGGTTTATCGCACGAATTTTTGACCTTCGACAACCCCCCAGTAAAATTTGATGCAGAAAATGTTTGTAGAAAATTTTAACCCTTTAAACGCATGTCTTAATCGTGTTCTAAGAGAATTTTTGAAAAAAAGGCCAAAATGATCCCTAAAAATGGGAGATAGGGGGTTAATATGTTCTAAGAAAAGAACCGCCATCAAATGTCACCGCAGACATCTAGTTTTGTAATTTTCAGAAGCAGATTTATAACAATTTTTTTTTTTTTTTTTAGATAGAAGGTTAATATATTCTTAGCAAATAACCGCCATCAAATTTTACTTGAGCTAAGTTTTCAAAACCCTTCTGGGGTTGTGTTCTTCAATTGGTATACTTCATTTTATTTTTTTTGTCCCGTTCAAGATACACTCGATGACCCAAAAATTGTTGCACGGTGTAGTCGAGATATTTTATAATCGCGATTACGATCAAATAAACAGATGTTAATCGCGATTATCGATTAATCGAGTTTTTTAAATAAATATAATTGCAAAAGTTCATTAAAAAAAAACTTTAAAATTTACACTTTAGAATATACGAAAATACAGAAATAAATATTTTAAGTAATAAAATTAACGTTCCACACCAAATGTCCTGCGAAAAAAAATATATGTCCAATGAATATCTGCATAGGTGGTATGGATAGCTATATATGAAACTTAGAAAATTGCGTTTTTGGTTTTTTCAATTTTTCAAAATCTGGGCTAAGGGGCGTGGTTAAATATTGGAAAAATTGACAAAATTGTGTCGAGTTCCCTTGATTAAATGTTTATCCAATTTACAAAATGCCCCACAATCACCAAAATTAACATTTTTGTATATTTTTTTATGTGTTATCAACAAAATTTTTTTATTTTGCAAAATTTTCAGAACCCGTTCTGAAATTTTCTTTTTTAAAAAAGTTAATTTATCAAAAATCCGGCCACTTTTTTTTTATTTTAATTTTAGATGTTTGTCTATCCGCACAAAAAAAATCAGGAGGGCATTTTTTATTTTTCGAGAAAATAGCATTTGAATGTTGTACTACATAAAAATTCTGTAATTCTATTGCATTTTATTGTGTCAACACTGCGTATGAGTAACGGAAATTCGTTTGTTTCACAAATCGTCGTTACTCATACGCGGTGTTGACCCAATAAAATACAAGAGAATTTTAGAATTTGTCGGAAATACACACAGAAAATAAAATCGTCAAATTAAAATCAACAAACATCAATTGTAAATCAACCAAACATGATATCAACCAAACATTTAGTAAGAACGGCCGCCAGTTAGTCCATAATACAAAACTTCGATTTTGTTTTCAACGAACTCAGTCAAGTTATTTTATTTCAAAATTCTTTTATCATGTCAATAAATAGTTTTTGTGTTTGTTAAATTTCTTTGGTAAAAAAAAATTGCATTTGTCATATCAACAAATTGTGTTTGTTGAATTTCTTTGTTGAAAAAAAAAAAAAATTAAGTGTGGCAGAAGATAAACTCCGCTCGGATCGATATCTTGCATGTGCCTTACCATTAGAGGTAAAACACTTTTGGCGGGTATTAAAATTCTGACTGTGAGAGAAAATCATAAATGCTATTGAAAGATCACCCTAGTGTTTTCCTCCCCTAAACAATTTATATTAGGCCACTGAAAACGAATATATTAATCTTGGATTTTTGTTTTCCACAAGATATGCAAATTTGAATACAAACACAGCATATTGTTAAATTTAAGCACTCGTTTTTATGTTGTTTTTTAATATAATTTTCATTCTTAATTTATGTGTATTTTTTTTTTCTCATTACAGTTGGCTAATGAAGGTGTACCACCATTACCATTACAAGGTAAAAATTTCCAAAGAGCAAGAAACTAAACTAAAAAAAAAAAATTGCAAAACTACAACATTATCATCAAAAAATAACAACAACACCCCATAAACAACAAAGGGATAAAAAAAAATTACAAAGAAGTGGTCTTAAAAAATAAAAAGAACAAAATTTTACTACAAATTACAAAAAAAAGCAGATCCTACAAAATAATTTTAAACGAAATGATACCATTAAAAATATACAAACAGTCAGTTCAGCCATCAACAGCAGTAGCTAGGAAGGAGTATCATCATCAACATCATCCATTGAAGATAGACATCAAATCACAATGTCATTTGCATAAATCACATTTACATATTTTTATTTTTTACAAAAAAAAAAGAACAACATTTTTCAACAGCCGAAGAAGGATGACAAAGAAAAAGATGCTGCTGTTGATGATGATGATGGAAAAAAAAAAATAACCATTTCATTTTTTCTAATGGCAAACATTATGGCCACAATTAGTTTTGACCGCTTCAGTGACTATAATATTCTTCAACAAACATCCTGATGACAACAACTTTGAACACCATGATGACAACAAAATATACAATTTTTCGTTAAAGGAATTCTTTTTTTTTTTCAAAGATAATGAAAAACATCAACTAAATTATAAAACTAAACAACACTTTGAGGTGATAGAAATTGTAAAAAAAAGAAAGAATTTATAGACTCATCATCATCATTTATAAATGAAAAACAAACATTGTGTTGACAATGTTTGGCGACTCTTTTAACATCTGTTCTATATCAGAATACAACAATCTACACAAATCGCCACCAACGACAGCACACACACATCAGCAGCAACAGCAACACATTATTGTTATTATCAACACTTTTTTTTTAAAACTATCCTCTAAGAAACATAAATAACCCAGCAAACAAAGTGGAGATGTCTCAAAAGAAAAAAAAATAAAAATTAATTTTTGATTGAATTTCTCAGGTTCTGACAAATTTTCTTATGAAAATATGTGAAATATTCTGTAAAAAAAATTTCTCAGAATTTAAAAACTTTTTCTATAGTTATCGATAACTATAGAATTTTCTATAGAAAATTTTTGGCTATCGATATTTATAGAATTTTCTATAGAACATTTTTTGTTATCGATAACTATAGAATTTTCTATAGAAAATTGTTTGTTATTGATTACAATAGAACTTTCTATAGCAATTTGTTTGTTATCGATAACTATAGAATTTTCTATAGACAATTTTTTGTTATCGACAACTATAGAATTTTTTATAGAATTTTTTATCGATAAGTAATGAATTTTCTACAGAAATTTTTTGTTATCGCTAACTATAAAATTTTCTATAATTTTTTTTTTTTGCTAACGATAACTATAGAATATTCTATAGAAAATTTTTTGCTATCGATAACTAAGAATTTTCGATAAAACATTTTTGTTATCGATAACTATATAATTTTCTATAGAAATTTTTTTTTTATCGATAACTATAGAAATTTCTATAGAAATTTTTTTGTTATCGATAACTATAGAATTTTCTATACAAAATTTTTTTTTTTTATCGATAACTAAAGAATTTTCTATAGAAAATGTTTTGCTATCGATAACAAAAAAATTTTTATAGAAACGTTTTTGTTATCGATAACTATAGAATATTTTTTTTTCGATTGATATAGAATTTCCTACCGAAAATTTTTTGTTATCTATTACTAAAGAATTTTCAATAGAAAATTTTTTGCTGTCGATTACTATAGAATTTTCTACTGAAAATTTTTTGTTATAGATACCTTTAGAATTTTCTATAGACAATTTTTTGTTATCGATACCTACAGAATTTTCTATAGAAAATTTTTTGATATCTATAAATATAAAATTTTTTATACTACAGAATTTTCTATCGATAACTTTAGAATTTTACGTAGAAAATTTTTTGGTATCGATAACTATAGAATTTTTTATAGAAAATTTTTTGTTGCCAATAACTATAGAAATTTCTATAGAAAATTTTTTGTTATCAATAACTATAGAATTTTCTATAGAAATTTTTTTGTTTTCTATAGAAAATTTTTTGTTATCGATAACAATAGAATTATCTATAGAAAATTTTTTGTTATCAAAAACTATAGAATTTTCTATAGAAATTTTTTTGTTATCGATAACTATAGAATTTTCTATAGAAAATTTTTTGTTATCGATAACTATAGAATTTTCTATAGAACATTTTTTGTTATCGATAACTTTAGAATTTTCTATAGAAAAATTTTTGTTATCGATAACTTTAGAAATTTTCTATAGAAAATTTTTTGCTATCGATAACTATACAATTTTCTTTAGAAAATTTTTTGTTATCAATAATTATGGAATTTTCTATAGAAATTTCTTTGTGATCGATAACTATAGAAATTTCTATAAAAAATTTTTTGTTATCGATAACTATATAATTTTCTATAGAAAATTTTTTGCTATCGATAACTAAAGAATTTTCTATAGAAAATTTTTTGCTATTGATATCGATAGAATTTTCTATAGAAAATTTTTACAGAAAAATTATTAGTTATCGATTACAAAAAATTTTCTATAGAAAATTTTTTGTTATCGATAACAATGGAATTTTCTATAGAAAATTTTTTGTCATCGATAACTATAGAATTTTCTATAGAAAATTTTTTGTTATCGATAACTAAAAATTTTCGATAGAACATTTTTTGTTATCGATAACTATAAAATAACTTTAGAATTTTCTATAGAAAATTTTTTGTTATCGATAACTATAGAATTTTTTATAGAAAATTTTTTATTATCGATAACTATAGAATTTTTCTATAACAAATGTTTTGCTATCGATATCTACAGAAATTTCTATAGAAAATTTTTTGTTATCGACAACTATGGAATTTTCCACAGAAAATTTTTTGTTATCGATAACTATAGAATTTTCTATAGAAAATTTTTTTGTTATCGATAACTATCTAATTTTCTATAGGATTTTTTTTGTTATCGATAACTATAGAATTTTCAATAGAACATTTTTTGTTGTAGATAATTATTAAATTAGAATTTTCCAAACAAAATTTTTTGCTATCGATAACTATCGAATTTTCTATAGAAAATTTTTTCCTATCGATAGAATTTTCTATAGAAAATTTTTTTCCTATCGATATCGATAGAATTTTCTATAAAAAAATTTCTATAGAAAAATTTTTGTTATCGATTACTATGGAATTTTCTACAGAAAATTTTTTGCTATCGATATCGATAGAATTTTCGATTGAAAATTTTTTCCTATCGATAGAATTTTCTATAGAAAATTTTTTCCTATCGATAGAATTTTCTATAGAAAATTTTTTTCCTATCGATATCGATAGAATTTTCTATAGAAAATTTTTTCCTATCGATATTGATAGAATTTTCTACAGAAAATTTATTCGATAGAATTTTCTATAGAAAATTTTTTGTTATCGATAACTATAGAATTTTCTATAGAAATTTTTTTGCTATCGATAACTATAGAATTTTCTATAAAATTTTTTGTTATCGATAACTATAGAACTTTCTATAGAAAATTTTTTGTTATCGATAACTATAAAATATTCTATAGAAAATTTTTTGGTATCGATAACTATACAATTTTCTATAAAACATTTTTGGTTATCGATAACCATAAAATTTTCTATAGAAACTATTTTTTTATATCGATAACAATTGATTTTTCTATAGAAAATTTATCGATAACTATTAAATTTTCTATAGAACATTTTTTCCCATTGATAACTATAGAATTTTTTATAGAAAATTTTTTGGTACCGATTGTTGTTATCGATAACTATAGAATTTTCTATAGAAATTTTTTGTTATCGATAACTATAGAATTTTGTATAGAAAAATTTAATGTTATCGATAACTTTAAAATTTTCTATAGAAAATTTGTTATAATCGATTACTATAGAATTTTATATAGAAAATTTGTTGTTATCGATAACTAAAGAATTTTCTATATAAAATTTTTTTGGTATCGATAACTATAAAGTTTTCTGTAGAAAATTTTTTGTTATCGATTATATCGATAACTATAGAATTTTCTATAGAAAATTTTTTGTTATCGATTATATCGATAACTATAGACTTTCTATAGAAAATTTTTTGTTATCGATTATATCGATAACTATAGAATTTCTATAGAAAATTTTTTTTATCGATTATATCGATAACTATAGAATTTTCTATAGAAAATTTTTTGTTATCGATTATATCGATAACTATAGAATTTTCTATCGAAAATTTTTTGTTATTAATTATATCGATAACCATAGAATTTTCTATACAAAATTTTTTGTTATCGATTATATCGATAGCTATAGAATTTTCTATAGAAAATTTTTTGTTATCGATTATGTCGATAACTATAGAATTTTCTATAGAAAATTTTTTGTTATCGATTATATCGATAACTATAGAATTTTCTATAGAAAATTTTTTATTATCGATTATATCGATAACTATAGAATTTTCTATAGAAAATTTTTTGTTATCGATTATATCGATAACTATAGAATTTTCTATAGAAATTTTTTTGTTATCGATTATATCGATAACTATAGAATTTTCTATAGAAAATTTTTTGTTATCGATTATATCGATAACTATAGAATTTTCTATAGAAAATTATTTGTTATCGATTATATCGATAACTATAGAATTTTCTATAGAAAATTTTTTGTTATCGATTATATCGATAACTATATTATATCGATAACTATAGAATTTTCTATAGAAAATTTTTTGTTATCGGTTATATTGATAACTACAGAATTTTCTATAGAAAATTTTTTGTTATCGATTATATCGATAACTATAGAATTTTCTATATAAATTTTTTTGTTATCGATTATATCGATAACTATAGAGTTTTCTATAGAAAATTTTTTGTTATCGATTATATCGATAACTATAGATATTTTTTGTTATCGGTTATATTGATAACTACAGAATTTTCTATAGAAAATTTTTTGTTATCGATTATATTGATAACTATAGAATTTTCTATAGAAAATTTTTTGTTATCGATTATATCGATAACTATAGAATTTTCTATATAAATTTTTTTGTTATCGATTATATCGATAACTATAGAATTTTCTATAGAAAATTTTTTGTTATCGATTATATCGATAACTATAGAATTTTATATAGAAAATTTTTTGTTAGCGATTATATCGATAACTATAGAATTTTCTATAGAAAATTTTTTGTTATCGATTATATCGATAACTATAGAATTTTCTATAGAAAATTTTTTGTTATCGATTATATCGATAACTAAAGAATTTTCTATAGAATATTTTTTGTTATCGATTATATCGATAACTGTAGATTTTTCTTTAGAAAATTTTTGTGTTATCGACTATATCGATAACTATAGAATTTTCTATAGATAATTTTTTGTTAATTTAGGAATTTGTCTCTATAGGAAAAATGTCTAAAATTCTTAACAACTATTTTGTTTGCTGGGTATCTATCTAACAGGCCATTTGAAAACAATAAACCATTTCATGCTCATCCTTAAATATTTTAAACACTCTTCTCCTCTTTTTATCTGCTGAAATTTTTTTTTCCAAACTTGCTTCTTTCAATTTTTATGAGTTTAAATTTTTTATTCCTTCACTTGTTTTTCATCTCCGCTTAGTTTTCTTTAGGAATTTGTTTTCAGCGCATTTTTTATATTTTGTTGCAAAAATTTTAAAAATAGTTTTTCTTAGTTTTTTTTTACATTTTTTTTCGGAAAACTTTCTTATTTAAAAGAATTTTTTTTTTTAAATCTTCTTAAAAAACAAAGAATGAAAACTGCAATCTTTTGCAAGCATAAGCATGTTTTATCATGCTTTTATTACAGAAATTTCATAATAATTTTTATAAAACTGTATTTAGTTTTTAAGTGTAATAAACAAAAATAAAACGAAATAATAAAACTTGAAAATTTTTGTAATACAAAGAAAAAAAAAATTAACAAAAAGTTCATAAAATATTCTTGTAAATTAAGAAATAAACAATTTTGTTTTGAAACTACATAAGAAATGGATTTTTTATTATCAGATCGAAGATTTTAAGGAAAAAAAAGTAAGTATGAGGAGAGCTAAAAAGGTAATATTAATATTATTTAAACTAAATTCTTTAATTAGTGCCAAAATTCATTTCAGGGAATTATCTTATTTTTATACTTAAAGACATAATTATGTTCAATCAGGCGGGAATCCAGTTCTTGGCTTTTGGGGGAAACATTTTTTTTAACCAAACAAATTTTTCTTAGAGCGAAACTCAGTCCGGTTTATATTCATTGTCCTAAAACAATTTTCAAATAGAAAACATATCAGATTTGAGTCATGTTTCCTCATGTTTTCTATAGAAATATTTTAAGAATTTGTGCAAAAGAAAAATTCTCAGATTCTAATACATATAATATATATAATAATATAGAAAAATTCTTAGATACTTAAGCATTTTCCGCACCAAAAAATTCTGATATTTACAAAAATTGGCAACAACTTACAAACCAGCTAAGAGCTTTTTCAACTCACAGAAAAAACTTTGACGATGTTTGGCCGAAATATCGGAAAATAAACAAAAATTTTAGTGAAATATTAAAAGCAGTGTTTTTTATTTAACAATATTTTTCTCTACTTATGACCTTAAGCCGAACCAAATCAAAATTGGTCGTTCAGAAAAACTTCAAAATTTATTAACATTTTATCCATAGAAATCTTCTCAGATTCTGTGTTATTATTTTTATTAAAAAACTTGCACAATCTTTAACCGTTTTTCTTAGAAAAATTCTTGGACTCTGAGACATTTTTTCTACGGAAAAAGTCAGATAGTTCTACAACAAAATTAGAAGATTCTGAAACGCTTTTCTATACAGACCAATCAAATTTGAGATTGGAAAATTTTTCTACCCTTATGCATTTTAACATTTTTGAGGCAATATCTTAGATTCTGATAGAAAAAGAATCATTTTCGGACAGATTTTTTCCTTAGAAAAAGTTTAAGATTCTACAGTTTTCATAAAGAAATAAACTTAAGTTCTGAAACATTTTCCAATAGAAAAAAATTTTGCACAATCTAAAACCTTAAAAAAAAAAATTATCGGATTCTAAGATACATATATTTTCTACAGAAAAATTCAGAGATTTCTACACCAAAATTTTCAGATTCTGAAAGACTCTTCTATGGAGATCAACCTGAGATTATAAATTTTTTTACTGCATTTTAATATTTTTTAAGAAATTTCTAGATTCTGAGAAACTTTTTGTATAGAAAAAGTATTATTTTCTAAAAATTTTCTTAGAAAAAGTTTAGGAATCACAGATTCTAAGACAGTATTGATCCTTGATGGATTTTAAGGCGTTCTATAAATGTCAAAGCATTACGCAGTCCAAAATATTAAAAACTAGACTCCTGAGGCTTGGCACGAATATGTCTTACGAATAAATTCAAAAATGGTAAAAACGGATCAGGAGGGGAAAGTTCCTGCTTGAAGAACTAAACCAACATCTATAATAACAAAAATTTTAACAGTTTTTTTTTTGTATTTTTGTTAAAAAAATTAAACATTTTTATGTCCAAACTTCGACTCAGGGACTAAAACATGCCATTTTTTTCAACCCACCCCCTTTTAGGAGGGGATATAAAAAACATTTTAATAACACCGTGGAACAAATTCAGGTTAAAAAGTTAGCTCGATTCTGACAAGGGAAGTATCTCAACCCTTATGAACCGATTTGCATGAAACGTAAAATATAGACAAAGGAGACAATTCTAAGGTTTGGGTGTCTCGGCTTATCGGCCATATCGGGGATTTAGGGGTTCAAAACATGGGTCAAAAAATGGCGAAAAAATCGTTTTTTGGATTTTTCAGCCATTTCTTTCTAAGAAACTATATGATGTTTACATATGAGAAGAAAGTATTTTTTAATGCCTATCCAACGGTGGCATAACCTTGTAAAAGTTTGGCTTCGTTAAATACTTTTTTTATGAAAATGTGTCAGTTTTGGGGGGTATTTATATGAATACATAGACCTACGATGTCCATATGAATACGAAATAATCTTTATTAAATTTAAGTCGACACGTATTTTTTCTCTAGAGGATATTCCTGTTAGTTCGGGAGTTATCAAAATTTTCCCGGAGGTCCACATTGTTTCATAAGGGGACAACGAAATTTTGAAACACTGATATGGCCGAAAAGCCGAGACACCCCAACCTTAAAATCGTCTCTTTTATATATATTTTAAGTTTCAAGCAAATCGGTTCATAAGGGTTGAGATACTCCCTTGTGAGAGTGAGTGGTGAAAATAGAGGCTATATTAGAAGATATAGCGGCATTTGTTTATGTTAGTTCGATTTTTTTTTAATCGACCTTCGAACTTTGCAGTCAAATGCCGATTTTCAGCATATTGTTTATATAGTTTTTTGACTATAACTCGTCGATTAATTGATATTATCTCAATCTGTAAGAGCCAAATTATTGCTTTGGCTATAACTCGTCGACTAATTGATATTATCTCAATCTGTAAAAGCCAAATTATTGCTAGAGACCTGTCCAACAACTAAAATTTTTTTAAAAAATTGATTTAGAAAACTTTTCATGAAAAAGAAAATAATTTTTCCAACATTTTGCTTCATAAGCACCACACAAATTTTCTAAATCAATTTAAAAACAAGTAGAAAAGTTAAATTCGACTTGGCCGAATCTATGAATACCCTCCACAATGCCCTTTTTAAGTGATAGTAAATTTTCTAACGTGAAAAAAATAACATTTTTGGTTAGAAATATTTTATTTTGTGTAAAAAATTTTTTTTTATTAATTTTTGAAAAAAAAAAAAAAATTACTAATTTTTTTTTTGAGTGTAAATTTTTTTTTTTGAGTGTAAAATTTTTTTGAGTGTATTTTTTTTTTGTTTTAGTGTAAAAATATTTTTGTGTGACAAAAATACCTTTTAAAATATTTTTTTGACTTACAAATATTTTTAAAACATGTTTAACGGGTTTTCAACACGTGAATTTAAGGTAAAACTAATCTGAAATTTACGGTTTTGCTTATAACTTTTGAACCACTGGACCGATTTGGCTGAAATTTAAAACGAACCGGACCAGAGGAACGGAAAATATTTATGAAAACACTTCAGCACCCTCAGAATTGCCGTTCGAAAGTTACCGTGTGTTTTATCTCGTAAATTCCAAAAAAACCCTTGCCGAAATTCACTCAATTGCTTATAACTTTTGAACCACTAGACCGAATTCGCTGGATTGCAACACCAACCTGACCAGGTAAATGCCCAACAAATATGCCAAACTTCAGGCGCCTCCGTAAAGTCTTTCAAAAGTTAGCGTGTTTTCAACAGACAGACAGACGGACAGACGGACGGACGGACGGACGGACATCGCAAGATCGTCTTAAAATCGATCGAGGATCATGAATATATATACTTTATGGGGTCCTAGACCAATATTTCGAGGTGTTACAAACGGAATGACAAACTTATATATACCCTCTATCACTAGAGTGGAGGGTATAAAAAAGATTTAAATATTGAACAGATCTCTAGCAATAATTTGGCTTTTACAGATTGAAAAAATATCAATTAGTCGGCGAGTTATAGCCAAAAAACCATATAAACAATATGCTGAAAATCGGCATTTGACTGCAAAGTTCGAAATTCTATTAAAAAAAATCGAACTAACATAAACAAACGCCGCGATACGGGTCTTCTAATTTAGCCTCTATTTTCACCCCTCACTCTTACAAGGGAAGTATCTCAACCCTTATGAACTGATTTGCATAAAACGTAAAATATATATAACGGAGACAATTCTAAGGTTGGGGTGTCTCGGCTTATCGGCCATATCGGGGATTTAGGGGTTCAAAACATGGGTCAAAAAATGGCGAAAAAATCGTTTTTTTGGATTTTTCAGCTATTTCTTTCTAAGAAACTATATGATGTTTACATATGAGAAGAAAGGTTTTTTTAATGCCTATCCAACGGTGGCATAACCTTGTAAAAGTATGGCTTCGTTAAATACTCTTTTCATGAAAATGTGAAAATTTTGAGGGGTATTTATATGAAGACATAGACCTACGATGTCCATATGAATACGAAATAATCTTTATTAAATTTAAGTCTACAAGTATTTTTGCTCTAGAGGATATTCCGGTTAGTTCGGGAGTTATCGAAATTTTCCCGGAGGTCCACATTGTTTCATAAGGGGATAACGAAATTTAAAAACACTGATATGGCCGATAAGCCGAGACACCGCAACCTTAAAATCGTCTCTTTTATATATATTTCAAGTTTCAGGCAAATCGGTTCATAAGGGTTGAGATACTTCCCTTGTTACAATCGAAATAAATTTTGTTAACTTGAATTTGTTCCACAGTGTAATGATAAAATTGTATAACTTAAACGCTAAAATCATAACAAATTTCATAAAAAAACATACAATTTTTTGCTATTGAAAAGTGTCTTCAACGCCTTCCCCGACCCCTCTCCCAAAAAAAAAAACGCACCGGATTTTTTTTTTTTTTCATTTGTTTACATTTTGGAGGGTAGAAAAGATTCGGCACAACCAAATTTAACACTCTTACTTGATGCTAATAGAAAAGGTCTTCTGTGACACTATAGAAAGTTTTAGCTTCTGAGAAAATTTTTCTAAAGAAAAAGTCTCAACTTGCATTACAAAAAGTTTCAGCTTTTAAAATTTGTTTTTTTTTTTTTTTAATCTCAGCTTCTGAGACACTTTGCTTTCCGAACATTTTTTCTTTGAAAAATTCTAAGGTTCTGAAAATGTTTTTCGTAGAAAAATACTCATTGTCAGATTCTGAGATGTTTTACCTGCAGAAAAATTCTCAGATTTTGAGAGAAGTTTACAAAGAAAAATTCTCAGATTCAGATATATTTTTTCTTCAGAAAAAGTCTAAGATTCTAAGTCATTTTTTAAATAGAACAAGTAGAAAAGTTAAATTCGACTTGGCCGAATCCATGAATAACCTCCGCAATGTAATTTTTAAGTGATTGTAAATTTTCTTACCAGAATTAATTTAACAATTTTGATTAGAAATATTTTATTTTGAGTAAAAACTTTTTTTATAGTAAATAATGTGCCACATGGGCGTAATATTGTGCCACATGGTCTTAAACTAATGGAGAACAAATTTGAGCCAAATCGAAAAACTTTAACCGGTGCCACTTTGAGGTCAAAATTCACAAGTTAAAAAAAATCCATACAAACAAAAATTTTGTTTTGGATTTTTTTTTAATATTTGTGAGCTTTATTTGCTTATTATCTACAAAAAAAGTTCGTTTTGATCGAAAAAGTTTTTCAATTCCAAAAGGGATCATCATTTTGCAAGACTTACTCGAAACGTTTAAATTTCAAACAAACAACTTTACAAATAATTTCTTAAAAATTATTATTTTGTCAATATCGTCTTAATGATTAGTAAAGAAATGTGACCTCGAGCCAGAGTAATCTTTCCCAAAATAGAATTTATATGCAGATAGAATAATACATAATTTTTATTAATTTGAAAACTAAAACAGAATTCATGTTTTGTTTAGTTTTTATTTTCATAGTCAAATTTAAAATTTTCAAAATTTTACCATTTGAGTGTGCTAAAATTATTATCTTTGAGAATAATAATTTATTTTCATTACCGCCTTAATAATGTTAAAGCATTATGCTACTGTAAATAATTAGTAAATTTTTTTAAACAAATAGTTATAATAAAGAAATATTACAAAAAAAAATAAAGTAAAATAAATGTGTACAAGACACTTAAGTCATTTAAACGGACAGCAGATAAATTGTTGATGCCGATAGATGAAAAACTACAATGACAATGTAAAGAAAACCTACGTGACTCAATAGTATTTAATACGCCGCATGAAAAAAAAAACGTTTAGTGTTAAAAAAAAAAACAAACAAAAAATTACAGCTTACAAGAAAACACTATCAGCATCGACAACTGAAGACGCTAACATTTGGATTTTTTAGGAGCCCAAAACGTCTAAACATCAAAGAAAAAAATTTTCAACAAACGGTTCGTCTCATTTAAGAGTTACCAAACTTACAACAACTCTAGAAATAAAATTGTTTGAACTTAACCCATTTCAATCCCCTGTTGAATTTTTCGAACAGTAGAGATCAATTTTTTCAAAAAAAAAATTTTATGTTAAGTCTCATATTTCTACAAAAAAAGATATCCCCCTTGACCTACGAAATTAATATGTGCATTAAATGCAATGTGCATCAGCACAGAAGTTTTTTTATGCAAAAACGAAAATTTAGCATTTTTTTATTTTCGCTTTTAACTTTTTTTTATGATTTAATTTATTATCAAATATTCCAGATAATTTTTTTTTTTTGATTGCGAATAAGTACTTATTATAACCCTAATGGTTAAAACGGTAGTGGACCTACTGGACCAGGCGCGGATCCGGGAATTTTGTTAGGGGGAAGAGGGGATTTTTTTTTATCAAAAAAATATAAAAATTTAAATTGAAGCGGGGGGGGGGGAGGTTGATATGAGAATATGTATTTTTAATATTAAGTACCAAATTAAAAACCAAAAAATGTTTCATTTTTTTAATCCGGATCAGCTTTTGGATTTGGGTGAAATTTGTTTATATCCAAAAATTTTTTAAGATTAACTTCATAAATATTTATTCTCATTGTCTGATCAAATTTTTTATACAAAATATCCCAGATTCAACAGTTTTCGCATAGAAAATCTCTCAGATTTCTAAACTTTATTTAATAAAAATAATTTAAGATTCTAAGACATTCTTTCTATAAAAATTTTTCTGAAATAATTCTTCTATTTTTTGAATACAAAAATTCTCAGATCCTGAAACATACATATTTCGTAAACGAAAATTATCAGATATTTCAATAATTTCAAAGAAAAAAGTATCAGTTTCTCAAACATTTTATGAAGAAATTTTTTTACACTTTTCCAAAAATAAAATCTTAATTATTATAGTATTTTTCTAAAGAAAAATTTTACGGTTTTTATGTCATCTGAAGTTTTCCAAGGCAATTTCTTCGATTCTCAAACATTTTTTAAATGGATTAATTATAATTATTATTATTATTGGACATAATTTAAAAAAGACAATTTTTCATATTCTGAGACACATTTCCTATAGAAAAATTTTCAGATTCTGGGAGATTTTTCATACAAAACAGTTTTCTATAGAAAAGTTCTAAAACATGTTTCCTATAAGAAAATCATAGATTTTTTAAAATTTTCAAAATAAAGAAATTCTCATATTTTTACAAAAATTTCCATAATGATTCGGTAATATATTGCCGCATAGAAAGCAAAGATTCTAAGACGTTTTTCTGTAGAAATGCTACAGAGAAAAAAAACGAATTGCTATATTGACCCCCATATTTGTAAATACAATATTTTTTTTCACTGAAAGTGCTCCTATACGGAAATTTGTAATATCAACAAACGTTTGTAAATTTTGATTGTTGAAACTCAGACAAGGAAAAACTCCGTACTTTATTAAAATAGTGTTTAAATTATTCAAATTTAAATTTATTTTGAAATAAAACTCTTAAAAATTTTGGTGTTTTATAATTTCAAAAAATAAAACTCTTAAAAATTTAGGAGTTTTATAATATCAAAAATAAAACTCTCTCAAAAAAAAAGAGTTTTATTTTACCTTAAAAATAAAAAGAAATTTATTTTGGTATTAGTTTTGAAAATATTATGAATATAGGAATTGTAAAGTTTAGATAAAAATAATATATCTCATCTTAAATGTTTTCATTAGGTTTAAAGGGGGTATAAAGGAAAAAATTAGTCTTAAGGTGAGCAATTTTTAAACAGCTATACAAATATAGATACGCATTATTTTTTAATTTTTTTTTTTTTTGGCCAGATGAATTATTGTTATATTTTTAAAATTTTATTACACAAAATTTGGTCAACAAGAATTTCCAGGGTTGCCACTCAATTCTATTTTTTAAAGACAAAATCGGCTGCAGTACAGCAAATACTACTGAACCGATTTTGATTAGTAGATTATTAAATTCTCTAGTACTTACCGTGGCCATTTTTTGAAAAATATTGATTTTTGTTGAAATTATGCTAGTATAAACTTAAAAAATTTACTTTTCTTCTTTCAGAAAGACATAATTAAGTAAAACTTTAAAAATACGGCCACGATAAGTACTAGCGAATTCAATAATCTACAAATCAAAAAAATATCATCAAAATCGGTCCAGTACTTTTAACTGTAAAACGGCAGCCGATTTTGTCCTTAAAAAAAAAAAACATTCTACAATTAAGTGGAAATTTCAGTTCACCAAATTTTGTGTTATAAAATTTTAAAAATATTACAATAAATTATCTTTCAAATAAAAAATCAGAATTAAAAAATATCGCGTTTTTATTTTTTTATACACTCAGAAAATTATGTAAGTTACTACATGTTAGTTGTTTGTATATTTTACAGTAGTTACACCCAGAATAATTCTACAGTAAAAAATACAGTAAAAGTGTTATAACTTTAACTTTACTACTTTTTTAGTAATTTACAGTATAAATTTAGTTTTACAGTATAAATTTAGTTATTTTTTGAGCTTGGAATTTACTGAATACTGATTTTTTTACCGATTTTTTAATAATTTTTGTTAGTAATTTTTAAAAATTTGGAAACTTATTTTTGACACCTAAAAAGGTAAAATTTACATTTTTGAATATTTTTTTTTTAAACGCACATAGCAAATTTCCATTAAAAAAAAAAAAACAAGTAAGAGTGTTAAATTCGGCTGTGCCAAATCTTTTATACCCTCCAACATGCAAAAAAATAAAAAAAAAAATGCAGGGGCGTTTGATTTTTTTTGGGGGGAGGGGAGTCGTGGTGATTGGGGGGGACAAATTTCCTCTGAAATATGTGTTTAAAAATTCTTTCCTATGTTTTTTGCACTAAAGAAATGCAAGATTATCATAATTTAATTTTTTTGATCTTCTTGTAGCATAAAAATATTGAATTTGTTAAACAAAAGGACAAAAAATCATGTAAAAAGTGATTTTTTTTCTGAGGTTGGTTTAGTTCTTCAAGGGGGAACTTTTTCCCCCAGGTCCGATTTTGCCCATTTCCGAACTTAACCTGCCTAGGACCACAAGACATATTCGTGCCAAACTTGAGGAGTCTAGCTCTTTTATTTTGGACTGTATCGTGTTAACAACAGACGGACGGACAGACAGACGGACGGACGGACATCGCTAGAATGTCTTAGAATCGATCACTGATCAATAATATATATACTTTATGGGGTCCCCGAACGATATTTCGATGCGTTACACACGGAATGATAAAGTGAGTATACCCCATACTGTAGTTGGAGGGTATAAAAATAAATGTATATATTTTTTTTTTTAATTTCTAAGCTCAATTTAATTTCAAGCTCAATAATTATATTTTTTTGATCCAATTTTTTTATTAAAAAATTTTTCAAAATCGGTTTTGGATAGGTTTTCGCTTTAAAATTTGTTTACCGTTTTTTTATAACTGCGTTAGTAAAAATTGACTAACGCGTTGTAGGGCCCTTTAATACTAACAATTAGTAAAAACTGGCAACTTTTTAGTAAGGAATACTGTAGGATTTCTATGAGTGTAGTTGTTTTCAACTACAAAGTCAGTTATTTTTGTATGAAAAACATCAAGCAACTATTTCTGTTAGTTATTTTAAGTCGTTTTATTTAATAACTAACAAAAAAGTACTGTTATGTAGTAACAGTTATTTAAAGTAGTTAATTTTATTTTTTTTATCTCTGAAAAATTTTAAAATTTTTTCCAAAAAAAAAATCGTTTTTTTTATTTTTCACAACTTTTTTTAAAAAAACTTGAAAAAAATTTGGTCTTCAATTTTTTTTCTGAAAAATTTTTTGAAAAAAAAATTATATATTGTTTATTTTATTTTTACTACATATTAGTTGTTTTAACTACAAATGTTAGTAATTTTTACTACATAAGTCAGTTGTTTTTTGTCAGTTAAAATAACTAACATTGTTAGTTGATTTAACTGAAAAATTAGTTGACCCCAAAACAACTTACAAAGTAGTTATTTTAACTGTCATTTTCAGTTGATTTTACTAACATAATTTTTTGAGTGTAGATGCTTAAAAAAAATACATAAAAGCTGTTTATTTTTTGTTAACCCCCCTTAATAAAAAGAATATTATTTAAATCTTCGTTTTATTGGTTTTGGAACATGCTGAACCTTTTGCTCAATCTTACCAAGTTCTTAGATATTAAAGACACAGTGCGTCTGTACCCATTACTTTTCTCACTAGTGGTCATTGATGCTTAAATTTGTTTACAGTATTTATTTCCAGTCTCGAATATTTCAAAAATTAATCAAAATAATTTGGGTTCACGAGGTCTATTTACTACCCATAAAATTTTCTGGTTCCAATTTTCCAATAAGTTACATTGGAACTACAGAAAGTACTAAATTAGCGGTTATTCGAATCTTCAAATGCGAATATCTTAAAAACGGTAAACGCTAGAAATATTTAAAGCTGATTTGCAATTAGGAGAGAAAAATCTATTTAGTTCATACATTTAATTTTGAAGAGTGTTTATTTTTTAAAATTTATAAGCGATTATTGGTTATGTTTTTTCGATCTTTTTGTTTTATCTTCAATAAGTAAACTGATAATCAAGCTCGAGGCCTTAGTTTTCAATAAATTTTATTTATTCAATTATTTATTATACTATTCGATATTTCGTCATCCGACGGATGACATCTTCAGGATCTTAAATAAATTACAAAAAAATTAACACAATATTTTCACAACATAAAACACTGTCACACAAAATTGAAAACATTAAAAATAGCAACAACATAAACTTACAAAAATATAAAACTTTTATTAAAAAGAGTAACAATAAAAAAATTTATTGAAAACTAAGGCCTCGAGCTTGATTATCAGTTTACTTATTGAATTTATAAGCGATTTTTGCAAAAATATTTTTTATGCAAAAAAACAACAAAATATTAAGAGAACACTTTTTTAGACCAATATTTCGTTAATAGAAGGTTTTTTCACAAATGAGAGTTCTATTAGGAGTATCAATAAATTTAAATAAGATGAATTTAATTTTAACTAATGTTACTACTTTGTGAGGTCATATTTTATTATTTTATCAACTATTTTACATAAAAATGTTAAAACCCAAAAACAGTTTTTGTTTACTTTGAATAAAATTAATTGTATGAAAATAAAACTCTTTTTATTTCTGAGTTTTATTTTTAAAACTCGGTACCGAGTTTTATTTTAAAATTGTAGGAAATTTATTTAAAAATTGAATTAATTTTTTTTTTTGGAAAAAATACTTTTGGTTTTTTTTCATTGAAGAGTTTTAAGTTTTACACTTTTCCCTTGCCTGGTTGAAACAAGAATTTAGTATTTTTCAACAAAGAAATTCAACAAACACAATTTGTTGATCTGACAAAAATAAAAAATCTTTTTTTTTTCAACAAAGAAATTCAACAAACACAAACAAAATTTGTTGATCTGAAAAAAGAATTTGTTTTTCAACAAAGAAATTTAACAAACACAAACACTATTTGTTATCATGTCAAAGAATTTTGTAATAAAATTACTTGACTGATTTTGTTGAAAACAAAATCGAAGTTTTGTATTATGGACTAACAGGAAGTCGTTTTTACTAAATATTTGGTTGATATCACGTTTGGTTGATTTACAATTGATGTTTGTTGATTAAAATTATATGATTTTATTTTCTGTGTATCCGATTCTGAAAAATTTATTTGTAGAAAAATTGTTATCAGATTCTAAAACATCTTTTCTAAGGAAAAATTCTCGTTTTCTGAGGAATTTTTTATATAAAAAAGCTATAAGACATTTTTCCTAAAATTTGAGATAATTTTTCAATCAAAAAATTTTTATATTCAGAGTAGCCAAAATCGGCTGTAGCCAAAATCGCCTAAACAATTTTATGAAAAATCGTCCAAATGCAAAATCGCCCAAAAAATATAAAAAATTACCCAAAAAGAAAAATATGAAATTTCGCCCAAAATTTACGAAAAAAGCCCAAGAAAGAAATGAAAAATGATCAACAAAAATATAAAAAAAAGATTTTTCCGAAAACACGTTTTCCCCACAACACATTTTACCCATAAAAGTTTTATTTTGCGGAGAGGGTGGGTTTAAGGCATGAAGTTTGTAATCCCTAAGCCTATTAATATATTTGGCATTTCGTCTTCTTGATAATATGGTCTGAAAAAGCTATAAGTAGGTAATTGATGTAAAAGATATTAAGTGTGTAACATAAATTATGAAGAAATAGAAACAAATTGCATGGAGGTGCGATGAAAGCGCCGCCAAACATTTTAACAACAAATTTGTTGTTCAAATTTTTCACCTGCGGCGCTTTCATCGCATCTCCACGCTGTTTTTTAATTCATTACTTTTTATTTTCTATTGGAAGCGGTAGGTTAGTATGAAATCTGATAATCTGAAAATAAGTGCATGGGTTGTCAGTTCGCTTTCCACCAGAACCTTTGTCTGATACTCCTCATCGGGAGGGATGGTCATCAGCTCTTTCTTGGTTAGTTAAGTATATAATTTATAAAAAAAACAAAGCAATTCGTTGTATTGTTTTTAAAATATTAATAAACTATTTGTTTAAGGTTGTTCCACTATGTAGGATATTAATTTTTTCAATTGGCTGTTTCATTGCAACTTATTTCGGTTTTGACATTTTAAGATTTTGACAAACATTCCAACCAAACTAAAAATGGACAATTTTTCATATTTTATTTTTGGGAAATTTTTCGTAATGAAAAATCACGAAATTTTTTGTTTCAAAATTTCGCCCAAAAACTATGAAAATGTGTCCAAAAATGTTGGGTAACTTTTCATATGAAATATGCCCCAAATTTGTATGAACAATTTTTGGGCGAATTTTAATTTTCTTTTTTGGGCAATTTTTCTTTGGGCGATTTTACCTACAGCCGTCAAATACATATGTAAGTATCAAGATATTTTCTAAAAGTAAAGTCTTGAATTCACAGACATTTTTCTATAAAAAATATATTCGAGATTATATTTTTTTCTTAGAAAATTATCAGGAAAGTTATTCGGTTAGAAAATATCCACGACTCTATTGACATTTAAGTTTCTCATATGAAATTTCATAAATTCTGAAACATTTTGTTCTAAGGTTGAAACAAATTTCTTAGGATAAGGCTATGTGTGCTGACGTATATCATCAGCACACATATAACTCTCCTTAGGCTTTTTAAATATACTGGTTATTTTCTTACCATCTTTTTTCCTTTCCCTTCCTTTTTTCCCCTTTCTTTCTTTCTTTCTTTCTTTCTTTCTTTCTTTCTTTCTTTCTTTCTTTCTTTCTTTCTTTCTTTCTTTCTTTCGTTCTTTCTTTCTTTCTTTCTTTCTTTCTTTCTTTCTTTCTTTCTTTCTTAATTTCCTTCTTTCCTTTTTTTTTGAAATCCTTTTGGGGGAGGAAAAATCCCATTCCCCCCCCCATGGATCCACGCCTGTACAGGACTGACGAGAGTTACGAACATACACCCGGGCCTCAGGGATAAGATCACACATCTCAGTATAGCACTTACCATGGTAATACCGGTAGAACGATGATGCACAACCCACGTTTCAACGATGCTTAGTAGAGTTAAGGTATCCATCTGTATTAAAGTTGGCAACCCTAGCGAGTAAACAAGTTTTTTAGCAGTGTTAAATCTTTGGAATTTAAACAAACAATTATTATTAAATTAACGTTTTTTTTTTAATAACGAATATTATTATAATAAAAAGCAAATCGAATTGTTTCGGGAAATTGTGAAGTATGTCTCGAGCAAATCGAAGAAGTCTTAAAATTAAAAAAATAATATGTGATCAATGCAAATTTGAAATTAAAGAGGAGAGTGATGAATTTATAGAATGCGATAAATGTGAAAAGAAATATCATGCTCAATGCACAAGTTTGGATAAACGTCAGTTTGAACATTTACTTAAAAATGAGAGCGAGATTTATAATTGTCATCAATGCGAAGGAGGACAAGCAGGAATAAAGAATGAGCTAAATGAAATAAAAACTAAACTAAACAAGCTGACTGAAATACAAGAGGCAATACATTTTATGTCAAAACAATATGATGTTGTTTTGAAAAGTGTCGCTGATAATAAAAAGCGTCTAAGTGATGTTGAAAAAGAAAACCGATTTTTAAAAACTGAAATTGCAGATTTAAAATCTTCAGTCAAATTTTTAAACGACAGCCGAGTAAAAAATGACTGCATTATCAGTGGGTTAGAGGTAGATGTTGGTGCTTCTGCAGTGGATTCATTTATTGAGTTGTCAAAGAGTGTTGGTGTTGATATAGAAGAGGCGAATATTGATGTAGCGTATTTTCTCCGTAATAAAAATGATAAAAACAACAAAATTAATAAAAAAGGCACAAAAGAAAAAAAGTCTATGGTGGTAAAGTTTTTGAACAAGGAATCAAAACAAAAACTGATGACTGCTAAACCCAAATTGAAGGAGAATGAGGGGACCAGTGGTGTTTTCGTTAACGACTTTTTAAGCAAAGAGACGTTGAATCTTCTAAATTATGCTAGAAGCTTAAAAAATGTTGGATACTCTTTTGTATTTGCAAGAGGAGGTAGAGTATTGTTTAAGAGGAGTGAGATTTCTAAGCCCCAAGTAATAAGATGTTTTGAAGATGTTGATAAATTATTGTTAAATGCAACAACTGGTAACCCAAGGAATCGTAGGTCAATGCTGATGAATGATGCTGCTGCTAATGTTGAAGAGTCTGAGGATGAATTTGATAATGCATCGTATGTTTCTCCTACATAAATTTATATATTTTGCTTTTGGTTATATATGTACTTATTTAAAACAAACAAAAAAATAATATAATGAATTATAATCAATATTTTAACAGTTTTTCCCAATTTAATAGTTCTTTATTCAATGTAAATTATTCTTTTTTAAATATAATATCAATAAATGTAAGAAGCGTTTCATCTCTTAATAAATTTAACAAGTTTAAATCGTTAATTGCAAGTTTTTCAAGACTACCAGATGTTATTGCTATTCAAGAGACGTGGTTTGAATCTGATTTAACACAACTTTATTCTATTGCTGGATATTCTAATGTACACTGTTGTAGGAGTGATGGATATGGTGGCACCTCTTTATATATAAGCAACAAATTAAAATACACTGTGGAGCATTGCAGTAGTAGAAATTTTGTAAATTTAATTGCAATTTCGTTAAATAATTTTTGGATTGATAATAAACCCTTAAAAATAGTTTCGATATATCGTTCTCAAAAATGTTTGGTAAATGATTTTATAACAAGTTTGGAAAGTTTTTTGGAACTTCAGGCACAAAGTCCTTTGATTGTTGTTGGAGACACTAATGTTGATTTATTTAATAGCTCCCAGTATTTGGACTTGTCTAACTTGTTTCTAAACTACGATTGTCATAGCTGTCACGCTCTAGTGACAAGACCAAGCAGCTTTTCGTGCATTGACCATGTTTTTAGTAACGTCTTTGAAAAAATAGTTGTGGATTCTGTAGAGTGTACGTTAACGGATCACAATATAATTTGTTGCAAGCTGAAAAGTGATTTTGCTTCAAACAGAGATGTTAAAGTGAATAAAATTCATTGTGATTACAATAAAGTTAAACAATATTTGCAAAATAGTTTGGCCGAAATTGACTTGGATGTGAATGCAAATCCTTCAGATTTAACAGAGAACCTAATATATCATATTAGTGATGCAATTACTAATTCAACAACGAACACTGAGTACAACACCCAACTACGGTATGAAGTAGCTCCATGGATAAATAAAAATCTGCAGAGTCTTATTTTGTTTAAAAAAAAAGTTTTGGTAAAACGACGGAAATCAAAATCTGGGAAGTATGATTTCCTTTTAAAAAAGATAAGCAAAATTATTAAAATTGCTTGCAGAACATGTAGAAACGATTACTATTTTGAAAATTTGAGTCAAGTAGAAGGGGATCCAAAAAAGTGTTGGAATTTTTTGAATACTGTACTTGGAAGAGAGAAAAAAAGAGAGTTTAATCTTTTAACCTCAGCTGGTGTACCGATATATGATGACCAAGTGATCGCTGATAACCTGAATCAGTATTTTATACAATCGGTTTGCGATTTAAGGCAACGAATTCCAACGTTACCTGGTGACAATTGCAATGTGTTTAGAACATTATGCCAACATGCTTGTGATTTTTCTATTCCGCCTGTTTCTACTGAAGACATATGTGATGTTGTAGATATTTTAAATGTAAAAAAAGCAACAGGCTATGACAGCGTTACACCTAAATCAGTCGTTATTTGTAAGCAAATAGTTGCACCAATTTTGAAGAATATTTTCAATAAAATTATAAGCACGTCAATGTTTCCAGATTGTTTAAAAGTGAGTAAAATTATTCCAATTCCTAAAACTTTAAATGCATCTACAGAAAGTAGCTTTCGTCCAGTTGCAGTTCTTTCAACAATAGATAAAATTTTTGAAAAATTAATTTACCAAAGACTTTTATCTCATTTTGAAAATAAAAAATACATTTATGAATATCAATTTGGATTTAAGAAGGGTTGTGGAACGGATGAAGCAGTTGTTAACGTCGTCAATTTTATATGTAATGGTATGGATCGGGGTTCAAAAGGAGTTGCAGGGCTATTTCTGGATTTCTCGAAAGCTTTTGATCTGGTTGATCATAAAATAATGATACAAAAGTTAAACTATTATGGTGTAACTGGAAGAGAACTACAAATGTTTAAAAATTATTTTGAAAATCGGAAGCAGTTTGTTCAGATTAACGATGTTAAAAGTAGTTTGTTAAATATTGAATGTGGTGTGCCGCAGGGTAGCTGTTTAGGACCCCTACTTTTTTCTATTTATTTAAACGATATAAAGAATTTAAACTTATCTGGTCGCTTGTATATGTTTGCAGATGATGTGAGTCTTTTCTATCCATATAAATACGATTTGGCACTAAAAACAAATATGGAACGTGACGTTTCTTTGATATTTGAGTTTGCTCGTGTTAACAAGTTAGTTTTAAATGCTAGTAAGACCAAACTTATTCGTTTTAAGCCACATTCTCGAAATGAGGATAACAATTTCAGCATTTTTGTTGATGGTAAAACGGTTGAAGAATCCCATTTTGTAAAATACTTGGGAATAACACTACAGAGTAACCTCTCGTGGGATTTACATATATGTGAAATTAAGTCTAAGATAGCCCCAGCTATTGGTATGTTGTACAAATTGAAATACAAACTTAATAAAAAAACCAAATTATTATTATATCAGGCTTTGATCCAAAGCCATTTGAATTATATGGCCATTATATATGGTTGTAAGAATACAACAGTTTTAAAAAGTTTGCAAAGTATGCAAAATAAAGCATTGAAAACAATTTACAGTCTACCAATAACGTTTTCAACATTACCTCTTTATAAAGAGATTTGTAAACCAATTCTTCCGATCCATGCACTTTACGAGTACCAAGCACTGATGTATGTATTTAAATCGTTACACAACATAGGTTATCATACCATAAACTTCGTCCAAAACCAGAATGTGTTTAACACAAGGAATCATCAAAATCTTAGATTACCACTATGCAGATTGGAAACCACGAAGCAGCGTATAGAATATACTGGAGTCTTTGAATATAATAACTTGCCAGTGAATTTGAAAACAATTAACAGAATATCAATATTTAAAAAAGATCTAAAAGATTTTCTGAATCAAAATCTTGAAACGCTTTTGTAGTAAATAGATATATATATATATATATTTTTTTTTTTAATTTTATTTCAAATGTAGTTTTGTTTAATATTACTTAATTTTGAATTTTAAATAGTACATGCATATATTTTTTTGCCAACTTGTCTCAATAATGCCTTTTTGGCGCTGAGACCATAATAACTTTGTATTTTATTTGTACATGAATGATAAATAAATATTATATATATAAAAAAAAAAAAAAAAAAAAAAATAAGTTTCAACGCACTCCTTTGCAACCGGTTAAAAAGCTTTAATATAGACCTTGAAGCCCCCTCCCAGATATGGGTGTTGTATTCCGACTTCGGTCGGATATAGGTGGTATAAATAGTAAGGACATCAGACGGAGTGAAAGAAACCTTAGTGAAACCGGAGTAAAAGAAACCTAAGGGTGTCAGATTCTTCAATATTTATACCACTCACGGATAAAGATGACTCTGAATCAACAGATCGTATATGGGTAAACATATAATTTGGATCCTGCTAGAAGTAAAATCGACCTCATTCGCTTGACCCCACTCAGCGATTGTAGAAAAGTCATGATTAAGTGTGCTTAGCTCGAGTTCTTTTTATGTCCACTAAAGTTTAGTTTTTTAAGGCGTTTGGAATTACACAAAAAACAGTATTAAATTTAATTCTGAAGCAAATAATTTTAAAGATGTCAGTGAAATTAATAGCGGCTCGTTTCTTAGAACATATAAACCCTCTATCTCCCATTTTATTCGCCATTTTGGTTCTTTTTCAAATATCCTCATAGAACACGACTAAGGAGTGCGTTTTCTGCATCAAACTTTACTAGGGGTTGTCAAGGGTCAAAAGTTCGTGCAAAAAAGTAAAAATTTGTCGTTTTAATGCCCGTTGCTACTTGTAGTATAGAGTTTTTATATTTGCTTAATTGGCAAGACTTGCCAATTAAGTCTGACAAATCCCGAAACACGTGTCGATTAAGTCAAAAATTACCAACATAAATAAATTTAAAACAAAAAAATAATTTTCTTGGAAATTATTCTATATCAATATCATTAATTAGTAAGGGAAATAGTGACCTCGAGCTAGAATAAACCTACTCAAAATATAGATCTACAATACTAGTCGCCTTGTTCTTGCCAGAATTTTTTAAGACAGCTCTATTTTTGGGTATTTTTCTGTCCATTCGTCCTTTAAAAGGCGTTTTGAATTACAAAAAAAACAGTATTAAATCTAATTCTGAAGAAAATATTTTTAAAAATGTTGTCTGTGAAATTAACCTTATACTGTTATTATACAAAAGCACATTTTTAAAATTTGATCGACTTATTTCACACGACTTTGGTGAAAAACAATTTAATAGTATGTGATAATTTACTATTTTACTTTTTTAGGCATTTTGCACTTTTCGCATTTTGGGCATTTTGCACTTGCCGAAAATTTTTGGAGGACCTTTTAACCCTTTAAACGCACGTTTTAATGGTGGTCTATGATGATATTTTAAAAAAATATCCAAAATGACCACAAAAAATTGCAGATAGAGGGTTGATATGTTTTAAGAAAAGAGTCGTGATCCGATTTCACTGCAGACATCTTTAATATTGTTTACCTCAGAATTAGATTAAATAATTTTTTTTTACTTATTCAAAACGCTTTTGAAAAAAAATTGAAAATTTCAGTGGGCCATAAAAAAGAGCTAGGGCTAAGTTTTAAAAACCTTTCGGGGGTTTTTGTCTCCTGGTGGTTACTTTAATTATTTTTTTATCTTATCCAAGGTAGAAAATCGTGTTTCACAGTGTATATAGTTTCAGGGCTTCAAACTCTACAAAGTTTAATTCCGGAGAAAGACCGAATCTTGAGGTACCCCCCCCCATAAATCTATCCTCAATTTAGAAACTAAGTACAAGAGTTTTTCTAATTCTTAACTATTGACTGTAGGGTATCAATATTAATATCCATTGGGACAAATATCACGAGGCATCATGAAATTTTATAATTTACTGTAGACACCAACTGTGGCACATAAAACTGATATGACCTTTTTCCATTTGTAAAAAAAGAAAAGAATTGTTAGGTCAGATAAGTAGAGCTGTTGTTCTTGATGCTGATGATACCGATTCTTAATGATGGTGTTGACGACAATGAACTAAAAACAAACGCAATCAAGTGAAACAAAGTCATTGTGTTAATTTGTATTAATTGCCAACTAATTGTTGTTTTTCTATTGCTATTTATTTATACTTATCATTAAAAAAGTCCTGTGGTATTGTATTCCAGTTGAAGTCTCAATGGCGTGCATGTTGTGTTGTGTTTATTTAGAACCTTGTATTTAATTAATAAATACCACGCAATATGATTGTTTATTGTCATTATGTCCTGCTCGGTAAGACAAAGAAGGCTACACTATTGTTGATGTTGTCTAGGAGGTGGTAAATGAGTCTGATATAATTTAACATTGGGTTTCAATATATACCAGTACAATTCATGTTATCAAATGTCCAACTGTGATGATTAGAGTGGATTGAAAAAAAAAACTTTGAACTTTTAAATTTAATCCATTAACGACGAATGGACAGAAAAATACCAAAAAATAGAGCTGTCTAAAAAAAAATTCTGGCAAGAACAATGCGACTTTGTAGATCTATATTTTGAGTAGGTTTTTCTAGCTCAAGGTCACTATTTCCCTTACTAATTAAAACTATGATATTGATATAGAATACTTCAAGAAAATTATTTTTCTGTTTTAAATTTATTTATGTTGGTAACTTTTGCAAGACTTAATAAAGACATGTTACGGAATTTGTCAGATTCCATTGGCAAGACTATTTAGCAAATATAAAAACTCTATACTACAAGTAGCAAACGGAATTTAAATCACAAATCGCTAATGTTTTAACTAAAAAATAAATACATACTCGACTCCACTCTCATTTAGAATCATAACATGTAGAAAAATTAAATTCGACTTATTATTAGTTTTTTAAAACGGGCTTTTAAGGTCCTATTAGTATTTATGTAAATAAAAAGATATTTATTTTCATTTTTCCTCCGACGTTTCGTTGGATATTCCCAACATCTTCAGGGATATTTTATTAAAAATCTGGCAACATTACAAAGAAATAAAACAAAAAAATACTAAAAAGTTCAATAACAACAACAACACGATCACTTGTTTCAATAAAAATACTTACAAATAATTTTCACTTTAATTATCACATTTACATAAAATTTTGATTTACATATACACAACATAAAACAAATTAATTTTAAAAACAAATGTAGAAATAATTAAATAAAATATCACAGTATAAATATTAAAACTAGGTATCACAGTTGAAAGTTATAGTTGAACTAAAGTATTGCAATTGAATAATTTCCGTGTGTGTTATCTTTGCTTTCCTTTTTATTTATTGCATTCGAAGCTTGTTGTTGGATTCTTAGACTCTCAAGAGTATATCGTTTATTTTCTCTTCTTTCTATATCTAGTATACGAACATTGTCAAGATCGGGTGAATGTTTCTCATCAATGCAGTTAGGGAATTCACATGGGTATCGTATTTGGTGTTGTATGTTGTATGTCCTATCTAAAAACAGGGTTGGTTAAACTTTAAATTAATAATACGACACTTACACGATATGACGATACAACATTTATACCTATGTTTTGTGTGCTATTTTCAAGTATGCTAACAAGAAGAGAATCTAAGAGAAAATTATCAAATGAGCGATAAATAATTTTTAATAACCCTGTTTTTAGATACGACATACAACATATACAACAAATACGATACCCGTGTGAATTACCTAAGTGTAGTGAAAGGGCTGTCGTATATTTTAAATTTCTAATGTCAGCTTCATGCTCTCCTACTCTTGTCGCCAAGCTCCTTTTTGTAGTACCTACGTAAACTTTACCACAATACTCGTCTGTTTTGCCTGTGCATTTAATTTCATACACAACATTACTCCGTTCTTTATTTTCGATTTTAGTTTTTGTTTGTGTAAATAATGATTTGATTGTTTTGTTTGGCCTGTGCGCTAAAATTACATTGTTGTCATCTATAATTTCTCTTATGTGTTTATTTTCCGTGAGCTTTGGTATGTATGGAAGGCTGTAGTATCTGGTGTTGCCAGATGTGTTGTTTTTATTTTCCCCGTTAAATTTCCCATTTTGTACCCCATTTATTAAATTATTTATTAGATATGTTGGGTAAGAATTATTCTGTAATATTTCTTTTAGTTTGTTTATATTTTTAGATATAAATCTACTATCGCTCAATTTCAAGACTGTTGTGATTAAGTTAATTGCTGTGTTAATTTTCTGTTTGTTAGGTTGTGTAGAGTGAAAATTTATCAAACGCCCTGAAGCAATTGCTTTAGAGTACCAATCTGTTATAACTTTTCCATTTTCGCGATAAATTTTCATGTCCAAATATGGAATTGAGTAATTTTCCTCTTTTTCCATTGTGAAATTTAACTTTGTATGGTAGTTGTTGAAAGTTTTGAGTATAATTTCTTCGTCGTTTCTTTTAATTACAGCAAATAAATCATCTACATATTTCGTGATTAATTTTATATTGATATTTCTGTTCCTAAGTTCATCTAATACTTGATCCAAAAGTGTATCCAAAACAATATCGGCAATTGTTGGTGAAAGTGGGTTGCCCATGGGCATACCATATGTTTGGTTGTAGAAAGTTTCTCCATATATGAAATAGTTATTGTCGTTTAGACAAAACTGTAAAATTTTTAAAAATTGAGGTCTAGGTATTGTTGTGTGTTTTTGTAGTGTGCTCCATTGTGCCATAATATTATTTATTGCTAAATGAATTGGAATATTTGTGAATAAAGAAACAACGTCCAACGATATTAGAATTTCGTCTTCATCCAAATCCACGTTAACTAATCTTTCTTTTAGTTGGCAAGAATTTTTGATATTATATTTTTCCAATATAATGTTTTTAAGAATATTACCTATATATTTAGACAGATTATAACAAGGAACCTCTACCGATGATGATATTGGGCGCAAAGGTGTGTCAATTTTGTGTATTTTTGGGAGTCCGTAAAGTCTTGGAGCAGTTGCTGAATTAGATGTTAGTTTTAATTTCTCGTACTTTGTAATGTGTTTTTGTTTGTGTAAGTCTATAACCAATTTGTTGTTAATACGTTGCAGTTTTTGAGTTGGGTCCAATCGCAAAGTTTTATAAGTTTCTTTGTCTTCAAGTAATTTATTCATCCCCGCTTTGTAATTCTCCTTATACATTATAACGGTCTTGTTACCTTTATCAGATTTTGTTATTACGATTTCTTCTTTATATCTCCTAACTAATTTTCTTGTGTCCTCAAAAATATTTAGAATAAACTTTTCCTTTTGAGTATTCTTGGCAGTTCTTTTATGTGTGAGAATTCGGTTGGCAATTTTCGTTCTTATTATCTCCTTTTCCTTATCATCTGATAATGTCTGCACCCATTGTTCTATATCTGCTATTAAATTTATTGCCGAAAAATTATTTTTGTTTACCGGGAGTGTAAACTTAGACCCAAGAGAGAGAATCCATTTGTTTTCATCTGTAAATTCTAAATTGGTCTTGTTAACGAACCATGATGGATTAAATTTGAGGTTGTATTTTTCAAGTTGTTTCCTCTTTAAATTATGTAGTTTTGCTGCATGTGTCTGTTTGTCTGTTGATATAATATTTTTATATCTGGTGTTTTGTCTTTTAATGAAATTTTCGTATTCATCGTCTGTGAGTGTTGATTTTAAAACGTTTTCTATCTTATTTTTCTCTCCACGAATCTTTTTAATATTGATATTAGTTTCTTTAACTTCCAAATTTAAAATTTTAATGTGAAATTTTTCTTCTACTTTTCCTAGTTCATGTGATATCATTGTGGTTGTAAATAATTGTCTTGTGCTTTTTGTCGAATTGATCAAATGTGTCGGTATGAGTCCACTTCTCCTACAATTTAATAGATATTTAAGTCTCTCCATTTGTTTCGCAAGTCTTTTCGTTTCTCTGCAAAACTGTTTTAAAAGTAAGCAGGTGTCCACGTCATATTTAAGCTTAATGTGTGCAAAGAAATTCTTCATAATGTTGGTTTTTGATTTTAATAATCCTATATTCGGCGGGCCCTCCGATGATTATATTTGATTTAATTACGCACACAGAGAAATGTTTAGTTGGAATTCCATTATGAAAACGGAATTTTGATAAATCTTATACATTTTTAGTTGTGATTGTAAATTTTTTATCACCATACCAAATAAATAACAGTAGTAATAAATAATTTTCAATCGTGACCGAATGGATGTATTAACAACTAATAATTTGGTTAATATACCCAAACTAAAAACTAATAAAGTTTTTGAAAAATATTTAGTAAGTACAACCGTTTCATTTAGTCTTTATTTTCCCTCTCGACCAATAATCATTTGTTAAAATTAATAAATTCCAAAAACATTAGGTAATAGTATCCACAACTGAAAATGTTGGTTAACTTAACCAAATTTTCAATATTTTTTTATTTTTGAAATTTGTATTGGTATTCTTAACTAATAATTGGTCGTTAGGATTTCATTTCAATTACAAAACGTTTTGCGTCAAAAAAAATGAAAATAGTAATCATTTGAAACTAAAATGTTATTGTGTTCAGACGTTTTTTAAATTTTTAAACAAAATTCATGTAAAATTCCGTAAAAACTGTTACAAATGTTGACGGTAAGTTGATATCACTGCCGAAATACAATCAATTTAAATTAATAAATCTTATTTTAGGTATTTGCACACGCAACTTTAATGCAGATGCTAAAGATGATATTTTACCCATCTGCAGAAGTCGACAATAAAATCGTTTTTGAGCCAACTATAAAAAACTTTGGTGCAGTTTCCAAGAAATCCTTAGACTCTAAAGTGTCCAGAGAGTGGTAACAAATTTAAGGTTTTTAAATGCCAGAATATTGAAATTAAGAAAGTTTCATCCAAAACTATTCTCAGAATCGGAGACATTTTCTATGGGAAAAATTACTCAAAATCTGAGACTTTTTCTGTAGGAAAAATTTTTCAGAACCTGAAACTTTTTCTCCAAATCTGAGATTTTTTTATAGGAAAAATTTCAGAATTTGAGACTTTTCCTTTTTTTCTATTAAAAATTCCTAGGATTCTGATATATGTTTCCATAAAAAAATTCTAGAAGTCTGAGATATTTTTTTGATTTTTTTATTGACATGTTTTCTTTAGAGATATATTTTGCCTTCGATTTATTTTTGCTCTAGAAAGTCTTTCAGATTCTGAGACATTTTTTTTTAGAAAAATTCATAGATGTTAAATTTTTTCTATTTTATTTTTTATTTATTTTCAGTTTTAATTTATTTTTTCTATTGTATTTATTTCACTTTTTAAATTTTAAAATTTTTGCAATAAATTAATTAGTAAAATTGCTTGAAAAAAATATTAAAAATTTTTATTTTAAAAGAAACAGTTTAAAAAAATATTGATTGGTACAATTATATAACGCTTTTTAAAATTCGATCACTCTAACCAATGTCAATTTTAACATAAAAATATTCGGTTCTTATGATAGATATTTACCGGTGGGGACAACTGAATTGGCAGTAGAGGCAACTGAATATTGTGATAGTTGGTGCAACCGCAAAAATTCAGTTGGCAAACAATTCAGTTGCAACAACTGAATCTATTTTCTGTGTGCGACCTTTTTCTTATTTATTATTAGTTTTTTTAAAACGGGCTTTTAAGGTCCTATTAGTATTTATGTAAATAAAAAGATATTTATTTTCATTTTTCCTCCGACGTTTCGTTGGATATTCCCAACATCTTCAGGGATATTTTATTAAAAATCTGGCAACATTACAAAGAAATAAAACTTGGTTGAATCTATGAATACCCTCCACAATGTTATCTGATAGTAACTTTCTAAAAAAAAATCAAAAAATTGCATTACAAATTTTTTATTAGAAATATATTATTTTGAGTAAAACTTTTTTTAATCAATCGAATTTTTTTGAGTATATAATTTTTTGACTGTCAACATTTTTTTGAGTGTGACATTTCATTAAAAAAAAATTAATGTGTACATTTTTTTTTTGAGTGTAACATTTTTTTTGAGTGTAAATATTTTTTTTAGTGTACAATTTCTTTGAGTAACAAAATTACTTTGTAAAATATTTTTGTTGTTTTACTTATATATGTAATAAAAAAAAAAATATTTCACATATTTCCCTCTTTTTATTTTACCATCCTCTTCTTTAAAAACCAAAAACAAACTAACATTCAATCATATAAAAACAGGGTTGCAAAAGTTGGTACAATTGTACTTTTTTTAGTACAATTCAAAACTCAAAAGTACAATGGTACACCAATGACTCATTTGGTACAATTTAAGAATTTTCTCAGTTTGTCTCTTTTTTAATGGGACTTCCCCAGTATATTGTTTTGATTGATTTAAGGTAGCATCTTATTCTTCGCTATTATTGTCTTATTTTCAAACAACTACAGGACAATTCCATCTCCAAACGATATTGTAAATGGCGTTTTCAAAATTGGAAAAAACGTCAAAATTCCCATAAAGTTCTCATACAAAGTCCCCCATTACTTTAAAATATTTTGTTCCTACATATTTTATGTTTCATAACATTTCAGGTATCTATATAACAATGCGATTCCACCATCAACATTGTACCGTTAGATTTTATTGTTTTCTTACATGGAAAGTTTTGAAAGTGAACTAAATCAGTTTAAAAGGGTTAAAAGGGGGTCAAAAATGACCTACAATATATAATTGCTTTCTTAAGTGCAAAGGCCACAAGAAATTAATTTCCTAAGATTTATCGCGAGGACAGAAGTACCTTCCGTAGACCCCCTCGCAAAAACGCTTTTTTATATATTTTTTTTTTAAATTTTTTTAAACAAATTTTTTTTGGTACAATTGGGGTCGAAAAAGTACAATTTTATGAGCTTGTTGCTACAATTTTAAAGTTCTCATTTTGCAACCCTGTATAAAAACCACCTCATTTGATTTTATTCCAAAAATACTTACTATACACAGTTACATACAGTTACAAAAACAATAACAAATAAGTATTTACTTGTCTAACAACTAAACTGCACCCCACGGCAGGAAAACAAACAACAACAAGTTTTAAAAAAACTGGTGTTTCACCATGCTTTTAAAACTTGTTTAACGAGTTTTCAACAGTTTAAGGTGAAATTCAGAGCTTTGCTTATAACTTTTGAACCACTGAACCGATTTTGCTGAAATTCAAAACCAAACATACTTGGGAAACGACAAATATATATGCTAAGCCTCAGCGCCCTCTGAAATGCCTTTCGAAAGTTAGAGTGGTTTTAATCTAGTAAATTCGCAAAATATCCTTGCCGAAATTTATTCTTTTGCTCATAACTTTTGAACCACTGGACCGATTTCGCTGGATTGCAATACCAACCTGACCCGGTAAATGGTCAACATATATGTCAAACTTCAGGAGCCTCCGTAAAGTCTTTCAAAAGTTAGCGTGTTTTCAACGGACAGACAGACAGACGGACAGACATCGCTAGATCGACTTAAAATCGATCAAGGATCATAAATATATATACTTTATGGGGTCCTAGACCAATATTTCGATGTGTTACAAACGGAATGACAAACTTATTTATACCCTCTATCACTAGAGTGGTGGGTATAAAAAGAAAATTCTACCATCTTAGATCTTCTTAAGACCGTCAAATAACCAGCAAAAAAATATTGAAACAGATTTACATATGATTACCCATTAGATAATACAATATGATAGTTGTTGTTGCAAATGCTCAAATATATGGACTAATTGCAAGTGTAACACCAAATAAGGGGTACTCCACAAATTCTGATTAATGTTTATTAATAAAAAAGTTGTTTTATTCGGCCTTCAAAATATTACATTCTGAGTAGGTTTCTTCTAGCTAGTAGGTTTATTCCAATGTTGGCAATCGTACCTTTTCAATACCGTTATCCGTTTCAAAACCCTTCAAATTGAATACCGGTAACAATACCAATACCGAAACTCAGTTTTGGTATCGGATACCGGTATCCAAAAACCTTTTCCTTCGGTACCGGTACGTTCCGGGTTTTTTGGTTTTTTCTAAAAAATCATGTTTTTTTTACAAAAAAAAATCTAATAGAAAATTTGTATTTTTTTTTGATTGTTGTAAATGAAAAGTCGTACTCCAAATGCCTCCCCGAAGTCTCAAAAAAATCTCGCTATGCGGGAGCAGAAGAAAATGATTGATTTTCACGATTTTTTTTTTGAAATAATTTAGACTCTCAATAGAAACTTTCTGAACCTTTTAGTATTGTTTAATTTTTTTGGAGATAATTATTTAATCCGCGATGTGGGTGACCAAGGATTTTTTTTGATATTTAAAGGACTTCGTGGTTCAAAAATTATTAGCAAAACCGTGAATTTCAAATTGGTTTCACCTTTAGTTCACGTGTTGAAAAACCAGTTAAACCAGCCTTAAAAACATTGAAGAGTCAGAAAAATATTTTGCAAAGTATTTTTGCCACTCTCAAATAATTTTACAATTAAGCAAAAAAACTTAAACTCGAAACAAGTTTTACACTAAAAAAAAAATTGTGTATTTTTTTTTTCAAAAATGGCTAAAAAAAAGTTTTTAACTCAAAATAAAATATTTCTAATCAAAATTGTTAATTTTTTTTAACGTTATAAAACTAACTATCACTTTAAAAGGGCACTGTGGAGGGTATTCATGGATTCGGATAAGTCGAATTTAACTCTTCTCCTTTTTTTATATATTTTTTTTACTTTTCTTAAACAAATGAAACATTTTTATGTCAGAATAACTTCAAAGTCCTGCACTTTGATCAAGGGGATAAGAAAATTACAGTTTTCTCGGCCCGCCCCCTTTTGTAGGTGTGGTCCGGCAACGTTCCCCCTGACCCCCTAAAAAAACGCTATTTTAATTTTTTTTTTTCACATTTTAAAGGGCATTTTAGCAAAATTGCTAAAAATAAATACAAAATACGTGTTTACTATTAAAACTGAAAAAAAAATATTTTTTTTTTGTTTTAATGCGTTTTTTTATATTTTTAGCATTTTTGTCGATAATACCGGTACGTACCGGTATCGACGTTTCGGTATCGGTAATACCGTAACCGATTCAACTCAAATAACGTAACCGATACCGATACCGAAATAAATAAAAAAAAAACGATACCAATACCGATATCGATACCGTTATTCGTTTCGATTGCCAACCTTGGTTTATTCTTACCATGATGTTCTCATAGAATAATTTTCAAGAAAATTAATTTTCTGTTTCAAATTTATTTATGCTGGTCATTTTTGCAGGATTTATTCGACACGTGTTTCGGAGTTTGTCAGATTCCATTGTCAAGACTTTTAAGTAAATATAAAATTTAATTGACAAATCGCTAATACCAAACAAAAATATTAATACACCAGGCACGGATCCACGGGGGGAGGGGGAAAAGGAAATTCCCCCTCCCCAAAAACCGAATTCGGAAAAAAGAAGAAAGTGAAAGGGAAAGGAGAGGAGAAGAATTAAGTGAAAAAGAAAAGAAAATAATATCATTTTTCATTTTGAAAAATGACAAAGAATCTCAAAACCTTTCTAAACGAAAAAGGTCTCGGAATGTTAGAATTTTTCTAGATTAGAAAAAACACGAGAATTTTTCTAGGCGAAAAATTTGGTAATATTTTTAAACGAAATTTTCGGAAATATTTCTAGACGAAAAATTTAGAAATTTTTCGATAGAAAAAGTTGAAATTTTGTCTTAATTTTTCTATAGGAAAAATCTTATAATTTTTCTATGTGAAAAATCTGACAACTTTTCTATCGGAAAAATCAGACAATTTTTAAAAAATTTGAGAATTTTCTATATTAAAAATCTGAAAATTCCTTTGGGTAAAAAGAAAAGAGAAAAAAAATCATGTGATAATTTTTTCGAGGCAAAATGTTCAAGAATCTTAAAATTTTTTTTTTTAAAAATGTTTTTAAATCTTAAAATTTTTTTATAGGAAAAAAGTAAAATAAAAAGAAATTTTTTTCATAGGGAAAATAGAAAATTTTCTTCAGGTACAATTTTTTTTATTGAAAAACTGTAATAGAATCCTTAAGACCTTTTTTCTATTGGAAAATTTCACAGAATATGTGACTTTTTAGGAAAACTTAAAAATTTTAACATGATAATGTTTTTAGGCTGGTCTCTAATTTTAAAAAAGTTGCAGTACGCCACCTCAACTTGACTATATAAGCTAACAATTAACGAAAAAGAAAACAAGAATTACTATTTTCATTTTCTTAAAACCAAAAATTTTAATAACTTGGGTTTGTAACTTGGATAATAATTCACCTCGTGGTGATTAAAATCATTTTCACCAGCTGGTGAATAAAAGGTAACATAATTATTTTTCAACAAATTTGTTTTTTTTTCATAATTTTTTTTTTCATCAGATTTTTTTATCAAATTTTTTATTATCAATTTTTTTTCTTACCAAAAAAAAATTTTTTTTAATTTTTTTTCATAAATTTTTTTTTACATCAAGAATTTTTTCTTTTCGTCAAAAACTTTTTGCATCAAAAATTTTTTTTCACCAAAAATTTTGAGTTCATTAAATTTTTTTTAACATAATATTGTTTTTCGTGAAAAAAAACATTTTTTTTTTTAACAAAACTAATTTTTCACCAAGTCTAAGCTTTTCGCATAAAAATTTTCCATTTGTTTATCAAATGTTCATAAAACTAGTGAGAGTGTCATATTTTTGGTGCCGAATCTTTTATACTCTCCAAAATTTAAAAACATTTTTTTGCACTTATTTTTGCACTCACTTGCGAAATGTACAGCTCTTTTGGTTTTTTAATGGGGTCCTCGACTGATATTTCAATTCGTTTTGCATGGAATAGCAAAGTAATATAACATTATTTTTTCTAGAAAAACTTTGCAAAACCCAAATCTTCCGCAAAACATTATCATGATTTAATGTTTTGGACAAGAGAACAAAATTCGCAAGCTTTTTTTATAGGAAAAATGTAATAGAATCTGAGACTTTTTCTATAGGAAAAATTACACAGCATCTGTGATTTTTTTTATAAAAAAAATGTCTTGGAATCTTAGATTTTTTCTATTTAAAAATGTTTCAGAATCTATTTATTTTTCTTCAAGAAAAATATCTCAGAATTTGAGATTTCTATTAGAAAAATGTCTCAGAATCCAAGACTTTTTAATAGGAAAAGCTGAGACCTTTTCTATAGGAAAAAATCTTAGAATCCTAAAAAAGTCTGATTTTTTTGATAGGAAAAATTTCAAAGAATTTGTGAGTTTTATTATTAAAATAATGCTTTAGAATCTACAACTTTTTTGTTATGAAAAATAACTCAGAATCTAAGACTTTTTCTATAAAAAAAGCCTTTGATTCTAAGAATTTTAGAAAAATATCGCAGAATCTGTAAAAAGGTCTAAGATGCAGAGATTTTTTTTTATTTAAAAAAATTCTCAGAATCTAAGACTTTCTTTGCAGGTAAAATTTCTAAGACTCACAAAAATTTCTAGATTCTTTTTTTCGAAGGAAGAGTGTCTCAGAAAACTATACTTTTTCTAAAGAAAATTCATGAGAATCTATGAAATTATCTCAAAAAATTTTAAAAAGCATAAAAGTCTTATATTGTTCTAATCTCGGACACTTTTCTATGTAATAGTTTTTTAAACTCAAAAAATTTGTATGAAAGATCGTTTCGGTATTTTAGACTTTTTCTGTAGATAAATAGAATAAAAAAAAAAATCAGAACCTAAAATGTTTTCTATGTGGAAAAAGTCACTAAATTTGAAAATTTTTTTTAAAGAATTTTTTTTTTAATATGAGGCATTCCACACCAAATGTCCCGCTACAGAAAAACATGTGTCCCGTAAATTTCCAAATAGGGTGTTTGTATAGCCCTATATGCAACTAAGAAAATTGCGTTGTTGGTTTTTCTAATTTTCAAAAACTGGGCTTAGGAGGCGTGGTCAAATATTGGAAAAATGGTCAAATTTCTGGCGAGTTGCCTTGATTAAATATTTATCACATTAAAACGGAATGCACCATAATCTCAAAAATTTGCATTTTATATCTCAATTAGAAATGTCGTTAAGACATCTCAAAGACTTCCTTATGACAATGTCAGTGTACCTGCTGACTGAAAAATCTCTGACTATACAAAAAACCTCATGACACCTCCTGACTTTTTCAAGTATTTTGTCAAAATTCCTCGCCGACAAGTAATCAGGTAGTCAGTAGTGCTGGCTACATTATGACATGTACATAGTACGTCTGAGATCGTTAAAAAATTTAAAATTTATTAATCACGTCTTTTAATTTACACTACTTACTATTTTTATTTGTCCATTTCTTAAATTTATTTTTTTAAAACTTACTATTTTTATCTTCCTCAATTGGTCTGCGAACTCAGAACCTTCTGTTCACTGGTCTAGCACCTTACCCCTTTAGCCAAACTTTGATAATAAATGTGTTTATTTAAAAACAAATTTAAATTAATTTATTATTTGAATTGTCCTGTTATATGCATTTCGTCGACTGAATTGAAAAATGCTACAATATAAATTTTTATTCCTCAAATATAAAATTTTTTTAAAAATTAATTGGAATTTTGCTTCATCCTATTAAACAAGATTTTGCTAGAGTTATTTAAGCGTATCTTTGTTGTTTTTAACATTTTTTATACAAAACGCAAAAAATCATTTACAAAAAAATATTGCTGGAGCCCTTTACAATTAAGGTGACGATATATTAAATTTATTTTGTTTTTGACAAATTTGAAAATATTATGATTTCAAAATATATTTTATTACAAACAATTTTAAGTTGTGGTTGGCCTAGTTGTCTAGCAGGTTCGACAGCTTACGTGTTGTAGATTTTTGGCCTTGGTTCAATCCCCGGTCGCGGTTTTTTTTTTAAATTTTTTTTTATTGTTTTAAGACCAATTCGATTTTATTTTTTTAATTACAAAGAAAATTAAAAGAGTTTTAAAGGATTAAACAAAATTACATCGATTTTACATCGGAAAAAAATTATTTAGTGATAGGTCGGATTTGCTATATAACTGTCAGCATTAAAGACATGATTTTTCTAAATTGATAAGACAACTTATATGACAGTAAAATGTATTCACTTGCTGACTTCTACCTGATGAATCATTACTGACATTGTCTTAAAAACAAAATTTCTAATTGGGATAGTTTTGTATGGGCTACCGATTAAATTTTTTTTTTGAAAATTTTCAGAACCCGTTCTGAAATTTTTCATTTTTTAAAAAAGTCAATTTATCAAAAATCCGTCCACTTTTTTTTTTTTTTAATTTTTTTTTTTAAATTTAGATGCTTGTCCATCCACACAAAAAAATTCAGACACGCGTTTTTCGTTTTTTTTCGAGAAAATCGCATTTGAATTTTACATTTCATAACAGTTTTGTAATTTGCTTGTATTTTCTTGTTTGTATGTTGCGAATGAGTATTATTAATTGCATATAATACTCATACGCTCTGTTGCAACAAGACAATACAAGAAAATTACTAAATTGTTATGAAATTTAAAATTCAAATGAGATTTTCTCGAAAAAAAAAAAAACGAAAAACGAGTGTCTGAATTTTTTGTGTGGATGTACAAACATCTAAAGTTTAAAAAAAAAAAATAAAAAAAAAGTGGCCGGATTTTTGACAAATTGACTTTTAAAAAAATGAAAAATTTCAGAACGGGTTCTGAAAATTTAAAAAAAAAAAAAAAAATTTATCGGTAGCCTATACAAAACTATATAAGAATGTAAATTTTTAAGATTGAGGTGCATTCCGTTTAAATGTGATAAATATTTAATCAAGGCAACTCGCCAAACATTTTACCATTTTTTCAATATTTGACCACGCCTCCTAAGCCCAGTTTTTCAAAAATTGAAAAACTAAAAACGCAGTTTTCTAAGTTCCATATAGGGCTATCTATACAACCTATTCAGAAGTTGACGGTACACATGTTTTTTTTCGCAGGACATTTGGTGCGGAATGCCTCATATATGATTTTTTTTTGTGCGAGAATTGCATACATAAGTAATTGAGAATTTTTATATTAAAATTTTTTCTTAAGCAGGAACTTTACAATTTTTAAAAGCTTTTGTTTATTAAAATGCTTCAGGACCTCAAAATTTTTCTATATGTTTCAGAATCATAAACTTTCTCTTTAAGCAAATGACTCCGAAAAATTTATAAATCAGAAAACGTTTTTTAAATGAACATTTCTTAAATCTTATGTATTTTCTATTGGGAAATTGTTCAGATCTGGGTCTTTTGTTGTCAGAAAAATGCTTTAGAACCTGAAAATTTCTTAAACAAACATTTTTTAAAATATCAAACATTTCTTATTTATTTATTTTTTTTTTTTTTTTGGAATAAATTCTTAAAATTTGAAAATATTTCTATAAAAAAAATCATAATAAACAAGAGTTGAACCCTAAAAACCTTAACTTATTATTCAAATCCATCTAGAGGTTCCCTGCAAAAAATTTTATTTTTTTTTTGAGTAAAAAAAAAATTCCCCCCCAAACCCAAGAGCTGGATCTGCGCCTGAATACACACTCAAGAAAATTATAAAGAGTGAATATTTTTAGCGCTGATGTATCGATGTGGTGTTTTTTTTTATTTGGAAACCTTGTGTAAGAGGAGCTGGATATTAATTTACCTTAAGGATTTGAAGATAATTAAAAATTTTGAAATCCGTATATTTTTTGATTTTCTGTCTCCTCTTAATACTGTTTTGCTGTATGATTATTTGGTCGATTTGATGCTAGCTGATTCTAATAGGTGTTTATGTATTTATTTATTTTTTTAACATACAGTCCAATTAGTTTTCCATGTGTCTGTGTTATTTTTTTAAGAGTTCAATTCTATTGACGTTATAACACCCTGTTGCTGTGTTTTTTTTTTTCATCTAATGGAGTGTGCTGTTTTGAAGGACTTTAACCTTATAATAAAAAGTTAAAAATTTATGTCGTCCTTGGATTATAATGATTAAATGACAAGTAATAGTATGTATTTTAAAATTTGTTTAAGTTTATGATTATTTTAAAAATTGCCTGATTGCATATTTAACCGCCAAACTACTTGAACTTCAAAGAAAATATTTCTCTTAATTCAATTCAATTTAAATTAAATTATTTAAACTTTTACCACTGCTAAAGATTTTGAATTATCTCATTTCAGTCCGCCACATTAATATTTCATTCAATACAACAACAGTCGTTGACTAACTATTGTAAAAACCACTGGTCATTTATTTAATTTATTAATTTCACTTTAATGAATGCAACAAAAATTAAACATACATTGTATAAAATAAAAGAAATCGCATATAAATGAACAATTAAGAATTCTTTCAGAGCAAACGAGCGAGTACCTACTTCTTTTACTTATACAAAAACCACAGTCCATATGCAACGAGAGTAACATCGGTACATACAAAACACAAAGGGTTGCACTGGCTAAATAGGACATACAGCATTGGTAATATAGAAAAAAAGAAATAAGAAAAATTGGTCAAGATCGAAGATATAACAACTTATTCAAAAAAGGAAACCGTTTCGGACCTAAAATGGAACAGTTTAATTTTAAGAGATTTTAGAATAAAAAAAAAAACATCAAAATTGGAAAAATGTTTACCCGAGTAAAAAAGTTCCTATATAGTTGTATATAATTTTATAAACATCATATATGATTAAATAGAATTATATAGAATTTGATGCGAAAAATGAGTCGATAAAACTATATAAAATTTGATCAATGTTTCATATATTTTGATAAATTTTTTATATAATTTTATGCGAAATTTGGACCCCTATTTTTATATACCCGAGTAAAAAAGATTATATATATTCATATAAAATTATATAAAGACATCATATATAATCATATATAGTTTAATGCGAAAAATGAGTCGATAAAACGATATAAAAACTTATCAAATTTGATCAAATCTGATCAAATTTGATATAATTTTAATATAATTTCATATAGTTATATGCGAAAATTGGACCCTTTTTTGTATAAAATTGATGCAATTATATATAATTAAATATATTTATATATAAGAAAAAAATGTTTTCCCCCAAAACGCAAAAAATTGACAAAAAAATTTGTTTCCAGGACTTAAAAATTTTCAAAAATATTTTTAGGACTTTGAAAATTTTCAAAAAAAAAAACATCTGGACTTAGAAAATTTTAATTTTTTTTGACTTAGAAAAATTATTAAAAGTTATATTAAATTATATGTAAAGGACTTAGATTTTTTTTTTAAATTTTACTCATATAAGATAACATATAATTTAAAAACAGTTGCATAAAGTTTTATATAAAATTTCTTCAAATATTTTGTTTTATCAAATTATATAAAAAAGAAGACAGAATTTTAAAGTTCATATGTAATTATATAAACGAACTTTAAATCATATGTTATTATATAAAAGTCAATATTTTCTGTTATATAATTTTATATAAGAAACAAATTAGAAGTGCAAATATATAAAATCACATATGATGCAACAAAAAATACATATAGTTTTACAAAATAATATATGTATATATAAAACTATATATAATTATATATGATATTTTTTACTCGGGTAATAATAGCAAAATTATATAATTAGATATAATTATATAAAAATATATAAAATTGTATAAAACTGTATAAAACTATATAAAGTTACATAAAATTATATCAAGTTTTATATAAATCATAAAATTTTGTTTTAATTATATATAATTATATATAATTTTATGTAACTTTATATAGTTTTATACAGTTTTATACAATTTTATATTTTTTTATATAATTATATCTAATTATATAAATTTGCTGTTGTTATATAAAAATAGGGGTCCAAATTTCGCATAAAATTATATAAAAAATTTATCAAAATATATGAAACATTGATCAAATTTTATATAGTTTTATCGACTCATTTTTCGCATCAAATTCTATATAATTCTATTTAATCATATATGATGTTTATAAAATTATATACAACTATATAGGAACTTTTTTACTCGGGTATAAATTTTTCTCGTCAGACGCAGCAACATTGCATCTGAGACTGCCTTACAGCGATGTTATTTGTGGGAACCGCAACATCTCGTATTTCCTCCACCATCCTTTTCACCACCGTGTAATTGGCTTCGTCCTCCATGATGTCGTGGAGATCGCATTCGTCCCCAGATTCGGTTTCGACTAAGCCAGATATGTGTCCCATTTACTCTGAATTGGAGGAAAAAACTCTCCGCATTCGTTACTGCATGCTTCTGAAATTGCTTCGGAAATAATAAATATGCCAACATTAATCTGGGCGATAAAAAGCTTCAGGCCCTAAAAATCCCCGGGACCTGATGGTATAATCCCGGCTGAGTTGCAGCAAGTGTTGGACTATATAGCCCCGTTGCTGTATAATCTATACACAGGATGCATCAACTGGTCGTATATTCCTTTAAAATGGAGGGATACCAGAGTCGTATTTATCCCGAAGGCTGGGAAAAGTTCCCACACAGCTCCGAAGGATTTCAGACCAATTAGTCTGTCTTCTTTTTTGTTAAAGACAATGGAACGAATGATAGACTCATATTTGCGTAGAGTGATTGACCCGAGGTTGCTTTCGACAAAGCAACATGCATACAGCAAGGGACGATCAACGGAAACAGCTCTTCATGAGCTCGTTGGTACCATCGAGAGATCGCTTTCGGTAAAGGAGTTCACTATGGTGGCCTTTCTTGATATTGAGGGGGCTTTTAATAATGTCATCCCAGAATCGATTTAATAATGTCATCCCAGATGGCATTGTCTGGTCTGGGAGTAAAGCGTGAAATCGTTTTAATGGTGGAAAACCTACTTGCCAATAGACGTATAACGTCTGAATTGGGAGCGTCCGTCATATCTCGATTTGTCAATAGGGGCACACCACAAGGAGGTGTTCTTTCGCCACTTCTTTGGAACCTGGCACTGAATTCAATGCTACTATCTCTAGAAGCACGTGGTTGTCATGTTGTCGCATATGCTGACGATGTCGCGATAGCGGTAAAGGGGAAGCATCTGCCAACATTGCGGGACATTCTTCAGGGTTCTCTGAAAGATCTGTCTAAATGGGCAAGAGACTGTGGTCTAGGAGTTAATCCTAGTAAAACAGAGCTTGTTTTGTTTACAAGGAAAAATAAGATTCCTGCTTTTGATCCTATTTCTCTGGACGGTACTGAAATCACCTTCTCAGATGGAGCCAAGTATCTTGGAGTATTTCTAGATAGGAAGCTGAATTTCAGGCGTAATATTGAGGAACGGGTGAGAAAAGCAACGATTGCTTTGTATTCCTGTAAAAGGGCCATTGGAAAACGATGGGGTTTTAGCCCTCAAGTCGTTCATTGGATCTATACAGCAGTGGTGCGTCCAATTTTGCTGTATGGAATCATTGTCTGGTGGCCTGCTTTAGAAACAAAAGCGAACTTTGTCTTTATCACGAAGGTACAGAGAATGGCGTCAATGTGCATCACTGGTGCTCTTCGTACTACACCTACGGATGCATTAGAAATCCTCCTTCACCTGATACCCTTGGACATATTGGGTAGGCAGTATGCGGCTGCGTCGGCAATTTGACTTAATAGCACGCTGCAATGGAGGAGCAGTGATTGTGGCCATAGCGCGATCTTGAAAAAGATAACAATACTACAAAATGTGGACTGTGCTCCCTCTTTGAGCCTCTTTGAGCGCCACTTTACCACTATGATACCATCCAGGGAGTCTTGGATGGGGGATACTCCGGGTAGTGGAGCTACCATTAATTTTTACACAGATGGATCGAGGCTGCACGAACAGTGGGCTTTGGAGTCTATTCGGAAGAGCTTGGGTTGAGCCTGGCTCGTAGATTCCCAGATCATTGCAGTGTTTACCAGGCAGATATGCTGGCAATAAAAGAAGTGGCTGACTGGTTGAGCTGCAATGTCTTGTCTACAACCGCAGTCAACATCTATAGTGACAGTCAAGCCGCGGTCAAGTCCCTGGATTCAATGTTTCTGAAAACAAGATCTGCCCTTAACTGCCGCACGTCTTTAAATGAGATGGCCAAGCAGTTTAACATACGACTCATATGGGTCCCAGGGCACAGAGACATTCCAGGGAATTGCAAAGCCGATGAGCTTGCAAGACTAGGAACTACCTTACAGGTTCCAACAGAATTGGAATGTGTTGGTATGCCTCTAGAAACTTGCAAGCAAAACCTACGGCTTTGTTCTGCGACGGAGACTAATCAAAGATGGGCAAATGGATGGACGTGTGAGACAACACGACTGATTTGGCCTTCTCTTAATCAGGGGCGCACAAGTGATCTGATATCGCTTCCAAGAGGAGAGATTTCGACGGTGGTTTCTATAATTACCGGACACTGTCTTATAGGGAAGCACGCAGAGCGGTTAAATGTGCCGTCGAATGACTTTTGCCGAAGTTGCATGGATGAAGAGGAGTTGGAAACTATCGAACACTTTATTTGCCATTGCCCGGCACTTTCTGGTCAGAGACTTGCTTCACTGGGATCTAGGGAGCTGTACGATCTTTCTGATTTGCTGGATGTCAAAATTCAACATCTAAGGAGTTTTATAAGAAGCTCAAAATGGTAGGGACTAGTAGGGAAACCTATTACGGTCCCGTGGTATCACAATGGACCTCAGAGTCTACGTGTGTTGACGTTAAACGTCAGCAGCCACTTACAACCTAACCTAACCTACTGCATGCTTCTCGACTTAAATTTCACCCACCGTGACATTGGCTTTGCCATTCGTGTTATCCTAGAGGTCGTATTCATTAACAAATTCGTCCGACAGTCAGTATTAAACATGAACCGGATGATATAATTCTGAAAGTAGAGATTAAATGGAGTAAAACTGCATTTACAGTTTTTCGTTTCGTAATCCTGTTTCCCTTTAACCTTTCACAGTTTCAAAGGATACATTTTGTAAAATATTTTTGAAAAATTTCTACTGACCTAGGACGACACTGGTGATGGCAAATGAAAGAGGAGGATCTCCCGTAATTTTTTATTTTTTTTTTTGCCATATCAGGATAAAAAATGTGAATAAAGTCATTTGAAAACTTTATCAAAATACTTTGTTGAAAATTTTGAATGATACTGAAGGATACATTTTTGAAAGGACGTAACTTTCTTCCTTTTTCCTGATATGTAAAAATAATAAAATAAAAAAATTAGGCGAGAACCTCAAGTTTCAAACTTTTATTATTCAGTTCGTGTTTAAGGATTTTTTTTTCGTTTTTGTCGGACTGTGTTACGGGCTTAAAATGGATCAGGTTGATTTTAAGAGATTTAAAAAATTCAGAAAATCAGAATTAGAATTCCTAAAAGTCCAACTAAAATAAGGAAAATCTCAATTGAAATTCAGAAAAGCTATATTGAAATTCAGAACATTTCAATTGACATTCATGACTACCAATTCTTCTTGAAAATCTGAGGTGATTTAATATCCAATCGGTATGATTTCTGTTTGTAAAAATTTGTCGATTTTTCGAGTCAGACACACATTCTGAACCGACAATATGATAATATAACCATACAATACCATAATGATATAAAAAAGATAATTGAAACTAAATGACACGTTCTTTTAATTTTTTTTAGAATTTAGACTCTTCACAACTGAACTCTGCGTCTATTATGCTAAAGTTAATCACTAGCAACCACTTTAAACCAAAATCTCTACAACAATGCAAATTTTCTAAAAGTCGTTGGTTTCCTTTTAGTAGACCTTCCTTGTTTCAGTGCATATTAAATACGAGGAACATTGAATTGGAAACTCCATAAGGTAAATGCAAAATGTAGATAACGACATCTTGTGGTCGAATGCACATACAGAAACAGACATAAAAGCATGATGATGCTGATGACGACTGGTTGTAGTATAAAATGTTGATAAAATATGGTACTTTTTAATTTATTTGTATGTATTTTATTCGATGTTCTACATAGTTTAAATGCCTGTGGGGCAGGCAGTAGTACATTCTTGTAGTGACAAAAGATTGTTCAACAATTTTGTACATGTGCAGAGTGCACTTCATCGAATATTTAAAATATGGAACCATTAAAAAATACGCTGAATATGTTATTACAATTTAAATTGATTTTGGTTTTTTGCTTTTATAGCATTCGCCTTTGGAAGCTTTGAATCAACAGGGAAAATGATTTTTTATTTTTTTAAAGGTTAAATGTCAGTATTGAATGGGTCATTGAGATAAATTGTAAATTAAAAATGAAGATAAATTTACAGTGATTGTTTTCTTTTGAGGTTTTAGTTATTAAATTCAATTGTAGGATTGGACAACAGTGAAGTATTGGTGTAGCAATTCGAAACAAACTGCGATCCCATTTAAGATTTTAATGAATTCCCAAATGGATGCAGGCACGTTCGATTTTAATGACTTATTTTTTATTTGAAGAAAATATCCAAAGACTTTTCATTTGGTCAATGAAGAGCTGATCGTGGGAAAATTTATGAAAAAATTTTGTAAGATCATCTTAGTTGGCAACCAGCGGTAGTAGTTTTGAAAATTAAACATTTTTAACCAAATTTAATATGCCAATTTTTTTACCAAAACTAGATAAAAACTTACAGTTTGTAAATTTTTGAGTACCTTATGTGAAAGATATTTACAACCCCACAGTGAAATGTATAACTATTTCTTATATATTTTAGTCTCCTGATTCCAAAATCTGCCAATATTCGCTGTTAAAAATTCAAACAATCAATATTTTAGCCCTTTTGGGCTCACTGTAACATAACGTTGCTTCCATAAAATAGGAATTGATTTTATATAAAATGGACCTCCTGATTTCAAAACTGCAACCCGAATTTTTTCTAGCATGATCCGTTTTTAAGATATTCACATTTGAAAATTTTAATATGATTTTAAATATAGAATATAAGTGTGTAACAGTGGAGAACAATTTGGATGCCAGATTTGAAATCAAGTCAGTCACTTAAGAATACGCTGCAGGGTAGACCCAAAAAGTGCTAAATTAGCGTTTTTTCAAGAGTGAATATCTTAAAAACCTTACGTTATAGAAAAATTTTAAAGGTACCCAGTCAGAAAAATACAAGCGGGCCAAGGTTGGCAAAGCGTTGGCAAAGGTGTTGCCAACGTTGGCGTAATACCAGATTTACAAAAAATACTGTACAGATACAAAGCCAAAATGATAACACCAAAAAGCGTCTAGGCCAAATTGTTTTTCTAATGTTGGCCCACTGTTGGCAAACCAAAAAATACTGCACATTCCCAGTATTTAATTTTTATGTCATACTGTGTAATGCCAAAGGCAGAATGGCAACACCACATAAGGCTTTGCCGATATGTTTTTCTGATGTTAGCAAAATAAATATAGATTTTTTCCGTGCTTAATCGTCACTTTTCTGTAGCTTGCAAAAAATATCGTAAAATGTAGAATCGAATGGTAAAATTAACAATAAGTTCAGCCGTTTTTGCTCCTCATGAGAATGTGACCAAAACCGAGGCCTAAGTCGTGGAGAGGCACGGGAAGTAGTTAGAATTTTTCAAAAAAAATTTTATGGCTATAAAGTGACGGTCCAAAAAAGAAATTATTTGAAAACGAACTCTAATATTTATAAATATATTTTTATACGCTACACCTCTCTGTGGTATAGGGTATAATAACTTTGTGCTGATGTTCTAGAGCCACCTTTAAGCATACTGTCTATCTAAAAAGTTTTGAGAATCTAAGACTTTTTCTAAGAAAATCATTTCACAAAATCTGTGATTTTTGCAATAGAAAAAATTTCTCAAAACCTCAGATTTTTCTATAGAAAAATTGTCTCACAATCTAAGCCTTTTTGTATAGAAATTTTTTTTTCAAATCTGAGACTTTTTCTACAAATAATTCTCAGAATCTGAGATTTTCTATAGAAAACTGTCTCATAATCTGAGACATTTTCTATAGAAAAACTTTCTCAGAATCTGAAACTAGAAAAACTATCTCAAAATCTGAGAATTTTTCTGTAGAAAAACTTTTTTTTTATTAAGATTTTTTTTGTAATTTGGTATAATATTGCAAATATATTAAACACAGTTGCCATAACCGGCAAATGCCGTTAACTGAGGTTGCTGCAACCGGCATTTGTCGGTTGCCACAACTGTAAATTGTCAGTTGCTACAACCGTATATTTACCGGTTGCTGCAAACTCAATCTGAGGTTGGACCTTGTACGGTTGAGACAACCGTATTTTGCAGTGAGTGTATATATTGGGTATTTACCTGGTCATGTTGGTATTGAAATCCAGCAAAATCGGTCCAGTAGTTCAAAAGTTATGAGCAAAATACTGAATTTCGGCAAGTGTTTTTCGTGAATTTACGAGATAAAAAACACGCTAACTTTCGAAAGCCAATTCTAAGGATGCTGAAGCTTGGCATAAATATTTGTCGTTCCCTGGCCTGGTCCGTATTGAATTTTAGTTAAATCGGTTAAGTGGTTCAAAAGTTATAAGCAAAACCGTGATTTTCAGATTAGTTTCACCTTAATCACTTGTTGAAAACCAATTAAAAAAGATTTAAAAACATTGTTAAGTCACAAAATATTTTACAACGTATTTTTGTCATCCAAAAATATTTTTACACTAAAAAAAAATACACTTGAAAAAAATTTTACACTCAAAAAAAATTTTACACTCAAAAAAAATTTAGTAAATTATTATTTTTTTTTTCAAAAATTACTTTAAAAAAATAGTTTTTTTACACAAAATAAAATATTTCAAAAATTTTATTTTTTTCACGTCAGAAAATTTACTATCACTTAAAACGAGCATTGTGGAGGGTATTCATAGATTCGGCCAAGTCGAATTTAACTTTTCTACTTGTTTTTTTTTTTTTATGGAAATAATGTGAAAATAATCTACAGATTGAGAATTACGAATATGGGGTCAACTTTCCCCCATAAAAATCGACCCACCCTAAGAATGAGTTTGAGCCGTTAAAAAAAAAAAATACGCGCCGAATTAATTTTCGTTCTCAACAACATATCCAAATTAAATGAAGATCGGAGGGTGACGCCAGGGTGTAGCTCCTTGTAAGCAGGGCTGCCATATTTGCCAATTTATCGGCATTTTGTCGATTTTTTGCCTCAAAAGTATCAAAGTGCCGATTTTTGCTCCAAAATTGCCGATTTTTTAATCATCTCAAAGAACACAGTCGCTTTTTATACCCTTCCCTTCGTAAAAGAAGGTATATTTATATAAGTTTGTCATTTCGTTTGTAACACCACAAAATGTTGATCTAGAACTAGGGTTGCCAGACGTCCCGCATTTGGCGGGATTGTCCCGCTTTTCATAACCGATTCCCGCGTCCCGCGCGGGATTCCATATTCCCGCTTTTTTGCAATGTTTTTTTAACAACAACTATTTTTTACTTTAAAAGCCTAAGTTTTTAAAAGGCTTATTTGTAAGCTTTTGTAAAATTGGTTTACCTTGCCGCTTAAATGATGTGGATTTAGAACCTTTTTAAGGAAAAAATAAAAGCATATTCACACCTGAGGTGAAATCTCGTTCGAACGAGATTTCGATCATATGGTCTGCATCAGCGGTTACCAACCTTTTTGGTACGCGTACCCCTAATTTTAAATATTATCAGCCGCGTACCCCCAAAATTTTTTTTTGTCAAAATACTTCACATATTAATATGGTTAAAAATTTAAAACAAATTATGTTGTTATGTTTAAATAATTGTATTACTTTTACTTCTTTATGAAACTTATACACAGTGCTTCAAAAGTGAACAAAAAAATATGCTGAGATTCTCAAATAAAAATTCGGGTTGATTGGAGTCCATAGAGTACGGAAATACTCATAGTTGTTCTCGATCACTTCGTTTAGTACTTGTTTTATTAGTAGGGTTCGGACTTTTATGCAAATGCATATTTGTTGTCGTAAGTCTGAGATCAACAAAAACTAAATATCTTCACGAATTAAGAAATTTGCTGTAAAATGGCATCGATTTGTTAGTGCATATTTGTGCATATTTTGCTCTTAATGCATATTTTTGAATATATTGCTGATATTACATATTTTTGTCGCATATTTTGAAAAAAGTGTTTTTTTTTTATTCTATTTTATGATATTTTTACATTGCTGTATATATTTTTTTTTATAATGTATGCCTTAAAGTACACAGAAGAAAATATAGGAAAAATGTTGAGTATTCACTTGTTTAAATTTAAAAAAAAAAAATTGAATAATTTTTTTAATTGACGCAATTAAAAATTTACACAAAAGTTTATAACAAAATTTGAGCAATTAATTTAATAAAAATTTAAAATTTTTTTTAATCTTATTTTTTTCTCTTAGTTTTTTTTTTTTAAATTCTCATTTAGTTTGTAGTTTTTGTTTGAAATCATCTTTACGAAATTTTTTTTCTTTTGTCTTTAAGACAAAAATGTATTTAGTAAAAGATTAGAAAAAACATTTTTTTTGTGTAAAAAAATGTAAATCTTTTTTTAACTTAAAACAAAAAATAATAAATTTTGAATAAATTTTTATTTGACAAAATTCAAACTTAATTAAAAAAAGGGAAAATAATAATGAAAAAAGTAAAGATTTAATTGTGTCAATTAAAAATTTACTCAAATTTTTGGTATACATTTATTCAATTTTTATTAAAAGTTTACTCAATACCATTAAATCGTTTACTGGTGCAAAATTGAGTAATTTTTTATAGTATTAAACATTTAATATTTTTTTCTTTTTGTTACTTTTATAATTTTGTGTTTTACGTTATTTGAACTTGAATTTTGTGTTTATTGTACCTTATTTTCGTTTAAAATACTAAATTTTTACGTCTTTATGTTCTTTGTTGTTTTCTCTTCTTATTTTTATTTTATCATTAATAAATGTTTTAAAAAAATTTTTAAGTGCATATTTTTTAAATTTTTAGCGCATATTTTTCTTTTTTTGGTGAATATTTTATGCGCATAAAACGCGATTTTAACTGCATAAAAGTCCGAACCCTATTTATTAGCAAATGTGAGTAGAGGTCCCTGTTCTGTATTTCTCAACTTTTTAATTCACATGCCTTTATGCAAATCACTCAAAATCAAATTCGGCGCTATCTTTTTTACGTATTCATTCGATGTTTACATCGAATTTTTGAAACAAAACGAATAAAATTATTTGGAAGTGAAATCTAGAACACCAAAAAGTTTCGGAAATATTACTTTTCACATTTTTTATGCGAATCACTTCTTAGGAACAGCGGCCAAAAACTTAATTAATAGTATATAACTTTGTTTTTATATCAAATTTTCCATTTTGTGTGAAAAATATGATGCCTCTTAAACAAAACAATAACATTGAAAATCGGTTTAAAATTGGCTGAGATACGATCCTTTAAGTTAAAAGAAACACATATTAAAATATTTTATTTTTGTAAAAAGTATGGTACAGTAACTTTTCAAAACCTCAAAAAATATAAAAATCTATCAAAAAGTTAATGAATAAAACTAAGTTTTGTGTAAAGATGTTCCATACATTTTTGGAGGGTGCATTGAAAACTTGAATTTTTAACAATATGTTTTAATGACTCCCGATCAACTTTGAGTAAAAAGATAGTGAACATTTTTTGAAAAAGTGTGTTTTTTTTCAATTGTAAGCAAAAAATAACTAAAATTTCGGGTACCCCCACGGACAGTTTCGCGTACCCCCTATTGGTACGCGTACCATAGGTTGGTAACCGCTGGTCTGCATCATTTTATAAACAACCATATGATCGAAATCTTGTTCGAACGAGATTTCACCTCAGGTGTGAATTGGATATAACAAAAAAGTTTACAATCTTAGCGTTTGAAAAAAAAAAATATTTTTTAAAAGATGTACGCCAAAAGTTGCACAATATAGAGTACATTCCGGGAAAAATATTTATAAAATTTCCATGCAGTAATTTTGGTCCAGCGTTGTATTTACTTTAGCTAAATTAGTCTCTAAAGCAGCGCGAAAAAAATGTTTTTGAAAAACAAAAACACTTTTTCTTTTTCAAAATGCACTAGAGGTTGGTAGTCTCTATTTAAAACAATAAAACTCGACAACATGCTGCTAAATTTTTCAGTTTTGTTCATAAAAATATTTTTGTCCCGCAAAAATTTTTAAAATCCCGCCATTTTTGAAGTTTTTGGGAGTTTGTCCCGCATTTTCGAAATAAAATTCTGGCAACCCTATCTAGAACCCAATAAATTATATATATTCTGGTCCTGGATCGATTTTATGTCAATTTACAGATGCACGTCCGTCTGTCTGTAGAAAACCCAGCATGTTCATTAGGGTGGAGCGACTTTCTCTTTTTTTATATGTCACTTAGAGTCGGGGTCGTTGCAGTTGCCTTTAAAGGTCAACATTAACACAAAAAAATATTGGCACTGTGGGAAATGTCTTTGGGTTCCATTTTGTATCTTAAAAATATCTGAACAAAGTGAAAAACAAAAACATTTTTTGCTGAAAAAAAAGTTAATATTAGGACATTACTAAAAAATCGTTTTTATGATAATTGGACTTTTTTTGTCTGTAAAAATTTTAGTTTTTTCTTTTTTGCAAAAAAAATTATTAAAAAATTAGGGACCAAAGAATTTATCTGATCATCACTTTGTTCGGAAGTACGATTTTCATGTGTAAAAGGGTTACAAACATTTACTCATTTCTTAATTGTTCTATTTTGTTATTTTTTGTCAATAAAAATATATTTTATTGTATTTAAATGGTTTTTTTTCATTTGCCGATTTTTTTTTTTAAATTGAATTTTTATCAAAATCATCTGGCAGCCCTGCTTGTAAGTGAGCACAGCCTTAGATTTTTATAAATCGTATACACTTCAAACCCTGACTTTTTTGCCATGCATTTGTTTTGTTATTTTGATTATGAAATTTTTTCAATTTACCTCCATTTACTTTTAAGTTGAGAGTAGTTTGCTGATAAGAAGACCAAATGATAACACTTGATACTTAAGTTAAGTGACTTTGATTTGAACAGTGTTTTTTTGTTTCTTTCTTTTTTTGTAAAAGCCTAAACACGCTCTTATTATGTGAGAGAACATGCAAGTGTCATATAGAGAAAACATACAAAAAGCATGAATGACAACTGATTTGGGTTTAGTTGATTGAAATACCAGATGATGCCAGATGGGTTTGAAACAGTTTGAGGGGATGAGACTACGACAATTGTAATAAAAGCCTTGTTTTTTGCAGACCCGATTAAGATTACACTAAAAAAAAAAAACTGTAATGTTAGCAAAAAAAAGCTTGTAAACCTACAAGAAAATTTGCTGATTTTGAACCCACAATTTTTTTGCTAAAGTTAGCAAAAATGTTTTGCCAATAATTAGTTAACTAAATATTTTTTTTTTTTTAACTTAGTTTATACACATCTGAGGACCCCATTGGGTTCGGACCCGATAGGTCCAGACCCCGATGGGCCTAGACCTAGTTGGGTTCCTTAAAAATCGTCATAGTTTTTGATCCAAAATTTGTGTCCGTTTCGCTCTACCTTGCTTAGTTTTTGAGATACGTGATTATAGGGGACCACTGGGGTCTTGAGAATTAAAAAAACTCGATAACTTCAAAAATATTACTCGGAGAGCTTTTGACTATTTTGCGGTCTCGTTCTACGTGTTGAGAGCTACAAAAACGCTTTTGGACTTTTTGTTGTGTCGCCAATATTTACCGAGATATGAGCATTTTAAAATTTTCGGGAATGCTAACTTTTTTGGATCCAAAGTTGGGGACCATTAGGGTCCACACATGTGAAGAGGACCGGCGATACTATGGAGAGCCCGAGGACCAAAAATGGCCTCCATTTTGCTCTATCTGGCTTAGTTTCCGAGATAGCGCCATTTTAAGTTTTCTGAAAATAAAAAAAAAATTTACCATTTATTTTGCTAATATTAGCAAAAAATCTTGTAAAAATGTAGTCAACTCAATTTCAAATTTAGCAAAAGAAATTAGTTCGAAGTTTGTTTAAAATTGCTAACGTGCTAAATGAAGTTTACAAGATTTTTTTGCTAACATGCTAATCTCAACTAAAAATTTGCTAAAAGTTAGCTAACTAGCGTTAGCAAAAAAAAAAATTAGTAAATCTACTAACGTATTTTTTTGAGTGTAGGCTTAACTTTATTTTGTTAAAAAATGGATCAAATCAAGCTCAGAATTTTTTTTATAATTTTTTCCTGAATTTACATACAAGCATAATAAAGCCCAAATTCTATTCAATATAAAAAATTCTTTGATTTTTTTTTAACAAAATTTAGTGAAGGCGCAAAAAAAATGTAGGTAGTAAATTTACAAAAAAACTGGTAAATAAAAAAAAATTATTTGTAACCGAATTTTTGTTTTTAGAACGGTTTAAGTCCATACTAATTATTTCTGAAGGGTACCATACAAGATACTGCGTCACAATTAACACATAAGGTGTTCATCATAATATAGCAAATTAAACAACATGCTGGATGGACGTTTATAATTTGTTTTTGTAGTGGTAGTCAAACAAGCAATTACACAACCAAAGCCGTCCTTTCATGCATAAAATTTTACATCGATATTGCAAAAATCCTTCCTCAGAACAAACCTACTCCCTATCCCCAACCCTTAAGGGTGTTTCCATACAAAATGGCATTTTTATGAAACTTGTCTCTACATTTTTAACACTCCTATGGTTGCCCCTAGACGAGTCAAGCATATGTCAGACCTCCAATATTTTTTCAATACCAAAATTTTCTCAGCACATACCTACCCTCAATATTCGACCTTAAAGGTGGTCCCCTTACATTTTTTTTTATTTAAAAGTTAGTTTTTTTGGACATCAGCTCATAGCGCCCACATGGTTTCCCCTAGAGGGGTTAAAGGTATGACCGACTTTTACGTTTTCCATCCAAACATTTTTTTTTATAACATACCCCCTACCCCTACCACCTTCTCCACTCCCTAAGTGACATTTACAAAAAATATGATCCCACTGCTCTAACGGCCCCTAGACAAGTTAAATGTATGACCGACCTCCAATATTTAAGGAAGATTCATTACAATATCACATTTTTTTCAAAATATTGGGCGAAATTTTAACATGTTAATTTTTAATATGCAAAAAATCTTTGTTTTGACCATATTGTAATAAAATTTTAAACTTATATAGGTCCTACCACAAATATTAACACAAAAGAAAATATAAAGATTTGATGAAGGTTAGATTAGGGTGTACGATTTACACCTCGCATAGACCTTTTGGTCCATAGCGATACCACAAAACTTTTTTCTTTTTCGCTAGCGGCGCAAGTTAAACACGTTCAAAGTCATTGCGAATTTCTTTAATATTCTAAGACTCATTCGCGTTATATCCTCCAAATTATTAAAGCTGATCTGACCAGTAATCGATCGGCGACTTCTTGCCACCGCTGGACAGTGCAAAGTATGTGTTCTATCGTTTCAGTCACTCCTGGTGAGGCGCATCTTTTACAACTGGCGTCTGGGATGAGTCTAATATTCTTATCATGAATGCCGATGAGAGAGTGACCAGTTATTATTCCCGTCAGAGCTCGACATTCCCTTCTCGTAAGATTTGATGAAAGGAAAACTTGAATTCCCAATTTGTGTTTTTAACAATTTCCAAAAAACCAGATCTTTTGCAATTTTTGCTGCCTCGCCTATATTAAACGCAGGGATTATTAGCTATTCTTGTTGTAAGCTATTTACATATAAAAGAATCTACGTTTGCATTCTTCTTCATTTTTTCAACTTGAACCCTTATAGGAAAACGATTAGTTTAAACGGTTAATTTAAACGATATTAATACAAATTTTTGACTCAATAAAAAGCTTAATATAACGAACAATTCTGTATCATTAACTCAAAAATCAAGTTTTTTGAGATATGACACTATAGAAGTAAATGCGAGACATGTCCTATGGAGACACCTCCAGTGGCCCCCAGAAAAACATGTAACACAAAGTTAAGTTAAATATAACATTAAATTTCTTGCTGTATACATGATTCGGACCCAAAAATTCGGACTGGTATGTTCTAAAGTGTGTCGGATTTTGAGATCTATATAACACTGTGCAACATTGAAAAAAAATACAAAAACTTGGCTATATATGTTCTATTCTATTATCAGAAGGTAGTAAAACTCTGTACTCAGATTGTCCAGTTTGGTGACCAATTCCTTTTTATGGCCTTCAAAGATTTAGAAAACAGTGGAACCCTCAAAACATGGTGTCATCAGTTTTTGCCCAACAGCTTAATCAGAGTTGGTGCTATCGCTTAAGTATATTTTGCAAAAATGTGGCTAATAGTCATTTGAACAAACTCTGTAGAGATTTTATGCTAAAAAATTATGTTTTTCTGGACTTTTTTTTGAAAAATTTGGGGAACAATTTGGGGAGCTACCTCTATTCCCTATAGGGGCTCCCATACAAATTGTAATTTCTATAAAATTTGCTCCCAGCGCTCTAACTCTTCCAAGAGTGCCCCTAGAGGAGTCAAATGTATGACCCACCCCCAATAGATCTTAAACCTCAACATTTTTTCAGAAAATATCTACCCTGTATCTTAAACCCTTAAAGTGGTTACGATACAATTTTTTTTTTTTTATTTTTATAATTTTTTTTTACTAAATTTTTTACCTTTAACGGTTAAAGATAGAGGGGAGATATGTTCTGAAAAAATTTTGCGGTTCCTCTAGGGGCACTCTTGAGATAGTTAGAGCGGTTGGAGCTAATTTTATAGAAATGCCATTTTCCTCTAGGGGCCTTCTTGGGATAGTCAGAGCGGTTGGAGCTAATTTTATAGAAATGTCATTTTGTATGGAAGCCCCATAGGGAATAGATTGTAGGTTTTTTTCGGAAGAAAATGTTGAGGGGTAAAAATAAGTAGGGGTCAGTCTCATTTTTGACCCCTCTAGGAGGCACCATAAAAGCAGTAGGAGCTGATTTCATAAAATAAATTTATAAAAAAATAAAAAAAATTGTATGGGAACCGCCTTAAGGATTAGAGATAGAGCATTGGTGTGTTCTGAGAAGATGTTGGTATGGACAAAATATTAAGGGTCGATCATATATTTGACTCCTCTAGGGGCACTTTTGAAGCAGTTATGGCTGTAGGAGCAGTTTTATAAAAATATAATCTTTGTATGGGAGCCCTTTTAAGGAGTGGAGACAGAACTTAGGTATGTTTGCAAAAAATGTAAGGGGAAAAAACTAATTGGGGTCGGTCTTGCATTTAATCTCTCTTGGTGCATTTGCGGGGAGGTTTTGGGGCTTTTTGTAGACTTTTTTAGTCAAAATCGACATATTTTAAGGTACGGTGTGGTCTTTATTAGCTAATTAGAATGCCTGAGCACTTTCAGATTATTTTGGTAATTTCATTTGAGTTGTTCAGCTTGACCGTGGCTACAATTACATGTTAGGGAAAAATCAACAGTCACTATGCTGAAAAAAGTGCCCAATATATTTTCAAAAAAAGTCCATGAAAAAATGATTTTTTTTTGATAAAATGTTCACATTTTTACCAAATATACTTAAGCGATAGCAGAAACTTTGATTAAGCTGTTGGGAAAAACTGATGACACCATATTTTGAGGGTCCCACTGCTGTTCTGAATCTTTGGAGGCCCATAAAGAGGAATTGGCCCAAACTGGGCAATCCGAGTATAGAGTTTTACTACTTTTTGGTAGTAGAATCGAACCTAAATAGTCAAGTTATTGGGTTTTTCAAAAAGTATTTATTGGTTGCATAATGTAGTTGTATATAAATCTCATAATAAAACTTTTCCAATTAGTTTTATTAAATTGTGTTCCCAAAAAACGACCCACTAAGATCCAACCAAAACCCAAATCTGGTAACACCACCACTAATTGTAAGTTCTCTTCAATTTACAAGTGTTTTGAAAAAATAAGTGCCCAGAATTTTATAATCTACAAAATTAAATAAAACAAGAAATTAATAAAAAAAAACAATAATAATAAACAAATAAAAAAACACTACATATCAAAATGCATCACAATCTAAGCGATAAAATAAATAATGTTGATATAATAATGAGTGCCTAACTCGCTAAAAATACAATCAGTTTTTGTTAAAATCTTTACGCGTAAACACAGAATAACAATTTTCGACTTGTGTCATCAAATTTGAAAAAAAAAACATAACAGTGCAAATAAATTAATAAAAAATTTACAATATTGAACATTTTGTTTATAAATTGTTTAAAAATATAGTGAATTCTTTAAAAACATTCCAAGAAGTTTAACTTTTATCATAACCAGGTAATAAACACCGGTCAATACTATTTGCAGTTCAATGACTCTTGTTTGTGCAAAATGTGTGTCGCCATTTAAATGAGAGATTAATTACAATTGGTCGACAAGCGATGGAGACAAATTAAAAAAATAAATAACAAGTAAACAAGTTAAATTCAACTTAACCAAACGAATAGCATCCACAATGTCAGAATATTGAATTCAAATCAATTTGAGTGGAAGGGTCTTTAAACGAGATAAGAAAAATATAATGATTTTTATTGTTTAAATTAATTTCTGCTTGTAGCTTTAGCTTTCATTGTAATTCACCTTTTAGTAATTTTTTATTATGACAAGTGTTTGAGTATTTAGAAATTTATGTTTGTTCTTTAAAGAGTATTACTTTTTAAAACTTTAAAGATTCTTCATTACAGAATTTAAAGAGAATTAGTCTGATAAGTAAACTTAAGAGAAAGTTATTTAAATTTTGGATATTATTTTGTATACTTGTAAAGTAGGATGGAGAAAATTTTGCTTTTTATCGAATTTCGAAAACGTCTCGATCGGTAAAGTTGACCTGCGGGACAATGGCTTTGGGTTCCTTTTTTGACTTGAAAATAGGAAAGTTCATCAAAGTGATTTTTTTTTGTCTTAAAATGTTATAACCCAATAAACACAAGAACGATATGATAGCGTAAACTTTATTACCTATATGAAACTTGAAGTGACTAATGAAAAAATAAATTCCAAACAAAAATTGGAATATTTGAATTTGAAATAAACTTCAAAAATTTTCACAAATTATTTTATTTATTTAAAAAATTTGTGAATATAAAATGTAATTGTTCTACAACAATGGTTCTCAAACGGTGGGTCGCGAACAATTTTGGTAAAACCTTAAATTTTCATCACTTATGGTCCCTCCGTAATCACTGTTGAGTTGTTAATTTCCCGGGATGCTCAACACTGATTTGTGAAGTTTTTTGCCTGAGTCTGGGATCTGTCAGTTCGTTTTCTAATAACTTTTCGATGCTGATTCCGAATAATGGTTTCAAATTTTTCTAGTACGTTAGGTTTTTGAGAAAATTAAATGCAAATTTCACAAAAACGTATTCTTGTGCATTTTTAAGAGCTTCGTTTGTGATATCAAGCTCTTTGTCTCCCACTCTTAAAATTTTGGAACTTGATAACAGAAGGTACGAAAACTGTTAGACGAGGAAAATACGATAATGTTAAATTAACATTGTTGGATTGACAAATAATGCTAACTTTTTATATCGAAAAAGCGTTAAATAAATTTTTAAAAAATGTATCAATTTATAGTTTTTTAAAATTTATCGACCTTTTTCTACTATATTAATGTTTTTTGGATTTCCAAACAGGCTTTCAAGGTCTAATTATTTCCTATATGTAAATAAAAGATTTATTTCATATTTTCCTCCGACGTTTCGTAGGCTGTTTTCCTACCTCTTCAGGGATTATTTTTATTGAATCTGGCAACAACAAATTATAAAAAGCAATAATATTTAGTACATTTACATCAAAAAAAAAAAATACAATAACATTTAAAGAACAATTTAACTTACATAAAATCTTGAATTTGTATTTACATTTCTATTTTTAATTTAAATTTGGTTTTAAACAATACACACAGTACAATTAAACACAAAAATAAAACAAAAATATAAATGTATAATTAATAAAAATAAAAATATCACAGTTTAAACTTTTCTTAATGCTAGTATCACAGTTGAAAATGGACTAAATTATAATATTGCAATCGTGTAATTTGCATTCGTTCGGTCTTTGTCATCTTTTTTGTTTACAGCTGTATTAAGTCTCTCCTGTATTCGTAGGCTTTCCAGTGTAAATCTTCTGTTTACCCTCCGCTCTACGTCTAGTACATTAACATCGTTTAGATTTGGTGTGTGCTTATTATCAATGCAATGTAGGGCTAAAGCTGTTGTGTATTTTAATTTGTCAATGTCTGCTTTATGTTCGTTTATCCTAGTAGCTAAATTTCTTTTGGTTGTTCCAACATAAACTTTACCGCACGTTTCGTCGTTATTACCCTCACATTTAATTTCGTACACAACATTGCTACGATCATATTTTTCAATTTTGGTTTTTGTTTGTGTAAACAGTGTGCTAATTGTTTTATTGGGTTTATGAGCTAATGATACTGTTTCGTCTTCTATTATCTCCTTCATTTGTTTGCTCTCTGTCAGTTTTGGTATAAATGAGAGACTATAAAAACGTTTGGTGATGCCAGATGTATTATTTATAGTTTGTTCCCGAGTTTCTTCATTTGTTGCTTTGGTAATTAGGTTATTTATAATATTCATTGGATAATTATTAGACGTCAAAATATTTGTAATTATTTTTAAGTTTTTGTCTTTAAATTTAGTATCACTTAAAAAAGTTATCTTAACAAAAACTATAATAATTGTATCGCAAACACTGAAATAACAGTTTTTGTTAAGATAACTTTTGCAAATGAAAACTTTTTTGGACAAATTTTGGGTCAGTTCATTGTTTAAGGTTCCCACATTATATACTAAAAGATGAAGCCACAAATCATCTCCTAAAGTGATGCTGCCATATACAAAAAAACGGTTTTTCGCGATTTTCTTCATGATGGTCCATATAACATAGACGTTTTTTGTCCACTATTCGTAGTGTCATGGACGCCTTTATGATCCACAAAATGCAAGTTTTTTATCAGAGACCAATTAAGCGGTTAATTTCGCGAAAACTTAAAAAAATGAAGAAATCCGCGAATTAAAGCGGTTAAGATGAAAAGCTTTAAACCAAATTTATATTAGAAATATTGCTACAAGTTATATCTTTGTTTTCCATGCCATAAAATTTAAAAATTATTAGCTTTGGAACTTTTTTTGTTAAAAAAGCAGCTGAAAATCAGCCAATCTTTAATGACATTTTACAAGAAAACTGTACCATACATCGAAAAACGGAGTACGCCATTCGATTCAGCATGTCCGAAATATATTGAAATGATGGTCGTACCTCTTGTTTTCTAAAATAGTGGTTAGTTTTGTCACGCAGTGTAAGCAATTAAAATCCGAAAAAATAATAAAAAATGCCTGCGAATTATGTAGTCTTGCCCAAAACATTAAATCATGATAATGTTTTGCGGAAGATTTGGGTGTACTTGCCAAATCAAAGTTTTTTTTTAGAAAAAATAATGTTATATTACTTTGCTATTCCATGCAAAACGAATTGAAATATCAGTCGAGGACCCCATTAAAAAAACCAGAAGACCTGTACATTAGGGTTATAACTTTTTTTGGACAAAAAAGTCCATCCCACCACGCTATGGGCAATGTTGTATAGATAACAAAAATCAATTTTTTCGGTCATTTCGGTGAAAAAAGTTCACGCATTTCGGTGAAAAAAGTTCACGCACCGAATGCAATTTCTAAAACACCCCAAAGAATTTTTTTTATTTTTTGTTTTAAACATTTTATATAATGACGTCATATCCTAATTATTTGAAAATTATCAAACACTCATGACTACATACCAGAAGAAACCAACATTTAACTTATTTATAACATCCGCGAAAAAGCACATGAATTCCGCGATTATAATCTTTAGTTGCTAAAAAGAATTACTGCCACATAGCACCTATCACTTGACACTAAAATTTAGCTAATTTAAAAAATCCGCGAAACAGCGTCATAATATCGCGATTTTTTCGCGCCCTCCATTCAATTGATGAGATTTTGTTTTTTTATTAATGAAACTACAAGAAAATCCTAAATATTGTACAATTAAATTTAATTTGTTTATACTTAAAAGAAAAACTAATATACAAAACTTCATCGCGTTTGGTGCGTGAACTTTTTTAACGTTCGCGAAAAAATAAGACATCATTTCTTAATATTTTTTTATGGCCTATACGACTATGGGATGGACTTTTTGATATTTGCAAAAAATTTAAAAGTTATAACCCTACTGTACATTTCGTAAGTGTTTGCAAAACTAATTGCAAAAAACTGTTTTTACATTTTGGAGAGTATAAAAAATTCGGCACCAAAGAATAGAACACTCTCACTTGTTTTATGTACATTTGATAAACAAATGGAAAATTTTTATGTGAAAAGCTTAGATTGGTGAAAAAGTAGTTTTGGTAAAAAAAATTATTTTTTTTTACGAAAAACAAAATTATATTAAAAAAATTTAATGAACCCAAAATTTTTGGTTAAAAAAAATTTTGATGAAAAAAAGTTTTTGATGAATTTTTTTGATGAAAAGAAAAATTTTTTGATGTAAAAAAAATATGAAAAAAAAAATTTTTGGTGAAAAAAAAAATTGATAATAAAAAATTTTATAAAAAAATTTGATGAAAAAATTGATGGAAAAAAAATTAATGAAAAAAAAAATTGATGAAAAAAAAAATTTGATGAAAAAAGTTTGATGAAAAAAAATTTCATAAAAAAAAAAATTGATAAAAAAAAAAATATGAAAAAAAGTTTGATGAAAAAAAAAATTTGATGAAAAAAAAAAAATTTGATGGAAAAAAAAATTGATAAAAAAAATGATGAAAAAAAAAAGTTAGCTTAAAAAAAAATTTAGGAAAAAATAAAAAAAGTTGATGAAAAAAAAGTTTGATGAAAAAAAAAAAAAAAATGATGAACAAAGAAAATTCGGTGGAAAAACCAAATTTGATGGAAAAAAAAATTGATGAAAAAAAAAAAAAAATTGATGAAAAAAAAAAAATTTGATAAAAAAAAAAAAATTATTGAAAAATAGTTATTCACCAGCTGGTGAAAAACGGTTTAATTCACCACGAGGTGAATTATTATTATTATTTTTTTTTTGTTTTAAGAAAATGAAAATAGTAATTCTTGTTTTCTTTTTCGTTAATTGTTAGCTTATATAGTCAAACTGAGGTGGCGTCCTGCAACTTTTTTAATATTAGACACCAGCCTAAAAACATTATCATGTTAAAAATCTGGAAAATTAAAAAAGTTATAAATAAATCAAAATTAATCCAACTAAATTTTAGGATTTAATAAGTCCATTTTGGATTAATTTTGTGTTTTTTTATAACTTTTTTTATTTTCCCAATTTTTTTTATTATTTTATTTATCGTAGATTTCGAAAAAAAAATATTCCAAATTTGTTTATGTATATTAAAATATTTTTTTTAAACAAAATAAGAATAATCAGAAAATAAATCCACTTATTGAAAAACACAGCATATGTTAGAAAAAGTTTAAAATATATTGTTAAGTTCGTGCTAAAGGATAACATTTGGGTAATGAAGTGTTATATGACTCTCATGTCCTTTTCTTTTCAAATGTAAGTCTAAATAGCTGATAATAATCTTACACACCTAATAATCTTACACACCTAACAATCTTACACACCTACACTAAAAAAAATCCTCGTCAAGTTACTAGAAAAAGTCTAGTAATCTAATTTTTCCAATATTTGACAGTTTTCCTTGTTTTTTAATAAATTGTTTTCTATTGAAATTTACATTCTGTTTTGTAATTTCACAGTTTTTCTTGTAATTTTAAAAATTTCCAAGATTTTTTACAAAAAATGTAGTAAATTTACGAGAATTTCTTGTAAGTTTTTTTTTCGCCAAAAAAGTTGTGAATTTACTATTTTATAGGTAAAAATCTTGTAAAATTACAAAAAAAGTTTGTAGTTTTTACCAAAAATTCTCATATAATAGGAGGTATCAAAAGCTCTAGTAATATCATGTAACCTCCTTGTAAGTTTTATCGCGTCAAAAAAATTTTAAATTTACAATTTTTTTTGGTGAAATTTTTTTTTTTATTTTTGGTAAAAAGCTTGTAAAATAACAAGGAATTCTTGTCAAATAGGAGGTAGCAAAAAAAAAAATTTACAAACTTTTCTTGTAATCTTGCAAATTTTTTTTTGAGTGCCCGAGTAAAAATAATTTAATATGATCTTATATACTTTTATATAGTCATATTATATCATATATGATCATGTGTGACACTATGTCTTGCGAGAAAAATTTATATAATAAATTTTGATGTGCGATTTTTTTAAGATATCGCCATATGTTGTAACATCTGGTCCCATGCATCATTCCAAATTTCTAAGTGTTTTATATAAAATTTTATTTGCCTCCATTATTTTTTAATTTTTCTAAGTTTTTTCTAAGAACATATTTTTATCGTAAATATTTGCAACGTGTTTTATATAAAATTTTGATATGACTTCATATTTTTTTATTTTTCTAAGTTTTTTCCAAGCACCACTTTTTTATCACGAATATTTTCTAAGTGTTTTATACAGAGACCATAACAGTTATGAGATTTATTGAAAAAAATCAAATTTACCTGTTCAAAAATATTTTTTCAAATAAAAATTAAAAATAACAGTTTGAAATGATTTATATAAATATCTGTTCAAAATAACAGAAATAAAAAACTTTTATTTTTTATAACTGTTATTAAAAACTCTTTGAGCCTTAAAAAACTCGAGTTATTAAAATAAAACAACAATAAACGCATGCAGAAGAATCCTATTGATATCTAATACTTCAATCATTGATTTAAAGATATAAACTTTGATTGATTTTTTTTTTAAATAACTGTTAAAACAGTTATTTACTCAAATAAATATAAAATAAAAATTATTTTAGATTGTTTGAACAAAAAGTTTTTAATAATTGTTATTTTTTACTGTTATTGAAAAAATCAAAAAAATAAATGTTATTGCAAATTTTAACACGGGACATCTTTAGAAGTCTTTTCATATATAAAATACTAAGTTTGGACAACATTCGTTTCATGATTTTTTTAAAACAAAAAGACACATATAACTGTTATATTTGGTCTCTGGTTTTATATAAAATTTTATATGACTCCATCTTTAAAATTTTTTCTAAGTTTTTTTCAAGGAACATTTTTTATCGTAAATATTTTCTAAGTGTTTTATATAAAATTATATATGACTCCATTTTTTTAAATTTTTCTTAGTCTTTCCAAGGACAAACTTTTTATGAGAATATTTTCTAAGTGGTTTATATAAAATTTAACATGACTCCATTTTTTGAAAATTTTCTAAGTTTTTTTCAAGAACAACTAATTTTATTATTTTAATTTTTCAACTTTTTATTAAAAACTAAAGAAACATCCGATTTATAAAATTGTATAAATTTTAATATAATTGGATATAATTTTATATCATTGGATTAGCCAAAACTCGTATCAAGTCGATACAAAGTTATATAAACTGATATTATTAGATAATATTCGATCAAATCTTATGAAACCATTTTTCGTATAAGATTATATCATAATAGACACGAAACCATATTAAATTATATATTGTGTCATATAATTTTTTTTACTTGGTTGTATAAGAGATAACCACACCCACCAAGCCGGTTTTTTTGTATGCCTCTACTTTAAGGGGTTCTGCAGCGGAATATATATATATATGTCCTTTATTTATTTCAGGCGCGGATCCAGCTCTTGGATTTGGGGGGGGAAAAATTTTTTTTTTGCTAATTTTTTTTTTTTTTCAGGGAATTGCAGGTCGAATTTGAATCATTGGTTAAGGTTTTTTTAGTGTTCAACTCTTTTTTATTATGTTTTTTCTATAGAAACATTTTCAAATTTTAAAAATTTATTCCTATAATAAAAAAACTTAAATGTTTGATATTTTTAAAAATGTCTCTTCAAGAAATTTAAAGCATTTTTCTGATAGCAAAAGACCCAGATTCTGACATTATTTTTAATAGAAAATAAGTCAGGTTTGAGATATGTTTATTCACAAAAATTTTTCTGATTTGGAAATTTTTCAGAGTCATTTTCTTAAAGAGAAAGTTTATAATTTTGAGACGGTATCCAAATAGGAAAATTTTGAGGCTCTGAGGCATTTTGATACAGAAAAGGCTTTAAAATTTATACAAAAATATTTGGAGCAGGTTTATTCCAGCCCGAGGTCATTATTTTCATTACTTTTTAAAACTGTGATATTCTCACAGAATAATTTTTAAAAAATTATTCTATGGGAATATCATAGTCTAAAGAAGTAAAGGAAATTATGACCTCGAGCTTGAATAAACCTACTAAAAATATAATATTTTAAAGGTCAAATGTATCGTCAAAGGTCAAATTTTTAAATAAAATTAATAAGAATTAATACAAAAAATTTTAAATTCTGATATACCTTTATATAGAAAATTCTCAGATACTTATGGAATTCTCACACCAAAAAATTTCTGTATTAAAATACAATTTTCGTAAAGAAAAATTCTCAGATTAAGTGATTTTCACATTGAAAACTTAAAACGTCCTTAATATTTTTTTTTTATTCTATTTTTCTACAAAAAAGGTTTAAGATAAAAAGTCTCAGAGTCTGAGTCTCCTAAATTTTTTCTACAAAAAAGATCTTGGATTCTCAGACATTTTTCAAATTAAAAACAAATTTGGAATCTAATATCTTTTTTATATTCTGTGATATTTTCTCTAAAATTCTCAGAATCTAAGGCATATTTTAGAGAAAAATGCTTAGATTCTGAGTTATTTTTTCTATCGAAAAAGTCATAGATTTTAGAATATTTTTTAATATTAAAACTCAAAAATTCAGAGATATTTCTTCTTTAGAAAAAATCTGAAATTTTTATTCTTGTATTCTAGGACTTTTTTCTATAGAAAAGGTCTTAGCTTTTCCTAACAAAAAAGTCTTAGATTCTGAGACATCTTTCTAATAAAAATAATCTCAGATTCTGATACATTTTTCGAAAGGAAAATACTTAGATTCCGAGAAATTTTTCCTATAAAAGTCCCAGATGCTGTATAATTTTTCCTTTAGAAAAAGTCAAAGTTCTATTGCATTTTTTGTATAAAAAATTCTCAAATTTTCCCTGAATAAAATTCTTATTTTTCCTACAGAAAATTTTTATTTTTTTTTTTCTGTAAAAAAATTTAAGATATAAAAACATTTTTTCTAAAGAAAACTTATGATTCTTGAAAATTCTAGAAAAAATTCTCACTCATTGCATTTCCTCTATTCTTTTTACCCAGAAGAATTGTCAAATTTTCCATATAGAAAATTCTCAGATTTTTCCTATAAAAAACTATCAGATTTTTCCTATAAAAAACTGTTAAATTTTTTATATAAAAATTGTCAAAGTTTTAAGATTTTTACTATAAAAAAAATTCTAAGAAAAATTATCAATTTTTTTCTATAGAAAAATTCCCCAATTTTTTATTTAGAAAAATTAAAAAAAATTTCGTCTAGAAAAATTCCGAAATATTTCGTCTTTAAAATTTTTTGTATTTTTTATAAAGAAAAGTTTAATCACGTAGACAAAGTTTAACAGTCAGAAACATTTTAGGATTCTTAGACATTTTTCATTGAAGAATTTCCATAGAAAAATATTGTCCTATAGAAAAATTTCTAGATTTTTCCAATAGAAAACATATAGGGATTTTTTCAGATCGTTGGACATTTTTCATAGAATTTTTTTTTTTTTTAGATTATTTCCTTTTCACTTCCTTTTTCTCTCTTCTCTTCTTTTCTTTTCTTTCTTTTCTTTTCTTTCCTTTCTTTTTCTTTCTTTTTTCCTTTTTCGTTTTTTTTTCTTTTGAATTCGGTTTGGGGGGGGAAATTTCCTTTTTTTCCCCCCCCGTGGATCCGCGCCTGATTTATTTAAATATGTACAGTACTTATACCTTAATATAACAAGTATATACTTAAATATAATGTTCACGAGGAACATAGGGCGTTAACGAATTCTCTCCAACTATTTCTGTCTCTTGCAAGTAGTTTGATTTGATTCCAAGTTGTTTGTACTGATTCAAGTTCCTTTCTTGTGCAACGTATCCATGTGTTGCGAGGTCGTCCTTGCCGGCGTTGACCTTGAGGATTCCAATCAAGAGCTTCTCTAGATATATCGTTTTGTGGTCTTCTAAGAATATGACCAATCCAAGTCCATTTTCGTCTTCGTATATCGAATTCGATTGGACAACAACCAGCCTGCAGCCAAAGATCTTCATTGGATATCCAATTTGGCCAAAAGATATTTAATATTTGCCTTAAACATCGATCTGCAGCGGAGTGAAGGGTCTAAAAATAAATTATGAGAGCTCGACATGTTTTTTAAAAAAGTTTATCAAAAATTCCCCGACTTGTAGAAAAATTCTTTTAATTTCTTCGATGTATAAAAGATTTTTAATAAATGACCTAATTTTTAAGGTTATTAACCTATTTAAAAATATTCCATTAAAAACTAAACCCTTATGCCTTATATTTTTTTTTTTACAATTACAGGCAAATAAATTTCCATAATAATATATCACTTCAAATAGCCACGATAGCATCATCATTAGTGACAAGTGACTAAATAAAACATAGAAGATGTCCTCATTGTTAACCACAAAATTACCAACATTTGAAGAAATTCTGCAAACTGCCAAAGAGACATTTCGTCAAAATTTTGGCAAAGAGCCAGAATTGGCTTGCTGTGCACCGGGACGTGTTAATTTGATTGGTGAACATGTTGATTACAATGATGGTTATGTTTTGCCAATGGTTAGTAAAAATACAAAAAAAAATTGGAAAGATAATTAACAAAAAAATATATCTATATATTTCACTAACTAATTAGTGAACAAATTAACAAAAGATTTAAATATGAAAGCAAAGCTCAATTGTGCATCTGTTAAGTTCAGTCATGAATATGAATTTTCAACGAATTTCATTTACATTATTTTGCAGGCTTTACCAATGGTAACGGTTATTGTAGGCGGCCAGGGTGGAGGAAATGCAGTCGATATAATAACATGCTGTGCTGGTGCTGATGAACCAAGACGTAGTAAATTTACATTAATGAATTTACAACCTGGTGAAAAACCAAAGTAAGTAGGATGATGAACAAAAATTATGGTCTGTAAAGACGAAATATAAAGTGTCCTTGATATATAAGGGGTTTTCTATAAGAATTTATTTTTCAGATTCTAACAATTTTTACATACCAAAAAGAGAACATAAGATTTTTTTTATACGAAAAATGTCTAGAATTTTTCTATAAGAAAAATGTCTCAGAATTTGAGAATTTTTCTATACGAAAAATATCTGAATCTTAGAATTATAGCAAAATTCTCAGATTCTGCTACATTTTTCGTATATAAAAACTCTCAGATGCTGAGATATTTTTCGTATAGAAAAAGTTCTCAGATTCTGAGACATTTTTAGTATAGAAATATTTGCGGATTTTTAGTCATTTTCTGTATAAAAAAACTTTCAGATTCTGAGATATATTTCATATTGAAAAATTCTCAGATTCTGAGATATTTTTCCTAAAAAATATTTTATATTATGCAGAAATTTTTCGTATAGAACAATTCTCAGACTCTGAGATATTTTTTGTATGAAAAATTCTCAGATTCAGAGGCAGTTTTTGTATTAAAAAATTCTCAGATTTTGAGATATTTTTCGTGTAGAAAAAATCTCAAATTCTCAGATATTTTTCGTATTGAAAAATTCTAAGATTCAGAGATTTTTTCGTATAGAAAAGTTCTCAGATTTTGACACATTTTTCGTATAAAAAAAAAAATTCTGAGACATTTTTCTCATAGAAAAATTCTCAGATTCTAAAAAAAACTGAAAAATTCTCTGATGTCTCAGAATCTGAGAATTTTTCTATACGAAAAATGTCTCATAATCTGAGACTTTATCTTTACGAAAAATAGCTCAGAATCTGAGAATTTTTCTTTACGAAAAATGTCTTAGAATCTGAATATTTTTTTTATACGGAAAATGTCTCATAATCTGAGAATTGTTCTATATGAAAAATGCCTGAGAATCTGAGAATTTTTCTATACGAAAAAATCTTAGAATCTGAGAATTTTTCTATACGAAACATGTATCAGAATCTGAGATTTTTTCTATACCAAAATTGTCTCAAAATCTGAGAATATTTTTATACGAGAATGTCTCAGGATCTGAGAATTTTTCTATACGAAAAATGTCTAAGAATCTGACAATTTTTATATACGAACAATGTTTCAGAATATACGAATTTTTATATACGAAAAACGTCTCAGAATCTGATAATTTTTCTGTAGGATAAATGTCTCTAAATCTGAGAATTTGTTATACGAAATATATATCAGAAACTGAGAAATTGAGAATCAAAGAATTTTTCTATACAAAAAAATCTTAGAATCTGAGATTTTTTCTACATGAAAAATGTCTTAGAATCTCAGAATTTTTCTATATCCAAAATGTCTCAGAATCTCAAAATTTTTCTATGCTGAAAATGTATTAGAATCTAAAAATTTTACTATATGAACAAATTTTAGAATTTAAGAATTTTTCCATTCGAAAAATTTCTTAGAATCTGAGAATTTTTCTATACAAAAAATTTCTAAGAATCTGAGAATTTTTCTGTACGAAAAATGTCGCAGAAGCTGAGAATTTTTCTATACGAAACATGTCTCAGAATCTGAGATTTTTTCTATACCAAAAATGTCTCAGAATTTGAGAATTTTTCCATGCGAAAAATGTCTCACAATCTGAAAATTTTTCTATACGAGAAATGTCTAAGAATCTGAAAATTCTGATATATGAAAAAGTCTTAGAATCTGAAAATTTTTCTATACGAAAAATGTCTCGGAATCTGAAAATTTTTCTATATGAAAAATGTATCAAGTTCAGAGAATTTTTCTGTATGAAAACATTCTCAGAATCCGAGAACTTTTCTACACGAAAAATGTCTCAGAATCAGAGAACTTTCTACAGAAAAAATGTCTTAGAATCTGAGAATATTTTAACATTAGAAATGTTTAAGAATCTAAAAAATTTTCTGTTCGAAAAATGTCTCAGAATCTGAGAATATTTGTATTTCAAAAATTTTAAGATTCTGAGACATTTTTTGTATAGAACAAATTCTCAGATTCTGAGACATTTTTCTGTGAAATTTTTCTGAATTTTTTTTATGTGAAAAATGTCTTAGAATCTGAACTTTTTTTATACGGAAAATGTCTCAGAATCTGAGAATTTTTCTATACGAAAAATGTTTCAGAATCTGAGAGTATTTGCATACGAAAAATGTCTCAAAATCTGAGAGTTTTTGTATACGAAAAATTTCGTAAAAGCTTAGAATTATTCTATACGAAAAATGTGTCAGAATCTGCGAATTTTTCTATAGAAAAATGTCTCAGAATATGAGAAAATTTCTATACCAGCAATGTCTCAGAATCTGAGAATTTTTCGATGCCAAAAATATCTAAGGATCTGCGAACTTTTCTATAAGAAAAATGTCTAAGAATCTAAAAATTTTTCTATATGAAAAATGTCTCAGAGTCTGCAAATTTTTCTATAAGAAAAAAGTATCAGAATTCGAGAATATTTCTACTCGAAAAATTTCTCATAATCTAAGAATTCTTCAATAAAAAAAATATCTCAGAATCCGAGAGTTTTTCTATACCAAAAATGTTTCAGAGTTTGAGAATTTTTCTATACGAAAAATTAGAATTTTTCTATACGAAAAATTAGAATTTTTCTATACGAAAAATGAGAATTTTTCATTATGAAAAATGTTTCAGAATCTAAGAATTTTACGAAAAAAATTTCAGGATCTGAGAATTTTTCTATATGAAGATTTTTCTATGCGAAAAATGATTTAGAATCTTAGAAGTTTTCTATACGAAAAATGTCTCAGGACCTGAGAATTTTTCTATACGAAAAATTTCGCGGAATTTGAGATTTTATCTATACGAAAAATGTCTCAGGAGCTGAGAATTTTTTTATACGAAAAATCTCTCAGAGTTTTAAAATTTTTTTAACGAAAAATGTCTCAGAGTCTAAAATTTTTTTTATACGAAAATGTCTCAGAATCTTAAAATTTTTCTATAAGAAAAATGTCTCAGAATGAGAGAATATTTCTTTACAAAAAATGTCTCATATTCATACGGAAAATGTATCATAATGTGAGAACTTTTCTATATGAAAATTGTCTCAGAATGTGAGAACATTTCGATATTAAAAATGTCCCACTCTAAAAAATTGTAATTTTTACTAGGAATTCTCGTAAAATATGAGGTAGCAAAAAAATCTATTAAAATCACGAAAACTCCTTGTAAGTTTAATCGCGTCAAAATAATTGTAAATTAAAATTTTTTTGGTAAAAAGTTTGTAAAATTACAAAGTTATTGGTAAAAAGCTTGTAATAAGTATAACAAGGAATTCTTGTCAAATAGGACGTAGGAAAAAAAAGTTACAAACATTTCTTGTTATTTTACATGTCTGCAACACAGATAAAATGAGTTGTTAGATCAAGCACGAAATACACCAGGTTGAGCATTATTTTAATTAAAAGTCATCTAATGAGGAAAATTGTTGGATCAAGCACGAAAATTGTAGGTCAGTCATTGACTGTTCCTTGATTAAACCAATGCTTGATTTGAGTAATTTGTTAATTGTTATTTTTCTGTAATTTTTGATTAAACCAATGCTTGATTTGAGTGAGCGGTTAATCAATAATTTTGTGTAATTTTTGATTAATCCAATGCTTGATCTGAGTGAATGGTTAATCATTATTTTACAGTTGTAGTGTTTTTTGTCAGTCTTTTCAAGTCTTTTGTTTAAATTGTTTTTTTTTGTGCTTTATATTATTTTGTTTTTTTTTTGTCTTGTGTGCGTGAAAGTACTTTTCTATTTGACGACTAACGAAAACTAAAACAAAAAAACGCAACAGCGTTCATCGCATTGTTACTCAAAGCCTATTATGATGAGTTTTTTGTTTTTATGAATTTTTTTGTGAATTTTTCAGATTTGAGCAAATGGTTAATTGATTCAAGTAAAATTTAATTGAATGTCAAATTTTAAGCTGAGCAAATATTTAATTGTTGTTTTCCTTTGAATATTTTTTTCTGTGAAATCTTAAAATTTTTCTGTAGACAAATGTTTCAAAACTCAGAATTTTTCAATGCAATGTCTTAGCATCTGAAAATTTATCTATGCAATGTCTCAGAATCTGAGAGTTTTTCTAGACGAAAAATGTCTCAGAGTCTTAAAATTTTTCTACAAGAATCAGAGAATATTTCTATACAAAAAATGTCTCAGAATCTGAAATTTTATTCACACGGAAAATGTTTAATAATGTGAGAACTTTTCTATATAAATAATGTCGCAGAATGTGAGAACATTTCTGTATGAAAAATGTCCCACACTAAAAAAAAACCTTGTCAAATTACTTGAAAAAGTCTCGTTATTCCATTTTACCAATATTTGACGATTTCTTTGTTTTTTAACAAATAATTTTCGATCGAAATTTAAATTTTTTTTTGTAATTTTACAGTTTTTCTTGTAATATTACAAATTCCCAAGATTTTTTACAAAAAATTATCTAGTAAATTTACGAGAATTTCTTGTAAGTTTTATTTCGCCAAAAAAGTTGTTAATTTACAAAAAATTTAGGAACTCTCGTAAAATAGGAGGAGCAAAAAATCTAGTAAAATCACGAAAACTCCTTGTAAGTTTTATCGCGTCAAAAAAACTGTAAATTTAAATTTTTTTGGTAAAAAGCTTGTAAAATACAAAATAATTTGTAAAAAGCTTGTAAAATAACAAGGAATTCCTGTGAAATAGGAGGTAGAAAACAATAAAGTTACAAACTTTTCTTGTAATTTTACATGTCGGAAAATCTTAGAATTTTTCTGTACGAAAAATGATTCAAAACTGAGAATTTTTTAATGCAATGTCTCAGAATCTGAGAATTTTTCTATGCAATGTCTCAGAATCTGAGAATTTTTTTAAACGAAAAATGTCTCAGAGTTTAAAAATTTTTCTGAGAATCAGAGAATATTTCTAAACAAAAAATGTTTCAGATTCTCAGATTTTATTCATACGGAAAATGTTTCATAATGTCTTTTCTATACGAAAAATATCTCAGAATGTGAGAACATTTCTATATGAAAAATTTCCCACGCTAAAAAAAAAAACTTTTCAAATTACTAGAAAAAGTCTCGTAATCCCATTTTACCAATATTTGACAGTTTTTCTTGTTTTTTAACAAATAGTTTTCAATTGAAATTTACATTTTTTTTGTAATTTTACATTTTTTTTTTTTGTAATTTTACAAATTTCCAAAATTTTTTACAAAAAAATCTAGCAAATTTATAAGAATTTCTTGTAAGTTTTATTTCGCCAAAAAAGATGTAAATTTACAAAAAAATCGTAATCTTTACTAATAATTCTCGTAAAATAGGAGGTAGCAAAATATCTAGTAACTGCTTGTAAGTTTTATCGCGTCAAAAAATTTTAAATTTACAATTTTTTTTGGTAAAAAGCTTGTAAAATACAAAATTATTGATAAAAAGCTTGAAAAATAACAAGGAATTGTTGTCAAATAGGAGGTAATAAAGTTACAAACTTTTCTTGTAATTTTACGTGTCGGAAAATCTTAGAATTTTTCTGTTCGAAAAATGTTTTAAAACTGACAATTTTTCAATGCAGTGTCTCAGAATTTGAGAATTTTCTATGAAATGTCTCAGAACCTGAGAATTTTTCAATACGAAAAATGTCTCAGAGTTTAAAATCTTTCTATAGAAAGAATGTCTCAGAATCTTAAAATTTTTCTATAAGAAAAATGTCTAAGAATGAGAGAATATTTCTATACAAAAAAGGTCTCAGAATCTGAGATTTTATTCATACGGAAAATGTATCATAATGTGAGAACTTTTCTATATGAAAATTGTCTCAGAATGTGAGATCATTTTGATATGAAAAATGTCCCACACTAAAAAAACCTTGTCAAATTACCAGAAAAAGTCTCGTAATCCCATTTTACCAATATTTGCCAGTCTTCTTTGTTTTTTAACAAATAATTTTCGATCGAAATTTACTTTTTTTTTGGTAATTTTACAGTTTTTCTTGTAATATTACAAATTCCCAAGATTTTTTACAAATTCCCAAGATTTTTTACAAAAAAAATCTAGTAAATTTACGAGAATTTCTTATAAGTTTTATTTCGCCAAAAAAGATGTAAGTTTACAATATTATTGGTAAGAATGTGGTAAAACTACAAAAAAAATTGTAATTTTTACTAGGAATTCTCGTAAAATAGGAGGTAGCAAAAAAATCTATTAAAATCACGAAAACTCCTTGTAAATTTAAATTTTTTTGGTAAAAAGTTTGTAAAATTACAAAGTTATTGGTAAAAAGCTTGTAATATAACAAGGAATTTTTGTCAAATAGGACGTAGGAAAAAAAAGTTACAAACTTTTCTTGTTATTTTACATGTCTGCAAATCTTAAAATTTTTCTGTAGACGAATGTTTTCAATGCAATGTCTTAGCATCTGAAAATTTATCTATGCAATGTCTCAGAATCTGAGAGTTTTTCTAGACGAAAAATGTCTCAGAGTCTTAAAATTTTTCTATAAGAAAAATGTATGAGAATCAGAGAATATTTCTATACAAAAAATGTCTCAGAATCTGAAATTTTATTCACACGGAAAATGTTTAATAATGTGAGAACTTTTCTATATAAATAATGTCGCAGAATGTGAGAACATTTCTATATGAAAAATGTCCCACACTAAAAAAAACCTTGTCAAATTACTAGAAAAAGTCTCGTAATCCCATTTTAAGAATATTTGACAGTTTTCCTTGTTTTTTAACAAATAATTTTCGATTCAAATTTACATTTTTTTTTTTTGTAATTTTACAGTTTTTTTTTGTAATTTTACAAATTTCCAAGCTTTTTACAAAAAATAATCTAGTAAATTTCTTGTAAGTTTTATTGCTCCAAAAAAAGTTGTAAATTTGCAATTTAATTGGTAAAAATGTTGTGAAATTACAAAAAAGGAAAACTAAAAAGTACGTTACTAGGAATTCTCGTAAAATTGGGGTAGCAAAAAATCTAGTAAAATCACGAAAACTCCTTGTAACTCCATATACTCAAATACATTTTCGTATTAGCCACTTACTATGCGGTTGATAATGTAAATTTGTTTTATTTAAAAAAATGCATTGTACTAAATGTTCTTGATTTGAATACATGAATTTCAGTTTTTTTTTTTTCAAATTCATAAATTATGTATGCATAGCACAAAACTTAATCATTGACTGTGGCAGTTGAAAAACTAAAGTTTTTCGCGAGTTTTTTTTTTGTACTTCTTATCTCTAGTTTCTTGTATTTGGACAATTTGAAAGTTTAACATTACTTTGGAAGTTGCCTTAAGCGTTCATCACCTGTCTTACATTGAGCACAAAAAATAAAAAAAATAAAATGTTTAAACAGTAAAAAAGACGTACAAAACATTCACAATAGTTTCTTTGCATAGAGCAACAATATATATTTTTTTTTGGTCCTTCGTTTTACAAAATAGTTTTTGTCGAAAACTTTTCAGGTTTTTTTTTGTGCGTCCAGTTGTCAGTCAGTTTGTAAGTCATGGCTTTGTCTGTGTTGTATTTCACTTTCTTGTTAAATATCATTGTTCCATTTTGTTTACTTACCGTTTTTGGCTTTTTCTTTGTCTTTTTCTTGTATTTTTTTTGTTATTTAGTTTCTACAAACTGACATTTGCATTTTATGCAAACATACACACACTTTTTTGGTTAGAGGTAAAGTTCCTTGCCAGGTTTCTAAATACTGACTTCCAGTTTTATATGTACTTATTTTGTATGCTGCTTGGACAAGTGATTGTTTGTTAAAAAAAGAAGTTTTATTTTCTTCTAAGGAATGACCCGTTTACCATTCTTTAATATTCTTACACACAAAAAAAACTTGTGTGTAAGTTTCGTAATTCCATTTTATCAATATTTGACAGTTTTCTTTGGTTTTTCACAAACAAATTTCGATCGAAATTTAATTTTTTTTTTTGTAATTTTACAATTTTTTTTGTAATTTAAAATTTTTTTTTTTGCAAAACTATCTTGTTTTGCAAAAAAAAAACTAGTAAATTCACGAGAATTTCTTGTAAATTTTATTTCGCCAAAAAAGTTGTAAATTTAAAATTTTTTGTGTAAAAAGCTTGTAAAATTACAAAAAAGCTCGTAATTTTTACTTTTAAAAAAGTGAAAAAAGTTGTAAATTTACAATTTTATTGGTAAAAATCTTGTAAAATTACAAAATTATTGGTAAAAATCTTGTAAAATTACTAGGAATTCTCGCCTATAGGAGTCAGCAAAAAAATAACAAACTTTTCTTGTCATTGCACAAGGTTTTTTTTAATGTAGGAAAAAATGTTTGTGAAAAACATATTTGTAGCTGTTTTAATACCTTTCGGTATACAATTCAATTGTCATATGTTCACCAGCAGCCGAATTATGCCATATTTGCTAAATAAAAACACCAAATTAAAGCATTTTGTATTTTTACGTTATCTAAAATGTAGCAAAATTTTCTAAATTTTAAACTCTGAACCGATATCGCTCAGTTGCAATACCAAATTTCTTCGAGCGACCAAACCACGAAAATGTGTTAAGTTAATTTAAGATGGAAATCGCTAGAATGACTTAAAAAAAAAATATTGTATTGAAGGATCATTTGCAATTACACCATTGTTGTATTTACCAACAATTTAATTGTATTGAAAAATAAAATAATTGATATTTTATTCAACAATACAATTTGTCAATACAATTAAAATAATTGTTAATACAACAACGTTTTAACTGAAAACTAGCCCACAATACATTTTCTTTCTGTGTAGAATCGGTCACTGGTTAATAACTCTACTAAACATCGAAAATACGACTGGGACCAAACCTTATACAACCATTTTATTCATCACATCAGATTTTTGAGAAAATTCAGGTCAAAGTTTAAAAAAAGGAGACATTTTTGGCATTTTTGGCATTTTTGGCATTTTTGGCAACTCATAGCGGATGAACCCGTTGTCGAGGGTAAAACTTAAACATTAGTCTATAAGATGCAGAACTCATTTGTTCAGTCGCATTAACCCTTAGGGACCAATTGTCTTTCAATGATGTCTTATTCCCCAGAACCGAAAAAAGTTTTGGGGGGAAAAGACTTTATTAAAAGACAATTTGTGCTCCAAAGGTTAAAGCAACTGATCAAATGAGTTATACATATTAAAGAACAATGTTTAAGCTTAACCCTTGTCATAGTTTTAAGTCGTCAGCACATCGGGTTCATTCGCTATGAGTTGTCAAAACATGTCCAAAAACGCGATATATCAAACGCATGTTATACGATAATGACTAAAACCTATATGGAACGAAATAAAATGGAACAGGAAACGAAATGCTACAGAACTTGGAACAAAATAAAATAAAACAGGGAACGAAGTGGAATAGAACAGAGAACGACATGGAACAGGAAATGAAGTGGCTTCAATTTTGACAACTTTATTTAGAGAAATTTACCTATTTAATATTTAAATAAAATTTAAATTTTAACACTCCATTAAATGCTTAACTTTTTCTTTAGTTAGTTTTTTTACCAAAACTTACTAAAAACTGTTTTATTAATTTTTATTTACATAGTTGACTAATTTTTATTCATATGACTAATCTTTAAAGTTTATGAAAAACTTTTTGTTCAGTGCATTAGCCTTTATTTTAAAAACTTTATATGAAAAACTATGATTTATCTGGTTTAAACTATTGTTTGTTTGTAACAAACAACTGACCCCAAAAGGTCCAAAAAATGTCAGATAAAAATACAGTTAACTAAAACTTTCTTATACACACAGTTATTCAAATACGAAAACACTATGAACAAAATCTTTCTTTACAAAGAATGTTAAACTAAAAATAATTTTGTACCTACACAGCAGAAAAATTTCAAAAATATGTACCGAGCTTAGGAATTCTGAAATTCTGACAGGCAAAGAATCTGAAGAGTTCAGCAAATTCGAATTGCTAAAATTTTTTAAACTGTAAAACTAAATAGTGAACAAAAAAACTTGTTAATGTAAAAAAGTCAAAATATTAGAAAAATTTTTGTAATTGATTTTTAATCTTGAAAAACCATATTAAATATTGTATGCTTTTCTCATATAATTTGCTTCGGGAGAAAACTTATTGGTTACATTGTATATAAAAACAACAAACACGAGAAGCTCAAAAAAAGTTTTTAAGGAACAAAGAAACATTTGTCCAACAAAGTGTAGAGTAACAGAGTTACAGGTAAACTTTAATAAATATATTTTGGAAAAACAAAATTTTGGTTATGAACAACCAAGGAAAGTGTCCCATGTGGCAAATTAAAATTTTTATTAAATTTACTTTGAAGGGAAAACTCCCTGGTGTCATCCGCCGATCTTTATGGAAATGGTTTTATTTTGTAGAGCAGGAAAAATAAAGGGGCACGTATTTTTTGTAGTGCCCAAATTCATATGTATTTAGGGGGTAAAAATGAAGGAGGAAAAAACGGTAATTTTTAAGTTTTTTACGTTTATTATGCAAGGGAACATAGTCATGTTATATGGGCAATAATATTTTTTTGTTACTATTTTACATTTTTTTATGGCACATTATTATCGTTTTTTAGGATTATAAGCTGATTATTATCAAGCGAAATCTGTTATAGTAACTCACTTCCATCAATGCGCGCGAAAGATATGGCGGTTTTAAGTTGGACAATTTTAAAAAAATTATTAAAAATCCAGTTTTTGGTCGATTTTAAAAAATTTTGCAAATATTTATAGAACATACTTAGAGCTATAAATATAGTCCAAAATGTATGTCCTGTGTTTATTATTTGGCGAGATACAATGAAAAATATATATTTTAAAATATTCTTTTCACCTTCATTAAGAGCAGCTAAGAACACATTAAGTTCAATTTTTTGTTTTTTCAATATAGCTAAGAAGAGAAAGTTTACAATATTATGCAAAAAAATCATTCAAATTCCTTCAACCGTTCAAAAGTTACAACGGTTTAAAATGGTTTACCATGTCATATTATTACATTTTTAGTACAAATTATAAAGAAATGAAATTTTTCCAATTTAAGAGTAAATACGCCAATTTTCCCAAACTTAAAGTTGATTATTGATTTTAAAGTCTAAATTTAGATAGGGCAGAGTTGTTTTAATAAAGCAAAACATAATAAAAAAAATAAAAAAATAAATAATAAATCTTTGAGGATGCTTTTTAAGGTTAGAAAAATTTATTTTTATCTGTAATTTTTAGAATCTTCAACATTTTTTAACGCCCATCCTATTTCGCAATAAGGTAATGAAAAAGCTTTAGATTTTTTCTTATTTCAAGTGATTTGATGTAGCCCCTTGGATGTGCCATCCCAAAATGTCTGGAGATAAAAGTGCAGATATATCCGCTAACAATGACTTTTATGACAATGCTATGCACGAAATCAATTATTTGACTCGGACGTGTTAATAATGTAAAAATTTAACCCCAAAAAGCGCTGTCCAATTTGCAATAAAATTGCGAATGTGCTCGGAGAAAAGCATCAGTTTTCAAAAAAATTTCGCTCATTCCCTCAATTTTTGAGGAAACGGTACAACGCCCCTAGCTAGGGCACATTAAGTTATTCTTCCATAAGTTGTAGGTAACTACAACAGCTATCGAATACTTTGATCGGAATTCAATTGTGTTAATATGCACACATTCCATGGACAAAAAACCACAAAAATTATAAAAAATGCTCAAATTGGTTACAATTTTGGACCCCACTATATTTTTTGATTAAATTATATTCTGGCCGGTCTATTAATGTCAGATTTATCTCCAAGGTATAATCAGTCTATCGTATGCTGGTTGACATCTACAAGAAAAAACCAAGGACGCAAAATAAAAAAGGATGAAAAAATATTGGTTAGTTTCAAGCCGTTTTTACTCAATTTTTAGACTTTTAATGGCTACAAATTTTGCAGAAAATTATATTATTAATCTTTCTGTATTCACAGATTCATGTAAATGTATGGACAAAAGAAGTAATTGACAGCTAAACTCAGATATCAAGAGGTGATAAAGAAAAATATTCTTGCCCATACATATTTTAACTTTCAGACAAATCTGTTTATAACTTTTGGAATACTTCCCTTGTAAGAGAGAAAGTAGAGTTAACATAAGTGCCTGTAATGGCAATTCATTACGGGGACAATAAATAGCCTCGAAATAGAATAAACTCTTTTTCATTTTTATACCCTTGTTTGTCATTTCGTTTGTAACACCTCGAAATGTTAGTCTAGGATCCAATAAAGTACATATATTCATGATCCTCGATCGATTTTAAGACGATCTAGCGATATCCGTCCGTCCGTCCGTCCGTCCGTCCGTCTGTCCGTCTGTCTGTTGAAAACACACTAATTTTTGAAAGACGGAATAATAATTTTTTTTTACGGAAGCTCCTGAAGTTTTGCATATATGTTGGGTATTTACCTGGTCAGGTTGGTATTGCAATCCAGCGAAATCGGTCCAGTGCACAGTGGGTTGAAACATATGTAAACTGGGGATTAATTCAGAAAAGCCCTTTATTATTAATATTTATATTTTTTTAGACTAACTATACATTATTTAGTAAAAAAAAAATGTTTTACAGAAAAAAAAAATTATAGAAAATATTTTTTTATTAAAAAAGAAGATATAACCTTTTTATTAAAATTGGCTCCTACCGCTCTAACTGCTCCAATAATGCCCCAAGAGATGTCAAATGTGTGACCGGCCCCAAATATATTTTCAATCCCAACATTTCCTTAGAATATACCTACCCTCTATCTTTAACCCTTAAGGTGGTCCCCATACAATTGTTTTTATTTTTTGTAAATTAATTTTATGAAATCAGCTCCTACCGCTCCCAGGGTGCGTCTTAGAGTATTAATCAATAAGACCGACCGCCATTAATTTTAACCTCCCAACATTTTTTTGGAACATACTTATACCGTATCTCCACTCGATAATGGGGCTCCCATACAAAATGCCATTTTTAAAAAATCTGCTCCTACAGCTCTAACTGCTCCAAGAGTGCCCCTAGAAATGCAAATGTGTGACCGACCCAAAATATTTTTTCAACCCCAATTTTTTTTTTTTAGAATATACCTACCCTCTACCTTTAACCCTTAAGGTGGTCCCCATACAATTTATTTTTATTTTTTATAAATTTGTTTTATGAAATTAGCTCCTACCGCTCCCATGGTGTATCTTAGAGTGGTTTCCACTAAGGCCGACCCCCATTAATTTTTACCCCCCAACATTTTTTTGGACATACTTTTACCGTATCTCCACTCAATAATGGGGCTCCCATACAAAATGTCATTTTAATAAAATCTGCTCATACAGCTCTAACTGCCCCAAGGGTGCCCCTAGAGATGTCGAATGTGTGACAGACCAATATGTTTTTAACCCAAACATTTTCTTAGAATATACCTACACTGTACATTTAACCCTTAAGGTGGCCCCCATATAATTTTTTTTTTAATGAAATCTGTTGCTGCCGCTCCATGCAAGCTCCTAGAGGGTGAAATGTGAGATCAACTATCATTATTTCCCCCCCCCCCCAACTTTTTTTTCAACATACGCACCCCGTATCTCCTCTAACTAAGGGGGCTCCTATAATGCCCTCTTTCATATGTTTTTCAACTTTTTTTTAGCAACTGGAATTCTTTCACAAAAATTTTAATTAGTAAAAAAACGCGGTGCCTCTGCAAAAGTTTGGTGTGGAATATATAAGCTAAAATACTACTTATATTAAAATATCACTTAATAATATTTGCTGGATCGCAACAAGAAATTTGTTGAAACTCTGTGTATATATCGAAAATACCCCAAATATGGAGCACTTTTTAAAAAAATATTAAAAATATTTGCAAAACATTTATCTAAAAAACATTAATGCAATTATGTAGCCAAATACCTGAAGTTGATGGTTCCATTTTAATAAAATTACTTTTAGAAAGCTTAGTAAGAATTATCAGCACCCAAAATATCTCAATTTTCAGTTTTAGGCACGGCACGAAAAATTTTGAAAAATTATTTGACTTTGACAGCTCACAGTCGATAGAGTAATTTACTTAAAACAAAAGTTTTTGGCAAATAATGATGTAGAATTTAATTACCTTTCACCCAGTACCACACACGAATGTGTAGGATAAAGTTCAGCTTTTGAATTAATCCTCACTTTTGGTACATTTCAACCCTCTGTGCAGTGCTTCAAAAGTTATGAGAAAAATCCTGAATTTCGGCAAGGGTTTTTCGTGAATTTACGAGATAAAAAACTTAATTCTGAGGATGCTGAAGCTTAGTATATATTTTTGTCGTTCTCCTGGCCTGGTTCGCGTTGAATTTCAGTCAAATCGGTCCCATTGTTCAAAAGTTATTGGCAAAACCGTGAATTTCAGATTAGTTTCACCTTAAATTCACGTGTTGAAAACCCGTTAAACATGTTTTAAAAATATAGGGAAATCACTAAAATATTTTGCAACGTATTTTTGTCACCCAAAAATATTTTTACACTACAAAACAAGAAAAAACTACACTCAAAAAAAATTTACACTAAAAAAAAAATTTAGTAAATTATTTTTTTGTTTCAAAAATTAGATTTAGATTTAGATTTATTTAGTTTTTTCATTATTAGAACAATAAGAATAAATTCTTTTATAGTTCAACGGGTATTACATAAAGATTGACATAATTAATTAGTACAATAAATAATTTAAAAAAAACAGTAAAATAGCAATAATAATAAAACAGTAATTAAAATATAAAATGATTGCAATAACAATATATTAAGTCAAGACAAAATAAAGTAAAGAAGCTATAGTTTATAATATAGTTTTTTTTTTTTTTTTTTTTTATTTTTTAACATAATAGTTTATTTATCGAAACAAATATACTTAACAAAAAAGTTTTTTTACACAAAATAAAATATTTCTTATGAAAAATGTTATTTTTTCACGTTAGAAAATTTACCATCACTTAAAAAGGGCATTGTGAAGGATATTCATAGATTCGGCCAAGTCGAATTTAATTTTTCTACTTGTTATTATTATTTTTAATAAAAATAAAAAAAAAACATTTCAAAATATTAGTAACCATTTTTTTATTTTTTTTTTGGTGTGGTCGAAAAATTTTTATTTTATTTTTCAAAAACCATAAACTTTAAAGTGGTAATTTATTAAACTTTTTTTTTAACAAACATTATTCTTTTCTTTAATACCATAAAAATTCAAGAGAGTAGGCTTAAAATCTCGACAAAAAATAAAAACATAATTTTACTATATTTTAATGAAAATGTTTTACATTTTATTTATGTTTTCTGTTATTGTTGTTAATTTTCCAGATGGTCAAACTATGTAAAAGGTGTAATTCACAGTTTTATGGAGACGGTTGGCATTAATGGTGGTGATGGTAAACTATCCGTTGGTTTCAATGCGGTCGTTGTGAGTAATGTGCCAGTTGGGGCTGGTTTATCGTCCAGTGCTGCCATTGAAGTAGCCACATTGACATTTCTAGAACATTTTATTGGCCATAAGGTGGAAAGGTACGTACGTAAGTTATTTGTTTTTATTTAACAGCAAAAAAAGCAAAAAAAATAAAAACGAATCGGAATAATAAACGCTAAAATAAACACTGAACAACTACCTACACAAAACAAAAGGCAATGTTTATTTTAGCCAAAAGTAAAATAAAAAAAAATACCTTTTTTTTTTAAGGTAAAATGGCCTTTTCTTTTTCTATAATTTTTTTGTTGTGTTGTTCATTGTATTTTTATAGTGATGCCAAGCGTGCTTTAATTTGCCAAGCAGCTGAGCATAAATTTGTTGGTATGCCTTGTGGTATTATGGATCAAATGATTTCTGTGGCTGGACAAAAGGACTCTGCCTTAATGTTAGATTGTCGGTAAGTAGTTTTAAAATTTATATATTTTTTTTTGTATTTTTGTTTTACTTGGATAGTTTTAGTAATTATAAATACCAGCATTTTTTTAGTATTGTAAATGGGTAAACTCTTATTTCTTATAGGATTTCCCCTCTTCCCTCAACACTTTTCTAATAAATTGAAATTTGAAGTATATTTTTTTATTTGATCGATTGGCGCACGTAACAGGCCTTAATTCTCGAAAAATTTCCAAGTAGTGGTTTATTCTTTCCCATAAGTTTCAAAGTTTTCCATAACGTCAGGTTTTGAGGAAAGTCGAGGTCAAAGTTCACAAAAAAAGTACTTTTGCGCAATTTAGAGAGAATTTTTTGCGATATTTTTGGACAATATTTTGAGATCTGACCACTTGTTTTCGATTAATCTTTCGATACTGATTCCGAATATGGTTCCCAAATTTTTCTTTGATGCCAGGTTTTTGAGTAAATGTATGTCAAAGTCATAGATGGGACTAATTAATTAATGGGACCAATTAATTGATGGTTTAATTACCATTTAATTGATGTCAATGGTAATGAAATTTTTTTCATTACCATTGGTTGTATCAATTGTACCAATTAAATTACTTATCAATTTAATTACTAATGAAAATTTAAAAAAAAATAATTACCATTGGTATGGCATCACTTAAAAAAAATAATTGCCATTAGTAAAAGTCGTCACAATATTGTCAAAATCGTTAATATTTGGAAATATCTGTTGTTTTATGTTATACTAGCTTACCATCCCGGTACTTCGTTACCGGTTGTGTTGAATACTGGATAATAAAAGGATCAGGATTACTCTATCGATTTCCAAAAAATTCCCCTAGGTAGTCTTTGTGTTATTTACTTGTGGACTTTTAAGTCTTCCTTAAAAAAATATTTCAATGAATAATTTAAACAATAAAATTTGAATAACTTCGCTGGTATGTTATCATGTTCGTTCCGGGGGAAAATATATTGACAATTTTCGAGCCCTTATGTCGGGATTTTGGATTTTGAGTGAATAAATATTTCAGTGAAAACAGAAATTGGAATAAAAAAAAATAAGTTTGAGTAAAAAAATATATAGAGGGGAAAAATATGGAGAAAAAAGCTAAACACGAAAAATTTGAGTAAAAAATATCATTTCATATTGTTCCCTGCTCTATTCCATTTTGTTCGCCGTTCTACTCCATTTCATTTCCAATTCCATCTCCTTCTTCTCAGGTCATTATAATAGGAACAAAAAAGTACCAAAAGTACACTTTATTACCCCCATTAGAAACGAAATTTCCAAAAAGTACCTCTACCAGAATCTTTTTCTTCACCGAAGTATCCTATACTCCATATTTCAATTATATAGGATCATTGTTTCAGCAAATATTAAAAGTACTTTTTATCCCCGTTAAGAAACGGAATTTCCAAAAAGCACTTTTCCACATCTTTTTTTCACCGAAGGATTTTATATTCCAAATTTTAAGTTTCTGTGACCATTATATTTTTTGGAACCTTTTCCAATTTCAAGTTTCTATGACTATTATCTCAGGAAATAAAAAAGTACCAAAAAGTGTACTTTCGGTACTTTTAACAAAACGCACTTTTTATAAAAGGTACTTTTTATAAAAGGTACTTTTTATAAAAGGTACTTTTTATAAAAGGTACTTTTTATAAAAGGTACTTTTTATAAAAGGTACTTTTTATAAAAGGTACTTTTTTAAAAGGTACTTTTTATAAAAGGTACTTTTTATAAAAGGTACTTTTTATAAAAGATACTTTTTATAAAAGGTACTTTTTCAAAAAGGTATATTTTATAAAAGGTACTTTTTATAAAAGGTACTTTTTATAAAAGGTACTTTTTATAAAAGGTATTTTTCATAAAAGGTACTTTTCATAAAAGGTACTTTTTATAAAAGGTACTTTTTATAAATGGTACTTTTTATAAAAGGTACTTTTTATAAAAGGTACTTTGTATAAAAGGTACTTTTTATAAAAGGTACTTTTTATAAAAGGTACTTTTTATAAAAGGTACTTTTTATAAAAGGTACTTTTTATAAAAGGTACTTTTTATAAAAGGTACTTTTTCAAAAAGGTACATTTTATAAAAGGTACTTTTTTTAAAAGGTACTTTTTATATAAGGTACTTTTTATAAAAGGTACACAAAAAAAAAATATAAAAAAATTGTGTCCGTTTTGGGGATAATACAACCTATAAAGTGGTTTTGGATAATTTACCTAAGTTTTTTAGCCCTAGTAAAAATATTATGCTAATTTTACTGAATAGATCTAATTTGATCCGTAAAATGGTTGTATCAAATAATGTCTAATTGTATTACTTTAGATCAAAAAATATAAAAATTGATACAATTTGATCCTGAATTTGGTCAAATCTAATTAGATCAAATTGATCTTATAATATCAATTTTTATATAATTTGATAAGCAAAACCAAAATACGAATCTAATCATATATGGAGCAATATCTAACCATATAAAGTGGATCAACCGTATCAAAGTGATTGATACAATTTTATATAAATTTATACGGAAGCATATTAACTCATATAAGATTGTATAAAATTATATATGATTAGACCAGAAAATTTTTACTCGGGAGAGCAAAAACTTTGGTAAGTTATCCAAAACCACTTTATAGGTTGTAATTAAACCAACAACTGGCACAATTTTTTTAATTTTTTTTGTGTGTACTTTTTATAAAAGGTACTTTTTATAAAATGTACTTTTTATAAAAGGTACTTTTTATAAAAGGTACTTTTTATAAAAGGTACCATTATTTCAGTAAATTAAAAAAAGTACCAAAAGTACACTTTTTTCCATTTTACCCCGTAGATTCAACATTGGCAAAAACCCAGCCTTGGTGAATATTTTTTCCGGCAGGTGAACCTACATTGCAAATTTTAAGTTTCTATGACCATTATTTAAGAAAATATAAAAGGTACCAAAAGTACAGTTTTTTACCCTTTTTCCCCCTTAGAATCAACATTGGCAAAATCCAGATTTATATTCCGGGAGCTGAACCTACATTCAAAATTTCAAGTGTCTAGAACCATTATTTAAGGAAATATAAAAGGTACCAAAGGTACAGTTTTTTACCTTTTTTACCCCCTAACAATCAACATTGGCAAAAATCCAGCCTTACTGGATCTATATTCCGGAGGTTAACATACAGTCCAAATTTCAAGTTTCTGTGACCATTATTTCAGGAGATATAAAAAGTACCAAAAGTACAGTTTTTTACCCTTTTTACCTCCTTAGAATCATCATTGGCAAAAATCTGACCTTACTGGATCTATATTCCAGGAGTTGAATATACAGTCCAAATTTCAAGTCTCTGTGACCATTATGTCAGGAGATATAAAAAGTACCAAAAGTACAGTTTTTTACCCTTTTTGTCCCCTTAGAACCAATATTGGCAAAAATCCGGCCTTACTGGATCTATATTCCGGGAGGTGAACATACAGTCCAAATTTCAAGTCTCTGTGACCATTATTTCAGGAGATATAAAAAGTACCAAAAGTACAGTTTTTTACCCTTTTTACCCCCTTAGAATCAACATTGGCAAAAATCCAGCCTTAGCGGATCTATGTTCCGGGAGGTGAACCTACTGTCCAAATTTCAAGTCTCTAGCTTCAACGGTTTGGGCTGGGCGATGATGAGTCAGACAGTCAGTCAGTCAGTCAGTCAGTCACGTTACTCTTTTATATATATAGATGATGTTTTAGTTTTTCACATTTTATAAACCAAACACACGTTGATTGCCTTTGTATAACACAATATTTGAAATTTTTATTTGCGTTTTGTTTTTATACCCTCCACTCTAGTGATAGAGGGTATATATAAGTTTGTCATTCCGTTTGTAACACCTCGAAATATTGGTCTAAGACCCCATAAAGTATATATATTCATGATCCTCGTTCGATTCTAAGACGATCTAGCGATGTCCGTCCGTCCGTCCGTCTGTCCGTCTGTCTGTCTGTCTGTCTGTCTGTCTGTCTGTCTGTCTGTCTGTCTGTTGAAAACACGCTAACTTTTGAAAGACTTAACGGAGGCTCCTGAAGTTTGGCATATATGTTGGGCATTTACCTGGTCAGGTTGGTATTGCAATCCAGCGAAATCGGTCCAGTAGTTCAAAAGTTATGAGCAAAAGAGTGAATTTCGGCAAGGGTTTTTCACGAATTTACGAGATAAAAAACACGATAACTTTCTAAAGGCAGTACTGAGGGTACTGAAGCTTGGCATATATATTTGTCGTTCCCCAGGGCTTGTTTGTATTGAATTTCAGCCAAATCGGTCCAGTGGTTCGAAAGTTATAAGCAAAACCGTAAATTTCAGATTCGCCTCACCTTAAATTCACGTGTTGAAAACCCGTTAAACATGTTTTAAAAACATTGGTAAGTCACAAAAATATTTTACAACGCGTTTTTGTCAGTCAAAAATATTTTTACACTAAAAGAAAAAAAAAAAACACTCGAAAAAAATTTTACACTCAAAAAAAAAAATTTACACTCAAAAAAAAAATTTTGTAAATTATTTTTTTTTTTCAAAAATTAGTTAAAAAAAAGTTTTTTTACAGAAAATAAAATATTTCTAATCAAAAATGTTATTTTTAGAAAATTTAGTATAACTTAAAAAGGGCATTGTGGAGGGTATTCATAGATTCGGCCAAGTCGAATTTAGCTTTTCTACTTGTTTGTCTTTAATATTTTCATATTTTTTTTGTAAAAACATACTTTGATGTTTAAATTTTTTACTTTTCAAAAAAACAAAAATGTGCAAACCAATGGTTTTGAAACCAATTATAATTGGTGTTTTTCAACAATTGGTGTTTTTCAAAAAATAATTACCATTAGTAATTATTTTTTCAATTAAAAAAATTTAATTACCATTAAATGGTAATGAAAATTTTTTCATTACCATTGATATCAACCAATGGTAATTAAATTTCAATGGTAATGAAAAATTCCCATCTATGGTTAAAGTTCTCAAAAACGTGTTTTGGGCATTTTTGAGACGGGTTGTGATAGAGTGAAAATTTTGGTACCATTTTGTTAAGCTCAAAATGCCCTTTCATTGTATATACGAGGATGTTTCATTCGAAAAATCACGGAGTTATTGATCTGCCCTCGTATTAAAATAAAACATTTAAAAAAAAATTAAAAACATTATTTTTCCGCCCCCTGTGAAGGTTTTTGGAACTTTTTTTAAGAGCTCAAAAAACGTGCGTTGTTTTTATTTTTGGTGTAGAATCGACTGTTGAAATCAGATTTGCAATATTTTCAGCCGTTTTTGCTCTGCAGAAAAATCAGCTCAAAATCCGCGTTTTCAGATGCATTGAACCACCCCAAGCAGCGAAAATTTTTCCAATAAAATACCACCATTGTTTTGATCTCACCTAAATCCTTAAAAAAAATGATAAACCCGCAGATAAAAAATTTCAAAATTAACACTAATATTTATATGTGAAGTTTTTTAACGAAAACAAAAAACTCGTTGGGGGTACGCGGCTGATAAAATTTAAAATTAGGGGTACGTGAGCCAAAAAGGTTGGTAACCGCTGATTTAGACAATTGTCTTAGAATCTTAGAATATTGTCTATTTTATAAAAAAATGTTTCAGAATCTGAAAATTTTCCCATTTGAAAATTGTCACGTATACCAAATCTATATTAGTGGATTAATCATGCGCATTGCTGCATTTAGAAAATTGTCTCAGAATCTGAGATTTTTGCGTTTTTTTTATAGGAAAAATGTTTTTAGAATATCTGGAAGTAGAAAATTAACGACTTTAAAGCCTTTTTAGATAACTTCTTATATTCTGAGTTCTTTTTCCTATTGAAAAATTCTTAGATTCTGAGAATTTTCTATTTATAAAATTATAACCGCACAGTGGAAGATGGACGCGCATCGTAACAAAATCAAAATTGTCAGCGATTTGATCGGTTGAACATGGGTTTGATAAAAGACATCCTAGGGAATAGAAAACCATTCATAAAATATTTATATGTCATTTACTTTGACCAGGGCGTCTCTCCAAAGTCCAAACATTTTCAGGTTTTTTTAAAAAATTAAAATTTTTTGGAAACCTTTTTTTAATGACTGAGTAAAACTATTTCTAAGTAAGCTAACATCCTGAAATTTTGACACAGCTTTGAAAATATATGTAACTAATTAAAACTGCCCTTATAAGCTAAAATTTTAAACCGCGTTATTCGTTAATTGACTGCCAAATGTTGTAATTTTTTAAGAAATGTGTAAAAAAGACTCTTAATTATAGACTGCATCTTTTGTGGAACCTTGTGGATACAGACAAATTCAATATGAGGTGAAACCAGAGGTATTTATTTAAACGAGGAACTTTATTTCGTCTGCAGTAACTTGCAGTTAAATTGAGGATAAGGCTCCAAAGTAGGGTCCATAAAAATAAAAAAAAAAAAAACTTATATATATTTATTTTTTTAAATTTTTATTTTTCGAAATTATTAAATATCAGCTGCAAGTTTCAAACTACCCAGTCAGAAAAATACAATCTCAAAAGCGTTTTGAAAGCGTTGTGGACGGTTGTACGAGCGTTCTGTATAACAACTTCAAAGCGCCTTCAGATGATCTGAATGATAACATCGATCTACGCTAGGTTTAAAGCGTTTTAAAAGCGATGTAAAAAAGTGCTTCGAGAACGTTTTTTTAAAGTCATCAAAGCGCTTTAAAAACCCAAAGTAAAAAAATTCTGTTTAAGTTCGGTTATAATAATTTGTTTGATACAAAGTGAAATCCGAAAAAAAAAATTTGTACTCCAAGAAACTTAGTGCAAGTTTACAGAAGGCGAACGATACACACGAACGAAAATCTTGCATGCGTTTTGTTATTGTAACAACAACAAAATACATGTAAAATTTTCGTTCGTGTGTATCGTTCGCCTTCTGTAAACTGGCACTTAAAAAATTTTTCTAAAAAAATTTCGAAACTTAGAAAATTAAAAAAACAAAAAAATTCTAAAAACATTTTTTATGATTTTTTTTTACTTAAAAAACAAAAAAAAAAACAAAAAATTTTTATTCAAAAATAGTTTCGGAACTTAGAAATTTTTTTCAAAAAAAAAAAAAAATCTAAAGAACTCTTAAAACGCTTTTCGAATACGCTCGCAAAGCGTTCCAAAAAAACGTTTTGAGATTGCTTTTTTTTTTGTTATAGAGCTTTCAGAACACTTTTCAAAACCGCTTGCAAAGCGTTTGAAAAAAGCGTTTTGAGAATGCTTTTTTTTTGTTACAGTGCTTTCATAACGCTTTTTTTTTTAGAACCGTCGTCAATTTCTGCTTGGGTAACTACATCTATCCTACTCTCCTAACTGTGTGAGAATTTCATTTGAAATAACCAGACTTTACCCCCTATTACTACTTCAGCCCATCGTCCTTTATGTTCCAATCCTATGCATATACGCACCAATATTCCCGGTTGTAGGGTGTTCGAACCTTACTACCATAATACTTAAGTGTAGGGTATTTGTGTACATAATGAGTGTAGGGTATTTGTGTATATAGACCAAAACCAACACTGTATAATACCAAAATGTACCTGAGGATTTCCGATATCCTCCCACCTTACTGCCCTATCAGAAAGATTTAAAAAAACTTACAAAAGGAACCGAAACCTTACCTCCACCTATTGGAGTGGTTATGGCGTGAAGGCTCCTATTCGGCAGTTTCCTGGAGCGCTTTCGTCCCTTGCCTTGGGGGACTCCTCAGCAGGTATTTCCATACTTTTGGGCTTAAAATAATGCAAATGCTAATGGGTAGTCATTACAAAAAATGTACTTGGTAATGGTTACTTTTCACAACTCATAACCCTGTTTTTTCAGGGCACTTACAATTAGTTTTTGATTTCAATCCAAAATAAAATATGGAATATGTTTGATAGTTTATGTCAATCAAAACTTCAAAAATTATTAAATTGAGTTTAATAAAAATGGATTCGCGTCTAAAAATAGATATTTATTATTATTACTACTATTTATTTATTATAAATCAATAAAATAAAATTGATAAAAAAGTCATACGTGCCGGATATTTTAGTGTAGGGTGAAAGGTAATGTTTGCAAATATTAAATTTATCTTTTTTGTGCAATTTTAAATAGGTTAAATACAAGCAATTCCACTTATATATTTATGTTGTCAGATTTGTTAACTAAAAAAGTCGATAATTTAACTCAATTTTTTATATCGTGAACCTATATTCAAAATATGCCAACTCAAATTTGACGGAAATGAGTTTCCGATGGCAAATAGCTCCCCTATGTAATACCTATCTGCCATAAAAATTTCAGAGCAAAAAAATAATATGTTGTCATTTTACATCCATTTTTGTTATTCTGCTAACTCAAAGTACATATTTTTTTGGTGGAAATAAATGCCAACTCCCATTGTAAATTTCCAAAAATTTTTCAAATTTTTTTTGAAAAAAAATTAGACCACATATCTTATTGCATTTGCCATGCTAAACACGAGTCTTGTAAAGATTTTGATATCTAATGACTGGTTCTCGAGATATTGCCATTTTGAAAATATCGGTAAATAGTGTTTGCAAAAAAAAAATTGCTTATATTTATGTAACTTTCAAACTATTTATCAGATTGAAACATTATGAATGGGGCAAATAAAGTCAATGATATAAGCTTTCAAAATAGCTAGTTTGGAGTGACCTTATTACAATACAGCGTGAGTTACAGAGTGCCAAAGTTGACCACCCTGAGATTAAAAGGCTTTCGGAGCTAGTAACTTTTAAAAATATGCAAAGATTTTTAATTTTTTGTTCAGTTTTTGCAATTACCGTACTAAGGATAACAAAAACCAAAAAAAAAAAAAAATTTAAAAATTTTTCCAAAAAAAAATTATTTTTATTTTCCGCCAAAATATGCCAACTCTAAAAAAATATTTGTTTTTTGATATACAGTCGAACTCGGTTATAACGAACTCGTTTATAACGAACTCGTTTATAACGAATTCTCGGTTATAACGAACAAATTCTAAAGTCCCGACGTTTTGGCAACAATTTTCACACAAAATACTTCTTTTATAACGAACTCGGCTATAACGAATCCTCGGTTAAAACGAACTGCTTATTATGGTCCCACGAACACAATTTCATGTATATTTACCTTTTTATAACGAACTCCCATAAATATTTTGAAATTTGCGGCAATTATGTTTACCAAACTCACAAATGTTTAGAAATTTTTTGTTAATATAATAACTTTGATAAAATGTATTTATACTTTTAATGTTTTCTTCTCAATAAGTAGTTTACTTTCAAAAAAACGTAAAATAAAACAAAATTGGAACTTTTGTTTTTGGAAATAAAACTAGGTTGATATAAAATATACCCCGCTTATAACGAACTTCGCTTATAACGAACTATTTTTACTGGTCCCTTGGAGTTCGTTATAACCGGGTTTGACTGTAGTAATAAATGCCATCTCTGAAAAATACTCAAACAAGTGCAAAATATGAAAATTTTTGCATAGGTAAAAATTGTTTAGAATATTTAAACCATCTTGTGGAAGGTATGTTGTTTATTTTTGCAATAATATGCGAAATAACTAGTTTTTTAGCTCTCCTGAACAGTAAGCTTTTTCGAGTTGGCATTTATTGAATATAGTTCGACGATATGTATTTTAACTAATAATGTTTAATGATGTATATTTACTCTATCCGAACGACATTCAGTAATAATATATCAAAAATGTCAATGATCTTAACATTTTTTTAGCATTTGTTCATATAAATAAATTAACCAACTTTACATTCAATTTATATGTAGGGTGCAAGGAGGACAACAAACTTTGATCACAGCTTTAATTGCTTAAGGTCCCTAGTTTTTAGAATGCCTAATTTTGTTTTACAACTCCTAACCGTTTAGAAGATATAGTCAAAAAACTTCGATGCGCGCGTTTTCCATACAAACCGTCCACTGTGTAACCTGAAAGTTTTTTCTTAACGAAAACAAATTTGTAGGAAAAATGTTTCAGAATCTAAGAGTTTTTTTAAAAGAATCATATCTTACAAGAAATTAAAATATTACTATAGAACCGAACCGTGATATATTCCTCAAGGACAGATCCAATGACTTATCACAAGTGTTGTACCCGGGGTTGAGACATTTCCTTACAAAGCGACATATGTTTTTGTATGAATGGTGTTAGGTCTACGATAGGTCACAGAGGGGTAGTTCTACGAAATGTTACCAGGTGGGTGAAGTATTCTGTAAAATGTTACTATTGAACCGGTACGTGTTGTGTTTCGATAGGACATGTTTAGTGATATGTTGATGTGTCACGTGAACTATCAAAGACCGGCCACTTTTCCTGCAGGGACTGCACACATCAAAATTTATTATTATGTCACCTCAATAAACATCAACTTTCTACACATTTCATATTATGTTCTTAAAATATTATTTCTGTCATTTTATAACAAAAAAAACTTACTACTTCTAAAATCCTTTTAAAAAATACAAATTCTGCAAAAAAAAAGAAAACAAAATACAAAACAATGATCCCCAAACTGTCAACAGAGGAACAAATAACTATGAATGTTCTATGCAAAAATATTCGAATGATAAAAAAATGCCTTTGTTGGCACTTTTTTTTAGCACATAAGACTTTGCGCGACAGTTGCTGCTAAAAAATAAACAAAATGCACTGTTGATGACAGTAAAATGTAACAACATAGCACAAAGCAACAGTAAAATTACTGCCACCAACAGCAACAGTAAAAAAAAGTGTAAACTTACACTCGAAGAAAAAAATAAACAGTCAGAAATACTAAGTTTTATAAAATTTTTAAAAATTTTTAACAAAAGTTTTTATTTTTGAAAGAAGTTTTGAATAACAAAATTCCCAATATTCGAAAATAAATTGTTCCATTTCTTGGCCGAAAAAATTTGATTGCAAACTTGATATGAGGGAACAAAAGCCTAAGTCGTTCAGTTTGCGGTTTCAAGTTGACGATTTCGTTGTAAAAAACAGTGTCTTTCAAACTGAAAATTTGGATATAGAAATTGAAATTATTTCTGATTGTGAGTGTACTCAACAAAAAAAAAAATCCTATGCCAGCGAAAAACTTTATTTTGTTTTAGTAAGTATCTATGATTTCTTTATTTCTTTTTCCTTTAAAATGCATAAATATTTTTGCATACTTTATTTTTTCTGATCTGTTTTTTTCTCCCGAATATATTTTATTTCTTATTTTACAAATTTGTGTAGAAAATATGTAAAATATTTTTTTTTTTTCGCTGTTGACATTTCTTTATGCCTCAGTTAAGTTGTTGTTAGTGGGGTGTTGCATTGCTGGTGAATTTGGTAACAAAATAATACATATCATATTTTTAACTTCTAGCTACATACATACTTAAAGCTAGATTATGATATTAGGGTGGTAGGTAGTTAGAATAATGTTAAGTTTGGAAGAGAGATGGATTTTAATACATTTGGTTCGATGGTATTATTTTGTGATGCCCATCAGTCAGAAAATTGTTGTACGTCTATTATAAAAGAAAACAAATGTTTTCTCAAAATTTGGGAAAAATTGGACAAGTGCCACGCCTACCTCCCATACATCTATAAGTTAAATATATGGATAAAACCTGAAATTTAGATCCAACAAGAATAAAGTTTTATTGTCATGCCTATTACAGAGATTATGTCCACTGTGTTTTTTTTTTTTTTTGTTTTAAAAGTTTTTTGCTTATTGTTAGTGCTTTTATTCAGATTTTCCCGCAGGCCATAATTTTTCGTAAGCTGGTAATCCTTTATTTACCCACAGAGAAAGGCCCTAGAAAATTGAGGATTACAATCAAAAAATTATGTCATTAACAATTTGTAGTTTATTTAAAAAATTTTAAGTTTTGTCGTTTTTAAAAGAAAAATGCCTGCGAATTTTGTACTCTTGCCCAAAACATTAAATCATGATAATGTTTTGCGGAAGATTTGGGTGTACTTGCCAAAGCAAAGTTTTTTTAGAAAAAATTATGTTATATTACTTTGCTATTCCATGCAAAACGAATTGAAATATCAGCCGAGGACCCCATTAAAAACCAAAAGAGCTGTACATTTCGTAAGTGAGTGCAAAACCAAGTGCATAAAAGTGTTTTTTTTTATTTTGGAGAGTATAAAAGATTTTGCACCAAAGAATATAACACTCTCACTTGTTTTATGTACATTTGATAAACAAATGGAAAATTTTTATGCGAAAAGCTTAGACTTGGTGAAAAAGTAGTTTTGGTAAATTTTTTTTTTTTTTTCACGAAGAAGAAAATTATGTTAAAAAAAAATTAATGAACCCAAAATTTTTGGTGAAAAATATTTTGATGAAAAAAAGTTTTTGATAAATTTTTTTAATGAAAAGAAAAAATTTTTGATGTAAAAAAAAAATTGATGAAAAAAAAATATGAAAAAAACAATTTTTTTGGTGAGAAAAGACTTGATAATAAAAACTTTGATAAAAAAAGTTGATGAAAAAAAATTGATGAAAAAAAATTAATGAAAAAAAATATGATAAAAAAAAATTTATGAAAAAAAGATTTTAATAAAAAAAAATTAATGAAAAAAAATTAATGAAAAAAAATGAATGAAAAAAAAATTTGATGAAAAAAAAATTTGATAAAAAAAAATTTGATGAAAAAAAAAAATTTGACAAAAAACAAAAATTAAAAAAAGGTTTGATGAAAAAAAAGTATGATGAAAAAAAAAAAAACAATTGATGAAAAAAAAAATTTGATGGAAAAAAAATTGATGAAAAAAAAAATTTGATAAAAAAAAAAAAAATTTATGAAAAAATTCAATGAAAAAAAAAAATGATGAAAAAAAAGTTTGATTGAAAGTTGAATTGATGAAAAAAAATTTGATAAAAAAAAAATTTGATAAAAACAAAAAAAAAATATGAAAAAAAAAAAATTATATGAAAAAAAGAAATTTGATGAAAAAAAAAAAAAAATTTTTTTGTTGAAAAATAATTATGTTACTTTTTATTCACCAGCTGGGTTTATTCACCACGAGTTGAATTATTATCCAAGTTACAAACCCAAGTTATTAAAATTTTTGGTTTTAAGAAAATGAAAATTGTAATTCTTGTTTTCTTTTTTGTTAATTGTTAGCTTATATAGTCAAACTGAGGTGGCGTCCTGCAACAATTTTATAATTAGACAACAGCCTAAAAACATAATCATGTTAAAAAAAGTGTTCAATGTTCAGTTTTTTTTTTATGACTATTTCCTTTGTTTGTTTCAAAAATAACAACATAAAAAATAAAGACTTTCGTTAGCATTCAGTTTTTAAAGTCGTTTATTTTTGTTCTGCAAGTAAAAATAAGTCATTCTTCTTTAATTTTTAATGATTTGTGTTATTTTTTTTTTTATTGTTGTCATTTTTTAAAGAGAAGTCATTAGTTTTTACCTACTTGTGTTGATTACACCGCTCAACAAATCGATGGTTTTTGACTCCGGTTTGAAGTTTGATATAAAATTTTTAAAGATTTGACTCGCTGATTCCAAATCTGTGCTCCAAATTTTTCCATCTAGAATTTTAATTATTCGCGGTTGAAAATGCGAAAAGCGCAATTTTTTCCTTTTTTGAAAGCCTGCGCAGCAGCCACTGGGTGGAATAAAAATCTGGTATAAAGCGTTAGAGTAGAATTGAGCTATGATCTCAAATATATGATCAAAAAAATTTGAAGTTGTTTCACTATTATTGGCCAAACATGTATTTAAAAAAAAAACACTGTGAAAAAAATTAGAAAAGCACCATTTTTAAAAGGCTCTAAATCAAAAACCAGATGATCAATCTTTACTGTGATGAGCTCAAAATTTAGGAAAAAGTTCATTCTTTTTTATAAACTTTTAAGCCCATTAAAGATATCTTCCGGTTTATAAGAAAAATAACACAGAAAACTTAAATTTGTAAAATATTTATTTTTTTTAGTTTTTCTTTGAAAAATATCAAAAAGAACTAAGGTCTACCTTACCTTTTTTACAAAAATGTTAATTTTAACAGAGTCATTTTAAAACGCAATTGCAAACCAACCAAACGCAATAATTAGAAAAAAATTGTTTTCTATGTTGGAGACCAAAGACAAATTATACTTTTGCGCTTTATACCAGATTTGTATTCCACTGAATGGCTGCTGTGCAGGCTTTCAAATAATTCAATAATCGTAATTTTTCGCATTTCCAACCGTGAATAACTAAAAATCTGGACGTGATGGAAAAATTTGGAGAACAGATTTGGAATCAGGAGATCAAAGTCTACTAAAATTGATCACCAGAATTCAAACCGGAAAATGAGTGTTAAGCGGTGTTATTTTTTTGTAGACAAAAAATTAAAAAAAAAAATATTTATAGAAATATAAAAACATGTTTGTATCAAGTGACTTTGGCACGATGGGTAGAGTGTCTGGCCAGAATGTAGTTGATTGCGGGATCGATTCCCCAAAATTTTTTTTAAAAATTTTTAAAAAAATATTTCAATAGAAAATTTGTAAAAAAAAGCCTACGAAATCATTAATTTTTAATGTTTTCGTAAGATTTTTTATTTTGGAATTTGTTAATAGGATTTTTTTTTTTTTGGAATTTGTTAAAATAATAATTAATTTTTAATGTTTTCGTAGGGTATTTTTTTCGAATTTGTTAGTAAAACTGAATGAAAAAACGTTTTTTTTAATGTTTAATGTTATTTATTTTAGAAAATTTTGTCAACAGTAAAAAAAAAAAGTTGATGTTTCTTAAAACAAATGAATAATTACTGGGATGGTTTTCAATTGTTTATTGACTGGTTTTAAATGTGTTTTTCATTTGTTTTTGTCTACAAAATATTTTGAGTGTAATCCCCACGGCCCTTATTCCCTTAAGGAAATGGGGACAATGACAGAATACTTTACGGCAATAATCCTCATATTAGTTATAGGACTATGACCCTTTCCAAAACGGCCATAGTCCTAATGAGTCTTCAAAAAATATTTCTACTTGTTTAGCTTCTTTTAAAATCCTCAAGATATAAAAAAAATAGGTTACTCTTATTTTTCTCCGCTCTCCTCCATATGCAAGTTTCTGGAGAATCGATTTGCCCATTGAAAGACCTAACCTGAAAGTGGAGAGTATAGCTGATTTTCAGAGCAAACACTTCAAAAAAAGCTGCCACCCTAACACATACATATACTTGAATTGCTCATATAGTGAAATAAGATTTAAAGTATCATCGTAAATAGTATTAGTAATACAGTGGAATGTGATTTTTGCGAATTTCTCTAACGCTGTTGAAGTCTCCATTACGAAAAAAAATTTTAAATTTAATTTTAAATATAACCGTTATTTTTGTGTTTGCATTTAAAAGAAAATTTTATTTGGTTTCAAAATTTTTTCAATTAAAAATTTAATTATATAATTTAGATTTTTTTTTTATTTTGTTAATTTAATTAATGAGTATTTATTTATTTGGCCAATTGATTATTAATTTTCAGTGTATTTTTCTTTATAAGCTAATAAGACCTTGCACAAAATTGGCCTATATTTCATCCAACTTCGGTTATTATTAATCCAGAAGGAATCTGGGTATGTTAAATAGATCTATACTTCAAGTAATAAAACAGCACGTAGTTATGTTCGTTGATTTATAGAACTTCAGTATTTATTTTACACAAAGAGTAGGAGATAAGCTTATGATGAGTTGATGAGTGTACTTCGAAAGTTGAATCCAAAAAGAAGTTTACTTAATGCTAAAAAAATAGAGGAAGCCTATAACTAAGTGCGGATTTTTTTCTACCACACTCCGAATCAATTTACATGGTTGTTTTGCACAGTATTAATTCATGGTACTGTATAAAAAGTGCGTTAAAATTATACACAAATAAAAGAATGATAATAATGTTTCATTACGTTAAGCTAATTTAAAATAATATGAATATCATGACGTGCATTTTAGCCATGCCGGCCCCCTTGCACTTGTGCAACCGAATTTGCTTTAGGATTGTAACATAAGACCTGGGCCAAACAGCGAATAGCTTCAGATATTATTTGCTGGTCCACGTTAGGTTGTCCGACATTTACTGGTTTCTGTTCGGGATCATTACGTTTTTGAACCGCGGATTTTTTTATATAAGTTGATCTTTGCGAAGTAGGTTTTATTCTGCGTTTGTCTTTTGGATGAAGTAAAGAGTGATGAAGAGCTCCGCAAGTGATGCAGGTGTCTGGAGATGTACAGTTTTTTAAAGAGTGGGTTCTGGCTAAGCAATTAAAGCAGTATTTTTTTTGTCTCACAATGCGGTTCCTGGCCACTGAATCCATTTTTAAAAATTGTTGACAAAATCGCAAGGAGTGGTACCGAAAACAAACCATACATTTATGAACGTCTGGATTACGGTGTTGTTGTGAATGAGGTCTGAAATTAATAAACAAAGAAAAAAAAAAAGAAATTAAGGAGGAATACCACAAATCCATTGATGGAAATGGGTATTTTTAAAAGACATTGATTACTGCGAGCTTTCGTTATTCGATTCGTCATACGGTAGTAGGCAAAGCTTCACTATGGGCCTGGTTATTGTGCCAGTTGCCGTGTATATGTCTGCTATTCGGGCAACGTTGTCAGTGCCACGATGGACCGATTCTACCCTACCAAGTCGCCACTCATTAGGTGGGAGTAAATCATCAATGACCACAACTAAATTACCAACTTTGATTTCAGGGGATGGCGATTTCCATTTATATCGTTTATGTAAGCTTTTGAGGTAATCCTCTTTCCATCGAATGGCAAATTGATGGTGGAAAACTTTGAGCTTTTCCCAACGATTAACAACCGATAAATTTTGAGAAGGTGGCTCAGGCAGGCCCATAATTGGAGCACCTCGTAAAAAGTGACCGGGAGTCAATGCTGTAAGGTCAGATGGATCGTTTGAAACAGCTGAGATGGGGCGAGAATTCAAGACCCCTTCGATACGAGCCAGTATTGTGGAGAATTCTTCAAAATTAAAACGTTGAGAGCCGGCTAGTCGTTTAAAATGATACTTAAAACATTTTACAGCCGACTCCCATAAACCACCCATGTGAGGAGCGTGAGGTGGAATAAATGCCCACTCAAATCCATGGGCTAAGTATTTTTGGGATACATCAGTTGAAACTGAAACTAAGAAGGTTTTCAATTCTTTTTTTAAAGCACGACTTGCCCCAACAAAATTGCGACCGTTGTCGGAAACAATTTTTTGGGGAAGTCCACGTCTTCCTATAAAACGGGAGAAGGCCGCACGGAAGGCAGCAGTCGAGAGTTCCGAACAAGCTTCCAAATGTATGGCCTTTGTTGAAAAGCATACATATAGACAAACGTATCCCTTCAGAAATGGGGCATTTCGAACCGAGGAACTTTTAATTTCGAATGGACCTGCGAAGTCTATTCCTGTAACCTGAAAGGGCAATGAAAGAGTACACCGTTCTCGGGGCAAGGGAGCCATAATCTGCGAACATGATTTTTGTTTAAAAATAGTGCATGTTTTGCAGAAATGAATGATTTTTTTAATCCGAGGTTTAAGCCGAGATATATAAAATTCTGTCTGGACCATACGACTCATTAAATTACATTCACCATGAGCGAGATAAACGTGAAGATGCTTAAGGTATAAAGTACAAAGGTAGGAGTTACCTGGAAGTATTATCGGAAACTTTTCATTAAATGAAAGTGACGATTTAGATAACCTTCCATTAACACGTAGGATGGCATTATCGTCAAAAAATGGATTTAGGGATTTGAGAACACTTTTATTAGGGATTTCTTGAGAATTTAAAATCATATCGTACTCTTTATTAAAGAAAGCCCTTTGAGTCTGAACTATCAGTCTATTTTTTACCATTTTGACTTCCTCTTGATTTAAGCTGACACTAGTAAAGGAAAACTGTTTACGATATTTTGAAAGGCTGTTGTATAGAAACCTTAACACATAGGCTAAAACTCTTAACGCCCTCGAATATGAGGAAAATCTTTCTAATAAATCAAGCTCTTTTGTAGCAATGTGGAGGCACTCAACTCTTTGACCGTCCACAGGAGGTAGTAAGGGATTTCTCTTTGGCCATTCTGACGGCAAATTTGTGAGCCACGAAGGGCCCTGCCACCAGAGAGGATTATGGACTAGATCCTGCGGCTTACATCCTCGAGTTCCCAGGTCTGAAGGATTTTCATGCGTGGGAACATAACGCCAAATAGCATTAGGAACTAGTTGATGAATTAAAGCTGTGCGATTGGCAACATAAGTTTCCCAAGTTCTGGGTGGTTTTGATAACCATCCCAGCACTATGGAAGAATCTGTCCATAGCGTAATTTCAGAAATTTTAAAGGTTTGTGTATTTAAAACATATTCTATTAATTTTGCCAACATAACGGCTCCACATAATTCAAGCCTGGGTAAACGTACTGGTTGTAATGGAGCAACTTTACTTTTAGCTACCAGGAGGTTTGAAAATGTTACGAATTTAGAAGTCTGGGTACGAATGTATATAGTAGCACAATAAGCCTGCGTAGAAGAATCGCAGAACCCATGAATCTGAACGTGGTCCGACGGCGCATAACTGATCCACCGCGGTATTCGAATATTTTCGACACTGGGTAAATCTTCTAAGATATTATTCCAAATTTTGAGAGAATCATTGCTAATTGGTTCATCCCAATCACATCCTTCTAACCATAGTTGTTGAATTAGAATTTTTGAGCGGATAACTACTGGCGCTAACCAACCAGCGGGGTCAAATAATGTAGCCACAGAAGATAAAATTTGACGCTTAGTTACGTTTGACGGAAGTGGTGTTGGAGAAAAGGAATAAGTAAAGGAATCCGTTAAGGCATTCCAACGAATTCCGAGTGTCTTCGTGGAACTTGTATCATAAAATCGGAGTAAATTTGAGTCATACAGGTCGTCAGGCGATATATCAGTAAGAAGGCGAGAGTCATTAGAGGTTATCTTTTTTAAGAAGAAACCTGCCGATTTTAAAACTCTTAATAGTTCACCCTTTGCTTGTATTCCCTCATCGATTGAGTGGGCGCCTGTAAGAATATCGTCTACGTATGTCTCTTTCCGCAGTATGAAAGAAGCTTTTGGAAATTCAGTTTCTGAGTCTGTAGCGAGTTGGTGTAATATTCTTATTGCAAGAAATGGAGCACAATTTACTCCGAAAGTCACAGTCTTTAATTGGAAGTCCTTAACTGGTTCTTGAGGGGAGGTTTGATACAAAATTTTCTGAAATTTTCTGTCATCTGGATGGACAAGAATTTGGCGATACATTTTCTGTATGTCGCCGCTGAAAACGTATTGGTAGGTGCGCCAGTTAAGAATTATAGCCATTAAATCACCTTGTAGAGTAGGTCCAGTGTATAAAATGTCATTTAATGAGAATCCTGATTTAGACTTTTGAGACGCATTAAAGACGACCCTAACCTTTGTCGTCTTACTCTCTGGGCGAAAGACTGCATGGTGAGGTAGGTAGAATGATTGAATTGTACCATTTAAATATATTTCATTGGAGGAGGTTTTCTCCATATGATTAAGTTCTAGGTATTCGTTAAGAACGGAGTTATAATGAGCATGTAGCCCAAGTTTTTTTTTCAAGATTCTTTTCCATTCGAGTGTATTGGCATAAAGCAATAAACCTCGATGGACCTAATGGTATAGACGTGGGATATTCCCTTTTAAATGGCAAACGAACCATATATCTTCCATCAGGAAGTCTTGAAGTGGTTTTACGAAAGTAATTTTCACAGTAATCATCTTCTGGCGAAATTATAGGAGCATTTGGTATCTCTTCTTGTTCCCAAAAACGTTTGAGAGTTTCATTAAGAGACGGTCCATCTGAAACAACCACAGATGTGGTAAACGATTGAGTTGGAGAGTTTTGAATTGGACCGCTCAATACCCATCCGAATATGGTTTTATAAGCAGATGTTTCACCGCAAAGATTTTTCTGAATTCCTTCAATGTTTATAAAACGTTCGCTATCATTTCCTAATATGAGATCAATGTTAGCAGAGATGTTAAAGTTAGGATCGGCTAAATCAAGCTTCAAAATATCAGAGCAGTTAGATACTGTAAAGGACGTAGAGGGAATACAATTTGTTACCTTTGGTAAAATGACAGCAGTTATATTAAACCTAAGATTGTATCTCTTAGAAAAAAGTACCAAATCACATTCCTGATCAGAAGTTTGCATCTGACCCCCGATACCAGCTATTTCTAAAAATGATTTTTTTGTGGATAATTTAAGACGATTTTTAATTCTCTCAGAGAGGAAAGTTCGTTGAGAACCCGGGTCAATTAGTGCTCTTATAGAAAAAAGTTCTCCAAGGTGGTCAATTTCAACCATAGCGGTACGAAGAAGAATATTTGCATTATTGGCGGAATGATTGGCTTGTGTTTCGGCGTGTGAGCAAGATGGCAACTCTAAAGATTGACCTTCTTCAGAATCTTTTATTTGGGAAGCATGTGGCAGAGACGAATTTTTAGAGGTTTGGTTGGTGGCAAGGTTATTATTATAAGGCTTGTGAAGCAGGGAGTGATGCATTTTTTTGCACTGATTACACGTATTTTTGCTTTGGCAATTTGATTTAACGTGGTTCATCGAAAGACAGTTATTGCAAAAGCCATTTTTATACACGAAGTCCACTCTTTCCTGAACTGAAAGCCGGCGAAACTGGGGACAAATTCTTAGAGTATGCTCTTCATTACAAAGCTTGCAAAGAACATTAAGTTTCTCCTGAGAGACATGTGTTTCGCATGTTTGGCTTGCATTTTCATTAATATGACCCCTCATTTCTTTGACACTCGATAATCTTTCGACCACTTCAAATCTTTTAATAAGGAACTTATTTAAATCTAACCACGTTGGTAGTTTGCGATTAGACTCTAACGACTCTTCCCATAAGGTGTATGTAAGAAAAGGAAGTTTTGGTGAAATTATGTTAAGTAAAAGAGGATCCCAATATTTTGTGGGAATTCCCAGAGTCTTAAGAACCGACAGACAGTCATTGACAGTAGATTGGATCCTTTGTATAGACTCACTATCTTCTGACGAAGCTTTAGGCATATTTAATATAAGTTGTATTTGATTATCTGACAGAACTCTTAAATTTTCATACCTTTCATTTAGGGCATTCCATGCCAAAACAAAATTATCATTACACAATGGAAAACGTTTAACGATAGCACCCGCTTCTCCTGTAGTTTTATTTCTTAAATGATATAATTTTTGGGCTTGAGATAGCTTTGGGTGGTTTGAGTAAACCGCAGCGAACATATCGCGAAACGATAGCCACTCTTCATAGCCACCGGAAAAAACTTCGGTGTCGCAAGGTGGTACTTTAAGGTAAACGCCTTGCGAGTCTCCTGACCTATTGTTATTATCGTTCAGTCCACTTGGATTTAAATTATTTCCAGCAGAGCTGACGTTATTCTGAAAAGTCTTCATCATATCCAAAAGAAGGGCCCTACACTGGCAATAGCTATCTGCACACGTAGAAAATTTTCCCTTTGCTGATTCTTTATAATCTGTACAAATCAATGTGTCAGGGGTTATCATTACATTTTCGTAACAAATTTCCAATTTGTGCCACCTCTTGTCTAGGTCTTGGAGTTTTACCTCTAGCAGTGTACTTGTTTGATCTTCAAGTTTGCTGCTTCCGTATTTGGAACAAAATATTATTAAATTGTCGGAGTTGAAAATAAATTGCTGGTAGACAGTAGGTAGTGGCTCAGAATTAGAATCTTCGTTTTTACCCATTTTAAATTTATAAAATTAAATATATAATTTGAACGGAATATAATTTCAAACCAATTATTTTCTTTTCGGTAAGTAAGTGCTATTGAATAATAAACAACGATTTGTTACACCAAACAATAATTTCGAATAATTAAAACAATATAAACTTTGTTTCAATTATAAAGTTTTCCTTGCAATTCTAATTAAAAGTGTAAAAAATTGGTAACTTTGTTCTTATGTTGCCTTACTCAGTTAGACGACAGTGTACACAATTTACTATACTTTATTTTAAAATTAAAGTGTTAAAGTTTGTTAGGGTTTCAAGAGGTTTGAAGTTTAATCTTTGTAAGAGAAGTTTCGATTTGAACTTATAACAATGATGAGTGAATGACAAGAGGAATTTGATCAATACTAACTCATCCTATTTAACTGCATTAAAGAGTAAGCAAAAATAAAGGGAATAAGAATAAAGGGAGCTTTCACTTAATCTTTTTTATATTAATACGATTAATTGCCAAAGAGATAAAAAACGTAAAGAGAAATTTATACTCCAATTAAATGATGTAAGTTTAGAAGGAGCTTTCACTTAACAATTTATGAGTAGTAACACAATAAATTGCTCAAGAGATAAATACACGTTAAGAGAATTTTATACAATACAAAATTACTTTAATTAAAAAGTGTAACTTTTGAGAAAGAAGATTAAGAGAAACTATAATAAAGAGAATTGTTTGAATGTTATTATAAACACGTTTGAATTAGTAATTTTTATGGATGCAATTTGTTAAAATAAAAAGCAAACGTAACGGTTTCCAAATATTTCTTCTTTTTGTGTAATTTTCTCTTAAATTTTGCAACTTGATTTTGGATTGTCTTTGGTTTGACCTTTAAATTTTCTGTATGTTATTCTGTATATTTGTAAATTTCTTACTTTCCCAGAATTTTTTTTCACTTTTTTGGGGATGTGTATTTCATTTTATACTCACTGGAATTTTGTGTAATTCAATTTTTATATACCGGCAGCACTCACCTCATACTATGATCAATTATGAGAAATAAATTATATTCAAATTCTAAGGAACTGCAATTTTGGTTCTGCAATATTTCTTATCTTTTTCGTCGAAGGACCATGCACAAAATTGGCCTATATTTCATCCAACTTCGGTTATTATTAATCCAGAAGGAATCTGGGTATGTTAAATAGATCTATACTTCAAGTAATAAAACAGCACGTAGTTATGTTCGTTGATTTATAGAACTTCAGTATTTATTTTACACAAAGAGTAGGAGATAAGCTTATGATGAGTTGATGAGTGTACTTCGAAAGTTGAATCCAAAAAGAAGTTTACTTAATGCTAAAAAAATAGAGGAAGCCTATAACTAAGTGCGGATTTTTTTCTACCACACTCCGAATCAATTTACATGGTTGTTTTGCACAGTATTAATTCATGGTACTGTATAAAAAGTGCGTTAAAATTATACACAAATAAAAGAATGATAATAATGTTTCATTACGTTAAGCTAATTTAAAATAATATGAATATCATGACGTGCATTTTAGCCAGACCTAATGATGTTGATGTAAATAAAAAACAATTTATTACATTTCACCCGACGTTTCGTCACTTTTTTGGTGACTTTTTCAAATAAAAATAATAAAAAGTACAACATTAATAAAAAGTACAAAAAAAAAAAAAAAATACACTTAATTAATTTTAATTAAATTTTTTAACTAATGGTATTATGTTTTAAATTAACCAAATATCCATTTAGTTTTAATTAACAACATACAAATATTTTTAATTTATATACGCATTTTAATGATTGGTCCGGATTTAATTAATTTTTTAATTAAATCTGCGATTTTTTTTTTCCTTCAAACTTTTGATCATGCGTGAATGACGTGAGTAACGCACCATCTCTTGTATTGCATTTCAACAAAATCCAGTGGTTTAGAATATATAGTAGATAGGGCGTAAGTATGATTTACAAAAATGTTGGTAGGTAAAAATAAATGGGGGTCGGTCTCACTAATGATCCCTCTCGGACGCACCATTGGACCGGTAGAAGCTGATTAAATAAAACAAATTTACCGAAAATAAAAAGAAATTGTATGGGGACCGCCTTAATAGTTAAAGATAGAGGGTAGGTGTGTTCAGAGAAAATGTTTAGTCATACATTTTATTGCTCTAAGGGCACCCGTAGGGCAGTTAGAGCGGTTGAAGCAAATTTTAAAAAATGTCATTTTGTGTGGGAGCCCCCTTAGAAATTGGAGATAGGGTATTAGTTTGTTCCGAAGAAATGTTAAGACGTAAAAGTTATTGGGGGTCGGTCTTGGAAATGACCCCTCTATGACGCACCATTGGAGCAGTAGAAATGATTTTAAGATTGGAAAATTACAATAAAAATTAAAATTTAAAAATTTAAAAAAATCGTAATAATCGTTATCCCACGATCCTACTGGGCAAAAAAATTGTAGAATCGAACTTTTACACAAAAAAATTTCAAAAAAATCAAAGAGTACATACATTTTCAAAAATGAGATTTAAACTTAAAAATCGCATACTAGAGCACTTTTAAGAATATTTCTGGATTTTTTTTTAAGTACATAAAAAAACAAAAATTTTGAAAAAAAAAATGCAATTCGGACCATTATTGAAGAAGTTATGAGTAAAAGAAGTGTGAGTAAAGGAACAAACTACCAATTTTTAAAAATTCGATATCTTTTAAACGGCTCATCAAAAAAATCTGAAAATTTACCACGAATGAGTTTTCGAAGGTTACTAAAAACTGTCAACAAATTGGGAAAATTTAAAAAAAAATTATTCAAAATGTCCGATTTGATATATAATGCCCCACTGAATGCCCCACTTTATGGGGTCCTCGACCGATATTTCGATGCGTTACAAATGGTATGACAAAGAGAGTATACCCCCATACTGTGGTTTGAGGGTATAAAAACTGGTTTATTTAAAATAAAATATTTTTCATAAAAATTTTAACATGATAATGTTTTTAGGCTGGTGTCAAATTTTAAAAAAATTGCAGGACACCTCAGTTTGACTATATAAGTTAAAAATTAACGAAAAAGAAAACAAGAATTACTATTTTCATTTTATTTTCATTTCATAATTCACCTTGTAGTGAATAAAACCGCTTTTCACCAGCTGGTGAATAAAAAGTAATATAATTATTTTTCAACAAAAAAAAAATTTTTTTTTATTATCAAATTTTTTATTTTTTTTCATAATTTTTTTATTTTTTTCATCAAATTTCTTTTTCATTATTTTTTTTTTTTTTTTCATCAAAAAATTTTTTTTTCATCAAAAAATTTTTTTTTCATCAAAAAATTTTTTTTTTCATCAAAATTTTTTTTCATCATAAATTTTTTTGTTTTTTCACCAAATTTTTTTTTTCATAAATTTTTTTTCATTAATTTTTTTTTTCATCAAAATTTTTTTTCCATAATTTTTTTTTTATCATATATTTTTTCATCGAATTTTTTTATCAAATTTTGTATTATCAATTTTTATCTCACCAAAAAAAAATTTTTTTCATATTTTTTTTTGCATCAATCTCTCTTCTCTTCATCAAAAAAAATTCATCAAAAACTTTTTTTCATCAAAATTTTTTTTTCACCAAAAATTTTCGGTTCATTAAATTTTTTTTACATAATTTTGATTTTCGTGAAAAAAATCATTGTTTTTTACCAAAACTACTTTTTCACCAAGTCTAAGCTTTTTGCATAAAAATTTTCCTTTTGTTTATCAAATGTACATAAAACAAGCGAGAGTGTTATGTTCTTTGGTGGCGAATCTTTTATACTTTCCAAAATGTAAAAACACTTTTTTGCACTTATTTTTGCACTCACTTACGAAGTGTACAGCTCTTTTGGTTTTTTAATGGGGTCCTCGACTGATATTTCAATTCGTTTTGCATGGAATAGCAAAAAAAAAAATTCTAAAAAAAATTTGCTTTGGCAAGTACACCCAAATCTTCCGCAAAACATTATCACGATTTAATGTTTTGGGCAAGAGTACAAAACTCGCAGGCATTTTTTAAGTGACTATCACTTAAAAAGGCCATTGCACTGTGGCCGAAATCACTGATCTAGCGGCGCTTAAGTCAAAATTAAAAAATTAAGATCGATAAATGTTTTTGCACTGCATCGTTTACCTATACCTTACAGAAAAAATTTAAGTTTTTACTTTTGTTTTGCTTTCAATATTCGCACAGCTGTAAGCTGTCAAATATACATTTTCTGCAGCAAGAGTATTAAAGGAATTTGGGGCCTAATTACTCAGTGAGTTTTTCTTGACACTTTTAAGTCAATTGTTTATACATTTTGAGCCAAAAAGTTTTAATTGAAAGTAAAAGGTATATTTTAACTAAAAAAAAAATGTTTGTGGCCTGTGTGTATCTAGTTTATTATTGGTGCATTATAGAAGTTGACATTTGTGATATAAACTATAGTTTCATGGACTGCAACTTTTGAAATTCGATCGTATTCGGTCCAATTCCTGTTTTGTTTATTATTTTGGGTTATTTTTGTTGTGATGTTTCAGTATGGCGTGCTAGTTCGCGCAAGTTGTTCGGTTTTTTAGGGTCTATGTGCCTGTCCAAATAAACAGTATAAACGCGACACAGACCACAATTTTCAATCGATTTGGCTAAAATTTGAAATTTAAGATTCTTTATCGAAAGAACAAACCCTATTAAATTTTTGACAAAATCGGTCCATGTTATCCCATAGCCCCCATGTTAATTTCCCCTTCCAGTTTTACTTAAATACCCCCAACAATAGTATTCAAGATATCCTCTTGAAATTTTACCGATAAAGGTTTTTTATATTCATAAACAATCGCTCTAAATTTTAACGGAATCGGACCATTTTAATTTCTAGGCCTCATACAAACCACCCTCCCAATATTCATATAAATTTCCCAAAATACATAAAAATAAATAAATATTGTTTAAAAATTAATTCTTTATAAATTTTATAATCGCAAATTAGCATTAGTCTTTATTATTTTACATTTTCGAATTAAGCGCCGCTAGATTGGCCATTTCGGCCACTGTGCATTGCACAGAGGGCCAGAGAGATCGATTTCCGGCCAAAAATCCTTATTTGTAAATTCTCAAAAAAATGTTTACCAGTTTGTTGGGCATATATAGAAGTAGGTTTTCTGAACTTATCTTTATGATCCAATTACACCCTTTCCTTTGACATGTCTTCAAAGTTAAAAAAGTTGGTAAAAAAATTTTAAAAGTTGAGATAATTTTTTAATTTTTTTTTCAAACTTCTGTTGCTAATGTTTAACTTTTTGTTTCAGTGGCTCAACCTTATATATAAGCCTTTGTAACGAAAATAACATGGACAAATATAACTCATTTGCCTGGCAGCAATTCACGTTTTTTGTGAAAAAAGTTATAATTTTTTAGCTATTTACATCGCGCCGAAAAAATCCTCAGCGATCCTCAGTTCGATACAATCGGTCTATATTTTTTTTTGATATAGAATGGATCCATATCTTTCGAAAAAAGTTGCCCAAACTTGCTCGAATTAATAAATGGCGAAATTACAGCTATATATGCAGTGATCCGAGATTTGTTTAAAAAAAAAAATAATTTAACGCAAAATAATGTTTTGCGGCTTGATTACTTTTTTTATCATCAGAGAGTGCCTTAAGTGTAGAAAAAAAAATTATCTACATTTCTAGTTTTTTTGTAGAATTATGGAAAATATAAATTACACAATTTCTAATTAAATTCAAAGATTTTTTAATGAATTTCCAAAATAAAGAAAAAAGTGAGTTATTTGTCGTCATCATTTCCAAAAGCTTTTCTGAAGCTAAGTAAGTCATTTACACCATTTCTATATTTATATCAAAAATAAAAAAAAAATATATATGGGGGTTTTCGTGTCAACTGACACAACTTTTGAAACCGATGTCTTCCGATCGGGATGAAATTTGCACCAAAGTTATTCCTATTGGATAGTAGTTCAGACACAATTTTTCAACGACTTCGGTCAAGGACTCTCTGAGTTAGAGGGGGTCGAAATTTTACATTTTGGCCAAAGAGGTGTTTATTATCATCCATGTAACTTCTTACCTATTGTTTTTAGCAAAATGTGTCCCAAACAGTATAGATAGCTATTTCTTCAGTCTTTTGAAAAAAAATTATAAAAAATTAAAAAAAAAATGTTTTGATTTTTTTTTTTTTTAAATCCAAAACTTTGTCCTCAAATTGGGCCCTTTTTTTTTTTTTTTTTTTGATTCAAAAAAAAGCTTATTATATTTCCTTTAAGACCTATGGGATCGCTTAGTGGGATGCGAGTGGGATACCTATGAAATTTTTTTTTTTTAACTTTGGACCACAAAAAACGCTTCTTAAATTTTGCACTATTAGGCGTGGGAAAGCTAACCAGTTTTCGATTTTCATTCGCGATACCCTCTAATTTTTATAGGTTCGAAAAAGAAAGCATGAGCCAAAAAATGAGGGCGGTGGGGTGGGGCCATATGGCCCCACATCGGGGTCAAATTTGGGCGTTAAGTGGTAAAATCCTTAAAAAGCGCCACAACTGCCCTAGACACGCCCCTGGAGGGGTGCAATGTGAGACGAACCCCCAATAATTTTCAGCCCCCAACATTTTTCTTGAACATACCTAACCCCTATTTCCAATTCCTAAGGGGGCACCCATACAAAACATTTAAAAAAAAATTGTTCCTACCATTCTAACTTACCCTAAAGTGCCCCTAGTGGAGCCAAATGTATGACGGACCTCCATTATTTTATTAATTCCAACATTTTTTCCGAACATACCTACAATGTATCTTTAACCCTTAAGGTGGTCCCCATAAATTTTTTTATTTTTTTATAAATTTGTTTTATTTAACCAGCTCCTACCGCCCCTACCGTGCCTCCTAGAGAGGTAAAAATTACGACCAACCCCCATTAATTTTTAGTTACCAACATTTTGTCCGAACATAATAGCACCCTATCTCCACTCCCTAAGGGGGCTCCCATACATTATAAAAACATGTATCTTTAAAAACTAATAAAAAAATAAAAAAAAATGTATGGGGACCCCCTTAAGAGTTGAAAATAAAGGGTAGGTATATTCTGAGAAAATGTTGGAGTTGAAGAAATATTGGGGGTCGGTCATACATTTTACTTCTCTAGGGGCACCCTATGGACAGTTAGAGCGGTAGGAGCAAATTTTAAAAATGTCATTTTGTATGGGAGCCCCCTTAGGAATTGGAAATAGGGGTTAGGTATGTTCAAGAAAAATGTTGGGGGCTGAAAATTATTGGGGGTTCGTCTCACATTGCACCCCTCCAGGGGCGTGTGTAGGGCAGTTGTGGGGCTTTTTGAGGTATTTTACCACTTAACGCCCAACTTTGACCCCGATGTGGGGCCATACGACCCCACCCCCCGCCCTCATTTTTTGGCTCATGCTTTCTTTTTCGAACCTATAAAAATTAGAGGGTATCGCGAATGAAAATCGAAAACTGGTTAGCTTTCCCACGCCTAATAGTGCAAATTCAAGAACCGTTTTTTGTGGTCCAAAGTTAAAAAAAAAAATTTTTCATAGATATCCCACTCGCATCCCACTAAGCGACCCCATAGGTCTTAAAGGAAATAAAATAAGTTTTTTTTAGAATCAAAAAAAAAAGGGCCCAATTTGAGGAAAAGGTCAAAAAAGTTTTGGATTTTAAAAAAAAAAAATCAAAAAAAAAAATTTTTAATTTTTTATAATTTTTTTTCAAAAGACTGAAGAAATAGCTATCTATACTATTTGGAACACATTTTGCTAAAAACAATAGGTAAGAAGTTACATGGATGAGAATAAACACCTCTTTGGCCAAAATGTAAAATTTCGACCCCCTCTAACTCAGAAAGTCCTTGACCGATGTCGTTGAAAAATTGTGTCTGAACTACTATCCAATAGGACTAACCTTGGTGCAAATTTCATCCCGATCGGAAGACATCGGTTTCAAAAGTTGTGTCAGTTAACACGAAAATCCCCATATATATAAAAATTATGTGCGTAGATTTAACTTCAGACACTCTTAATACTTTTAAAACTAATTTTTAGTTAGATCAGATAAAGTTAAAAAAATCTAGCCGCCATATTAAATTTTATCAGTTCGATTTTAAGATAACAGACCCAGAAATTTACTAGGCCACACTTTCAGCTAGCTTCAACAAAGAAAAGGAATATAACTGTTAATTACTTGTAACAAACTTTACTAAGCATATTTAGTCCGCCATTTTGTTTTTCAAAATTCACGCCAGTAATTCAGATTCAATAACTCTAAGACCCCCTTAAAACAAAATTTTAGTTAAATCGGACAATTTTAAAAAAAAATTGTCCGCCATATTGGATGCGCCATTTTGATTTTTTTAGTTTTTAGTTAAATTTTGAAAGCAGCGACCCCGAAATACTCTGAAAGCACATTTTTAGCCGGATCCAACAACGATAAAGACTTTTGGCCGGAGTTGGATCATTCTTTAAACTTTAAAAAGCATATTTAGTCCGCCATTTTGTTTTTCAAAATTCTGAGTAACAATTCTTATTCAGTAACTGCAAGACCCGTATTAAACAAAACTTGAGTTCAATCGGACAATTTAAAAAAAAAAATTGTCCGCCATATTGGATCCGCCATTTTGATTTTTTTGGTTTTTAGCTAATCAGCGACCTCGAATTCCTCTAGAAGCACATTTTCAGACGGATCCAAGAACGATAAAGACTTTTGGCCGGAATTGGATCATGCTGGCCCTGTGTGCATTGTAGAGAATATTTGTGGATTCAGACAAGTCGAATTTAACTTTTCCACTGGTTTAGTTTAAATTTTATTTTGCGTATTTTGTCGTCATTTCCCTGCTTTACTGTTATACATATGATATGATTATATCACCCATCCTTTGCCTTTTATTGCATATTATAAACACAGCAGCTTTTTGGCTTTTATTATATTTTTGTGTAGGTGAAGCAAAAAGAAGTTGCAATATACACATTACACCAAAAAGTAAAAAAAGAAGAAACTTCTTCTTATTCTTTTGTTTGAATTTCCATAAATTTCAAATTAGATTTGTTATATGAATGTATTCAAATGGATTTTATGGTAGATTGCATTTTGTGGCAAAACTACAATATACATACATTGTTCATAGGAGTCGTCGTATGTAAAATTTTACTTTATCTCACAATAAATATGAATGAATGAACGAATGTCTGTATATCTGTAATTCTCTGTTGTCTTTAAGTTTTATTCACACTCGTATTTATCTTAAAAATTAGTTTTCTTCCAGTAGGTGGTTATTTATTTTACAAATTAAATTATTCTATGTAAATTGAAGATTTTGTGGTTTATCTAAATATTTCAATCTTAATTGTGTCAATTAAACTTTTGATTTTCTATTTGCAAATGGTTATTCACTGATTTTTCATAAATATTGTAATATAAATAAAATACCATAAAATAATTTGTTTGGAAAAAATTTATAATTTTTATGAAAAAAATGTATACCACAGTATTAAAAGATATGAAACCACACTTGCTAATTGCGTTCTTTATAGAATAGTGGCATTTTTATATAAATATGGGGGTTTTCGTGTCAACTGACACAACTTATGAAACCGATGTCTTCCGATCGGTATGAAATTTGCACCAAGGTTAGTCCTATTGGATAGTAGTTCAGACAAAATTTTTCAACGAGATCGATCAAGGACTCTCTGAGTTAGACATTTTGGCAAAAGAGGTGTTTATTCTTATCCATGTTACTTCACACAAAAACTTATTGGCTAAAAAATTTCAATTAAATTATTATTGGCTAAAAAATTTCATTTAACCCCTCGCAGTCTTTTCGCTTTAGATGGCTACACATTGTATGATACAAAGGACCCCAGAGGCAGGTCATGTGGAGGCTCAGGCATCTTAATTAAATCTCGACTAAAACATTATCTTATGTGTTATCTTTGTGAAGATTATCTTCAAGCCACTACTTTATGCGTAAACGAGTTTGATATGAACCTTGTGATTTCGTCAATTTATGCTCCCCCCAGATTTAAAATTACTGATAATCAGTATAGGACTTTCTTCGAATCTCTAGGTTCACGCTTTCTGGCTGCTGGCGACTACAATGCTAAGCATACATTCTGGGGGTCACGCCTCATTACTCCTAGAGGTCGCGTGTTGTTTGATACAATTTCTAAAATGGGTCTGGATGTGGTCTCAAGCGGAGAACCGACATACTGGCCTTCAGACCGTAATAAGATTCCAGATCTTATCGACTTTGGAGTGACTAGAAATATAAAAAGGAATTTTGTAAGTGTAGAATCATGTTTGGAACTCTCTTCAGACCACACACCCACTATTGTTACTCTATTTAACCCCCGAGAAATTGTATCCCCCACTGGTGACTTAGCACTGACAGGCAAAGGAACAAATTGGCTAAAATATAAAAAGTTTCTCAGTACTCATTGCTCGGAAAACATATCGCTAAGAACACCAGAGGAAATTGACCTCTCGCTCAAGAATTTCGAATCTAATCTCAAACTAGCTGCTCAACTTGCTACTAAACCCCCCCGACAATCCAGACAAAATATATTTTTTTCTGCTGATGTCGAACGACTCTTAATTGAAAAACTAAGAGCTCGTAGAGAGTGGCAACTGCACAGATCTCCACGATTAAAAGCACAACTTAAGGAATGCACGAATAACTTACGGAGATTGTTAGAATCTCAGAGAACGGATGCACTAAATACATTTCTTGAAAATCTGGAGCCTACATCAAAAACCGATTACTCGTTATGGCGTGCTACACAAAATTTAAAAAGACCTGTCTTATGTAAGCCTCCTTTGCGCAAAGCAAATGGAGGTTGGGCTAGAAATGATACTGAAAAAGGAAATCTGTTTGTTGAGCACTTGAAAAATGTATTCGCACCAAATGAATACAAGCTGGAGTTCCACAAGGTAGTATTTTGGGACCGCTTTTGTATATTTTGTACACCTCTGATATGCCAACTAATCGAAATACGCATACCTCCACATTTGCTGATGCTACAGCGATTTTAAGCTCCCATAACAATCCACTTGAAGCAACTCGTATTTTGCAAAGTCACATTCTTGAATTAGAAGACTGGTTAAATATGTGGAAAATTAAAGTTAATGAGCAGAAATGCATCCACATAACGTTCACGTTAAGACGAGAAACTTGCCCCCAAATTCGGATTAATAATCACATTGTACCTCAACATACAACGGTTAAGTACCTAGGAATTCATCTGGATCGTCGTCTTACGTGGAAAAACCATATAGATGCAAAATTAACCCAGATAAAATTGAAAACTATTGCAGTTAATTGGTTAATTGGGAGAAACTCGAAACTTAAGTTAGACTGTAAACTATTGATCTACAGTTCGATTATAAAACCTATATGGTGCTATGGTATTCAGTTATGGGGCACTGCCTCTGCGTCTAATGTGGAAAAAATACAGAGAAAACAGAACAATATTTTGCGAATGCTTACTGATGCCCCCTGGTATGTTAGAAACTTAAACATACACAGAGATCTCAATGTTTCCCTTGTTAAAGATGAAATTGTGAGACATAACCAAAACTACTTACGAAAACTGGACTCACATCCAAACAATTTAGCACGCAATCTTTTAAATAATCGTGGTCACCAACGCCTTAGAAGGAGGGCCACTGCTGACTTGGCACACTAAAGTGAAGGATGATGCTTTTGAAAACATTGGATAATTTATGAGCAGATGAAATTTTGTCTGGCACTGGCTGGACTTAATATTAAGTTATATTAGTCTTAAGATTTGAATACTTATTGTTAGTTCACATAATTTAAGTGAAGATTAAATAAAATAAATGAATGAAAAAAAAAAAAAAAAAAAATTATTGTTTTGATCAACATTTTTGTTATATTCTTTAACTATCAAATTACAAATTTTCAACATACCAGATTTTTTTCGCTTCAATTTATTTGAATACATTAATTCAAAAATATACTTTTTACTACGGTTTTACTTTTTTTATTGTCGGCAACATATTGGAAAGCAAAAAATATGAATTTCTTCATAATTTTTCCACAAGCGTGAAATTCATTTGTTAAATCAATAATTATTTTAATTGACTTTAAATAAAAAATCAATCAAATTTTTGATCAAAATCGAAAAAATCATTAATTGAAATAAAAATCAATTAATCACCTACAATTTGATGATTGATATAACAATTTTCTTTATCGGAGGAGTTTCAATTAAAAAATTAATTGAATCCGCGTTTTTGTTGATTGACTTTCGTTTTCAATTCTTTCTGTGTTCTTACCTATTGTTTTTAGCAAAATGTGTCCCAAAAAGTTTAGATAGCTATTTCTTCAGTCTTTCGAATAAAAAATTATAAAAAAAAAAAAAAATTTTTGATTATTTTTCTTAAAAATTCAAAACTTTTTTGACTTTTTCCTCAAATTGGGCACTTTTTTTTTTTTTTGATTAAAAAGAAAGCTTAGGTGATTTCCTTTAAGATCTATGGGGTCGCTTAGTGGGATGCGAGTGGGATATCTATGAAATTTTTTTTTTTTAACTTTGGAACACAAAAAACAGTTCTTTAATTTGCACTATTAGGAGTGGGATAGCTCACCAGTTTTCAATTTCGATTCGGGACACCCTCTGATTTTGATAGGTTCGAAAAGAAAGCATGAGCCAAAAAATAAGGGCGGTGGGGTGGGGCCATATGGTTCCTCATCGGTGTCAAAATTGTTAAAATACCCAAAAAGCCCCACAACTGCCCAAGAACTGCCCATGGAGGGGTGCAATGTGAGACCGACCTCCATTAATTTTATGCCCCCCATATTTTTCTTGAATATACCTAACCTCTATTTCCACTTCCTAAGGGGGCTGCCATACAAAATGACATTTTTATAAAATTTGCTTCTACCGCTCTAACTGTCCATAGGGTGCCCCTAGAGAAGTAAATGATGACCGACCCCTAATATTTTTTCAACTCCAATATTTTCTCAGAATATACCTACCCTTTATTTTCAATTCTTAAGGGGGTCCCCATACATTTTTTTAGTAGTTTTTAAAAATACATGTTTTTATAATGTATGGGAGCCCCTTAGGGAGTGGAGATAGGGTGTTATAATGTTCGGACAAAATGTTGGTAACTAAAAAATAATGGGGGTTGGTCGTAATTTTTGCTTCTCTAGGAGGCACGGTAGGGGCGGTAGGAGCTGGTTTAATAAAACAAATTTATAAAAAATAAAAGAAATGTATGGGGACCCCCTTAAGGGTTAAAGATACATTTTAGGCATGTTTGCAAAAAAATTTTGCAATTAATAAAATAATGGAGGTCGGTCATACATTTGGCCCCACTTTAGGGTAAGTTAGAATGGTAGGATCAATTTCTTTAAAAATGTTTTGTATGGGAGCCCCCTTAGGAAGTGGAAATAGGGGTAAGGTATGTTTAAGAAAAATGTTGGGGGCAGAAAATATTGGAGGTCGGTCTTACATTACGCCCCTCCAGGGGCGTTTCTAGGGGAGTTTTGGGGCTTTTTGAGGATTTTTACCTCTTTACGCCCAACTTTGAACCCGATGAGGGGCCATATGGACCCACCCCACCGCCCTATGTTTTGGCTCGTGCTTTCTTTTTCGAACCTATAAATATTAGTGGGTATCGCGGATCGAAATCGAAAACTGGTTAGCTATCCCACGCCTAATAGTGCAAATTGAAGAACCGTTTTTTGTATTCCAAAGTTAAAAAAAAAAAAATTTCATAGATATCCCACTCGCATCCCACTAAGCGACCCCATTGCTCGTAAAGGAAATCACCTAAGCTTTCTTTTGAATCAAAAAAAAAAGGGCCAAATTTGAGGAAAAATTCAAAAAAGTTTTGGATTTTTAAGAAAAAAAAATCAAAAATTTTTTTTTTATTTTTTTTATAATTTTTTTTTCGAAAGACTGAAGAAATATCCATCTAAACTATTTGGGACATATTTTGCTGAAAACAATGATAAGAAGTTACATGGATGAGAATATACACCTCTTTGACCAAAATGTCAAATTTCGACCCCCCCTATATCTCAGAGAGTTCTTGACCGATCTCGTTGAAAAATTGTGTCTGAACTACTATCCAATAGGACTAACCTTGGTGCCAATTTTATCGGATATCGGTTTCTAAAGTTGTGTCAGTTGACACGAAAATCCCCATATATAAAATCTCTCACTTTCGAACCCGACACACTCGATTTCGCTTGAAGAACTTGATGAATAAAAAATGTTATTACAGTAGATAATTTCAATAAATTTTCAAAATGAGGCTCGTATCCCCTAATCAAGTGGTCTGTCACAAGTTAAATGCCTGGGAAAGTTGTAATAACTTGGCTGATTTTCAAGTCTTAGAACCTTAGTTTGTAGGTTTGAGTTGCTGCTGACGTTTTACGTCAACACGCGTAGACTCTGAGGTCCACGTTCATTGCCGTACCTTGTTTGATAAGTATTTTGCTCCAAATTACAATTCTGTAACCATTTGAATTCAAACTTAACTCAAAATATCGACAAAAAAAACTAAAAAAATTAATTAAAAGTCATATTTTTCTCCGTGTAATTAGTTTTTAAACTTCATGGACGATGCGGCACGCCTTATTCATGTCCGATTTTCCAAAACTTTGTAAATCGTATTTCTACATTCAAATGAATACACCTTGCACTGAAAGAATTTTTTTCATTACGGCTATGATTCTACATTGATTCTTTAAAAATAAAATCATTGGAAGTCAGCCAATGATGCCCTTCATAGAATCTATGAAAAAAAAAATTCACAGAAACCTGAAACCTATGAAAAAGTTCATAGGCTATATAAAAATACCAGGGAATTTCATACTCGTGCCCAAAACATTAAATCATAATAATGATTTGCTGAAGATTTGGGTGTACTTGTCAAAGCAAATTTTTTTTTTTTCGAAAATATATTATTAAATTCATTTGTCATTCCATGCAAAACGAATTAAAATATCGGTCGAGGACCCCATTAAGTTTATATATTATTCATCCATTTCTAAGACACTCGAGCTATATACATCCGTCTATCTGTCGGTGGAAAGTAAGATGCAGTACAAACCCAAAGAGCTAAAAATTTGGTAAATGAGTATATTACTTAAGTTCAAAAAGTAGGTTTTACATTTTGGAGAGCATAAGAGATTCGGCACCGAAGAATTAACACTTGTTTTTTGTACATTTGTTAAACAAATGGAACGTTTTTATGGCAAATGCTTAGACTTTTTTGGTAAAAGAATGGAAAAAAATCATATTTTTTTTTACGAAAAACAAAATTATGATAAAAAAAGTTTTATGAAAAAAAATGTTTGTCGAAAAAATTTTGAATAAAAAAAAATTGATAAAAAAAATAAATTTAAAGAAAAAAAATTTTTTGATGAATCAAACTTTTTGATGAAAAAAAAAAATTTGATGAAAAAAAAAAAAAAATATATGTAAAAAAAAATGATGAAAAACAAGTAGAAAAGTTAAATTCGTCTTTGCCAATGAATACCCTCCACAATGCATTTTTAAAGGATTGTACATTTACACAAAATATTTTAATTTTTGTAAAAAAAAACTAAATTTTTTTTGAGTGTAAAATTTTTTCCGAGTGTAAGTAATTTTTAAATTACCAATGCTTTAAAAACTAAACAAGTTTAAAAAGCATTGCTTTAAAACTAAACAAGTTTGAAAAGCATTGTTAAGTTACACCAATGCTTTTAAAACTTGTTAAACACGTGGCATTTAAGATGAAACTAATATGAAATTCAGGGTTCTGCTTATAACTTTTGAACCACTGGACCGATTGAGCTAAAATTTAATACCAAACAGACCTGGGGAACGGCAAAGATACATGTCAAGCTTCAGCAGTCTTATTATTGTCTTTCGAAAGTAACGTGTGTTTTATCTCGTAAATTCCAGGTAAATGACCAACATGTATGCCAAACTTCAGTAGCCTCTGTAAAGTCTTTCAAAAGTTAGCGTGTTTTCTACGGACGGACAGACAGACAGACATCGCTAGATCGACTTAAAATCGATCGAGGATCATGAATATATATACTTTATGGGTATATAAAATTATAAAGAAAAAAATTGATGAAAAAATTTTATAAGAAAAGAAAATTTGATATAAGAAAAAATTTAATAAAAACAAATAGAAAAGTTAAATTCGATTTGCCAAATCTATGAATGCCCCTTTTTAAGTGATAGTAAATTTTCTAAAGTGAAAAAATTAACATTTTTGATTGGAAATATTTTATTTTGTGTAAAAAACTTTTTTTTAGTAATTTTTGAAAAAAAAAAAATAATTTACTAAATTTTTTTTTGAGTGTAAAATTTTTTTCGAGTGCATTTTTTTTCTTTTAGTGTAAAAATATTTTTTAATGACAAAAATAAGTTGTAAAATATTTTTGTGACTTACCAATGTTTTTAAAACATGTTTAACGGCTTTTCAACACGTGACTTTAAAGTGAAACTAATCTGAAATTCACGGTTTTGCTTATAACTTTTGAACCACTTAACCGATATGGCTGAACTTCAACTCGAACCAGGCTAGGGGAACAATAAATTTTTATGCCAAGCGTCCGCATACTCAGATTTGCCTTTCGAAAGTTAGCGTGTTTTTTATTTCGTAAATTCACGAAAAATCCTTACCGAAATTCAGTCTTTTGCTCATAACTTTTGAACCACTGGACAGATTTTGCTGGATTGCAATAGCAACCTATACATATATGCCAAAGTTGACTCTGTAAAGTCTTTCAAAAGTAAGCGTGTTTTCTACAGACGGACAGATAGACGGACGGACGGACGCACAGTGGGGAAAAAATTGACTTTTTGTGTCCAATTTTGCCTACAGGTCTCAATTCTTAACCGATTTTGGTTTTAATTTTTTTTTGTATTTTAGCTAATAAAATTCCGCATTGATCTGTCATGGCGGATTTTTGAAAAAAATTCGTTTTACTTTTTATATTTTCCTAAAGTTCACAAAATTTAAATTTTTTCAGTATTTTTGCAATAAAAAATTTATTAGACATGGACGAATATGCTTTATAGATTTACTACAAAGTAGCAAACGATTCTCATAGTGAATAGAGGCGAATATGTATTAATATTCCAGTTTGTGCACAAACGATTTGTCATTAGACTCGTTTGCTACTTTGTAGTAAATCGTTTCTATTTTTGCTAAATAATCTCGACAATGGAATCTTGACAAATTCCGAAACACGTGTCGATTAAGTCTTGCAAAAATGACCAACATAAATAAATTTAAAACAAAAAAAATAATTTTCTTGAAAATTATGCTATGAAAATATCATGGTTTTAATTAGTAAAGAAAATAATGACCTCGAGCCAGAATAAACATCCTCAAAATATTATATTTTAAAGGTCGAATAAAACAATTTTTATTTTTTAATAAAAATTAATCAGAATTTTTTTTTTAACTTTAACATACACAGAAAAAAAACGTCGAGGTAATGTTATCTAAGCTGGCATAGGTGAATTATTTTTGTATGAAATTTAAAAGCCACGACTTATTACCTATGCCACCAGTATAATTTTACTTTACATTTTTACCTAATGGCCATGTAATGCCTTTATGATACTTGCTTTTTTCAAGCTACTTGTTGCTGCATTTATTAGGGTTTTTCTATGGGAATTTCGATAAATTCAAAATTTTTGGTTGAAGTTATCGAAATTTTTATAGAAAAACCCTAATAAATGCAGCAACAAGTAACTTGAAACAAGCAAGTATCATACGCACTTAAGATTTACTAATGAATATAGGTAAAATTTCGAATTTTATTTTTTTTATGTTTTATTGACATTTTCAATTTTAATATTTTGAAAAGGTATGTCCAAAAATTTAATTAATTAAAAAATATTAAAATAATAATTTGCATATTCAATTTTTAGAAACTGAATACATATTTAATTTGAATTAATCTGGAACTGATAGCGATTTTAAAGAACGGGTACATGAATTATAATTTACATTTGAAAGCTCTTGTAGGTACGAAATAGAAGCGCGAAATTTCCCTTGAAACTGCGACAAATTAAATATGGAGACTGGAAAAAAAGGAATCTGTTATAAATATTTGAAGCTACTTAGAGGTAAAAAATATAACGATTATTTCTATATGCTGTCTTTTAATATAAATCATATTTTTCAACCAGTTTCAGATTACAAGAACATTCCATGCCCAAAATTGTTAAAATGCAGATTGATTGTAAGATTATCAAAACAATAGAATTGGAAAATAAATCCCATTTGATCCCCGAAAAGTTAACGCCAACATATATAAAATGGACCAGTTTCAGCTTCTAATTAATACCCTTGAAAAGAGAGAAAATGAAAGAAAGGCCACTGCTTCAGAATCTGAGATTTTTTCTACAAAAAGAATATCTGAGAATCTGAGAATTTTTCTATAGAAATAATATTTCAAAATCTGAGAATTTTTATATAGAAAAATATTTCAGAATCTGAGAATTTTTCTATAGAAAAAATGTCTCAGAATCTGATAATTTTCCGAAAGAAAAAATGTCTCAGATTCTGAGAATTTTTCTATAGAAAAACTTTTTCAGAATCTGAGAATTTTTTTATAGAAAAAATTTTTCTATAGAAAAAATGTCTCAGAATATGAGAATTTTTCTATAGAAAAAATGTCTCAGAATCTGAGAGTTTTTCTTTAGAAAAAATTTCTCAGAATCTGAGAATTTTTCTATATTTTCTCAGATTCTGAGACATTTTTCTAAAGAAAAATTATCAGATTCTGGAACATTTTTTCTATAGAAAAATTCTCAGATTCTGAGACATTTTTTCTATAAAAAAATTCTCAGATTATGAGACATTTTTTCTATAGAAAAATTCTCAGATTCTGAGACATTTTTTCTATAGAAAAATTCTCAGATTCTGAGACATTTTTTTCTATAGAAAAATTCTCAGATTCTGAGAAATTTTTTCTATAGAAAAATTCTTAGATTCTAAGACATTTTTTCTATAGAAAAATTCTCAGAGTCTGAGAAATTTTTTTCTATAGAAAAATTCTCATATTCTGAGAGATTTTTTCTATAGAAAAATTTCTCAGATTCTGAGACATTTTTTCTATAGAAAAATTTCTCAGATTCTGAGACATTTTTTCTATAGAAAAATTCTCAGATTCTGAGACATTTTTTCTATAGAAAAATTCTCAGATTCTGAGATATTTTTTCTATAGAAAAATTCTTAGATTCTGAGACATTTTTTCTATAGAAAAATTCTTAGATTCTGAGACATTTTTTCTATAGAAAAATTCTTAGATTCTGAGACATTTTTTCTATAGAAAAGTTCTCAGATTCTGAGACATTTTTTCTATAGAAAAATTTCTCAGATTCTGAGACATTTTTTCTATAGAAAAAATGTCTCAGAATCTGAGAATTTTTCTATAGAAAAGTGTCTCAGAATCTTAAAATTTTTTTATGTAGAAGAAATGTCTCAGAATCTGAGAACTTTTCTATAGAAAAAATGTCTCAGAATCTGTAAATTTTTCTATATAAAAAATGTCTCAGAATCTGAGAATTTTTCTATAGAAAAAATGTCTCAGAATCTGAAAATTTTTCTATAGAAAAAATGTCTCAGAATCTGAGACATTTTCTACAGAAATAATGTCGCAGAATCTGAGAATTGTTCTATAGAAAAAATGTCACAGAATCTGAGAATTTTTCTATAGAAAAAATGTCACAGAATCTGAGAATTTTTCTATAGAAAAAATGTCACAGAATCTGAGAATTTTTCTATAGAAAAAATGTCTCAGAATCTGAGAATTTTTCTATAGAAAAAATGTCTCAGAATCTGAGAATTTTTCTATAGAAAAAATGTCTCAGAATCTGAGAATTTTTCTATAAAATAAATGTCTCAGAATCTAAGAATTTTTCTATAGAAAAAATGTCTCAGAATCTTAAAATTTTTTTATATAGAAAAACTGTCTCAGAATCTGAGAATTTTTCTATAGAAAAAATGTCTCAGAATCTAAGAATTTTTCTATGGAAAAAATGTCTCAGAATCTAAGAATTTTTCTATAAAAAAAATGTCTCAGAATCTGAGAATGAAAAAATATTTCAGAATCTATGAAGATTTCTACAGAAAAAATGTATCAGAATCTTATAATTTTTCTACAGAAAAATTATTTTAGAATCAGAATTTTTCTATAGAAAAATGTTTCAGAATCTGAGGAATTTTTTAAATATATAAAAAATTTTAAAAATCTGAGAATTATCTATAAAAAAAAAAAACAATTTTCTATAGAAAAAATGTCACAGAATCTGATAATTTATTGTATCGAAAATATGTCTCAGAATCGGAGAATTTTTCTATAAAAAAATTATCCCAGAGACTGAGAATTTTTCTATAGGAAAAATGTCTCAGAATCTGAGAATTTTTCTATAAAAAACTGTCTTAGAATCTGAGAATTTTTCTATAGAAAAAATGTCTCAGAATCTGAGAATTTATTTTTTGAAAAATATTTCTCAAAATCTTTCTATAACAACAATAATTGTAATTCATGATTAAATTTATTTATAAAAACATAATAAAATCAAATAATTTTTTAATTTATTTAATTTAGTAAAGTGTGTAATTATTTATACCTAGCGTATTAACAAAATAATTTAGATAAATTACCAAAATTTATATATAAATTTTTACTCTGCTAAACTTTGAAAAGTTTACAAAGTTTTCTAGGAATATTTCCTAAAAGCTTAGATAATTTTTCGAACATATCATTTTTTAAAAATCACCTTGGTTTTTTAGTAATATTGTCTAAAAACTTTGTAGGCTCTATGTTATCTTGGCACTTAGATAAAGTTATACTATAAATTTAGGTAATATTACCTCGATTTTTTTTTGTGTGTAGTGTAACTTTTAATAAATTTTTTTTATAAATTATGGTTTTAAAATATTACAAAACTATTGAGTTAACTAACAAAAAATAGGATTTAATGTGACCAAGCTATTCCCGAAAAATTTTACCAGGATCGGTAAAAGTTTAAATTTTCCATATTCAAATAGATATAAATCAGAAAGTAAAAAAGTTAACGACTTAAGTAGTTATATGTTTTTTTAAGGCATTAAAAAAAACATTAATGCCGCAATTCACTAAATCGATTTTTGTCGGGTTCCGACCAAAAAGTGACTGAGTTCTTTTTTTTTGTATTCTCTATGTCACTATAGTTTATAAACATCTATTAGGGTTGTTGTCTTTGATAATGACAAATAATTACGTAAAATGTGCATTTCTCTATGTCGATAGCACACGATTTAAATGTCAAAACAATCACCAACAATTTTGTTGCCGTTTGGAATTTTTTATTATATTTTTTTTGAATACAAATTTTTTCTTTTGTTTTTACCAAAAAAAAAATGCATAATTAATGAATAACAAAAAAGCAAAATTGTGGCGGAACAACGCGGGAATCTGGGTAAGTTTGATAAAACCATATTTTATCCATAGTTTTTACTGAATTTACTCAAACAAATTTCAGATGAATACAATTGAATTTGATGAAGTTCTACTAGTTGTAAGGATTACATCGTGTGGTTTTCAGCAGCTGTATTTATTGGACGTGGAAGCAATTAATAACCACATGAAATCTCCTACATAAAGGGTACTTTCCACTATCACACTTTTCCATTATACATATCAAAATTTACCAACTTCCTAAAGATTTTTGGATTCTTTTTTGATTGAAACCTAGTCGTATATAATAAGTGAAGAATTTCTGGACAAATTTTTTAAAAAAATATTTCGCTAACATGGTGAAATTACGCTTGTATAATGGAAATGTGTGATAGTGAAAAGTACCCTTAATTAGAGGGATACTATAACATTATTAAAATTGCGGTAAGTTTTCAGATTCTGAAACATTCTGGAAATTTTTTTCTATAGAAAGTTCTCAGATCTTTTTTTTATAGAAAAAATGTCTCAGAATCTGAGAATTTTTCTATACAAAAATGTCTCAGACTCTGAGAATTTTTCTGTGCAAAAAAAATCTCAGACTCTGAGAATTTTTCTGTGCAAAAAAAATCTCAGATTCTGAGAATTTTTCTATAGAAAAAATGTCTAAGATTCTGAGAATTTTTCTGTAGAAAAAATGTCTCAGATTCTGAGAATTTTTCTATAGAAAAAATGTCTCAGAATCTGAGAATTTTTCTATAGAAAAAATGTCTCAGATTCTGAGAATTTTTCTATAGAAAAAATGTCTCAGATTCTGAGAATTTTCCTATAGAAAAATTGTCTCAGGTTCTGAGAATTTTTCTATAGAAAAAATGTATCAGATTCGGAGAAACTTTTTATAGAAAAATTGTTTCACATTCTGATAGATTTTCTATAGAAAAAATGTCTCACATTCTGATAATTTTTCTATTCTGAGAATCTGAGACATTTTTTCTATCGAAAAATTCTCAGAATCTAAGACATTTTTTCTATAGACAAATTCTCACGAGTCTGAGACATTTTTACCATAGAAAAATTCTCAGAATCTGAGACATTTTTTCTATAGAAAAATTCTCAGAATCTAAGACATTTTTTCGATAGACAAATTCTCAGAGTCTGACACATTTTTACCATAGAAAAATTCTCAGAATCTGAGACATTTTTTCTATAGAAAAATTCTCAGAATCTAAGACATTTTTTCTATAGAAAAATTCTCAGAATTTGAGACATTTTTTCTATAGAAAAATTGTCATAGTCTGAGACACTTTTTCTAAAGAAAAATTCTCAGAGTCTGAGACATTTTTTTTATAGAAAAATTCTAAGAATCTGTGACATTTTTTCTATAGAAAAATTCTCAGAATCTGAGACATTTTTTCTATAGAAAAATTCTCAGAATCTGAGACACTTTTTCTATAGAAAAATTCTCTGAATCTGAGACATTTTTTCTATAGAAAAATTCTCAGAATCTGAGACATTTTTTCTACAGAAAAATTCACAGAATCTGAGATATTTTTTCTATAGAAAAATTCTCAGAATCTGAGATAATTTTTTCATAGAAAAATTCTGAGATTTTAAGAAATTTTTTCTATAGAAAAATTCTCAGACTCTGAGACATATTTGCTTTAGAAAAATTCTCAGATTCTGAGAAACTTTTTCTATAGAAAAGTTCTTGGATTCTGAGACATATTTGCTATAGAAAAATTCTAAGATTTTGAGGTATTTTTTCTATACAAAAATTCTAAGATTCCGAGATGTTTTTGCTATAGAACGATTCTCAGATTCTGAAATTTTTTTTTATATTTTTTTTTATATTTTTAGGAGACTGGAGAGTCGCTGTTTTCTTTTAGATGCTGTTAAGACCCAAAAAAATCGAAGGCTTTGGTTTCCATTGCGATCCAGATGAATCATCAAAAATAATATTATTTATAAATATTTTATTTGTACAAAGAAAAGAAATAAAATTTTTCCAATATTTCTCGAAATTGTTTGCAATATTGTTTACTTTTGTAGGTGGATTTGGATTTGTTCTTCATATGGATGTATGAATTTTGACTGAAGAAAGTAATTTTTTTGTTTGAGGATTCGTATAAACATATGTTCCTTTTTCCACTACCCTTAGAAGACCAGGTCAATTTATTTCATGGCTGATTGTCTCCTCTTTTGCATTTTTTTTCTTCAAGCTACAAAAATAAATGTTATGTTTGTTATGAATAATTTGCTAAAAAATAGCAAATTCTATTTACAAACCTGTTTTTGTAGTATAATCCATTATTATTTATTTTTGCATTTTTTTATCCCATTTTAAAAAATTTTGATAATATATTTTCTGTTTATTTATTTATTTTTTTGAATTGTCATTTTTGTAGCAAACAGTATTGCAATATTTAAAATAATTGAAAAAATTGTTTAAAAAAATATATAAATTATGCGTTTTTTTAATTTTGGCAATACCATGTTTGAAAGCAACATAAGTCATAGACACGAACCACGTAACATGGACGAAAAAAATATATAGATTTAGTGAATCGCAGCAGTGACTGCTTCCCGTCTGTAGACGGAACGTTTTATCGACTTACTGAATTGAGCTATTAATTGAAGAAATGTTCTGTAATCTTATCCAACTTCTGCATTTCAGTAGCTTGTTTTGTACGTCTTCGTAGATTCATAAAAATCGTCTTTACCTTTCTTGTTGTTTTATTTGGTTCATTTTGATCTCCTTTTGAGTATATTTGTCACGACCCTAGTTCTAGTCCGAATACTTCTCCTAGTGGTACTGCAGCATCTCTGATGTTTGTAGCTTCATTCACCATTTCTTCACCATTTTGAGATTGACATTTTTTATGAACAGTATTGCAATATTAAAAAAAGACAAAAAAATATTTAAGTTGCTCCAATAAAATTTTAAAATTGTGTATAATTTGTATTTTGGCAACAAAATCTTTGACGGGTTCGTAATTCACAGACACAAACCACGTAACATAGACAGTAAAATATTTTCGATTTACTGAATCACAAATGTGACTATTTTCTGTCTGCAGACGGGACGTAAAATCGTCATACAGAATTGGGGTATAAAACATTTAAGGCATTTAAAAAAGTTTTTATAAAATCCGTATAATAAACAACAAATTCGACAGCACTTATAGCCCAATTCAGTAAGTCGATGAAACGTTCCGTCTACAGACGGAAAGTAGTCACTACTGTTATTCACTAAAACGATATTATTTTTTCGTCTGTGTTACGAGGTTTGTGTCTTTGATTTACGTTGCTTTCAAACATATTATTGCCAGAACCTAAAATACATGAAATTTTGACAATTGTTGGGAACAAATTTTATGAAAATTTAAAATTTTTTAAATATTGTAATACTGTTTACTACAAAAATGACAATTCAAAAAATAATAAATAAACAAAAACAAAAATTTTATTAAAATTGTTGATAATGCGAAAAATATAGAAAAATAAACAAATATGGATATTTCTGCGACAAAAGGTGAGCTAATCAGCTTTGTGCTTAATTGTATTATGTTTTTTATAGCAAAATAAACATAAATATTTTACAGATGAAAGAAAACAAACTCTGAACTGAAATCAAACAGAACTATTATGAGAATATCTGGTTTTACTACGCTTCAGCGGAATACCAAAAATAAAATTATATTTTCAAAACGGCAACTTTTATGAATTATGAAGGATATACCAAATTAAAGAATATCAAAATGACCAGATGAACCTAAGAATTAAAACAATATTGCAAAAATTTTCGTCATTGTGTAATAAAATTTGGAATTACGTTTATTTTTGCATAAATAGTTTATAAACTAATATATAATACGAATGCATTATGCATTAACTGCTGTTAAAAAATAAAGTGCATTATATAATAGAAAAAATTTTACCTGATTCAAAGAATTTTTCTAAGAATAAAGATAAACAAATACAAAAATTTGTCTCAAAAGAAAACATCTCATAAGCTAAGAATTTTTCTAAAAAAGTTTTCAAAATATATGAATTTTTTTATAGCATAAATCTCAAAAAGGTTTCAAAATCTGAAAATTTTTCAATAGACAAATTGTCTTTGAATCTGAAAATTTTTCTTTCTCCGAACCTTAGAATTTCTATACAGAAAAAATCTCTCAAAATCTGAGAAATTTTCTATAGAAAAAATGTATCAGAATCTAAGAATTTTTCTATAGAAAAAATGCTTAAGAATCTGAGAATTTTTCTAACGAAAAAATGTCTCAGAATCTGAGAACTTTTCTATAAAAAAAATGTCTCAGAATCTGAGATTTTTTCTCTAGAAAAAATATCTCAGAATCTAAAATTTTTTCTATAGAAAAAATGTCTCAGAATCTGAAAATTTTTCTATATAGAAAAAATTTCTCAGAGTTTGAGAATTTTTCTATAGAAAAAATGCCTCAGAATCTGAGAATTTTTCTGTTGAAAAAATTTCTCAGAATTTGAGAATTTTTCAATAGAAAAAATGCTTCAGAATCTGAGAATTTTTCTAACGAAAAAATGTCTTAGAATCTTAGAATTTTTCTATAGAAAAAATTTCTCAGAATCTGAGAATTTTTCTAAAGAAAAAATGTCTGAGAATTTTTCTAAAGAAAAAATGTCTCAGAATCTGAGAATTTTTCTATAGAAAAAATGCTTCAGAATCTGAGAATTTTTCTAACGAAAAAATGCCTCAGAATCTGAGAATTTTTCTATAGAAAAAATGTCGCAGAATCTGAGATTTTTTCTTTAGAAAAAATGCCTTAGAATCTAAAATTTTTTCTATAGAAAAAATGTCTCAGAATCTGAGAATTTTTGTATAGAAAAAATGTCTCAAAATTTGAAATTTTTTCCATAGAACAAATATCGCAGAATCTGAGAATTTTTCTATAGAAAAAATGTCTCAGAATCTTAGAATTTTTCTATCTACATTCTTCCTATAGAAAAATTCTTAGATTCTAAGACATTTTTTCTATAGAAAAATTTTCAGATTCTGAGAAATTTTTTCTGTAGGAAAATTTTTAGATACTGAGATATTTTTTCTATAGAAAATCTCCCAGATTCTGAGATATTTTTTCTATAGAAAAATTCTGAGATTCTGAGACATTTTTTCTATATAAAAATTCTCAGATTCTGAGACATTTTTTTTTTCTATATAAAAATGTCTCAGAATCTGAGACATTTTTCCTATAGAAAAAGTCTCAGATTCTGAGACATTTCTCCTATAGAAAATGTCTCAGATTCTGAGACAGACAGTCTCAGATTCTGAGACATTTTTCCTATAGAAAAAGTCTCAGATTCTGAGACATTTTTCCTATAGAAAAAGTCTCAGATTCTGAGACATTTTTCCTACAGAAAAAGTCTCAGATTCTGAGACATTTTTCCTATAGAAAAAGTCTCAGATTCTGAGACATTTTTCCTATAGAAAAAGTCTCAGATTCTGAGACATTTTTCCTATAGAAAAAGTCTCAGATTCTGAGACATTTTTCCTATAGAAAAAGTCTCAGATTCTGAGACATTTTTCCTATAGAAAAAGTCTCAGATTCTGAGACATTTTTCCTATAGAAAAAGTCTCAGATTCTGAGACATTTTTCCTATAGAAAAAGTCTCAGATTCTGAGACATTTTTCCTATAGAAAAAGTCTCAGATTCTGAGACATTTTTCCTATAGAAAAAGTCTCAGATTCTGACACATTTTTCCTATAGAAAAAGTCTCAGATTCAGAAACGTTTTTCCTATAGAAAAAGTCTCAGATTCTGAGACATTTTTCCTATAGAAAAAGTCTCAGATTCTGAGACATTTTTCCTATAGAAAAAGTCTCAGATTCTGAGACATTTTTCCTATAGAAAAAGTCTCAGATTCTGAGACATTTTTCCTATAGAAAAAGTCTCAGATTCTGAGACATTTTTCCTATAGAAAAAGTCTCAGATTCTGAGACATTTTTCCTATAGAAAAAGTCTCAGATTCTGAGACATTTTTCCTATAGAAAAAGTCTCAGATTCTGAGACATTTTTCCTATAGAAAAAGTCTCAGATTCTGAGACATTTTTCCTATAGAAAAAGTCTCAGATTCTGAGACATTTTTCCTATAGAAAAAGTCTCAAATTCTGAGATATTTTTTCTATAGAAAAATTCTAAGATTCTGAGATATTTTTTCTATAGAAAAAAATATTTTTTATAGAAAAATTATCAAATTTTGAGATAAATTTTCTGTAGAATCTGATAATTTTTCTACAGAAAAAAGGTTTAAGGATCAGATAATATTTTTATAAAAAAAATTTCTTAGATTCTGAGAAGTTTTCTACAGATTTTTTTTTTCCAGGATCCGAGAGTTATTGTATAGAAAAATGGTCTTATATTTCGCATTTTCATAGACTATTGTACAACAAAAAAGCAACACGTTAAATTTGGTTTATTTAAATTTGATTCCTCTCCTTGCACATCGATACAATAGCAAGATAATCCTGTGCTAATACTCCCAACATGTCTTGAAACACAATTTTTTTTTGGAGATTCTTTCATCGAATCCTAAAAGGTGAATTCATTAGAAAATATAGTTGAAAAATTGTTTAATCATACTTACTCATTATCTGGTAGCTCCAAAGATATTTATCCTTTGATTTTTTCTCTGTTTTTTGCATAAATAAAAAAAAAAACAGATAAATTATAGAAAAAATTAAAATAAATAATATCAGACGGCAATAAAATTTCATGTGATTGTTTTGACATTAATATCGTGTGTTATCGACATACAGAAATGAATATTTTACGTAATAATTTGTCATTATCAAAGACAACAACCCTAATAAACGTTTTTAAATTATAGTGACATAGAGAATTCAAAAAAAATAACTCAGTCACTTTTTAGTCGGAAACCGACAAAAATCGACTTACTGAATTGCAGCATTAAAGCACTTGTATGCAAAAAGTGTACTACTTTAGGGGCCTTTGAGGTGCCCCAAATGGACATGTGTGGCCCACCGAAAATTTAAGCTCGAAATAACGTTGGCTTTAACCGGTATAGATTTTACGGCAATCAGTCCAGTACTCACTGAGTGGCCGAATAATTTCCATAAATCCGATTTTAAACTACTGTGCTCTCGTAAAAATACTAATTTTTATCGTAGATCTTAGATCTTAGCACAGAAATCGTTCTAATAAAAGCTCATAAAAGTTTTATCAGTGTGCACAGTTCATAAAATAAAAATATCCTGCTCCTAATTTTTACCAAAAAACCACCCGCATAAAACTTTTTTCTAAACCACACATACTCCGTAATAAAAAAAGTTTGCTATTGTAGCCAACTTAATGCAAAATACCACGAAATTGAATATTTACACTACCCAAGCAGAAATTGACGACGGTTCCAAAAAAAAAGCCTTCTGAAAGCACTTTAACAAAAAAGGAAGCATTCTCAAAACGCTTTTTTTAAACGTTTTGCAAGCGTTTTTTAAAAGCGTTCTGAAAGCGCTATAACATATAAAAAATCAATCTCAAAACTTTTTTCGAACTCTTTGCTAGCGTATTCGAAAAGCTTTTTAAGAGTTCTTTAGATTTTTTTTTTTTTTTTGAAAAATTTCTAAGTTCCGAAACTGTTTTAGAAAAACAATTTTTTGTCGATTTTTTTGTTTTTTATGTAAAAAAAATCATAAAAAATATTTTTAGAAATTTTTTTTTTTTAATTTACTTGTAAGTTTCGAAAATTTTTTTGAAAATTTTTCTTGGAGTACAAACAAATTTTTGTTCATTTCACTTTGTATCAAAAAAATTATTTAACCGAACTAAAACAGAATTTCTTTACTTTGGGTTTTTAAAGCGCTTTGATGCCTTTAAAAAACACGTTCTCAAAGTACTTTTTTACATCGCTTTTAAAACGCTTTAAACCTAGCGTAGATCGATGTTATCTTTCGGATCTTCTGAAGGCACTTTGAAGTTGTTATACAGAATGCTCGTACAGCCGTCCACAACGCTTTCACAACGTTTTTGCGATTGTATTTTTCTGACTGGGTAGTTACAGTTAAGGAAAAAAAAGGAAAATAAACCTGTAATAAAAAAAAAAAACTTTTACAATTTACCTTAAAATTTTTGCATAGAAGACCATTTTAAAAAGTTTGACAAATAAAACTGAAACATTACAAACCATTTCTATACTAATGTTTCAGTTTTTTTTGGTTTTACAAAAAACCGTAACAAATTATCATATGAACACAGGTGAAACAAAAATTAAACAAAAGGGGGATAAATAAACTTTTTTTCAATTTATTAAACAAATTATGATATTTTCTAGAGAATATTAACTGGGGCTATTATTTTCTCTATTATTGCGTTTTGTTCTTTTCAAATGCCTGTGGATGGATGTAAACTAAAACCAAAAGACAATAGCAAAGAATTATATTTTATGATTTTTTTTCCATTAGATTTTGCAGACAAAACGTTTCTAGGTTAATATAAAACATATTTTAAACTAATATGATGTGCAGTTTATACAATATAAATTCGTTTTATGTTTCTTTATTGTTTCACTAAAGAATAGAAAGAATAGAAATTGTATTTGTTACATTATAAATTGTTCTACAATTTCTATTTCCGGTTTAAACAAGCTATATCCTGTGGCTAATATAGAAAAACACACATACATGGAGAAAAGACAAATAAATTTTGTTAAATATGTCTGCCGTATGTACAACCGGGTATTTGTAATTTATTATTGGCCTTTATACGAGTGTGGACATTAAGGCAATTCACTAAAATAGAATATGAATAATAATGGCCTAGGCCTGGAGAAGTTCTACTAAGGGCTGGCACAAATGGGAAAACAAATGTGTAGAAATTTAAAAAAAAACAAAGTTCGGCTAAGCGCTAACATCTGGGTAATATGATATGAATAGTTCTCATTTTCTTTCTTATTAAAAGTTCTTTAAAACAGCTGACATTAATCTGAAACACTTTGAGTGTAGCAAACCAAGAGTGCTGACGAAATAAATATTTAATAATTTATTTATTATGCTTTTTGCAAATTGGTTAAACAAATTTTATCATTATTTCAAGGGTTTTTTATATCCACACCCACAAAAGTGGCGGGCCGAAAAAGCTAAATTTTGTAGTCCCCTGGGTATAGGTGCAGGATTTTACTCTTCCTCTTAAATAAAAATGTTTTGTTTGCTGAACAAAAATAAAAAAAAACATATGAGAAGTGCCGTTTTTCTGAGGTTCTTCAAGGGGAACTTTTTACCCCCTGATCCGATTTTGCCCACCTGCGAACTTGACCATCCCAAGACCATTAGATATGTTCGGTAGCCTGTCCCGAAAAATTTAATTTAAGGTAATAGCAAAAAAACGATGCACTTGCGAAAGCTGATAATTGGAAAAGTTAAAGTCTGTCATTGCTTCCCTACAACCGGTTGAAGTTCGCAGTCGTAGTGTATTTTGCAAAAAAAAAATATATTTGTTTTTTGGACGAAATTGGTCTCAAAATGTTGCAAACTAGTAAAAAAAAAATAGTAGTATTTTTTTTAAACTTTTTTTCGACTTTTGTTTTAAGTGGCTTAAAATGGTACTTAAAGATCATGAACGGTTTAAAGCAGCGGTTACCAACCTTTTCAGCTCGCGTACCACTAATTTTAAATTTTGTCAGCCACGTACCCCCTAACGAGTTTTTTGTTTTCGTTAAAAAACTTCTCATATAAATATTAGAGGTAATTTTGAAATTTTTGATCTGCGGGTATTATAATTTTTTTGAAGGCTTTAGGGGAGATCAAAACAATGGTGGTATTTTTTGTGAAAAATTTTCGCTCCTTGGGGTGGTTTAATGCATCTGAAAACGCGTTATTTGAGCTGATTTTTCTGCAGAACAAAAACAGCTGAAAATATTGCAAATCAGATTTCAACGATTCTACACCAAAATTTAAAACAACGGACGTTTTTTGAACTCTTAAAAAAATTTCGAAAAACACATCACAGGTTTTTGGATTTTTTTTAATGTTTTTTTTTTTTAATACAAGGGCAAATTAACAATTCCGTGACTTTTCGAATGAAACACCCCCGTATATATGTACAATGAAATGACATTTTGAGCTTAACAAAATGGTACCAAAATTTCCACTCTATCAGAAACCATCTCAAAAATGCCCAAATACACGTTTTTTGAGAACTTTGACATACATTTTCTCAAAAACCTGAGATCATAGAAAAATTTGGAAACCCTATTTGGAATCAGCATCGAAAGGTTAAACGAAAACAAGTGGTCAGATCTCAAAATATCGCAAAAATTTCTCCCCCCCCCCAAAACATTTCAAAAAAAAAAAAAAAAAAAAAGAAAGGAAAGGAAAGGAAAGGAAAGGAAAGAAAAAGAAAAATGAAGGGAAAGGATCAAAAATAGAAAGAAAATTAACATGATGTAAAAAAATCCTTGGGAGAAGTATAAATGGCAACAGAGTCGTGGACATTTTCTAACCGAATAACTTTCCTTATCATTTTCTAAGGGAAAAGTATTATCTCAAATATGGCTCAGAATTCCAGACTTTTTAGAAAATCTTTTGATATTTATTTGACTCTGAATGTAAGAACTTTTTTGATTGAAAAATTACTACAAATTTTAGGAAAATGCCTTTTATTTTTTCTATAGAAAAAAATCCTCAGCAACTGGATTTTTTTTTAGAAAAAATGTTTCAGAATATGCCAAAAAATTTTTGTGCAAAAAATCTGAGAATCGGATAGAGTTCTACGGGAAAAACGTCTCAGAATCAGAATTTTTTTATAGGGAAATATATTTCCTTGAATTTTTAATATGAGAATATTAGAATTTCTCTGTTTGAAAGATCTATTAAAATATGCCCAGGAAAATTTTTTGGAACAAATTCCTGGTTCAATAGATTCTTGAATATATTCTACGGTAATCACATCAAAATTTTCTATGTAAAAGTATTTTTGAAAAAAAACTACTTGCTCTAAAAAACGATTGCTTTCGGGACAATTTCAAACAAAAATCATTGATTCTGGAATGTTAAGTAGAACCGGTTGCAGGGTAGTTTGATGCGTTCTGGAACCGATTATTTGGAACAGAAAATTTTGCTGGGTGTGAATTTTTCTGTAGGAGAGTTTATCAAAATCTATGATTTTTTTTATAGGAAAACTGCTTTAAAACTTATCCATAGAAAAATAAATCAGAAATCTGAAAAAAAAAATTTTGGAAGATTCTGAGAATTTTTCTATAGGAAATTAGTCTCTGAATATGTAAATTTTTCTTTTGAAATAATGTCTAAGCATTTTCTTTTTAAAAATGTCAGAATCTAAGAAATTGCCCTAAAAAGCATTTGATGGCAATAAAACCGTAAAATTTTTCTATCGAAAAATGGTATAAAATTTTAGATTTGATTTTTATAAAAGTGTATCAACACATCTTAATATAATGTTTTATAAACAGATAATTTATTAGAATCTGATCATTTTCTTTTACGAAATATGTTTAAGGATCTGAATATTTTTCTATCCGAAAAGTTCTTAGATTCTGAGAAATATTTAAAAATATGAGAATTATATTAGAAATTTTTTATAAGCAAAGTATATTAGAATTCGAATTTTTTTTTAAAAAAAGAATGCCTCAAAATCTCAGGTTATTTCTATAGAAAAGAGTCTAATAATTTACAGATTCCAAATTTTGAATCTGAGAGCTTTTAAAAAGAAAAATGCGATCTGAGATTTAAGGAACTTTTATTAAATACTTTTTCTTTCAACAAGAAAATGCGTATTGGATTCTGGTTAGTGATTTGGATAGTGTCTGCTGCGCTGATTCCAAATCCGGAGCCCAAATTTGTCTATCACGTCAGGATTTTGAGTAATTCGCGGTTAAAGTCCCGAAAAAGGGCATTTTTACCATTTTTAAAATCTTATAAAATAAGATCCTGACATGCAAATGACTTGGTATCAAGCTCAATCGAAAGCCTGTAATTTTCTCTTAATTTTCTCTTAAATATTAGATAAAATGTTCTAAATATGTAATTTTCGAAAAAAATCATTAGCAAAAAACCTTACATTTTTTTCAATATTTAGTTTATTTACACAGTGTTTTTTTAACAAATTTCCATACAAATTCATACGTAAATTTTAGATTTAAAGAACTTGTGGCTAATGATTTTTTTACCACTTTAGAAAATTAAATTCCAAGAAGATTTGATCTTGTCTGAAAGAGAAAATTACACACTTTCGAATGAGCTTGATACCAAGTCATTTGCATGTCAGGATCTTATTTCACCGTCCAACAAATTGCAACTTTTGGCTGTACACATAAACCGGACCCAAAAATTCGAAAAGTTGGGCCAAAAATAAAATAACCGTGTCTCCCAGTTTTTCTAGATCAATTCGCGTTTTCGCGAAAAATGCAACAAAAAAAAAGTTCCCGCAATAGAAAAAAAATATGCTATTCAGAAAGTGGGGTTTAAAAAAAAAAACACCCGTATCTCTCAGGTTTTCGCGATCAATTCGGGTATTCGCGAAAAACGCTAATTTTTTTTTTTTTGCACTGTTAAAAAAAATGCGTTTAAATCTAAGCATTTATGTCTCAGTTATTTCATATCAATTCGCAAATTTGTAAAAAAAAAAATATTTTCTTCTTTTTAGCACACTCGCAAAATTTCAAGTAGAGTTAAAAAGAAATTTCCCATGTATCAGAGTTTTTCTAGCTAATTTGCGTACTTGCGAAAAATGTAATTATTTAAAAAAAAAAAATACTAATAACACCCGTTTTCAATAGTTTATTTTTCATTATTATTTTTTACATAAAAAAGTACAATAAGATTTTTGTCATCATAATATTATTTAAGTCAAATTTTATATTCTGTACTTATAAAAATAAAAATAATTCAATAAATTTTTTCAAATTGCATTTTTCCTAAATTAATTTAAAAAAATTAGGTGAATATTTTATTTTTCGTGAATTAATATGGAAAAACTAGAACAATATTTTATTTTAAGCCCTATTTTCGGAATGTAGTAAATTTTTTCAAGTGTGCAAAAAAAAAATGCATTTTCGCGAAAACGCGAATTGATATAGAAAAACCGGGAAACACAAGAATGTTATTTTGAGCCCCACTTTCTGAAAAGCGAACATTTTTTTACATTGTAATTTTTTTTTTTGCGTTTTTCGCGAAAACGCGAATAGATCTAGAAAAACTGGTAGACACGGGTATTTTTTTTTTTGCCCTACTTTCAGAATTTTCGGGTCCGGTCCATGTGTACAAAAGTGTCTCGGACGGTGTTTTATAGGCGTTCAAAAAATGGTCGAAATGGGTATTTTTTTACACTTTAACCGCGATTTTCTCAAAATTGTGACGTGATAGAAAAATTTGAGTGACCATTTTGGAATCGGGGCACCAAACCCTACCCACTTTTTTGGTTTCATCCCCCCCCCCCCCCCTTTCAAGCAAACTTTTTTGCTTTCCGATTGCCTAAAATTTTTTTAGGTACAAAAAAAATCTCCCCCCCCCAAATGAAATTCCTGGATCCGCGCCTGCTCCAACCACAGTATGGGGGTATACTCACTATGTCATTTCATGTGTAACACATCGAAATATCGGTCGGGGTCCCCACATCTTGCGATGTCCGTCCGTCCGCCCGTCCGATTGTAGAAATAACGATGAAGTCGAAACCAAAAGAGCTAGACCCCTGAAGTTGGGCAAGAATATCTCTTATGTTACTAGTATGGTTAAGTTTGAAGACGTACAAGATGGGACCAGGGGGAAAAAAGTTCCCCCTTGAAGAACTAAAATGACCCCTGAAAAATACAATATTTTTTTAATTTTAATTTTTTAATTTTTGCTCAACAAATGTAACAATTTTGAGCCATATTATGTTGATAGACCTGCGCTTGGACCAAGGGGGTTAGGAAATTCAATTTTTTTTTCAGGCCGACTTTGGGGTCGTGGTTACAGAAATTAATTAAAAATAACAATAAAGTATTATTATGCGTAAATATCATAAACAAATAATTTGTAAACAAAGTTAGCGGTGGTAAAGGTGTCCCCATCCGATTCCGCCGAACCACCCCCCCCCCCCCCGCAAAAAGAAAAGACGCCCCTGCGATTTTTTTTAATTTTAAACGTTTTGGAGGGTATAAAAGATTCGGCACAGCCGAATTTAACACTCTTACTTGTTTTTTTTCTTAAAATGCTCTGGTGGACCAAAATTATTCCATGAAAACTTTTAAATATTTTTCCATTAATGTACTAAACATTCCGCGGATTTTGACACCAATATTAGTCAAAACAAAAAACTTTTTTTTTTGACAAATAACACAAAGATTGCGAACTTTAACCGGTTGTAGGGAGACAAGACAGACTACAATTTTTTTTTTGGCTATTTTTCCCATTATTAGCTCTGTAATACGCATCATCTTTTTGCTATTATCAGGCGATATTCCAAAAAGAGACCATTTTCGGGACAGGCTAATCTTCGTGCCTCCTTAGAAGGCTAGATCTTTTATTATGGACTGCATCTTTCTTTCCACAGACGGACAGACGGACATCGCTAGAATGTCTTTGAATCGATCACCGATCAATAATTTTCAATGCGTTACACATTGAATAACAATGGGAGTATCCAACCATACTGTAGTTTGTGGGTATAAGTAATAACTGGAATTTTACAAAAAAAATTATTTCGAAGATATAAAAAAACTGTAATTTTGACGTTCCAAAAAAAAAAACATTTTAAGAATTTTTAAAATCCCTGACAATTTTTTTTTTTTCATCTGGAACACAGCATTTTATAAAAAAAAAAAAAAATTTTAAAATTCAAAAATTTAGAAAAATTTTGAAAAAAAAAGATTTTTTTTGGAAAATTTACTGATTCCCGGACTCAAAAACTGTTTGTTACTTTTTTGCGTTTTGGAGAAAAAATTTCATTAAAATTTCTTAAAAATTATAAAAAATATTGAAAATTATTTTGATTTTTCTATCTCAAGGTCATATATCTTTACTAATCATTACAATGATATTGTCAAAGTAACAATTTTCAAGAAACTATTTATAAACGCCTCATTCACTATTCATATTTTGAATAAGAGGAAATACAAAGAAAGTAGAGAAAATATTACTCGCTCAAGAGAGCTAACGTAAGTATGTATAAAATAGGCTCTAACACAGATTTTTATATGAAAAGTTCGCCAAAAATCTCGTAAAATTTCGATGATTCCTTGTAAGTTTTATTGCATCAAAAAATTTTAAATTTACAATTTTATTGTTTAAATGTTGAAATCAGACGCAAAAGTTTAAGAGCAAAAATTATATTAAAAAGTCTCAAATTCATAGAAATTTTTCATATACAAAAAGTCTCAGATTCTTAAACATTTTTTTTTATAAAAAAAGTTTTAGATTTTGAAATATTTATCGTATACCAAAAGAGTCAGATTCTGAGATATTTTTCGTAGAAAAGAAGTAAAAGACTCTGAGATATTTGACGTAAAAAAAGTCACAGGTTCTGACACTTTTCCAATTGATAAGGTCTCAGATTCTCAAATATTTTTTCTAAAAAAAAAGTCTCAGGCTGTGAAATAGTTTTCTTTACAGACTCTCAAACGTTTTGCCTTTTCAGATTCTAAAAAAAATTGTCTACAGAAAAAGTTTTAGACAATGAAACATTTTATCGTAATTAAAAGTCTCAGATTCTAGGATATTTTTCCTATGGAAATGATATTAGATTCTGACACATTTTTCTATGGAAAAATTCTCAGATTCTGAAACCTTTTTCGAATAGAAGAAGTTTTTTATTTGAGTGTCAAAAATTGTTTGTAATTCCTTCAAAATTGTTCATCATTCATTCAAAAGTGTTTCTCATTCATTCGGTATACGGTGCGTATTATTAATAATATCATATTAACTTTATGTTACTAATACGCACCCGTAAACTGAAGTAATTATGATAAAATTAAACAAAAATAAATAAAAACATTTCAAAATCGTAAAAAAATAATAAAACGATAGTCTTTATTGGACAAAATCGAAGTAAACATGTCAAAAAGTTAATTTCGACTTGGCCGAGACCCTCTACAATTTCTAAAACAATATGAACAAACGAATTTGAGCAGAAAAACCGTAAAAAAAATTATACAAATTTTAACTAGAAAAATTTAATTTTCACTAAATATTTTTATGTCCTTTTGAGTAAAAACTTTTATAAAAAAAATTTATTATTATTAATAAAATTTTGATTTAAGTGTAAAAATATTTTTCTGCGTAACAAAATACTTTATAAATTATTTTTGTGGCTTACCAAGATTTTTAAGGGTCGGACGGATATTGCTTGATCGTTTTAATATCAATTGGGGAGTATGAAAATATTTACTGAATGTGATCCAAGACCGATATTATAAACGGATTGACAAACCTATGTATACACTTAGAGGACATAAAAATGTTTTGTGAAACGCCCTAATATACCTGTATATTAGTCATTCCACGACCAATCGAATAAATTTAAATAAAATTTGAATTTGCTGAACAACGGTTTTTAAAGGAATTAACAATTTCCAAAAATTGAAATAGGAGAGCTGAGAAAAATTAATTTGAATAATTTGAAAAGGGTTCGTTTTAACATGATATGACTGATATATGGCTATAGAATCACCATACTTTTTTTTATTTTGTTATTCATTATATTCAATTTGCATATTTTCTACAAATATATAGAAATAAACAGAAGAGGACAAAATAAATGGCTTGAATTTTCAAATACAGACATTGTGTCAGAATCTGAAAATTTTTCTATATGAAAAAAGTCTCGGAATCTAAAGATTTTCTTTACGAATCGAAAAGAAGTTGCTATTTTTCTATTATCTGAATGAGATATTTTTCCGTTGAGAAAATGTAGAAATTAAAATTTCTAAATGCGAAAACGGCTCAGAATCTCAGAATTTTTCTATATGGAAAACTGTTTCAGAATCTGAGAATAATGGAAGATGTGTTGGAATCTAAGAATTCTTCTATATATGTTTCAGAGTCTAAGAATTTGACTGCACAAAAATTATCTCAAAATCTGAGAATTTTAAATACGAAATATTTTAGAATCTTTGATCTGTCTAGGAAAATGTCTTTGATTGTTAGAATATTTCTATAAGAAACAATTAAGAGTGTTAAATTCGGCTGTGCAGAATCTTTTATACCCTTCAACATGCAAAAAAAAAAAATTAGGGGCGTTTTTTTTTTTTGAGGGGGGGTCGACAATTTCTAATTCTCAGTGTCCAAATTCAGGATTGTGAACTTCTTGTAGCATAAAAATGTTGCATTTGTTAAACAAAATCACAAAAATCATGTAAAAAAATTATATTTTTCGGAGGTTGGTTTAATTCTTCAAGGGGAACTTTTTACCCCCTGGCCCGATTTTGCTCATTTACGAACTTAACCTGCCTAAGATATATTTGTGCCAAATGTCGGGAGTCTAACTCTTTTATTTTGGACTGTATCGTGTTAACTACAGACGGACGGACAGACGGACAGACGGACAGACGGACGGACAGACGGACAGACGGACAGACGGACAGACGGACAGACGGACAGACGGACAGACGGACAGACGGACGGACGGAAATCGCTAGAATATCTTAGAATCGATCACTGATCATAAATATATATGGGGCATTCCAGGCCAAATCACTCACTTTTCGACCCGACCCCTTTCGATTTATTTTATTTTTGGATATGTTTTAGTTCTTATTAAATGTAACTCGGACACCAATTTTCAGCCTTTTATTCCAAGATGTTGTTGAGTAATCAATTTTTCAAAATGGCGATTTTTTCAAAAAAATTGAAAAATTAAAATTTTCAATTAATTTTGACCAGTTAAAAATATAGATACCTTAAAAAAAGTTGGACAACGTTTTGTTGGTATTTAAATGTAGTTTTAGAGAAAAAATATTTAAAAAATTATTCGAAGTAATTATCACTTATTTTTTAACGTTTAAAAATTAAAATCGACTTTTTGAAAAAGTCAGAAACCTTCGATTTTTTTTTTACAAACGTCTAAAAGTTCTACTCTTAATTACGCAACTTTTAAGCCATAATTCGAGATGTGATCGCAATTTGTTCTATTTTTTTTCAAATTTTGAAAATTGCACCTTTTGTTTTTTGACTCTGATTTATTTTATATGGTGCTCCAAAACAACTAAATTGGTAGATACTGACCCTAACTTACCCTACATATATTCATTTCGAGGCAAAAATACGCCTCACAAAAATTAAGAACGATCGGACATGGAAAAGGTGTTCCGCATGGGCCTTGAAATTTTGAAAACGGATTACAAGGAAAAATATGATTTTTTTTCTGTTTTCTCAATTTTTTTGGTATTTTAAGTTAAGTTTTAATTCAAGTGGTTACAGAATTATAAAACGGAGTAAAATGCTTCTCTAATAAGGTACCAACGACTGAAATCGGTTGAAAATCAGCCAAGTTATTACAACTTCCCCAGGCATCTAACGTATGGCAGAACACTTAAGCAATATAATACGATTTTGGAAATTCATTGAAATTTTCTACTGTAATAACATTTTTTTATTCTTCAAGTTCAAATGTAATTAGATGACAAGTATTTTTTATATTGTGTTTTGCTAACATTTTTTAAATTAGTGCTAAAAATGCCTGCATTTTCAACACCCTTTTGAAATCTCTATTTAAAAAAAAAAAAATATTTTTTTTGTTTTAAAATTTGGAAAAGCCAAAAAAATATTACACTTAAACATGAATATGGAAAAAATGTTATTACAGTAGAAAATTTCAATAAATTTAAAAAAAGGGACTCGTATTTTTTAATCAAGTTGTATAGCACACGCTAGATGCCTGGGGAAGTTGTAATAACTTGGCTGATTTTCAACCGATTTTAGTTTTTAGTACCTTATTAGAAAGGCATTTTACTCCACATCAAAATTCTGTAATCACTTGAATTAAAACTTAACTTAAAATACCAAAAAAATTGCGAAAACAGAAAAAAATTCATTTTTTTCCTTGTAATCCGTTTTTTAAACTTCAAGGACCATGCTAAACGCCTTACACATGTCCGATCGTCCTAAATTTTTGTGAGACGTATATTTACCTCCAAATGAATATATTTAGGGTAAGTTAGGGTCAGTATCTACCAATTTTTTTTTTTGGAGCTCCATATAAAATAAATCAGAGCCAAAACATAAAAGGTGCAATTTTAAAAATTAAAAAAAAAAATTGAAAGAATTGTGATCACATCTCGAGTTATAGCTTAAAAGTTGCGTAATTTAGAGTAGAATTTTTATAGTTTTTTGCAAAAAAATCAAAGGTTTCGGACTTTTTCAAAAAGTCGATTTTAATTTTTAAACGTCAAAAAATAAGTGATAATTACTTCGAATAATTTTTTCATATTTTTTTTCTAAAACTACATTTAAATACCAACAAAACTTTGTCCAACTTTTTTTAAAATATCTATATTTTTTAATGGTCAAAATTAATTAAAAATTTCAATTTTTTAATTTTTTGGAGAAAATCGCCATTTTGAAAAATTGATTACTCAACACCATCTTGGAATAAAAGGCTGAAAATTGGTGTCCAAGTTGCATTTAATAAGGACTAAAACATATCCAAAAATAAAATAAATCGAAAGGGGTCGGGTCTAAAAGTGAGTGATTTGGCTTGGAATGCGTTACACACGGAATGACATACTGTAGTTGGAGGGTATACAAATGTCTTCGGATGTTAAAATTTTTCTGACCGAAACAATACCTCAGAAGTTAGAATTTTGTGATGCAAAAAAATTCTTAAAATCTAAGATTTTTTTATGCAGCAAAATGTTTTAAAATCTGAAAATTTTTTTATGCGAAAAATTTTTCAAAATCTGTGGTTCTTCTCTATGTCTCAAAATTAGGGAACTTTTTACACGAACATTTTTTTTTAGATTTTTCTTTTTACAGAAAATGTGTACAAATCTGAAAATTAAGATTCAGAGAATTTAAAAAACCTATTAAATTTTCTACCCTTCTCTGTATGTGCAACAAACTCACACATACAAAAAAACTTTATATCAAAATATTTTCTATTTAAATATTATTTTGAATCCTTTATTTCTAACTTTGTCCTTTTTTGTTTTTTGTGTTTTTTGTGTTCTATTGTTTATGTATTCGTATGTATGCAAATGTGTCTATGTATGTCTCTTTATGTTTGTTGTTTTTTTTTTGTCATTCTAGCTCTTTGGAAACATTCCAAATTCCATTTGTTGCCGGTGAAAAGGATCTGGTGGTTTTAATTTGCAATTCAGATGTGCGGCATGAGTTATCCGACAGTGAATATCCAACAAGGCGCAAACAATGCTTGGAGGCACTCAAGTTAATGGGACTGAAGAGCTATAGAGATGCAACAGAAGGCAACTTGTCAGGTAATTAATGCTCATGTTATTATACTTTGGGTGCAGCACAACACACAGCAACGATGGCACATTGAGGAGAAAAAAATGTTTCTTTTACCTTAGAGATTGTTTGTTTGTTTAGACCATCAACGACGACATCATCGTCACCATCATTATGATCATAATCAGCCTCCACATCGTAGTCAAACACAAAAGGGTCATTCAAACGTATGTTCAACATACGATATTTTAATATAAACACTCTTGGGCATTCGTCTTTACTCTAGATGAGATGAGATGTTGATGATTGCCTCGATGTTACTTTACGCTTTATGGTTAATATGAGAACATTAGTAATGCGTTTGTACGTTCCAAATATTTTCAATTTTTTTTTTTTTTTTGATTTTGGGTTGACTTTGTTAAGTTGTTGCATGGTGTTTGCTTTTATATTACAAAGTCACTGGTATGATGATGTTGACTTTTTTTCAATATTTGCAAATTTTGCTTTTTTTAATGAGTTCTAAATGGTACTTTTTTCTATTTTACATATTTTTTGTTCATGTTGGAAGAAACAAAATTATATTTACCTTTTATTCGTCTTTATGGTAATGAAATTTTTGTAAAATGAAAAATTGTTGGTTGTTATTCGTTTGGAAATTAGTTTCGTTGCCATTCAAATGGTTCAGTTCCTAATGAACATATACCAGATTCGGAAAAACTTTCCCTATGGAACCTCTCAGATTTTGCAGTTTCTGAGAAGTTTTTATGTTTGGAAAATTTCTAAGATTTTAAGACATTTTTAAGTTAAACAAAAATTTAGATTTTAAAAAAGTTTTACGCATAGAAAAAATTCTTTAACTTGTGACATTTTGCCGTATTGAAAAGATTTTCAGATTTTGAGATAATTTTTTGTATAGAGAAAAAATCTTAGATTCTGAGACATTTATGTGTATAAAAAAATATCAGATTCTAAGACCCATTTCTGTATAGAAAATCATTTTTAGACAATGAGACATTTTTTTTCAGTTTCTGAAACATTTTTTGTATAGAAAAATACTATCAAATTCTGAAATATTTTTCCTAATGGAAAAAAATTTTCAAATTCTGCGAATTTGTTTATAAGGAAAAATTTTAAGATTTTAAGAAATTTTTGCAGTAATCGGTGAGTTCATGTCTCCGTAGAGAAAGAATTTCCAAATCCGAAACATTTTTGCATATAGAAAAAATTGTAAGATTCTAAAACGTTTTTCCGTCTAAAAAACTTAAGATTCTGAGGCAATTTCCTTATAGAAAAAAATTTCAGACTCTGACAATTTTTCAATTAAAAAAAAATAGATTCTGAAACAAATCTCCGTATAGAAAAATCTGAGATTCTGGGACATTTTAACATATACATAAAACTTTTTGGTTCTGAGACATTTTTCCGTATATGAGGCATTCCATATAAAATGTCCCGCTACAGAAAAACATGTGTCCCATGAATTTCTGAATTGTTTGTATAGATTGCCCTATATGGAACTAAGAAAATTTCGTTTTTGGTTTTCAATTTTTCAAAACCTGGGTTTAGGAAGCGTAGAATGTGTGTCGAGTTGCCTTGATTAAATATTTATCATATTAAAACGGAATGCACCATAATCATAATCTTTTAAGTCTGAGCGCCATGGACTTGCCTGAAAATATGTCCTTTTTTAGGATTTTACAACCTTGTACAAGCCTAAACCATAATCTTAAAAATTTGCATTCTTGTATATTTTTTATGGGCTATCGATTAAATTTTTTTTTTTGGAAATTTTCAGAACCCGTTCTGAAATTTTTCATTTTTTAAAAAAGTCAATTTATTAAAAATCCGGATTTTTGATAAATTGACTTTTTAAAAAAATGGAAATTTTCAGAACGCGTTCTGAAAATTTTCCAAAAAAAAATTTAATCGATAGCCCATACAAAACTATATAAAAATGTAAATTTTTGAGATTGTGGTGCATTCCGATTTAATGTGATAAATATTTAATCAAGGCAACTCGCCACAAATTTGACCATTTTTCCAATATTTGACTACGCCTCCTAAGCCCAGTTTTTGAAAATTAGAAAAACCAAAAACGCAATTTTCTTAGTTCCATATAGGGCTATCCAAACAACCTATTCAGAAATTAACGGGGCACATGTTTTTCTGTAGCGGGACATTTGGTGTGGAATGCCTCATATATGGGATCGTTTCTTGCATATGTGGTCACATATATGTTTCCGTATATGTCATATATGATCATATAAAGATCGATATATGTATAAGCAAATATGAACATACACATTTATTTTTATTTTATTATTTTTAGAGTATAGAAAGTATAATTCTTAAACACTTTTCTGAAACGTTTTTCCGTATAGAATTCTTAGATTCTGAAAAAATTTTCCGTATAGAAAAAAATCTCAGATTCTGAGAATATTTCCTCATAGAAAAAAATTATAAGATTCTGTAACAAATTTCCCTACAGAAAAAATTCAGAGATTCTGAGAAATTTTTACGTTTAAAAAAATTCTTTCCGAATATCAGACATTTTTTCGTATTGACATTTTCGTATAAAAACAAATATCTTTAGATTCTGACAAGCAGAGTCTCCCTTGTGATTTTATGTTCAGAACGAAAATTAATTGGACACGTATTTTTTTTTAGCGGGTAAACTCATTTTTAGGGGGGGGGGGGTCGATTTGTATAGGGGAAAGTTGACATTTTTCAGTTTCTTACGATTTAAGCCTATTCACTCAAAATATCAGATTAAAGGTATTTAAAATTCATAATATGTTCTCGATATTATCTCGTGATGCTAAAAACATTCCAAAAAAGTAAATATTCTTTGGCTTACACTGTGCTACAAAAAACACAAAATCGAATATACTTTCAAAATGAGGTAGTAAAGGTTGTAGGTCTCGTCAAAAAAATCACAAAAATGCCCATCAAACTTGCCAGACACCCTCAAATTTTAAAGTTATTGTCAAAAAACTTTTTTTTTTGACTTTTCTCACAAAACCACGTGTAACTTAAACATTTTTCAACCGATTTTCAATTTTTCAACTGTTTTGGATAGAAGAAGGATAGGGATTTTTATGTGTGTGAATTGGTCGATACATATAAGAAAGATATGTATTGATTTTTTCAACAATATCTAATTTTTTTGATATGTTTTGAAAATTTTTTGAGTTTATCGATTTTTTTCTGCTATAGTTTGTTCAACAACCTTTATATTTATAAACGTATTCTTAAAGAAAATTTAATTGTGAATACAATGATCCTTATGCCGAAAGAATCTGATAACAATTCACAGAGTTGTGATAATTTTTCTAAAAAATAAAATTAAGATTTTGCATGAAATTGCCGTTCGGAGAACCCAGGAAAAAAATAAAAAAATAAAATAAAAGAACATACTGAGAGGTCGCGTATTATTATTTTAAAGGTCTTGAAATTGCGCTATCTTATTAAGTTTTTGATATATCAATTTATGTTTAATACATATCTCAAAAACCTGATGCGATAGAGCAATTTAAAGGTCAGATTCGGATTCAGCGCGCCAAAAACCTTTAAAAATATTTTACATGACCTCTTATGATAATTTTTTTTTTTGTCTGGGTTGTCTGAACGGCGATTTCCTGAAAAATCTTAATTTTCTTTTTTTAGAAAAATTATGACAACACTGTCAATTCTTATCTGATTTTTGCAGGATAAAGCTCATCGGATTCAGAACTAAATTTTCTTTAAAATATGTTTATAAATATAAAGGTTGTTAAACGAACTATAGCAGAAAAAAATCGATAAACTCGAAAATTTTTCAAAAAATAACAAAAAAATTAGATATTATAGAAAAAATCAATAGATATCTTTCTTATATGTGTGGACCAATTCACACACATGGAAAGCCCTATCCTTCTTCTATCCAAAACAGTTAAAAAATTTAAAATCGGTTGAAAATTCTCTGAATTACACGAGGTTTATTGAGCAAAGTCCCAAAAAAACGTTTTTTGACAATAACTATAAAATTTGAGGGTGTCTGGCAAGTTAAATGGGCATTTTTGTGATCTACTCGACAAAACCAACAACCTATACCATGTCGCATTAGAAGTATTTTTTCACTGTAGCACAGTGTTATTTTTTATATAAACATTTCCGAAAAGACTTTAATTGCAATTTATTCCTCAAATATAGCAGAAACTGGGGATCATCGCTATAAATTTTCAAAAATCCATTTTTATATAAAGTTTTTCTAAAAAATCTTCAATTTCGATTCATTCCCTAGCTAGAGGTGTTAGAGAAAACGTTAAAAAAGTTACGGATAATCGTTTGAAAATTTCAAAAATCAATTTTTTAATGATTGGTTTTCAGAAAACATAAATCGCAATTTACTCCTTAACTAGCTAGATATGCTAAAAAGAAAATAGCAAAAATTGGTGTTGCTCACATTCACTTCAGCTTTAAATTTCTTAATAAGAGGTGCTTGAAATGATTTTAATTTAATTCTTTTTTAATGATTTGTTTCAAGAAAACATAAATCGCAATTTACAAATCAGCTACACTGATAGAAATTTGTACATGACAATAATGAAAATCTACATTAATGTTATGAAAAATGACGTTAAAAAGGAACCTATGTAGGGTTTCATTGAATTAATGAAATAGATATCATAAAGTGTAATTGCATGAACAAGTTTCATAAAACTAATTAAAATTGTTCAAACAAAATATAAATTGTATTTTACGAAAATTTCTCATTACTTTAATGAAAAAAGTATTTAACTCTTAATAAATAAATCCTACTTTTTATTTTTAAAATGAAATATGTATGAAATTGTAAAAATCTTTTTATAGAATTAAAACTAAACACTATCCGTGCCGGTACAGTGTTGCCATTTTCTGGATAATTATCCAAAAGCTGGGCAATTTCAAAATCCTTGGATAATTTTTGGATAATGAAATTTTTTCTGTAATTTCACCTAAATAAAGTTCCAACTATTTTTTGTTAATCAATAACATTTCATTTCAGATTTCGTATAAAAATTCTAAAAAAATCACAAACTATTTCGTGCCGCTCTGATCAGCTGTTTTTTTTTTTTGCGCGTAAACAAACAGCCTAAACAGACGCGACAAGACAGGTGTCAAAAAACAGCCAATTTTATAAACAAAACTTAATGAAATTTTTTAAATCTAATGAATAAAAATTAATGAAAATCTTGCACAATATGTAAGAAATTTCATTCAGAATGTGAAATGTTTCATTGTTGTAATGAAACAACGTTAATGAAATCCATTCATTAGTGATATGAAGCGTTTTTCTATCAGTGTAGATGTGCTAAAGAGAAAATAGCAAAAATTGGTGTTGGTCACTTTTACTTCAGCTTTAGATATTTTAATTCGTTAAGAGGTGTCAGAAATGAGAAACGAGAAACTAAGTATCACAAATTTTTAAAAATCCATTTTATGTAAATTTTTTCATATAATCCCAAAAAGTGCCTTGAAAATGATTTTCAATTTGAGCTAAATCTACTCGTACGGGTGTCTATTAACATATGCTGTGTTTTTCAATAAGTGGATTTATTTTCGGATTAATCTTATTTAGTTTAAAATAAATATTTTAACATGCCAAAACAAATTTGGAATATTTTTTTCCGTAATCTACGTTAAATTAGCAATTATAATCCCAAAAAATAATGAAAAAATTTTGAAAATGAAAAAAGTTATAAATAAATCGAAATTAATCCAATAAAATTTTAGGATTTAATAAGTCCACTTTGGATTCATTTTAATTTATTTATAACTTTTTTTATTTTCCAAATTTTTTTATTATTTTTTCGGATTATAATTGCTAATTTATTGTAGATTACGGAACAAAATATTCAAAACTTGTTTTGGTATTTTAAAATAATTTTTTTAAACAAAATAAAATTAATCTGAAAATAAATCCACTTTTTGAAAAACACAGCAATAGTCTGCCAAATAATTTCATAGATCAAAAAAAGCAAAAGTTGGTGATCATTGCCAAAATCTTTTTTTTTTAAATCTTTAAATACAATTTATTCCTAAAAGCAAATGTAGCAAAAATTGGAGATCATCATAAATGACAAAAGAAACGTAAACCCACCCTTGGGAAAAATTTACACTTTAAAAAATATAAAAAAATTAAAAAAAAAAATCAAATTATACAAAAAACATAATATTGTACTTAAATTTATTTTTAACACTTCAATACTTAATTTCCGGCTAAGATAAGATTAGGCGTGACAAACACTTTTTCTTCTTAACAATTTTTATTTTTTTATATTTTTTTACTCTGAAATCTGAATTTTTTGTGGATGTTTGTTATGCGGCGCATATAAATCAACAAATCAGCTTACAAGCCTAAGGATATTGAGAGAACACGCGGCAAACACTTTCCAGTAAACTTTAGTAATAATTTATGTATAAATAAACGCATGGATGCTTCACTGAATGAATGAATAACCGACTGAGTGGCGGACAGGCTGTGTATTTTTATTTTTTTTTGTTTGTTGCCAAAGTAACAAAATCATAAACATCTGACATTTAACAGTCAACATTTCTCAAGGTATCATTAAAAATTAAAATTATATTAACGCGTAAAAAAAGAAAAACATATTTTTGACGATAGAAATTTTTTTTTTTGCCAACTTCAGTTAACAAATCATGATGCAAAACAAAAAATACGTAGAAAAGTTTAATTGGAATTGGTCGACGTCATAAATACCCTTCACAATGATTTTTTCCAGATAGTAATTTTTCAAATGTTAAAAAAAGTTCTTTAAAAATTTGGACTAGAAATATTATATTTGACTAAAAAACATTTTTTAATAATTTTTGTAAAAATAAAATTGTTTTGAGATCAAATTTTTTTTGAGTGTATAATTTTTTTGAGTATAAAATTTTTTTGTTTTAAAAAATGTGAACCAAAATTTATATTATAGTTGGAAATGAGTATGAATACTTGTAAATACTATCAACATTACCTTAAACCCCATCAGACAGAAAAGTGATTATCTTTGGTGTTATCTTGTTATTAAATTAATGAATGAGAATTGGGAAGGTCCACTTACTCATATTTTTGGGTTTTTGCTGTTGTGTTACAAACCTATCGAAGCAGTTAATATTCATGAACACCCTACACTAAAGGTGTCCTAACGACTAAGGTAATTTTTCAAAATCACTTTTTAATACGTGGTAGGGTCCTAAATTGTAGTTTTGTATCTAAAAATGAGTGAGCCAAAATTTGGAGACAATCGGATAAAAATAACTCGTGCCGAAAATGGATTGAAGTTTTGGGACACTCTTATCTGATGAAAAAACACGTTTTTTCTAGTTTTTTGAAAAATATTGGTATATGCTATTTTTTGTTAATTTTTTTGTTAAGTAATATGAAAATGGTAATAAATTACCTTTCCAAAAAGCTTAAAGAAATTCAAATCGGATGAAAAATAAGCATTTTACGCATACATGCCCCAGACCATTGCATGGTTTTTAAAGCCAAAATTTTAAAATTTTCAAAATTTTTAGGCAAAAAAATAAAAAAAATTAAATTTTACTTTATAATTATATTAAATACATGTTATAGATAAAAACTAACAGATATGGTAGTCTAACTTTTTTTTCATTTGGCGTGGGTAGTGATATAATTTCCGCGGATTCCAAAGAAAATGAGTTTTTCTAAAATAATTTAGCAAATATGGGAAACAATTTTCTGTATTGTATTATACGAAGTGAAATACATAAATTCTGTAAATTTTTTGAGAATTCGGGCATATTTAACCCCTTTTCGTCGAGGTGAAATGACAAATTTGAGACGTTATACATTTCTATAATACAAAATATCTGCATATATCCGATTTCTCAAAAGTTACAGAATTTACGTTTTACACTTCGATCCGCACAATAGAGCACAAATTTTCAAAAATTTGCTTAATTATTGTAGAAAAACGCATTTTATTTGGAATCCGCGTAAATTTTATCACTACCCGCGCCAAATAAAAAAAAAGCTTGACTACCATATCTGCTATTTTTAATCTTAAACATGTTTTCAATTTGATCATAAAGTAAAATTAAATTTTTACTATTTTTTGCCTAAAAATTTTGAAAATTTTGAAATTCTGGCTCTAAAAACCATACAATGGTCTGGGGCATGTATGCGTAAAATGCTTATTTTTCATCCGATTTTAATTTTATTAGTCGTTTTGAAAAGGTAATTTAGTACCATTTTGATATTATTGCACAAAAATTTTAACAAAAAATATCAAATACCAATGTTTTTCCAAAAACTAGAAAAAACGAGTTTTTCGTTCTTATAAGAATGTCCCAAAACTTCAATCCATTTTCGGCACGAGTTATTTTTAGCCGATTGTCCCCAAATTTTGGCTCACTCATTTTTAGATACTAAAGAACAATATAGGACCCTACCAGGTATAAAAAGGTGATTTTCGTTTTTAAGGACACCTCTACCCTACACACTATGATGATTGTGTATAATAATCTGCCAAAACGGATATAACAAACTGTATTACATTATGAAAAAAAATGAATACAAATATAATGAAATTATAATCATTGATGCGTATTAGTTACAATAGATGAAAAACATGATAATTTTAAAATCAAATTTACATTTTATAATAATTTCGTCAAAGAAATATTTTGTTGTTAACAAAAAGAATGTGCTGGGGAAAATTAAAAAAAATCATTTTTTGAAGAAGTCGCAGATGGAAAATAAAACTTGTACTCTGAAGTTTTAAAGATCAGTTAAGTGGAAGAATAGTGCTGTCGGCGATTAAAATACTACCATTTAATGTACGAGGCATTTTTTTTGATTAAACATTGGTTAACTTTAAAAAATTTAACGAATTCCAAAACAAAATTTGTTGAAGAGCCTTTAAATAAAATTTTAAAATTATTTTCATATACATCTAAAAAACACTGATTCTTTTTATTATTAAATTTTTGTTATAGAGCTGTGTAATTCAAGTTTATTCTTGGGTTAGTATTGATATCAATATTTATTAGAGTTAATTTTGAAAATTTGATCTGCGGATATCATAATTTTTTTAAGGATTTAGGGGAACTAAAAAGAATGGCGATATTTTTTTGGAAAAAAATTAGCTCCTTGGGGTGGTTCAACGCATCTGAAAACGCGAATTTTGAGCTGATTTTTCAGCAGAGCTAAAACGGCTGAATATATCGCAAATCTGATTTCATCAGTCGATTCTACAGCAAAAAATAATACAATGGTCATTTTTCGAACTCTTAAAAAAAGTTCCAAAAACCCACCACAGAGGGCGGAAATATAAGGTTTTTCCATTTTCTTTTTAAATTAATTTTTTAAATATGCACAATTAGAGGGCATTTTCAGCTTGACAAAATGGTACTAAATTTTCCGTTCTATCACAATCCGTTAAAAAGTTATCAAAAATGGACAAAAACACGTTTTTTGAGAACTTTGACCTCAATTTTCTCGAAAACATGACGTGATAGAAAAATTTTAAATCTAGATTCGGGATCAGCATCGAAATGTTAATCGAAAACGAGTTTTATAATCCCAGAATATCATCCTAAAACATCACAAAAAAATGCTCTTAATAATGCACAAAAAATGCGTTTTTTGTGAACTTTGACCTCAATTATCTCAAAAACCTGACGTTACGGAACATTTTGGAAACCAGATTTGGAATCAGCATTGAGATGAAAATCGAAAACGAGTATCCAGACCACGGACCCATCCAAAAAATTTTCAAATTTCGGTCAGTGTTTTATAATTTTGCCATTAGAAAAAAAACTTTGAAGCCTTATAACTTTTTAATGGGTTGTGATCATGCGCGGGTACAAGGGGGGGGAAAAAGGGGAAATTTCCCCCCCCAGACCAAATTTCAAAAAGAAAAAAAATAGGGGAAAAAGAAAAAAAAAAAGAAAAAAGAAAGAAAAAGGAAGAAAAAAAGAAAGAAGGAGGAAGGAAATTTCAAAAAAAAATTTCCTACTGAAAAAATCTCGAAATCCGAAAATTTTTCATAGAAAAAATATGAAAGTTTTATAGGGAAAATTTAAACATTTTTAAAGGAAAAATGTGACTCAATCTGAACACTTTCCGTGAAAAAAAATATCTGTAAATCTTATTATGAATTTTGGTATATTTTATTTTAGTAGTACTTATATTTTGGGAATTTTTCTACAAAAATCTATAAAAAAAATGTTTGAGGATTGAAAAATTTTTCTTTGTGAAAAATCTGATACTTTTTCTATAGAAAAAAAGTGTCGGAATTCGAGACTTATTCTATAGGAAAAAGGTCTTAGAATCTGAGACTTATTCTATATTAAAAAGGTCTCAGAATCTGAGACTTGTTATAGAAGAAGGTGCAGAAAATCTCTAAAATTTTTCACATTCTCAAACATTTTCTTTTTCGAATTTTTGTAGAGGAATACCCAAATTCTAAAAGTAAAGGAAAATGTTTTAGAATCTGAGACTTTTTCTATAGGAAACAGGTCTAAAAATCTATGAATTTTTCTATAGGAAAAAGGTCTCAAAATCTGCGAGATTTTTTTTTAGAAAAAAAAGTGCCAGAATCTTAGACTTTTTTATATACCTAAAAAAAGGTCTCAGAATCTAAGACTTTTTCTATAGGAAAAACCTCTCAGAATCTGGGACTTTTTCTTTTGGAAAGAGTCTCACAATGTCAGACTTTTTCTATAGTAAAAGGGTCTTAGAATCTGAGATTTTTTCTGTAGGAAAATGTTTCAGAATCGATACTTTTTTGAAGACAAAAGGTATGACAATCTAAGACTTTTTATAATGGAAAAATCTATCACTTTTTCTTTAGGGATAAAAGTGAGACTTTTTCTATAGGAAAAAGGTCGGCGAATTTGAAACTTTTTCTTTATGAAAAAGGTCTCAGAATCAGAGACTTTTTCTATAGAAAAAAGGTCTCAGAATCTAGTTTTTTTTTTTTCAGTACGAAACAAATAATCTGAGCCCTTTTTTATAAGAAAAATATATTAAAAATGCTTTTAAATATGAGACACTATCTATCGTAAAGGTTTCAGAATCTTAGACTTTTTTGTGGAAAATAGTTCTAAGAATCTGAAAATTTTTCAATACGAAAAAGTCTCCGATTTTGAGAAATTTTTTTGTAAAGAAGAAGTCTCAGATTTCGACTTTTTATACGTCAAATGTGTTAGAATCTGAGATTAAGTATACGAAAATGTACAATTTTCTTTTAAGACAAATTAAAAAAACAATATCTAAACGAAATACTTATGATCATGAAAAACAAACCTCCTTTAGCAAAAACTAATAAATTTGATGATTTTATAGGTTTCCATCACCTTTTTTTCGCAAAAAATAAAACGAATCCCTATTTTTGCTCGTCCAACAAAGATGAATTTATGATTTTTTTTCGAAGTAAAAAAAAAAATTTCCCCCCCAAACCCAAAAGCTGTACCCGCCACTGGTTGTGATAGAAAGGTGCTTTTGGTACCAAATTTCTTAGCAAAAACTGCCTCTTCATCGTGCATGATTAAAAAAATTATTTAAATTTTTTTTTTTAAAAAATCGGTTTTTACGCCCCCTGTTGTGGGTTATTGGAACTTTTTTTAAGAGTTCAAAAAACTGCTATTATTTTAATTTTTGGTGTAGAATCGACTGGTGCAATCAGATTTGCAATATATTCAGCCGTTTTTTCTCTGCAAAAAAATCAGCTCAAAATCCGCGTTTTCAGATGCTTTGAACCACCCCAAGGAGTGAAAATTTTTCAAAAAAAATACCGGCATTCTTTTTAGCACCCCTAAATCCTTTAAAAAATGATGATATCCGATAAACAGATGAAGTGACATAGTCACTAGGGGTGGGATAGTGCACGAGTTTTCGATTTCGACCCGCTAGAACCGCTTATTTTGTGAGGTTCGTAAAAAAAATGCATGGGCCAAAAAATGGGGGAGGTCGGATAGGATCTAGGAGTCGCTCATCGGGGTCAAAGTTGTGCGTATAGGGGAAAAAATCCACCAAAAGCCCCAAAACTCCGCTGGTTTTGCTCCTAGAGGGGTCAAATGTGAGACCGGCCCCCATTATTTTTTCCCCCTGAACACTTTTGTCAAACATACCTAAGCCCTATCTCCAAGCCCTAAGGGGGGTCCCATACAAAGGTTCAATTTTTAAAAAATCTTGCTCCTACCGCTCTAGCTGTCCTAGAAGTTACCCTAGAGGAATCAAATGTGTGACCGACCCCCAATATTTTTTCAGCCCCAACATTTTCTTAGAACATACCTACCCCCTATCTTCAATCCTTAGGGTGGTCCCCATACATTTTTTTTTTAATTTTTTCTTAAATTGTCATATTAAATCAGCTCCTACCGGTCCAATGGTGCCTCCTGGAAGGGTCATTACCAAGACCAACCCCCATTAATTTTTATCCCCCAACACTTCTTCTGAACATACCAATTCCATATCTCCAATTCCTAAGGGGTCTCCCACACAAAATGACATTTTTGTAAAACTTGCTCCCACCGCTCTAACTATCGCAGGGGTGACCCTAGAGAAGTTAAATGTGTGACCGACCCCCAATATTTTTTCAGCCCCAACATTTTCCCCAAACAAACCTACCCTCTATTTTAAAGCCTTAAGGGTGTCCCCACACATTTTTTTATTTTTTAATTTTTTTTTATAAAATCTGTGCCTACCGCTCCCATTCTGCCTTTTAGAAACGGTAAATGCAGACTGACCCCCATTAGTTTTTGCCCCCTACATTTTTTCTGAACATACCTACGCCGTATTTCCACTTTGTAGGGGTGCTCTCCTGGGGAAAACTAAATTAGTAATGTATGTAGAGAAGTCAAATGTATGACCTGCCCATATATTTTTTTAGCCAAAACATTTTCTTCAAACATACCTACCCTCTATCTTCAAGGTGTTACCCCACAATTTTTTTATTTATTTTATCGAGAAATCCGAGGTCTTTAATTTGTAATTTAATAGTAACTTTTGTTAAGCGTAAAAAATATTTTTTTTAACTTGAAAATAATAAAAAATGATAAATAATATAACTATAAATCAAATTTATTTATTTTTATCGTGCGATGGATATTGTTTCCGATTTTCGGCCACGACCTAAAGCAAAACTATTTCTTCCTCCTCGTTACGGCACAACACGTTGTTATAGTATTCTATTAATTTTACGCCTCTTTCGGCAGCGTCGTTGACAACATGTAATTTACGTAATATTTCCCAAGTATTTGGTTCGGAAGCAATGAAATTTATTGTTATTCCGAAGCGTGCAAAAAATTTTGGAGTCTCAGGTGTGACGTAGTGGCTTAAATCAGTTTTCATGAGTTCTTGATTCACTTGTTTCGATGCCATGTTAATTCTTTTCACACCTTCGAATCCAACAACATGTACTGGAGGATTACAATCCTTGTTGCCACTGTCGCCGCTATCCACTGAGGCATATTCTTCCCCGATATCATCGTCTTCGTCTTCCTCGCTGTCTTCGTTAGACGATTCGTCCATCTCATCGTCAGATAACTCTTCCTCCAATTCCTCTTTCTTTTCTTCAAATATACGAATTGCATGCATTCGACATTTTTCGTTTTATTTCACAAGAGATATTCGGATCAAATAGTGCGAGAGCAACAGCTTCGCCACTGAGATACCAGAGATGTCCACAGAATCTCTTCACCAATCGTTGCGACAGAATCTTATCAATTGAAGCATAATTGGCAATCGCTTTCACAAAATTCAATTCATTATTTGGAGCTTCTATTGCTTTGGTAGCGCTAAACCAAGCTTTTACGTAAATTGTTATGATGAAAACGGTCACATCAAGAAGTGCATTTAATTCTTTTTTGGCCAAACCGATATATTTTCGGAACAAAAACATTTTTAGGCAATATATGCCTTTTACCATCCATCGAGCATGACTGATGGGTCCTGGTGGGCTAAAATGCTTATTAGGAATATTTTCGCCATGGTATAATAAAACAATTTCAAGAAACTCCTTGTAGTCGTCTCTGGGTTGCTTTTCTTTTATTCGAGCCCAACAAAACAACTTGATGTCAGTTTGGACTTGAGCTGGCATGTTGCCTGCCACTTCCTCATCTTCCATGCCAAGACTGTTTGTCTTTTATATTTTCCCACTGCTCTTTAAAACGCGCAAACATTAGAACTCCTGGTCCAGACGTTTTGCCGAATTTGGTTTCAAACACTTAGTTTTTCCCAGGGGAGCACCCCTACAAAGTGGAAATACGGCGTAGGTATGTTCAGAAAAAATGTAGGGGGCAAAAATTAATGGGGGTCAGTCTGCATTTCCCGTCCCTAAAAGACACATTGGGAGCGGTAGGCGCAAATTTTATAAAAAAAAATTAAAAAAAATAAAAATGTGTGGGGACACCCTTAAGGCTTTAAAATAGAGGGTAGGTTTGTTTGGGGAAAATGTTGGGGCTGAAAAAATATTGGGGGTTGGTCACACATTTAACTTCTCCAGGGTCACCCCTGCGATAGTTAGAGCGGTGGGAGCAAGTTTTACAAAAATGTCATTTTGTGTGGGAGACCCCTTTAGGAATTGGAGATATGGAATTGGTATTTTCAGAAGAAGTGTTGGGGGCTAAAAATTAGTGGGGGTTGGTCTTGATAATGACCCCTCTAGGAGGCACCATTGGACCGGTAGGAGTTGATTTAATATGACAATTTAAGAAAAAATAATAAAAAATGTATGGGGACCACCCTAAGGATTGAAGATAGGGGGTAGGTATGTTCTAGGAAAATGTTGGGGTTGAAAAAATATTGGGGGTTGGTCATACATTTGATTCCTCTAGGGTGACTTCTAGGACAGCTAGAGCGGTAGAAGAAAGATTTTTTAAAAATTGAACCTTTGTACGGGACCCCCCTTAGGGATTGGAGATAGGGCTTAGGTATGTTTGGCAAAAGTGTTCAGGGGGAAAAAATAATGGGGGCCGGTCTCACTTTTGACCCCTCTAGGAGCAAAACCAGGGGAGTTTTGGGGCTTTTTGTGGATTTTTTCCCCTATACGCCCAACTTTGACCCCGATGAGCGACCCCTAGATCCTATCCGACCTCCCCAATTTTTTGGCTCATACACTTTTTTTACCAACCTCACAAAATGAGCGGTTCTAGCGCTTCCAAATATTGCTACTTAAAATCTCACACAACACTATCCCACCCTTAATAGTCACGAAACGAACTCTAATACAGTCGAACCCGGTTATAACGAACTCCGAGGGACCAGTAAAAATAGTTCGTTACAAACGAAGTTCGCTATATGCGGGGTATATTTTTTATCAACCTAGTTTTATTTCCAAAAAAGTAGATCCAATTTTGTTATATTTGATGCTTTTTTCGTAAATAAACTACTTATTGAGGAGAAAACTTTAAAAATATAAGTACATTTTATTAAAATAGTAATATAAAACAAAAATTGTCACCCTTTTGTGAGTTTTATAAACATGATTGCCGCACATTAAAAAATATTTATGGGAGTTCGTTATAAAAAGGTAAATACACATGAAGTTGTATTCGTGGGACCATAAAAATCAGTTCGTTTTAACCGAGGATTCGTTATAACCGAGTTCGTTATAAAAGAAGTATTTTCTGTGAAAATTGATGCCAAAACGTCGGGACTTTAGAATTAGTTCGTTATAACCGAGAATTCGTTATAACCGAGTTCGTTATAACCGAGTTTGACTGTATTTATAACAAAAACATGTCCTCAGGTGACCAAAGCGCTTCGCAACAATAAATAGAGTTGTGGCGCGTATATTTTTATATTTATCATTATATTTACCCCAATTAGAAATGTCGTTAAGACATCTCAAAGACTTCCTTATGACAATGTCAGTGTACCTGCTAACTGAAAAATCTCTGACCATACAAAAAACTTCATGACACCTCCTGACTTTTTCAAGTATTTTGTCAAAATTCCTCGCCGACAAGTATTCAGGTAGTCAATAGTGCTGACTACATTATGACATGTACATAGTACGTCTGAGATCGTTCAAAAATTTAAAATTTATTATTCACGTCTTTTAATTTACATTACTTACTATTTTTAACTCTCCATTTCTTAAATTTAATTTTTTAAAACTTACTATTTTAATCTGCCTCACTTGGTCCGCGAACTCAGAACCTTCTGTTTACTGGTCTACCACCTTACCCCTTTAGCCAAACTTTGATAATAAATGTGTTTATTTAAAAACAAATTTAAATTAATTTATTATTTGAATTGTCCTGTTATATATATTTCGTCACCTAAATTGAAAAATGCTACAATATAAATTTTTCTTCCTCAAATATAATTTTTTTTTAAATATTAATTGGAATTTGGCTTCATCCTATTTAACACAATTTTGTTACAGTCATTTAAGCGTATCTTAGTTGTTTTTAATATTATTTACACATAACAAAAAAAATCATTTACAAAAAAAATCTTGCAGGAGCCCTTTACAATTAAGGTGACGATATATTCAATTTATTTTGTTTTTGACAAATTTGAAAATATTATGATTTCAAAATATATTTTATTACAAACAATTTTAAGTTGTGGTTGGCCTAGTTGTCTAGCAGGTTCGACAGATTGCGTGTTGTAGATTTTTGGCCTTGGTTCAATCCCCGGCCGCTGATTTTTTTTTATTTTTTTTTTATTGTTTTAAGACCAATTCAATTTAATTTTTTTAATTACAAAGAAAATTAAAAGAGTTTTAAAGGATTAAACAAAATTACATCGATTTTACATCGGAAAAATTTTTTCAGTGATGGATCGGATTTGCTGTATAATTGTCAGCATTAAAGATATGATTTTTCTAAATTGATAAGACATTTTATATGACAAGTCAGTACATTTATAGGACTTGGGGAGCTCCGACAAAAATTATGACATGTCATTAAGTTGTCTTTAATAAAATGTATTCACTTGCTGACTTCTACCTGATGAATCATTACTGACATTGTCTTAAAAACAAAATTTCTAATTGGGACTATAATATTAATATTTTTCAAACAAATATAATATTACTCTGAATCTGTTCATTTTTTATGTAAATATTGTTAGTATCTATCATCATTCATTTTATAATCATGATGCCATAATGAATAATGTCTGCTGAAGAAAAAAAAAAAGTAAATGAGAAACAGTACAGATTACAGGACATTTGACGCCGACTGCTTGTACTTATATATGAGCAAATGCATGGGAAATTTAACTGATGGATCACCGATTTTTGTTAATTTTTGGTTATTTGAAAGAGCTTAATGAATGATTAAAAACAATTTTTTTCGGATCAATACTTTGGAAGATATAGGCGTTTAAAAAAGTCCTTTTTTGACAATATTGACTTTTAGGCAGTTTTTTAACATTTTTGTCCTTGGAAATCGTAAGTCGTATGAAAAAAACTCATAAAAACAATATTGTATGTATATAAAATTATGAAGTTTTGAAATTTAGAAAAAAAAATTTTTGTCAAAAAAAATATTTTGAAAACAATATTTGTATGTCTTTTTTTCCTGGCAAGGGCACCATGGATTTCCAAAATCAAAAATTTAGCTTTATCACCAAATTTGATAATTTGTTGCTCAATAACGCAAAAAACAACTCCCTAAAATTTTAACAGCGTTAAAAGCATTCTAGAAATTAATAAAAAATTTTGGTTTTTGAAATCCATTATGTCCTTTCCAGGAAAAATTAACATTTAAAAATTGTTTTCAAAATTTTTTGTTAACATTTTTCCGAAAAATTGCTTTTGTTTATAAATTTTAAATCACGAAAATTTTATCACAGATAGTGTTTTGGTATAATTTACGGTTTCTGAGTAAAAAAACACAAAAAAAATGTCTAGAGACAACAATTTGATTTTTTGATTTGATTTTGGCTACCATTTAATTTCCTCTCTCAAAAAGTTGGTTCTCTTAGTGTTGCCTATGCTATTGCATGTAAAAACTCTCTTAAACATTAAGAGAACCAATTTATATAAAGTGACATATTGTTTTGGGGCCTATCAAAATCTCTGATATATTCTTTACTCTATGGAAAATACAAGCAAATTACAAAATTGTTATGAAATTTAAAGTTCAAATGCAATTTTCTCGAAAAAAACGAAGAACGTGTTTCTGAATTTTTTTGTGTGGATAGACAAACATCTAAACTTTAAAAAAAAAATTTAAAAAAGAAAAAAAAAAGTGTCATGTTTTTTTATAAATTGACATTTTTAAAAAATAAAAAATTTCAGAACGGGGTCTGAAAATTTTCAAAAAAAAAAAATGTACTCGATAGCCCATACAAAACTTTATAAGAATGTAAATTTTTGAGATTGTGGTGCATTCCGTTTTAATGTGATAAATATTTAATCAAGGCAACTCGCCGCAAATTTGACAATTTTTCCAATATTTGACCACGCCTTCTAAGCCCAGTTTTTGAAAATTAGAAAAACCAAAAACGCAATTTTCTTAGTTACATATAGGGCTATCCAAACAACCTATTCAGAAATTTACGGGACACATGTTTTTCTGTAGCGGGACATTTGGTGTGGAATGCCTCATATGTGTAAGTTCTTTAATCATTTAAAAAACTATATCAAAAATCCAAAAATTAGCAAAATCAGTGATCCGCCAGTTAAATTTCACATGGATTTGCTCATATATTTATTTTTTATATAACTGAAAGCAATTCTGTGTGTGTTTTTCTGCAAATTGCAATTGTAAACAAATGCAAATAAAGAAAAAAAATGTATATAAAAATAATATTTTAAAATAATTTTGAAAACAAATCTAGCATTTCTTTTGGAGTGCTGGTAGCATTAATTTAAACTGAAAAAAATATATAGTACTACTATATTGAAAACACTTGTAACTCGTTTAACCTGTGTTGACCATAAAAAAAAAATAATTAATATAAATAACTTTTTTTTTGCAAAACATATTTAAAAAAACGGGGGTTAATAAAAAATCAGATAGATGAAAAACAATTACCTATTAACGGGGGTTTAAACAAAAACATAACCTTCACGAGAGCAATTTTAAAACAGCTACACTCTAAAAAACGCATGTAAACTTACTATTATAAATTGGGTAATTTTTGGTTGAATAGCACGCATTTTGTGTTAATATAAGCACAAAATGCTTAAAATACTTTTAAACCAATTAAACACAACAAATTATAAATATTATCCGTTAATTCAAATATTTTACACACAAATGTGTAAATAAAATATCAACCAAAATACATACACACATGTTAAATAACTAAAACGTCAGATAAAAGTATAAGCTTCCGTAGCGTAGTGGTTAGGAAATGTACTTTCAAATCGGAAGGTGTCGAGTTCGATGCTGGCTGGCGCCGAAAGTTTTTTTGTTTTTTTTATTTTTTTTTATTCACCCCTTTTTTATTTAAATTAACCACTAATGGTCAATTTATTCAATTTACACATTTAGAGTAAAATTACCCAATTTATAGTAGGAGTCCAGTTTCCTACTATAAATTGGGTAAATTTCAACAAATTTTGATTAGAGTGTATATAAGAGAAAACACACATTCTCGCACACACACGGAAAACAAAAAATAATTAAAGTTAAAAATCTAATTATGCAATTATTTAAAGTAATTAAATTTTAAGTTGATATTAAATTTAAAAAAAATAAAAAATTTTATTAAAATAAAGTTCAAAATTTTATTAAACAATTAATTATATAAATTAAATATTTAATTGATATTAAACTTCAAATCAATTAAAATTTTAATAAAAGTAAAATAAACAATATTATTTTCTGCGTAGGGTTCTTTCTTTAAAAACACAAGTTTAAAATTTTGCTACAGTCGGAATAAAAAAATTATCAAAAACGTAAAACGTTTGATTAAAATAATATTTAATTACTAAACTATTTATTTAGTGGTTGGTATAACAATTTTCTTAATCGAAGGAGTTTCAATCAAACATTTAATTGAAACCGCGTTTTTTCGAGATTCAAATTCGTTTTCAATTCTTTCTGTTATGTAAAGATTTAAAATGGTTTTCATACACATTTTTCGACATTTGTTCTTTGAACATAACTACCCTGTTAATAGAGGGTTAGCATTCTATTTTTTTTAGGTTGTTCGACTTTCATTCATAAAAACAGGAAACTGATTTTAATGACGAAGTTGTTAAAAAAAATATTTTATGTTCTAGGAGTTCATTATTTTGCACCATGTTTATTATAACCCAGTTAAAAATGTTACCCTTAAAATAAAGTCAGTTTTAATTCTTGAAAAATCAGTTAGTGGGGGAGTATATTTTTTTTTTTATAAGACATTTGTTGAAAATTTTATATACTGACTTTGTACTTCATTAACAATTTGTGTTCGTTATTGCATCAAGAAAAAATTTAAAATTGCTGTGTTTTTCAATAAGTGCATTTATTTCCGGATTAATCTTATGTAGATTCAAATAAATATTTTAAAAAGCCAAAACCAATTTGTAATATTTTTTTTCGTAATCTACGACAAATTATAATTTTTTTTAATATTTTTCGGATTATAATTGCTAATTTATCGTAGAATACGGAAAAAAATATTTCAAAATTTGTTTTAATATGTTAAAATATTTTTTTTAAACAAAATTAGATTAGTTTAAAAATAAATCTAGTTTTTTAAAAACACAGCAAATATTCAAACTTTAGTTGATCCATGGGGCGCCCTATGCTTCAGTGGGAGTTAGAGGAACATATAAATATATTTAATTTTATGTGATGGATCTAATAATAAATGATTGTATAATTTTATATGATCAGATGTTGTTGACAAAGTTTATGATATAATTTGATCTCGAAGAAATCTGCTGATCTGAACAGATTCGTTTTTCAAAAATTTCTATCTAGATAACTTAGGTCAAATCAGCAGGAAAATCTGTAAAGAAAGCAAACAAATGTGCTTTGAACTGAACATTCTGCTAATTTTGAGATGCACTCAAAATATTTTGTAGGCAAAGACAGATGAAAAATATGTGTAAAACAAGTGATAAAACATTAGAAAACCATCCCAGTAATTATTCATTTGTTTTAACAAACTTCAACATTTATTTTTTACAGTTAATAAAATTTTCTAAAATTAATAACATTGAACATTAAAAAATAACGTCACTTTCATTTTTTAAACCAACAAATTTGAAAAAATAACCTACGAAAACATTAAAAATTAATGATTGTTGTGTTATTTTTACCAACAATTTCCAAACAAAAATACCTACAAAAACATTAAAAATTAATGATTTCGTAGGTAATTTTTACAATTTTTCTATTGAATCTTATTTAAAAAAATTTTTTAATAAAATGTTTGGGAAATCGATCTCGCAATCAACTACATTCTGGCCAGACACTCTACCCATCGCACTGTGGCCGAAATCACTGATCTAGCGGCGCTTAAGTCAAAATTAAAAAATTAAGATCGATAAATGTTTTTGCACTGCATCGTTTAATTATACTTTACAGAAAAAATTTACGTTTTTACTTTTGTTTTGCTTTCAATATTCGCACAGCTGTAAGCTTTCAAATGTACATTTTCTGCAGCAAGTGTATTAAAGGAATTTGGGGCCTGATTACTCAGTGAGTTTTTCTTGACACTTTTAAGTCAATTGTTTTTACATTTTTAGCCAAAAAGTTTTAATTGAAAGTAGAAGGTATGTTTTAACTAAAAAATAAATGTTTGTGGCCTGTGTGTATCTAGTTTGTTATTAGTGCATTATAGAAGTTGACATTTGTGATATAAACTGTAGTTTCATGGACTGCAACTTTTGAAATTCGATCGTATTCGGTCCAATTCCTATTTTGTTTATTATTTTGGGTTATTTTTGTTGTGACGTTTCAGTATGGCGTGCTAGTTCGCGCAAGTTGTTCGGTTTTTAGGGCACATCTGCCTGTCCAAATAAACAGTATTAACGCGATACAGACCACAATTTTCAATCGATTTGGCTAAAATATGAAATTTATAATTTTTTATCGAAAGAACAAAACCTATTAAATTTTTGAAAAAATCGGTCCATGTTATCCCATATCCCCCATGTTAATTTCCCCTTCCAGTTTTACTAAAAAAGCCCTAACAATGGTATCTTAACAAATATCCTCTTGAAATTCGACTGTTAAATGTTTTTTGTAGCCATAAATAATCACTCTAAATTTTAAGGGAAACGGAACATTTTAACTTCTAGTCCTTATACAGATCACCCTCCAAATATTCACATAAATTTCCCAAAATACATAAAAACACTGAAATAAATAAATATGGTTAAAAATTAAATTCTTAATAAGTTTAATAATCACAAATATGCATTGGGCATTAATATTTTACATTTCCGAATTAAGCGCCGCTAGATTGGGTGCTTCGGCCACTGTGCATCGTGCAAAAGTCACTTGATACAAAAATGTTTTTATATTTCTATAAATAATTTTTTTGAATTTTTTGTCTACAAAAACTAAAAAAACAAAAAAATAACTCTTTAAAAAATGCCAACAATTAAAAAAAAAAAACGTACAGAAATCATTAAAAATTACAGAAGAATCACTTATTTTAACTTACAGAACAAAAATAAATGACTTTAAAAATTGAATGTTAATGAAAGTCTTTATTTTTTATGTTGTTATTTTTGAAACAAAGAACAGAAATAGTCGTTTAATAAAACTGAACATTGGACAAATGTTTTTTCTTTTAAAAACGTAAAACTTTTTAAATAAACTACAAAAAGTTAATCACATAATTTTTGAGTGTGAAAAATCTGCTGATTTCAGATGGAAAATCTGCTGATTTCAGATGGAAAATCTGCTGATTTCAGATGGAAAATCTGTTAATTTCAAATAAAAAATAGAAACATCAAAAATGTTTTTAATTCAATTAAAAATACTTAAAAAACAACACAGTGCAACAGCCCACTTAGGGCCTCAACCAAACCAAGATGGTTTGAAAGTACTTATGTGTAGTAGAAAAAACCTCAAAGGGTTTAGCACTGTAACGTCTTAAATTTTTTTTATAGCCCACTGAATTTTTCAGTTCTTTTTCAAAGGCGTTGGAAAAAAGTCGAAAAAATAATGTTAATGTTCTTTTGAGCTTGAAATAGTGTTTGGATGTCTTCAATAGAATTTTATGAGAAACTTTTTTCTAGAATACGCTAAACCTCTATCTCCCGTTTTAATGGGTCATTTAAGTTATTTTTTGAGAAGGGTTAAAATGTTCTATGATTATTTTCAGCATTAAATTTCACTGGGGGTTTCCGAAGGCAGAAAGTTCGACCGGTATAAGATAAATGCATAAAAAAGGTTAACTGTAAAGTAGAGATGGGGACATGAGCAGATTAGAGCGTGATTCACGTCAATCACGCGTGATCACTTGTGAGTGTGACTGATTTCAATTTTACTCACGTGATTGTGAGTGAGTGTGAGTGGAGAAAAAAATTGCGTGAGTGAGTGTGCGTGAGTCGTTTTTATTGCGTGATTTTGCGTGAATTATTTTCTCTTTATATTTCCTATTGTACCAAAAAATCAACAAAAAAATTTGTAAAATTTGGCTTGATTTATGATTTCGTTCCGAAAAAACCAAAAAAAAATTTAAAATTTCGCTGAACTGTAAATTTTGCTGAAAATTTTGAAATTTATAGTTTTTGAAATTTTCGTGAGTGTGAGTCAACGTGATTGTGAGTGAAGCTTGCGTGAGTGAACGTGAGTGCACGTGAGTGTGAGTTGTTTTAAATTTACTCACGTGATTCTGAGTGAGTGTGAGTAGAAAAAATATGCTCGTGAGTGAGTGTGCGTGATTCAAAAATTCCTGTCGTGAGCGTGAGTGAGTGTGAGTCAAAAATCACTCACGGGCCCATCTCTACTGTAAAGTATCATGAATTTTTTTTATTTTTCCAATATTTGTTACTTACAATTGTATACGGTTTCTGGCAAAAATATAAAAAAATTAATGACACTTTACAATTTATCTTTTTTCTGCATTTTTCTTATACCAGTCGAACTTTCTGACTTCAGTAACCTCTAGTGAAATTTGATGCAGAACATATTCGTAGAACATTTTAACCCTTTAAACGCAAGTCTTAGTAGACTTTTGAGCCATTTCTTAAAAAAGTACTTAAATGACCAATAAATGCGGCAGAGAGAGGGTTAATATTATCTAAAAAAAACCCAAAAAATTCTATTGAAGACATCCAAACACTATTTTAAGTTCAAAAGGAGAGTTACATACATAGTTTTTTTCGACTTTTTCGACCTTAAAAAAAAAATGAAAAATTCAGTGGGCTATAAAAAAAATTTGAGATGTTACAGAGCAAAACCCATTGGGGTACTACGGTAACTTGTCAATCCCGAAAAATCCCGGGATTCGGGATTTCCCGTTTGGTATCCCTAGCGGAAAAAGCATCACGTCGGAATGATCAACGCGGCATATATGAAGCAATTAATAACCTGGCAAATGTCAAACCTCACATTCCCCCCTTAAAGGACTACGAAGGCAATATTCTTGCAACGGATGAAGAACAACTTAACCAATGGAAAACGTTTTTTGAAGATTCTGCTGAAACAGCAGACATAAGCTTAAACAACGAAAGACGACGAAATCCATGCAGAACCATTTCAACTCAACCACCATCTATTGAAGAAATCCAGACTGCAATACATAAGTTGAAAAATCACAAAAGTGCCGGTTCGGACAACATAGCAGCGGAGCTGATTAAATATGGATCTGACATTATTGCACCAGTACTGCAACCAATCTTTCAGCAGATCTGGATAAATAACACCATTCCGGATCACTGGAAAGTAGTTGTAATTATAACGATTCCGAAAAAGGGGGACTTAAGTAGTTGTAGAAATTGGAGGGGAATCACGCTGCTCAATACAGTTATAAAAATTCTAGCGTTTATAATACTAGATCGTGTATCATCTACCCTGGATGCAAGCTTACGACAAGAACAAAATGGCTTCAGACCACAAAGATCCTGTGTCGATCATATAAACACCCTACGTATAATTATATAGCAGTCCGTAGAGTGGCGTTCTCCTCTGTATATACTGTTTGTAGACTTTGAACGTGCCTTTGATACCATCAATAGAAACTCCATCTGGCATTCCCTGCGAGAAAAAGGTGTCCCTGAGAAAATAATCACTTTAATTCGAGAACTATATTCTAATGCAGAATGCACTGTCCGATTCAAAGGAAAAAACAGTGAGAAATTCTCCATACAGAGAGGTGTACGACAGGGATGCGTTCTATCACCACTTCTATTTACTGTCGTGCTTGATAGCATCCTGACTAAAACAAATGCCGAAGTCCCTGATGGCATATTATGGCGTCCACACCAAAGACTCAGCGATCTGGACTATGCTGACGACATATGCTTTCTATCACACTCACTAACTGGAACGAGAACTAAATTTGAAAAATTAATTGAAAATGCCGGCAGGGTTGGTTTACGTGTAAACGTTAAAAAAACAAAGCTTATGCGAATTGAGACCCAAAATCAAACAGCTCTTAGCGTAGAAATAAATGGCGTTCAAACCATTATAGAAGACGTAGACAAATTCTGTTATATTGGCAGCACAGTTTCCAAAGATGGTGGAGCGGATGAGGACGTAATAGTTCGAATAAGCAAAGCCCGTCACGCTTACTATAAATTGAGAAAAGTTTGGTCAACCCGCAACATATCCCAGCGAACAAAATTAAGGATTTTCAACACCAGTGTTAAATCAGTTCTCTTATACGGCTGTGAAACCTGGAAAGTGACGGACGTTATATGCAGAAAACTTCAGGTATTCGTCAATAAATGTTTGCGACGCATATGTCGAATATTTTGGCCCTTAACTATCTCCAATGAGGACCTTCTAAGAATTACAAACAACGAACCAATAACCACGGAAATAAAACGCCGGAAGTGGCGCTGGATAGGTCATACGTTACGTAAGACTGACAACGACATTGCTAAAATGGCCTTTGAATGGAACCCTCAAGGTTCAAGACGCCCAGGTAGACCCAACAGCACTTGGAAGAGATCTACACATAATGAACATAGATCCAGAGGAACGTGGCAGGAGATTAAACAAATTGCACAAGACAGACAAAGATGGACTGTTTTTGTTTCCGCCCTATGCTCCGACTAGGAGCTTAAAATATTTTTCATGAGTATTGTGGTAGTATTTAAGCTGTTTCATATAATGTTCATGTTAAATAATTATTTAAGGAATGACAAGTGAGAGTGTTAAATTCGACGGTGCCGAATCTTTTATACCCTCCAAAATGTAAAAAAAAACAAAATGTAAAAAAAATTTCAGGGGCGTCTTTTTTTTTGCGGGGGGGGGTGGTTTGGGGGTTTGGTGGGAGACATTGGGGGACACCTTCTCCTTGCGATATCAAATGGATTTATTATGATTCTTCCAATTATTTAATCCAATTAATCATTATTAAAATACATTTTTTTATATCCACGCCCACAAAAGGGGCGGGCAAAATTTTTTTTTAATATTTTTTATTCGCTGGGTCCAAATGCAGGGTTTTGAGCTTCGTCTGACATAAAAATGTTGCATTTGCTTAAAAAAAGTACAAAAAGCCCTGCAAAAAAATACCGTTTTTCAGGGGTTTCTTTAGTTCTCCAAGGGGGAACTTTTTTCCCCTTGGTCCGATTTTGCCCATTTCCGAACTTAACCTGCCTAGGAATATAAGACATATTCGTGCCAAACTTCGAAAGTCTAGCTCTTTTATTTTGGACTGTATCGTGTCCTCTACAGACGGACAGACGGACAGACGGACGGACGGACGGACGGACGGACGGACGGACGGACGGACATCGCTAGAATGTCTTAGAATCGATCACTGATCAATAATATATATACTTTATGGGGTCCTAGACCGATATTTCGATGCGTTACACACGGAATGACAAAGTGAGTATACCCCCATACTGTGGTTGGAGGGTATAAAAATAAAAAAGCGCGAAGTCAACATTGCAAATATGCCATGCAACGAAGGGTTGAGATTGTTTACATAATGAAGATTTAAGACAACCTAATTTAACAATTTCACTTGTTTTTTTCGAGTTTGTTATTATGTCAAAAACGTTTTTCCTTAAACATTTTTCCAGTGGTTTTCTTTCCTGTAAAACTTAGTCTTGAAATGGTTTATCCATCGATTCATTTCCATGTCACTCAGGCGCGGATCCAGGAATTTCATTTGGGGGGGGGAGATTTTAAAACAAAAAAAAATTTTACAAAAAAATATCAAAGTTTGGTTGGTAGCGGGGGGGGGGTGTGTAAATTTTTGATAGTATTATTTTTAATCTTAAGTTCTTAAGTAACAAATTGAAAACCAAAAAAAAAAATTCTTAAATGCTGATCCAGCTTATGGATTTGGGTCAAATTTTAGTATATCTACAAAATTTTTTAAGATATACTTCTTAAATTCAAACATTTGAAATTTTATTTGCAAATTTTAAGACCTGCTCTCGAAACGATCATAAAATTGACAAATTAAATGTGTAGAAAAATATTGATATTGTGACTTTTCAGTCATAAAAATTGGCTTGTGACAATCATAGCCATTCACAACTGGGAACAGACTTGTAAACTTTTATATGTATAAAAAATCGTATTTCTTAGAAATCTTCCGAAAAAAACTTTTTAATAAAGTATGCTATTTTTATACATGTTTCCGTCACAAAATTTCTCAGATGTTGAGACATTTTTACTACAGAAAATCTCTTACAAGGGAAGTATCTCAACCCTTATGAACCGATTTGCATAAAACGTTAAATATATTTAAAAGAGGCAATTCTAAGGTTGGGGTGTCTTGGCTTATCGGCCATATCGGGGATTTATGGGTTCAGAACATGGGTCAAAAAATGGCGAAAAATCGTTTTTTTGGATTTTTCAGTCATTTCTTTCTAAGGAACTATATGATGTTTACATATGAGAAGAAAGGTTTTTTTAATGCCTATCCAAAGGTTGCATAACATTGTAGAATTTTTGCTTCGTTAAATACTTTTTTTCAAGAAAATGTGTAAATTTTGGGGGGTATTTATATGAAGACATGGACCTACGGTGTCCATATAAATCCAAAATAATCTTTATTAAATTTAAGTCGACACGTATTTTTACTCTAGAGGATATAATTTTACTCTAGAGGATAAAATTTTCCCGGAGGTCCACATTGTTTCATAAGGGGACCACGAAATTTTGAAACACTGATATGGCCTAAAAGCCGAGACACCCCAACCTTAAAATCGTCTCTTTTATATATGTATATTTTACGTTTCAGGCAAATCGGTTGATAAGGGTTGAGATACTTCCCTTGTTAGATTCTCACTCAAATACTTTCATATAGAAAAATAACGCATTTCTGAGATATTTGCCTTAAGAAAAATGTTCAGATTCTAAATGTTATAAATGCTCAAACGATATAAAAATGTTGTTATATTCTCAGATCGAATTTTCTATAGAAAATATTTTAGATTCAACATTTTTCGCATAGAAAATGTCTCGCATTTTTAAACTTTATTTTATGGAAATAATTTGAGATTCTGTGACATTCTTTCTATAAAAAAACTCCAAATTCTAATATACTTTTCTTATAAAAAACCTCTTAAATAATTCTTATACTTTTTTTTACACAAATTTTCAGATCCTGAAAAATTTTACGGTTTTAATGCCATCTAATGTTTTCCAAGGCAATTTCATAGATTCTCAAAAATTTTTCATATTAAAAATTATTATTGTTGGACACCATTTTAAAAGAAAAGTTTCCATATTCCAAGACACATTTCCTATAGAAAAATTCTAAGAATCTGCCAATAGAAAAAGGTTCAGATTCTGAGAGATTATTCATACAAAATTGTTTCCTATAGGATAGTTCTAAAACATTTTTCCTATAAGAAAATCATAGATTTTAATAAACTTTTCCTATAGAAAAATTCGTAGATTCTAAAAGATTTTTCAAACAAAGAAATCCTTATATTCTTAAAAAAATTTCTATAAAAAAAGTCTATGATTCGAAAATATATTTCCGCATAGAAAACTAAGATTCTAAGACGTTTTTCCTGTAGAAATGTTATCCGATTCTAAGAAATTTATTTGTAGAAAAACTCTTTTCAGATTCTTAAACATTCTCAGTTGCTGAGGGATTTTTTATATAGAAAAGTTATAAGACATTTTTCCTAAAAATTGAGATAATTTTTCAATCAAAAAATTCTTTCATTCAGAGTCAAATACATAAGTATCAATATATTTTCTAAAGGCAAAGTCTTGACTTCTGAGACATTTTTCTATAAAAAATATTTGAGATAATACTTTTTCCTTAGAAAATGATAAGAAAAGTTATTCGGTTAGAAAATTTCCACGACTCTATTGACATTTAAGTTTCTCATTTCATAATTTCATAAATTCTGAAACATTTTATCCTGAGGATGCAACAAATTTTTTAGGATTGAGGCTATATGTGCTGACTTAAATCATCAGCACACATATAACTCTCTTTAGGGATTTTTATCTTTTTTCTTTTTATCTTCTTTCCTTTCCTTTCCCTTCCTTTTTTTTTTTCTTTCTTTCTTTCTTTCTTTCTTTCTTTCTTTCTTTCTTTCTTTCTTTCTTTTTTTTTTTTTTTCCTTTCTTTTTTTTTTTTGAAATCGTTTTGGGGGGGGAGAAATACCATTCTCCCCCCCCTGGATCCGCGCCTGATGTCACTAGAAGACAGAGGTACTTTAGAAGAATTTCTACGAAAAATAACATTACTGCAGTTTTTTTCTAGATTGTCTTGTCGAAATTCTAACACTGCCATCCTCAACAACGCTACCATCGTTACCATATCATCTTTAAAAGTAAAATCCAGCAGCACTTTTATAACACAAATGGCTATAAAACATTGTATCCGGTAAATTCATCACCTGCGGATATTGTGGTAAGACGATGATGATGATGATGAGGGAAAAAAAAAAAAACAAACTCCAAATGAAAATTATGGTCATTTGCAGTTATTTGTTACTGATGTGCATTTAGTAAATAAAATGGATGAAAAGTTGATTGCTTTGTCAAACATTTTTAGATTTTTTGTTTGATTTTTTATACACATTTTTAGCTTTTAGATATGCAAAGTTAGAGAAATTAATCTTTTAAAATCAAGAATATTATAAAATGCATTTTGATAAAATCACAAACAAAAAAAATCTAAAAATGAAAAAGCGAGCACGTCGAAAATGTGAATGGAATGCGTTCGGGATACACTAAAATATTTATACCGACTTATGCTTTATAACTAGCTTACCATCCCGGCACTTCGTTACCGGTTGTATTGAATACCGAATAAATGAAGGATCAGGATTACTCTATCGATTTCAAAAAAATTCCCCTACGTAGTCTTTGTTTTATTTACTTGTGGACGTTTAAGTCTTTCATAAAAAAAAATATTAAAAAAAAAATATTGACAATTTTCGAGCCCTTATATCAGGTTTTGGGATTTTGAGTGAATAAATATTTCAGTGATAAAAGAAATTGGAATAAAAATAAGTTTAAGTGGAAAACATATAGAATATGGAGTAAAAAAAGTTAAATAAGAAAAATTTGAGTAAAAAGTATCATTCCATATTGTTCCCAGCTCTATTCAATTTCATTCCCCGTTCTACTCCATTTCATTTCCAATTCCATATTCTTTCGTAAATTTCATTCCTCTCCGTATAATATGCGTTAAAGAAACAAAAAGTTATATTGCCTTTATCTTAAAAATAGGAAAAGTACCATTTTACACCACTGTTACCCCTTTTTACACTAAAATTTTAAATTTTTAATTATGTCCTTCTCTTGGGTGTTATTTCTGGGGTTTTATATAAATAGTTAGATAGCTTAAAATAACCATATGCTACCTTTTCCCCTAAAAATTAAATTTAAAAAAAACTGTTTTTTTTTGGGTGATCCTATATTTAAAATATCAAGTTTCTGAACCATTATTTCAAGAAATATAAGAATAACTTTATGTTATTATGTACTTTTTTATCCCTTTTATGATCGGTCGCGACCTTTAGAAACAAAATTTCCAAAAATAACTTTTTCCCGCATTAAAAATTTCAGTGCCGAGGATAAATTACTTCATAAAATATAAAAAGTATCAAAAACACTTTTTTACACCTCTAGAAACGGAATTTTTTAAAAATTCTTTAGTAGAATGTATTTTTCACCGAAGGCACCTACATTCCAAAATTCAAGCTTCTAAGGTCATTATTATAGGAACAGAAAAAAAGTACCAAAAGTACACTTTCTTACCCCCGTTATAAACGGAATTTCCAAAAAGTACCTCTTCCAAAATGTTTTTTTCTTCACCGTAAAATCCTACATTCAATATTTAAAAAAGGATTTTACATTTCTAACTTTAAGTTTCTAAAACCATTACGTCAGAAAATATCAAAAAAAAAACCTAGGACCATTTTTTTATAAAATATAAAAAGTTTCTATGATTATTACTTCAGGAAATAAAAAAGTACTTTTTACAAATGGCACTTTTTATAAAAGGTACTTTTTATAAAACGTACTTTTTATAAAATATACTTTTTATAAAATGTACTTTTTATAAAAGGCACTTTTTATAAAAGGTACTTTTTATAAAAGGTACTTTTTATAAAAGGTACTTTTTATAAAAGGTACTTTTTATAAAAGGTACTTTTTATAAAAGGTACTTTTTATAAAAGGTACTTTTTATAAAAGTTACTTTTTATAAAAGCTACTTTTCATAAAAGGTACTTTTTATAAAAGGTACTTTTAATAAAAGGTACTATTTATAAAAGGTACTTTTTATAAAAGGTACTTTTTATAAAAGGTACTTTTTATAAAAGGTACTTTTTATAAAAGGTACTTTTTATAAAAGGTACTTTTTATAAAAGGTACTTTTTATAAAAGGTACTTTTTATAAAAGGTACTTTTTATAAAAGGTACTTTTTATAAAAGGTACTTTTTATAAAAGGTACTTTTTATAAAAGGTACTTTTTATAAAAGGTACTTTTTATAAAAGGTACTTTTTGATTGAGGGACTTTTTATAAAAGGTACTTTTATAATGTTTTTTTCACTGCAGGATTCTTCATTCCAAATTTCAAGTTTCTATACCCATTATTTCAAGAAATAACAAAAGGTACTAAAAGAACACTTTTCACCCCTTTGACCCCCCCAAAGAAACCAAATTTTCAAAATTTGTTTTTTTTTTAGCAGAGGATCCTATTTTCCAAATTTCAAGTTTGTATGACAAGTATTTCAGTAAATAAAAAAAAAGTACCAAAAGTACAATTTTTACCAATTTTTCCCCCGTAGAATCAATATTGGCAAAAACCCAGCCTTAGTGAATCTTTTTTCTTGGAGGTTAACCTACATTGCAAATTTCAAGTTTCTAGTATCATAATTTAATACCAAAAGTACAGTTTTTTACCCATTTTACCCCCTTAGAATCAACATTGGCAAAAATTCAGTCTTAGTGGATCTTTATTCCAGGATGTAAACATACAGTCCAAATTTCAAGTCTCTATGACCATTATTTCAGGAGATATAAAATGTACCAAAAGTACAGTTTTTTTACCCTTTTTACCCCCTTATAATCAACAATGGCAAAAATACAGACTTAGTGGATCTATATTCCGGGAGGTGAACATACAGTCCAAATTTCAAGTGTCTATGACCATTATTTCTGGAGATATAAAAAGTACCAAAAGTACAGATTTTTACCCCCTTGGAATAAACACTGGCAAAAATCCAGCCTTAGTGGATCTATATTCCGGGAGGTTAACATACAGTTAAAATTTCATCTCTCTGTGACCATTATTTCAGGAGAAATAAAAAGTACCAAAAGTACAGTTTTTTACCCTTTTTACCCCCTTAGAATCAACATTGACAAAAATCCAGCCTTAGTGGATCTATACTCTGAGAGGTGAACCTACAGTCCAAATTTCAAGTCTCTAGCTTTAGCGGTTTGGGCTGGGCGATGATGAGTCAGTCAGTCAGTCACATTACTCTTTTATATATATAGATGATGGACAATCAGTACATTGACAAAAATATAAGAAAATCGTTAACCTTTTGTTACTGGTTGGTCGGATTTCTTTAATTTTCTTGAAAATTATTTTATTAGAATATCATAATTTTAATTAGTAAAGGAAATAATGACCTCGAGCTTGAATAAACCTGCTCAAAATATAGCTTGTTAGACATTTTATTATTTTTTTTTTAAATCTGCGGTAGGAGAAAAAAAATCCAATTTCTACCAAAATATAACATACATAAATGAAATTTCTAAAATATTAAACATTAATAGAAAAGAAACAGAAATATATTTTTTTTATATAATGCAATTTAACCAAGTATAAAAATTGCAAAAAAGAAAGATAAACGGAAAATCATTTCTAAATTGTTTTTTACGTCTATAGTTACTATAACAATAAACACTAAAGAGTATGTTGACACACAATAAAAGCCATCGCAATCTTAAATTTTTTTATATTTTTTTTTTGGGAACAAAAGTATAAAAATGCCAGAGTATCTAACCCTTAGTTGTAACAGCATTGCATTGCCATGGTATGAATGAAAGTATGAAAAAAATAATATAGAAAATTAAATGAAAAAGTCTATCAAAACTGAAATCTTGATCTCTATTCTGTATTATGTTTTTTTTTCTTTAACTTCTTTCATTCGGAAAATATAAATGCAGTCAAAGCCAAAAATAATATAAGTTGCTAATACAATGAAGAGGTTAAATGGAAGGCTACGATTTAAGGCTCTGACGTAAGGGGCGATAATAATTTTTTAAAACCTCCACTTACAAGGATGGGCTTTCAATAGAATTTTAATGAAATTTAGATATATTGATGGGAAAAACAATTCTAAAACTTCACATTCATTGTCATCATTTTTTTTTTTTAATTTTTGAAATTATTTGAATTTTAAAGAATTTAATGAAAACAGTTTTTTATATATGTGAATATTTATAGTTTCTACAGAATAAATTTTGACAGTTTCCAACACTACAATTCTATTTCTAGCAATCTCAACCTCACTTCATACTTTCTTTCAACTTTTTTGTCTCTTACATTATTTCGCAAGGGTTACCAACATGATCTGGAATTGCAGACACAAGTGAAGGAATTTGAATTTTCTGTTTCGGAGACGTGCCTAATGGCGACATATTTTGTCAGTAATTTTATTTGATTTTTTCTGTAAGTACAGATCGAGCACGGGCTCTAATTATATTTGTTATAAGGGTTCAAGTTGAAAAAATGCAGAAGAAAAATGGAATTTCTAAAAATTATAGACATTTCTGGTATTTCCTATACCGGATTCAAACACCCCAGTTAGTGTTATCAGCAGTAGGATTTTAAATGTCGGTTTGTCTTGTTAATGAAAACTGTTTCTTATATATGTGAATATTTATAGTTTCTACAGAATAAATTTTGACAGTTTCCAACACTACAATTCTTTTTCTAGCAATCTCAACCTCACTTCATACTTTCTTTCAACTTTTTTGTCTCTTACATTATTTCGCAAGGGTTTATGTTTTTATGTTTTAGTATTTTTTTTGTTTTTGAGAACCGGTACCAGAGTCAGAACCGGGAATAACGGTATTCCCGGGAATGTATCTAGAACGTGAAAACCGGTACCAGAACCGGGAATACCGGTACTCCCGGGAATACCGAGAACCGGGAATTGTGGGGCACTAGTTTGATCTGCATCTTGCTTTCCACAAACAGACGGATGGATGGAGGATATCCCTAGAATGTCTTAGAAAACATCTTAGATCAATAAAATATAAACGAAATGGGGTCTTCGACGTTGTTTTCGAGTCGTTTCGCAAATAATGACATTATTTTTTATGATAACGGATGACGTTATTTTTTATGAAAAAATTTTGCTTTGGCTAGCAAGTACGATGTACTTAGTACATCCATATCTTTTGGGCAAGTATACAAAATTAAAGACATTTTTTGATTATTATTTTAAATTTTTCATTTTTAAAATATGGGGGTTTTCGTGTCAACTGACACAACTTTTGAAACCGATGTCTTCCGATCGGGATGAAATTTGCACCAAGGTTAGTCCTATTGGATAGTAGTTCAGACAAAATTTTTCAACGAGATCGGTCAAGAACTCTCTGAGTTAGAGGGGGTCGAAATTTGACATTTTGGCCAAAGAGGTGTTGATTCTCATCCATGTAACTTCTTACCTATTGTTTTTAGCAAAATGTGTCCCAAAGAGTTTAGATAGCTATTTCTTCAGTCTTTCGAAAAAAAAAATACAAAAAAAATAAAAAAAAAATTTTTGATTTTTTTTCTTAAAAAGCCAAAACTTTTTTGACTTTTTCCTCAAATTGGGTCCTTTTTTTTTTTTTTTTTTGATTCAAAAGAAAGCTTAGGTGATTTCCTTTAAGAGCTGTGGGGTCGCTTAGTGGGATCCGAGTGGGATATCTATGAAAATTTTTTTTTTTTAAATTTGGAACACAAAAAACGGTTCTTCAATTTGCACTATTAGGCGTAGGATAGCTAACCAGTTTTCAATTTCGATCCGCGATACCCTCTAATTTTTTAGGTTCGAAAAAGAAAGCACGAGCCAAAAAATGGGGGCGGTGGGGAGGGGCCATATGGCCCCTCATTGGGGTCAAAGTTGGGCGTAAAGAGGTAAAAATCCCCAAAAAGCCCCATAACTGCCCTAGAAACGCCCCTGGAGGGGTGCAATGTGAGACCGACCTCCAATAATTTTCTGCCCCCAACATTTTTCTTGAACATACCTTACCCCTATTTCCACTTCCTAAGGGGGCTCCCATACAAAACATTTTTAAAAAATTTGATCCTACCATTCTAACTTACCCTAAAGTGCCCCTAGTGGGGCCAAATGTATCACCGACGTCCATTATTTTATTAATTCCAACATTTTTTGTAAACATACCTACAAAGTATCTTTAACCCTTAAGGTGGTCCCCATACATTTCTTTTATTTTTAGTAAATTTGTTTCATTAAACCAGCTCCTACCGCCCCTACCGTGCCTCCTAGAGAGGCAAAAATTACGACCAACCCCCATTATTTTTTAGTTACTAACATTTTGTCCGAACATCATAACACCCTATCTCCACTCCCTAAGGGGCTCCCATACATTATACAAACATGTATTTTTAAAAACTAATAAAAAAACAAAAAAAAAATGTATGGGGACCCCCTTAAGAGTTGAAAATAAAGGGTAGGTATATTCTGAGAAAATGTTGGAGTTGAAAAAATATTTGGGGTCGGTCATACATTTTACTCCTCTAGGGGCACCCTATTGACAGTTAGAGCGGTAGGAGCAAATTTTATAAAAATGTCATTTTGTATGGGAGCCCCTTTAGGAATTGGAAATAGAGGTTAGGAATATTCAAGAAAAATGTTGGGGGCAGAAAATTAATAGAGGTCGGTCTCACATTGCACCCCTCCAGGGGGTTTCTAGGGCAGTTATGGGGCTTTTTGAGGATTTTTACCTATTTACGCCCAACTTTGACCCCAATGAGGGGCCATATGGCCCCTCCCCACCGCCCCCATTTTTTGGCTCGTGCTTTCTTTTTCGAACCTAAAAAAATTAGAGGGTATTGCGGATCGAAATTGAAAACTGGTTAGCTATCCCACGCCTAATAGTGCAAATTGAAGAACCGTTTTTTGTGTTCCAAAGTTAAAAAAACAATTTTTCATAGATATCCCACTCGCATCCCACTAAGCGACCCCACAGCTCTTAAAGGAAATCACCTAAGCTTTCTTTTGAATCAAAAAAAAAAAAAAAAAAAAAGGGCCCAATTTGAGGAAAAAGTCAAAAAAGTTTTGGATTTTTAAGAAAAAAAAAAATCAAAAATTTTTTTTTTATTTTTTTTATATTTTTTTTTTATTTTTTTTATATTTTTTTTTCGAAAGACTGAAGAAATAGCTATCTAAACTCTTTGGGACACATTTTGCTAAAAACAATAGGTAAGAAGTTACATGGATGAGAATCAACACCTCTTTGGCCAAAATGTCAAATTTCGACCCCCTCTAACTCAGAGAGTTCTTGACCGATCTCGTTGAAAAATTGTGTCTAAACTACTATCCAATAGGACTAACCTTGGTGCAAATTGCATCCCGATCGGAAGACATCGGTTTCAAAAGTTGTGTCAGTTGACACGAAAACCCCCATATATAAATAACTAAAGCTCGATAACCTGCCACAAGAAAATGTCTTACAAAGGAAGTCTTTAAGAGGGCATCCACCGTTTGTTCCGGAACTTGCATATAGAAATGAGGGGAGGAAAATGAGAGTTATCTGTTTTTTTCAGCTGCCAAATCTCAAATTTTAAAATGGGTTGGCACCTTCTTTTTTTCTTTCCTCACTGTGCAATGAGGCCCTTATTAAATACTTGACTCTAACCTGACCTCTTGTCTCTAATACTGTATGTATTTTGTATATTATAGAAAAATAGTTATTTTTCCACAAATTTAGTAACAAACAAAAAAAAAAGTAAACACAAGAAAAATATAGTTAAAAATAGAAAAAAAAAAAACAATTCTAAAACGAAAAAATAACAAAAGGAAGTTCTATGTCCTATGAATGAATGAAATTGTAAATTGAATACTTTTCATAAACCAACCAACTCATACGAATATGAAAAATATTTTTATTATATTTTTACAAGTGAAAATATTTTAAATACAGGTAAGATCGATTCAATGATACCCTACGTTTCCTTTTTTAATAAAACCCAAGATTTGCAAAAAAAAAAAATTGAAAACAAGTAAGAAAATTATAGTCGGTCAAGACCGACCATATAATACCCTACACCAGAGTTTTCCGGAAAATGGGTACCGAAAATGGGTCCCATGGACCGATTAGATCTATATTTTGTCAAACCTTTAATTAGTGTAAAAAACACTCACAAATCAAATTTGAGTGAAAAAGGCTTCTATTTGTTGGCAATAAACCGCTTTAACTGAATATCGGACCAAATTTTCACAAGGGGCCTAATTCCAAAACTGGTCCGATAATTGTCAGATTCGATAAGGTTATTTAAGTACGCGTTTAACATACCCAAACAAAATTTTAATTAAATATTTTCTATTTTCATGAAATTTGAGAGATTTATGTGAAATCGAAAAGGTGGTTTGTATGGGGGCTACAAGAAGACCTGGTTCGATTATTTTAAAACTCGGAATGGTGATTTGTGAAGACAAAACACGTTTACCTGCCAAATTTCTAAAAGATACCTATTATAATACGGTTATTAGAGTCATTTGAGCCAAAACTAAAAGGGACCTTTGTATGGGGGCTAGGTCTAAATATGGACCGATTTTTTCCAATTTCACTAGGCTTCGTCCTTGGACCAAGGAAGGCTTTAGTTTCAAATTTCAAGTCAATTGATTAAAAATTGCGACCTGTTTACACCGTTTACATGGACAGACAGACGGACGGACATAGCTAAATCGTCTCAAAAAGTGATTCTGAGTCGATCGGTATACTTAAATGTAGGTCTTGGACCAATATTTCGGGTAGTTACAAACCACGGTGCCCTGGAGAGGATTTAAATAAAATTTTGGTGTTACTCCAATTTTTAGGCGGATTATGTTTTTAGACTATAAAAGATGGAAAATGAGCCAAAAAAGAAAAAAAGTACTAGGCGCTTTTTTTTGGCTAATTTTTTTTCTTTTATCGTCTAAAAACATAATCCACTTAAAAATCGGAGTAACACCAAAACTTTATTTAAATCCTATCCAGGGCACCGTGAAACATCAGCACAAACTCATTATACCCTGTACCACAGTGTGGTGTAGGGTATAACAAGTAAGAGTGTTAAATTCGGCTGTGTCGAATCTTTTATACCCTCCAACATGCAAAAAAAAAATAAACAAGTAAATATTTGTTATTGTTTTGTTATTGTTAGTGTAACTGTATGTAACGGTGTATAGTAAGTATTTTTGGAAAAAAATCAAATAAATAATATGGGTTAGTTTGTTTTTGGTTTTTAAAGATGATGGTAAAATAAACAAATAGAAAAGTTAAATTCGACTTTGCCGAATCTATGAATACACTCCACAATGCTTTTTTTTAAAAAGGGTAGTACATTTTTTAACGTGAAAGAAAAATTACTAATTTCTTTTTTTTGAGTGTAAAGTTTTCAAGTTTAATGTTTTTTTACTGTAAAAATATTTCTGAATAAATGCACGTACGTATGTACACAAAATATTGTAATTTTTGTAAAAAAAAAAAAAAAAAAATTTTTGTGTAATTTTTTTTGAGTGTAAAATTTTTTTTGAGTTTAAAATATTTTATTTTGAATAAAAAACTATTTTTTTGCCTTTTTAAAAAAAAAAAGAAAAATTACTATTTTTTTTTTGAGTGTAAAATTTTTTTCGAGTGTAATGTTTTTTTTACTGTAAAAATATTTCTGAGTGAATGCACGTACGTATGTACACAAAATATTGTCGTTTTTGTAAAAAAAAAAAATAAATTTTTTTATTTGTAATTTTTTTTTTTTGAGTGTAAAATTTTTTTTGAGTGTAAAATTTTTTTCGAGTGTAATTTTTAAGTACCCAATGCTTTTAGAACTAAACAAGTTTAAAAAGCATTGCTTTAAAATTAAACAAGTTTGAAAAGCATTGTTTAGTTACCACCAATGCTTTTCAAACTTGTTAAAACACGTGGCATTTTAGATGAAACTAATTTGAAATTCAGGGTTTTGCATATAACTTTTGAACCACTGGACCGATTGAGCTGAAATTTAATACTAAACAGACCCGGGGAACGGCAAAGATACGTGACAAACTTCAGTAGTCTCATTATTGTCTTTCGAAAGTTATCGTGTTTTTTATCTCGTAAATTCGCGAAACACCCTTGCCGAATTTTTTACTCTTTTGCTCATAACTTTTGAACCACTGGACCGATTTGGCTGGATTGCAATACCAACCTGACCAGGTAAATGACAAACATATATGCCAAACTTCAGTAGCCTCTGTAAAGTCTTTCAAAAGTTAGCGTGTTTTCTACGGACAGACAGACAGACAGACAGACAGACAGACAGACAGACAGACAGACAGACAGACAGACAGACAGACAGACAGACAGACAGACAGACAGACAGACAGACAGACAGACAGACAGACAGACAGACAGACAGACAGACAGACAGACGGGCGGACGGGCGGACGGACGGACGGACATCGCTAGATCGACTTAAAATCGATCGAGGATCATAAATATATGTACTTTATGGGGTCCTAGACCAATATTTCTAGGTGTTACAAACGGAATGACAAACTTATATATACCCTCTATCACTAGAGTGGAGGGTATAAAAATTGCAGGGGCGTTTTCTTTTTTTTTTTTTTTTTGGGGGGGGTTTAGTGGTAATTGGGGGGGGGGGGCAAATTTCCTCTCGAATATGTTTTTAAAAATTCATTCTTAAGCTTTTTGCGCTAAAGAAATACAAGTTTATCAATATTAAAAAAAACAAGTGAGAGTGTTAAATTCGGCTGGGCCGAATCTTGTATACCCTCCAACGTTTAAAAATAAAAAAAAAAAATAAAAAAAAATTGCAGGGGCGTTTTATTTTTTTTGGGGGGGGGCTTTCCGGGGGTCCTTGGGGACACCTTCTCTCTGGTAAAAAATGCTTTTTCAAGCATAAAAATGTTTCATTTGTTTAACAAAAATACAAAAAACCTATAAAAAGTTACCTTTTTTCATTGATTGGTTTACTTCGTCAAGGGGGAACTTTTTCCCCCCTGGTCCGATTTTGCCCATCTCCGAACTTAACCAGCCTATGAATATAAGACATATATGTGCCAAATCTTTGGAGTCTAGCACTTTTATTTTGGACTGTATCGTGTCTTCCATAGACGGACGGACAGACGGACGGACGGACGGACGGACAGACGGACATCGCTAGAATGTCTTAGAATCGATCACTGATCAATAATATATACACTTTATAGGGTCCTAGACCGATATTACGATGCGTTACACACGGAATGACAAAGTGAGTATACCCCCATACTGTAGTTGGAGGGTATAAAAAAATTATTCCACGCCCATAAAAGGGCAGATCGAAAAAAAACGAAATTTTTTAATTCATTAGGTCCAAATGCAGGACTTTGAACTTCATGGAGCATAAAAATGTTGCATTTGTTAAACAAAAACACAAAAAAATCATGTAAAAAAATGGATTTTTTTCAGAGGTTGGTTTAGTTCTTCAAGGGGGAACTTTTTTCCCCCTGGTCTGATTTTGCTCATTTACGAACTTAACCTGCCTAGGAACATAAGACAAATGTCGGGAATCTAGCTCTTTTATTTTGGACTCCATCGTGTTAACTACAGACGGACACTGATCACTGATCATAAATCACTGATCATAAATATATATACTTTATGGGGTCCTAGACCAATGTCATTAAAAATTGGCTGATTTTCACCCGGTTTTCTTAACAAAAATATTTGCAAATATAATTTTTAAATGCAATGAAAACAAAGATACACTCATAAAAGTTTTACAGTTACTGTTTCACAGTCAAACAAATAGTTTTCGTTTCAGTTAATATTAAAAGAAAATTCGTTTGTTTCACATACAAATATTCTAAATAACTTTTTGAACGTTTTTTCAAATACATAACTGTCTTTTAAATAAAATTTTCCGTAACGTTTGTTTTTTTCAGTTATTTAAAAAACAAACCACATTATTTTATTTGTCGTTTGTTATTTGTCAGTTATTTACAAATTTGTAAAATTAGATTTTTTTTTTTTGAATTTGAAAATGAAATTTAGTTGCTGAAAATATAAGTAGCTTGTGGCACAGAGGGTAGCGTGCTGGGCTATCAGCCAGAAATTATGAGTTCGATTCTGCTCAGGTTCGAAGTTTTTTAAAATTATTTCTAAAAAAATAAATAAAAATGAATGTAAATTTCCGTTATTTTAACCGTTTTTTCCGTAAAATTTTGTCAGTCATTTTTTACGGACTTTTAAGTTATTTCTACGGATTTCAACAGTTATTAATTAACATTTAAAAATAACTGAGAAATGTTTTTGTTTTAAATGAAATGTAAGTAGTCCGTTTTTTAAATAAAGTTTCATTTGTTTCAAGCGTATTTTCTGTTGAATTTACTTGCATAATATTTTAAGTGTATAACTTGCAGCAATACTTCTTATGCAAATTTAGTTTAAAGGTGTTCAACTTAACCATAAATCCGCGAATTTCATTAAGTTTTGATATTTTTACGAATTTAACGGAAAAATTATTAACTTTTTATTTTTTTTTTTTTTGTAAAAAACCGGGAAAAAAATATTCAATCTTCAATGACGTTTTGCAAGAAAACTGTATCATACATCTAAAATCGGAGAACGCCATTCGAATCAGTATGTCCAAAATATATAAAAAATCATTTTCCTGTTCCGTAGTGTTATTAATAAAATTCAGTAAACAAATTTTCACCAGTAAACAAAATAATAGTATTGAGTAAACTTTTGATTAAAATTTATTGCATTGATTCCATTTTTGTCATTGATTAAAACTTTAATTAAGCCAATTAAAAATTTACTCAAATAAACAAATATCAATACTTAATTTTGTTTCAGGAGGTTGGGAGGTCCAATATGTTTGCGAAAGTTACCAACTCAGTGATTGCTTTATAATATGTATTTATTTATAGGGTATTTAAATGATAAAAGCCAAAAAAATAGAGATAAAGTACTTTATTAACAAGCTTATAGAAATTTTTCTATTTTCTTTTTCGTATACATATTTGGAAAATGTCTTTATAATTGAAGTGACATTGGCGTTGGTGTTTTGGTAGTTAGACCTGTTTAGAATAGAAATATTTAATTTATTATCTATTTCCAGTTGGAGTTATGCCAAAACAATTATTGTAGATTTAAAATATATATGTATAGTAAAAAAAATGGTATTTGGAAGTCATTAAAAGATTTTCAGCTTTACCACAAGAAAATAAAATAAGTTTAAAATGAGCTTTTAATTTTATTTCCATACAAATTGTTTTTGTTTTTAAAATCGACTTTCAAAAAATGTATTGAAAATTTGAAATTTAAAATAAAACTTTTGTTAAAATAGACTTTTTGTTTTCTTGTGGTAAGGGCCTTTATATTTTTGGAAGGTATTAAAAAATATAAAGAACGTTTAAGAAAAGCTTTGTGATAGTGATTTACAATTTCCGACTATATAAATTGTTTGTGAAAATATCAATATGAGGAATTCTACACTAATTGGTCTGCTAAAGAAAGTAATTTGTGGTATCGATTGCCCATTACACTGTTTAACAAGTTTGCGGTGATTCAATGTATTTGACTTGAGACTATAAAGATTCTAAGCTAAGAATAATATTTTTTACTCTAAAAGGCAACTTTTGTGACCCCGGCAATTATGAAAAATCTAAATTTGTTTCAGGCCATGTATCAAAGTCTCCGGTACTAAATTTTCTCAAATATATATATTTTTTCTATCAACATTTTTCGTAAATCCTCATCTAAAATGCAACAATGCGTATACGTATTGCAAATTAAAATATATTACTCATACGCACTTTGAATTGGGTATTTTTCAGTGTTGCCACCAATGAAATTGAAAATTACACAAAAAATTATCCAAAATCTCACAAATTACACAAAAATTTTTATTTTGTCATTCCGTTTGTAACCCCCGGTCTACACCTGATTTTTTTGGTGGCAATAAGCAATAACGTATGCAAAATGAACAAAAAACTGCTTTGCCTCTATTTTGATAAATTCCAAACAAAAATGGCGTACGATTTTGAAGTTTGTAAATGGGCAAAATCGGTTCAGGTGGAAAAATGTTTCCCCTTGAAAAACTAAACCAACCTCTGAAAAACAAAATTTTTTAATGAATTTTTTGTATTTTTGTTCAAAAAATGAAACAATTTTCCTTTTGTAGGCGTGGATAAAAAAAATACTTTTAATAATAATAAAATGGTTTTAATATTGATATAATTTTAATAGTTAAGTGCAAAAATCATTATAAATCAACTTGCAACATTTATCGCGTGCACCCTAAAAAAATGAGTCTAGTTTCCTACTATAAATTGGGTAAATTTCAACAAATTCAAAAAATATACTACAATAAATTGAGTAAATTTACAATATTTTTTAGTAGAATTACGTAATTTGTGTAAACTTACCCAATTTATAGTAGGAAACTGAAATCATTTTAATTAGAGTGTGGGGGAAAGTGCCCTCAATATGGGGATATTAAAAGATATTGAAAAAAAAAACTTTCAAATTTGAGAATTTGGAGAATCCCTCTAAAACAATTTTTAATTTATAAAATTTTAGAGCGTTGTTTTTCGACATCTAAGTCATGAAGAAAATTAAGTCTTTAATGGTCCAAATATTCATGTTATTCATTTATTATCTTGTATTTGTTAATCAAAATTTTTAAAGTCGATTTTGTCAATGATTTTTTTAAGTCAAAAATGTCGATAAAATTATAAAAAAAAAATGTTGGAACTTCATTGAGGTAAAATTTCACAAAAATTACACAAAAAATATCATTATCCAAAAATTATCCAAGGATTTTGAAATTGTCCCACTTTTGGATAATTATCCAGAAAGTGGCAATACTGGTATTTTGTAAATCTTCAAATAAAATGCAACACTGCGTATACTTATTGCAAATTACAATAAATATGTTATTCATACGCACGATGTCTTGGGTAGAATTTGCAAATAATCGAGATATTTCATAATCGCGATTAACGATTAATAGAATTTTTTTAAATAATTTGAGTTTAAAAAATCTTTTGAAATTTACATTTTAGAACGTACGAAAATAAAAAATATTCTTTTTAAGAAGGAAAATTTAAAACTTTCGAACTTTCCTAGAGAATTTTTTGTTAATTTTTTTTTTTTTTAAATTATGATTAAAATTCTTTTTTTAATAAAATTTCACACATACTTTAAAAAAGATTTTAAGTAGAAAAATTCTAGATTTTCTTACATTATTGCGCTTAATAAACTCTACAAAGTGTGATTCAATCAGCGCTGAAAAGATATATGATTTTACTGCGTCATTATAGCTCTTTATCAGTGCTACTACAGAGTAAACTGTGTCTAAACTGTGACTGCTTTGGATTCGTTCTTTTTCTCGTGATTTCCACGGGGTAGTGCCGGAATACCTGCCAATGGCCAGTGAAGACTCAATTGTAAGGAAATTTATTAAAAAAAACTTACCAGGCATCATAAGTCGACAACCAGCGGTCAAATTATGAAAAAAATAAGTTTTTTGACAAAATTTCATGTCCAAATTTTTTGACCAAATCCAGTCATAGCAATTTGAGTATATTTTAAAAACAAAACTCTTTAAAATTTACTCACAGAGAAGTATCTCAACCCTTATGAACCGATTTGCCTGAAACTTAAAATATATATTAATGAGACGATTTTAAGGTTGGGGTGTCTCGGCTTTTCGGCCATATCAGTGTTTCAAAATTTCGTTGTCCCCTTATGAAACCATATGGACCTCCGAGAAAATTTCGATAACTCACGAATTAACAGGAATATCCTCTAGAGCAAAAATATGTGTCGACTTAAATTTAATAAAGATTATTTCGTATTCATATGGACATCGTAGCTCTATGTCTTCATATAAATACTTCCCAAAATTTTCACATTTTCATGAAAAAAGTATTTAACGAGGCTAAACTTTTACAAGGTTATGCCACCGTTGGATAGGCATTAAAAAAACCTTTCTTCTCATATGTAAACATCATATAGTTTCTTAGAAAGAAATGGCTGAAAAATTCAAAAATCGATTTTTTCGTCATTTTTTGACCCATGTTTTGAACCCCTAAATACCCGATATGGCCGATAAGCCGAGACACCCCAACCTTAGTCTCTTTTATATATATTTGACGTTTCATGCAAATCGGTTCATAAGGGTTGAGATACTTCCCTTGTCAGATCAGAATTTAAATTGTACTTTAAATTTGAATGACTTTTACGAGCAAAAGAAAGAATAATCGCAAACTAGTTAAATGAATCATGTGCCAAGCCATCAAAATGTTCCGTTCCAAATAATCGGTTCCATAACGCATCATATCATCCTACAACCGATTCTACTTAACATTCCAGAATAATGATTTTTGTTTGACATTGTCCCGAAAGTAATCGTTTTTTAGAGTAATTTATTTTTTTTAAATATTTTTTTAAATAGAAACTTCCAAATGGGTTTGGAAAAATTTTGGAAAAATGTTATGAAAACAGTGTTTTTCATTAAAAAATTTTAATCGTAATCGCATGATTTTTTTGTCGATTACGATTAATTGGTCCGATTAATCGCGATTAAGATTACGATTTTAATCGTTTTGCAAACTCTGGTCTTGGGTATGTTATTTCTACATGGCACATTGTAAAATTTAAAAAAAAAAAAATTGGATAATTTAAGAGCAATCAAATTTTGTCTGGCACTGCACATAGGGCCAGCATGATCCAATTCCGGCCAAAAGTCTTTATCGTTGTTGGATCCGTCTGAAAATGTGCTTCTAGATGAATTTGAGGTGGCTGATTTCAAAATTTAGCTAAAAACCAAAAAAATCAAAATGGCGGATCCAATATGGCGGACAATTTTTTTTAAAAAATTGTCCGATTGAACTCAAATTTTGTTTTATGCGGGTCTTGGAGTTACTGAATAAGAATTGTTACTCCGAATTTTGAAAAACAAAATGGCGGACTAAATATGCTTCTTAAAGTTTAAAGAATAATCCAACTCCGGCCAAAAGTCTTTATCGTTGTTGGATCCGGCTGAAAATGTGCTTCTAGAGTATTTCGTGGTCGCTGATTTCAAAATTTAACTAAAAACGAAAAAAATCAAAATGGCGCATCCAATATGGCGGACAATTTTTTTTTTTTTTAATAATTGTCCGATTTAACTCAAATTTTGTTTTAAGAGGTTCTTGGAGTTACTGAATCTAAATTACTGGCGTGAATTTTGAAAAACAAAATGGCGGACTAAATATGCTTAGTAAAGTTTGTTACAAGTAATTAAAAAACAGTTATATTCCTTTTCTTTGTTGAAGCTAGCTGAAAGTGTGGCCTAGTAAATTTCCGGGTCTGTTATCTTAAAATCGAACTGATAAAATTCAATATGGCGGCTAGATTTTTAACTTTGTCTGATCTAACTAAAAATTAGTTTTTAGAGTATTAAGAGTGTCTGAAGTTAAATCTACGCACATGATTTCTATATATATATATTTTTATTTTTGATGTAAATATGGAAATGGTGTAAATGACTTACTTAGTTTCAGAAAAGCTTTTGGAAATGGTGACCACAAATTATTCACTTTTTTTCTTTATTTTGAAAATTCAATTAAAAATCTTTGAATTTAATTGGAAATGGTGTAACTGATATTTTCCATAATTCTACAAAAAAAAAAAACTAGAAATGTAGATATTTTTTTTTTTCTACACTTAAGGCACTCTCTGACGATTAAAAAAAACTATTCAAGCCGTAAAACATTATTTTGGGTTAAATTATTTTTTTTTTAAAACACATCTCGGACCAATGCATACATATATAGCTGTAATTTCGCCATTTATCATTTTGAGCAAGTTTGGGCAACTTTTTTCGAGAGATATGGATCCATTCTATATCAAAAAAAAATATAGACCGATTATATCGAACTGAGGATCGCTGAGGATTTTTTCGGCGCGAGGTAAATAGCTAAAAAATTACAACTTTTTTCACAAAAAACGCGAATTGCTGCCAGGCAGATGAGTTATATTTGTCCATGTTATTTTCGTTACAAAGGCTTATATATAAAGTTGATCCACTCAACCAAAAAGTTGAACATTAGCAATAGAAGTATGGAAAAAAAATTAAAAAAAGTATCTCAACTTTTAAAAAATTTTTACCCACTTTTTTAACTTTGAAGACCTGTCAAAGAAAAGGGTGTAATTGGATCATAAAGATAAGTTCAGAAAACCTGCTTCTATATATGCCCAGCAAACTGGTAAACATTTTTTTGAGAAATGTGCACTGGCTGGACTTAATATTAAGTTATATTAGTTTTAAGATTTGAATACATAATTTTAGTAAATATTCAATAAAATAAATGAATGAGAAAAAAAAACATGGCGCATTAAGATTGCGCTGATGTTTGTAACTTGCCGAAATGTTGGTCCTGGACCCAACTTTAAGCAAACCGATCGAGTCAGAATCACTTTTTTAGTCGATTTAGCAATATCCGTCCGTCCATGTAAACGGTGCTAACACGATTCACAAAATCTTAAATTTGTCTAACGAAAAATATCTTAAAATCAGAGATTTTTTCTGTAGTAAAATTATCTTAGACTCTAAATGGGGTATCCTGGAAATTGTTAATGCAGGATTCTTCGGCAAAAAAAACATTTTGGAAAAAAATTTTTTTTGGACATTTCAGTTCTAATTGGGAAAAAATTGAAACTCATACTTAAAAAAAAAAAATGGTGCAGTGTAATAGATAATAGTTCCAAAGTAACAAAATTACAATTTTTCTAATCTTATAATATCAGTGTGTTATAAACCAATCAATTGAAATCAAAAATTATTCTTTGAAAAAAAAAAAAATGTTTTTAATTTTTCGAATAGTGCTCGAGAATACAATATTTTTAATTTAAAAATTTTTGTAAATTTTTTTTTGTGATGGATTTTAATAAGATTTAAAACAAGAAGTTAGTAACTAACGAATTTAACTTACCCTTTCAAATAGAGCTTTTCAGTTTTTTGTAAGAATTTTTTACAAATTAAGAAAAAAAAAATACTTTTTTTAGTTAAAGTGAACTTTAAAAGAATAGAAAAATATTGTCTCCACGTGTCCCACGGCTATTTTTTTGAAAATAAAAATTAAATGGGTAAAAAAGTGTACTTTTGGTTTTTTTTTTTATTTAATGAAATAATGGTCAAAGAAACTTTAAATTTGGAATGTAAAAAAAAACTTTTGGATAATTCTGTTTCTAAGGGGTAAAAAATTGTACTTTTGTTATTTTTTGAAATAATGGCCATAAAAACTAAAAACATGGAATGTAGGATCCTTCGGTGAAAACAAATTCTGAAAAAAATACTTTTTAAAAATTCCATTTCTAGGTTCCTTTGTTGAAGAAAACATTATGGAAAAGAAATTTTGAGAAATTCCATTTCTATGGGGGATAAAAAATGTGTTCTTATTTCATGAAATAATGATCCTAGACTCCTGAAACTTGGAATGTAGGATCCTGCGGTAAAAAAAAAATATATACTGGAAAAAATGCTTTTTTGAAATTACTTTTTTTAGCGGGATAAGAAATTGTACTTTCGGTACTTTTTATATTTCTAGAAGATTTTATTTTTGGAAATTCTGTGTTTAAAAGGGTGGTGGTTTCCTTACATAATTATAAACTTCAAATTTGAATACAAGATCCTTCTGTGAAAAAACATTTTAAAAAATAAAAAAATTGGACATTTTAGTACTTTTTTTCTGAAAAAAATTATCAAAGACACTTGAAATTTGGGATGTAGGATCCTAGAGTTATATATTATGAATTCTCCTAATAAATGTTCTCTTTCTCCTCCCTTTATATGTCATTTATTATATATAATTTATATATAATTTATTTATATTATCTTAATTTACTTCAATGTTTAAATTATCATAAATTTCCTTTTTATTTATAAAAAATAAGTTTGTTTACAAAAAATTACAATAACAAGCTCTTCTGTAAGAAAAAAACAACAGTAACAACTACACTTGAATTGAAAAAATCAGATTTAGTTGATACTTGCTTAACAGCCTACTTGGCGTATCGGTCTAGAGTGATTGTACGTTACAAGCAGTTAATAGCAAAGTATTACAGATGATGATGAGTTCAATCCTTGTCGGCTGCGATCTGTAAATAATTTTCACATATAGAGTTTTATTGACTATTAACTAAATAAATTGACATTAAAAGTTTTTCTGAAGATTATTATAACTGGATAATATGAAACTAGTAAGAAACAAACCAGGATGTCTAAATTTTTAGAAAAATTATAATTTTTCTTTCACACTTTTCTCAATTCAAAACCATATATAACTTATTATCAAATATTTCCTTTTGTTACAAATTATTCCATTTCTTATAATTCTTACTATTCTTATTAAAATCGTTATTTTAATATTTTAAGCTTTATTTACCGTTACATTTAAAATATATAAAAAGAGAAGTTTCAGAATATTTTAGTTGGTTGTAATTTAGAACTCATAAGAAATGTTTGAAGATTAATAAAGACATTTAAATAATAAATAAAATTATAATAAAATTATAATAAAATTAATCTTAACGCACGGTTTCGTTTTAATTAATTCTAGGTAAAAAAACATTATGGCAAAAGTATATTTCCGAAATATAATTTTTTAGAGGGGTACAAAATAATACTTTTCGTACTTTTTATAATTCCTGAAAAAAACCTCCCAGAAACTTCACATTTGTAATCCTTCTGTAAAAAATATTCTTGAAAAAGTACTTTTTGGAACTTACGTTTCTTAGCAGGGATAAAAAGTGTGCATTTGGTACTTTTAATATATCCTGAAATAATGATTTTAGATACATAAAATTTGGAATGTAGGATCCTTCAGTGAAAAAAAATAACAGTTTTTTCTGTTTTTTGTGCGTTATTAATTTTTTTTTTTTTTTCAATGTAAGAGTTTTTTGTTGTTTTTATATACATACGCGTTTTATTTTTTGTACTTATACATTTATTTGTTTCTTTTTGTTACTTGTAAATTCTAGATTAAAGCCCAGAAGATGTTTTTCAATGAAAAACGAAATATCGGCAAAAATAAATAAATGATTTTTTTTTTAAATAAAAAACAATAAATCTTAGACCTCGAGCTCGAATATTTTCTTTTATTAATATATTATTAAAAAGGTCGAATAAAATACAATATAATACAGAAAAAATGATTTTAGATATTTGAAATTTGGAATGTAGGATCCTTCATTGAAAAACAAAAAAAAAAATGGAAAAAGTACTTTTTGAAAATTCTGTTTATAAATGGGTAAAAAAGATTGCTTTTGCTGCCTTTTATATTTCCTGAATTAATGGATCTAAAAACTTTAAATTATGAACGTAGGATCCTTCCGTAAACAAATATTGTGGAAAAGGTACTTTATGGAAGTCCCGTTTCTAACGGGGCTTATAAGGTGCTCTTAATAGTTTCTGAAATAATGGTCCTATAAGCTTGAAATTTAAGATATAGGATCCTTCAGTAAAAAAAAACATTCCGGATAGAGAATTTTTGGAATATCCATAAAAATTGCACTTTGGGCACTTTTTATATATCCTGAAATTATCCTCGGACATTTGTTAAAAAGCATTCTGAAAAAATACTTTTTTGCTAATTTTCGCGAAAAATACCATTTTTCCATTTTTTTTTTTTTTTTCATTTATTTTGAATTTTGCGATTTCTCGTGAACTTTGGAAGATAAGATTTTGATTTTTACTGCTTTGTAACCTGTAAATAAGTACAATTACAACTGTATACCCAATTTTTAAAAACATTTATAAAGCTTTAGTGTCAAAATTTAAGAAAACATTAATTTCGCGATATCTCGCGAATGCAAGCAGCTACGATTTCGCTGTTAACAGTTTTGTGACATTTAAGCACGTAGAAATCAAACTGCGCTTACACTTTTCGTCGACACTTAAGTTATACATAAACATCGCCGAGGCTCACCGTGTAAGTAGTTAATATTAGACCTGTTTTCGCATAACCGTATATACGCTTACCCATACAAATTTTAAATTATCCACGCTTATTTTTAACTTGTATAATTATCGGCGTTAAAATGAAGCGTCGATAAAAAGTGATGCCAAGTTCACATTTTTATTGAAATGGCAAAGACACAAACCTTTTTCTTTGTTAATAGCAAATACACAAAACTTGGCAAAGTGATGCCAAGTAAATTTTGTTTAACGTGGATGCGTTTTCGGTTAATCGTTTAATGTTAACATGTATACGGTTATGCGAAAACAGAGCTATTATTGCAACAACAAATTTTTGGATCTGCAATAAAAAAAAAATGTTAAGAAATTTTGTAGTGACCAAAATATTTCTTTGATCATTAAAACACTTTTCCAGTAAAGTTCAGAAAGCTAAGAAAAAATATTTTTTTTTTACTTTGTTTAGACCTTTCCAATTTTCAAGTCAAAAAAGGGATCCAAAGACATCGCTTTCCAGGTCCAATATTATTTTGATCCTAAAACGCAACTTTTGCGACCCCGACGATTATGCAAAAGCTTAATTGGTTTCACCATAGTCTACAAAGACCATATATCGCACCGCACACCGGACGGTTTTGAAGAATTTTTAAAATAAAAAATTTTGCAGTCTCCGGTACTAAATTTTCTCAAATATAAATGCATATTTTTTTTTCGATCAACAATTTTCGGAAATCTTCATCTCAAATGCAACTTGTTGTAAATTAAAATATATTACTCATACGCACTTTGTATTGGGTATTTTTGTAAATCTTAATATAAAATGCAACACTGCGTATACGTGTTGCAAATTTAAATATATTACTCATACGTACGGTGTTTTGGTAAACGGTATATTTTTCCTATGGTACAGGGTATGTCAGATTAAGTATACCTATCGATTCAGAATCACTTTTTTAGTCGATTTACCAATATCCGGCCGTCCATGAAAACGGTGCAAACACGATTTTCAAAATCTTAAATTTTTTCTAAAGAAAAATAACTTAAAATCAGAGATTTTTTCTGCAGGAAAAATACATTAGAATATGACACTTTCTTAAATTTTTTTAGAATCTGTCTCATCCTTTTTCAAGTAATCTGAATATTTTTTCATAGAAAAAATGCATGATGTGTTTAAATATTTGCAGTTTTTTTAGTACTCCACACTTTAATTTTTTTTAATGACCCCATTTTTAAGAGTCATTTACTTCACTTTTGATTCGGAAATCATTAGGTGTGAACTAACATTTAAGAAAATTATATACACGGGCACCTTTTAAATTTCAAACCAACAAACACTGTCAACCATTACGAATGTTGTAGACAGTCATGTAAAGTAACAATTTAATTCAGATGCAAGTGTATCACATGTGTATTAAGGTGAGAAATGTTTTTAGGATTTATATTATCCTTTACCGTAAACTACACTTTAAAAAATCTTGTAGAATTACCAAAAAAAATCACGTAAAATAATTTTTTGATACCTCTTATTTTACGAAAGTTCCTAATAAAAATTACAATTTTTTTTTGTAAAAAGTTGTAAAATCACAAACTATTTACAAGATTTTTACAAAAATAAAAATGAAATTTAAAATTTTTTGACGCAATGAAAATTACAAGGACTTCTCGTAATTTTAAAAGATTTTGTGCAACCTTCTATTTTACAAGAATTTCTTGTAAAATTTATGAAGTTTTTTGTAGTTTTACAATTTTTTTACCAAAAAATTGTTAATTTACAAATTTTTTGATGCGATAATACTTACACAGAATTCTCGTGCCTTAACTAGATTTTTTTTTAATTACCATGGAAATTTTAACATTTATGAAAAAAATTGTAAATTTACAAAAAAAATTTAAATTGCAATCGAAAATTTTTTGTTAAAAAACAAGTAAAACTGTCAAATATTGGTAAAATGGGATTACTGCGGCTTTTTCTAGTAATTTTACAAGGTTTTTTAGTGTAAATATTTTTGTAAGAAAATTAAGTGTCACATTAATTTCCATACTAGTATTAGCATTTAGAACCTGCAATTTACTTTCATTCGCTTTTTTTTTATAATCTAAAACATAATTAATGCGTAACTTGAAGCTATAAAACCTAAATTAGTAACTTATGCAAACTAAAATGTAATAAAAGGTCGTCATTTTTTTTTTCTTTTTTGTTTTTGTTACTTTTTATGGTATAGAAAATCATATACTTCTATACATATTTTGCAGGCAAATCTACTCATGGCAGACGGAAATTTTAGCATAGGTGCTCATTAAAACGAAAGGAAAATTTTGAAAAAAAAAAAAAATAAACAAACTACTAAACCTTCATTTATTTTTCATGCATGCATAAAATCTGCATATTTTTTATTTTTTTATTATACAACAGAATTAAAAAAAAAAGAAAATTACTTGAATTTACTTTTTTTAACCCTTTCTCCTATTTTTAATTTAATTACAGGTTTACAGCAAAATGCCAAATGTGAAGAGGTTTTATTAAAACGGGCACGCCATGTTATTACGGAAATTAAACGAACACAAGAGGCTGCTGATGCATTGAAAAACCATGATTTCAAAAAGGTAAAAAGTAAATATTTATTTAATTTGCAAATGTAAATGAATGAGTGTGCAGCATGACATTAACTAAAAAAAATTGGGGAAAAGTAGAGAAAAAAACAAGTAAAAAAGTTAAATTCGCCGTTGCCGAATGTATTGATACCCTGTACAATTTCTAAAAGATTATTGCAAAAAGCTTTATTTAAAACGAAATCACTTAAAAAAAAAATTTTGGAAAAAAAAATTTCCGCGAAAAAAAAAACATCCGCAATTTTTTTTTTTTGTCAGAAATATGTTCGTACTTGTTTAAATACCATTCGGTGTTCCATTATGTTCACATATGTTAATCAGCAGCCGAATTAAAGTATTTTGTATTTTTAGGTTATGTTTAGGGATGAGATATCCATGAAAATGCATGTTTTTTGTCGATAGTCTAAAAACGATATCGACCAATTATCTTTCCGAATCAAGAAATTTGCGTTAAAATGGCATCGATTTGTTTTTGAATATTTTTGCATATTTTGGTGAAAATGCATATTTATGCATATTTTGGTTTCAAATGCATATTTTGTGCATATTTCCAGTTTTTAAGTGCATATTTTGGCATATATTAGCAAAAAAACAAATTGAAATTTATTTGTTTCATAAACTATTTTAAATTTTAAAAAATTATTTTGGAAATAAGAAAAATAATTTTTTTTCTTTAAAATTTTTTCTATAGATTGTCTTAATTTCTAAAAATATCTTGCTTATATAAAGTTTTAAATGTTACTATTTAAATCCGGCATTACTTTTTGCTTTTTAAGAAGTTTTTCATATGAAAACAATGGCCCTTACCACAAGAAAATAAAAAGTCTATTTTAAATTTCAAATTTTCAATACATTTTTTGAAAGTCGATTTTAAAAACAAAAACAATTTGTATGGAAATAGAACTAAAAGCTCATTTTAAATTTATTTTATTTTCTTGTAGTAAGGCTGAATATTTTTATTGCACACATTTTATTTTTTAGTGCATATTTTGTGGTTTTTTAGTGCATATTTTGAATTTTTTAGCGCATATTTTAAGCGCATATTTTCGATTTTTTAGTGCATGAAAATCTCATCCCTAGTTATGTTGAATGTATCAAAATTTTCGAGGTGTCCTTACATTTTCGTTCATAACTTTTGAACCGCTATTGCTCAAATGCAATAACAAAATGCTAGGGAGAACTCCCAATAAATATGTTAAGTTTCAGTGATATCGCTAGAATGTCTTAAAATCGATTACTGGTCATAAATATATATACTTTATGGGGTCCTAGATCGATATTTCGATGAGTTACAAACGGAATGACAAACTTATATTTACCCTCTAAGTAGAGGGTATAAAAACATAATTTTTTTGTTAAGCCCAGCAAAAAAAATTGTGGAAAATCAACAAAAAAAAATTTTAAACTTGTACACTCAAAAAAAATTTCTGTTAGAAAAATCTGTAAAATAGGCAGCCGCCTTTTGGACAGCTCACTTGGGTCCTTCAATAAACGTGGTCCCGTTGTGTTACCTATAGAAGAGATAAGAAAAAGAGAAAAAGAAAAATATAGGGATAGAAGAGAGAAAGGTGAAGAAAATAGTAGTGCTCAAGTGGCCTCACTGGGATCCAAGCTGAAACGCTCAGAATCCCGAATGTACGAGACTATCCTATTCACATCCATGCCGTATAGACACGTCAAATCTGCCAGTATCGGGTTACCAAAATGTTTGGCTCTCCGATGGGCGTATGCCGGACATTGGCATAGGAAGTGCGTAACCTTATCTTCCTCTTCCACATCCTGACATCCCACGCAGTAATCATTGTGGGGAATTCCCATTTTACTGGCGTGTGCGCCGAATCGCGCACTGTGCCCCGTAACGGCTGCAACTAGGTTGCGTAGCTGGTTCCGGGACAGTTGGATGATCCTACCCGTGCGCCGGCGATCAAAATAGGGCCACACCATCCTCGTGTTGAGACACGTGGATTCACGTCGCCATCTGTCGTTGGCTATTCGAAAAAGTGAATTTTCGTTCAGCCTCTTACTCGCACTGAGCGGAATGCCAGGCGTATGATCTATCTCGTTAGAGAGTAGAGTCGTACCTTGCCTGGCTAATTCATCGGCAACACTGTTGCCATTTATACCCACATGTCCAGGCACCCAGATGAGTGCCAAATTCGAATGTCTCGCCATCTCATTAAGAGACGCCCGGCATTCTCGGACAATTCTAGATGTGGTGGTCACACCTGCTAGGGATTTGATAGCCGCTTGGTTGTCGGTGAATATACAGATATCCCTAAGTGATATCCGTTGGCACCCTAACCAATCTGCAGCCCGTTTTATAGCCATTATCTCGGCTTGAAATACGCTACACTGGTCCGGTAGTCGAAATGAGAGCCTGTAATCCAGTTGACTCACAAAAACGCCACCCCCCACTCGACCGGCCATTTTAGCATCAGTAAAAACCTTAAGTGTCTCCTCAGGAATATCGAGGCCCTCCGTCCAATCGGACCTGTCCGGAATCATTGTTACAAACCCGGTTTCGAACGAGGGTATGGGGGTGCAGTAGTCGATGTTCTCTGCGGCACCATGCTGCCTCAGGATTCTTGCATGACCGTATGGTTTATACGTCCATGCGTTTTTTGCCGCTAGCCTAGTGGCTGTGTTCTCGGCTAGTTGTGTTGCGAGAAGGTCTACTGGTAGCCAATGAAGCATCGCAAGTAGTCCTTTCGTCGGAATGGAGCGAAGTGCGCCTGTTATCAGCAGCGCACATGTCCTAAAGATCCTATTGAATGCCTTTTGGTGAGTGGCCTTCTCCGTCGCCACCCACCAAACGGATACTCCATACATTAGTATGGGCCTGACAACCGTATTGAATACCCAATTGACATTCCGGGGTGTAAGACCCCAGTTGCTTCCAATGGCCTTCTTACAGCAATTGATGGCAGCGTTTGCCTTTTCCACTCTCGCTTGAGTGTTCAAGTTCCATAGCAGCTTTTTGTCTAGAATGATTCCTAGATACTTAGCACTATCAGACACCGTGAGTTCGATTCCGCCTAATTTCGGTGGGATGAACCTGGGAATCTTGTTCCTATTCGAAAATAGAACAAGGTCAGTTTTGCCTGTATTTACCCCCAGACCGCTATCTGAACACCATTCAGAAAGAAGTTCAAGAGATAGCTCCAGGCGTTCAGACAGTATTCCCGGATATTTTCCGGATACTGCGACGGCCACGTCGTCAACGTAGGCGACAGCCTTGACCCCCATATCGTCCAGTTTGACGAGGAGAGTATTTATGGTAAGGTTCCACAGTAGCGATGATAGGACTCCTCCTTGCGGAGTGCCACGTACTGCAGCCCTTGTTACCATGGACCTGCAAAGAGTTGACCTAATAGTCCTATGTCCAAGCAGTTTCATGACAAATTTGGTTATGGTATTATCTACCTCCAATTCGTCCAGGGCAGACCTGATTGCTTCAGGTTTGACATTGTTAAAGGCACCTTCTATATCGAGAAAGGCGGCCAGAGTGTACTCCTTGTATTCTCTCGATGTATCCAACAAGAGAGTGTAATGCCGTCTCCACTGACTTGCCCTTATTGTAGGCATGCTGGGAGGCAGATAATGACTCTGGATTGACGGACATCCTGATGGATGAATCTATAATTCTCTCCAGAGTTTTCAGAAGAAACGAAGAAAAACTAATCGGTCTGTAGTCCTTCGGTTTCGTATGGGATGTCTTCCCACCCTTTGGGATGAAAACCACCTCAGAGTTGGTCCATTTCCTAGGGATGTAAGACCATTTGAGACAGGCCAGATATATACTGGCTAACCATGGTATTATCCGATCGGCGTTCCATTGAAGGTCGGCCGGGATAATACCGTCGGGACCCGGTGATTTATAGGGCGCGAAGCTTCTGATGGCCCAAAGTAGTCTATTCTCTCCAATGGGCAGATTGACCACGCAGGGCTCAGGCGTGTCAGGTATGTCTTCCGTATCGGAAACGGGAAGACAACCAGGATTTGATATAAGTAGGGGTTCAAGTTGAAAAAAGGCAGAAGAAAATTTTAATTTCTAAAAATTATAGACATTTCTGGTATCACTTATTATTAGTGTTATCATCAGCAGGATTGTAAATGTCGGCTTGTCATAATAATATAATAATAATAGTTTTGATCACATCACATGATCAATTATTTTTATTTATTCTCTCTATTTATTTACAACTCATTTTTAATAAATGCAACCTAACCGAGAACTGGTAGCAATGACCGTCGTCTCGTTGTAGCGAAAAAAACCAAGGGTTCTAGTGGGAATCGAACCCACGACCCCCACGTTGAAAGGCTAGCACGCTACCAACTAGCCTACGGGGGCCCCCTATGTCGGCTTGTCTTGTTAATGGAATTTGCTTTTTTATGCATGTGAATATTTACAGGTTCTACAGAATATTTTTTTTTTTTTAATTAAAAAAATTACTCCGACTTAAAAAGAGCATTTTGGTGGGTATTCCTTGAGTTTTTGTTGGGTAATTACCTGCTTAATTTTGGTTTACGTATTTGGTTAAAAAATGTATTAATTACACTAGAAATAAAAAAGCTTTTGAATTAACGAAAAAATAATCGGACTAAGCAAAAAAGTTTATTAAAAATGTTGTACGCGTTGTGATTTTTTTCAATTCCCTGTCAAATGACTAAAAAAATCTGTAGAGTTGGCAAAACTTGTTGTTGATGTAAAAGAAAGACTTCATGTTGTCTAAATCACACCAAAATGAACGAAATCCAAGAAATTTCGTTAAGTTTGTTAACCCTGAATATAACCTAGAACTTTGTTAAAATTTTGCAAGTCAGTTCAAATTTTGTAAATTACAATTAAAAGTCAGTTTACAAATTTTCACTCAAAGTTTTTTATTTTGCGTGTAAAAGGTTTGTAAAACCACAAATAATTTTTTTTATCACAAATTCCAAATGAATAGTTTTGTCGTTAGTTTAATTAAATCGAAATTAAATATAGAGTACATTAGACCGGGTCGAAAAAAAAAGTTCCCATTGTGCGGGCTTAATTTTAAAGCTTACCTCGAAAAAGTTCCATAGCCAAAATATAAGATTTTTAGGTCGCGATTTGGTACCGCCGAAATCGTTATTTGTTCATAACTTTGTCATTTGATGTCTGATCGTTTTAAAAAAAAAAATTGTTTGAAAGTTCTCCGCGAGTACTAAATTTGACCCATATCTGGTTTTGACCTCTGAGCTCATCTTCGTGTCATGAGTGTTAGTTTCTCAGCTTTCTACCCACCTAAATGATTTTTATTTTTGCATTAAATTATAGCATTAAAAAATTCATGAAATTCTTTCCTTAGAAGTACCCTCTTAAATTAATTAACAAAAAAGTTACATTCAATTTTAAATTTCCATAGAAAAAGATTTAAAACACTTGTTCGTATGTATTTAAATACAAACTAAAAAAATTAAATATAGTTTAAAGGCATAATAACAAGTGTTTTTTCTAATTTTCTTTATATTGTATATGAAAATCTTAAATCAAATGTAACTTTTTTGTTAATAAATATAACTGGATACTTCCAAGGGAAGAATTTCATGAATTTTTTAGTGATATAATTTAATGGAAAAATAAAAATCATTTAAGCATGCGCGGGTACAAGGGGGGGGAAAAAGGGGAAATTTCCCCCCCCAGACCAAATTTCAATAAGAAAAAAAAAGAAGAAAAAAAGAAAAAAAAAGAAAGGAAAAGAAAGAAAAAGAAGAAAAAAGAAAGAAGGAAGTTTTCTAAAAAAATTTTCCGAAGGAAAAAAATCTCGAAATCCAAAAATTTTTAATAGCAAAAAATCTGAAAATTTTTAAAGGAAAAATGTGACTTAATCTGAAAATTTTCTGTGAAAAAATATCTTTCAATCTTATTATGAATTTTAGTATAAAAAATTACTTAGAATATGTTTTTTTTTTTTTGTCTAGAAAAATGTAACAGGATTTACTTTACATAAAAAATGTTTGTCTACTGCATAGGAATAGGAAAAATATATTAAAATCTTAAAAATATTGGTAGTCTAACGTTTGAAAAACTATTTTGGAAAACTTTTTTAGAATGTCTTAGAATCGGTCACAAAATCTGAGACTTTTTCCATAGAAAAAGGTACAAAAAACTCTAAGATTTTTCACATCCTCAAACATTTTCTTTTTAGGATTTTTGCAGAAGAATTCCCGAATTCTAAAAGTATCAGAATCTGAGACTTTTTCTACGGAAGAAAGGTATCAAAACTTGAGACTTATTTATAGGAAAAAAGGTCGCAGAATCTGAGACTTTTTCGAAAGGAAAACGGTTTAAAAATCTGAGACTTTTTCTATAGAAAGAATCTCTGAATTTGAGACTTATTTAAGGGGAAAAGGTCTCAAAATCTGAATCTTTTTCAAAAAGAAAAAGGTCTCAAGTCTAAGACTTTTTATTGTTGAAAAAAAGTCTCAGAAGTTGAAACTTACTCAATTGGAAGAAGGTCGCAGAATCTGTGACTTTTTCTATAGGAAAAAGGTGTTAGAATCTAATACTTTTTTTATAGGAATAAGGTCTCAGAATTTCAAAATTTTAGACTTATTCTATAGGAAAAATGTCTCAGAATCTGACATTTTTTCTTTGGGAAGCAGGTCTCAGAATCTATGAATTTTTCGATAGGATAAAGGTCTCAAAATTTGAGACGTTTTCTTTAGAAAAAAATGTCTTTTTTATATTAGTAGAAGGTTTTAGAATCTAAGACTTTTTCTATAGGGAAAACGTCTCAGAATCTGTGACTTTTTCTTTTGGAAAGAGTCTCAAAATCTCAGACTTTTTCTATATAGGTCTTTGAATCAGAATGTTAAACTTTTTCTGAAGAAAAAAGTTCTTACAATCTGAGACTTTTAATAAAGGAAAAAATTTTCAGAATCTTTTTCTTTAGGGGAAAAAGTGCCAGAATTTTAGATTTTTTTTATTTAAGAAAAAGCTCTCAGAATCTGAGACATTTTCTATGGCAAAAAGGTCTGAAAGTCTGAGACTTTTTCTTTAGGAATAAGGTCTCAGAATCTGAGACTTTTTCTTCACAAAAAAAAGTCTGAGAATCTGAAAAAGGTCTCTGACTTTCTCTATAGAAAAAAGAATCTGAAATTTTTTTAGTACGAACAAATCTAATAATCTTAGATCTTTTCTATAGAAAAAATATCTCAAAAATGCTTTAAAATATGAAATTTTCTCTATAGTAAAATTTCTCAGAATCTAAGACCTTTTCTGTGGAAAAAAGTTCTTAGAATCCAAAAATTTTTCTATACGAAAAAACTCTCAGATTCTGAGACATTTTGCGTTAAGAAGAAGTCTTAGATTCTGAGACATTTGCCCTATAAAAAAAATAATTTTTTCATCATCTGTAGGAAGAATTTCTTCTATTGAAAGATTCTCAGATTTAGTTATAGAAAAAAAAAATTATCTAAACAAAATATATATGATTATGAAAAACAAACCCCCCATCGGCAAAAACTAATAAATTTTATGATATTATAGCTTTCCCATATTTTTTTTTTTTGCAATTGAAACGTATCCCTGTTTTTGCTCGTCCGAGAAAGCATTATGATTTTTTTTCTTTGAAGTAAAAAAAAATTTCCCCCCCCAAAGCCAAAAGCTGTACCCGCCACTGCATTTAAGTGGGTAGAAAGATGAGAAACTAACAATCATAACAAGAAGATGACCTCTGAGGTTAAAAGACAAGGTTCTTATTTATTTTTTTACTATTATCAAATTTTAAATAATAACACAATTTAATATTTTCGTTTTTATGAAATTGTTTAAATTGTTTAAATTGAAACGTTAAATGTAATTATTCTGTTCCCCGATGGAATGCCAAACTATAACTGACTACTGACTGCCAACCAAAAATATTAATTAGGGCAAACAGGTTGAATAGTAAAACCAATACATTTGCAGATCCTTCATTGTTCTGAATTCTCTCTTCTTTCATACGCAATGAAGGGTATGCGAAAGAGCAACAGACATGAATTGCAATGATCGACTAATGCTTTAAATATTTATTCCAAATATATGTGCAACTGTACTTAAGAATAGATAAGTAAAGCGCAAATGTCATTGGTTCACAAAATAAATAAGTTGAACGATTATATTTATGTATATTAAAAGGTTGACAACGAGGCAACAACAAGAAAATATGATGTTGTTTCCAAGTAATACATAATGTAAGATAACATTAGGGGTATTAACTATATGTTTAACATTACTGACATATAACTGTTAAAACCAGATATGAGTCAACTTTAGTACTCGCTGAGGACTTTCTAACAATTTTTTTTTTTAAACGATCGGACATCAACTGACAAAGCTATGAACAAAAAACGATTTCGGCGGTACCAAATCGCGACCTAAAAATCTAATATTTTGGCTATGGAACTTTTTCGAGGTAAGCTTTAAAATTAAGCCCGCACAATGGGAACTTTTTTTTTCTCCTTTATGGTCGACCCAGTCTAGAGTACATCCTTTAATAGTTTTGTATATTAATACTAATCAATAGATAAATTTAAATAAAATAGATTTTTTGTTGACAACTGCATACCAAACCGTTTGCTTGCTTAACCAATAATCAATTTACTAATTTCAGGATGAAGTGAAATTGCAAAAATCTATATAAATAAAAATCAATTGTCGTTCGTTGGTAACAGCATCAGTTGAGAACGGCTGAACCGATTTCGATGATTTTTTATTTAAAATGTTCGCCATAGTCCAACTTAGGTTTTTACGTAAAGAAAAATTGACCACGCCCACTTTTACGCCCACTTTTTTCGATTAATCTAAAATCGGAAAACGGCTGCACCGATCATGGTAATTTTGTGTTTAAATGTTTATAGTTATCCAATTTAAGTTTTTACTGAAAGAGAAATCGACCACGCCTACTTTTACGCCCACTTTTTCAATTTATCTAAAATCTGAGAATGGCTGGACCGATTTGACAAAATTTTTATTTAATGAATTTTCATCATATTCCAACGTTGGTTTTTACGAATAAAGAAACTGAAGACGCCAAATTTGGCTAATTTTTGTTGAAAATGTTAGGCATAATTCAACTAAGGTTTTCACGGGCAGTAAAATTTCCCACGCCCACTTTTTTCAATGCATTGAAAGAACTACAACGGCTAGACTGATTTGGTTATAGTCCGCAAAAGATTTTTAAGGAAAGAACAATTGTTAACGCCAATTTTTACGCTCACTTTTCCCGATATATATATTTTCAATCATGGAATGGCTGGATCAATTTGTCTAATTTTGTTTTTAATGTTCGTCATAGTCCAACTGAGGTTTTTCGGAAAGAACAATTTTCCATTTCTAAGCCCACTTTTCAATGGATGAACCGAGTTGGGTAAAATCAAATGATGTTTTTACGTTAAGAAAAAAATATGCTCTATAGAAAAACAAGTAAGAAAGTTATAGTCGGTCAAGACCGACCATATGATACCCTACATCAATGTTTTCCGGAAAATGGGTCCCAAGTCCAAACATGGACCGATTGGATCTATCTTTTGTTAGATCTTTATTTAGTGTAGAAAACTCACACAGATCAAATTTAAGTGGAATTGGTTTATTTTTTGCCAATAGACCGATTTAACTGAATAACTAATCCCCTTATGGGGGACTAAGTCCAAAAATTGTCCAATTATATTCCGATGTGATTAGGTTAAAAAAGTACACGTTTAACACCCAAAAATAAAATGTTTATAAAATATTTCCCTTTTTATGAATTTTGAGGGAATTATTTTAATATCGGGAGGGTGGTTTGTATGGGGACTTCGAGAAGGACTGACCCGATTCCTTTGAAATTTGGAATGATGATTCGTGCATATAAAATTACCTGTTAAATTTCAAAGCGATATCTATTATAATACGGTTATTAGAGTCATTTAAGCCTAATCCAAAGGGGGCGTTTGTATGGGGGCTAGGTCTTAACATGGACCGATTTTTTCCAATTTCAATAGGCTTTGTCCTTGGGTCGAAAGATGCTTTAGTTTCAAATTTCAAATCAATTGATTGAAAATTGGAACCTGTATTGTGCTTAAACCGATAGATGGACAGACGGATGGATGGACGGACAAACGGACGGACGGACGGACATCGCTAAAAAGTAATTCTGAGTCGATCGGTATACTTCAAGGTAGGTCTAGGACCAATATTTCGGGTAGTTACAAACATCAGCACAAACTCATTATACCCTGTTCCACAGAGTGGGGTAGGGTATAATAAAATATAGAATAATAAAATATAAATTAAAATCAAATGTCCATAGTTCGTTCGTAATCGCATCACTTGAGAACTGACCGATTTGGATAATATTTTTTTTAAATGTTCGTCTTAGGTTTTTTCAAAAAAATTAAACACGCATACTTTTACGCCTCCTTTGATCGATTTGACTAAATTTTATTTTTTTAATGTTTGTCATAGTCCAACTTTTGTTTAAACGGGAAAAAAATGTTCACGCCACTTTTATTTCAATATATCTAAAATAGTAGAAAGACAGGGTCGATTTGGCTATAAGTAGTATTTGTTGACGTTCGTGATAGTACAACTAAGGTTTTTACGGAGAAAACGACTGGCATTTTTTGGTAATTTATTTCTTTAATGATCATTATAGTCCAAGTAAGGATTTTACGGAAATACTTATTGTCCTCCCCCACTTCAAAGCCAACATTTTTGAATATGCTTAAAATTTGCAGCACTTGAGAAAGCCTGGACCGATTTGGCTATTTTTTTTAAATGTTCGTAATAGTCCATATAATTGTTCGGAAAGAAAAATTTTGAACAGTTCGCAAAGTCGAAGATATGGTAATTTTTTTTTAATTCCTAAAATATAATTTGAAGATGATTATCTGACTAATCGGGTCTTTAAAACTACGTCCACAAATTTTTCTAAGCCAAGAAATTCATTATTTTTTTTTTGCAGGACTATATATTTGAAGCGAGATGAAATATAATACTTATCTTATATTTGGGCCAGCAACGCGGACCGGGCCAGCTAGTATTTAAAATAAAAATACCTCCGAATCAGAAAGTCTTTGTGAAGTCGATTTCGTGAAAAACAAGTAAGAAATTTATAGACGGTCAATACCGACCATATGATACCCTACACCAGTGTTGGGTCCCAAGTCCAAACATGGACCGATTGGATCTATCTTTTGTTAGATCTTTATTAAGTGAAGAAACCATACACAGATCAAATTTTTGTGGAATTGGTTTATTTTTTTGGCAATAGACCATTTAACTGAATATCGGTCGAAATTTTTACATAGGGGTCTAAATGCAATATATATTCTGATTTGATTAGGTTACTAAAGTACACGTTTAACACCTAAAAACAAAATTTTTATCAAATATTTCCATTTTTATAAATTTTGAGGGAATTATGTGAATATCGGGAAGGTGGTTTGTATGGGGACTACCAGAAGGACTGACCCGACTCCTTTGAAATTTGAAATGCTGATTCGTGCATACAAAATTTAATTACCTGTTAAATTTCAAAGCGATATCTATTAAAATACAGTTATTAAAGTCATTTAAGTCTAATCCAAAGGGGCGTTTGTATGGGGCCTAGGTCTTAACATGGACCGATTTTCTCCAATTTCAATAGGCTTCGTCCTTGGTCCAAAATATGCTTAAGTCTCAAATTTCAAGTCAATTGATTGAAAATTTCGACCTATATCGTGCTTAAACCGATTGATGGACAGTAGCGTGTCCCGAAAATAAAAAATTTTAAGGCATACCCTAGAATGATGCTTAGTAAAGAGCTGATTACGGGAAAAAAAAAATAAACAATTTTTGGAGGTCATCTTCAGGTCGCAACCAGTGCTTAAAGTTTGCATCCGTAGTGCATTTGGTAAAAAAAAAAAGATTTATGTTCAAGCCTTTGCATAAAAAGCTGTTTTTTACAAAAACTTAAAAAAATATGTAATAAGTTATGCATTTTCGAAGATTCAGAACGTTGCGCTGGACCAAAATTGTCCCATGAAAACTTTATAAATATTTTTTCCTAAATGTACTTTACCTAATGAAACTTTTGGCACTAATTTTAAAAATAAAACAAAATTTTTTTTTTTACCAAATGTACCGCGGATGAAAACTTTAAGCGCTGGTTGCGCCCTGAAGATGACCTTCAAATTTTTTTTTTTAATAATTTTTGCCGTAATCAGCTCTTTAATTAGCATCGTTTTAGGGGTATGCCCTAAAGAAATTCCAAAATTTCCGGATTTTGGGACATGCTAATGGACAGACGGACGGACGGACATCGCTAAATCGACTGAAAAAGTAATTCTAAGTCGATCGGTGTACTTGAAAGTCTAGGACCAATATTTCGGGTAGTTACAAACATCAGCATAAACTCATTATACCCTGTACCACAGAGTGGTGTAGGGTATAAATATGTGTCCTATGCAAATGATGATTGAATTTCTGTGCACAAATTTCGTACTTTAATTATTTATTAACTAAAAAAATCAAAAGGAGTAAAAGTTGACGAAAATGCACTCAAAAAATTCATTTACATTTAGAATGGATTTTTTAGTGACAATTTTTTTTTTTAACTTTTACATTTAAAGAAAAGGACTTTAGTTTTTAAATTCAATTGTGATTACAAAAATCCGACATTTACTTAAGAAGCTATAGCTCTTCAAACCACATCACTTTTTAATTTTTTTGTGATTTTTAAAAAACTAAAATCGTGAAAAAAAATTTTGAGTTTTTGGAATTTAATAAAACCGTACATGGGAATGTCTAAATGGCTCCATAAAGTATCTTATACACAAAATGAAAAAAAATCTGAAGACCACAGGTCAAAAAAATACCCTTTTCTCGTGCTGTTTGATTGAAAAGCGAAGAACTATTTTTGAAAATTGGGGGGGGGTTTGTCAAAACTGATTTTTGGGACTGGTTTGTTCGGCATTTTTTCTTAGAATATTATGCAGAATCCAAATATCCTATACGATTTTGTCAAAAATTTTGCTCCACTCCGCTCTAATAAACAGATCAGGTAACATCTTAGCCATTTTTACATGGGGAGTCATCGAATTACAAATGAAATTTTTGAATAACATATGAAATCTTTGTATTACAAGTAGAGTCTTCTATTTATAACTGATCTTGTTTTTAAATTACATCTGTAAATGGTGTATATTGTGTATACATTTTTAAAGAAATCTTTAATTTTCAATAGGTAAACACTCGTTGTTAGTTGCGTACCATCATTTTGTTTCATGCCAGTCAATTAATATTTCAAATGGAAACCGACTCTTAGGTTTTCAATACAATTTTTCATATATTGTCTTTCAAAAGCAATGCAAATTACTTAGAAAAATTGCATATGTTTTTTTTTTTCAAAGAGTAAAGAAAATGTCTGCAGCTACAAAAATATTGTGTGTTGCATGCACATACGTTTCAATGAAAACGGGAAGGGGGGTGGGAACTAAAAGTTTCGCACAAACACTTATCTTTTGTATAAAAAATGCACATATACAATCATTAGCTCAATTTTTCGGTACTCTATGAATCAATGGCTTTCAATGATGTAGTGAATGAATAACAAATAAAAAGAAACGAACCATATGCCATTTAACAAATTGCGAGCGGAGAAATAGAAATTTTTAGAAAAAAAAAACAGAAATTTCTTCAAAAGGCATAAAAGATAGTTTTTCCTTTTTTTGTATTTAAATAGGCCTACAAAAGAATTGTGAAGAACAAGAGAAAAAACTGCACCTACAGCGAATTGTATGACGACTAGCACCACTTCCTTTCCCCCAAAAAATTATTTGAAAATAAATACCTTTTCATGGGTACTTGAATGCTTTACCAAAAAACAAAAAGCGTTTGGTTATGTTTACATGTGGAACCTTTAAATGCATAAATCAAATTTGCTGATTGCAGTTGAATTTTTTAGTTTACGCTATGGAAATCCATACATTGCTACCAAAACTAACGACATTTTTTTGTCTATTGTAGGCCTCTCTTCCACCATATTCCGTTTTAGTATGTGAATTTTTCATTTGGAAAATTCTATGGGTATCATTTTATAGAAAATTCTCAGCACAATTCAATACACCTCTCACTCTTGGGGATAAATTAAACAAAAATCGTACAATGTGCACAGTGTAACGATTTTTAAAGGATTTTTGTTAACAAACAAATTTGTAGCAACTCAGAATTAAAAAATGAGAATTAAGTGAGTGCCGGAAGTTGGGGAAACCCTTCTTCTATATAAAAAAAAAAAATTATTTGAAATATTTAACTTTTGAAAATTCCCAATTTAAAGCAGTTAAAAGTGTAAACTTTCTATCTTATAAAAGACCCGAGTAAAAAAGTTTATATATAATTATATATAATTTGATAAAATTATATATAATTATATATATTTGATAAAATTTGATAAAATTATATATAATTTGATTTGATGTAATTATATCCGAATTTTTTCATATAAAATTTTATAAAATTATATCTAATTTGATAAAATTTTTTAAAATTAGATAAAATTATATATAATTTTATCAAATTATATGTAATTATATAATAGTTTTATATAATTTTTCATCAAATTATACATGGGACATTCCATGTCAAATACAATTTTTAGTACCCTTCGAAAACTACCTCGTGGTAAATTTTCAGATTTTTTTGATGACCCGTTCAAAAGATATCGAATTTTTAAAAATTGGAAGTTTGTTCCTTTACTCAAACTTTTTTTGCTCATAACATCTTCAATAATGGTCCAAATTTCAAAATTTTTGTTTTTTTAGGTACTTTTAAAAAAAAAACTCAAAAAATTCTTAAAAGCGATTTTTAAGTTTTAAAATTTAAATATCACTTTTAAAAATGTTTGTACTCTTCGATTTTTTTTAAATTTTTTTGTGTAAAACTTCTATCGATTCTACAAATTTTGCCCAGGAGGATCGCGGGATAACAGTTATTACCAGAGACCATAACCGTTATGAGATTTATTGAAAAAACTCAAATTAAACTGTTCAAAAATATTATTTTGAAATAGAAATTTAAAATAACAGTTTCAAAAAATTTATATAAATATCTGTTCAAAATAACAGAAATAAAAAACTTTTATTTTTTTTAACTGTTATCAAATACTCTTTGAGCCTTATAAAATTTGATATATTTAAGTAAAACTAAAATAAACGCATACAAAAGAATCCTATTGATAGCTAATACTTCAATTATTGATTAGAACATTAAAACTTTGATTAATTTGATTAAAAATAACTGTTATAACAGTTATTTCAAATAAATAAATGTTATTTTAAACTTTTTGAACAAAAAGTTTTTAATTACTGTTATTTTATACTTTTATTGATAAAAATCAAAAAATAAAAGTTATTGCAAATTTAAACACGGGACATCTCTAGAAGTCTTTCCATATATATAATGCATATTTTGGACAACATTCGTTTAATGATTTTTTTAAAGCAAAATAACACAATAACTGTTTTATTTGGTCTCTGGTTATTACTATTTTTTAAAATTTTTTGAAAAAATTTTATTGTAATTTTCCAATCTTAAAATCATATCTACTGCTCCAATGGTGCGTCATAGAGGGGTCATTAATAAGACCGACCCCAATTAATTTTTACGTCTAAACATTTCTTTGGAACAAACTAATACCATATCTACAATTTCTAAGGGGGCTCCCACACAAAAACACATTTTTTAAAATTTGCTCCAACCGCTCTAACTGCCCTAATAGTGCCCTTAGACCAACAAAATGTGTGACCGACCCACAATATTTTTTTAGTCCAAACATTTGAACATTTGAAAATGGTTTTCACCCCGAACAGCTCAGAAATTAGCCCTGAATTTATTGATCGCTCCTTACAGGAAATTTTTCAACTTGATCTCCCGATTAAGAAATTCAAGAAGCGTGAAGTAGCAAATATTATTAAAAAACTTGTCTTAAATAAAGCTCCAGGTTATGACCTCATTACAAGTAAAGTTTTACAGGAATTTCCCAACGAAGGATTAGTATTCATCACTAGTATATATAATGCCTGCCTTACCCGAAACTTTATTCCACTTCAATGGAAAGTTGCCCAAATTACTATGGTTCAAAAACCCGGCAAAAGCCCTCATGATGTCACATCATATCTCCCAATGAGTTTACTCCCAATTCCATCTAAAGTACTAGAAATCCTTTTTATAAATAGGTTAATGCCTATTATAGAATCAAAATCACTGATTCCAATGCATCAGTTTGGGTTCAGAACAAAACATGGTACAATTGAGCAGGTAAATAGGCTCGTTGAGACGATACAGGTTGCTCTGGAGAACAAAAAATATTGCACTGCTGCTTTTCTTGATATCTCTCAAGCATTTGATAAAGTATGGCATGATGGTCTTCTATACAAAATCAAAGAGCTCCTCCCAGTGAACTATTATATATTTATTCGGTCTTAAATCTCGGATCGCTTCTTTTTTGTGGAAGAAGAAGATGAAATGAGCAGTTTACATGTTTTCAATGCCGGAGTCCCACAAGGCAGTGTTATGGGACCAACTCTGTATCTCTTGTATACCGCAGATTTACCAAACACTGATGGAGTTCTTATAGGCACCTTTGCCGATGACACTGCAGCTCTTGCTGTTCATGCAGATCCTGCAGTTGCAAGTAATATTTTACAAAAATGTGTAGATAACATTTCTCTATGGCTTAAAGATTGGCGCATAAAATCAAATGAAGATAAATCAGTTCAGGCCACTTTTACTTTAAGAAATGGGACTTGCCCCCCTGTTTATCTTAATGGAAAGCAAATTTCCCAAAAAGATGATGTCAAATACATTGGCATTCACCTGGACAAAAAGCTCTTATGGAAAAAACACATTCTGACCAAAAAGAAAGCCCTTGACTTACAAGCCAGAAAAATGTCTTATTTGATTGGCACTCAATCGAAACTTTCGCTCGAAAATAAGCTCTTGATATACAAATGCATACTAAAACCAATTTGGACTTACGGTATCCAATTGTGGGGTACTGCAGCAAATTCCAATCTGGAAATTCTACAGCAATTTCAATCGAAAATCCTTGGACAACTAACAAGAGCTCCTTGGTACATATCAAATAACCAGCTTCACAGAGAACTTAAAACTCCGACAGTAATCGAAAAAATAAAAAACCAATTGATGTTCTATCAATCAAGAGTTCAAAACCACCCAAATCCTTTAGCGTCAACTTTAATGGCAAACGCAACTACTTTTGTCCGACTCAGACGAAGATCTCCCCAGGATGAACCCCTTAAAATGACCCAGAGTATACTAAGGAAATATTTTTATATATATTTTAGTTTTTTAGTTTAAAGTTATCTGTGGGATGATCACTGGATCATTTCCACTTCATAGTCAAATAATTTTAAGTCACGTGTAATGATTAATATCAATTTATGATAGATTGCATTAATAAAAGAATTAAAAAAAGAAAAAAATTGGAAAATTACAATAAAATTTTTTCAAAAAATTTTTAAAAATTGTAATAATCGTTATCCCAAGATCCTCCTGGCCAAAAAATTTGTAGAATCGATAGAAGTTTTACACAAAAAAATTAAAAAAAAAAAAATGAAGAGTACAAACATTTTCAAAAATGAGATTTAAATTTTAAAACTTAAAAACCGCATTCTAGAGCGCTTTTTAGATTTTTTTGGGATTTGTTTTTAAGAGTACGTAAAAAACAAAAATTTTGAAAAAAAATTGAAATTTGGCCCATTATTGAAGAAGTTATGAGTAAAAGAAGTTATGAGTAAAGGAACAAACTACCAATTTTTAAAAATTCGATATCTTTTGAACGGGTCATCAAAAAAATCTTAAAATTTACCACGAGGGAGATTTCGAAGGGTACTAAAAACTGTAAACAAATTGGGAAAATCTAAAAAAAAAATTTTCAAAGTGTCCGATTTGACATGGAATGCCCCATATAATTTTATCTAATTTTATCAATTTTTTTGAAAACAAGAACCTCTATATATAATTTTATATAATTACTAGCGTGCGCAGGGGATTTCGTTGCCCGTAAATACAGAAAAATTTCATAATGATAATAAATGATCCATTTTTGGAACTTTTCGCTACGTAATCTTCATATATAGTCACCTGAGAATTGGTTTGGTCCATAGGATGGGATTTTTACCAGCCTATAGAGCTAACCAATTCTAAGGTGACGATATGTCTTAATCCTTTACAAAAACTGTGCTTATGATGATCACAACAATTACAATAAAATACCAAATACATTAGTTGATATAATAAATACAACGTCAACTTTAAGACGGTATTATGTTATTAAAAAAACATTGATTTATTAATTTGAGAAAAAAAATTGGGTTAACAAAACTTTTGTAAAAATATGAACAAATATGTATGAATGAAACAAAAAAATTATTGAAAAATTAATTAATAAACTAATTTTAGTACAAAAAAAATTAAAAAAAAAAATAAAAAAAAAAAAAATTTTAAACATTGTCATTTATTTAAGAAAATATAAAAAGTACCCCTTTAACTCCTTAGGAATCAGAATTAAAAAAAAAAATCTTTTGGGAATGTTTTTTTTTCGCTAGACGATCCTACATTCCAAATTTCAAGTTTCCAGTACCATTATTTCAGATAATATGAAAAGTACCAAAGTGCTCGTTTTTACTCCCTTAGAATCGAAATTTCGAAAAAAGTACTTTTTACAGATTTTTTTTCTGTTGTTGGATCCTACATTCCTAATTTAAGTTTTTATGACCTCTATTTAAGAAAATATAAACAGTACCAAGAAGTATTTTTTTGGGGGATTTTTTACCGTTAGAGGATGCTACACTAAGAAAATTATGTCATTAACTGTTTGTTGGTTATTTTAAAAAGTAATCAGTAAAGTTATTTTAAAAGAAAAATCACTTATTTTATAAAGGATTTAATTTTTTTACTATTTCTGTAGTTTAAAAAATATAATTTACTGTCTTAAAAACGAATTTTCTGTTACATTCATTTTCGGCAGTAAAAAATTTCTTCTATAGTTTTACTGGTTTTCAATACAAAATAAGTGAATATTCAGTAGTTTTTTAATGTTTTGGTTAGTCATTAAATTAACATTTAAAATTGACCGTAATGTGTTTTTATTTTAAATGAAAAAACAGTGGAATGGGTTTTAAATAAAATTTCATTTGTTTTAAGTGAATATTCACTGGAATTTACCTACATAATTTTTTGAGTGTACATTCCAAATTTCACGTTAATAAGCTCATGATTTAAGAATATATGATTCCCTTTTTTAATTAATTTCATTAGAATTAGAATTTCCAAAAGTTATTCCTTTTTGAATATTTTAATTCGCTAGGCAATCTTACACTCCAAATTTTTTATCATAATTATTTCAGAAAATATAAAAGGTACCATATTACTCGTTTTATCCCCTTAGATCGGAATCGGAATTTCCAAAAAGTACATTTTTCATAGGTTTTTTCAGTTGTTGGGATCATACATTCCTAATTTTAAGTTTTTATTACTTTTATTTAAGCATGGGATGCTACATTCCAAATTTCAAGCTAATAAAACCATTATTTAAGTATATATATAAAAAGCACCAAAATACCTTTTTTACCCGTTATACCCCTATAGAATCATTATTTCAAAAAACCCAGCCTTAGTGGATCTATATTCCGGGAGATGCAGCTACATTTTAAATTTCAAATCTTTAGCTTCATTGGTTTGTGGAACTATAAAAAGAACACAGAGAAAAATAAATTTCCAACTGAATTTTTCAGTTGTATGTTGCTGCTACTAAATTTCGCTGTGTCATACGAATTTTTTAGTTGTTTCAATTAAAAGACAGTTGTATTAACAACAATTAGTTGCAACTACCGATACTTAGTTGTTTTAACCTTAATACAAATGCATCAACCGATTTTTTGTTGCAACAACAGAATTTCAGTTGGAAATTAGCAAATTTGTTTTCTGTGTGAATCAACATTTCCAAAACCCAAGCCTTAGTGGACCTATTTTCCGGGAGGTGCATCTATATTCCAAATTTCAAGTCTCTAGCTTCAGTGGGTTGTGGAAATATAAAAAGTACCAAAATACCTTTTTTACCCCTATTCCCTAGAATCAACCTTTCCAAAAACTCAGCCTTAAAAGATCTTTATTTCGGGAGGCGCATCCCCATCTCGTTCCATGTTTTATTCCATTTGATTCCCTGTTCCATTCCGATTAATCCCATGTGGCTTTCATTCCGTTCCGAATATGCGCTTACATGCGCTAAAAAACAAAAAAATCTTTGCCTTATTTAGAAATCTTTTTTCGCTAAATGACCCTGCATTCCAAATTTATAGTTCCCAGGACCATTATTTCAGGAATTATAATAAGTACCAAAATACACTTTTTACCCCCCCCCCCCCCCCCTTAGAATCGGAATTTCAAAAAAGTACTTTTTCAAAATTTTTCCCGTTGTTGGAACTAACATTTTAAAATTTTTTTGTAGGACCTTAATTTCAAAAATTTAGAAAGTACCAAAGTAATTTTTTTTACCACTTTTTACCCTTAGGAGTCCGAATTTCCAGAAAGTACTTTTTTGGGAATGTTTTTTCGTTAGAGGATCCTACATTCCAATTTTCAAATTAATAGGATTTTTTTTTTCAGAAAAAGTAAAAAGTACCAAAGTGCTCGGTTTTTACCCCCCTTAGAATCGGTATTTCGAAAAAGTACTTTTTCATAATTTTTTTCATTGTTGGAAACAACAGTGCAAATTTAAATTTTTTTGTAGGACTTTAATTTAAAAAAATATGAAAAGTACCAAAGTACAATTTTTTACCACTTTTTACCCTTAGGAGTCCGAATTTCCAGAAATTACTTTTTTTGGGAATGTTTTTCCGTTAGAGGATCCTACATTCCAATTTTCAAATTAATAGGATTTTTTTTTTCAGAAGAAGTAAAAAGGACCACAGTGCTCGCTTTTTATCCCCCTTAGAATCGGTATTTCGAAAAAGTACTTTTTCATAATTTTTTTCATTGTTGGAAACAACAATGCAAATTTTAATTTTTTTTAGGACTTAAATTTAAAAAATATAAAAAGTACCAAAGTTCAATATTTTACCCCTTTTTACCCTTAGGAATCCGAATTTCCAGAAAGTACTTTTTTTTGGAATGTTTTTCCGTTAGAGGATCCTACATTCCCATTTTCGAATTAATAGGATTTTTTTTTTAGAAAAAATAAAAAGTACGTTTTTTTACCCCCCTTAGAATCGGAATTTCGAAAAAGTACATTTTCAGAATTTTTTCTGTTGTTGGAACCACCATTGCAAATTTTAATATTTTTGTAGGACCTTAATTTCAAAAAATATAAAAAGTACCAAAGTACCATTTTTTACCCCTTTTAACCCTTAGGAATCCGAATTTTCAGAAAGTTCTTTTTTTGGGAATGTTTTTCCGTTAGAGGATCCTGAATTTCAAATTTCAAATTAATTGAATTTTTTTCAGAGAAAATAAAAAGTACCAAAGTACTCGCTTTTTCCCCTTTTTCAACCCTTCGTTTTTACCCCTTAAAATCAACATTTCCAAAAACCCAGCCTTAGCGGATATGTATTCCAGGAGGTGAAACTATAATCCAAATTTCAAGATTCTAGCTTCTGTGGTTTGGGCGGTGGGATGATGCGTGATTAGTATGTCAGTCAGTCATCAGTCAGTCACGCAACTACTTTATATATATAGATATATAATTTTATCATATATATGGGGGTTTTCGTGTCAACTGACACAACTTTTGAAACCGATGTCTTCCGATTGGATAGTAGTTCAGACACAATTTTTCAACGATATCGGTCAAGGAGTCTCTGAGTTAGAGGGGGTCGAAATTTGACATTTTGGCCAAAGAGGTGTTTATTCTCATCCATGTAACTTCTTACCTATTGTTTTTAGCAAAATGTGTCCCAAAGAGTTTAGATAGATATTTCTTCAGTCTTTCGAAAAAAAATTATAAAAAAAATATAAAAAAATTTTTTGATTTTTTTTTTTTTAAATCCAAAACTTTTTTGACTTTTTCCTCAAATTGGGCCCTTTATTTTTTTTTTTTGATTCAAACGAAAGCTTAGGTCATTGCCTTTAAGAGCTATGGGGTCGCTTAGTGGGATGCGAGTGGGATATCTATGAAAAAAAAAAAAATTTAACTTTGGAACATAAAAACGGTTCTTCAATTTGCACTATTAGGCGTGGGATAGCTAAACAGTTTCCGATTTCGATCCGCGATACCCTATAATTTTTATAGGTTCGAAAAAGAAAGCACGAGCCAAAAAATGAGGGCGGTGGGGTGGGGCCATATGGTCCCTCATCGGGGTCAAAGTTGGTCGTAAAGAGGTAAAAATCCTCAAAAATCCCCAAAACTGCCCTAGATCTGCCCATGGAGGGGTGCAATGTGAGACCGACCTAGATTAATTTTCTGCCCCCAAAATTTTTCTTGAATATACCTAACCTCTATTTCCACGTCCTAAGGGGGCTCCCATACAAAATGACATTTTTATAAAATTTGCTCTTACCGCTCTAACTGTCCATAGGGTGCCCCTAGAGAAGTAAAATGCATGACCGACCCCCAATATTTTTTCAACTCCAACATATTCTCAGAATATACCTACCCTTTATTTTCAACTCTTAAGGGGGTCCCCATACATTTTTTTTAATTAGTTTTTGAAAATACATGTTTTTATAATGTATGGGAGCCCCTTAGGGAGGTGAGATAGGGTGTTATTATGTTCGGACAAAATGTTGGTAACTAAAAAATAATGGGGGTTGGTTGTAATTTTTGCCTCTCTAGGAGGCATGGTAGGGGCGGTAGGAGCTAGTTTAGTAAAACAATTTTTTAAAAAATAAAAGAAATGTATGGGGACCACCTTAAGTGTTAAAGATACATTGTAGGTATGTTTGCAAAAAATGTTGGAATTAATAAAATAATGGAGGTCGGTCATACATTTGGCTCCACTAGGGGCACTTTAGGGTAAGTTAGAATGGTAGGAACAAATTTTTGAAAAAAAGTTTTGTATGGGAGCCCCCTTAGGAAGTGGAAATATGGGTTAGGTATGTTCAAGAAAAATGTTGGGGGCAGAAAATTATTGGGGGTTCGTCTCACATTGCACCCCTCCAGGGGCGTTTCTAGGGCAGTTGTGTGGCTTTTTGAGGATTTTTACCTCCCCTAGTAAAAAAGTTTTGATATAATAATATATAATTTGACACAATCATATTAAAATATATATGAGTTTTTATATTTTCAGATCTAATTATATGAAAGATTTTATATGGCTCCATTTTCTTATCTGAGGTTATACATAAATATATATGACTTAATATAATTATATAAATCTACA